>JASDDO010000004.1:349293908-350764640 GCA_030015575.1 Agapanthus africanus
TAATCTTCGCGATAACAAAGCTCAGGCACTATGCGTTGGCACACGAAGTCTGCCTCATCTCGAAAGTGGATCCTCTTAAATACTTGATGTCAAAAGCCATATTGACGGGACGACTCGCTAAATGGGCCCTGCTCTTGATGGAGTTCTCGATAACATATCAACCTCTCAAGGCAGTGAAAGGCCAGGCCATTGCCGATTTCCTCGCTGAGCACCCGATACCGGCCGATTCTCCTTTGAATTGTGATTTGCCGGACGAGCATGCATTTGATGCGATTAGCAGCGGAAGCATCCGATGGGAACTCTATTTCGATGGAGCGTCCTCCGTAAAGAAACAAAAGCAAGGTATCCCAATGATCAAATCAGGGATAGGCCTCATCTTTGCGACTCCACAAGGAGGGATAATGCGCTTCGCCTTTTCCTTAACAGAGCTGAGGACAAACAATGAAGCTGAATACGAAGCCCTGATAGCAGGTCTCGAGCTTGCCATTGACATGGGAATTGAAGACCTCATTATATATGGGGATTCTCAGCTGGTCGTTAGCCAAGTTAATGGTGACTACCAAACGTGCAAACCGGAGTTGGTGAGATACGGCGAAAAAGTGCAACAACTGTTGGCCCAAATTCCCTCCTACACTTTGGAGAACATACCGCGCGCAGAAAACAGCAAAGCAGACGCGTTGGCCAAACTCGCTAAAGAACTGGCTGACGGAGACCTCGATGACGTCAGAATCGTGGTACAAAGCCGTCGAGTGCTCGCCCCGGCAGATATATCTCCGGAATCATGCAAAGAAAAGAGAGCGACTGAGCAGATGACCCTACAAATAAAGGACCATGAGAAGGCCGAGGACTGGAGGGAAGTCTTCATAGACTACTTTAAGTCCCGCCGAATGCCCGAAGAAGCGTCTTCAAGACATCAGCTCATGAAACGAGCTCTATCTTTCGCTTTCGTCACAATACCCTATACAGGAGATCGCTTGATTCTCTATGGCTGAGATGCTTAGGACCTGACGAAGCAGAAAAAGTCGTTCAGGAAGTTCATGACGGACTTTGCGGTTCTCACCAAGCAGGCCCAAAGATGAAGTTAAAGATTAAACGAATGGGCTACTACTGGCCCACAATGATCCAGGACTGCCTCGAGTATGCGAAGCAATGCACTCGTGCCAGATTCATGGAGACTTATCCATCAACATCCAAATCCGCTACACCCAACGGTGGCCAGCTGGCCATTCGAGATGTGGGGGACTGACATAGTCGGCCCCATTGAACCAGCATCATCTCGGGGACACCGTTTTATCCTGCGACAACTGATTACTTCTCCAAATGGGCAGAAGCAGTACCACTGAGGGAGGTGAAGACGGAGAATATCCTCCATTTCTTCAAAACGCACGTCATCTATCGGTTGGACCCCATGGCGGATTATCTCCGATAACGGGCCAGCCTACAGGAGCCATAGATTAGCCGCTTCGCGCAGCAGCACAATATAGACTGGAGGTATTCTTCAGTTTACAACCCGCGAGCCAACAGTCTGGCCGAGGCCTTCAATAAGACCTTGACGAAGATCATAAAAAAGACCGTCTCCCGGAATAAGAGAGACTGGCACGAGAGGCTGCAAGAAGCCCTTTGGGCTATCGAACTACATTCAAGACGGCATAAATACAACGCCATAACGCGTTGGTATTTGGGACGGAAGCAGTACTCCCCTCGAGATAGAGTTACCCCTCTCTACGAGTGGCAGTCCACCACGAACTGACCGACGAAGAAAATGCCCACCTTCGACTTGAGGAGCTTGATGCCCTCGACGAAACCCGACTTATAGCGCAACAACATCTAGAAGCCTACAAAGCAAAGATGACGCGTTCGTACGAAAGATTGACCAGGCCAAGGGCATTCCGCCAAGGCGAACTCGTGCTGGTAGTCAAAAGACCTATGATCCCCAATCGTGCCAAGCGGGGAAAATTCGAGCCAAACTATGAAGGCCCGTACATTATAGACCAGGTTTACCAGGATGGAGCCTATCTACTCGTGGACATGCACGGTGAGAGGCCTTTCAGGCCAATAAATGGCCGCTTCTTGAAGAAATACTATGCTTAGTAAGCCACAGCCTGGGTCAACGATAGATGACGACGACTATGTCCGCTCGCTATCTTCCTAGGCTCAGACTTTACAAGCAGTAGCTGGCCCTCCCCTAACGGCGGACCGAAACGTCCTTAAACTAACAAGGGACCGAAACGTCTTTAAACTATGAACGGACCGAAACGTCCTTAAACTATCAACAGACCGAAACGTCTTTAAACTAACGGTGGACCGAAATGTCCTTAAACTAACGACGGACCGAAACGTCCTTAAACTAGCGACGGACCGAAACGTCCTTAAACTAACGACGGACCGAAACGTCCCTAAACTACTGCCGCAGCATCTTTAGGCTGGCAAGATAATGATAAAAAAAAAAAAAAAAAAGGTATGTCCATAAAATAAAATGGGCACGGATGAAAACCCGAAAGGGCTCCGTGAGTAAAAAACAGCAGGGCTACCGGCGAGTGTTTGTGAAAACCCGAAAGGGCGCAACCTCGATAAAAGACACTTACAGGGTCCTCTCGACCTTGTAAGGAGAAGCCACCCGCGTGAGATCCTTACGACTCATAAGGGAGAAACACACTTAGGGACCCCCACGATTCCTAAGGAGAAATTACACTTGCGAGATCCTCACGACTCGTAAGAAGAATTCTCTTATGGGACCTTCACGGCTCATAAGATTTGAAAGTCTTAAGTTACAGAAACCTTAACCTGTTCTTAAGCAACTCCCACAACCTTCGATATTGCCCTACAAGCGGCTCGGACTGACCCTTGTATACAATCCACGGGCGCGAATAGACATTTCCCTAACAAAGTCCCACCCGTGACTAGGGATACATCTACATGGTGAACAACCCTCGCAAGTCCTCTCGACTTATAAGGGGAAAATCCTCTTTGTAAGATCCTTACGACTTACAAGAGAACATGCACTTAAGAATCCCCACGATTCTTAAGGAGAAAACACACCTGCAAGATCCTCACGACTTGTAGGGAGAAACACCTTTGTGAGACCCTTACGGCTCATGAGGTCAAAAGCCTTGGTCGAAGGACCCTTAACCCTGTTTGCTAAGCCACCTTTGTTCAAACGTCGACAGAGGCAAATGATGATCCGCTCCTGGCAACATTCCAGTTGTAGCGGTGCTGATGCCGAAACCGGTATCCAAAAAAATCCGAGCTTGCCGCAAAAAAACAAAAAAAAAAAAGCTAGCAAGCCACACATGCATGACAAAATGGCTGAAATGATGGGACAACTTGCAAAATCTCAGCGGTTCACAGATAACTTAGTGTTCATCACCGTGGCATTCGTCTCGATACAGCAGACGCGATACCAGCAAATGAAGCGAAGGCCAAATTCCTAGCTTCCTTGTCTCGACGACACAACATCAAGCGAAACGGAACAGCGGCAACCCCAAGTTCCATGACTCGGCGACACATATCGCCAAGAGTCAACCCCCATCCCGGGAAATGCGGATACAATCAGCAAACTTCCTGGTTACGTGGAAAGCGGATAACGTCACTCTTTGACCCCGTGGAAAACGTCCAGAGCGGATCCTGGTCCTCGCAGAGCATGGCAGTGAACCCATGTGAAGCATCCAGAGCGGAGCCTAGTCCTCGCCTAACGCGGCAGTGAACCCGTGTGAAGCATCTAGTGCAAACTTCCTGGTTACGTGGAAAGCGGATAACGTCACTCTTTGACCCCGTGGAAAACGTCCAGAGCGGATCCTGGTCCTCGCAGAGCATGGCAGTGAACCCATGTGAAGCATCCAGAGCGGAGCCTAGTCCTCGCCTAACGCGGCAGTGAACCCGTGTGAAGCATCTAGTGCAAACTTCCTGGTTACGTGGAAAGCGGATAACGTCACTCTTTGACCCCGTGGAAAACGTCCAGAGCGGATCCTGGTCCTCGCAGAGCATGGCAGTGAACCCATGTGAAGCATCCAGAGCGGAGCCTAGTCCTCGCCTAACACGGCAGTGAACCCGTGTGAAGCATCTAGTGCAAACTTCCTGGTTACGTGGAAAGCGGATAACGTCACTCTTTGACCCCGTGGAAAACGTCCAGAGCGGATCCTGGTCCTCGCCGAGCATGGCAGTGAACCTATGTGAAGCATCCAGAGCGGAGCCTAGTCCTAGCCTAACGCGGCAGTGAACCCGTGTGAAGCATCTAGTGCAAACTTCCTGGTTACGTGGAAAGCGGATAATGTCACTCTTTGACCCCGTGGAAAACGTCCAGAGCGGATCCTGGTCCTCGCAGAGCATGGCAATGAACCCATATGAAGCATCCAGAGCGGAGCCTAGTCCTCGCCTAACACGGCAGTGAACCCGTGTGAAGCATCTAGTGCAAACTTCCTGGTTACGTGGAAAGCGGATAACGTCACTCTTTGACCCCGTGGAAAACGTCCAGAGCGGATCCTGGTCCTCGCAGAGCATGGCAGTGAACCCATGTGAAGCATCCAGAGCGGAGCCTAGTCCCCGCCTAACGCGGCAGTGAACCCGTGTGAAGCATCTAGTGCAAACTTCCTAGCTACGTGGAAAGCGGATAATGTCACTCTTTGACCCCGTGGAAAACGTCCAGAGCGGATCCTGGTCCTCGCAGAGCATGGCACTGAACCCATGTGAAGCATCCAGAGCGGAGCCTAGTCCTCGCCTAACGCGGCAGTGAACCCGTGTGAAGCATCTAGTGCAAAATTCCTGGTTACGTGGAACGTGGATAACGTCACTCTTTGACCCCACGGAAAACGTCCAGAGCGGAGCCTGGTCCTCGCCAAACACGGCAGTGAACCCGTGTGAAGCATCCAGAGCAAACACCGGACTGTGGAGTCCCTAAAATCCACGGACTATGACGTCCTTAACCTCGACCGCGATGTCTTAAAACTAACAACCAACCACCCCTATTCCTCACAGATTTTTGCCTCGGTTTAAGGGTACATCTCTTCACTCCTTTGATGCCCGGCGTTGTAATTCCTCAACGTCTTCAAAGAGGTGACGGGTCCCTGTAACCAAACATCGGACTGTGGAGTCCCTAAATCCACGGACTATGAGGTCCTTAACCTTGACCGTGATGTCTTAAAACTAACGTCGGACCATGGAGTCCTTAAATCCACGGACTATGAGGTCCTTAACCTTGACCGCGACGTCTTTAAACTACAATATCTGGAGAAACCCCTGACTCCGTAGAACACGGGCAAGGGTAACCGCATCCGGCACTCGCAAGTCCTCACGGCTGGGAGAGAAAACTCTTTATGAGACCCTCGTGGCTCGTAAAATGCAGAAGTCTTAGGAAGCATATCTTAAACCTGAATCCTGAGCCATCCCTGTCCTGCAAGGAAATCAAGATAGGATATCCGCAGAATGCAGTCAACAAAAAGGGGACACGTCATTGAGAAGAAAATTGTACCTTTTATTCATAAACCAAAATGGATACAAAATACAATTCATGAAAGAAACAAAAAAGGAAGATACCCTTATTCATGAGTATGTACAAAAAATAGAAGAAAAGATACAGCCCTTAAGCCGGCGGGCGGTGCAATAATTTCACCAGCTCATCGTTCTGTTGCTGAGCCACGGCTTCATGACGCAAGATCTCCAGAAGACGGGCCTCCGCCTGAGCTTGCTGGGCCTGATATGAAGCAAGCCGAGCTTCAAGCTCTTTTTCAGTGGCCTTGTGAGCCTCAACCCCCTCCCGAGGAAACGTAGCAGCTTTATCAAAAGCCACCACCTCCTTGATGGACTCCTGAAACGCCCGCCGAAGTCCATACGCTTTGTTGACCTTGGTGACAAAGGTAGCGCGAAGCTCGCTCAGCGACTTGGAAGCTAGCTCCCTCTCCGAAAATTTACGGCCGAGCCTTTGTCTCGCATAACGATATGTTCGCTACGTGATCACGTAAGCTCGCTCTCGTGACCGCGGCCTTGCAAACACGACATTTACAAGACCGTATAAATGGGCTTTCAGCCGACGGGAATAGTCGATCTAAAACGCGCTCATATCACCTGACGCGAAAGGCAACAAGAAAGATTTCCGACATATTTCAAGCATGCGTTCGCAATCATATGAGTATTCAAAAAATAATAATAGCGTTTGCAATTACATGAACATTCATAATGCCCAAAAAGGGTCTGATGTGCAGGAAAGTGATGATAGCATTTGCAATTAAAGAAAGTTCTCATGAGAAGAATCCAAAGTTTATTTATGCAAGCAGAAACATACATACTAGTACCAAGCCTACATCGAAGTTCTGCATAAAGCGTAAAAAAGGAGAGACTAATTTAAAAATGCCCTACGCTAACGAAAAAGGTCACCAAACGTGGGATCAACGGCACAGGGGTTAACGAAGCAAAGGACAAAATTCTCCATCTCTCTCTCTGCTCTCTCCAGCACATCGAAGCGACGGTTCTCACGAGGAGTCGCTCCCCACCGATTGGCGCCGTGTTCGTCCGCGAAAGCAGACATAATAGCTCGCCGGGCCTTGATCTGGCCCAGCATATGAATTGAGCAATCCTTCAAAGCCTGAGTAATCAGGCAAGCTTCATGAAAGACCTCGAGCTTCTCTTCCGCCGCATCAAGCATCGCCAGGGTCATCTCTGCTGGGTGAGGAGGGATGTCGGCAAGCACAGCCGCGAGAATCATCCGGAGCCAGAGAGAACCCATCGGGAGAGGAGACCCCCTACGGATCGAGAGTTCATGCATGGCTGAGTCGCATTCGTTGTCGGTAAGGAGGGGATCCACCAACCGAGCGGCAAAGCGGGGGATCATCTCCTCGATGGGCACTTCCCATGGCTGTCGACGAGCGTGTGGGCGGTTGCAGGCCATAGCGCTCAGATACTCCTCAAATTAAATCACGTCGATAAGGGAATGAATTTCTCTGTGAAGAGAAAATAGGCTATGGCCTCAAGAATATAAAGAAGTTCATTAAGTGCTATGCGCGGAAAATCTTGCATGCGAAAGATGTTTCCAGGGCCCAAAAAGGAAAGGCATCGAAAATCAAGGAGAAATAACTATTTCCAAGGCTCCTTTTATGCATCTGATAATGCGCGCTAAAAATGCGGCATGGAAAATTTTGTCAACAATCCCATCAGAAGATCTCGCGTGTAGAACGCGTGAGACCCAAACCTAATGTGCATTTAAAGGAAAGAATACGGAGTGATACCCTGCATATTAAAGCACAAACGACAATAGTAACAGAATAATAAGATTTCAGAGAAAAAGTATGCAAACACACAGAGACATAATAAAGCTTATCATCCAGACTTCAAGAAGGCGATACAAAATGAAAGAAAAACTTTTACAATGGTAAGGCTTCAGACACGGGGCACGGGTTGAGAAACTCGGAATTGACTTTATTCAAGATCTTCCAAGCATTTCGAACCTCCCGAGTATGCTTTCTCTCACGGTCACAGGCATCGGGGTCCCCGCGGATGTCCTCTTCCCTCCGGTAGGCGCCCAGTATAGCTGATTGCTGAAAAATCTGATGAAGGAGATCAATGAGATCATCCCGCCTTCTCTTTGAGATCAAGCCCATAAGGTACACCGAATGCACCTTATCCTCGGCAATGTCCAGGTCCCCGAGCGGTATGCCGGCACAAAAGAGAGGAAGTGCCTCCCGGATCGCCAGCACGATCAACCTCAGAAGAGAAGAGCGACGGGGGAGTAGCCTGTGATTGTACTCGTCGAAGCGGCCCATGATCTCAGCACACTGAGCATCAGTGAATTCCTGGTTCTGACTGCGGCCCAGTGCACGAATATTCCCGTATGAAATGATTTCGTCAAGACGATACAGATGGGCGTCCATGATACCTGAAATTAAAGTCATGAGAATTATTACAAAATCCCCCTCACATTAATTACAGAAGAACAGCCTCGGGCCAAGAGACCCCAAGGAGCCTCTGGGTGAAGAAACTGAGTTCTTCATAAGAATTAAATTCCTTATCAGGAAAAAGGGAATTAAATTCCCAGGAATAATTTTGATGAAATTAAAGTCCAGGGAGTTGAAACGCTGTCATCGTCCCCCCAAAGATCACCTAAACCCTAAGAGATCTACAGTTCGAAAGTCAGGTGGTTTCCTGTTCTTATGAAAAAACTTGAAGAAAAATGGGTTCTTTGTGAAACCCTTAACGCGGATTTAAAATCCAAAGAGTTCTTTTAAGGACGAAGGCGCTCCGGCCGTTCAACATTATTACCTGAGGAAAAAAGGGTCCTTTTCGAACAGAGTTAAACTCTGGAAAATCTTAAAACAGAGAACTAAGCTCTGGAAGAAGAGAATTAAATTCTCAAAGAAAAGTTCTCAGAGGAAGAAGACGAGCAGAGTGAAGGCTCCTATGAAGAGACAGCGGTATTTATAGAAAAAACAGAGGAAACGCTTCATCTCCCAAATCCCTAAATGAATCCAACGGTCACAAGAGGTGACAGCGTTGCACTCACGTGCAGACACGTGAGAACAACGCTGTGGGGGCATTTGTTTCCTGATTTAAAATCAGGAAAGCTTCTGGGAAAAGCTTCAGAGGAGAGTCACGTGCTTACACGTGACTAGCTGTCACGTGTTGGCACGTGACACCTTAAAAGCATCATCAAGTCGAGTTCAGCCTACTGACTACGCTGAAGAAAATGGGCTTCAGAAAGAGTCACGTGCTCCCACGAGACCAGGGTCACGTGGCGACACGTGACATTTAAATGCAAGCGTCAAAGACACACAATTTCTCTGATCAAGTCAAGAAAAAGGCTTCAGAAGAGGTCACGTGCTTCCACGTGACCAGGGTCACGTGTTGGCGCGTGACGTTCAAGGCAGCAAACTCGCTCTCCAATTGAACCAAGGAAAGAACTTCAGAAGAGGTCACGTGCTCACACGTGACCAGGGGTCACGTGGTAGCACGTGACGTTTAAGCAGCAATCAGAAGACACAGCGCAAAAGGCTCATTCCAAAGGGGGTCACGTGCTCACACGTGACCATGGATCACGTGGTCACACGTGACCGGCTTTCAAAGCCCTTTTTGTCAACAGAATTAAATTCTGAGGGAAATGCAAATCTTTCCAAAGGAACGCAACTATATGCATCCAATCAAATTGAAGATTCAGAGGTCATTTATTTATGGAAAATCTCGGGTTTGGAAAGATTTCCCCCTTAAATCTAACCAAAATAACAAGGGAGAATCTCTGGATCTGAAATCCAACGGTGAATAAAATTCACCTAATAATCCAAAGGTCCAGAATGAATAATGGATGCAAATCAAATATCCCATGAAAGATTTACCAAAACTAATTGATTCAGCTGCTTCTCCTATAAATAGGAGCCAAGAGACACAAAAGAGAGATACAGGCGCAGAGAAAGAAAAAAGGAGAAAAGCTTTGATACTTGGAAAAGACTTGGATCTTCTGCAAAAACCCTAGGTAAGAAAGGGAAGGCCTTTTGAAAAGAGGGGGAATTTAATTCCCAACAGAGTTTAACTCTGATACATAAAACAGAAGAGCACATTTCTTCTCTCTTTGATAGAGGATCTGCAAAGTGCATATCTCCCCTTTAGGTTGAGAATTTAATTCTCAATGGGTTGAGATCCTGCCATGCAGATCCAAAACATAGAGAGGGAATGCAAGCATGAGAATTTAATTCTCGCAGAACTATAGGAATTCAATTCCTTTAAAAATAAAATTAGGGCTTGACCCTGTATCATGGGAATTTAATTCCTTCGAAACAAAAGAAACAGGGTTGAACCCTAATTAAGAATGTGGTTCTGTGGAAATAACAGGAATTTAATTCCCTTAATTATAATTCTTTAAAATGGGAAGTATAATTCCTTGAAAGCTTTTATTAAGGGTTGAACCCTCTTCAGTTCTCCACATAAACGAGGAATTTAATTCCTACAGAAAATTCAGAGTTTAACTCTACAAGTCTTCAAAAGGAAATAGGAATTTAATTCCTCTGAAATTTAAAAGTTCGAGGAATTTAATCCCTGAAAGAAACAGATCCTCTAAAAACTACATAGAGGTAGGGTCACGTGCTGCCACGTGACCCCCCCCAAAGCCCTACAGAAAGACCCTTTGAGACAGCACTCCACGTGATCCACGTGACTCTCAGCAGAAACCTTAACATATAAGCATTTGAATGCCCGTCACGTGATGGCACGTGACGCCTTGAAGGAGATGATAATTTCAGCAGAACAAAAGAAGGGAGGATGCTCTCACGTGCTGCCACGTGACCCTTCCTGCCATAGTGTTTAACACTAAATTTAAAACTCTTGAACCCAGTGTTAAAACACTGTCGGGCCTTAGCATTCAATGCTGATTAAAAAAGCCTTATTGGCAGGGTTCAACACTGATCTGTTTTAGTGTTTAACACTAATTGGAAAAAGCCTTATTGCTGGTGTTTAACACCAATTATCTCTTAGTGTTGAACACTAACTTAACAACCTTATTCCCAGTGTTCAACACTGATTGCTCTGAAGTGTTTAACACTAGGCTTTGGTCTAATTGGCTAAAGGGATAGAGGTAAACATTCTCCCTCAATGGACCAACAAAGAGTCAATATTCCAGACCTGACTGGACTTAGCCCAAGCTGGCCATAAGTCCTCAATTTGTGATTAACTGGGCCGATGGGCTCATAACATAATTGATCAATCTTGACCCAAATTAGGCCAAGGACTATTTAATCCACCCCGGTTCTAGGGTACATCTCTTCACTCCTTTGATATTTGGCATTGTAATCCCTCAATGTCTTCAAAGAGGTGACGGGTCCCGAAGACCATTCATGACATGGACTGTGGGGTCCTTAAACCCATGCATGATACAAACTTCCTGGTTACGTGGAAAGCGGATAACGTCACTCTTTGACCCCGCAGAAAACGTCCAGAGCGAATCCTGGTCCTCGCAGAGCACGGCAGTGAACCCGTGTGAAGCATCCAGAGCGGAGCCTGGTCCTCGCCTAGCACGGCAGTGAACCTGTGTGAAGCATCCAGAGCACATACCGGACTGTGGAGTCCTTAAACCCATGGACTATGACGTCCTTAACCTTGACCGAGATGTCTTTAAACTACCCACGGACCGCAATGTCCTTAAACTACCCACGGACCGCAATGTCTTTAAAACTACCCACGGACCTCAATGTCCTTAAACTAGAACAATAGAGCCCCTATATGCTCTTTTGTCGGATCTAAACGGTCCTGTTTAAGTTGACCTTAGCCTCAAAGATAGCTAACGCGTCCTTAAACCTTCAAGCAGACTGGACTACGAATCCCCCTAATTAACTCTGGCTCGAGGGTACATCTTTGAACTCCTCTGACATCCGTCGTTATAATCCTTCAACGTCGTCAGAGAGGTGAGGGGTCCCGACGGCCACACATACGACGGACCGAAATGTCCCTAAACTGGAACATTGGAGCCCAAACACTCTTTTGTAGGATCTAAATGATCTCGTTAAGTTGATCTTAGTCACAAAGTTAGACTAACGTATCCTTAACAAACGTTTGAGTTGATCTTAGCCTCAAGTATGGCTGACGTATCCTCAAACCAAACCCCCAAACCCAAATTTAAGATAATGCGGATTTGGACTAGTCCACGCCCTACGGGCGACGACATAACTCAGTCTCCGTAAACGATCCACGGGCAATAAAACATAAAACAAACACACACGACACGAAGTGACCATTTGGAGAAGGAGAAAGTTGTTACCGCAATGCGGTAGCGTAATTAACTGCAGGGGCTTGCGCCTGCAGGGAAGAGCGTCCCCACAATCAAAAACCCCTCAACGAGGGGGAATCTGACGAAGTCTGCTACATCGGTCGCATCCGCTCAAACCTTCGATACATGGTGCCATAAACCAACTTGGCATCTTCGGAGAGGTGGACGGATAGCACCAATTAGCATCTGCCCCGAATCTCAGCGCCAAGACATCGCAGCCTTGCGCGCCGTCATTCGGAGGGGAACAAATCCGAAGCGGCCGATACCTGTCCCTCTGGGTCCAAGATTCATCGAGCCATAAGAAAGCCGGCTACATCCGCTTCTGGGGACGCCTTGGCCCCAGATAACACCATCCCGCTAACACAAGATCGGATAATGGATTTGGTCACCAGCAAGGTTAAAACATTGGTGGCCGAAGCTGAAGCTCAGAAAGAAATTGGCAGTAACGGGCATCCATATCCCGCACAGTATGATCTGATCGAGTTCCCGAGCGGCTATGTCATTCCTAAGTTCGGAAGATTTGACGGAATGGGAAATGCCAATCAGCACATCGCCCACTTTAAAGCATCGTGTGGAAATATAGGGGGCAATGATGCACTCCTTCTTCGTCAGTTTGTCAACAGCCTGACCGGTGTCGTCTTCGACTGGTACGCGAGTATACCAGACGGGTCGGTTATTACCTTTGCCCAAATGGAGTCTTTGTTTCGGCAAAGGTTCATGAGTGTCAATGATAAAATCTCCATTGCTGACCTTGTGAGGACCAAGACGGGGAAGAATGAAAGCAACACCGACTTTATCGCCCGATGGAGTAATCTCACAGTCAAGTGCGAACCGCCACTGGAGCAGGACCAGTCCGCCAGCCTTCTTATTGGGAACCTCAGCAATTAGATGGTCCTATTCTTATGTACAGCAGGCCTCAAGACATTTTAAGAGCTAACCAAGAAAGTCCAAATACTGGAACGCTCGAAGCAAGAGTCTACCCCGGACTCTTAGAGAGACAAGACTTGGAAAAACAAGCGGGACGACAGCCGTAGAAGCGGGAGTTCCAGCAGTACCAATATCTTCAATGCATCTGACAATGAAGAAAAGCGAAGGGCGGGCGAATCCAAAACCAACCGGTCTCGAAAGACAGTGCTGGGAGGAGAGGGGCCTTCCCTAGAGGAGAAAAAGAATAAGGTTTACTCTTTCAGGAGGGACAAGGTCCGAAAGATATTTAAAGATGCCTTGAACAACGGTTTACAATTGCCAGAGTCGAAAAGACCTCAAGAAGGAAAAATGACCGACAATCCCCTGTATTGCCCGTACCACCGAGTAGTGAGCCATGCGATCGAGGATTGCTATATCTTCAAAGACCGGGTCTAGAAACAGTACAAGGCTGGAGAGATCGAGCTGTCCAAAAGTGTGTTGGTGAACAATCAAGTTGCAACCACCAACTTTATACAGACAGAAGCTGAAGCCATCTAGGAGCAGACAGTTGAAACAACTGCCCTGACAAACGAAACTGACTCACCGCAGCCTCCGTGGAGTATGCACATATCTAATAAGATGAAGAAGATGATAAAGCTACTTCGGAAAAAGCCCAGGACAGAATGGGAAGGGCAGAAGAAGCCTACCTTTCTAGCTGCCAATGCGGCTCCATCAGGCTCAAAATCCAAAAAGCTCAAGAAGAAGAAAAGTGCAGCTCGGCATGAAAAGGAGTCTGCAGGGAGATCGACCATTCAAAAATATATTGATTCCCTCGAAGACTATGAACAGAAGGAAAGAACTCTAATTCAATTGAACGAGTTCTTCCATGTAGAAGCGGCTGAGATTCTGGAGGAGTTAGAAGAAGACTCCAATGAAGAGATCCCTATAGTGACCTGCTACGCCATCCACCTGAGCAGCGACTCTAAAGAGGAGCTCTGTTTTCCTAAAGAGGACGAAGAGTTCGCCACTAAGGCGAACCAAATCCAGCTCAGAAGCGGCAGGGCTCTACCGCCAAATCAGGGCAACGCCCCAAAAGGGAAGGAAAAACAAGTCGCTAATGAAGAAGATGGCAGAGAACTTGCCATGAAGATTCGAGTCCTTCCCCAGTTGACTATAATGTCTTGGCTTATCTCCGAAAGCTTCTGTCTCTCCTTAGCATCTATGATGCCTTGGTTCTATCTCAAGAGCTTAGAGATGTTCTTATTCATGCTCTACAAAACCTTGAGCGGTATCAGGCTTGCTTTGCGGAAATTAATATGAAAGAAGCCCAGTATGCTCTGCATGCCGCCGCAGTCACGTTTAAGGATGAAGACTTGCTACTGGGAACGGCTGAGCATAATCGGCCGCTTTACGTGACCAGGTACAGCAACGGAGATCGGATTAATCGCATATTGATTGATCCGGGGTCTTTAGTGGACATCATGAACTTGCGACACTGAAGAGTTTGTCAATGGACGTCCGACACCTGTCAAGGGAAAGGATTGTCATTCAAGGCTTCAATCAAAACTGCCAGCAAGTTCTAGGGTCTATAGCTTTGCCAATCAAATTCGGGGATCTGCAAACTGAAGCTAAGATATGCGTGATCGACGCCGACACGTCTTATAAGATTCTCTTGGGACGGCCATGGCTCCACGATTACGGCATCGTTCCGTCAACTCTCCATCAATGCATGAAGTATACTAAAAACGGTGAAGAAAGACGCATTGACGGAGACATCCAGCCGTTCGGTGTGCATGAAATACGATATGAAGAATCTCGGTACTTTATGAACCACCAAAATGCTAAGCCACAACTGACTGAGGATAGAGCGGCCGTAAGACTCAAAAGCAAATCTGAGCCGGCTGTCACTTTCAAAAGCAAAAACGCCTAAGTGCGCCCGCGTTTCGGTAGCGACACTGATGAGTCCGACGCTGGAAGTCCGTCCTTACATAAAACTCGCCCTCATTTCGGTAGCGATACGGACGAATTTGTTACTAAAGCCCCATCTAGCAGCAAAGTCCGCCCTCATCTTGGCAGCGACACTGAAGAGTCGGAGGAAGAGGACCCGCCGTGCAACAGCTGTGCAGATTGGACCGCTATGCAACAAACAAAACTACGAGAGACCTTCGAAATTGTAGAAGGGCCCCTAGCTGTCACAAGGGTGCCGGAGCAGATGTGCAAAGAGCTCGATGCATTTTCAGTCTCCACCGTGGATTACCTGAAAACTTTCTACGTTCCCGGAAGGAGAAATGAACAGAAGGTCATCCTGTTTTATGGGTCAAATCCTGTTGTGCACCCAGATGATTTGTATGTCGCGTGCCTTCCCTATGAGAGAGGCATAAGAGCCGTCCTCAATCCCAGATACTATGCGTCCGAGATGCGGGAATATTTGAAAAGGTGTGGATGCCGGTTATATCAAATGGAGTCCGAAGCAAAGTGTCACACCCCGCTCCCCAGAGTGCGCTAAGATCGGCACGTGACAGAGCCAACCATGCTACATGTGGATAGGAAATATCCCTCCACAGTCACATTACGGCTGTAGAGATATCAAGAACAATAATAAACTATCTAACACATGTCCATAGGCCAAAATAAACGAGTCAAGAATAAAATAATATGCGGAAGCAATAGGTCCAATAAACAAAACACCTGGAAAGTAAACTGGATACCAACTGGATCCTCACTGCTCGGCCTAACGGCGGAAGTACTCCTGATCAGCCTGCGACAAAGGTAGAGGATCTGGGCCATGCAAAACCCAGACGTCAGTGCATCATAACATCAATAATAATATAATCAGGGGGTAGCAAGACATGCAGGCACGAGTATGAACAGTAATAAAGGTATAATAGTAAAATGAATAAGGACAGTGAAGGGTAAAGCATAGGTGATGTGCAGTGAATAACCTAAACTGGTCTACTGGGTTAATTACTCTCAAGTCTTTGAAATCAATCTGATGAATCATCGATGTAACTCAATAGTATCCCGTGCGTGCCCGGGACCACGGTCAAGATTCTTGGGCTGAATCCGAGACGTGCCGCAAGGCAGTAAAAGGTTGTATGTAACGATGAATGATATCAGCAGCAGCATCCCGGGGCTGGCCTAGCCCGTAAGACTGATCAGTATAAGTATCGAACTGTCGAGTTACAAGTCAGGTTTCATCATTGATTTCCCCATACCCCAAGTTATGTGTTCAAGTCAGGTGTTGATAAATCTGGAGCTAATGCCAACACAGGATCAAGCAGGTACAGGTTTGTCTGTATAGACAACAGGAAATGTCTGTAGGGACAACAGGTCAAGATTGTTGGCATTAGTAACAAGATCAGGTAACAGGTCAAGCTGTGGTATATCAGGTCAAGTCAGGTAGTGTATGTGGATCCAAACATGTCAAGTAGTGCACAATATCAAGTCGTGTCACGTAGTGGTGTATCAAGTCATGTAAGGGGGTGCACAAGTATCATGTGGGTGCTCATAATCAAACTGTAATAAGCATGGGTACATAAAACAAGTATGGAGTACTACTATAACAATAAAATGGAATAATGTGATGTGGTATGCCAATAGATATAAATTCAAAGATATGGATGCACAATTATCGATTAGGGTTACACTTAGTTCCAACATTAATTAGGATGCTCTTTATTAAACATGTGATGTTATAATAACTGTATTAGGTTATAAATGAGATCGGTAAATGTAGCTATATGTGTTCTATTCGATATGGATGCGAATTGATATCATATAACCTTTAAATGATAAACTAGTTAATGCACGATGTTCAATTAAACAATGTGAATAGTTATATTCAATTTGATGCGGTATACTATAGTATGATATGTGACAAGATAGGTTTGCATATGCTAGATATGAAATGATAAGGATGGATGCATACGGTCATTGTAAAACAAGTATTTTGGATGCACGGTTTGAAATTCAATTATTATATTTATTAAAATAGATGCATAAAATGTAATGTAGTATGTAGCAAGGTAAACTTGCCTCGGAGATCCACAGATGCACGGCACGCAGCAAGAATGCGATAAAACGACGGAAAATCCCCATTGGGGCACTTCGTCAAACACTTTGCGCGCACAATCGAACATTGACGGAATGGAGATCTAGAGGCAAAGAAATGATCATTTCGTTCACGTAAATGCAGGCCAAACATTGGAGCCTCGGTTCTCATCTCGGAGTCGCGTCGAATGGGTTGTCGAATGTCAAGGGTTAGGTGTTGTCAATCGGCCAAGAGGGGGAGATGATCTCAGTTGATAGAAGGGCTCGACTATGGTCTCGTTCAAGGTTGGGATGGTCGGCAAGGTGGTCGGGGCTCCGGCGATGGGACATAGAGATGGCCGCAGTGGGTTGCAGGGTTCGCTGTAGTTACAGGGGAGAGGGTGAAGGTGCTGGTGGTGGTGGCTGTGTTGATGAAGGTGAGAAGGGGTTGAGGAAGGTCGTGGTGACGGCAAGGCGGTCGCCGGCAGTGGTCGATCCAGGCGAGGTGCAGGAACGAGGGTTGCAGGCACGGGTAAGGTTTGCGGGGGTTCTTGGGTTGGTGGGTTTTGGAGCTTGGGAGAAGAAGGCGAGGAGAAGAGATCGGGGAGAGGTGTTCAGCGAGGGCGTGAGGGAGGTCATCGTCGGTGGTGACGACGGAGACAGAGAAGGTGGCCTCCGTGGGTTCATGGATGTTGGGGGTTGCGGGTTAGTCGGGGAAAGAGATGGGATGACGGTGATCGAGGGAAAGGAAGAGGAGAGGGAGATGAGAGAGGTGAGCGACGAGGGTGGAGGCGGCGCGCGGCGAGGCAGTGGGCATGGGCGTGAGCACGAAAAGAAATATGAGCGCGAGAAGAAGAAAGCGAGGGGAGAGAGAGAGACGTGAGTAAATAGTATGGGTAAGGAAAAAATTATATATAATATAAAGAGAGAGAGATACAGGGAGAGAGAGAAGAGAAAGAAAGAGAGAGAAAGAGAAAGAGCGAGAGGAGAGAGATAGAGAGAGAGCGAAATCGAGAGGTGAGAGAGAGAGAAATGAACAGGGAGGAGAAAGAATATTGGAATTATGTGGGGGAGAGAGAAAGAGAGAAAGAAAGAAAAGGAGAGAGAGAGAGAGAGAGAAAGAGAGAAGCTGAGAGAGGGAGAGAGAAAGGTGGGGGCCACGGATCAGAGGATGAGAGCTGGGGTTGCGCTGGAAAAAGTAATTTGTTTTGATTTTAATTTTTCAAAGATTTAAGTTAGTTGAATGTTAAGATTTTAAATTAATAATATATTTAGTTAGGATTAAAACTTAAACTGTTTAAACGAAAATTAAATATTAAATAATTTGAATTTTGGCGGGATAGAAAAATATTCCAAAACGCGTCCGGGTCGGGTCTAAAAATTCAGATTTAAAATACGAAAAATATATGCGACGTCCAAATTTCAAAATGAATGCTCAGGTAACGAAAATGCATACCCCTAAGAACGGATGCAAGTACGTGCGCGTAGCCATCCAAACAAGTCTGTTTCACTAAACGGGACGAGAACAAGATGCGCGGACGCTACCACGAGGTTAGGGGTACCATGCAGACCATGTTATGTAATTTTAAATTATTTTCTGTGACTTAAAATGTTATATGGTAAAAGATGCAATGCCAGATGAAATGTCAGTATGCAATATACATGAAATGCACATGTCTATGTAACAAGTCAAGCTAATTCATAAATATGAATCAAACAGGTTCAAACAAGCGGGTCGGGTTGAATGCAGAGAAAAATGTAAAAATACCATTCGCACCCAAAACACAATAAATCAAGAAAATACCACAGATAAGTAAATACGGGAACTGAAAATGGTATAAATGAACTAGGTTGTTACACAAAATTTTATGAAAGGCTATGGCATCCGCCTCAGGTTCGAGCACTCATCGATGGACGAATTCCAGATAGACCGGGCATAGGCTTCATTTAACCTGATTCCAAAGCATGCTACATGATTTATGTTGGTGAAGCCAGCGAAAGATCAAATGATGACGACGAGATAGCCGAACCAAAAGAAGCTCCTCAAGATCTTGAAGATGGCGGACAAGTAACCTTTGACGAGCTAACCAAGATTGACTTAGGAACGCCCGATAATCCAAGGCCGACCTACATCAGCCCACTCTTGTCAGAGGAAATGAAAGAGCAGATAATTTCCCTGCTGCATGAGTTCGTCGACTGCTTCGCGTGGATGTATAAAGAAATGCTTGGACTTTCCCCTGAAGTGACCGTGCATAAACTGGCTATATCCCCTGATGCTAAGCCAGTCAAACAAGCTCCTCGAAGAATGAGAAGGGAACTAGAAGAAAAGGTCATCGAGGAAACCAAGAAGCTCATCGATGCCGGCTTCAACAGGGAAGAGAAATATCCGGGCAGGATCGCATGCATAGTCCCAGTGAAGAAAAAAAATGGGAAGATTCGAGTTTGTATCGATTTCAGGGACCTCAACATGGCATGTCCTAAAGACGACTTCCCGCTACCGGCCATGGAAATGATGGTCGATGACACCTCAAATTACAAGTTGTTCACCTTTATGGATGGCTCGTCTGGGTATAATCAGATCAAGATGTCACCAAAGGATGAGAAGCACACAGCATTTCGAACCCCGATCGGAATATACTGCTACAGAGTGATGCCGTTCGGACTGAAGAACGCAGGTGCTACATACCAGAGGGCGATGACCAATATCTTTGATGACCTAATTCATAAAGTTGTCGAATGTTATGTTGATGATCTGGTCGTCAAGACTAAAGCCAAGGCCGATCACATCCAAGTTCTTAGGACCGTTCTCACCAGACAGAAAGAGTACGATCTGAAAATGAATCCTCTGATGTGCGCTTTTGGCGTGTCATCGGGAAAATTCCTGGGCTTCATAATCCAACATCGAGGGATTGAAATTGACCCATCCAAGATAAATAGCATCATAGAGATGCCCCCTTCGAAGAGTCTGACGCGGCTAAGATCTTTTCAAGGCAAGCTTGCTTATATATAGAGGTTTATCTCAAATTTATCAGGGAGATGCAGGCCCTTCTCAAAGCTCATGAAGAAAGGAGCTCCTTTTGTCTGGGATGCCGAATGTCAAGAAGCGTTCGAAAGCATCAAACAATACTTGTTGCACCCTCCAGTGCTGGCCACTCCCATTTCAAATAAACCGCTGATTCTCTACACTGCCGCGCTAGATGAGTCACTCGGTGTGCTCCTTTCCCAGAATAACGAGGAGGGAAAAGAAAATGCACTCTACTACCTCAGTCGAACTCTAGTCGGGGCGGAACACAATTATTACCCAATCGAAAAGCAATGTCTGGCTCTGATATTTGCTGTAAAGAAGCCGAGGCACTATCTGCTCGCTCGTCGGGTTATGCTGATCTCCAAGGTCGACCCGCTCAAACACTTAATGACCAAAACGAGCCTAGCCGGTAGAATGTCAAGATGGGCTGTTATGCTACTTGAGTTTGACATAATTTATACTCCTCAGAAAGCAGTGAAAGGGCAAGCTCTTGCAGACTTCCTCGTCGCTCATCCTATACCAGAAGGGTCGCCGCTAAATTGTGAGTTACCCGATGAACAAGTGCTGCACCTCGAGGAAGATGAGCCATGTTGGGAGCTCTACTTCGATGGAGTCTCATCAATAAGGACCTCCAGTAAATCAAGCGTCCCTGAGATAAAAGCAGGGATAGGATTGGTGTTCATCACGCCATCAATGGGAACCCTACGGCATTCATTTACTCTCACCGAGCCTCGAACAAACAATGAAGCTGAGTATGAAGCTCTGATAGCTGGTCTGGAGCTTACCATAGAAATGGAAATCCTTCGGCTATGGGTTTACGGTGACTCCCAGCTTGTCGTCAACCAAGTAAGCGGCGACTATAAGATATACAAATCCGAGTTAGCTTGGTACAAAAGCTGAGTGGTGGAGCTTATGAAACAGTTCACTCACATTGAACTAATGAGAGTCCCTAGATCGTTGAATGGAAAGGTGACGTACTCGCTCGCTTAGCCAAGGAGTTGGCTGATCCTGACATGGAAGAAATTCTGATCACAGTCAGGAGCCGGCAAATTCTACCCCCAGTCTCTCTACGAGAAGAGGAAAGCACAGAACAGAAGAGCAGTCCTGCCGAAGAAGCTTCGATCATCCAAGACGAGCCCGATTGGAGAGAACCCTTCATAGAGTACCTCCGATACGACAAGCTGCCCGAAGGAAAATCTGCAAGGATTCAGCTGAAGAAGTGAGCTCTCTGATATGTGTTTGTAAATGACACGCTATACCGCAGGTGTATGACCAATTCTGGCTCAGGTGTCTGTCATTGGCCGAAGCCCAAAAGGTCATGAAAGAAGTTCACTCAGGCGTTTGCGGTGCTCACCAATCTGGCCCCAAGATGCGACTTCAAATCATACGGCTTGGGTATTACTGGCCCACCATGATACGAGATTGCGAAGAGCATGCAAAGAAATGTCATATCTGCCAAATTCACGGTGATTTCATTCACAAGTATCCCAATCCGTTGCATCCTATGGTGGCATCGTGGCCCTTCGAAGTCTGGGGCACCGACATTGTTGGCCCAATTGATCCTCCGTCATCCAAAGGTCACCAGTTTATATTGGCTGAAACCGACTACTTCTCCAGATGGGCTGAAGCTTTCCTGCTAAAAGAAGTCAAGACAGAAAATATTCTGACGTTCTTCCAGTATAATATTCTATACCGCTTCGGTACACCAAGAAGAATCATTTCTGACAATGGGCTTTCTTTCAAAAGCTTCAAATTCTCAAGATTCGCTACTCAACACATGATAGACTGGAGATATTCCTCCATCTATAATCCAAGAGCCAATGGGCTAGCCGAAGCCTTCAATAAGACTCTATGCAAGCTTCTGAGGAAAAATACTTCAGCCAACAAGAGGGACTGGAATCTCAAGCTTCACGAGGCGTTGTGGGCATATCGTACCATGCACCGTACTCCAACTCAGTCCACTCTATACTCATTGCTCTTCGGAGTGGAGATGGTCCTCCCCCTCGAAGTCGAAGTTCCGAGCTTAAGAATGGTCGTTCAGCACGAGTTGAAGTAGGAGGAAAACGTGCTCCTTCGGCTTGAAGAGCTCGACGCCCTCGAAAAAAAGAGGCTCGCGGTGCAGCAAAATCTGGAGCTATACCGAGCCTAAATGTCATGGGCCTATGACAAGATAACCCGTCTCCGCGCTTTCAAGAAAGGTGAATTGGTGTTGGTCCTCAAAAGACCGATCATCCCCAATCGAAATGCCAAGGAACAATTCGAGCCAAATTGGGAAGGACCATACGTCATCGAGAAAGTGTTCGACGGAGGATCCTACCAACTAATAAGTGCCGAGGGAGAAAGGCCCATGCCATCCATCAATGGCTGATATCTCAAGAAATACTACGCGTGAATGCTCCAAGTCAAAGGCGAATTGAGCACACCGACCCTACGGTCTAGATCATACATCCTGTATAATCGTATACAATCCACGGGCGTAAACAACCCCTATCTCTCCCAAGTCCTGCCGGTGAGACTACTTTCAAAGTCCCACCAGCGTGAAAAAAAAAACGGTATGTCCATGAGCAAAACGGGCACGTATGAAAACCCAAAAGGGCTCCATGAGTAAAAACAGCAGGACTGCCGGCGAGTTTGTGAAAACCCGAAAGGGCGCAAACTCATGAAAAGAGATAAAATACACTCGCAAAGTCCTCTCGACCTTGTGAGGAGAAAATCCCTGCGTGAGATCCTTACGACTCACAAAGGAGCAACACACTTAGGAATCCTCACGATTTCTAAGGAGAAAGTGCACCTACGAGATCCTTTTGACTCATAGGGAGAAAATGCTTTTATGAGACCCTTACGGCTCATAAAATTGAAAAGCCTTAGGTGATAGAGATCTAAAACTGTCTCCTGAGCCATCGCTCCCCAACGGGAAATGGCAAATAATGAGTCGCTCCTGGCATTTCTCTTCAGTGTTAGTGGTGCTGATGCCGACCCAAAAACTAAATCCCAAGTCCTCCCGGGGCAAATGATGAGTTGCTCCTGGCATTATTCCAGTGTAGCAATACTGATGCCAAGCAAGATCCAAATTCTAAGTCTCCAAACAGCGAATGATGAGTCGCTCCTGGTACCATATTCCAGTGCAGCGATGCAGACGCCAACCAAACTCTGAATGCCCCGACGGCGAATGATGAGTCGCTCCTGGTACCATATTCCAGTGCAGCGATGAAAATGCCAACCAAAATCCAATTTTCTAAAATTCCCCCGGCCCTACGGTTAGTCCCCAAATTGACTGCCGTATAAAATCCACGAGCTTAAATAATTCTCAGCATACCCATGCCCCACCACAATCACCAGTTACGCGGCTGGTCTTCGCCCTCGGAATTATGCTCCATTTGGGAAGACCCACTCATGTGTCCTCACGATACATGAGGAGAACAAACCTTCGTGGGATCCTTACGACTCACAAAGGAAAACACACTTGGGAGTCCCCACGACTCCTAAGGAGAAAGTGCACCTACGAGATCCTTTCGACTCGTAGGGAGAAAATGCTTTTATGAGACCCTTACGGCTCATAAAATTGAAAAGCCTTAGGTGATAGGGATCTAAACCTGTCTCCTAAGCCATCGCTCCCCAACAGGAAAAGGCAAATGATGAATTTCTCCTGGCACGTGTGCTTCAGTGTTAGCAACGCTGATGCCTACCCTAATCCCAAAATCCTAAAACTCTATTCCAATAGACCCCTAAGTCTTTAAACTGGGAACAGATGACCTCTAAGTCGTTAAACTGGGAACAGATGACCCCTAAGTCGTTAAACTGGAAATGAGGGAAATCGCCTCATGACAAATGATGATTCGCTCCTGGTACCATATTCCAGTGCAGCGGTGCTGATGTCAGCCCAAATCACATCGAATCAGCAAGTCAACTTCAATCCCGACACCACAAGAAGCGGAGCAAGTCAAATCAAGCATCGACCGTCCACGTCACAAAAAGGGCAGCACCGATCGTCCAAGTCACAAAAAGGGCAGAACCGACCGTCCAAGCCACAAAAGGGGAAGCACCGACCGCCTATGTCGCTAAAAGGGCAGCATCGACCGTCCATGTCGCAAAAAGGGCAGTGCAGGCTTCCCAAAAATCGAGAACCAAATCGCTCCGGATCAGAGCGCCGACCGTCCATGTCGCAAAAAGGGCAGTGCAGGCTTCCCACAAATTGGGAACCAAATCGCTCCAGGTCAAAGCGTCGACCGTCCATGTCGCAAAAAGGGCAGTGCAGGCTTCCCACAAATCGGAAACCAAATTGCTCCGGATCATAGCGTCGACCGTCCATGTCGCAAAAAGGGCAGTGCAGGCTTCCTACAAATCGGGAACCAAATCGCTCCGGATCAGAGCGTCGACCGTCCATGTCGCAAAAAGGGCAGTGCAGGCTTCCCACAAATCGGGAACCAAATCGCTCAGGATCAAAGCGTCGACCGTCCATGTCGCAAAAAGGGCAGTGCAGGCTTCCCACAAATCAGGAACCAAATCGCTCCGGATCAGGGTGTCGACCGTCCATGTCGCAAAAAGGGCAGTGCAGGCTTCCTACAAAGCAGGAACCAGATCACTCCGGGCCAGGGAAAATTCTACCACGGACACTCCATCTCGGAGACGCGTCAAACGTCGACCGTCCATGTCGCAAAAAGGGCATTGCAGGCTTCCCACAAATCGGGAACCAAATCAATCCGGATCAGGGCGTCAACCGCCCATGTCGCAAAAAGGGCAGTGCAGGCTTCCTACAAAGCAGGAACCAGATCACTCCGGGCCAGGGAAAAGTCTACCACGGATACTCCGTCTCGAAGACGCATCAAGCGTTGACCGTCCATGTCGTAAAAAGGGCAGTGTAGGCTTCCTACAAAGAAGGAACCAGATCAATCCGGGCCAGGGAAAATTCTACCACGGACACTCCGTCTCGGAGACGCGTCAAGCGTCGACCGTCCATGTCGTAAAAAGGGCAGTGCATCCCAAAATATGGGAACCAAAGCAAGTCGCCTCTACGCGAAAGAAGATCCATCAATTTCATCCACATGACTCACATATGTGGTGTGCATTTATTGATGGGGGGCACTTTGTTGAAGTCGAAAATTGCACCCCGGTTGACCGAGTCAAAGTCAAAGTCAAAGTCAACCCCAAGCCAAGTGGGACCATGCCCAGGTCGAGTCCGAACATGAAGCGATTAGCCCTCCCCCATGCCGAAATGAAATCATGTAATAAATAATTTTTATGTAATTTTTTATGCATGAATGTAAACAAAATGGGCATAAAACCAAATTTTTGTAAGCCCATGGCTTATGTGCAAAAAGAAATAGCACATGAGGCATGAGATAGGCAAAATGCCATTTTTGTAAAGCCCAAGGGGCTATATGTAAAGTGTATAGCCTATAAAGGCAAAGATAATGAAAATATCCCAACAATTTTTCTCTCTCCAAAAAAAGATCAAGATCTGTGATCTTCTCCTTCCTCAAGGTTTAAAATCTTCTTCTTTCTTTTGAATTAAATCAAGAGTTTTACTCTTCCTTTTCCAAAACTAAATAGTTTCTCACCACAAAACCCACAAAAGAGAGTCTAGATCTCCCATCAGATCTCAAAAAGAAGAGATTTTTAAAATCTCACATCTCTTGATCTTCAAGATCCTGCCAACAGAAGAGGAAGAAGTAGGCCCATCTCCGAAAACCCCATGTTTGGGAAGACCCAGGGCCCCAAAGAAGAACCCCTTTCATCAAATCCAAAACATCTTAGGAGTTTAACTCCACTCTAAATCCTCTTTTGGAATTTTAAATCCTATTTCTGGGACTAAAATCCCCATTTTCCCTGCCGGCGCCCAAACGCCCGAGCGCCTGGCGCTCGAGCGCCCAGCGCCCACGTACCGGGCACGTGGTGCGCTAGCGCTCAAGCACCCAGCGCCCACGTACCGGGCACGTGGTGTGCTAGCGCTCGAGTGCCTAGCACTCAAGCGCCCTGCGCCCATGTGCCGGGCACGTGGTGCGCCAGCGCCCAGCGCTCGCGTGTTAGATACGCGAGGCGCTGGTCCCCACGCATCCTTTGGATGCCCTGTCCTTATATATATATATATATATATATATATATATATGTGTGTGTGTGTGTATGTATGTATGTATCTATGCATGTATGTATGTATGTATATACACACAAACACATACTCTAGAACACTGTCCCTCTCAAAAAAAATTGGGCCGGGGCGCTGCCCCACACCCCGCAAAGGAGCTGCTAGCCCCTTTGACCCCCAGCCCGCTATCTGGGTAGCGGGACCCCCGTAAAAACTCTGTGGGGCCCCCGATATATCCAAAACCCCTTCAACATACAACACCGGACATTGAGTTCGCATGGCCAGTTTAACCCGTCAATCGGAGGTTCCCCCGCTCAAAAGGCGAGGGGCAATTAACGGCAGCTTAGTCCGCGGCTGCCGGAGATTCGGATCCCTACAATCAATAAACCCCAGCCTACCCTAGGCAGGGGGAATCTGTAGTACGCCTGAAAAGCGCGCGCATATTCCCATCTCAATGGGGTGATGAAAAACACTCTACAATCCTGTCTACTGCC
The DNA here is from genome assembly GCA_030015575.1 of Agapanthus africanus. Taxonomy (NCBI): domain Eukaryota; kingdom Viridiplantae; phylum Streptophyta; class Magnoliopsida; order Asparagales; family Amaryllidaceae; genus Agapanthus; species Agapanthus africanus. The sequence continues at coordinate 349,320,176 of JASDDO010000004.1, forward strand.
GTCGATGGTGACCGATCGATGAGGTACTCGGCAGTAGATAGGACCTTCGCCTGAAACTCCCTCGGAACTGCACCCATAAGCTGTGAATACCTGTTCTTCCCAAATATCTTCCAAACCATCCGTTTTGCTCCGCCAATATACTTAGGATCAAAAGTGGTGTGATGCACGATCCTTCTTGACTTGTAGAACTCTCCACTATGATCGGAACGAAGAACCTTCATACACTTCCCGAATTGCTTCTCCACAACAGCCTTCCTGAAAATCTGAAAAATCTTCGCCTTCGGCTCAACAACATACACCTACAACTTCCTTGAGAAGTTGTCAATGAAGGAACCATGATATATGACTCCACCTCGATAACAAACCGGTGCCAGAATCATCTTTGTCTTCTTCTTTTGAATACAATCCTTCCGAAGATTTCTCCTGTCGATCTCTACTCCTCCAAGTGACTGTTTCTTTCGAGACCCCTCCAAACTCGCCTCGTCAATATGGTCTGATTGTAGACACCACATCTTGACGGAGTCTGAACCACCTGAACCAGTAAAAAATCTAACAACATCTCCTAAGGCCATCTATCCCTGAAGAAAATGCAGATTCCCCACCCTCTTCGCCTTTATGACAATACGAGTATCTCCAAAAATCATCACGGAATCTCTATCGATCACGCACTTATAACCGATCCCGCCCAAAGCACTTAATGAAATCAAGCTCCTCCTCAGATCTGACATGTACCTGACATCTGTCAACGTCCGAACTCTCCCATCATGCATGCGGATCCGAACTGCACCAATCCTAATAACTTTGCTTACCATACCGTTCCCCATAAAGATTGAATCTCTATCAACTGAATGATATGTAGCAAACCAACTCCGGTAATGTGTCACATAGAATGAATATCCCGTATCCAACATCCATGATCCATGTGCATCTAAAATCGCACATGCCGATAGAATCGAACCATCACTGCCCTCATCCGAATCCTCCACCGCAACTGCAGTACCGGAAGACATCTGCTTTCTTTTCCCCTTACGCTTCGGACAATCCATTTTCCAATTCCCGCTCATCTTGCAAATAAAGCACTTGTCATTATCGCGATTTCTTGATTTTCCCTTGGAACCTCCATCTGAACAGTATCTAACAGACAACGCGTCACCGTGACTACTCTTGTCATTTACCACCTTCTACCTCAACACCTCACTGTGCAGAACTACTTTGACATATTCTAAAAAAAGCTTATCCTGGCCATACACCATCGATTTGCTGCCCGTACTCTGAGGTCAACGAATATAGTAGAATTATCGCCTGATCCTTATCCTCTATCTGCACCTCCACGTTCCGGAAGTCCATCACGATCTGGTTAAGTTCGTCTAGGTAATCTTTGATGGATGTACCCTCTTTCATTTTTAACGTGTGCAATCGTTGGTTGAGGTGGAGACGATTTGTAAAAGATTTCTTCATGTACCGGGACTCCCCGCTGCCATTGTCTCTTGCGCAACCTCGCATAGAACCTCGTCGGTCAACTAAAACTGTATCAAACTGAAGGCATTGTACGCCATCTCTTCTTTCTTATCTTCTGTGGCCGTCTCCGGAATACTGTCTTTTGCAAAGACGATCTTGTGAACCCCTTATTGCTTGAAAATAACCTTCATCTTTAACCTCCGAAGCCTAAAGTTGTTCCGCCCATCAAACTTGACCACGTTGTAATGTGTAGATTACATCTCCCAAAATAATCTGTAACCATCGAATCTGATACTCTGATACTGATGGAGGGTGGAATCTCCTTCAGATGTTGCTTCCCGTTGATCTGTGGATGGCGGCGATGAGTGGCTGAGATTTGATCTGAAGACAGACTCCTAAAGCGTGTGGATCTCAATGGGTTTGGAGTTGTAAAGCCGAGCTACCTGCAAGGAAGTCCCTGGGTGGTTGGACCACCGAGGACCCTCCGACGATCAAGTTAGTGGGGTAATCCGAGTAGAGTAATGGCTTAGTGGATTCGAATTGGCTTACCTTGACCTTCTGAAAGAGGGGTTTAAATAGTAGTAGCAGCAGGCAGGCAGGCGTGAGAATCACGTCGGCCGTTACTCTCTCGACGTCACGCCCGCGTGATGAGCGGGATCTCCTATTAATAGCGAGACAGGCTCGTTAATGGGGGATCATGATGGCATGGAACGTGGGATGTGGCCGGCGGATATCTCGCACATGGCGAGATTTGCGGGATGGCAGTTGCGCCTGTGAACGGTGCCGTCGGTCGGTCGATGGACCGAGGACGATGACCTCGGATGAGCGGGAGAGCCGAGGCGTCTTGTTTATGCTGAAGCTCTGGAATGAGCTGTGAGGATGAGGAAGCCAATTGTGCTGGGGCTCGGAGGCGAGCTAGCCTCGTCGGTAGGATAGGCATAGGAGCAGTCTAGTCGGCCCCTGTAGGTCCTTTCTTCCATGCTCTGGGACACGTCATCTGCCACGTTTCATGATCTGGGAGATTACCGATATCGAGCCCCATCATTAGCCCCCCACTCTCGTCCCGACCAGCTGGCGGGTTGGGTCAAGAGTGGTCTGCCGGGTCACCCGAAGTGAGCTCTCTTCTGAAGATATCGTCGGGCGTGTCCCCGGGCAATCCGTCGTATTTTCTGGATGACACAGGCGAATCAGGGTGAGATCTTCTTCATTAAAGGGGTGTCACGCCCCGCTTCCCAGAGTACGCTAAGATGGGCACATGACATAGCCAACCATGCTACCCGTGGATAGGAAAAATCCCTCCACAGTCACATTACGGCTGTAGAAATATCAAGAACAGGAAAGTAAACTAAACTATCTAGTACATGTCCATGAGCCAGAATGAATGAGTCAAGAAATAATGATATGCGGAAGCAAAAGATAAAATAATGAAACACCTGGAAAGTAAAACTACATACCAACAGGAACTTCACCGCTCGGTCTAACAGCGGCACAACAAAGGTAGAAAGATCTGGGCCATGCAAAACCCAGACGTCAGCGCGTCATAACATCAAGCAACAATATAAACAGGGTAACAGGCAATGCAAATATAATCATGAATGATAAAGCAGGTGTAAAGCAATCTAAATCAGGGCAGTGAAAGGTAGCGTGCAGTGAGTAAACTAAACTGGTCAATTGGTTATCTACTCTCAAGTCTTTGAAATCAATTTGATGAATCGTTGATGTAACTCAATAGTATCCCGTGCATGCCCGGGACCACGGTCCAGATTCTCGGGCTGAAACCGAGACATGCCGCTAGGCACTAAACAGGAAACATGTACAGATGAATGATGTCAGCAGCAACATCCCAGGGCTGGCCTAGCCCCTAAAACTGATCAGTATAAGCAAGCAACTGTCGAGTTACAAGTCAGGATTTCATCATTGATTTCCCCATACCCCCAAGTTATAAGTGTCTAGTCAGGTATTTTAAGTAATCAAGAACTAATGCCAACTCAGGATCAGGTAGGTGCAGGTTTGTCTGGATAGACAACAGGAACGGTCCGTAAGGACTACATGTTAGGTTTGTTGGCATTAGACACAAGATCAGGTAACAGGTCAAGCCATGATACATCAGGTCAGGTCAAGTAGTGTATTTAGGTGTCAGGTTATGTCAAGAGTGTACGGTACTATGTCCTATCAGGTAGGAAGTGCAACAGGTCATGTCAGAAAGCACAAAATGTTATGTGGGTGCTCATAATCAACTAGCATAAGCATGGGTATACAAAACAAGCATGAGTACTAATAGAACAATAAACTGGAACATGTAATATGATATGCAATCAGGTACAGATTAAGGCATACAGATGCACAGTTATCGATTAGGGTTACATTTATAGTTTCAATATTAATTAGGATGCAATTTATTAAATATGGAGTGTTAATATCACAGTATTATGTAGTAATATGATCTATGGATGCAATTATATGTATCTTAAATGCGATGGATGCAAACGGGTATCCGAAAAGTTATAAAACTATAAAATGGTAATGTGGGATGTACAACTAAGCAATATGTGATATAAATATTGATATAATAATATTAATATGGATAGCATATTCAAAACGATTAATAACTATAAAAGTGGTATTGATTAACCAAGCACAAGAAAGTTCCGTTCAGAAATTCAGTGTCACCCTAATTTGTAAAATAGCTTAAAAATAACAAACGTTCTCCAAAAGGGACGTGTCTTATACCAAAACAAAGATAATTAAATAAGGTTTTCAGTTTTATAAGTATAAGCATCTCAGGTTGTCCCTACAAAAATGTATGAACATTCGAAGTTGAAAGTTTGCTGCTGGAATTTCCCTGGACAGCGGTTTAGAGACATTTTCATTTGCATTTTACATTATTTAAACAATTTATTTTGCAAGTAAATATTTCATAGAGTTATATTATTCTGAGTTAGCTTCGTAACGAACTAAATAATGTATACTAATGATTTTTCTATGATTTATAATGAATTTTATAAGGTAAGGTGTACAGTAAATTTCAGATTTGTCGTATCCGCTTTTTCAACAACGTTTCATGTGTAAACTATAATATTTTCAAATGTATAACATTATAAAATGCAAATTATAAACTAATTAAAGATAATAATAAGAAATATTACGACGATATATATTTTAAATGATATGGATACAGTATAATGTAATCTAGTATGTCACAAGATAAGTTTTCATGATCTAGATTTAATATGATATAAACGGATGCAAACGGAATATCGAAACGTTATAAAATTAAACATGGGGCACTAGATTTAAACTATAGGTATGGTATTTATTTAAATAGGTATAAAATGAATTATATAGCATGTAGCAAGATTAACTTGCCTAGACGGAACAAGAACGGATGTGTACGGAACGTCTTTCGTCGGCGAAATGTCGCGACGCGCGCACGGTACACGGAACGGTTCCAAACAATGCACGAGGGTGATCACGCAAGTTAGGTACGTTCAGTGGATCACTCGAATCGTCAGCGGATCACTCGAATCGTCAGCGACGAGCACGGCTCCGGCGGTGATCACCGGAATCAAGAAACAAGATCAAGAAAAAGAAAGAAGAAAAAAGAAGAAGAGGCTATGTATTAAATGAGGAAAGAAATATTAAATAAATAAAATATATATAATATATATGCAGAGGAGAGAGAGAGAAAGGAGTTGTTATTTTGTTAGGAAATTAGATTTAAAATTTTAAAAGATTTTTAGATTTAAAATTTTAGATAAGAGGTTTCAGTTTGTTAAAGAAATCGTATGAAAATATTTAAACTAAATTTTAAAATTAAATAAATTGAATTTTGGCGGGATACCAAAATATTTCAAAACGCGCCCGGGTCGGGTCTAAAACTTCAGATTTAAAATACGAAAAAATGTGCGACTTTCAAAATTCAAAATGAATGCTCAGGTAACGAAAATGCATACCCCTAAAAACGGATGCACGTACATGCGCGCAACCATCCAAACACGTTTGTTTCACTGAACGGGACGAGAACAAGATGCGCGGATGTTACCACGGGGTTAGGGGTATCATGCAGGCTATGAAATGCAATTTTAAATTATTTTACATGACCTAAAATGTTATATGGTAAAATGCCAGTATGCAGTATACATGAGATGCACGTGTCTATGTAACAAGTCAGGGTAATCTATAAATATGGATAAACAGGTTCAAGCAAGCGGGTCGGGTCGAATGCAATGTAAAATGTAAAATACTATTCGCACCCAAAACACGATAAATCAGGAAAATACCACAATTAAGGAAATACGAGAACTGGAATTGGTATAAATGAACTAGGGTGTTACATTATACCCAACTACAAAAGAATTTCGTCCTCGAAATTCCAAGAATAAGAAAGGATAAACAATCAACAAATTACAAGAATAGATGTGGAAACTTCTGTCGGATTTCATCTTCTCGCTCCCAAGTGGGTTCTCCATGCAAGCGATTACTCCAAGAAACAAGCACAAGAGGGATAACTTTGTTCATAAGAACCTTTTTTCTTCGATCCACAATTTTCATCGGTCGCTCCTCAAAGGTTAAATCTTCTCGTACAGTCTGCTCCGAAAGATCCAATACATGTATTTCATCTCGAGCATACCTACGAGATTGAGATACAAGAAACATGTCATGAACATTCTCCAAAGATTGCGGTAACATCAAACGATACGCCACTTCTCCAATACGCTCCAAAATCTTAAAAGGTCCAACGAATCGAGGACTAAACTTTCCTCGACTTCCGTAACGGATCCCCCTCTAGTCGGTGACATCTTCAAGAATACCAAATTACCAACGACGAACTCTAGAGGTCTTCTCGATGTATCTGCCTAACTATTTTGTCGGTCGTGTACTGCTGCCTTCACATGATTCCGGGTAGTGTTAACCTTCTCAACTGTTTGCACGACCAAATCAGGTCCCAACAATCTTCGTTCTCCAACATCGTCCCAACAAACAGGTGAACGACACTTGCGACCATATAATGCTTCGAATGGAGCCATTTGAATAGTCGCCTGAAAGCTTTTGTTGTACGAAACTCCACCAAGTATAGATGATCCTCCCATGAACCCTTGAAGTCTAACATGCAAGCTCTCAACATGTCTTCAAGAGTTTGGATCGTTCTCTCCGACTGGCCATCTGTTTGAGGATGATAATCTATGCTAAACTTCCATCGAGTCCCCAAACTTTCCTGTAAGCTCCTCCAGAAGTGTGATAAGAATCGGGTGTCCTGGTCGGGCACGATGCTCACAGGTACTCCATGCAATCTCACAATCTCCTGCATGTACCGTTCTGCTGACGCTTCCGTTGACTGACCAACTCGAAACGGTATGAAGTGAGCTGCCCTGGTCAATCGATCAACAATCACCCAAACTGCATTGTTGCCTTTTGGACTCCGCGGTAGAGCTGTCACGAAATCCATGGTCATATGTTCCCACTTTCACTGAGGAATCGGAAGTGGTTGCAATAAACTAGCAACCCTTGATGTTCAGCTTTAACTTGCTGACACACCATGCACCTTGCCACAAAGCGGGCAATCTCCCGTTTCACGCCTTCCCACCAGAAATGTTGTCGTATATCTCGGTACATCTTCATGCCTCCTGGACGTACGAATTATGCTGAACTGTGCGCCTCCTTCATAAGTTTTTCACGAATATCTCCCTTTGGCACACAAAAGCGGCTACCATATCGCAACGAACCATCTTCATGGATCAATAAGTCCGTTCGAAGTCCAGCTTCAACCTGTCCTTGAAACTTTTGCAATCTAGGGTCCTGCAATTGCGCTGCTTTAATATTCTCGATCAACGACGACTGTACTTGCAGCTGCAACAACTGTCCCGAAGAATGCGGTAGCACAACTTCCAATCGAATCTCCAAAAGTCTTCAATAGGTTTCTTCTGTGCAGTCAACATCTGAATTGCTGGCCACTGACTAAGTGCATCCGGCACAACATTAACTTTCCACGGATGGTATTCAAGATCAAGGTCGTCGTCAGCCATCAGCTCCAACCACCTACGCTGCCTCTTATTAAGCTCCTTCTGTGTGAACACATACTCTAGGATTTTGTGATCGGTGAATACTTCGACCCTTTCGCCCAGTAAGTAGTGTCTCCAAATCTTCAAAACGAACATCACAGCTGCTAGCTCCAAGTCAGGAGTTGGGTAGTCCTTCTCATGGGTCTTCAACTGTCTCGATGCGTAAGCTATAATCTTCCCATACTGCATCAAAACACATCCCAAACCTTTTCCAGATGCGTTGCTGTGAATCACCAATCCTCCGGAACTGTCTGGCACGGTTAAACAAGAGCGGTTATCAACCTTTGGTTCAATACCTCAAAAGCTGACGCACACTTATCCGTCCGTACAAACGGTACCTCCTTGCGCGTAATCTTAGTCAAGGCTCAGCCAAACGAGCAACATTCCCCACGAACCTTCTGGAGTATCCTGCAAGTCCAAGAAACTTCTGATCTTTACAACATTCTTCGGAATCGGCCAGTCTTGAACTGCAGCAATCTTCCCTGGGTAAACGGCGATTCCATCTCTAGCTATGACATGTCCCAAAACTTTACTTCTTCAAGCCAAAACTTGCACTTGCTCATCTTAGCATATAATCTTTCTTGCCTCAGTGTCTGCAGTGTGATCTTCAAGTGTTCTGCATGCTCTTCAATGCTCCTCGAGTAGACCAGAATATCCTCAGCGAACACCACTATAAACTGGTCCAAGAATGATGAAGGATTCGGTTCATCAGTCCATAAATATCGCCGGTGCATTCATGACTCCGAATGGCATCACTAAACACTTGTAATGTCCATACCAAGTTCGGAACGCGGTCTTACAAATATCTTCTGATTTAACTCGGACCTGATGATATCCGGACCGCAAATCCAGCTTCGAGAATACCCTCGCGCCACTAAGCTGCTCGAACAATTCGCCAATACGAGGGATCGGGTACTTGTTCTTAATAGTCACCCGGTTTAATTGTCGATAATCGATGCACATCCTCCTTGTGCCATCTTTCTTCTTGACTAGAAGAACTGGAGCTCCCCAAGGTGAATTGCGCGAATTCAACCCTTCTCTAGCAATTCGGTAACCTGCTTCTTTACTTCTTCCAACTCCACTGATGCCATTGGATAATACGCCTTTGAGATTGGCGCTGCACCAGGAACAAGATCAATCGCAAACTCCGCATCTCGTTTGCGGTAACCCGAGATGTCCTCGAACATGTCCATGAACTCTCGTAATATAGCCGGCGCTTCTTCTTTAATAACTTCCATCGACGAAAGAACACTGTTTGTCGGCCTAGCCCTAAATTCGACTGGCCCGACCGAACTACTTCCTCCATTAAAACAAACTCCGGATGTCTGGGAATCTGGAAGTTCGCTTTCCTTACTCTACAATCATTGTGAGCGTGGAAGGTGCCAAGAAAAATCCATTCCCAAGACCACAACAAACAAGGAGTGCACCAGAATTGAATAATTCCAATGCGGAAAGATAAGAACAAGTAGGATACCAAGATGACTTCATCCGAAATCAAGATACTGAAGAGGATTAAGCACGGTAAATAAGGTTCAAGCTGGTAATAAAACAATAACTGGTAAGCAATGAAACCGAGAGAAGCAAGGTAGTATAACGATCATGGAATAAGGAAGTGAATCAAGACCAGGACTCTAAGTTACTTAAATAGAGTGCCGCATTGTAACCATGCTGCAGTTCATGGGTACAATTACATAACTCCACTCAAGTCGCCCAAATCCTAGTATCAGAATCAAGAATAGGGAGAGACAATAGAAAACCAAAAGGGTTTCAAGTCGAGATGCAAAGTGGTTTGCATATCGTCAAGGCGAAAGATAAAAGAAGAATATGATTCAAGAATCACAATAATAAAGATGGCAGGACATGTTCCTCATCACGAGTATTCTGATTCGTGTATTGGGTCCAATACCTAACTACAAAAGAATCAAACCCGATTAACCTATATCCTATGGCTCTGATACCAAAAGAACCATGTCACGCCCCGCTTCCCAGAGTACGCTAAGATGGGCACGTGACATAGCCAACCATGCTACCTGTGGATAGGAAAAATTCCTCCACAGTCACATTACGGCTGTAGAGATATCAAGAACAGGAAAGTAAACTAAACTATCTAGTACATGTCCATGAGCCAGAATGAATGAGTCAAGAAATAATGATATGCGGAAGCAAAAGATAAAATAATGAAACACCTGGAAAGTAAAACTACATACCGACAGGAACTTCACCGCTCGGTCTAACAGCGGCAATACTTCTGATCAGTCTGCAATAAAGGTAGAAGGATCTGGGTTATGCAAAACCCAGACGTCAGCGCGTCATAACATCAAGCAACAATATAAACAGGGTAACAGGCAATGCAAATATAATCATGAATGATAAAGCAGGTGTAAAGCAATCTAAATCAGGGCAGTGAAAGGTAGCGTGCAGTGAGTAAACTAAACTGGTCAATTGGTTATCTACTCTCAAGTCTTTGAAATCAATTTGATGAATCGTTGATGTAACTCAATAGTATCCCGTGCATGCCCGGGACCACGGTCCAGATTCTCGGGCTGAAACCGAGACATGTCACTAGGCACTAAACAGGAAACATGTACAGATGAATGATGTCAGCAGCAGCATCCCAGGACTGGCCTAGCCCCTAAAACTGATCAGTATAAGCAAGCAACTGTCGAGTTACAAGTCAGGATTTCATCATTGATTTCCCCATACCCCCAAATTATAAGTGTCTGGTCAGGTATTTTAAGTAATCAAGAACTAATGCCAACTCAGGATCAGGTAGGTGCAGGTTTGTCTGGATAGACAACAGTCCGTAAGGACTACATGTTAGGTTTGTTGGCATTCGACACAAGATCAGGTAACAGGTCAAGCCATGATACATCAGGTCAAGTCAAGTAGTGTATTTAGGTGTCAGGTCATGTCAAGAGTGTACGGTACCATGTCCTATCAGGTAGGAAGTGCAACAGGTCATGTCAGGAAGCACAAAATGTTATGTGGGTGCTCATAATCAGCTAGCATAAGCATGGGTATACAAAACAAGCATGAGTACTAATAGAACAATAAACTGGAACATGTAATATAATATGCAATCAGGTACAGATTAAGGCATACAGATGCACAGTTATCGATTAGGGTTACATTTATAGTTTCAATATTAATTAAGATGCAATTTATTAAATATGGAGTGTTAATATCACAGTATTATGTAGTAATGTGATCTATGGATGCAATTATATATATCTTAAATGCGATGGATGCAAACGGGTATCCGAAAAGTTATAAAACTATAAAATGGTAATGTGGGATGTACAACTAAGCAATATGTGATATAAATATTGATATAATAATATTAATATGGATAGCATATTTAAAGCGATTAATAACTATAAAAGTGGTATTGATTAACCAAGCACAAGAAATATCCGTTCAGAAATTCAGCGTCACCCTGATTTGTAAAATAGTTTAAAAATAACAAACGTTCTCCAAAAGGGACGTTTCTTATACCAAAACAAAGATAATTCAATAAGGTTTTCAGTTTTATAAGTATAAGTATCTCAGGTTGTCCCTACAAAAATCTATTAACATTCGAAGTTGAAAGTTTGCTGCTGGAATTTTCCTGGACAGCAGTTTAGAGACATTTTCATTTGCATTTTATATTATTTAAACAATTTATTTTTGCAAGTAAATATTTCATAGAGTTATAGTATTCTGAGTTAGCTTCGTAACGAACTAAAGAACGTATACTAATGATTTTCTATGATTTATAATGAATTTTATAAGTTAAGGTGTACAGTAAATTTCATATTTATCGTATCCGCTTTTTCAACGACGTTTCATGTGTAAACTATAATATTTTCAAATGTATAGCACTATAAAATGCAGATTATAAACTAATTAAAGATAATAATAAGAAATATTACGACGATATATATTTTAAATGATATGGATGCAGTATAATGTAATCTAGTATGTCACAAGATAAGTTTTCATGATCTAGATTTAATATGATATAAACGGATGCAAACGGAATATCGAAACGTTATAAAATTAAACATGGGGCACTAGATTTAAACTATAGGTATGGTATTTATTTAAATAGGTATAAAATGAATTATATATCATGTAGCAAGATTAACTTGCCTAGACGGAACAAGAACGGATGTGTACGGAACGTCTTTCGTCGGCGAAATGTCGCGACGCGCGCACGGTACACGGAATGGTTCCAAACAATCCACGAGGGTAATCACGCAAGTTAGGTACGTTCAGTGGATCACTCGAATCGTCAGCGACGAGCACGGCTCCGGCGGTGATCACCGGAATCAAGAAACAAGATCAAGAAAAAGAAAGAAGAAAGAAGAAGAAGAGGCTATGTATTAAATAAGGAAAGAAATATTAAATAAATAAAATATATATAATATATATGCAGAGGGGAGAGAGAGAGAAAGGAGTTGTTAGTTTGTTAAGAAATTAGATTTAAAATTTTAAAAGATTTTTAGATTTAAAATTTTAGATAAGAGGTTTCAGTTTGTTAAAGAAATCGTATGAAAATATTTAAACTAAATTTTAAAATTAAATAAATTGAATTTTGGTGGGATACCAAAATATTTCAAAACGTACCCGGGTCGGGTCTAAAACTTCAGATTTAAAATACGAAAAATATGTGCGACTTTCAAAATTCAAAATGAATGCTCAGGTAACGAAAATGCATACCCCTAAGAACGGATGCACGTACATGCGCGTAACTATCCAAACACGTTTGTTTCACTGAACGGGACGAGAACAAGATGCGCGGATGCTACCACGGGGTTAGGGGTATCATGCAGGCTATGAAATGCAATTTTAAATTATTTTACATGACCTAAAATGTTATATGGTAAAATGCCAGTATGCAGTATACATGAGATGCACGTGTCTATGTAACAAGTCAGGGTAATCTATAAATATGGATCAAACAGGTTCAAGCAAGCGGGTCGGGTCGAATGCAATGTAAAATGTAAAATACTATTCGCACCCAAAACACGATAAATCAGGAAAATACCACAATTAAGGAAATACGAGAACTGGAATTGGTATAAATGAACTAGGGTGTTACAAGGGGGTGCCGGATCGTGCGCTCTCCTGACGAAGCGACGGCCCACATGTCGAGCGTTGGTTGGCTGACGTGACGGGCCACAGACCTCTGGCGTCTGATGGGATGCTGCTCAATGCGTGCACACTAAGTGGAGCGATTTGGGTCGTCGAATGAGAAGGGTTGGTTTTTGCGGGAGTCGACGGTCGCCGTTGGATGGGGGCACCGGAGTCTATAGATAGAGGTGGGGCTCTCTTCAGGGCCCATCTCTCTTCATATTTTCTCTTCCTTGATCTTGTAAGCTCGATGCTCTCGTTTTAGGTCGGATTTTCTGCTTTCCCGAGGGCTTCTCAATCGGGTTAGGCGTCTTCTTTTTTCTTCCTTCTGAGTCGAGCCTCTTATCCCTTTGGCAGGACGGATGGTTAGATCCCAGACTTTTGGTGCCTTCGGCGCTCAGTCTCGAAGGGGGGACGGCGGTGCGGCCTTGCCTCTGGCTGACTCGAGCCCTACGCTGGATGTGCCCCCAACGACGGGGCCTCCTGCCCTGTCACGAGCTCTCGGTGCTTGTTCCGGCGGTGGCCAAAGGCGTACACGAGTTCCCGACACTCAGACAAGGGATGTAGGAGAGCGAAGACGAGGTTCCTCTCAAGCAGAAGAGGACGGTTTCTCGCGCACCGCCGGCAGACATATTGGAGGGGACTCCCGTGCAGGAGGGGGACGCCCAGTTTATTGTCCCGTCGAAGCTCTCTGTTGCGGCCAGTCTTCTTGCTGGCATGGAGGAGTAGGCCGGGGGCCGGATGCCGCGGGGGACCTTGAGGGCCGGACAGGAGGCGGTTCAGGTATGCTTTCCCTCATGTGTTACTTCGAGCAACCTTTTCTTAGTTCAGGTGTCCTTAGGTTTCTCTGCCATTTTCTGTCAGGTCCTTCAGCACTGTGCTCTTGTCACTCGTATGGAAGCCGAGGGGGCTATTCGGGTTGCAGGGTTAGCAGAAGAGTCTTCTTCGGAGGTCGAGTCTGCGACTCGAGCTGCATCTGGAGAGGGAGAGGTCGCTCGTCCTTAAATCCCGGTCGGAAGTTGCGGACCTCACCGTTTCGAAGTGTCGGGAGTCCTACCGCCGCCTAAGCGAGTCCCACCAGGTTGTCGAGGCGAAGCTAACGGAACTGGCCGATCGCTTTGCAGCCATGAATACGGCGAGGGATGCCAGCAGGCGGAATGCCGACGCAGCACGTCAGGCGGCGGAAGCCGCCGAAGCCCGGGCTAGGAGGGCGGTGACGGATTATAAGGAGTCGGACCAGTTTTACGACGACCTCGGCGAGGCCTCTGCTCTTGCATGGAACAAGGCTCTTGATGCCGTCAAGGAGCAGCTTCCGGTGTTCGCCGACGGTGAGCTCCATGCTCGGGTCCCACTCTCGGTAGTCCCGCCTCCGGCCGATAGCGATGAGGGGAGTGAGGTCTAAGCAGGGCTTGTTGCCCGATCATTTTGGTTTTTCCTCCTCTCTCTCTCTTGTAAACCTCCAAATAATTTGATAAGGCTGGGGAGCCCACAATACCTTGTAAAAACTTTAACTTTTGCGAATAAAGGTATTTTTCTTGCAGTTCTGTTTGCACACGTATTTTTCTTCTTTGTTGTTTGAACACTTATATCTGCGTGGGACTGCCTTTCTGTTGTGTCATCTTTTTGTCGGGCGATTACGCGTCGACTTGAGTTTGCTCTCTTGCTAAGTGTTCCAGGGCAGACGGTAAGACGGTATCTCCATGGCCCCGAAATCGAAATGTAGATCGCTAAGACGTTGATAGACCCAATGCATCTTGTTGAGTTTATGCTCCTTAGTTGTCGGAGTGGCCGTAATTGGCCAACTGAGGATGACCGAGCAGGGTAGATCCTCGGCGCCTCTTGGCGAGGGCTTTGATCCTCAGCGTGAGAGGGGTCGTGGGAGGCCCGTTGAGGATGGCCGAGCAGGGTAGCTGCTTGGTGCCTTTTGGCGAGGGCTTTGATCCATAACCGTTGGAAGGGCCGTAAGAGGCCGGCTGAGGATGGCCGAGCAGGGTAGCTGCTCAGTGCCTCTTGGTGAGGGATTTGATCCTTAACCTTTGGAGGGGCTGTAAGAGGCCGGCTAAGGATGGTCGAGCAGGGTAGCTGCTCGGTACCTCTTGGCGAGGGCTTTGATCCTTAACTGTTGTAGGGGCCGTAAGAGGCCGGCTAAGGATGGCCGAGCAGGGTAGCTGCTCGGTGCCTCTTGGCAAGGGTTTTGATCCTTAAGGACGCCCAAGCGGGGTTGCCGCCCGGTGCCTCTTGGCGAGGGCTTTGATCCCTGGTGGTGTGCTAGGGACAACCGAGCACAGTTGGTGCTAAGCGGTTGCCTCTTTCGAGGGCTTTTCATCCTTAGCGCGGGTGGGACGTAGGAGGCCTACTAAGGATGTCCGGGCAGGGTTGGCGCCCGGTGCCTCTTGGCGAGGGCTTTGGTCCCTGTGGTATGCCAGGGATAACTGAGCACGGTTGGTGCTAAGCGGTTGCCTCTTTCGAGGGCTTTTGGGTCCTTAAGGATGGCCGAGCAGGGTTGCTGCCCGGTGCCTCTTGGCGAGGGCTTTGATCCCTAGCGTCGTGGGGTAGGGAAGCTACCGGTCAGGGATAGCTGAGCAGGGTGGCTGCAGGGCTGCCTCTTAGTGAGGGCTTAGATCCCTGGCGTCGCGGGGTAGGGAAGCTACCGGCCAGGGATAGCCGAGCAGGGTAGCTGCAGGGCTGCCTCTTGGCGAAGGCTTCGATCCCTGGCGTCGTGGGATAGGGAAGCTACCAGCCAGGGATAGCCGAGCAGGGTAGCTACAGGGCTGCCTCTTAGTGAGGGATTAGATCCCTGGCGTCGTGGGGTAGGGAAGCTACTGACCAGGGATAGCCGAGCAGGGTAGCTGCAGGGCTGCCTCTTGTTGAGGGCTTAGATCCCTGGCGTCGTGGGGTAGGGAAGGTACCGGCCAAGGATAGCCGAGCAGGGTAGCTGCATGGCTGCCTCTTGTTGAGGGCTTAGCTTCATGAAAAAGGACCGAGCAGTGAGGCTGCTCAATTTTCCTTGGTGAGGCTCTGTCCGACCTTCCCACATGAGCACTGGGGAGTGGGACAGCATCGAAGACACGTGTCGTGAGGGCGCTGTTGAAGGAGAAGCGCCGGGGTCTCGTCATTTCGGTTTCGCATGGGGAGGCGCGACGCTTGCCGTGTAGCGCCTGCGTTGCGGGTGAAACGGGCGACTGTTAGATTCCCACGCGTTGTAGTCCATAAAACGGAGGGAGTAACTGTTTGCTTCTCCCCACCCCGAAACGAAAAAAAATGCAAGACTTCCCCTTCACCATCGAAGACATCATAAGCTTCGAGGATGTCTACCTCTACGACCCGTATTGCACTGAGGACACGGTGCAGTTAGTAATCGGCAGGATCGAGGACCACTTCGGCCGATTGCTCCCCCGGCGGTCCTCCCTCCTGCAGTTGCTGATGTACTCCATCTGGAGAGCGTCGCCAGGGCTTTACAACCCCTTATCCGAAATGCTGTTCGACGAGGCCATAGGCAAGCTAAGGTCTCTGAGGTGCTTCGGCATGATCTCCGCAGGCCGGCTAAACCGCTCGGAAGCGCTCTTCTGTGAGTGTTACCAGTTGAGGCTCGACGCCGAAGCTCGCAGGGGGATCGGAGGTAGAGGTTAGACACTGCGAGGGCTCGGCTAGAGGAGATATGCTCAGAGTACCATGAGCAGTGCTCTCTGCACCCCATTCCCCTGCTGCTGTAATAATATTTTTTCTTTTTTGTGTATAGCCGAGGAGCATATTAGTACCTTTTGAGTGAATAAGATTCTTTTTCTTTTCTGCAATACTCTATTGATCCCTTTATTGTATAAACAAAAGATCTTAGAAAGACGGTACATTGCTTTGGATAGGAAATACATGCTAGTAGATGCTTTTATTCATGCAGCTTGAGTCCCCCATACGTCTGTTGGTATTTATGCTCGGCATGGGGTACCGAGCTTCGGGGGTACTAGACGTATTCCCTGCTGACGCTACATTATCTGGCCGATGGTCTGCTCGGCTAGAGGGGGACGTTGTTCCTGCTCGCGGTCAGCTTGTCGCTTGTCTCTCAGGTATGCTGCGAGGTGCCCCGAACGGATGAGCTCTTCAATATAATCTCGGAGTTGTTTGCAGCTCTCCATTGAGTGACCCAGCGATCTATGAAAGCCGCAGTAGGGGCCCCGGGTTCGCTTCGAAGCCGAGCGTGGAATCGGGGGGAACTTGAAGACCCCTTCGCCCTTGGCCTCCTCAAGTAGCACTGCCTGGGAGACATTAAGCGGCGTGTACTCTTAGAACTTCGGGGGATTGGGCTTTTGCCGTTTCGGTCCTCTTCTCTCGTCCCTTGCCTTCTTTCTCTGGTCGGCTTGATCTGCTTGGAGGAGGCTTGCGTTTACCTCGGACTCGAGCTGAACCTCACGCTCGGTCCAGGCCTTTACTTCGGCTATGGTCTTAGATTGCGCAAGTGCGAAAGAGCGTAACTGCTCCTTATGCCTAAGACCAGACCTTAGAGCCGTGATGACCATTTCGTCCCGGTGCTTTGGGACCTCGAGAAGGGCGTTGTAGAAACGGGTGACGTAGGCCTTGAACGTCTCCTTGTCCGCGCTCTTGATCGTGAAGAGGTGATCGACTGTGCATTTCTGCCGCCTGTTCCCAACGAAGTGGCCGAGGAATTGTGTGGCCAACCCGTCAAAGCTTGAGATCAAGCACGGATCGAGTCCGCGGAACCAGTCTCATCCGGCATGGATGAGAGTGGCCGGGAAAGTTCGGCACTGGGCGGCATCAGAGTGGTCATAGAAGCTCATTCCCGCGGTGAACGCATCCAGGTGGTCCTTCGGGTCAGCTTGCCGTCGAAGAGGGGGACCTTTGGGAGCTTGTTGCGGTAGGAGACGTGGACGGGGAGCAGCTCCTCGGTGAACGGTTTTGTGAGCGAGTCGGCGGCATACTTAGCCCCGTCGCTCGAACGGTGACCTTTCCGATGTAGACTCTCGATCTTCTTCTCAAGAGCGTCGAATCGGCCATGGTACCCCGATGACTCGGCACATTCTGATCCCAGGCTCCTATTGTTGGCGGCCTGCGTCTGGCCTTAGCCACGGTTTCTCTCAATGAGATTCCTCAAATCTCCGGGTGAGGTGGCCCTTGAGCCGCCCTGACGAGCCCCGTCTGCGTGGCCCCGTCGGGGGAGTGTGTGTCGGTCATGCCTGGTGACAGGCGAGCTGACAGACATTTCCTCAAAAGGGACAGGCGTGCGAAAGATCTCGGGGCGGGGTGCTCTAGCGACGGACCTCGGTGTCGAGCTATTGGTCACCCAGCGGGTCGCAGAACGTACTGGCCCGGGGGATCCGTGGCCGTGGGAGGCAGCGAGGCGGCGTCGGCCGTGCCGACGCGGGATGAGTTTTCTCTCCCCTTATAGGGGTCCTGGTCGCGAGGCGGGGGAGCAGTGACCTGGGGATTTTGCCCTTTGGACGCGGATGAGCGCCTCCATGAAGAATGCGAGTCGGTTGATCCGGCCGGCGAGGGCGTTGATGGCATTCGGCGGAGGAGGCTCGTCTGTGCCTCCGTTGAGAGGGAGGCAGCGGTTGGCATTTGGATCATTCTGTTGATTGCTCTCCATTAGAGTGAGATCGGAAGGCGAACTTTTGTTTTTGTGGAATCAAAGTTTTCTCACATACGGCGCCAGCTGATGGGGGTGGAATCTCCTTCAGATGTTGCTTCCCGTTAATCTGTGGATGGCGGCGATGAGTGGCTGAGATTTGATCTGTAGACAGACTCCTGAAACGTATGGATCTCAATGGGTTTGGAGTTGTAAAGCCGAGCTACCTGCAAGGAAGTCCTGGGGTGGTTGGACCACCGAGGACTTTCTGACGATCAAGTTAGTGGGGTAATCCGAGCAGAGTAACGGCTTAGTGGATTCGAATTGGCTTACCTTGACCGTCTGAAAGAGGGGTTTAAATAGTGGTGGCAGCAGGCAGGCAGGCGCGAGAATCACGCCGGCCGTTACGCTCCCGACGTCACGCCCGCGTGATGAGCGGGGTCTCCCATTAATGGCGAGACAAGCTCGTTAATAGGGGATCGTGATAGCGTGGAACGTGGGATATGGCCGGCGGATATCTCGCGCATGGCGAGATTTATGGGATGGCAGTTGCGCCTGTAAGCGATGCTGTTGGTCGGTCGATGGACCAGGGAAGATGACCTCGGACTAGTGGGAGAGCCAAGGCGTGTTGTTTCTGCGGAAGCTCGGGAATGAGCTGTGAGGCCGAGGAGGCCAATTGTGCTGGGGCTCGGAGGCGAGCCGGCCTCGTCGGTAGGACGGACATAGGAGCGGTCTGGTCGACCCATGTAGGTCCTTTCTTGCATGCTCTGGGACACGTCATCTGCCACGTGTCATGATCTGGGAGATTAACAATATCGAGCCCCATCAGATACCACTTGTGAATTTTCTATATCCGTGATCCTCCAAGGAGTCACAAAACATACCAAGAGTCGTAGCATCATCCATGTTAATAGTCTGGGCCACTTCTTGGGCTTCTATTTGGGCTCTTGATCCCGGGCCGAATTTGCAATCAATTTTAACAATGCATTGGACTTATCCTTAGAATAATCTCATGGTAACTTTCCAGGAATGGGCAATAGTATGACTGTTTGTAAAGTAAAAGAGCCCATTTCAGCTTTTTAGTTGGCAAACTCACATGGTTCATTTCATATGAACTACCAGACAAAAAAAATTGGCCAAGGGCTGTAAAGTTCTGTGACAATGTAATGATTTATTTCCCTTTAAATCTTGTAGATCTCAAACCCTGTTTAATTCATTAAATTTTCACTTTCCTATTTGTATAACTATTGATCTCTTGCCTAATTCAGGTGGTTCTAAAGGATGCTAATTGTGGTAGTAGACGATGAACTCGTGGGCTGATTATACCCGCATAACAAAGGCCAAACAAAGGACTAATTTCTTTTTATATTTTTAATTAACTAATGACTACTTTAAAGTTGGACACTTTACACATGCATTATGGCCGAGAGTACTTGTGTAATTATACTTCAATACCTAATCTTTCTCCGTGGTTGAGTTTAATATCATACATTAAATTACCATGAGATACCCCTACTTGTTGCTTTAAGATACCATTTAATCGATTATCATTATAAAATCATTAGCGTTGTTGTAGACACATGATTGCCGGGTGATCAATCCATTTACTATGCTTTATTCTTCTCTTTCCATATACAAATTGACAAAATGAGAAGAACAAGGAGGGAGAGCAAGAGAAGGGAGGGGCAAAGCCTTAAAGAAGTGGCAGGAACTAAGTAGTTATATATTGGTCATCTAGCGGTTAGTTGGTCACATGACTTCATGGTGACATTTTTGAGCAGAGAAAAACTGGGTGGTATATATAAGCAGTTTAGTCCAACAATCAAAGATACTTAATGGTATTTTAATGTAGTTTTTAACGTTAAGATTTTCAAATGCTGAAAGCCTATGGTATTTTAGACTTTTGATATTGATTTACTCTATTACAAATGAGCTTAATTTCATCTACTCCATACCAGTTAACCATTCTAGAGAAGAATTTGCTACCAATGATGGATCATTGCCAGAAAACACAGTACATGTTCATATCGAAGATTTCCACATTATATTGATCATATACATCATACACTTTCCTCCAATTAGTTGACAACTATCAAACTATTTAGCTAAATTATCATGTATGTTAACTTGCACAGCTTAGGCAAGAGTGAAATGGGGCCAACTTTAAGGTTGAACTTGAATACAGTTATCCAAGGGCATGATCAAACATTTTTCTACTTAATATATCTTCGTGAAGTTGGATGTATACAAGGGCCAACTTGCACTCATCTTGTTTTCATGTAGATTCAATATTACTACTAATGCATGACTAGTGATTATTCATGAAACTCTAGATTATGTCCTTAACAATTTTTATAACATAATTTAACTTCAATATTCGTAATCCAATTAAAAATAGAAAGTCCATTAAAAATTAAGTATCCGATAATCATGCATCCAAGCAGAAAAGAGAAAAACTGAGGCTATATTAATCTAGACCTAGGTTAGGTTGCTGTCATCAAAGGTACATGAACTGTACAGCTCAATCTGTCCTTGTTGTTAGATTTTGGACGATACTTATCATAATTGAATTACTACCAATAAACTTCTTTATTTTAAAAATGGGTCCCTTCAATTAATCATTTTTGGGGGCTCTAGGATTTGGAAGATCACCCCTGATCCTTTTTCAAAAGGGAAAGACTTTAAACATACAGAATACAATTAGTCATTGTTAGCAGAACAAATTTTCTAAACACCAATTAATGATGATGTGATATATGAATCTAATTCATTTTTTTAAGCACAAGAGGGATCCTAGTGTCCTGCAATACCCTTAAATTTATCCCTATAATTATACAATTTACAAGAAATTACTGGAAAAAGAAAAAGGGAAAAAAAGAAGATAAAACTAATAAACAAGTCACAAGGAGAAACAAGTCACATGAGAAATGCCACGGGTGGTTACAATTTCAAGGCATGCAACCAGCACAAAAGAAAAGAAAACTAAACCCGTTTATTAAACATAGAAAGGGTAATTCCCATATCGATCCAACCCTGCAACTCAAAGATAGTAATCGAAAATTAGGGTTAATTTGTAGTGCATGGAGTTTTGACCTGGCATTAAGATTTTAATCATGAAAGTTGAAATGTTGCATGGTTACCCAATTTGGTTGTTCCCTTCTATATATTAACTGATTCTTTATGAAGTTTGCATGAATTTCCCTAGCTAGGCTTTATTGAAAGTGAAGTCCAGATACATTTCATTGCTTGAGGATCTATTTTTTACAACTGGCTACCATTATGTTGGCAAGTCAAGTAGAAGACATCTCTCTTCGTAATTTTTTGTCGGCCGTGTTGAAATTTCTATTTTCGAACAGGAAATTATTGCAGGGGTTAGCTACCTAATGGCTCCCTTGATCACAATGACATTCTAACTTGTCATTGCCACAACATTATTTAAAGCTCATAGAATAATCAACTTTGAGAGATTTTCTTTACTAGAGTTTTATTCTTTGAGTTATAACTAACATTGTACATGTGACAAGGGCTTGGAGTAGCCCAATGGAGGGGGTGTTGGAGTATGGGGGAGAAGACCCGTGTTTGAACCGGGATAATTACTGGTTCGAACTCGAGCAGATGATATGAATTCAATCAGTTGGTATGAACACTTGTATCTGCTCCCTTCCACTCTTGTTTTCTCTGATTTGCTGAACTTTTTTTTTTTGTTTTAATTACATTGCATTGTACTACAAGACAAGTTAAAGTACACAAGATGTCTCTCTTTATTTTGTTTTCTTTATTGTTTCTCCAGAAAGCACTTTAAATTTTTGGCTATTGATGGAGAGCTAGTAGACATAGCAGATTCTTCACTTCAAAATTTAATCACATGTTTCATGATCATGGAATACAGTAAGCTATTCTCTTCTGTTTTTGTATTATTCTCACGGTTTGAACTTTAGACTTGGCTTATAACTTAATTATATTCTCCATGATCTATATGATGCATACTTACATATAAATTCTCTACTTCACAGGTGAACACAATTACAAGAGGATTATACAAAAACCCTACACAGACTATTTATAATCTCTGCTTCTAATTCGATGTCCAAATTCAATATTAATCAATAATAACTACTGAGTTTTCTTTGTCATACATGATTCTGAAATATTATGTTTGTATTATGGTTGACGAAAGCCAGCTATCGAAAGGATCCAACTTATGCTGGGCACTATACTAATTGACTAGCTAATGCGTTTTCAGTTTAATGTTTGAAGAAATACGGACCCGAAATACCTGGAAATCCTATTCTAATATGGTGGGATAAAATTCACCCTAGCCCAAGAATCACCAATCAGAAAAGAAGAACACCGAAAATGAGAGCAAGTAGACATTAACTTCATTAACTATACAAAACAACAGGGCTTGGAGAGCTTGAACAATGTAAGAGCAATGAATGTATTGCTGTAGATTTTTTTCATGGAGAAGTTATCATCAGCAATTTTTAATTTTTGTTTTGTTTAAAGAAGACGATATTAAATAATAAGGTGTCTTGATTAAGGTGAAATGAAAAGATGGCTCGTTGATGCATTGGAAAGTATGAAGATTTGGTGGATGTAATGTAAAGCTTAAGTTGATTATGAATTTAAACATCATGGTGAAAAATAAGTAGAGAAACAAGTTTGGAGGATGAGATGGAGGGATGAACATGGCATGTGTCTTCCACACATCTCCAAGCTCCGAAACACAACATTGCTCTCATCCATTACATGATATCCTCACTGCATCCCGCATAATAAAAAAAATAAAATACCACTGATATATATTTTTCCAAAAATCCACTTTATCAAATTTAACAGAATGACGTGGGTGTGTTTGATCTTTGATGCAAAATTAAAAAAACTCAGCTTGGAATTGATTATACAAAACTTAAATTTTGAGTCAAAATATTTAAATCTAATTTCCAACCATAATTTATATCAGGCCATTCTGATTTGTATGCCCTCTGATGGAAACCACATTTGAATGATCTAAGTCTACATGTGATTGCAAATTTTTGACTTGCTTTGTCTGGAAACATAATAATTAAATCTTGAATCTAGCGTTTTCTTGCACATCCGAACCTTACTCTTTTGCAGTTTCTGACAGTTTTAATACAATGGCAGGCATTCTAATTATTTTTATCTCATAAATCGCCTGGTTTTCGTCGTAGAAAGCTTTCTGCGTTACTTGCCCTTTTCACATCTGGCCAAGCATTTGACTCCATGCCGCTATATATTACTTACATGTTATGATATTTTTTCACCAATTTGCCTAGATCCGTTATTTTGGATCTCAAACATTATGCTGGCAAAAGATGATTTAATGGATATGTGGGAGAAATCGGTACTTCAGCAAAACTTTAGTCCTATCAAACAACTTAATGAGTTTTTTCCTCTGATTTATTTCATGAAAGTGTGTTCTCTTGAATATAATCAAGTCCCCTTTCTTTTGCAGCTTTCATAATGCAAAATGGTTGATCAGTTGATGTTTTACAACACTTAAATCTAATGCAAGACGTTTTACCTGCTTCAAAACCGCAAATGCACATGGTGCATTCTATCGGAACTACAAGTTACATAAGAAAATATCTGTTGACATGCTTTGCGCCGTCCTTAACCAATGATTTATCTCTCTTTAGAACTTGCACATTTCAAATCCTGCTTAATTCATCAATTTCCTCTCCAATTTGTTTAACTATTTATCAGTATCCTAGTTTAGGTGGTCCTGAAAGATGCTAATTGTGGCAGCGAATGACGAACTTGTGGGATGATTATACCCACGTCGACAAACCCAAACATTTATTATGGTGTATTAAGGTAAAGAGTCTAGTTCCTTTCTGTTTCGTTTAATACTCTGATGACTCCCCTTTAGATTGTAAAAGTTTGACACTCAGTAAATGAATGGGATCCATGGGTCCTTCTACTCATTGTCTATCTTTAGTAGTATAGAAGGTAAATTGTTTTACCATGAGCTTACACTATTTTTGAGAAAGTATAGTGTTACGAACAAAATGAGAGGAATAAGAGGGAGGAATGAGTTTCTACAGAAGCGACATGGATAAAATTGCGATATATTGGTCACCTTATATATGTTCACATAACTAACGATTTTGAAAAAGGAACCAACAAATGGTATTTTTGCCCAACAAAGAAGTTGTATTTCATGGTACTACAATGTAAGTTATAGTTGGTTGGTTATATCTCAAAAGGTGAAAGTTATTGGAGTTTAAGCATAATTTACCATAGTACACAGATCAGCATAATCGCCGTTGCTCATATTAGAGAAGAATGTACTGTGTATGAAGGTAATATCGTTACCTTTCCGCGTAAATTCACATAAGTAGAAAACAAAATAGGTTTCCATATAAAAACAAAATACTGCATTTCTCATGGATGAACACCTAGAGTTGTATTATTTCATGGGGCCTAAATTAATCATTTTGGGGAAGCTCTAGGACTTGGACATCCCTCCTAATCCTTTCTCAATAGGGAAAATTTTAATAAATAAATATAGAATTCAATTAATCATTGCTAGCAGAAGCAATTTTGATTTAAAACCAAAATAGCTATGATGTGAATGTTTTGGGACTAATTTGTGTGATTCCAGTGCCTTGTCTAAATGAAATCCTTATTATATTTCCAATAGGCACCCTGTACTGTATTGCACTTCCCTTAAATTTATTCCTTACAATTATACAATTCACGTGTGACCGCTTGAAAAGAAAAAAAGAAAAAAGGCAAATTAATATTAAGGTGTAACAAAAGAAGAAACAAGGAATTCAAAGTGGAACTTTAAAGGGACACAAGCAAAGAGAGAAACAAAGGCAGAAGTTATGGTAAAGCAGTATCAATTCTTACTTAGACCGCGTGACCACGTTTTGCATCATAAACCCATGCCTTGAGCCCATTTTCCTGCATAACGCAAATAAAGCAAGGTTTTGTGGGAAGAAACTTTATAGAA
Source organism: Agapanthus africanus (assembly GCA_030015575.1). Taxonomy (NCBI): domain Eukaryota; kingdom Viridiplantae; phylum Streptophyta; class Magnoliopsida; order Asparagales; family Amaryllidaceae; genus Agapanthus; species Agapanthus africanus. The sequence continues at coordinate 349,345,368 of JASDDO010000004.1, forward strand.
GATGCTCTACTCGGCCGCTTACATCAACAAAAGTTGCTGATGAAAAGAGGAGGGGGGAAAGGTTTAAGAGTACTATTATAAGGACCAAAGTCGATCTTATACAGTTTCTTTAGTGCATTCATTTCCCATGTGAGTTGAATGAGAAGAAACCTTCCTCATGAAAACTCTTGTTCAATGAAGAGATAGGAGATCTAGTAGGGCATAGTAATAGTGACAAATGATCACAAGTCCAGGCATGCAACCGATACAATGGAAAAGAAAAATAAACCTGTTTATTAAAAAATGTATGGCTCCCATATGGGTCGTCCAACCTTGAACTCAAAAAAGAATATCGGAAGAGTTTTGTAGGGGATTGAGTCTTGATTTGATATTTGTGGCTTAAACAAATTATATACATAATTGCAAATATTGTTTCCCTCGTATATATCACTTAAGATCTCATGTTAATGATTAGAAGTTTGAATTATGCCATTTACTTGGATAGACCGTAGGTTTCATAATTATATTGTAGCTGACCCTGAGTTGGAATGCCACATGTCATATGAGTGGTCTGACCACTGATTATGTGTGTCCAATGTGATCTAAGCTGGGTTTTCAAATTTTCCGACATTAACAAGCAAGCGAGCAGATGTTCTAATACCATTTATAAGTGTCAAATAGACCTCAATATCCACTAGTGGCATGCAAATTGTTGAGATAGGATTTTGGTTTACGGGTTGCAAGATTGTTGTTTAGAGTTGTTTTCAGCCCAACGGGAAGATTGATATCTCACTTTGGCCAGTTCAAATTGATGGAGGTCATTTTCGGGTCTCCTTCAGATGTTGTCTTCCGTCGATCTCCCGGTGGATTCTGGAGGTGATCTCCTGTTGCGTACGGATCTCAATGGGTTTTGAGGAGATAGGTGATTTAGAGGAGTTTGGCGCTGAGTACCTGCAAAGAAGTCCCGGGATGGTTTGGTACCACCAAGGACCCTCCGACGATAAAGTTAGTACTAGATCCGAGCAGCGTAACGGCTAAATGGAGTAAAAAAAATGGCTTACTTGACCCCTCTGTGATGGGGGTTTATATAGCGGGGGCGGCACGCAGCAGCAGGCGCAAGAATCTCGCCGGCAGTTACGCTCCCGACGTCACGCCCGCGTAGAGAGCGGATCGCCCATTAATGGAGATCGTGATAGCGTGGAACGTGGGATATTGCTGGCGGAGAATCTGCGCATGGCGAGATTTGCGGAGCGGCGGTTACGCCTGTGAGCGGTGGAGTTGGTCGGAGGACCGAGGAAGACGGCCTCAGCTGGGGAGCTCATGGACGAGCGAGATGGCCAAGGAGTCTTGGTCTTGTGGCAGCTCGGGACGAGCTGAGGGGCCGAGGAGGCCAATTTGCAGGGGGGCCCTGAGGAGGGCCAGCTTGTGCTTGCAGGTCAGGTACAGAGGTGGCCTGGTCGGCCTCCGTGGGCCCTTTCTTCTGAGTCTTAGGACATGTCATCTGCCACGTGTCCTGATCTTGAAGATCGTCAATATTAAGCATCATCATTAGCCCATCACTCTTGTCCCGACCAGCTAGCGGGTTGGGTCTGGAGTGGACTGCTGAGCCGCCCGGAGTAAGCTCCCTCCTAAGGTTTCGTCGGGACGCATCCCCGGGCTGTCAGCTGTCTTTTCTGCCAGCGAATTAGGGCGAGATCTCTGCATTTAAGGAAGGTGCGCCGGTTCGTTCATCCTGCTGCTGAAGCGACGGTCCACGTGTCAAGCATCGGTTGGCCGACGCGACGTGTGCAGACCTGTGGCGTTTGATGGGGCACGGTCCAGTGCGGGAACGACAAGTGGAGCAATCGATCGTCGAGTTGACTTCGATCACCTGATATCTTTTGTTGGGGCTTCGGGTCCGCTGCATGTGTTGGGCTCAGTGGCCTCGTTATGAAGGCTACAAACCTGCAGCGTCTGTTGGGCAGGAGGATGTCTGCTGGGGATGACCGAGCAGGGAAGCCGCTCGGCTGCCTCTGGGAGTACTTTGATCCTTAGCATTGGAGGGTTTGTAAAAAGCCTGCCAAAGATAACCGGACAGTGAAGCTGCGCGGTTACCTCTTGGCGAGCGTTTTGATCTCTGGCATTGTGGGTAGGCAACCGCCAGCCTGGGATGACCGAGCGGGGTAGCCGCTCAGATCGATGCCTCTTGCGAGGGCTTTGATCCCTGGCGTTGCGGGTAGGGAAGCTACCGGCCAGGGATAGCCGAGCAGGGAAGCCGCTCGGCTGCCTCTAAGGAGCACTTCGATCCTTGTCTTTGTTAGGTAGGAAGCTACCCGATGGGATGCCCTGTGCAGAAGGAACTCGGTGGCCTCGCGGTGAGGGCTTGAGATCCTCAGTGTCTGATGGACAGGAGGACGCCTGCTGGGGATGCGCCGAGCAGAAGGAACTCGGTGGCCTTGCGATGAGGGCTTGAGATCCTCAGCGTCTGATGGACAGGAGGATGCCCGCCGGGGATGCGCCGAGAAGAGGGAACTCGGCGGCCTCACGGTGAGGGCTTGAGATCCTCAGTGTTTGATGGGCAGGAGGATGCCCTTTAGGGATGCGCCAAGCAAGAAGGATCTCGGCGGCCTCGCGATGAGGGCTTCAGACCCTCAGCGTCTGATGGGCAGGAGGATGCCCGCTGGGGATGCGCCGAGCAGGAAGGATCTCGACGGCCTCATGGTGAGGGCTTGAGATCCTCAGCATTTGATGGGCAGGAGGATGCCCGCTGGGGATGCGCCAAGCAAAAAGGATCTCGGCGGCCTCGCAATGAGGGCTTCAGACCCTCAGCGTCTGATGGGCAGAAGGATACCCTCTGGGGATGCACCGAGCGAGAAGGATCTCGGCGGCCTCAAGTGAGGGCCTCTATCCTCAGCATGAGAGGGGTCGTGAGAGGCCTGCTGAGGATGGCCGAACAGGATAGCTTCTCGATGCCTCTTGGCGAGGGCTTGGATCCCTGACGTCGTGGGTTGGGACCTACCAGCCAGGGATGACCGAGCAGGGTAGCTGCTCAGTGCCTCTTGGCGAGGGCTTTGATCTTTAGCATTGGAGAGCCTATAAGAAGCCCACTAAGGATGACCGGGCAGTGAAGCTGCGTGGTTGCCTCTTGGCGAGGGCTTTGATCTCTGGCGTCGTGGGTAGGCAACTACCATCCTGGAATGACCGAGCGGGGTAGCTGCCCGGATGCCTCTTGTGAGGGCTTCGATCCCTGGCGTCATGGGCAGGGAGCTACCAGTCAGAGATGACCGAGCAGGGTAGCTGCTCGGTTGCCTCTTGCAAGGGCTTTGATCCTTAGCGTTGAAGGGGCTGTAAGAAGCCCACTAAGGATGACCGGACAGTGAAGCTGAGCGGTTGCCTCTTGGTGAGGGCTTTGATCTCTGGCATCGTGGGTAGGCAACTACCAGCCTGGGATGACTGAGCGGAGTAGCCGCCCGGATGCCTTTTGCGAGGGTTTCGATCCCTGGCGTCATGGGTAGGGAGCTACCAGCCGGAGATGACCGAGCAGGGTAGCTACTCGGTTGCCTTTTACGAGGGCTTTGATCCTTTAGGACAGGGACCGAGCAGGGTTACTGCCCAGTGCCTCTTGGCGAGGACTTTGATCCCTGTCGGTTGTGGTAGGAAGCTACTAGCCGGGGATAGCCGAGCAAGGACTCGACCGCCTCTGGGAGGACTTTGGTCCTTGGCACGGGAGGGGCTGTAAGAAACCTACCAAGGACCCTTAGCCGGGCAGGGTTACTGTCCGGTGCCTCTTGGCGAGGGCTTTTGTCCTGAAGGATAGCCGAACGAGAGGTCCTCGGGCTCGACTGCCTCTGGGAGGGCTTTCTGATCCCTGGCGTTGCGGTAGGGAAGCTACCCGCCAGGAATAGCCGACACTACTACAAATAAGGGTTGCCCCTACGGATTTATCAGTAGGGGAAACCCACTGCCCCTACGGATATATACGTAGGGGCGAAAAAAGACCCCGTAGGTGCAAAGGCCGCAGATGCAAGTTGAGGCCCTGAACTTGCCCCTACGGACAAATTCAAGCCCCTACGGATATATCGGTAGGTGTTATAGCCCCTACGGAGTACCCCGTAGGGGTAATAAAATCATATATGTAATTTTTTTTTTTGAATATATTGTATATACCTACGGATATATCCGTAGGTCCTTTTTCTACCCCTACGGATACCTCCGTAGGGGATATAAAGTAGCCCCTACGGATACGTCCGTGGGGGCCATTCCCAACACCCTGCACTGAGATCGGGGGGAAAAATATCAGGAAACCTGATATTGTGCCCCTACGGATAAATTCGTAGGGGATAAACAATTGCCCCTACGGACATATCCGTAGGGGCTCTACCAACACCCTGCACTGATATCAGGTGGGAAAATATCAGGTTTCCTGATAGTTTGCCCCTACGGATAACACCGTAGGGACGACGTATGTACCTGCGGCTTAATCCGTAGGTACATATTGTCTGTATTTTTTTTTTAAAAATGGGCTGCTAGATTTTTTCCCGCCCTGTGCACAATACTATATACATCAATCAAATCATATATTGCAGTATTCATAATCACATCTCACGCATATATATAATATACAAAAGAAACCCAAAAACTGAATATGATATAAATACAAACCAATATCAATATCGTTTCAAAATGTAGTACAATGTGATATAAATACATGTTTCAAAAAATAAGAACCAAAAAGCTACCCTAGTTCGGTCCAGCTCCACCTCCGAATAACGTTAGAATAACGCGCGCCTGCTCATCGGTCAATACACTCTGCAATGCTGCATATAAGGGAGTCTGAGCGGCATGTGGAGCTGGCGATGTGGTCTGCGCAGCCGCCGTCGAGGTAGTCGCTTGCGGAGCCGCGGCTGCGGGAGTCTGAGTGGGCGGTGGAGCTACAGGAGCTGTCTGCGGAACCGCAGCCGATGTAGTGGCTTGCGGAGCCGCAGCCGAAGGAGATGCATGTGGAGGCTCGGCCGATCTACCCTGTCGCGTCTGGACATAACGTGTGTAAGAAGCGTGTAAGAACTGTGTATTATTCGAATTCGTTTCATTATTAAGTTATTTCGAAACCCTGTTTGGATATCTAGTTTGGAAAAGCGTTGTTTATTTTAATTACATATGTATGTATGATTAATCAAACTTAAGTCTAAAACCAAATAAGCTCAAGCTACGTACTAATTATGGATATGTTGATATGTATATAATATGAAATGATATTTTACTATAAAGTAGTATACATACCAGCATCTCCTTCAACTCCTGAACGGTGGCCCTCAAGCTATCCAGTTCCTGATGGACATGCCGGCCACTGGAGACGGAGGAAGTAACCGCCGGGGTGGAGTCCAACCTCATATGGGCCCTGCTAGGGCCCAATCCCCGGCCTCTCTCCCAACCTCCGTGGTGCCCTCCGTGTGCGGCGTCCAGAACTGGGGTCAGCAGCCTCGGATCGTTCTGTCCGGTAAAATCGATCCCCGAGGCCTGGGCCTGCTCAACCACCCGCTCCTACACCCACATTAAGCAGTAAAGTATAAGTATAAAATTTAAATTTGAACCTTCCAAAACTAAAATTTCAAATTTGGGTAGAAAAAATATTAACACTTACGCAGTACTCCTGGGTAGCGACGTCGGGACATCGAAGCTCGCCCGTGGCGGGATCTGTCGAGGTGCCGTGGACGGCAAGATATGCGGACAGCACGCTCGGTGTACCACCTGACGCCACGGTCCGAGATGTCTGCAATATTAGAAAGTAACTCTTAATATTAGAAATATTAGAGAATAACTCTTAATATTGCAGAATATTAGAGAATAACTCTTAATTTACCGATAACTCCATGGCTCGAGTAATGTTCCTCGAGCCACCTGTGTAAGTGGGGCGACCCCTCTTCGCCGACTTCCTGTTCTCCGTATTCTGAGCGGCCTGTTTCTGCACAACGCATTAACATTTAGTTTTCTAATTAAGAAACACAAAGAAATAAATTATATCATAAATAATGAATTAAATTTAAAATACATACTTGTTTGCGTTCGGAGTCGAAATAAGCGCACAATAGAGGCCATGTCTCTACGTCGACTCTCGCAAACGCCGGAGTAGATAGGAGGGCCGCTCTCTCTGCCTCGGGGGTCGCTATCCACAGGGAGTAGCAGTCGGCCTTCAGCTCATTCCTGTTGTATCGGACCTTGGCCTGCATGTTCTTCATCAGGCCATTGTACAGAGCATGAAGGTCGAGCACCCTCCCCGAGTGATCAGGGTCGGCTACAGGCTGAAAATCGTAATCCAACTGAAAATACAAAAAAAAACATTGTTATTAGATTGCAAGTGTTAATAATAAATATATTGGATAGATCAAATGAAAATATATATTAATACATACCTGAGCCTGATCAAAGAAGAGGGCGAATGAGCGCTGGTGCTGCTCGCCCCACTCAATGTGAAGTGGATAGTTCTTCACGATCCGGCTCTCGTCCCCCAAATACCGGCCGAATCTCTCGGCATGAGGACCGGTATAGCGATAGTCAAGGGTAAAAAATAGGGGGAATGCTGCCTCCCCCCTAGCTCTATCAGGCCTCAGCCTATGGGACTGATTCGGGCCTCGAGTCCCCCTCTGGGGATGGAGAGGCCCTGCGTCTGCACGAAATATCAAGACAATCAATAATAAGACAAAGTTGTATTAAGAAATCAAGGTTAAACAAAAATTCAAGTGTGATATATACCTCCGGTGATTAGCGCACGAGCCTGGGCCCGAGCAGCAGCACGAGCGGGACGATAGTTCCTCCGGTGAGGAACAACCGGGGTCCCGGACCCGGACGCATCCCCTCCAACTATAAAATAAACATCGACGCTAAATCTCCATGAAGTTCATATTTATTCTATATAGCATATGTAAAATAAATAAATATTTTAAATTTATTCATACTAACCTGCAGACGATGCGGAGGGTATGGAAGCGGCAGGAGTGGCCCCTGTGGAAGGTGTGGACGCACCACCTATAATTAGACAATTAAAAATAGATTTTATAAGTAATTGCAAAAAGAATGTGTAGATCAATAATATAACGTTCTAAATCAATATGCATGAACTATAGGACATATAAACATACCCGCAGGTGCGGTGGTGTCACCACCTACAGCTAGACAATAATAAAAATTGCTAAGTAAGAGCAAAAGGAATGTGTATATTTATGATATAGCATTCTAAATCAATATACATACACTATATGATATATAAACATACCTGGAGGAGCGGGGGTGGCCTCTGTCCCAGATGTGGACGCATCACCAACAACTAGATAATTAAAAATAGATTTTATAAGTAATTGCAAAAAGAATGTGTAGATCAATAATATAACGTTCTAAATCAATATGCATGCACTATAGGACATATAAACATACCCGCAGGTGCGGTGGTGTCACCACCTACAGCTAGACAATAATAAAAATTGCTAAGTAAGAGCAAAAGGAATGTGTATATTTATGATATAGCATTCTAAATCAATATACATACACTATATGATATATAAACATACCTGGAGGAGCGGGGATGGCCTCTGTCCCAGATGTGGACGCATCACCAACAACTAGACAATCAAACATTGACAATATAAGTAATTTTGACATAAACAGGCATGAATATCTGTAATATTAAATTGAAAATGAATATGCGTGCAGTATACCTGGATGTGTGGCAAAATCCACACGGAAGGAGGCATCCGAAGGGGTCTGCGATCTGGGTGCAAGACCGGCCCTCTGAAGCTCCCTACGGAGCTCTCCGGGCGGCAGAACCGCTCTGCCTCTGCCTCTGCCTCTGCCGCGGCTGGAGCTCCTGCCGCCCCTCGCTGCTCCCGACATCGTCATCAAATCAAGATAAACGGTTCGTGGACGCATTAGACAATCATTAAAAGTATTGACTATATATGATCTAGAGCGTAAAATGTGAAGTAATAATATAACATTACTGATAACCTTTTTCGTTTCATGGGCGCATCATATATATCTACTTGGATTTCATCGTCGATGTCATTTCTAACCCACGTAACTTCATGATCGGTTGAAGACAACCCGTCCTTCGAAACAGACGGTCGGAGCACTTTAAGCCTTCTCTCTTCTTCGTCCTCATCGCTGTCCTCGTATTCTGGGACATCGTAGACATCTCTAGGTTTCCATCGGCATACAACACTCCACCCCGGATGCTTCAAACACTGTGAGTAGTATACTTGGAACGCTTGGTTCGGAAAGATAAACGGATCATCCTGACCGTAAAATCGAAGTGTGTTCACACTGGTCAATCCATATTCATCTTTCCAAGTCCCAAGACTGCTTCTCCAACTGTCTGTATCGGTTCGCGGATCGTACCAAGTACAGTGGAATATATAAAAGGGTTCTGATCGTCCGGGATAGTGGATGCCGAGTATACAATTTAAGTACCCATAGTAAATCACACCGTCCGATCCTACCGTCGCAATACCACTATTCTGAGTGATTCTAGATGTTTCTATGTCCTTAACTTCGAATTTGTATCCAAGGACACCAAATCCTTTGTAATGTGCAACCTCCATACTAGGAAATTGAGCTAAACATCTTGAATCACTCTCAAATGATGCAGACAAGTTCGGATCGTGGATCTAACAAAACAAATTTTACGATAAATACATAACGATACAAGTTTAGATTAAAACTGATAGCAATAAAATGTAATTCGAATAACTTACATGCTCTGTGACCCAATCACAAAAATTATCCTGATGGTATTTTTCCAAACGCTCTTCGTTCCAATCAGGATGCCCCTCACATACCTCGTTAAAATGAGTTCTGTTTTCGACAAATAATTGTGACATTAATATTATGTCATTTCATACACACACAAATACAGATATAACAATTAATCCAAAAGAACTTACTCTCTAATTTATTCAAGACATACGCAATTAAGCAAGATAAACCGGTATATCTTGTTGATAAACATAGTGTCTACCCTCTTATACTCGGCTTTACCATATGGCCCGTCTTGAATTCTTCGTGGTCGGTTAAGCCTTGTCTTAATGTTCTCGTCCAGATAGCGGGAACAAAATGTGGTTGCTTCATCAAGAAGATAATCTTGCATGATAGAACCCTTTGGTCGATTTTTATTGCGTATATACTTCTTAAGAGTGTAAAGGTACCTAATGAGAATATGTTGAATAAATAAACACGGGCATACATGACAAAAATAAATTTATAAATTGCGCGAAACGAAAAATTACACGTACCTCTCGACGGGATACATCCATCGATATTGTACCGGTCCGGCTAACTTCGCCTCAGTTGCAAGATGAACCGTCAAGTGTATTATGATATCGAAGAATGACGGTGGGAAAATACGCTCAAACTTGCAAAGTATCAACGCAATAGAATTTTCTAGTTTATCCAGCGTCGCAACCTCCAGCGTTTTAGCACACAACTCCCTGAAAAAACAACATAGATCGTTGATTACTAGACCAACCGAGTCGGGGAGAGAAGTCCTGAGGGCTAATGGAAGAAGGTGCTCCACGATAACATGGTGGTCATGACTTTTCAGCCCATCGATCTTGCCCTTCACAATTTTTATTTTCTTGCTGAATGATCCTGAGAAACCTGTGGGGACTTTCAAATCATGCAACACCTGCAGGAATCTTTTCTTCTCCGGTTGTGACATATGATAAGCGGCATTGGGAAGTACAAACTTGCCCGGTTTACCCGCTACCGGTTTAGGGTGCAGTTCACTTCTTATTCCCCACTCTTGTAGATCCATCCGGGCATTCATGTTGTCTTTCGATTTCCCGTCTTTACACAGAAGCAAGTTAAGTATGTGCTCTGATACTCCCTTCTCTATATGCATGACGTCCAGACAATGACGCACTGAATTTGTAGACCAGTACGGAAGCTCGAAGAAAATGCTTAACTTCCAATATTATGGTTTGACCTGTCTCGTCGGATCCATCCCGAAGGTCACGTTATTGTAACCATCCCATTTAGCAGTCACGTCCTCTCCGGACAATGGGGATGGAGGCCCAAGAAGCTCCTGATGACCATCAAAGTGAACCGTGTCTAACCTATAGGGGTGGTCTGGAGGCAGAAAACGTCGATGGCCGCAATAACAAACCTTCCTGCTAAAATTCAAAAATTTTGATGTTGTGTGTTCATGGCAATGAGGACATGCTTTGTGACCATGTACGGACCAACCTGAAAGCATTCCATACGCAGGAAAGTCATTAATTGTCCACATTAAAGCCGCACGCAGTATGAAGGTTGTATTTGTGTTTGAATCATATGTCTCTACACCATCAATGAACAAAGTTTTCAGCTCCTCAATCAGAGGTCGGAGATAGACGTCGATATTGTTCCCCGGTGAGTTTGGTCCGTCGATAAGAAGAGGCATCATAAAGTATGATTGGTCCATAGCCAACCAAGACGACAGATTATAAATTATCATTACAACGGGCCATGTACTGTGACTTCCAGCCATATAGTTGAATGGGCAGAAGCCATCGGCAGCCAGTCCGAGCCGGACATTGCGGGGATCGCTACTGAATATTGCGTGCCTCCTATCGAAATCCTTCCATGCCGGTGAATCTCTTGGATGGCTCATTTTTCCATTTTCGCTTGGAGGAGCACGGTGATGCCAAATCATTGCCTCGGCTGTTTTCTTGCACCTGAATAGCCTCTGTAGTCTCTGTGTTATGGGAAAATATCGTGCTATCTTCACAGGTATATCAGGCTTCTTATCAGAATCTTTCGGCTTATACTTGGCCTCTCCGCATGTTGGACACTCTTTCAAATCTGAATTCTCTTTCCGGTACAACACGCAATTTTTAGGACATGCTTGAATCTTCTCGCACTTTAGACCCAAATCAGACATCATTTTCTGGGCTTCGTACCGGCTTTCGGGCACATTATTTCCCGGAGGCATAGAATCTTTCAAGAACGAAAGAAGCATTGTGAATGACTTGTTGCTCCATCCATTTAGGCACTTAATTTGGAAAAGTTGGACGAACCATGAGAGGGTGGAATACTTCGCATTCTCATAAATTGGTTTCCTAGCATCATTCATGAAATTTTCATATTTATCTGCACGCGGTCCTTGACCGGAAGGAATGTCATCTTCGGTACGAATAGATTCACCTAGGGCAGCCTCTACCATATCCTCCATTTCTTCTGATGGAAATAAATTTCCGTATCCTGCCGTATTACCGAATTCTTCTTCTTCTCCTGCCGCATTATCGTGTTCTCCTTCTTCTACCGCAGTACTGCATTCTTCTCCTTCCCCGTGATATTTTCAAATTGAATAAAGTCTAGTAAACCTATGTTTTACAATATGAAGCTCTGCCAATTCTACCTTCTGCCAGTACTTATTGCCACATCTATCGCACGGACAGAGAATCTTCTCTATTATGATCTTATTATGTGCTCGTGCAAATTCAAGGAAAGCAGCAACTCCTGCGACAAACTTAGGTTGCATACGTTGTTTCCAATCCACATACATCCAGTCCTTAACTCTGACGTACTCATGGGTCATGTTAGACTGAATAACATATAAATTGTAGGTTATGCTGACTATATTGAGAAATATAAGAACGGGATAGTTACTGACAAAGGAGAAAATCCATGTATATGCTTTGTGTGTGCGTTTTTCATTGAAAAGAATAAATTATCGCACGTTATGTTGACCGATAGACGGGGACTAAGTGGCGCTTTTAGTTTCATATATGGGTATCGATGGGAATATGAAGGTTTCATATTATCATATATTGGTTTTAACCCGAACATCTCAAATCGCTCTCTGATTATGCGTTTGTATGTATGTGTTCCGGCTGTCGGGGGTAGGCTTCTATCCCATTAAGAATGTATAGAGCGAACGCCCATCACTTGTGCTTTCAACCGTTTCGAGTGAATTTCGGCAGCACCTCCCCGCTGTTCTCCGAGTACACTGTAATAGAATAGATAATCATTTCAAAGCTGTGAAACAACGTTGAAATGAACATCTAATCTATCTTTGTACACGGAGAACCAGCGGAAATGTACCGACGAAATATCTCGAAACGGATGAAAACACAAGTGAATGAAGGCGTTTGCTTTATACATTCTTAACTTGTCCACACGGGACAAATCTATGGGTTACCATACGATTGAATTTTCTCGTCGTGTAGACTATACGACGGTTGTTAGTATCGAGCTATACTGTCCGATATTTAACAACATTCGTATAGTTCTAGGTCACGACGAGCATCGCACGTATGTTAACCGATAGACGGGGACAAAGTGGCGCTTTTAGTTTCATATACGGGTATCGATGGGAATATGAAGGTTTCATATCATCATCGAGTATCATATATTGGTTTTAACCCGAACATCTCGAGTCGCTCTCTAATTATGCGTTTGTATGTATGTGTTCCGGCTGTCGGGGGTAGGCTTCTATCCCATTAAGAATGTATAGAGCGAACGCCCATCACTTGTGCTTTCAACCGTTTCGAGTAAATTTCGGCAGCACCTCCCCGCTGTTCTCCGAGTACACTGTAATAGAATAGATGATCATTTCAAAGCTGTGAAACAACGTTGAAATGAACATCTAATCTATCTTTGTACACGGAGAACCAGCGGAAAGGTACCGACGAAATATCTCGAAACGGATGAAAACACAAGTGAATGAAGGCGTTTGCTTTATACATTCTTAACTTGTCCACACGGGACAAATCTATGGGTTACCATACGATTGAATTTTCTCGTCGCGTAGACTATACGACGGTTGTTAGTATCGAGCTATATTGTCCGATATTTAACAACCTTCGTATAGTTCTAGGTCACGACGAGCATCGCACGTATGTTAACCGATAGACGGGGACTAAGTGGCGCTTTTAGTTTCATATACGGGTATCGATGGGAATATGAAGGTTTCATATCATCATCGAGTATCATATATTGGTTTCATATTATTTATAGTTTACTTTATTTTATTTAATATATATAATTAAATATATTGATAAATAATATTTGCAACAGAGAATCAAATTACCGAAATGCCCCATTTCATCTCCAAAGCTATTTATTTCCCCCAAATTAAAACCCCTCCAAAATCCCAAAAGAACCTTATCTATCTATATCAAAAAATTGAAGCAGCAAGCAGTGCCATTTCCTTCTCTTCTCCCAAAACCCAGCTCGCCTTCAATCTCTCCAACTCATCCTAACCCCAACCCAGCCCCAGCCGAACCCCAACCCAACACCAAACCCTAACCCGGCCTAACCCTAACTCCAACCCAGCCCCAGCCGAACCCCAACCCCAACACCAAACCCCAACCGAAACCCTAACCCTAACCCTAACACCAACACCAGTCGTCGAACCCCAACCGCCGATCGAACCCGTACCCTAACCCTAATCCTAACCCTAACCACAACCGATACCTAATCCTAACCCTCATTGATCGCTACCCTAACATCATTATAATAATGTTTAACTAATTACCTGTAGGCGACGACGGAGACGCAATCGGCGACGATAAGGGCGGTGGCGACAACGAGAACGGAGCACGGTGGCGACCACGAGATCACTGCGCAGGTGTGGCGACGACGATTCGGCTTGGATTCGGTGACGACGAGATCACTGCGGCGGCGGCGGCGGCGACGATCTCGATTTGGGAAAATTTGGTTTCGCGCGAGAATAGGAAAAAGAAATAATCAGCGTAGGGATCGATCTCTTAAATCCCTATTTATATGCCCCTACGGATATCCCCGTAGGTGCTTGTTTTGCGCCACCGTAGGGGCAAAAAACACTTTAAGATTTAATGAATTTTAAATAAATATTGAACGACTGTAGGGGCAACCACTTTGCCCTACGTATTAATCCGTAGGGCCAAACTTTTATTGCCCCTACGGATGATATTATCCGTAGGGGCAACCCCTTATTTTACTAGTGCGAGCGAGGGTCGGGCTCGACTGCCTCTGGGAGGACTTTCTAATCCCTGGCGTTGCGGTAGGGAAGCTACACGCCAGGGATAGCCGAGCGAGGGTTGGGCTCGACTGTCTTTGGGAGGAATTTCTAATCCCTGGCGTTACGGTAGGGAAGCTACCCGCCAGGGATAACCGAGCAGGGTAGCTGCTGGGTTGTCTCTTGGCGAGGGCTTTCATCCCTGGCGTTGCGAGTAGGGAAGCTACCGGCCAGGGGTAGCCAAGCAAAGAAGCTGCTCAGCTGCCTCTACGGAGGACTTTGATCCCTGGCGTTGCGAGTAGGGAAGCTACCGGCCAGGGGTAGCCGAGCAGAGATGCTGCTCGGCTGCCTCTACGGAGGACTTTGATCCCTGGCATTGCGAGTAGGGAAGCTACCGGCCAGGGATAACCAAGCAGGGTAGCTACTCAGCTGATTCTTCATGAGGTTTCGCCCGACCATCCATTTGCCGGTATGGAGAACAGGAACGGTCGCGGTGAACGTGCACATAGCACGCACAACGATTGTGCGGGGAGGCGAAGCGCCAGAGTCACGTCGTTTTGATTCCGCCAGAGGAGGCTCAATGATCACCCAGCGGACGAGTATCGGCCCGTGAGATCTGTGGCCATAGGACGTAGCCTGCCGGTGGTCAGCCGTGCCGACGAGGGCAGAGTCTTCTGGAGACGGGGGAGCGGCGATCTGGGGTCCTGGCCTGGCCGTTTGGACTTTAGTCGGTCTATCGGCCGGCGAGCGTGCTGATGACGGTTGCCGGAGGAGGTTCATCCGTGCCTCCGATGAGGGGGAGGCGGCGGCCGGTACCTGGATCTTCAGGGTAATCGCACGCCATGTGGACGGAGATCGGAATGCCAACTTTTGTTTTTGTGAAGTTTTGTTTTCCCACAGACAGCGCCAACTGATGAAGGTCCTTTTCGGGTCTCCTTCAGATGTTGTCTTCCGTCGATCTCCCGGTGGATTCTGAAGGCGATCTTCTGTTGCGTGCGGATCTCAATGGGTTTTGAGGAGATAGCTGATTTAGAAGAGTTTGGCGCCGAGTACCTGTAAAGAAGTCCCGGGGTGGTTTGGTACCACCAAGGATCCTCCGACGATAAAGTTGGTACTAGATCCGAGCAGCGTAACGGCTAAGTAGAGTAAAAAATGGCTTACTTGACCCCTCTGTGATGGGAGTTTATATAGCGGTGGCGGCACGCAGCAGCAAGCGCAAGAATCTCGCCGGCAGTTACGCTTCTGACGTCACGCCCGCGTAGAGAACGGATCGTCCATTAATGAGGATCGTGATAACGTGGAACGTGGGATATTGCTGGCGGAGAATCTGCGCATGACGAGATTTGCGGAGCGGCGGTTACGCCTGTGAGCGGTGGAGTTGGTCAGAGGACCGAGGAAGACGGCCTCGGCTGGGGAGCTCGGGGACGAGTGAAATGGCCGAGGAGTCTTGGTCTTGTGGCAGCTCGGGACGAGCTGAGGGGCCGAGGAGGCCAATTTGCAGGGGGGCTGAGGAGGGCCAGCTTGTGCTTGCAGGTCGGGTACAGGGGTGGCCTGGTCGGCCTCTGTGGGCCCTTTCTTCTGGGTCTGGGACATGTCATCTGCCATGTGTCCTAATCTTGAAGATCGCCAATATTGAGCATCATCACAAATAATCCATGATGATTTCTATCATAAAGTTTAGAACTTGCAAGATTACCAAATTTGGTTGTTACATTCTATCAATGGACTCATATTCAACTTAGGTTGCATGAATTGCCCTCACCTATCGACAGTGAAGTCCAGATACATTTTGGAGTTTCCATATCTTTTCTTACAACTGGCTACCAATACGTTGTTTGATCGCGTAGAAGCCTTCTCTTTTTGGTTGTGCTGAAATTTCCATTCTATAACAGGCTATCGTTGTAGGGGAAATAGCTGCCTGATGCCCCCTTGTCGCAATAACATGCTAACTTGTCATTGCCGTAACTTGAAACTGAAGTTCATATTATGATGAACTTTAAGAGTATATTTTCTTTTATTCTACACTTGCTGGCATTTCAGAAATTATTTGTATTTATCTTTAAATTGTTTGTATTTTTCTATGGCCTATGAGTCTCACCTATTGTGAAGCATTTCAGTTTTATCGAATCGCATCTAATTACCAGGTAAAAAGCATGCGGAGGATGTGGATTCATAATCAGTGAATAAACAGCTGGTATGAAAATGCAACACTTGCTCTTTTCCACTATGCTCTGATTTTAAATTGTTTTTCTTTTCTCTTTTGCATTTTATAACAAGACAATTTGACGTGCACAAGATATTTCCCGTTGCAATGCTTTCTTTATTGTTTCTCCAGCAAGCACTTCAATTCTGTGGGTGGCTAGTGGAGAGAGCTTTTAGACATAAAAGAGTCTTTACTTCAAAATTTAATCACATGTTTCATGGAAAAGAGTAAACTTCTCTTCCTTTTTCTTTCTATCATTCCAACTGTTTGAATTCTAAATTTGTGTATCACTTCCAATGGTGCATTTATAATTGTGTGCTCTGACATAACTTACAATAGGATTTATTTTAACCAACCTATATATACTGAGGACTTCTTTGCTGTACTTAAAATTAATTCAAATTTCAGTTTTCTAACTTAATCGATTAGAACCTAGTTTTCTTCTCTTTCTCATTGTCCAAAACCCAGAATAGTTGTTGCGATGGCTCTTTCACATGTAGCAGTGTGGCCCCATGGTCCCCTACCATCCCCTTTTTCTCCTCCTCTAAGCCTTTTTAATTCAAAGATAAAGTCCTCATTTGGCCACAATTATTTTAGTAGGACTAATTGCATGTAGAACCCTTCATATATATATTTTAATCACCGCTTAAATAACTCCTAAACTGGTTTTTTAGCACTAGAACCATAACCCTCATGCAATTTGCTCCCATTGCTATGACATGGATGATATTTCGTGTGTTGAGATATTATGCAGATACGGTAATGTGGAAATCTATATCTTATGACACTCTCATGTATTTTGTGACATTATCTCCAATCCATATATATAACTCCGTCGACGTTGCAATTTAAATGCCTTGCTCTCACGGTTTGACTATCTCAAGCCAGGATAAAGGAGGATTGTGTTAGGTAAATATTTGGTTTGCCAGTTTGATTGAGGAGCGACCTCAAGAGACCAGAACGAGGAAAAGATTCATGTAGCCAACCCCAAAAATTTGCGATAAAGGCTTGTTTTAGTTGTTGTATCTCCAATCTATATATATCATCAATCTTTATTCCTACGGATTGGCTTAACTACAACAAATTTGAATTTACCACAGACTAATCCAGAGGTGTCAAATGCTAATTAGTATTATATGCAATTAGTTATCCTTATTATAACATTTTTTTTGGTCCTAATCCTTCTTCCTTATGATTCTCTTCTCCCTAATTCCCCTCTATAAATAACCCCTCCACCCTCTCAACAACTCTCATCATAGGGTTCTCTTCTCTCTTGAGAGGTTCGTCCAAACTCTTTCTCTCGACCCTTCTCCAATGGAGCTACACTCTCCCACGTCGGCAAAAAAACTATGGAACTTCCTCCGCATTGCGTTCTTCATGATGCGAAAGGGCCTCATCTCAAAGCGAAAACTTATCATGGACATGAACCTAATGATGAAGAGAGGCAAAATCATGGGCAGAAACCTCAGCCACCTTGTCTTCCATCACAATCACCACCACAAAGCTTCACGTGGCTATGGGTCTGGCATGCAAGAATATGAATTCTCATGCACCAACACCCCCAACCCTGTTTTCTTCCACTCAAAGAGAAAACACAACTATTTTCCATGCCTTAATGCCATGGTCGAAGAGCCGGATGAGAGCCCGAGGCAGGTTTATGGGGTGACTAGCATCGGGCATTCTCCATCTCCTCAGTGCTTTGCCTTTTCGCAAGAGCTTGCTGATGGGGAGAGCAAGAGCCCGATACGGTCGCCTTTTTCTGTAAGAGTTTCGAATTTCTCTGAGGATGGTGTAGGCGAGAGTTTGAGCTGTGAAGAGGTTGATGATGAGGCCGAGAAGTTTATTAAGAGGTTTTATGAGCAGCTACGGGCACAGAGCTGCATTGCGTTGATTCAGTAGCAGGAAAAGGAGGTTCAAGAGATGCAAGCACGAGTTGCGATTGCGTGCATGATAGATCTTCAAAGACTTCCGACATTTTAATTTTGTAGATGGATTGAATAAATTATGTTAGATCAACGACATTGTGTTGTTTTGCATTTTTTCTACCATTATTGTTTAGATATGTTGTTATTTCTCGTCTATACTATGCGTTTCAATCCTTCTAATTATGAGTTGATTAGTGCAAAAGCTGACCTCCTCCTTCATCCATTGAATATCGGTTGGTTATTCCTTAGATAATATATTTCATCTAACTTTCAAGATTATGCATTCGTTTCTTCTTCCAGGTATCTCATTTTTTGTTGTTGTAAACGATTCTGAAATATTATTTTCATATTATGATGTACAAAAAATCATCAAAGATATTGATATACACCATAAGTTGTTTGTGTTAAATTCATTAACTTGTAAAGTTCTCTGTAATGCAACAACTTTAGTTGTTCCCCATGAAATCTTGCAGATCTCAAATGTTGTTTAATTCATTAACTTGTCCCTTGGTAGTTTGTATTTGTGTAACTAATGATTCTTGCTATAATTCAGGTGGTCCTTGAGGATGCTAATTGTCATAGTAAACAATGAACTTGCGGACTGATCGTATCCGCATAACTGAAACTAAACATTTCTACGGGTGTACGTGTAAAGGTATAGAGACTAATTTCTTTCTGTTTTGTTTAATTATTATGTAACGACTCCCCTTTAGATTGTTAAGTTGGACAGCCTATATATGCATCGTAGTGTGCCTTAGCATACTTTTGTTTTTGGCATTGACCTGTAAGCCTTAACCTATGCACACAACACACCAACGCATCCATCACACACAAGAACGCAACACACGCACCCAGGGGACCCACAAATTTGCCCCGAAAGAGTTAATTTATGGCCACTTCCCCTCCCTGGGGTTCCTAGGTTCGAACCTCACACTCTCTCCAAGAGGGGAAATGCCTATACCAAGTGAGATATAGCTCATTGGTGCCTTAGCATACTTGGTTTCTTATACTAGTTGTGCACAGGAACAAGGCTGAAGATATCTGTCAGTTAATCCTGCACATTCTAGTTGTCTATCATAATCTAAAATGCCATGAACGTTATAGATTTCTTAGAAATGCCATGAACTTTGTAAATACACTAAAACACCATGAACTTTATTAATCACACTAAAATACCATGAAATATTTCTAATTGTTGCACCTAAATGCCATTAATCAATTGCCCTTCTGAAATCGTCATTGTGATTTGTCACATGAACTTCGAGTATCCAATATGTCCACAGTTTCCCCCTAAAACTCATTGCCCACTCTCTTCTAATTATTCCCTTCCCTGATTCAAATTGATCGTTTCAAGATCTATATGAACAAAATGAGAAGTAGATGAGTGAAAAGAGTTTTTAAAATCACAAGGATAAAACCATAGTCTTAGCCTTTTGATAATAAATAATAATAATGACTTACTCAAGCCTTAATTTTGATCTTCACTTGTCTAATCTCACAGATAAACTTGCACCATATATCTTGGTTTCTTTACGATTCTGTGGACCATTAACTTATTCACAGCTACAGATTATTTATGAAGCCTCTAGCTTATATCATGTAGAAATTTCATTAAATACTTGACTTGAACATTTGTTTGTATCTCCAACTTACCAGAAAAACCAAGGCCATATTAGGTTTATGTCATCATCTATACAGAGACTGTGCATGCAGCACAAGCTGGCCACATTGGTTTGTTAGATCTGGGGCTGCACTTATCCTAATTGTACCCAAATAAATATTGAATAGTTAGTACATACTTGTATTATTTCATGGGTCCCTTCAATTAATCATTTAGGGGAAGCTCTAAGATTTGGACATCCCTCCTAATCCTTTTATTCAAAATGAAAAGATCTTGAAGTAATAGAATTCAACTAATCATTGTTTTGGAACCAAATTTTCTAAACTCCAATTAATTATGATGTGGATGTTTTGGTACTAATTTATGTGAATCCAATGAGGAACCCTGGTGTACTCCACCGCTAATAATTTTGTCCCTGTAATTATTCAATTTACATGTGATTACTGTGAAAAGAAAAAGGGAAAACTAAATAAGGCCTAAGAAAAGAAGAAAGAAGAAAACAAAAGCAGAAGCAATGGCAAAGCAGTATCCTATTAAAATTAGGAGCTACACTTAGCTAGACCTCAAGATCACGTTTTGCGCCATAAAAGCCATGTCTTGAGCCAATTTCCCCACATGCATGAATAAAGCAAGATTTTGTGGGTAGAAACTTTATAGAAGCCGCTCCATCTCCCATTTACATCAACAAAAGTTGCAAAAAAGAGGAGAGGAAAAGGGTTTACGAGTACCATCAATATGATTTTGATTCATGAATTGCAAGTTTGTTTCATGAAATGGTTTTCTAGCCAAGTTTTTTGTGGATTTATAGTTTACTTTTGTCAATTCAAATAACTGATGATAGATTTAGATCATGGAAGTTGCCAACTTAAAAGATTACCCAATTTGGTTCTGGCCTTCCTTTAACAGACTCATACTTTATGAAGGGTACATGAATTGCCCTCACTTCCTGAAAGTGAAGTCCAGATACATTAACTTCAAGATTTCAGGATCTATTTTTTCAACTGGCTACCAATATGTTGTTCAATCCAATAGAAGTCATCTCTGTCCAGTACATTTTTTGTCGGTGGTGCTGAAAATTTCTATTCTAGAACAAGTTATTGTTGCAGGGGATTTAACCATCTATCAGCACCCTAGATTACAATGACATGCTACCTTGTCATGGCCACAACTTCGAATTAAAGTTCATTTTATAAATCTACATTTAACTTTGAGAGATAATTTCTTTTATTCTAGTATTATTGGTATTTCAGAGATTGCATGTATTCATCTTTAATTACCTATATTTAACTTCTCATATGCATGATTTGATTTCCTGTGACCTGAATAATGCATTTATTTCTATATTATAAACATAGATTACAAGTGATTATATAAGTAACCTATACAGGCTATTTCTTAGCTGTGCTTATAATTCAAAATATTCAAACTTGATCAATAATAACAACTTAGTTTTCTTCTTTTTCTCATTGATCGAAGACCCAAGATAGCTGTTGCCATGGTCCTTTCACACAAAGAAGTGTGGCCCCATGGTCCCCTACCTTGCCCTTTTTCTTCTCCACTAGGCCTTTTTTATTCAAGGTTGTAGTCCTCATTTGCCCACCATTATTATTAGGATTAATTGCATATAAAACCCTTTATCTTTATTTAATTCAGAACTTAAATATGTTGGAGATTTTGACAGAGCAATAATGAAAAATTGGAAGCAAAAGTGATTCTGCAGATGATATTTATTAGAGTAAAAACAAAGCCTTTAAATAGGCATTACAAGCTAAACATGACTTGAAAGCAGAGCAAATTCTTAGCCTAGAAAATCTTAACTGTTTAACTACTTCCATCGTCACATAATCTGCTTAAGAGATTTATTCAACTTGACTACTAACAAACTACTAACAAACCTGCCTAGGAGATTTATTCAACTTGACTACTAACAAACTGCTAACAAACTACTAACAGAAACATTCGAATTACTCTAACTTCAACACTCCCCCTTTATTCGAAAGTTGAAACTCCCAATTGTGTATTGAACTCTTCATGTTTTGCTTGTGGCAAACTCTTGGTTAATAAGTCTGCAATCTGTTCATTGGCTCCACAGTTATCCAACTGAATTTCTTTTTTAGCAATCAGCTCCCTTATAAAATGATGCTTGATTTCGATGTGTTTCGTCCTGCTGTGGTGCACCGGATTCTTTACTAACATCACTGCTGACTTGTTATCACATTTCATACTAGTAGCTTTGATCTGTTCTTGCCCCAAGTCGTTTAGAATCCTCCTTAACCAGACTGCTTGACAACTTGCTGCAGCAGCTGCCACATACTCGGCCTCTGTCGAAGATAAAGCCACTGAGGCCTGTTTCTTCGAACTCCAGGATATGGCTGCTGTACCTAGGACGAAACAATTGCCGGATGTGCTTCTCCTATCTTCCACAGAACCGGCCCAGTCGCTGTCGGTGAAACCTTTTAGGCTAAAGTCATCAGTCTTGCAAAACCAAATACCATAACCTTTAGTTCCTGCCAAGTAGCGGAGAACTCTCTTGGCCGCTCCAAAATGATGGCTTGTTGGACTGTGCATAAAACGAGATAAGACACCAACAGAATAAGCTACATCAGGTCGAGAATGAGTAAGATAAATTAGTTTTCCAACCAAATTTCTGTAGAGTCTTGCATCTGTCAATCTCGTACTGTCATCCGAACTCAATTTCTTATTTATATTCATTGGTGTCGCAACAGGCTTGCATCCTTGCATATTAAATTTCTTTAATGTGTCATCCACATATTTCCTCTGTGACATGAATATCCCTTTCTGAGTTTGAACAATCTCCAGCCCCAAAAAATATTGTAACTCTCCTAAATCAGTCATCTCAAACATCTTTTTCATTGATGCTTGAAATTCATTTATAAGCTGCAAGGACGAGCTAGTATAGATCATATCATCTACGTAAAGACTTACTATGAGTAAGTCATTCGTACCTTGATTCTTTACATAGAGAGTTGGTTCGTGAAGGCTCCTTTCAAACCCATTCTTGAGGAAGAAATCGTCGATCTTACTGTACCAGGCACGTGGTGCTTGCTTGAGCCCGTAGAGAGCTTTCCGCAACCGAAGTACCTTGTCTTCCTCTGTCTTGCTTTCGAAACCTGGTGGCTGACTTACATAGACCTCCTCCTTTAAATCGTCATTTAGAAATGCGGATTTAACATCGAACTGAAAAATTTTCCATTGCTTTTGGGCTGCTACCGCCAAGATTATCCTCACGGTTTCAAAACGAGCCACCGGAGAGAATGTTTCTTCGTAGTCGATTCCCTGTTGCTGCGTGAAACCTCTAACCACCAGCCTAGCTTTGTGTTTCTGAACACTTCCATCTGCCAAATACTTTGTCTTGAAGATCCATTTTAAACTAATAACATTTTTACCTTCTGGAAGATCGACCAACTCCCACGTTTGATTTCTTTGGATTGCTGACAGTTCTTCTCTCATTGCAAGTCTCCATTCTTTTCTTTCCATGGCTTCTTCCATAGTGATTGGGTCCCCAGCAAATAGAACCAGTGTTGAAGTTGTGTTCTCCTCAATCTCAAACCGACGTCGATGAACTCTCCCCCGCTCACTTCTACGTAGCTGAGCTGACTCTTTCGGCGAAGATTCTTCAGATGTTGAGACTGAGCTTGATTTCTCCGGAGTTGAAGACTGTGAACCTTCCGAACCATCATTTTCGGGCTCGACTTGTTCAAGGGCACTTTGTTCTTCTTCAGCCTGAACGTGAGGGATTTGGCTGTTGTCTTTGGCTTCCCAATCCCAACTGGCCTGTCCGTCAAATACAATATTGCGACTAACAGTAATCTTTTTACTCAAGGGATCATATACTCGGTAAGCCTTTGATTTAGTGCAATAACCAATAAACACATGCATTTGTGATTTCCCATCTAGTTTATGTCGTCCTGTTGTAAGCAAGACATAACATATGCACCCGAACACTCGAAGATGACTTACGGAGGGTTTACTTCCGCTCCATGCTTCATACGGAGTTTGGTTCCATACTGCTTTGGTCGGTGAGATGTTGAGAATATGAACAGCTGCTGCAACTCCTTCAGCCCAAAAAGAATTTGGTATTCCATTCTGTTTCAATATTGATCGAACCATTTCCACAACCGTCCGATTCTTGCGTTCAGCCATGCCGTTCTGTTCGGGAGTATACGGTGCTGTGAGCTGCCTTCTTATTCCTTGTTCATCGCAGAAGGCATCGAAATCTTTTGAGGTAAATTCACCTCCACGATCGGTACGGAGTATTTTTACAACTTTCCCACTTTGTTTTTCCACAAGTGCCTTGAACTTCTTGAAGCACTCGAAGCTTTCTGATTTGTGCTTCAAGAAATATACCCAGCTCATTCTATTAAAATCATCAATAAATAGGAGAAAGTACTTACTGCCAGCTAATGATTCTGTTCTCATGGGACCACACAGATCGACATGGATGAGCTCAAGAATATCTTCAGCTCTCTTTGATTTTCCTATCGGAAAAGATTGTTTTGCTTGCTTTCCAATCATGCACCCTTCGCAGACTTTCTCTAATGACTTGATGACAGGAAGATCATTCACCATTTGCTTGTTCTTTAGCAGCTGCAGTCCTTTAATGCTTAAATGGCCATATCGCTGATGCCATAGCTCGTTTTCCGCAAGAGTCTTGCTCACCATGGATCTTTCCGTGATTTTGTGTTTCACCGTGCATTTAAAATCATCAAATACCACCATGTAACCAGATTCATTCAATTGTCCAATGCTCGGCAAGTTGTGTGTTGAAGATGGAGCAAAATGAATATCCTTAATAAATTTTTTCTGGTTACCTACTGAGATCTCAGCTATGCCTTTGCCTTTAATCTGTAGTTGTTTATTATCTCCAAGCCGTACTTTTGATTTGACAGTCTCATCGAGCTCTTTGAATTTGAAGCGATCTCCGGTCATATGATGAGAGCAGCCGTTATCAATGTACCAGATGTCATTCTTCTTTGTTGTTGTTGCTACTGTCATAAACATGAAATTATCTTCCTTTTCTTCAGCATAATTTGCCTCTTCTGGTTTGGACCAACAATACCTATCAGAGTACCCAAATTTATTACAGTATGAGCACTTGACAATATTGTTTCTGCCTCGGCCCCTGCCTCTATGGCCTCCTCGACCTCTTCCTCTTCCATATTGATTTGAGGATTCAGACTCCCCCTTGGTCTGAAAGGCTATTTCTTCTTCCTTCCCATTAGATCGGTTGATTCACGCCTCATGAGCTTGAAGTGATCCCATCGGTTCATCAAACGAGAAGGTGGACAGGTCCTTAGATTCTTCGATTGCAGTCACCACATGATCGAACTTGGATAGCAGACTCCTTAGAACCTTGGCAACGACTGTTTCGTCTGATATCTGATCTCCGTAGGATCTCATTTGCCCTACAACCGACGAAACTCTTGCCAGAAAATCTTGCACAAACTCGTTATTTTTCATGGAAGAAGTATCAAAATCACGCCTTAGGGATTGCAACTTTACCCTTATTACCTTGGAGGAACCCTGATATTCAGTTTTGAGCGTGGTCCACGCTTGCTTGGCCGTGGTAGCTGCGGCTATCCTGGAAAAAATCGACTCATCCACTGCCTGCTGGATGAAGAAGAGAGCTTTAGCATCCCGTTTTAGATGCTCTTTGTTGCGAGTCTCGTCTTCTTTATTTTCTTCATATCCTGTTTCGACATAATTCCATAGATCTTGAGATCGAAACAGTGTCTTCATTTTGATGCTCCAAAATTCATATGATCAATCTCCTTTGAACAGCGGAATTTGTGGCTGTGAAGTACTGACACCGACGTTGGCAGCCATGTTTGCGAGTGAAGCAGTCAAAAAAAATTCCCAGTTCTGAAAGAATCTGGCTCTGATATCACTTTTGTTGGAGATTTTGACAGAGCAATAATGAAAAATTGGAAGCAAAAGTGATTCTGCAGATGATCTTTATTAGAGTAAAAACAAAGCCTTTAAATAGGCATTACAAGCTAAACATGACTTGAAAGCAAAGCAAATTCTTAACCTAGAAAATCTCAACTGTTTAACTACTTCCATCGGCACATAATCTGCCTAAGAGATTTATTCAACTTGACTACTAACAAACTACTAACAAACCTGTATTGGAGATTTATTCAACTTGACTACTAACAAACTGCTAACAAACTATTAACAGAAACATTCGAATTACTCTAACTTCAACAAAATAACTTCTTTAATTGGTTTATTAGCATCATGGAAATAAGTTACCATTGTTATGAAGATATGGTAGTTTATCCTTTTGCGATATTCTCTTATATATTATGTCACTCTCTGGTATTTTGTAACATTTATCTCCAATGTTCATGTTTGACTCTGTTAGCGTTATATGGGTTATATATATGTGCAATTAATTAATCCTTATTATAATATCATTTTCCCATCCTGATCCTTCTTCCTTGTGATTCTCTTCTCCTTAATCTCCGTCTATAAATAAGCAGCACTCCACGCTCCCAATAACTCTCATCATAGGGTTCTCTTCTCTCTTGAGAGGTTCATCCAGACCTCTCAAGAGACGAGAAGCCCTCTCTCCCTCTCTCTTTATCTCTCCCTGAAATTTCTCTTTCTCTCTCGACCAGTCTCGATCCTCCAATGGAGCTCCACTCTCCTAGAGCTGCCAAAAGACTATGGAACTTCCTCCGCATCGCCTTCTTCATGATGCGGAAGGGCCTCGTCTCAAAGCGAAAGCTCGTCATGGACATGAACTTAATGATGAAGAGAGGCAAGATCATGGGCAAAAACCTCGGCCACCTCGTCTTCCACCACAATCACCTTCACAAATCTCCGCGTGGCTACGGATCCCGCATGCAAGAATACGAGTTCTCATGCACCAACAGCCCCAACCCTGTTTTTTTCCATGCGAAGCGAAGGCACAACTATTTCCCATGCCTCAATGCCGTGGTTCAAGAGCCCGATGAGACCCCAAGGCAAGCTTATATGGTGCCCAGGATCGAATATACTCCGCCTTCGCCTTCGCCTTCGCCTTCGCCTCAGTGCTTTGTCTTTTCTCAAGAGCTTGCTAATGGTGAGACTAAAAGCCCTCTCTCTGTAAGGATTTCAAATTTTTCTGAAGATGATGCAGGTGAGAGTTTGAGTTGTGAAGAGGTCGACGATGAGGCCGAGAAGTTTATCAAGAGGTTTTATGAGCAGTTGCAGGCGCAGAAGAGGATTTCGTTGATTCAGTTTCAGGAGAAAGAGGTTCAAGAGATGCTAGCACGAGGGCGCTAGCTCGTATTAAAACATGCATACATGCATGTATGCATATAAACATATACATGATCGATCTCCTTAATTCGTAATGTTGGGTTGTCATTTTTTTTTTGTGTGTGGCCCATCTTGTATTAATTGGTTTGATATATAATAATTTTACTACCTTTGCTCGATATTTTGTTTACATTGCCCTTTTAATATATATCAAAGACTTTGAATAATAGTGCATGTATTCTCTCACTATTATTGTAAAGACTTGTATTGCAAATATGATGTTTGCAAACTATCCCCTGTTATAGTGTTGATAGCATGATGTAATTATAACAGAAATTCCTGTCAATATATTCACTACTACAACGAGGGGTTGCCGCTACGGATAGAGGAATTCGCAGGGACAATAAAAAGTTGTCCCTACGGTTTACTCTGTAGGGCCATCGTTTCGTAGGGGCATAAATAAATTTTAAAAAAATCAAAATGCAATGTTTTTAATTGGCCTTACGGTGCCGCAAAAGAGAGCCCTACGGATTAATCCGTAGAGATAAAAAATGCTTATTTAAAAAAAATAAAGCTAAGAATTTTCCCACCGTCCCCCAAAATTTCCCACCAATCCGTGCTAGGTATCTCGCCCATCGTCGTCCATCGTCGTCCATCGTCGTCATCCTACTCTCATCGCCACCTTTCCTCGTCGCTGAGTTCCTCCTCCATCGTTGTTGATCGTGCTCGTCGTGGAGTTACTCTTTAAAATAGGGTTAGGGTTATAAGGCCGGGTTAATTGGGGGTTAATTTGGGTTAGGGTTAGGTTTTGGGTGATGATTAGGATTAGGGTTAGGATTAGGGAGGATTAGGTAAAATAGGGTTAGGATTAAGGTTTTGGTGATGATTAGGGTTAGGGTTAGGGTTAATTTGGTTTGATTAGGGTTAGGGTTGGTGATGATTAGGGTTAGGGTTAGGGTTAATGTTAATTTGATTAATTATGGTTAATTTTGGTTTGGGCTAGGGTTAATTTGGGTTAGGGTTAATTTGGGTGATGATTAGGGTTAGGGTTAGGGTTAATTTGGGTTAATTAGCATTAATTTGGGTTATGGTGTTGATTAGAGTTAATTTGGTTTAATTAGCTTAATTTTGCGTTAACTATGGATGATTTGAGTTAGGGTGATGATTAAGGTTAATTAGGGTTAGGGTTTAGGGTGTACTAGTTTCTTCAGTAGAATACTCGATGATAACGTAAACGTAAAACTTTATCGTAAACGTAAGAAAACCGTACCCTAAACTAAAAACTTCATACCCTTAAAAACGAAACGTAAACGTAAAACCTATTCAAGTTAAATGTTCAAATTAAAACCAATATATGATACTCGATGATAATATAAAACTTTCATATTCTCATCGATATTCATATGTGAAAATCAAAGCACGACTTAGTTCCCGTCTATCAGTTAACATACGTTTGATGTTCGTCGTGATATAGAACTATACAAAGATTGTTAAATATCGGACAGTATAGTTCGGTGCTAACAACCGTCGTGTAGTCTATATGACGAGAAGATTCAATCGTATGATAACCGATATATTTGTCCAATGTGGACAAGTTAGGAATGCATAAAATAAACACCTGCATTCACTTGTGTTTTCATTCATTTTGAGTTATTTCGTCGGTACTTTTCCACTGGTTCTCCATATACAAAGATAGATTAGATGTTCATTTCAACGTTGTTTCACAGAATTGAAATGATTATCTATTCTATTACAATGTACTCGGAGAACAGCGGGGAGGTGCTGCCGAAATTTACTCGAAACGGATGAAAGCACAAGCGAATGGGTGTCTGCTCTATACATTCGTAATGGGAAAGAAGCCTTACTCCCGACAGCCGAAACACACACATACAACACGAATACACAAAAAACGCACACACAAAGTACATACACACTAACAAACCTACATTTAAGCGAAATCATAAATTGAAACACACATACACAGAATACAACTCATATTTTGGCTATTTTCAAATCTAACTTTGTTAATCGATAATTTATTCTTTTCAACAATAAACTTGCCTCTACGGATTTTTTCTTTGTCAGTAACTATCTCGTTCTTAGATTTCTCAATATAGTCAGCATAACCTACAATTTATATGTTATATAGTCTAACATGTCCCATGAGCACATCAGAGTTAAGGACTGGATGTACGTGGATTGGCAACTGCAGAGTTCCTTAGGGTCGCCGCTGGGTTTCGGGAGGCATCGACCATACCGTTTTCAAAAAATTGGCGCGCTAAACAACCCTAACCTAGAATCTTAACTAGAGAATTAGACGAAACTAGAATGTAAATATCTTTACATCTAAGTGAACAAGGAATACAACCTTTATAGACCGGTCCTTCACTTCATTAATTAGCTCCATGTAGTAGTCCCTTCGCTCCAAGTAGTGAACTCCCGGACTCAAGAAAGGCTCCACAAGATGAAAGGAACAAGCTTACTTGAAGTCTTCGAGGCCGAAGATGATCTATGTCGAGAAGACACCAACTCAAGCTAGCTCTTCACTAATATGGAATTAGTGAA
Organism: Agapanthus africanus; assembly: GCA_030015575.1. Classification (NCBI taxonomy): domain Eukaryota; kingdom Viridiplantae; phylum Streptophyta; class Magnoliopsida; order Asparagales; family Amaryllidaceae; genus Agapanthus; species Agapanthus africanus. The sequence goes on from JASDDO010000004.1 coordinate 349,374,878, forward strand.
GCTAACACCCTAAACTAAATGGCTAATCTAGTAAAGGATGATGAAGTAGGAATTTTACTCACTTTAGAAATATTTTTCTCACTCATTTTCTTCACCTCCCAAATTGCAAGATAGCATGAGGAAGGAGATGAAGAAAAGCAACCATGGAAAAAAAACTAAGTGTGGAATGGGAACCATGGGTGGGTTAATATCATATATTAACTCATATAGATACTTAACCATGGTTTGGGATAATGGTTGGGTTAACAAATATCTCAAGTAAAACAAAATTGGTAGACTTAGTCAATGATTCTATAAGCTTCCACTAAGTATCAACCATGTGACTAATTTCCACCCAATTTTGAATTACTTTAAATAAATAAAACCCATCATTATGATAAGTATGGTGTGAGTCTCATACACCCATGTCTCATGTATTATCTAGCATGACACAAAAGAATGTACATTAATATATATCACATATATACTAAATGTACCCAAGTGAGAAAAAGAAATGCTTAAGTGAGCTAATATTAGTTAATGTAAATTAATATATCAAATATATAGTTATACATTAAATTATTAAATCAATACTTAATTTAATAATCCGGCTATATCACATATAACCGACTAATATCATATGTATTAACTTATCGAATCAACACTTGATTCGACAGCCTGGTTATATCACATATAACCGCCTAATATCACATATTACGAGAATAGAATATGATATCACATACACGTATTAATCTCGGTCCCGTACATATCACATATGTGCTCCTACTTTGATTCGCCTGAGCCAGGAAACCTCTGTGTAGGACTCTAAAGACTCGTCAATATGCTAGCAGAAGGTGGTGATCATATCAGTCACCCACAAGCCGAAAGCGGTCTGCTAAACGTAACGGCCACCCGGGTATTGAGAGATCAGAAGATCAACAAGCAAGGCTGCTCATACTCCTGCGAATCCAATAAGTAACATTACCATACAGTCTGGTCTCTTCGTCTAATATGTCACATATCTCAGCCTGGGGGTGGTAAACGTCAGACCCCAATAGCCTGATAAGTCATGCCGATGTGAGACCTATAACGGTTCGAGAACTACTGATAACACTTACCAGTAAATCTCAGCAACCCTGGCTAGGGATTTCCTGTTATGGCCAATCGAGCATAGCGCAACATCAACCCCTAATACCGGGAGAGACGAAATCTCCTCCTATCGCTCATTACCTCCATGTAACTCGGGACTGTACCCAAAAACCACCATTTTGCACGATCTCTTGAACGTGGTAAGGTGGAAATCAAAACACAGTGGAAATCACGCAAGACTCTATGACGATCTCGGTCGATAGACTAACCTGTACCAGTGTCACCAGAGAACTGCTATCTGACGATAGGTATAATACCATCTAGGAGTTCTCGGCGAGTCCGTTCAGTGTACCCAGTATCCACTGAGCACCTGTATACCATCTCTGATGTCAAATACCAATGGATATGGGAGCATCTATCGCCCATCATATGGGTCGAGAAGCGTATACGTTAGTCTACTCTGGAATATCGATGCCCCGTCTCGATACTCCCACGACTAGGAACAATTGAAGGATGTACTTACCGATTACCGTTGACCCACTAGTATGATCTGCATCATAATCCTGGCAGTCAAGTACTCATCCTAAAGTCTTTATCAACATGTAATAGAGAGACAATAAGTGTACATGTTAAGATAAAGAGCAACCAGATAGCATACTATCATGTCGAGCAAGAAAGTCCTCCCTATATATGTTCAAGCATCCACTATAATATACATCACATATATAATAATGGCCTTTAGGTCATACATATAACTAACAGCAACAACGCATGCAATCTAAGTTTATCGCGGGAATTGTTGTTTTCATTGAATTTGCACGCACACATAATAAGATCAAGAAGATTTTCTGCTCGTGTGATAGATGTGGGAATAAGTTCTGGCAGAAAGTAGAAATCGCAGAGCTTCACATCGTTAAACATGGTTTTACTAGACTTTATACAACTTGGCTATATCACGGGAAAGGACAAGAAGAAGACGGTAATGCAGCAGAAGAAGAAGGAGAAGACGGTAATGCGGCAGAAGAAGAAAAAGACGATAACTTCTTTTCAGGAGAAGAAATGGAGGATATGGTAGAGGCCGCCCTAGGTGATAGTATTCCTACAGAAGATGGCATTCCTTTCGATCAGGGACTGCGTGCGGATAAGTATGAAAAGTTCATGAATGATGCTAGAAAACCAATTTATGAGAATGCAATGTATTCCACCCTATCATGGTTCGTACAACTTTTCCAGATTAAATGTCTAAATGGATGGAGCAACAAGTCATTCACGATACTTCTGAAGTTCCTGAAAGATTTTATGTCCCCGGGAAATAACGTACCTGACAGCTAGTATGAAGTCCAGAAGATGATGTCTGATTTGGATCTGAAGTGTGAGAAGATTCATGCATGTTCTAAAGATTGTATGTTATACCGGAAAGAGAATTCAGATTTGAAAGAGTGTCCAACATGCGGAGAGGCCAGGTATAAGCCGAAATAATTTGATAAGAAGTCCGATATACCTGTCAAGATAGCACGATACTTTCCCATAACACAGAGGCTGCAGAGGCTATTCTGATGCAAGAAAACAGCCTAGACAATGATTTGGCATCACTGTGTTGCTCCAAGTGAAGATGGAAAAATGAGTTATCCAAGAGATTCACCGGCATGGAAGGATTTCGATAGAAGGCACGAAATATTCAGTAGTGATCCTCACAATGTCACGCTCGGACTTGCTAGTGATGGTTTCTGCCCATTCAACTATATGGTTGGAAGCTACAGCACATGACCCGTTGTAATGATAGTTTATAATCTGTTGCCTTGGTTGGTTATGGATCAATCCTATTTTATGATACATCTTCTTATTGACAGACCAAACTCACCGAAAAACAATATCGGCTTCTATCTCCAATCTCTGATCGATGAGTTAAAATCTTTATTCATTGATAGTGTAGATACTTACGATACAAACACAGATACAACCTTCACAATGCGTGCGGCTTTAATGTGGATAATTAATGACTTTCCTGCGTATGGAATATTATAGGCTGGTCCGTACATGGTCACAAATCATGCCCTTATTTCCATCAATATACAACATCGAAATGGTTGAATTTTAGCAGGAAGGTTTGTTATTGCGGTCATCGGCGTTTTTTGCCATTAGACCATCCCTAAAAGTTAAACGCTGCTCACTTTAATGGTCATCAGGAGTTTCTTAGGCCTCCAGCCTCATTGTCCGGAGAGGACGTGATTGCTCGGTAGGATGGCTACAATAATGTGACTTTCGGGATAGATCCGGCAAAACATGTCAAACCACCCTATTGGAACAAGTTAAGTATTTTCTACGAGCTTCCGTACTGGTCAACAAATTTAGTGCGTCATTGTCTGTACATCATGCACATAGAGAAGGGAGTATCCGAGTACGTACTCAACTTGCTTCTTTGTAAAGACGGAAAATCGAAAGACAGCTTACGTGCTCGGATGGATCTTCAGGACTGGGAAATTAGAAGTGAATTGCATCCTAAACCAATAGCGGGTAAACCGGGAAAGTTTGTACTTCCCAATGCCGTGTATCATATGTCACAACCGGAGAAGAAAATGTTCCTGCAGGTGTTGCATGATTTGAAAGTCCGCACAGATTTCTCAGGATCATTTAGCAAGAAGATAAAAATTGTGAAAGGCAAGATCGATGGGCTGAAAAGTCATGATCACCATGTTACTATGGAGTGTCTTCTCCCATTAGCCCTCAGGACTTCCCTTCCCGAATCGGTTGGTCTAATAATCAATGACCTTTGTTGTTTTTTTAGAAAATTGTGCGCTAAAACCCTGGATGTTGTGACGCTGGAGAATCTAGAAAATTATATTTCATTGATACTTTGCTAACTTGAGCGTATTTTCCCACCGTCATTCTTCGATATCATAATACACCTGATGGTTTATCTTGCAACTGAGACTAAGTTTGCCGGACTGGTACAATATCGATGGATGTATCCCGTCGAAAGGTGCGTGGAATTTTTCGTTTCACGCAATTTGTAAAATTATTGTTATCCTATATGCCCGTATTTATTTATTTAACATATTTTTTTAGGTACCTCTACACTCTAAAAAAGTATATACGCAATAGAAATCGACCAGAGGGTTCTATCAGTTATCTTCTAGATGAAGTAACCATATTTTGTTCCCGCTATCTGGACGAGAACATTGAGATGAAGCTTAATCGGCCTCGGAGAATTCAGGACGGGCTATATGGTAAAGCTGATTATAAAATAGTAGACACTATGTTTATCAACAAAATATATTGGTTTATCCTCCTCAATAGCGTATGTCTTGAAGAAATTAAAGAGTAAGTTTTTTTGAACTAATTGTTATATTTATGTTTGTGTGTGTATGAAATGATATAATATTAATGTCATAATTTATTGTTGAGAACAGAATTCATATTAATGACGTACGTGAGGGGCATCCTGATTGGAATGATGAACGATTGAAAAAATATCATCAGGATAATTTTTGCGATTAGGTCGTAGATCATATAAGTTATTTGAATAACATGTTATTGCTACCAGTCTTAATCTAAACTTATATCGTTATTTATTTGCCGTAAATTTTTTTTTGTCAAATCTATGATCCGAACTTGTTTGCATTATTAGAGAGAGATTCAAGATGTTTAGCTCAGTTTCCTAGTATGAAGGTTGCATATTATAAAGAATTCGGTGTCCTTGGATACAAATTTGAAATTAAGAACATACAAACATCTCGAACCACTCAGAATAGTGGGATTGCGACGGTAGGATCGGATGGTGTGATTTATTATGGATACTTAAATTGCATACTTAGCATCCAATATCCCGGACGATCAGAACCGTTTTATATATTTCAGTGTATTTGGTACGATACACGAACCGATACGAATAAGTGGATAAATAATCTCGAAATTTGGAAAGATGAATATGGATTGACTAGTGTGAACACACTTCGATTTTACGATCAGGACAATCCATTTATCTTTCGGAACCAAGTGTTCCAAGTATATCACTCACAGTGCTTGAAGCATCCGGGATGGAGTGCCGTATGCCGTTGGAAACCCAGAGATATTTACGATGTCTCAGAATTCGAGAATCGTATGGAGGACAGTGATGAGGATGAAAAAGAGAGAAGACTTAGAGTGCTTCGACCGTCTATTTCAAAAGACGGGTTGTCTTCGGCTGATCGTGAAGTTACGTGGGTTAGAAATGATATCGATGATGAAATCGAAGTAGATATGTCTGATGCATCTACGAAAGGAAAAAGGTTATCAGTAATGTTATATTATTACTTCACATTTCTACGATCTATACATATATTGCATGCATATGTAATGATTGTACTCTTATCTAAGTCTGATGACGACGTCCGGAGCAGTGAGGGGCAGCAGGAGCACCAGCCGCGGCAGAGGCAGAGCGGTTTTGCCGCTCGGAGAGCTGTGTAGGGAGCTCCAAAGGGCTGGTCTTACACCCCGATCGGTATCCCCTTCGGATGACTCCTTCCGTGTGGACTTTGCCACACCTCCAGGTATATTGCACGCATATTCATTTTGAATGTAATATTATACATATACACGCATATTTATTTCAAAATTACTTATATAGTCAATGTTTAATTGTCTAGCTGCTGGTTGTGCGTCCACATCAGAGGCAGATGCCACTACTGCACCTGCAAGTATGTTTATATATCCTATAGTGCATGCAAATTGATTTAGAATGTTATATCATAAATATACACACATTCTTTTTTCTCTTACTTAGATAATCATTTTTTGATTGTTTAGCTGTGGGTGGTGCCTCCACATCTCGGGCAGAGGCCACCACCGCACCTGCGGGTATGTTTATATATCCTATATTGCATGCATATTTATTTAGAATGTTATATTATAGATATACACATTCTTTTTGCAATTACTTATATAATCTATTTTTAATTGTCTAATTATAGGTGATGCATCCACATTTGGCGCAGAGGCCACCCCCACCATTTCCGTACCCTCCGCTCAGTCTGTAGATCAGTATGAATAAATATAAAATATTTAGTCATTTTATATATCTTTTAAGAATAAACATGAACTTCATGTAATTTTATCGTCAATATTTATTTTCTAGTTGGAGGGGATGCGTCCACGTCCGGGTCACCGGTTGTTCCTCACCGTAGGAACTATCGTCCCACTCGTGCTGCTGTCCGGGCCCGGGCTCGTGCTACTGTCGCCGGAGGTCTATATCGCAGCTCAATTTTCATTAATCATTGATTTCTTAATACCGCTTTTTCTTAATATTGATTGTCTTGATATTTCTTGTAGATGCAGGGCAAGCCCTATCCTGAGAGGAGAACTCGAAGGCCGAATCAGTCCCATAGGCTGAGGCCTGATAGAGCTAAGGGGAGGCACCATTCCCCCTCTTCTTTACTCCTGATTATCGCTATACTAGCGATTATGCCGAGTGGTTCGGCCGGTATATGGGGGATGAGAGCCGCATCCAAAAGAAGTATCCACTTCACGTTGAGTGGGGCGATCAGCACCGGCGCTCATTTGCCCTCTTCTGGGATCAGGGTCGGGTATTAATATATATTTTCATTTGACTTATCCAATAAATTTATTATTATTTAACACTTGCAATTTAAATATATTACTTTTTTTGTATTTGCAGTTGGATTACGACTTTCAGCCTGTACCTGAGCCTGATCATCCTGAGAGAGTGCTCGATCTTCACGCTCTGTACCTGGGCCTGATGAAGAACATGCAATCTAAGGTCTGATACAATAGGAAAGAGCTGAAGATCGACTACTATTTGGTATGGCTGGCGACCCCGAGGCAGAGAGAGCGGCTCTCCTATATACTCCGGTCTTTGCGAGAGTCGACGTAGATACACGGCCTCTCTTGTGCCAATATTACGACTCTCAGTGCAAAAGGTTTGTAATTTAAATGTAATTTATTGTTTAGTATATAATTTATTTTTTTGTGTTGCTTAATTAGAAAACTAAATCTGAATGTGTTGTGCAGAAACAGGCCGATCAAAATAAGGAGAATAGGAAGTCAGTGAAGAGGGGTCGCCACATTTATACTGGTGGCTCGAGGAACATTACTCATGCCATGGAGGCATCGGTAAATTACAATAGATCTATTTTGATATAATGTAATATTAAGAGTTATTTTATAATATATGTAAAATTTTGGCGAATTGCAGAGAGCTCAGACCCTGGCGCAGGGTGGTACACCGAGCATGCTGACCGCATATCTTGCCGTCCACGGCACTTCGACAGATCCCGCCATGGACGAGCTTCGATTCCCCGACACCTCTATCTAGGAGTATTTTGTAAGTATTAATATTTATTCTAATTCGAATGAAATTTTTGTTTTGATAAATTCAAATTTAAATGATATACTTATATTTTAATGGTTAATATGGGATGGTGGAGCGAGTGGTGGAGCGGGCAGAGGTATCGGGGATCGATTTTAATGGACAGATCGATCCGATGCTACTGACCCTAGTCCTAAACGCCGCATACGGAGGGCATCACGGAGGTTGGGAGAGAGGTCGGGGACTGGGTCCTAGCAGGGCCCATATGAAGTTGGTCTCCACTCCGGTGGTTACTTTCCCTACCCCCGTGAGCGACGTCTGGAGTATGAAGTTGCCGCCTTAAAGACCACCGTAGAGGAGTTGAAGAAGATGTTGGTACGTATGTTACTTAATAGTAAAATATTATATCATATTATAGATAGTAACATATGCAATATCAGTAGCCTGAGCTTATTTGGTTGTAGACTTAGTTTTGATTAATCATACTTGTAAGTCGATGTGCAACACCCCACGACTTGCGGGGAGGCGGAAATATGAAAAACGATTTTGTTCTTTGCTTAAACATCGACTAACCGCATGAATCGAAGCTAAACGATAACTAACATCAAACATAGAAGTTCTAAACTACTATGTGAAGGGATTATACCTAAAGAACCGTGTCCTTCGTCTTTACGAACTCCACCTCCTCCTCGGCCTTCTCCAAGTAGTAGACGATCCACCACGAGAGCTAAACTCCAAGCTTTGCCTCTAAACTTGAGGCAACTAGGTATCTTTAAGTGCTAATCAAAGTACCTAGATGAAATAGAGTATGGTTATGGATTAAGTAGTCTAACTAATCCTTGTACTCAACACATGAGAGGGGAGGATTAGGGTTTGAAGAGAGAGAGCTTGAGGAGAGAGAAGATGAACATAATAATGAAATGAGAAAATGAGTTATCATAATATATATCAAGCATTATTGTTTTTCAAGAAAAAAAAAGAAAAAGATTTACAACCATGCTTGATAAATATCTTATGGTGATTCATCTCCATGAGTCATTAAGCAATTATGAAGCATTAATGACATGGATGAATCATCCATATGACTCACTAATCTCATTTAATGTATATGCCACCTAAATCTCCTTAGTCACCATCTTCTAGAAGCTTCTCGCGCAATTACGAGAACGCCCCTCCTATCCGTGAAAACACGGAAAAACTTTAGACTGTATAAATCCAATAACCGGATACTAGTAACTGGCTTAAACCAAAGCCGACTAGTAAAAACTGTCCGAAAGTCGTACGTGCGTAAACACACGTATGCGTCCGAACCCTTGTCGTAAAACCATACGACCTCTATATCGTTTCGCCTGGAGTAGGGAAACTCTCTGCGTGGGACTCTAGAGACTCGACTACTACGCTGGCAGTGGGTTTAACCACAGACCGCAAGCGGCACTAGCTGTACGTAACGGTCCCCAGGTAGATGTCGATAAGAAGGCCGATGAGGAAACCCATCCGAACTCCTACTGAGTCTGATGTGACAATCTCCGTACAGTCCGGTCTGTTCGTCTAAGACTATCGCATATCGGGCCTAGGGGGGCGGCAAGCGTCAGTCCCCTAATAGCGGTATAAGTCGTGTCGGAGCAAAGCCCATTACACCCTGAGAAACTACTGGAACCTACCAGCAAATCTCACTTGCTCTGGCCAGGGACTTTGCGTAATGGCTCTCTGACACAGCGCGATATCAACCCTCAATACCGGGAGAGACGAATCCTATCTAACCGCCACTGCCTCCAAGTGCTCGGGACTGCACCCAACTGCTACCTGTTTGCACGACTCCTTTGAGCTGTGGTAGGGTAGCAATCTAAGAACAGTGGGACACACTCGAGGCGAAGTAGCAGTGTCAAGTCTACGGACTATGCTGTACTCATGTCACCTGGGAACTGTTCACTGACGACTGGTATAAAACCAACCAACAGTTCCCTGTGAGTCTTGTCCAGTGTACCCGTAACCTAACGAGCACCTGTATACTATCTCCAGTACGACGTACTGACGGCTGTGGGACAGACCATCTCCCCAACTGGGATGAGAAGCGTACACACTAGTCTACTCCGGAGTATCGATGCCCTGTCTCGATAATCCAACGACTAGGGACCTGAATAAGGATGTGCTTGTAGACTACCCAGCCCCCACTAGTGTGACTGCCATCACAACGCTGGTAGTCAAGCAAGATCCTAAGAGCTCTATCAATACGTATACTCACATATTAAGATAGAAAAACCAAGTAGCATACTACCATGTTTAGCAAGACTGTTATATACATGTGAATATCCCAAGCTTCCATTAAGTAATATACAAACAAGTATGATACAATAATGGCCCCTAGGGCATATACACTAACAATACTTACATAAAACTATCTGATTAAAATATAAAAAAAACTATCTGATTAAAATAAACTACGGTTTTCCAAACTAGATACACAAACTAAGCCTAAGTCCCTAAGTATTCTTAGATTGTGGTTTCGCAATAACCTGATAATGATACGAATTTGACTAAAATCTAATACACCGTTCTTACTCGTTTATTACACACAAAATTTAACAGATTCGGCAGGCTATTTCGGCTGCGGCTTCACATGCATCTCCTTCGGCTGCGGTTCCGCAAGCCACTACCTCGGCCGCGGTTGCGCAGACCACTCCTGTATCTCCACAGCCTGCTCAGACTCCCGCATAGTCTGCTCCTTCATTAGTCGAATTTTTGACGACTCAGGGTTGCACCAAGGAGCAGATGCGCCAGATTACAACGATTATCAGAGATGGAGGAGCTGGACCGAGATAGAGTAGCTTTTTTTATATTTTTGAGGATGTATGTATTTATATGATACATACTGTATATATTTTGGACGATATTGGTGGCTGTTTACTTGTTAACGATGATTTAAATTGATATCGTATTCTGTTTGTTTATTTCTTTTATATATTATGCATGAGATATTGATTATGAATATTTTTGTATTTGGTTATATGGTGTATATATTATTGTGTACAGGACGGGGAAAAACAGGAAGTCTCTTTTTAAAAAAAACCCTGATATTTTGCCCTATGGATTAATCTGTAGGGCCGGCTGTTGCACCTACGGATTAATCCGTTGGTGCAATGTTTTACCCTACACAATTCGCCCTGATATTTTGTCCCTAGGAGTCCATTTTGTCCTTATGGATTCGGTAACATAGGTAAAACTTGTCTCTACGGATTAATTCGCAGGGGCATTTATCTGGACCTACGGATAAATCCATAGGGGAATCTATCAGGCCCTACGGATAAATTCGTATAGGCAAGTATTTTATTTTATAAACCAATAAATTAAATAAAGATTGTCCCTACGGAGTAAGACGTAGGAGCAATTATTACTCCGTAGGGGCATGTTCAGACGAAAACTTGCACTTGCGGCCTTTGGACCTACGGTGGAGTTTTATGTCTATATGGAGATATCCGTAGGGGCAGTGGTTTTCCCCTACGGCTAAATCTGTAGAGGCAACCCATTATTGTAGTAGTGATTATTGCAAATGCGTGATGGTGAATTTATATTAAAATTTGCTTCAAGGCTTATATTTTACTTTTTTTTTGGTGCACCATAATTATATTTCTTTAGGTTTGGTGTGGAGCAGGAAACTTGGAGTGGAGGTCATGGCTCTCTACTTACGGCTGGTGGGGGTCCCTTGCTACCTTGTATTCTTCATTTTTTTTTCTTTTTAAATTTGCTCGGCATCTTCAAATGCTTTGTTTTAAGACCCCACATGGAGCCTTCCTTGTTGTTGGCATCATTGTCCTTGGGAGCGCATTGGAAGCTTTGAAAGTATAAAGCCTGTGCACCCACTATTTTCTATGGTTGTATTGTTTGCTTGATTTGAATATTTCAAAATGCTGGTCGTTTTGTTTTCTTTGATTTGAATTTTGGGCTGTTAGTTGTTGGGCAATTACCTAACTAGTTTAGTGGAAGGTGGTTTGCTTTGTAAGCACTTGTTCTTCTCTTGAAATGAACAAGGTTTCAAGTCTTTTTCTCATGTGACTTGGGAACTAATTAAGAGTTGCTTAATTGTAGGATGAACACTCAATTGAGAAAAGAAGATCCCTAAATTCATATAAGCTTTGACTGATTTATCAAGTACATGCAAAAAGAAATGATTTTGAGAACCCACATGTGTCAACTTGTGATTGGATGGACCTACAAACATCATGTGCCTTGGGCGTTTTTTTAGGGAAGATATATATATATATATATATATATATATATATATATATATATAGATAGATAGATGATTGGTGAAATTACTGAGAAGATGTGAAAAAAATGATTTTGGAGACCGATACTCGTCAAATTATGATTTAACTCTCTCACGATTACTAAAAAAGATTTGGAAAGACCGGAAAAATATCATTCTTTCATGTAACTCTCTCACAGGTGTATTGAATTGCTCTTAAGCTTGGACAAGAACCGCCACAAAAATTTATTGTTGCAATCTTTCTTTTTCTACTTCCTTAAAATATTAAGCATTTAATGTTGTAAAAAATTGCTTGATACATAGAAATTCTTAATATAAAAGAAGGCAAAAACAAGGTTTCAAAGCACAATTGACAGACAAAGCTATATCGTAAATGTTAGGAAGGTTCCGGCGATGAGGTAATATAAGAGCTTTGATAATTCACACTTCATCAGTCGGAAATTCATTACATTATGGATGATAATCACAACACGTTGAGTTGTTTACCGCTATTTCTTATTCGTAAATGGTTCTTTTCTTTATTGGTGTCTCTCATATCCTGGTTCTTGTTTCTTTTTTCCCCCTACTTTCTTTTTTTGACGCAACCCAGCATGCCATGTTTGAACCGTGAAAACCCCCTGAAAGCAACTAGATTAAATGTGAAATTGTTAATGGAATATAGGATTGTATAAAGTACTGGCCAATATAACAAGAAAGCCTTTCATCGGTTAAAAATTAATTATATGGTGTTATAAGAGCAAAATACTGGGTTCTCTTCCCTTGGAAAAATGGAGATGAGACTTCCGTCAATTTAGCCAATAAAATTTTAAGAAGGCTGGATTTGTGTTGGGCCTAGATATGGGATTCAAAATAACAATTTGAAATCTGGACAGGGGCTTAATGTATTGAAAGTTTATAAAATTAACGGACTTTGGGGGGTTATTTCAAGTTTATTTCAAGTATCACTTTTGTGTAATTCTTTTGCGGTGTATCGAATATAAATCACGCAAGATAGAGCGATGTAAATATATGAACAATTAAATATATGAACAATTAGTGCGGAACTTAGTTTTAATTTAGATACAAGAATAATTCCCTGGGAATTGAGTTAAGTTATCTAATTAAACTGAAGTTTCATAAAGTTCACAAAACACAACTCCAATATTTAAGTTGAGATAACTGTATTTATCTAAACTCTACTCTATTCAAGGATATCTAAACTCCATTTTCCAAACACGCTTCTTATGACTTAACTAGAGTTTATTTTTAAATGGAGTTTGGGGCTTGCAAACCACAGTTTGCATCTCCTTCTGCCTCCACTAAAAAAATAAACTGCACCAGAATTACTACAATTTCACATGGAATATCATCCGGCTGATCTTCAGGAAGCTATTTATTTTTTCTTCAAGAATGACTGCATACCAAAATCTGTGAATTCTACAATTATATGCCTTATCCCAAAAAAATCAAACTGCACCAGAATTACTGAATACAGGCCTATTAGTCTCAACTTCTACAAAATTTTCCCTAAAATAATATCTAGCAGGCTTGCAAAGGTACTGTTGCCAAAAATTGTTTCAGAGGAGTAAGAGGCTTTTGTAAAAGGTAGAGAAATGACTGAAAACATTTCTTTGGCCCAAGAAATTACTCAAGATATATACAAGAAAGCTAGAGGTCATAACCTCTATTCTAAAACTTGATATGGAAAAAGCATTTGATAGAATGAAATGGCCTTTCATTTTTCTTATATTTAGAAATTTTGGTTTCTGTAAGCAATTTATTAAACTGATCAAAGGATGCCCGACAACAAAACATTTCTCTTGAAGTATGAATTGTCAATTGGGGGATATTTTTATGGCTCAAGAGGAGTTAGGCAAGATGATCGATCCTTTATCACGTGCTCTTTTTATTATTATCTCAGCAGAGCGATCATGAATTTAACTGAGCAAAATATGATTGTTCCTTTCAGAATTAGAACAAATGACATTCATGTTTCTCACCTTCTTTATGCAGATGCTACCATTTGTTGGGTTATGCCGGCGTCCTGGCCATCTACCGTGACCGTTTGCGGAACAAAAATTATCAAAACTGGTGCTAGAACAACCCTATAATCCGGATCTACCATAAACCTAAAACTAGCAAACTAAAAAGGAGTTTAGAATGGTTATACCGAATGATCCGAGTCTTTCGGTCTTCTACCGTCTTCCTAAGCTCCTAGAGGCCACCATGATCAAGCTTGATCGCCGGTCTCCCTCCATCGAAAATGATCCACCTGAGAATTTGTAATTCGGGCTCTAACCTCATAATCGAGGTAACTAGGGTACCTAGTTCGCTAAACTAGATAGCCTAGAGGATGTAGAGTCTAATGATAGATTAATTTGTCTCCAAACATTTTAGTTTTCTCAACACATGAGACTTTTAGGATGGAGGTAGAAGAAGCAAGAATGAGGAGATGAGAGTGTGAAGCAACCATCAAGAAGGGTTAAGTGTTGTGAAGCACAAGAATAAATCCACCTCACAAAATAATCTCACAACACAAATATCAAGCATACCATAATAGTAACTCATGAGTCACCACATGAGTCACCAAGTGAGCCATGCTTCCATAAATGCAAAGAACACCTTATCCTTCACCTCATTTAATCATTTAATCCTAAATGGTAAAAACTAAATGAGGTGTTTTCTTCTAGAAGCACCTTGTAATAAATTACAAGAATACCCTTCATCTGTATATATATACCTGTATCCGTATTCTGAAAAATACGAATACACAGAGACGAAAATAATTCAATAATACAATACTAGGATCCGGTTTAAACCAAAGCCCACCAGTATTATCCGTCCGAATCATGATCGAACTCCACCGTAAAACAATACTACCTCTACATCGTTTCGCCCGAAGCAGGGAAACCTTCTATGTGGAACTCTAAAGACTCGTTAATACGCTGGTAGTGGGTTTAACCACAAGCATGTCAGCGGCACTAGCTGTACGTAACGACTACCCAGATATTGAGCGAAAGGAAGGCCGAAGAGCAAACTCATCCGAACCCCTACTGAGCCTGGCCGTGACAATCTCCGTACAGTCCGGTCTGTTCATCTAAGAGTATCGCATATCGAGTCTAGGGGGTGGATAAAGTCAGACCCCTAATAACGCGATATTTCGTGTCGGTATGAAACTCATCACCAACTGAGAAACTACCGATCCAAATCAGTAATTCTCGACTACCTTGGCCAATGATTTCTGGTGATGGTCACCCGTGCACCTCGTGACATCAACCCACAATACCGGGAGAGGCGAATCCCCGATGATCCGCTCACAGCCTCCATATGGCTCGGGACTGTACCCAACTAAAACCTGTTTGCATGACTTCTTTGAGTCGTGGTAGGGTAGTAATCAATGCACAGTGGGAACTCAGACGAGAAAAATGACGATCTCAGGTCGACAGACTAACCTGTACACATGTCACCTGGGAACTGCTATCTGACAATAGGTATAATACCAACTAGCATGTTCCCAACGAGTCTGTCCAGTGTCTCTGCCACGTCCCGAAAGTACGGAACATGACCGGCACTTAAACTACGAAACGTCTCGAGGCGTACGTAATCTAAGTAAGCCGAAAACCCAGAAATCCAAGCCAAGAAAAGTAGTAGAGTGAAGGAAAACCAACTTAAAACAAGTAGTTTTAATAGCATAAGCCGAATTATGCGTTTTTTTAAAAACATCAAGTATTTCTTGAAAATTTCGGCAGAGTCTCCTTTGTAAATACTAGCCCCCAAACGGGATACAACATGAATAGTATACGAAATCAATAAAAAGGCATCCCCAAGCGGAAGCTAGCTCTTCGTCAATCGACGGTCACAACCACACAAGCAATATAATATACAACGCCAAGGACGAGGATCAAAACTCAAAAGGAAACTCAATACAGCAAGAAATCCATAGAAATACAACGCGCGATTCTAAGGTCGAAGGAATAAACATCACTGGTCTCTATTTTTGAAATAAATACATGTTTGGTTGATGGAACTTCTAGATACAACAGAATAATAATATACAAGGTATAATGATGGGTATGATACAAGTAAACCCACCTACTAGCAAGTCACCCGAAAAAGAAGCAGTGCCAGCAAAGCCGTAATGAAACCTGTACGGCAAAATCTGCAAGAAACTGTGGCACAACGGGGGTGAGTTGCCAACTCGTGAGTAGAAACATCTACAAACAGAAATCGCATGAACAACGCAATCCTAAGTCATACGATCATAATATATCCTCAAATATATAATCTGCAGCCTATAACAATGGCTAGGGTATATCTCTAAACAACACTAATACCAAGTGCTCGTGTCAGTGCCTCCGGTAGCAATATATCATATGGAAGAGGTATGAATGCATGAAAACAGAATACATGTAAATAAAGAATCTGCTTTCATAATTTAGTGAGATTTCTGTAATTTCAAAACGAGGTATCATAAATGAAATCAGCATAAACAGTGTCTAGCATCGACACAAAACATAAATCCCAACATCTCAATATCTCAGGCTCCGACTATCCGGACTGGCCTGGATCATCAATCTCAGTACCTCGATGTCTCAAAATCTCAATGTTTCAATCTCACTATCTAGGGCGCCGTCAGTCCGGACCGGCCCCTACCATCAATCTCAAGACCACGACGGTATCCTCCGGATATCCGACGCGTCGGGTAAAATCACCGGTAGGTAGTCTCCCCCTGCCAGGCTCACATCGTCATCACTACGCGCTTCTTGCCCCGGGGTACCTTACCGGGTCCACCATGTACCCGAAACGGTTCATCCAACTTCTCGAATCAGGTCTCGAAATCCATCAGCAAACTCATGGTGGACGACTCGTACATCATTGGAAAACCGCACTTTTTATTTAAAAAGAGAGAGAAGAAGTTTATTCATGTTTTTGCGGTTTTCCTCCAAATCCAAGAAATCTCATGAAATCCAAATCCAAACCATCAATAGCCCATACAACAGTGAAAATAGGCATAAAAATCTATGAATGCGGCATATCAACGAATAATAACATGCATGAAGTAGCAAGTACTAACTACAATGTCTAAACTAGCATATAAGGCAAGTACACTAATATCATGTCTAAACTATTAGCTAACAATCTATGTCAATGAAATAATATTTTCTAAAGTGTTCGTGACATGGCAATTACCGATGAAGATGTGTGTGAGTCGGCGAGTAAGTGTACGTGGTACATACGCGTCATCGGTAATGGTGCTGGTGTCATAACAGCATAATATCAACAATGCGATATGAAATAACAATATAAGTATGCGATGCGGAGCGAACAAACAATAATGAGCGGGAGCTGAATACTAGACACAACGATAACAAATCTACATTTAATATAAATCTAGTCTAACCACTACACTAAACTATACGGCCGAGCTAACAAGCTAAACTAAAGGTAAGGAAACCTCCTAACACCTGAGTCGACACACACACACACACACACACACATATATATATTAGTTGGTGATTCAACCTCGACAATATCACATCCGATACCATATCTATAATCAATATTTCCAAGTCAAGAGTGCGGATCAAACATCAATATATAGCTCGTACGTAAATCCGTCGTACGGCACCCCAAATCTGGGTACGGTCAATATCACATTCATCATATTATTCATCTAGTATTCTCTTTATCAAAATCATAATCCGGGTACTGATCTATGTCTAGTACAATACCGATATCATCAGCGCATATTATCATAAGGAAGTATGCATCACCCAATGCGGCCTATCATAAACATCCTAACATATCATATCTCATAACACGATCACATGTCGATCATTTTATTTATATCACTATTCACATGGTATCGTCGTCCAACAATCCGCTATAATATCATGACGTATCTCTAATACGAATTCTGCCATATCACCGATCTCACAGTCTCAAATCATATCTCATCGACTCACCTCAAATCCCAAATACTATCCTCAAATCCAGTATATGATCACATAGTCCCATACCCATGTGAACAAATAAATATATATTCTCGTATAAACACAAATGGAAGAAGAATGTATGCAAGTATGGGTGTGTGTATGTGGGGTGCAACCATCACTCTAGGGTTTCGCAACACTAAACCTATCCAATCACACCTAGAATCTATTTTTATCATCAATAATCTCAAACAATATAATCAATATATATGTGTGTATACGTATTCGTAAACATCACCACGAACTGCGGGGGTGCTATACGCCATCCACCCGACTTCTCCCCGTAGATATAAATCTACTCACCTGGTCCTCGCTCGTCGGTGCCGACGTCTCCACGCGCTTGCTTCTCGTCTCGAAGTCCATATGGGGTACCTACATATCATAACGCACTGTATCGCATTAAAAACCAAATTCGAAATCGAAACGGCATACGAAAATCAAATCGGCACGCGTATCACGCATAGGTCAAAACCTATCGCCTACGCATGCAAGAATAGCCAAACCAACCGTCGATGTCGATGTACAAACGTCAAACCATCGAGAAAAACCCAAACACACTCATTTGCACATTCACGAACAGTAATTATAATATGAAATAGGTTAAAATTCACAAAAACCCCAAACTTACTTTAAAAGTCATTTTCCCGAAAACCTTAGCAAGCAAAATTTACCGTTTTTAGTACAACACTTGATGTTTTAACAATTCTAATGGCTATAATACTTATTAAACATCTTAAATAAGTCATACAACCCATTACAAAAATTTAATCTCATCAATTCTTATAAAACTAAAAATTCTAGTTTTGCAATTTTATTTAATTTTAACAATTTCAAGTAAAAATGCACAGAACAACAACTACGCTTGGTTTTCCATGATCCAAAGGTATTAAACCACTCATTATAATATTAATAATGACATGAAATCTTAATTTAGATTTTAATCCCAATTATAAATCAATTTCTAAAAATCCTAGTTAGCAAAATAGCACATTTATCACAATTTCCAACTAACAATTTGAAACTAGTAACTAGATTAGGTTTTAGCAAGTATTAACATGTTAATCTACTCATGGCAACCTTAATGATGTGATAAAACCCTATCTTGATTTTAATCTCACATATAACCATTAATCCCACAATTCAAGTTTGCAATTTGAACCAAAATTAAACACCAAATTTAATTAAATTGGAGTAATTAACCAACAATTAAGACATGGGTTAAGATTTATACCTCCCAATTAGAGATCTAGCAAGAATCTAATCCTCCCAAATTGCTCTAGTTTCACCAAGATCCATGCTAGATGGGCCAAGGAAAAATGGATAGAGATTGGATTTTGATTTTGTGAGGTTTTAGTTGATTTTTCAAGGAATTTTTGTGGATTTTTGGAGAAGAGATGAGATGAGGAAATGAGAGGGGAGGGGGCTGCAGAAATTCTGTAGTAAGAGGGAGAGGGGAGGTGTGTGGGATTGTGGGAAAAAATCCAAGTCAACTCTCTCCATTTCTTAATATATAAAGCCCATTCCTTCATCTTTATTCTTCTCACTTTCTTTTCTTTTCTTTCTTTGTGAACACGTGTGGGGAAATGGGGATTGGGGCAGCCCATTTTCGGCCAGCAAGAGGGGGGAGGGGGAGGTGGTGTGTGTGTGTGTGAAGCAATGAACACCAAACACCAATTCAATATGCACCAAAACCCTTTTATTTTCACAAAATAAGCCTTTTTCTTCAATATTTTCTAAAACCAATTAACAACTTCATTTCATTTCAAAAACAACATGTTAAAATTTGGTTTAATTTGTTATGATGCAAAACATTTGTTTCAACCCATTCCAATTTGTAATTTTCCCTAATTAAATGTATTAGTGACGGCTTAAAATAATATTAAAATAATTAATTTCGGAAAAAAATTCAGAAAATTTGAAATTTCACCAGTGGCTCAATAAACACCAAATACTAGTAATCACATAGCTAGAATATGTATATTTAATTTTATAATAAATATATTTGTATTTTGACTTTTTACGGAAAACCCCCTTATTTTACCGATTTTCCGAAATTTCACCGAAACGATTTTCAAAACGTTACAATCTTCCCCCCTGAAAGAAATTCGGTCCCCAAATTTAAATTAAAACTCCCCCCAAATACTAAAACATTTCAGCGAAACCATCAAGTCGTCGGGGCTCCGAAACCATAAATACATAAAACAAATCGTAGCGCAACGCATGCGCATGAAAAATGAGCATATAACTCAAAATCAAACTCCATCCAGCATCCCGCAATCATCGAAGTCATGGGGAAGACATCAATGTCAAGATCCAAAACGAAAATCTATATGATATACATCAAAACTATACCTGTAAACGTCAAAACTATATATGTAAACATCATTAAAATATCTGGAAGCAATGCATGCCAAATATACTCAGGTACTGTCCTCTGACTAGTCCTGCTCGGTACTAAACCAAATAGCAAGTATCATAAAATATACTGCTCCAAAAGAAATCAATCCCAAAATATATGAATGCCACGCGCGTCTGGTGCGCACGGAAATCGAAATCCATGAATGTGCCATACATGTGCACCAAAAACCAAATCTAAGTGCAACGGGTGTGCACGAAAACACCTGTCAAGGGCAACGTGGTGCCTGACAGCAAAACCAGGTGCATCTGATATGCACGAAAAATCTCGATTTAGTGCATCTGGTGTGCACCAAAATCGCATCAAGTGCTTTAAGTATGCGCAAAATCCAAATAAAGTGCACAATGTGCATGAAAACGAATATCGAATATCACAATCGAAATCGACGGTATACAACACACTTCAATCAAAATCCCAATCAAGTATACCGTGGTATAAAATCTCACCATCCTGTGCATCGGCGTGCACAAAAGCCAATCAAATACTAAAAGTGCATGAAAACTATGCCGAAAGCATAAGTCAAATCCT
The DNA here is from genome assembly GCA_030015575.1 of Agapanthus africanus. Classification (NCBI taxonomy): domain Eukaryota; kingdom Viridiplantae; phylum Streptophyta; class Magnoliopsida; order Asparagales; family Amaryllidaceae; genus Agapanthus; species Agapanthus africanus. The sequence continues at coordinate 349,395,430 of JASDDO010000004.1, forward strand.
ATGCATGCCCTAGGCATGAAATCAAATATCATGAAACTCGGTCATCAAAACTCAATCATGAAATAAATCACCCAAAAATACTGAAATCCAATGTGACGGATACGTGATAGTCAATCACAAAATCAAAAATGTTGTTGTCGACATGTCCGTCCTTCAAAGTCAAGAAGGTGTCGGTGCATCCAATACTAGCAGAGCAAGATATCTACTTGCCTTTTGATCATGGAATGTCGCCTAGTGCCCTTAGGCTCTCGTCTCTCACTGCAGATTGCTAAGTACATAGCTCCTCGGCTCAACGGTCCAATATAGAAACGATAACGGAAGCAGTCTGCTCTGGCACATCCTCTAAAGATCTCTGGCCAACTATCATGGTCACTCATAACATGTCTCTTCGACGATGCCGAACTCTGGCCTACTGGGTGTGCGTCATATGACCGCTCCTGGGTCCAGGTCTTCTCGTTCAGTATTTCCAGAAAGGTCCTGTCGAAATTTCTCCCAAGTCTCGTTTCTGCCGTACTGCCCGGAAGTTATCATCCTTTTACTATATCTATTTCTTGTTCCAGAACGGCTGCATACTCCTCACGACTCCTCCTGGAATATATATCCATAGTCAACGCTCCTGCTTGCGTATCACATCTCTGATGTCGGCGGAGTGGAACGTCACCTCATCAAGATCTCATACGAACCTCTTACTCCACTTTTCTCTAATGTCGACTGCTTCGGACTCGCCTCGTCGTGGCTGCATGGACTGTGCTCCAACGGCTATACTCGTATCTGGAGTCTCCCAAGCAATGCATCCCATCGCATAGCATCCGAATGAAGTCGAACCATTCGACCGATTCGTCAAAACCTCATAATCCCCCAAGAGCTCAACATCTTGGGTACAGTTTAATAGCATTGAGTACATACCACAGCATCGATGGTCCAGCCGTAGAAGGGCAAACCCAAGCCTCACTAATGGCGCCGCGGAACTGCCGCAAACCTTAAGGTTCAAAGGCTTTCACACGGTCATTATGTCGAGTTAGGGTTTTATTCTTCTAGAGGGTCCATAGAATTGCCTGCATGTCTTTCCGAATACTTTAAACTTGGAATAATAGGTTTCTGACATTCGATCGCCTCTGTCGACTCTCAACGTCTCCGCGTGAAATCGTCTCTAGCTGGAATCAATCTATCCGATGACCTCGCATCGGGGTAGCGAACGAACTACATGTCCTAGTCATTCACCCTCGGTGACTAGCGACCTTCTATCATCTCTTAGTACAACTCGTACTGCAATAGCTCCAGCATCTGGGGCGATATCTCGTCGTTCGCAGCAACACTGGCTCACTCGTCCGCACGCTGAACAGTGCCTCAATCATCATGAATAAGCAATACTTCAACGGTCATCAAAATCTGGTTGGCCTCTATCAGTGGCTCAATCCTTTGGTGCCGATCAGCACATCCGAGTAACCTCATACAACGATCCATCCAGCGCTCGTGGCGCAAAACACAATAAAAAGACACATCTCTGCAATCGTGTGTCGCCGGAATTACGCCCTGGTCAGTCCTCGTTCGTAACGAGCTCGTGCAGACCGCAAGTCTAGCCGTAGCTCTCGCCCGTAATCGTGGCAGCAAAACCATAACTGGTACCGATGAGGCTAGATCATAGGAATGAATATAATACTGAGCAAAGAAATATACATCCTAAGGCTTCTTAAGCGGAGTAGCGTATCGTAAGTATGCCGTGGAACATACCCACGGTACGTCACTCTACTTTAGTCACCTATTCCATCAACCAAGGGGCATCCTACGCTCCGAAGGTAAAACCTAACGCTTTAATACCAACTTTGTCACGTCCCGAAAGTATGGAACATGACCGGCACTTAAACTACGAAACGTCTCGAGGCGTACGTAATCTAAGTAAGCCGAAAACCCAGAAATCCAAGCCAAGAAAAGTAGTAGAGTGAAGGAAAACCAACTTAAAACAAGCAATTTTAATAGCATAAGCCGAATTATGCGTTTTTAAAAAAACATCAAGTATTTCTTGAAAATTTCGGCAGAGTCTCCTTTGTAAATACTGGCCCCCAAACGGGATACAACATGAATAGTATACGAAATCAATAAAAAGGCATCCCCAAGCGGGAGCTAGCTCTTCGTCAATTGACGGTCACAACCACACAAGCAATATAATATACAAAGCCAAGGGCGAGGATCAAAACTCAAAAGGAAACTCAATACAACAAGAAATCCATAGAAATACAACGCGCGACTCTAAGGTCGAAAGAATAAACATCACTGGTCTCTATTTCTGAAATAAATACATGTTTGGTTGATGGAACTTCTAGATACAACAGAATAATAATATACAAGGTATAATGATGGGTACGATACAAGTAAACCCACCTACTAGCAAGTCACCCGAAAAAGAAGCAGTGCCAGCAAAGCCGTAATGAAACCTGTACGGCAAAACCTGCAAGAAACTGTGGCACAACGGGGGTGAGTTGCCAACTCGTGAGTAGAAACATCTACGAACAGAAATCGCATGAACAACGCAATCCTAAGTCATACGATCATAGTATATTCTCAAATATATAATCTGCAGCCTATAACAATGGCTAGGGTATACCTCTAAACAACAGTAATACCAAGTGCTCGTGTCAGTGCCTCCGGTAGCAATATATCATATGGAAGAGGTATGAATGCATGAAAACAGAATACATGTAAATGAAGAATCTGCTTTCATAATTTAGTGAGATTTCTGTAATTTCAAAACGAGGTATCATAAATGAAATCAGCATAAACAGTGTCTAGCATCGACACAAAACATAAATCCCAATATCTCAATATCTCAGGCTCCGACTATCCGGACTGGCCTGGATCATCAATCTCGGTACCTCGATGTCTCAAAATCTCAATGTCTCAATCTCACTATCTAGGGCGCCGTCAGTCCGGACCGGCCCCTACCATCAATCTCAAGACTACGACGGTATCCTCCGGATATCCGACGCGTCGGGTAAAATCACCGGTAGGTAGTCTCCCCCTGCCTGGCTCACATCGTCATCACTACGCGCTTCTTGCCCTAGGGTACCTTACCGGGTCCACCATGTACCCGAAACGGTTCATCCAACTCCTCGAATCGGGTCTCGAAATCCATCAGCAAACTCATGATGGACGACTCGTACATCATTGGAAAACCGCACTTTTTATTTAAAAAGAGAGAGAAGAAGTTTATTTATGTTTTTGCGGTTTTCCTCCAAATCCAAGAAATCTCATGAAATCCAAATCCAAACCATCAATAGCCCATACAACAGTGAAAATAGGCATAAAAATCCATGAATGCGGCATATCAATGAATAATAACATGCATGAAGTAGCAAGTACTAACTACAATGTCTAAACTAGCATATAAGGCAAGTACACTAATATCATGTCTAAACTATTAGCTAACAACCTATGTCAATGAAATAGTGTCACGCCCCGCTTCCCAGAGTACACTAAATTGGGCACGTGACATAGCCAACCATGCTACCTGTGGGTAGGAAGTATCCATCCACAGTCACATTACGGCTGTAGAGATATCAAGAACAAAATATAATCATCTAAAACATGTCCATAAGCCAAGATAACATGAGTCGAGAATAATAAAAAGTGCGGAAGCAAAAGATCCAATATAAAATAACTGGAATGTATGTCCCATAATACGGGCTCACATCAGGAATAAAATGCAGGAAATAAAAGAACTAACTACTGTTGACACCTCACAGCTCAGCCTGCTGACTAAAGTACTCCTGCTCGGACTGCAGCAAGGGTACGGAATCTGGGCCATGCAAAACCCAGACGTCAGCGTGTCATGTCATCAAGTGATAAAATATGAACAGAGTAACAGGCAATGCAAATATAAACATGAATGAAAAGCAGGTGTAACAGCAATATAAATCAGGCAGTGCAGGGTAGTGTGCAGTGAGTAAACTAAACTGTTCTATTGGGTTTTCTACTCTAAAGTCTTTGAAATCAATTTGATGAATCATCATTGTAACTCAATAGTATCCCGTGCATGCCCGGGACCACGGTCTACAGACTCTCGAGCTGAAACCGAGACGTGCCGCTAGGCAGTAAAAGGTAGCAGGTACAGACGAGTGATGTCAGCATCATCACTCCGGGGCTTGCCTAGCCCGTAAGACTGATCAGAACAGGTATCGAACTGTTGAGTTACAAGTCAGGTTTCACCATTGATTTCCCCATACCTCCAAATTATGTATATCAAGTCAGGTATTCAGTAATTGAGACCTAATGCCAACACATGATTAGGTAAAAGCAGGTTTGTCTGGATAGATAACAGGAACGGTCCGTGAGGACTACACGTCAGGTTTGTTGGCATTAGACACAAGATCAAGTAACGGGTCAAGCCATGGTACATCAGGTCAAGTCAAGTAGTGTACGGTACCATATCGGGTCAATCAACATGTGTGTAGCAAGTCAGGCCAGGGTGTAAAAGATAACATGTGGGTACTTATAGACAGCTAGCATAATCATGGTTATAATAATCAAGCATGGCTATCAACAACACTATCTAAGTAATAAGTTAAACAATAAAGCAGATTTAATTAATTAGCTGTACAGTTATCAGTTGTGTTTAACAGACAGTTTCAGCACTAAGTGAACACATTATGATAGATGTGAATGCTAAAAAACAGGTTAATAAATATTGAGTGATCCATGGATGCGACGACATGTATAATCTGTTTAATGGATCCAGTTGTAATTAGACCGGTTAAAGTTGCACATGGATGTCTGATAGGCTAAACTGGGTAAAAGGGTATCATAGCAATAAACAAATGTGATCTATCATGTACAGGTGATTGTTAGATATAATTAATCAGATGCAAGATTAAATTTCAAGTTCAGAATTATAAAAAATGTGTAACGGACTTTATACGGTTAACTTGAAATCCATTTCTTTCGATTCTAATTAGAGATTTAACAGGAAATAAGTAATTTGGCATATGAATAGTTTAAAATAGCATGTGGCAAGTTTCACTTGCCTCGACGGGTCGCGAAACAAAAAACAGAACGTTACGCGTCGACGGGGAAAAATCGCGACGCGCGCACGGTTCACGGAATGAACCCAAACGATGAATAGTGGGGTCACACGGGTCGGAGGTACTTACTGGGTCGTCGGGAAACGTCGCCGGCATGGTCGGATTCCGGCCAAACACAAAAATAGTGAACATTAAGAATAAAAGAATGCATGAAGAAAAGGAGAGGAGAATAAGAAGAAAGAAGAGAAGGAAGATGAAGAAGAGGGAGCTTACATTGATCTGTAGAGGGGTCGTGCATGTCGCCTGTGTTGACGGAGCTCCGACGAACAGCTGCAGAGAACATCGGCAATCAAGAACCGATCTGAAAGAAGAAAAGAAAAGAAAGAAGGAGAAGGAAGGAGGAGGAGAAGAAGAAGCCATGCTCACCGAGGGGGTGCCCGAGGCCAGGGACACGGACCAAGATCACCGGCGGCGATCCCACGGTGCACAGCAGATGCGTGCAGGTGCTTGGCTGTGCGTGCAGGGTGCTCGGCGAGAGGAGGAATGAGGAAGGAGGGAGAGTAGAGGCGGCTGCGACGAGGGTTGAGGGGCGACGAGGCTCGTGCGGCGTTGTCGGCGCTAGGCAGAGGCGAGGGAGGAAGGCGGCTAGGTTTTTCTGGAGGTGGGTTTTCTCTTTTCTGAGAACGAGGGAGGAAGAATAATATATAAGAGGGAGAGAGAGATACGTGGGCGAGAGATAGAGATAGAGAGAGAGATTCTCTCTCGCGAAAGGAGAGAGAAAATCTCGCGAGAGGAGTGAGAGAGAGAGGGAGTAACAGTGAGGAGAGATAGGATTGGATTTTAGTGTATGAATAGGGAGGAGAGAGAGAGAGAAAGAGAAAGGAAGGAAGAGAGAGAGGGATACGGTGGGGCCTACGGAGAAATGAATGGAGCGCTGCGATTGGCTCGCAGCCAAAAGGAAGAAAAGAAAAGGAAAAAAATAATAAAGATTTAGTGAAACGTTTTGGGTTTGATGGGTTAGGAAAAACTTTAAAAGGATTTTAAAAAGTGGGGAAAATATTTTCTGGTGGTGAATCTTAAATTTCGCTGGTTTAAAAAAAATATTAGAAAAAATGGGATTTGGCATAATTCCAAAATATTTCAGAATTGCGCCCGGGTCGAGTCCAAAAATTTGAATTTGAAATACGAAAATTATTGGCGGGTTCCAAACATTAAAATGAAGTATTTTGTAATTAAAAAGCATACCCCCAAGAACGGACGCATGCACGTGCGCGTAGACGTCCAAACACGTCCGTTCGCTGAACGGGACGAAAACACAATGCAAGGACGCTACCACAGGGTTAGGGGTGTCGAGCAGGCCATGACAAGTATTTTTAATTTAATTTTAGATGACTTAAATTGTAATATGCAGAATATGGCATGTCGGTGCAAACTATAACTGGTAACAGTCAAAGCAGTATAAATGAAATAAATACCACACACTACACATACGGTAACTGAAATTTGTAGAACTGGACTCGGTTGTTACATTATACCCAACTACAAAAAGAATTTCGTCCTCGAAATTCCAAGTATACAAAGGATAGACGAAAAACAACCTACAAGAAAAGATGAGAAAACTTCTGCCGGATTTCATCTTCTCGCTCCCAAGTTGACTCTCCATGTGAGCGATTACCCCAAGAAACAAGTACAAGAGGGATAACCTTGTTCTTAAGAACCTTTTCCCTTCGATCCACAATTTCAACCGGTCGCTCCTCAAAAGTCAAGTCTTCTCGTACCGTCAGTTCTGAATGATCCAATACATGCGTTTCATCCCGAACATACTTACGGAGTTGAGATACGTGAAACACATCGTGCACATTCACCAAGGACTGCGGTAACGCCAAACGATACGCTACCTCACCAACACGCTCCAAGATCTCAAAGGGTCCAACGAATCGAGGATTGAGCTTTCCTCGACTTCCAAAACGAATCACCCCTCTAGTCGGTGATATCTTCAAGAATACCCAATCACCCACGGCGAACTCTAGAGGTCATCTTGACGCATCAGCCCAACTCTTCTGTCGGTCTTGTGCTGCTTTCATATGATTTCTGATAGTGTTAACTTTCTCAACTGTCTGCACAACCAAATCTGGTCCCAACAATATTCGTTCACCGACGTCGTCCCAACAACAGGTGAACGACACTTGCGACCATACAAAACTTCAAATGGAGCCATCTGAATAGTTGCCTGGAAACTGTTGTTGTAAGAAAACTCCACTAAATGTAGATGATCCTCCCAAGAACCCTTAAAGTCCAACATGCACGCTCTCAACATATCTTCAAGAGTTTGGATCGTTCTCTCCGACTGACCATCAGTTTGAGGATGATAAGCTGTGCTAAATTTCAATCGAGTCCCCAAACTTTCCTGTAAACTCCTCCAGAAGTATGATAAGAACCGAGCGTCCCGATCGGACACGATGCTCACCGGTACTCCATGCAATCTTACAATCTCCTGCATATACCGCTCCGCCAAAGTTTCTGTTGATTGACCAACCCGAAAAGGAATAAAATGAGCTGTCAGAAGTGGTTGCAATAAACCAGCAACCCTTTAATGTTCAGCCTTAACTTGCTGACACACCAAACACTTTGCCACAAAGCGAGCAATCTCCCGTTTCATGCCTTCCCACCAGAAATGCTGTCGTAAGTCTCAGTACATCTTCGTGCCTCCTGGATGTACGGAATAAGCTGAACTGTGTGCCTCCTTCATAAGCTCTTCGCGAATATCTCCCTTTGGCACACACAAACGACTACCATACCTCAACGAACCATCTTTGTGGATCAATAAATCTGTTCGTAGTCCGGCTTCAGCCTGTTCTCGAAACTTTTTGAATCTAGGGTCCCGCGATTGCGCTGCTTTAATATTCTCGATCAACGACGAATGTACTTGCAGCTGCATCAACTGTCCCGAAGAATGCAGTAGCACAACCTCCAAATCAAATCTTCGAAAGTCTTCAACGAGTTCCTTCTGCGTAGTCAACATCTGAATTGCTGGTAACCGACTGAGCGCATCCGTTACGACATTAACCTTCCCCGGATGGTACTTAAGATCAAGATCGTAGTCAGCCATCAGCTCTAACCATCTACGCCGCCTCATATTAAGCTCCTTCTGCGTGAACACATACTTCAAACTCTTATGATCCGTGAAAACTTCGACCCTTTCGCCCAAAAGGTAGTGTCTCCAAATCTTCAAAGCGAAAATCACAGCCGCAAGCTCTAAGTCGTGAGTTGGGTAATTCTTTTCATGGATCTTCAACTGTCTTGATGCGTACGCTACAACCTTCCCTGTTCCCCTCCGAATGGCGGCCGAGACATGGACGTCTTGCCTGAAATTCGGGGCAGATGCTAATAGGTGCTATTCGTCCATCTCTCCGAAGATGCCAAGTTGATTTATGGCACCGTGTATCGAAGGTTTAGACGGATGCGGCCGATGTAGCAGACTTCGTCAGATTCCCCCTCGTTTGAGGGGTTTTTGATTGTGGGGACACTCTTCCCTGCAGGCGCAAGCCCCTGCAGTTAATTACGCTACCGCATCGCGGTAACAACTTTCTCCTTCTCCAGCTGGTCACTTCGTGTCGTGGGTGTTTGTTTTGTTTGTGGTTGCCCGTGGATGGTATACGGAGACTAATTTATGTCGTCGCCCGTAGGACGTGGATTAGTCCAAATCCGTATTTTCTTAGATTTGGTTTTGGGGTTTTGGTTTGAGGATACGTTAGCCATATTTGAGGCCAAGATCAACTCAAACGTCTGTTAAGGATACGTTAGTCTAGTTTGAGACTAAGATCAACTTAACGGGATCGTTTAGATCCGACATTGCATGCATGGCCATCGGGACCCGTCACCTCTCTGACGACGTTGAAGGATTACAACGACAGATATCAGAGGAGTTCAGAGATGTACCCTTGAACCAAAGTTGGTTGAGAGATCTATAGTCCAATTTGGGACTAAAGTCTGTTTGAAGGTTTAAGGATACGTTAGCCATATTTGAGGCTAAGATCAACTTAAACGGTTGTTAAGGATACGTTAGTCCAGTTTGAGACTAAGCTCAACTTAACGGGATCGTTTAGATCCGACAAAAGAGCATTTGGGGGCTCTATTGTTCCAGTTTAGGGACATAGTGGTCCATCGCCAGTTTAAGGACATGGTGGTCCATTTCCAGTTTAGGGACATAGTGGTCCAATACCAGTTTAAGGACATAGTGGTCCAATGGTAGTTTAAGGACGCATAAGTCCATGGGTTTAAGGACCCCACAGTCCATATGGGTGTGTTTAAGGACGCATTAGTCCATTAGTTTAAGGACGCATAAGTCCGCGGGTTTAAGGACCCCACAGTCCGTATCTTGGTTTAAGGACGCATAAGTCTATGAGTTTAAGGACCCCACAGTCCGTGTTGATGTGTGGTTGTCGGGACCCGTCACCTCTCTGAAGACGTTGAAGGATTACAACGACAAATATCAGAGGAGTTCCGAGATGTACCCTTGAACCAATGAGTTGGTTGAAAGAGCAGATGTGCTCAGTTCAAGATGAGTTGAGGACTTATGGCCAGTTTGGGCTAACTCCAATTATGTTTGAAATATTGGCCCTTTGTTGGCTCATTGAAGGAGAGGCTTTGCCTCTAGAAACTTAGCCAATTGGGCTAAAGCTAGTGTTAAACACTAAAGACCAACAATGTTGAACACTGGGAATAAGATTAGCAAGTTAGTGTTAAACACTAAAAGATAACCAGTGTCAAACACTAGCAACAGGGCTTTCAAATTAGTGTTAAACATTAAAGCAAATCAGTGTTAAACACTGGTAATCAGAGATTTCAAATTAGTGTTAAACACTAAAGCAAATCAGTGTTAAACACTGGGAACAAAGTCTTCAGATTAGTGTTAAACACTAAGGAGAGAGGGGTCACGTGTGGACACGTGATAGCGCCCTGATTTCCCTTATTTTATTCTGCAGATCAATGTTTAACACTTTTAATTCTGACGGCCATCACGTGTGAGCACGTGATGGAGGCCCCCGCTCTGGTCTGTTAGAATGCTCATTAGGGGTCACGTGGTGACACGTGAGGGCGCCCTAAATGTGAAGCCAGATCTCCTTTGTTTTATCCTCAAATCTGTGAATATGTGTTAAACACTTTTCATCTTTATTTTAGAGCATCACGTGTTGGCACGTGATGGGGATTTATGCATCGATAATTACAGCACTTGTTGAGGGGTCACGTGGGGACACGTGAGAGCGCCCAAAACTTCTTTTCTTTTGTTTTGCCATTAAGTGTTAAACACTTTCATTTTTATTTTAGAGCATCACGTGTTGGCACGTGATGGGGATCTGTGCGCCAATTGTTAAAGCATTTGCTGAAGGGTCACGTGATAACACGTGAGAGCGTCCAAAGCTTTCATTTCCTTTGCTTTTTCTTTCTGCGTTTTGAGAGTCACGTGGGAGCACGTGAGGTGATGCTTCAAAGTTCTTTGCAGGGGATCTTTTCAAGGGGCACGTGGGGGCTCGTGACCCTAGTTCTTTTCATGAACAGAGATCTTTTAAGAATTGAATTCTTCGTAGGGTTAAACCCTAATTATGATTTTGGAGGAATTAAATTCCTATTGTGAAAGAATTAAATTCTTATTTAGGATAAAACCCTGATTTCTTTTTAAAAGAATTAAATTCCCAGATATGTAAAAGAATTAAATTCTTGATTAGGGTTAAACCCCAGTTTCATTTTAGGAGGAATTAAATTCCTGTGAGTTTGGAAGAATTAAATTCTCAAAACTCAATTCCCCTTCTAAGTTTAGAATCTGCATGGCAGGATCTCGACCCGATGAGAATTAAATTCTCATCCTATGGGGAGATGTGCTCTGTACAGATCTTCAACTAGAAGAAGAACTAAGTTCTTTTCTTTAAATAAGAGTTAAACTCTTTTGAGAATTAAATTCTCTTTTGAAGCCTCTCTTTTCTTACCTAGAGTTTTTCTTTTGTAGAGAATTAAATTCTCCTCTCTTTGCTTTTTTTTTCTCTTGAGAATTAAATTCTCCTCCCTCTGTTTTTTTCTCAAAAAAGTAGATCCCCCTTCTCTTCTTTTCTTGGTTCCTATTTATAGGAGAAGGAAGAGAATCAATTTGTTTAGCAAATCTCTCATTAAGAGATTTGATTTGTATGTTGAGAGATTTGATTTGCATTCATCATTAATCTGGGCCTTTAGATTGTTAAGTGAATTTTATTCACCATTGGATTTTAAATCCAAAGATATCCATTTGTTATCTCGGTCAGATTTAGGGGGGAAATCTTTCCAAGTCCAAGATCTTTCCATAAATTGGTGATATTTAATCACCCTTGGATCTTTAATCCAACGGTCCCCATAATCCTTTTCCATTTGGAAAGATTTAGAGACTTTTAGAATTTAATTCTATTAACTGTAGGGCTTTCGGAACCAGTCACGTGCTGACACGTGACCCTTGGTCACGTGTGAGCACGTGACCCCCAATTGAGTTTTTTAACGACCGCTTGTTTATGTTGTTGTTTTAACCATCACGTGCCAACACGTGACCATTGGTCACGTGTGAGCACGTGATACCTCATTGAGGTAACCTCTGATCAGGGAACAAATTTTATAATTTAATTCTATTCATTATTTTAGAGGCCTTAAGAGCCCATCACGTGTCTGCACGTGACCCATGGTCACGTGTTAGCACGTGATGCCCCATTGGGGTCTTTACTAAGTTTTTATTGTATCTTTTAAGTCCTCCAGCGGGTTCTTAAAGGTCCATCACGTGTGGACACGTGATGCCTCATAACTTTTGATCCCGGATGAATTATGAGGCCCATAATATATCAAATCGAAGGGTTTTTCGAGATGCTTCCAATACCATCAGAATTTAATAGTTTCTCCTTCGGGAACTTATCAAAATACAGGCCGGAAGATATTTGTTCGCATTTCCTTAAGCGTATCGCTTCCATTTGATACCTTGGACTCTTCTGCGCAGAAATTTTTGGCGGGAACAAATGCCCTCCACTACTTTGCCCACGTAAGTATATACGTGGGTGAAGTAGTGCAGAGTAATGCATGGCGTATGACCAGTTTTGGATTGGTATATAACTTTCAGGATCTTGATCTGAGAAGATAACGAGCGGACACAAGCGTCGTCATTTATCATTGACTCAAATCTTGACTCTTAAGAGATATAGTTCCAAACCCTTAACTCCGTGAGCCGCACCCTTTTATCTTTTTATGTCTTACTCTGGCGTGGAGTAGTTTATACGCTTATGAGTAAGTTCTCCATTTTAGTGGCATGTAGCTTTGGCAAGTGTGGCTCATAGATGGTCCATCTTGACCTCTTTGTAGAGCAGTGATGGCTTAAGAGACAGGGTTAGGATCTGCCACCTAAGACTTTTCAACTTTATGAGCCGTGAGGGTCTCATAAAGACTTTTCTCCCTACGAGTCGAGAGGATCCCGCAGGTGTATTTTCTCCTTAGGGGTCATGAGGACTCCTAAGTGTGTTTTCTCTTGAAAGTCATAAGGATCTCACAAGAGAATTTTCCCTCTTACGAGTCGAGAGGACCCATAAGCGGTTGTTTCCCTCCTTGTCAAGATTCGACTTTGGAGAGTGTGACCCGTGGATAGTATGCAAGAGACCGTTTTGGGCCGACTTGCAGGGTCCCAGTGCTTAGGAAACAGGTTTTTTAATCCCTACTGCCTAAGGCTTTATCTCACGAGTCGAGACGAATCGAGAAGTTCTCGCAAAGACATCAATTTCCTCACGAGTCGAAACGAATCGAGCAGATCTCGCAAGAATATCCTAACGTCACAGTTAACCTCTGCTCTTTACGACAGAAGTCCGTTAGGGTCTGTGGTACTTAGGGTTTTGGTCGTCGTACCGTCGCATGAGCTGATATATTCCTCGATAGGCAATCGTGCTGTTCGAGTAGCCCTGCGACTGCCGTGTCTCTGATCCCTTCGGGGGCTGGACAAGACGTCTTCAAGCAATCCTCCTTGGCAGTTTGACCGTCGGAAGAGCAAGCGCTAGGAATTTTCCATGCCGCTTTTTACTTGAGGTTAGGCTCATTTTGGAGAGCCCCGATGAGTTATAACCACTCCGCGCTGGTGTGGGATGATCTCCGATAGTCTTTCAGGCTTTATATGACTTGCCGTTAAGACCCTGAAGCTAGGAATTTGGCCTTTGCTTCGTCTGCTGGCATTGCGTCCTCTGTATCGAGACGAATGTCGTGGTTGTCTCTAGGTTGCTGGTGAACCGTCGAGGTTTGGAACTAGGGATTTTGCCGTGGCTCCTTTTGGTGATGTTGCGTCTGCTCTTATCGAGACGAACGTTGAGGTGGTGACCGCTCCGTATGGGATGATCTCCGGTGGTCTTTCAGGCTTTATATGACTTGCCGTTAAGACCCTGAAGCTAGGAATTTGGCCTTCGCTTCATTTGCTGGCATCGCGTCCTCTGTATCGAGATGAATGTCATGGTTGTCTCTAGGTTGCTGGTGAACCGTCGAGATTTGGAACTAGGGATTTTGCCGTGGCTCCTTTTGGTGATGTTGCGTCTGCTGTATCGAGACGAACGTCGAGGTGGTGACCACTCCACACTGGTTCGAGATGATCTCTGATTGTCTTTGAGGCTTTATATGACTTGCCGTCAAGACCCTGAAGCTAGGAATTTGGCCTTCGCTTCATTCGCTGGCATCGCGTCCTCTGTATCGAGACGAATGTCGCGGTTGTCTCTAGGTTGCTGGTGAACCGTCGAGGTTTGGAACCAGGGATTTTGCCGTGACTCCTTTTGGTGATGTTGCGTCTGCTGTGTCGAGACGAACGTCGAGGTGGTGACCACTCCTTGCTGGTGCGAGATGATCTCCAATTGTCTTTGAGGCTTTATATGACTTGCCGTCAAGACCCTGAAGCTAGGAATTTGGCCTTCGCTTCATTTGCTTTGGTGTGTCCGAATCTTGTTGGAGGAAGGACGCTGTAGTTGACATCTCGTCTGCTGTATCGAGACGAATGTCGTGGTGGTGACCACTCCATGTGGGATGATCTCTGATTGTCTTTTCGGTTTTATATGAGTTACCGTCAAGACGTTGAAGCTAGGAATTTGGCCTTTGCTTCATTTGCTTTGGCGCGTCCGAATCCTGCTGGGGGAAGAATGCTGTAGTGACATTTCGTCTGCTGTAATGAGACGAATGCTTAGGTGGAGCTAGGATTTTGCCGTCACTCCGCTTTGCTAACCATGGGGTCTTTCGTCGATGTTGCATCTGCATCCTGCTGGACTGCGGAGGAACACCGTCGTTGACATTTCGTCTGCTGTAAAGAGACGAATGCTGAGGTGGAGCTGGGATTTTGCCGTCACTCCGTTTGATGGTGTAACATCTGTGTCCTGCTGGAATGAGGAGGCACACCGTTGTTGGTCTCCAGACTGTAGATGTGGCCATTGAGATTTGGAACTAGGGCCTTTGCCATGGCTCCGTTTCGTTGCGACTCTGAGGTCGGTTGTTGATGTCATGTCTGCATCAGGTTGGAAGGACAAAGCATGCCGGTGTTGATTTCTAAGTTGTCGATGTTGACGTCGAGACCCTGAAGCTAGGGATCTTCCTTTGCTTCATTTGCTGACATTGTGTCTGCAATATTGCGACAAATATCGAGATTGTCTCTAGGTTGTCTATGAACCGTCGAGATTTGGCTTCGCTTTCTGATGGAGCCTGTTGGGAAGGTATGGTTCCCTCTTTATCTGTGCCCCTGGATTGTATACAGGGATCGATGTGATTTCACCTGTAGGGCAAAAAGTTTCATTCTTTCATCATTTTTTTTATTCTTTCCGCGATGCTCTATCATTTCAGCTTTTTATATCGCGAAGATTGCGATTGCCCTATCATTTCGGCTATTTTTCGCGGTGCCCAATCATTTTGGCTATTTTTCTTTTTACTCGCTGCTTTTTATTGCGAGTTGACCTATCATTTCGGCTATTTTGCATGCATACATTTTTACTTGCTGATTTTGTTTGCAAGTTTCCCCATCATTTCGGCTATTTCGTATGCATTTTTTTTTTGGCTCGCTGATTTTTTCTTTCTCGCGAGTAAGGGATTTGGGATTTGATTCCAATCTTGGCATCAGCATTACTGCGACTGGAATATTGCCAGGAGCGAATCATCATTTGCCGTAAAAAGGACTTGGAATTTGATACTGATTTAGGCATCAGCATCGCTACAACTGGAATATTGCCAGGAGCGAATCATCATTTGCCGTAAAAGGACTTGGAATTTGATACTGATTTAGGCATCAGCATCGCTACAACTGGGATATTGCCAGGAGCGAATCATCATTTGCCTTAAAAGGACTTGGAATTTGATACTGATTTAGGCATCAGCATCGCTACAACTGGGATATTGCCAGGAGCGAATCATCATTTGCCTCTGTCAATGTCGAACAAAGGTGGCTTAGTAGACAGCGTTAGGATTCTGTCGATTAAGGCTTTTGACTTCATGAGCCGTAAGGGTCTCACAAAGGTATTTCTCCCTGCGAGTCGTGAGGATTTCGTAGGTGTGTTTTCTCTTTGGGAATCGTGAGGATTCCTAAGTGCATGTTCTCTTGTAAGTCGTAAGGATCTTACAAAAGAGTTTTCTCCTTATAAGTCAAGAGGACTTACAAGTGTTGTTTTTTGTATAAGCATATCCCTAGTCACGGATGAGACTTTGTTGGGGAAATATTTATTCGTGCCCGTGGATTGTATACAAGGGTCAATATGAGCCGCTTGTAGGGCAATATCGAAGGTTGTGGGGGTTGCTTAAGAACAGGTTAAGGTTTCTGTAACTTAAGACTTTCAAATCTTATGAGCCGTGAGGGTCCCATAAGAGAGTTCTCCTTACGAGTCGTGAGGATCTCGCAAGTGTATTTTCTCCTTAGGAATCGTGAGGATCCCTAAGTGTGTTGCTCCCTTGTGAGTCGTAAGGATCTCACGCGGGTGGTTTCTCCTTATAAGGTCGAGAGGACCCTGTAAGTGTCTTTTAACGAGGTTGCGCCCTTTCGGGTTTTCACAAACACTCGCCGGTAGCCCTGCTGTTTTTACTCACGGAGCTCTTTCGGGTTTTCATCCGTGCCCATTTTGCTTATGGACATACCGTTTTTTTTTTTTACCACACCGGCCTGAGGATGCCGCGGGTTGATAGTAGTTTAACGACATTTCGGTCATTTGCAAGTTTTAGGACATTGCGGTCCATCGTTAGTTTAGGGACGTTTCGGTCCGACGCCAGTTTTAGGACATAGTGGTCCATCGTCGCCGTATTTGAGGCGAATCTCTAGTTTACTGACTTTTCGGTCTATGAGGATTTCTCTATGAAAGAGCACGATGCCCCTGGCATGTCCATCTTTTTCGGAGCATGTGGTTGTGGCGGGCTCACCTTCCAGTTGTCAAACAACGCGAATTTGCCCTGTTGGTATTCATCCTCAATCCAACCTTTGAAGACATAGCAATTTTCGAGTGGGTGACCCATTACTCTGTGGTAGGGACAATAGTTAGGATTGTTAACGTCACCTGGCTGCAACGGACGTTTTGGATTTAGCAGAGTGATGAGCCCGCTGCGCACTGCTAGCTCGAACAATCTCTTTGTTTTATCTTTGGGAAACGAGTAAGGACGTTTCAACTTCTCATTGAGGTATCGCGGCTTGTTGTTTTGACGACAAAACGGTCTCGGGTTACTCGGCTGTTGTTGAGCGTTGGCGACGAAAGTCGCTTTTCCATTCCCCTTATCCCTTTTGTTCGATCCCTTGTTTGTGGGTTCGAGATTCTTTTCGGGTAGCGTGCGATTGCGCAGCTGAACGTTCTCGCAGCTCTTCTTATCTTCCTCTTTTCCTGAGGTGGATTCTTTAAAGGGAGGGCTGAGAGTCATTTCGTCTTCAGAATTGCTCCCGAAGGTGAGAGCTTGCGATCTTCTGCCGTCAACCATGTAACCGTTGCCGGCAGTTTTCATATGCTCATTTGTCGTGTTCTGTTTCCGACGAGCTTCGCGCTTCAATCGTTGAACGTGCTGCCGGTGAGCAACGTATCCCTGGTACCAGTTTTTAAAGGCATTGCATTCTTCAGTAGGGTGTGCAATCTTCTGATGATATAAGCAGAAGTTAAGATGCATGTCCGCTTCATCAAGATATATATCGGTGGGAGAATTTCCTCTGAAAGAGGGGAGCTTCATTCCCATCGATATGGCTTTGGCGAATCTTTTCCTCATCTTGAACCTGTTTTTATTTGTGGCGGATGTACTTTGATCCGGTGGGAGTGTTTCGACCCTTTCATCTAGTCGCCGGCGTTTGGCTTTCTCGAATATGGCCATCTTGCGCTCTCGATCAGCTTTGCATTTAAGACGGGCTTCGTTCAGGAAGGCATCGATCATCTCGTCTGATGGCCACAGAAGTTCTGGTTCAGGACCCGCCTTAGTTTCTCGGTGCAAGGAGCCTCTTTATCATCTATCAATGAGTGAGAGATCACATGACAACTTGCTACGTAGTCCTCAGATTCATCTGGTGAGTCTTCTCCATCATTATCGTCCTCGAGGACGTGGCTGAGGAACTCTTGGAGCGTGATTGGAATCCGCGCCTTCTGGTTATACTCTTCCAGCGCGTCAATCTGTTTCTGCAAATCCGTGAGCTTGTCGCCGGGCTTCACGGGCTTCTTGGATTTCTTCTTGTTTTTCTTTGAAGATTTTGACGGCTGGGTGTGAGTGCAGGGGCCTTCACCATCGATCTTTGGAGTTGGGCGCGGCTTCAGCATCCCTTCGACGATCTGGGGTTCTAGTGAGTTCTTCCACTCGATCGCCGGGCATGTCTGGAGATCATTCAGCATCTTTTTGGTTTTGGCTGACAACACGACCTCCCACGAAGCTTCTTCAACAAAAGAACAAGTTGCCCCCGGTGTGTCCGTCTTCTTTGGAGTGTGCGGTTGTGGTGGGTTTATTTTCCACTTCTCGGACAGCGCAAACTTTCCTTGTAGATACTGATCCTCGATCCATCCTTTAAAGACGAAGCAATCCTCGATCGGGTGACTTACTGTTTGGTGGTAAGGACAATAATTGGGATCGTTGACATCGCCTGGCTGCAACGGACGCTTTGGACTCGGCAGATTGATGAGTCTGTTGCGCACTGCCAGCTCGAACAGTCTTCTTGTTTTATCCTGAGGAAACGAGAATGGACGTCCCAGTCTCTCCTCGAGGGATGGGCGTGGACGCATATTGTTTTGATGGACAACCGGCTTCAAGTTGCTCGACTGTTGTTGAGTATTAGCGACGAAAGTTGCTTTCCCTTTCCCCTTTTCACGCCGAGGATCCGTCTTTGAATGAGATGGTGTGTGACTCATCTGATCCATTTGGGCCAACTTATCAATAAAATCCTGGAACGTGATCGGTTTGAAGAACATCATGAATTGCGAGATGGTTGCTTGCGGATCAAGAGTGCCCACGAACATACCTACCGCAGGTGCTTCTTCGATCCGCTGTTCGCATTTTGACCACAGATTCCGCCATCGTGTTGCGTATTGAACCCACGTTTCGCCTGACCTTATCCTGGCGTTGATCAGTGCTGTTATCGGGGTGCGTTCACTAGCACTCGCGAATCTTTGTGTAAACAGCAACTCCATCTCCGCAAATGTTTTGACAGAGTCGTTAGGTAGCTCCGAATACTATTCGAATGCCGTTTCCGCTAAGCTGCCGACAAATTGTCAAAGCAACAGTCTGTCATCGCCTCCAGTATTGCCGCATAAGGCCCTGAATTGAGCGACACGCTGATGTGGGTTCCCTGTCCCTTTATATACGTGGAACTTAGGGATCGTATATCCCGGCGGGTAACTGATTTGGTCATACCAGCTCGGATAGGGTCGTCCGGTTCTAACAATTTGCGCAGCCGCTTCATTCACTTGATGAGCCTGTATTTGATGAGCTATATAGTCATCCAGCGCAGCCTTGGAAATGGTTTCATCTTTGGCTGTTGAAAGAGTCGGAGGAGGATTAGATGTCTCTCCTCTATCGTCTTCAGTAATGATCGGAGGGTCTTCAACTGGAGGGTCCGGCTGTAGCATCATCCCTACTGTTCCCGCCAAAAATTTCTGCGCAAAAGAGTCCAAGGTATCAAATGGCAGCGATACGCTTAAGGAAATACGAACCAGTATCTTCCGGGCTGTTTTTTGACAAACTCCCGAAGGAGAAACGGATAAATTCTGATTGTATTGAAAGCGTCTCAAAAAACCCTTCGATTTGATATATTATGGGCTTTATAATTCATCCGGGATCAAAAGTTATGAGGCATTATGTGTTCACACGTGATGGGCTTTTAAGAATCCGCTGGAGGAGTTAGAAAATATAATAAAAACTTAGAAAAGACCCCAACGGGGCATCACGTGCTCACACGTGACCATGGGCCACGTGCAGACACATGATGGGCTCTTAAGGCCTCTAAAATAATGAATAGAATTAAATTCTAAAATCTGTTCCCTGATTAAAAATCAGAAGTTATCTCAATGAAATATCACGTGCTCACACGTGACCAATGGTCACGTGTTGACACGTGATGGTTAAAACAACAATATGAACAAGCGACTGTTAAAGGAACCAATTTCGGGGTTACGTGCTCACACGTGACCAAGGGTCACGTGCCAGCACGTGACAGGCTTTGAAAACCTTACAGATTAGTAGAATTAAAATTCTAAATTTCTCTAAAAATCTTTCGAAATAGAATTAAAATTCTAAAAGCTTCTAAATCTTTCCAAATGGAAAAGGATTATGGGAACCGTTGGATTAAAGATCCAAAGATGATTAAAAATCATCAATTTATGGAAAAATCTTGGACAAGGAAAGATTTCCCTGAAAATCTCACCAGAATAACAAATAGAATATCTTTTGGTTTTAAAATCCACGGTGAATAAAATTCACTGAATGATCTAAAGGCCCAGATTAATGATAAATATAAATCAAATCTCTCAACGATCAAATCAAATCTTTCAAGGAGAGATTTGCTAAACAAATTGATTCTTTTCCTTCTCCTATAAATAGGAGCCAAGAAGAGAAGAGAAGGCATGAACATTTCTTGAAAAAAAAAATCAAGAGCTTCAAACAGAGAGAACTCTGAGAAAAATTTAAAGAAGAAGGTAAAAACCCTCACGAGAGAAAAGAAATCTCTTTTGATAAATCATTGATCAATGATCTTCACATAATGAATAGTGCTTTGCACTCGTATGAACCACTGGTTCTTTTAAAAAAAAAAAATAATAAATAAATAAAAATAGTGCTTTGCACTCGTATGAACCACTGGTTCTTTAAAACAAAAAAAAAAACAAAATAAAAAAATAGTGCTTTGCACTTTTATGAACCTCTGGTTCTTGAAATAAAGAGAAAAACTCATTTTTCTTTGATCCTAATTAGATCAAAGAAAACAAATAGTGCTTTGCACTTCTGTTCTGGAATCTAAAAAGATTCTTAGTGCTTTGCACTTCCAAACTGCGCTGCTGCGCTCCTGAGAGAACGCCACGTGTTAGCTGCAGAACAACTTGCGCTACGCGCTTTGAAATAAAGCTTTGTTCTCTGGAACTGGCGCAACTCACCAGAGCGCGCCACGTGTCAGCTGCAAAATCAACTTGCGCTACGCGCCTTGAAATAGAGCTTTGCTCTCTGGAACTGGCGCAACTCACCAGAGCGCGCCACGTGTCAGCTGCAAAAACAACTTGCGCTACGCGCTTTGAAATAGAGCTTTGCTCTCTGGAACGGGCGCAACTCACCAGAGCGCGCCACGTGTCAGCTGCAGAACAACTTGCGCTACGCGCCTTGAAATAGAGCTTTGTTCTCTGGAACTGGCGCAACTCACCAGAGCGCGCCACGTGTCAGCTGCAAAAACAACTTGCGCTACGCGCTTTGAAATAGAGCTTTGCTCTCTGGAACTGGCGCAACTCACCAGAGCGCGCCACGTGTCAGCTGCAAAATCAACTTGCGCTACGCGCCTTGAAATAGAGCTTTGCTCTCTGGAACTGGCGCAACTCACCAGAGCGCGCCACGTGTCAGCTGCAAAAACAACTTGCGCTACGCGCTTTGAAATAGAGCTTTGCTCTCTGGAACGGGCGCAACTCACCAGAGCGCGCCACATGTCAGCTGCAGAACAACTTGCGCTACGCGCCTTGAAATAGAGCTTTGCTCTCTAGAACGGGCGCAACTCACCAGAGCGCGCCACGTGTCAGCAGCGCAACAGCACAGCGCACTAGCGCATCGCACTGCACTGTTGCGCTTGAGCTCACCAGAGCATGACACGTGTCCTCACCACAAGCGCTTGCGCTCAGTGATTGGGGCAAAGCGCCTGACAAATGCAATGCATTTTACTGAAGGGCCATGCCCAAATCAGAGGGGCCTAGTAGGCCAAATTAAATTGCAATACAATAAAAAGGGGCAGAGCCCAAAACAAATTGATGCTTTGCATCCTTTCTGGGCAAAGCCCAAATAAAAATAAAAAGAAATGCAATGCAAAAGCAAATAAAATGTTGGACATTTTCCACTGGACTTAGCCCAATCGTGGCCATAAGTCCTTAAATTAAATTGACTGAGCAAAATGGCTCTCCTAAATCAATCTACAGCCGGTTCGAGGGTACATCTCCGAACTCCTTTGACATCTGCCGTTGTAATTCCTCAACGACGTCAAAGAGGTGACGGGTCCCAACGACCACACACCCATATGGACTGCGGGGTCCTTAAACTCGTGGACCGAGACGTCCTTAAACTAATATTGGACCGAAACGTCCTTAAACTAATATCGGGCCGAAACGTCCCTAAACTGATATCGGACCGAAACGTCCTTAAACTAATATCGGACCGGAACGTCTCTAAACTAATATCGGACCGGAACGTCCCTAAACTAATATCGGACCACCACGTCCCTAAACTGGAATATGGACCACCACGTCCCTAAACTGGCACAATAGAGCCCAAATGCTCTTTTGTCGGATCTAAACGGTCCCGTTATGTCGATCTTAGTCTCAAACTGGACTAACGTATCCTTAACAAACGTTTGAGTCGATCTTAGCCTCAAAAATGGCTAACGTATCCTCCAAACAGACTTTAGTCCCAAATTGGACTATGAATCTCCCAAACTGGAACAATAGGGCCCAAATGCTCTTTTGTCGGATCTAAACGATCACGTTAAGTTGATCTTAGTCTCAAACAGGACTATCGTATCCTTAACGAACGTTTAAGTTGATCTTAGCCGCAACGCGACTAATGCATCCTTAAACTATAAACACCAAACCCAAATCTAAGTAAATACGGATTTGGACTAATCCACGTCCTACGGGCGACGGTATTACTCAGTCTCCGTATACAATCCACGGGCAACCACAAACAAAACAAACACATACGACACGAAGTGAAATTCTGGAGAAGGAGAAAGTTGTTACCGCGATGCGGTAGCGTAATTAACTGCAGGGGCTTGCGCCTGCAGGGAAGAGCGTCCCCACAATCAAAAACCCCTCAAGCAAGGGGGAATCTGACGAAGTCTGCTACATCGGCCGCATCCGTCTAAACCTCCGATACACGGTGCCATAAATCAACTTGGCATCTTCAGAGAGGTAGACGGATAAAACCAAATAGCATCTGCCCCGAATCTCAGCGTCAGGACATCGCAGTCCTGTGCGCCGCCGTTCGAAGGGGAACAGATTCTGGCACGCCCGGTGGGACCTCTTCCTCTTTCCACTCCACACTTCGTGTGTCGTGTTCGTGAACAAATCGCGGTTTGCTGTGATTGCCTGTGGATTCAAGGTACTAAGATTTGGTGTCTTGCTCCGTGCAGAAAACAGAAGATCAATGGCTTCGAACTGCATCGCCTGCAGCAACAACTCTCGCTCCGTCATTACTGGAGGAGTGACTTATGGGCCCCAAGCGGCCTCCCTTTTCAAAATGCCGGTGGAGCAGGTGGCTCAAGCCACCACTGGACTATTTTTTGGGACCATGCTCCCATCAATGAGCTTCAACGCCCCAATGACATTGCAAGAAGCTCCAAAGAAGTCGGTCTTCGATCGATTCACCACTGCCGCAACCCCTCTCAACGGGTCGTCCAACTCCACTGCTTCAGTTTTTAACGGACTAGGCCAGAGCTCTAACAGGCTCATGAAGAAGCCTGCCATACCAGAAGGCGTTATCCCGAAACGGATAGCCATTCCAATTCCTGTTCCTGGTAAAATCACCAAGGTTGCTTTCCATGTTCAGAAGTCCGCTTCTAACAAGTTGGCCGTCCCGTTCAACGGACGTCGATCTTTAAAAAGCTGGTACCGGTATATTCTGACCAACACAGGGGGCATGAGGAGGTCACCCCTATAGCTGAAACAACTCCATCAGCACGACATGCCCGACATCGCTACTGGCTCCGAGTGAAGAAGGCTGGGGGCAACTCCCCCTCTGGACTTACTCCTCCAACTCTAATGGTGGAGATCGATACTGCTGTTCCAACCAGGAACAGCTTTGAGTTGCTGAACTCGGTGCGCAGAAACTCTCCTACTGCGGTGCTAAAGCGAACTCATTCATCTGTGAAGAATATTCCAGAGAAGAAGCTAGAGCAGCCCCTTCAACGGCTGTCCTCTAAAATTTACAAAGTCTGGGGACAAGTTCAAGAGTCGGTGATCGATCAAGACTGCCTCCGACGACAGAAAAAGATGAAGGTTCGGCAGGGGAAGGATTACTCTGTCAAACCACAAAAAGCAAAAGCTACTTGGGTGCCCACTACAACGGCTCCCTTAACTCTAATCACTCAAGAAAGGAGGCCGCAAGAAGCCCCTGTGTCTTCGGCAAATCGCAAAGACACCGAACACAAACACCCCAAGTCTAGGGGCATGGTGGTGCACACTGTTTATATGGCTTCTGGAAAGGAGGAAAGCCGCACTTCTACGGGCCACCGACCGCTCACCCGATCCATGACGAAAGCCCAGGAGCAACAACAAAAGCTTCAGGAAATGATGGCTACAATGGCTGCACTCACTGAGCCAAAAGAAAGCTCTGAAACGTCTTCGGATGAGCGTCAAGAACAAGAAACCGACGCTGACTTTTTACGCAGAGTCCTCGAAAAGAGGGAAAAAGAAGCTGCAGAGCAAGCGGCTAACATAAAACAGATGGCGCTCCTCTTCAAAGATATGGTAGGGATGATGTTACAGCCGGACCCTCCTGCTGAAGATCCTCCGATCGTCCTTGAAGACGACAGGGGAGAAACGTCAAATCCTCCGCCGGCTCTATCAACAGCCAAAGAGGAGGCAATCTCCAAAGTTGACCTAGACGAATATATAGCCCAGCAGATCCGGGTTCATCAGGCGAATGAAGCGGCTGGGCAAATTGTTAGAACCGGACGACCGTATCCGAGCTGCTATGACTAAATCAGTTACCCGCCAGGATATATGATCCCTAAATTCCACGTATATAAAGGGACAGGGAATCCGCATCAGCATGTCGCTCAATTCAGGGCCTTATGCGGCAATATTGGAGGCGATGACAGATTGTTGCTACGTCAATTCGTCGGCAGCTTAGCAGAAATAGCCTTTGAATGGTATTCGGAGCTACCTAACGACTCTGTCAAAACATTTGCAGAGATGGAACTGCTGTTTACACAAAGATTCGCAAGTGCTAGTGAACGCACCCCGATTACAGCACTGATAAATGCCAGGATAAGGCCCGGCGAAACGTGGGTCCAATACGCAACACGATGGCGAAACCTATGGTCGAAATGCGAACAACGCATAGAAGAGGCACCTGCGGTAGGCATGTTTGTGGGCACTCTCGATCCGCAGGCGACCATCTCGCAATTCATGATGTTCTTCAGGCCGACCACCTTCCAGGCCTTGATCGACAAATGAGCCCAAATGGACCAGATGGGCCATAGACCGTCTCCTCCAAGACCCGATCCCCGAAATGAGAAAGGAAAAGCGATCATCGTCGCCAACGCTCAGCAACAGTCGAGCAACTCAAAGCCGGTCGCTAGCCAAAACAACGTGCGTCCACGCCCATCCCTCGAAAAGAGGCTAGGACGTCCTTACTCGTTTCCTCAGAATAAAACGAGAAGACTGTTCGAGCTGGCAGTGCGCAACAGACTCATTAATCTGCCGAATCCAAAACGTCCGTTGCAGCCAGGCGATCTTAATAATCCCAATTATTGCCCTTACCACCAAACGGTAAGTCACCCGATTGAGGATTGTTCCGTCTTTAAGGGATGGATTGAGGATCAATACCTGCAAGGCAAGTTCACGCTGTCTGAAAGCTGGAAGGTAAACCCCCCACAGCCGCACTCTCCAAAGAAGACGAACACGCCGGGGGCAACTTGTTCTTTCGTCAAGGATGAAAACGATGGAGAAAACTTATCGGATGAATCCGAAGACTACGTAGCGACTTGTCATGTGATTTCTCATTCACTGACGGATGATAAGGAGGATCCTCGCGCTGAGAAATCAACGGCGGACTCTGAAACAGGAATTCCGCGGCCGTCAGACAAGTTGATCGATGCCGTCCTAAATGAAATTCGTCTGAAAGCAAAAGCCAATCAAGAGCATGAAATGGCCATACTGGAAAGAACCAAGGTATTCCCGTCAAATCAAAAGCCATACACTGCGGGTAAAAACAAATTCAAGACGAGGAAACGGTTCGCCAAAGCTCTATCAGTAGGGATGAAGCTACCGCCCTCCGAAGAAAATCCTTTCTCTGAGATAGAGATGCACCCTAACTTCTGTTTATATCATCAGAAGATCATATATCCTACCGAAGACTGCGAATCCTTTAACTGTTGGTGGCAAGGGTATGTCGCTCAAAAGCGACACTTCGACAGGACAAAGTGTGAAGCTTGTGGACATCGGAAAAATGCGATAGATGAGCGCAAAAGAGCCACCGCCGACTGTCATATAGCCGACTTCAAGGGATCACAAATTATCACCTTTGGAAGCGACTCTGACGAAGAAGCTGCCCCCAACTCTTCCCTCGGGGAATCTATTTCAAAAATAAAGGAATTGAGAAGCCGCGAGAACGTTCAGCCGTGCAATCGCATGCTACTCGAAAAAAATCTCGGCCCCGTAAACAAAGGATCGAACAAAAAGGATAAAAGAAAAGGAAAAAAGGCCCTCGTCGCCAGCACTCACCAGCAATCAGGTGACCCTAGACCGGTTGCTTGCCAAAGCAACAAGCGGCAATCCCTCCAGGAAAAGTTGAAACGTCCTTACTCGTTTCCGCAAGATAAAACAAAGGGACTGTTCGAGCTGGCAGTGCGCAATAGACTCATTAATCTGCCGAATCCAAAACGTCCGTTGCAGCCAGGCGAGGTTAATAATCCTAATTATTGCCCTTACCACCAAACAGTAGGTCACCTGATCGAGGACTGCTACGTCTTCAAAAACTGGGTTGAAGACCAATA
Organism: Agapanthus africanus; assembly: GCA_030015575.1. NCBI lineage: Eukaryota > Viridiplantae > Streptophyta > Magnoliopsida > Asparagales > Amaryllidaceae > Agapanthus > Agapanthus africanus. The sequence continues at coordinate 349,421,851 of JASDDO010000004.1, forward strand.
CCAACAGGGCAAGTTCGCGTTGTCCGAAATTTGGAAGGTGAACCCGCCACAACCGCATGCTCCGAAAAATATGGACATGCCGGGGGCATCATGCTCATTCATAGAGAAAGCCTAACGGACCACTACGTCCTAAAACTGGATAACGGACCGAAACGTCCTTAAACTAACAACGGATCGAGATGTCCTTAAACTAATGATGGACCGCAATGTCCTAAAAACTTGCAAATGACCGAAACGTCGTTAAACTACTCCCAACCCGCAGCATCTTCAGGCTGACGTGTTAAAAAAAAAAAAACGGTACGTCCACAAGCAAAATGGGCACGGATTAAAACCCGAAAGGGCTCCGTGAGTAAAAACAGCAGGGCTACCGGCGAGTGTTCGTGAAAACCCGAAAGGGCGCGACCTCGTAAAAAAAAAAGAGAGAAAAAGAAAATAAGAAGAAAAAAAAAGGTATGTCCATAAGCAAAATGGGCACGGATGAAAACCCGAAAGGGCTCCGTGAGTAAAAACAGCAGGGCTACCGGCGAGTGTTCGTGAAAACCCGAAAGGGCGCGACCTCGTAAAAAAAAAAGAGAGAAAAAGAAAATAAGAAGAAAAAAAAACGGTATGTCCATAAGCAAAATGGGCACGGATGAAAACCCGAAAGGGCTCCGTGAGTAAAAACAGATACCGGCGAATGTTTGTGAAAACCCGAAAGGGCGCAACTTCGTTAAAGAAACACTTATAGGGTCCTCTCGACATTGTAAGGAGAAACCACCTGCGTGAGATCCTTACGACTCACAAAGGAACAACACACTTAGGGATCCCCACGATTCCTAAGGAGAAAATACACTTGCGAGATCCTCACGACTCGTAAGGAGAACTCTCTTGTGGGACCCTTACGGCTCATAAGATTTAGAAGTCTTAAGTTACAGAAACCTTAACCTGTTCTTACGCAACCACACAACCTTCGATATTGCCCTACAAGTAGTCCAATATTGACCCTTGTATACAATCCACGGGCGCAAATAAATATTTCCCTAACAAAGTCCCATCCGTGACTAGGGATATGCTTGTACAGCAAACAACACTTGTAAGTCCTCTCGACTTATAAGGAGGAAACCCTTTTGTAAGATCCTTACGACTTACAAGAGAACATGCACTTAGGAATCCTCACAATTCCCAAGGAGAAAACACACCTACAAGATCCTCACGACTTGTAGGGAGAAATACCTTTGTGAGACCCTTACGGCTCATGAAGTCAAAAGCCATAGCCGACAGGACCCTTAACCCTGTTTACTAAGCCACCTTTGTTCGACATCAACGGAGGCAAATGATGATTCGCTCCTGGCAATAGCCCAGTTGCAGCGATGCTGATGCCTAGACCGGTATCAAATTCCAAGTCCTTTCACGGCAGATGATGATTCGCTCCTGGCAATATCCCAGTTGCAGCGATGCTGATTCCTAGACCGGTGTCAAATTCCAAGTCCTTTCATGGCAGATGATGATTCGCTCCTGGCAATATCCCAGTTTGCAGCGATGCTGATGCCTAGACCGGTATCAAATTCCAAGTCTTTTTACGGCATATGATGATTCGCTCCTGGCAATATTCCAGTCGCAGCGATGCTGATGCCAAGATTGGTATCAGACCCTAAATTCCCTACTCGCAAAAAAAAAAAAAAAAAAAAAAAATATCAGCGAGCCCAAAAAAAAAATGCATACGAAATAGCCGAAATGATGGGGCAACTTGCAAACAAAATCAGAAAGTAAAAATGTATGCATGCAAAATAGCCGAAATGATTGGGCAACTCGCAATAAAAAGCAGCGAGTAAAAAAAAAATAGCCGAAACGATTGGGCACCGCGAAAAATAGCCGAAACGATTGGGCAATCGCGACCTTCGCGATATAAAAGCTGAAATGATAGAGCATCGCGGAAAAAAAAAAATGAAAGAATGAAACTTTTTGCCCTACAGGTGAAATCACATTGATCCCTGTATACAATCCAGGGGCACAGATAAAAAGGGAACAATACCTTCCCAACAGGCTCCATCAGAAAGCGAAGCCAAATCTCGACGGTTCATAGACAACCTAGAGACAATCTCGACATTTGTCGCAATATTACAGACACGATGTCAACAAATGAAGCAAACGAAGATCCCGAGCTTCAGGGTCTCAACGTCAACATCGACAACTTAGATATCACCAACGGCGTTTCTCCTCACTCCAACTAGATGCAGACATGACGTCAACAACCGACCTCAGAATCGCAACAAAACGGAACCATGGCAAAGTCTCTAGTTCCAAATCTCAATGGCCACATCTACAGCCTGGAGACCAACAACGGTGTGCCTCCTCATTCCAACAGGACACAGATGTTACACCATCAAGCGGAGCGATGGCAAAATCCCAGCTTCACCTCAGCATTCGTCTCGATACAGTAGACGCAATGTCAACAACAGCGTTCCTCCGCAGTCCAGCTGGAGGCAGATGCAACGTTAACAAAAGACCCCATGGTCGAAACAAAGCGGAGTGATGGCAAAATCCCAGCTCCACCTCAGCATTTGTCTCAATACACCAGACACAGTGTGAGCGAATGAAGCGAAGGCCAAATTCCTAGCTTCAAGATCTTTACGGTAACTCACATAAAACCGGAAAGACAATCGAAGATCATCTCGCACCAGCACAAAGTGGTCATCACCTTGACGTTCGTCTCGATACAGCAGACGAAATGTCACCCCAGCGTTCTTCCTCCAGCAGGGATTCGGACGTGACAAAGCAAATGAAGCGAAGGCCAAATTCCTAGCTTCAAGATCTTTACGGTAACTCACATAAAACCGGAAAGACAATCGGAGATCATCTCGCATCAGCACAGAGTGGTCACCTCCTTGACGTTCATCTCGATACAGCAGACGAAATGTCAACCCCAGCGTTCGTCCTCCAACAGGATTTGGACACACCAAAACAAACGAAGTGAAGGCCACATTCCTAACTTCGACGTCTTGACGGTAACTCACATAAAACCGGGAAGACAATCAGAGACCATCTCACATGAAGTGGTCACCTCCATGACGTTTGTCTCGATACAGTAGACAAAATGTTAACCCCAGCGTTCGTCCTCCAACAGAATTTGGACACACCAAAGCAAACGAAGCGAAGGCCACATTCCTAGCTTCGACGTCTTAACGGTAACTCATATAAAACCGGAAAGACAACCGGAGATCATCTCGCACCAGCACGGAATGGTCACAACCTCGACGTCCGTCTCGATACAGCAGACGAGATGTCACCCCAACGTTCGTCTCGACACAGCAGACGTAACGTCATCAAACAAACGGAGCCACGGCAAAATCCCTAGTTCCAAACCTCGGCGGTTCACCAGTAACCTAGAGACAACCACGACATTCGTCTCGATACAGAGGACGCAATGCCAGCAAACGAAGCGAAGGCTAAATTCCTAGCTTCAGGGTCTTAACGGCAAGTCATATAAAACCGGAAAGCCAATCGGAGATCATCTCGCACCAGTGTGGAGTGGTCACCACTTCGACGTCCGTCTCGATACAGCAGACGAGATGTCACCCCAACGTTCGTCTCGACACAGCAGACGTAACGTCATCAAACAAACGGAGCCACGGCAAAATCCCTAGTTCCAAACCTCGGCGGTTCACCAGTAACCTAGAGACAACCACGACATTTGTCTCGATACAGAGGACGCAATGCCAGCAAACGAAGCGAAGGCTAAATTCCTAGCTTCAGGGTCTTAACGGCAAGTCATATAAAACCGGAAAGACAATCGGAGATCATCTCGCACCAGTGTGGAGTGGTCACCACTTCGACGTCCGTCTCGATACAGCAGACGAGATGTCACCCCAACGTTCGTCTCGACACAGCAGACGTAACGTCATCAAACAAACGGAGCCACGGCAAAATCCCTAGTTGCCACCGCAACATTCGTCTCGATACAGCAGACGCAATGCCAGCAAACGAAACAAAGGCCAAATTCCTAGCTTCAGGGTCTTAACGGCAACTCATATAAAGCCCGAAAGACTATCGGAGATCATCCCCACACCAGCGCGGAGTGGTTATGACTCATCGGGGCTCTCCAAAATGAGCCTAACCTCAAGTAAAAAGCGGCATGGCAAATTCCTAGCGCTTGCTCTTCTGACGGTCAAACTGCCAAGGAGGATTGCTTGAAGACGTCTTGTCCAGCCCCCGAAGGGATCAGAGACACGGCAGTCGCAGGGCTACTCGAACAGCACGATTGCCTATCGAGGACTATATCAGCTTATGCGACGGTACGATGGCCAAAACCCTAAGTACCACCAACCTTAACGGGCTTCTGTCGTAAAGAGCAGAGGTTAAATGCGACGTTAAGATGTTCTTGCGAGATCTGCTCGATCCGTTTCGATTCGTGAGGAAATTGATGTCTTTGCGAGATTTTCTTGATGCGTCTCGACTCGTGAGATAAAGCCTTAGGCAGTAGGGATTAAAAAACCTGTTTCCTAAGCACTGGGACCCTGCAAGTCGGCCCAAAACGGTCTCTTGCATACTATCCACGGGTCACACTCTCCAAAGTTGAATCTCGATAAGGAGGGAAACAACCGCTTACGGGTCCTCTCGACTCGTAAGAGGGAAAACTCTCTTATAGGATCCTTACGACTTATAAGAGAAAACACACTTAGGAATCCTCACGATTCCCAAGGAGAAAATACACCTACGAGATCCTCACGACTCGTAAGGAGAAAAGTCTTTATGAGACCCTCACGGCTCGTAAAGTTGAAAAGCCTTAGGTGGCAGATCCTACCCCTGTCTCCTAAGCCATCACTGCCCTGCAAAGAAGTCAAGATGGGCCGACCATCTATGGGCCACTCTTGCCAAAGCTACATGCCATTGAAATGGAGAACTTACTCATAAGCGTATGAACTACTCCACGCCAGAGTGAGACAAAAAAAAAAGAAATAGAAGGATGCGGCTCATGGAGTTAAGGGTTGGAACTATATCCCTTAAGAGTTGAGATTTGAGTCAATGATAAATGACGACGCTTGTGTCCGCTCGTTATCTTCTCAGATAAAGATTCTGAAAGTGATACATCAACCCAAAACTGGTCATACGCCATGCATAACTCTGCATAACTCTGCACTACTTCACCCACGTACATACTTACGTGGGCAAAGTAGTGGGGGGCATTTGTTCCCGCCAAAAATTTCTGCGTAAAAGAGTCCAAGGTATCAAATGGCAGCGATACGCTTAAGGAAATACGAACCAGTATCTTCCGGGCTGTTTTTTGACAAACTCCCGAAGGAGAAACGGATAAATTCTGATTGTATTGAAAGCGTCTCGAAAAACCCTTCGATTTGATATATTATGGGCTTCATAATTCATCCGGGATCAAAAGTTATGAAGCATTATGTGTTCACACGTGATGGGCTTTTAAGAATCCGCTGGAGGAGTTAGAAGATATAATAAAAACTTAGAAAAGACCCCAACGGGGCATCACGTGCTCACACGTGAACATGGGCCACGTGCAGACACGTGATGGGCTCTTAAGGCCTCTAAAATAATGAATAGAATTAAATTCTAAAATCTGTTCCCTGATTAAAAATCAGAAGTTATCTCAATGAAATATCACGTGCTCACACGTGACCAATGGTCACGTGTTGACACGTGATGGTTAAAACAACAATATGAACAAGCGACTGTTAAAGGAACCAATTTCGGGGTTACGTGCTCACACGTGACCAAGGGTCACGTGCCAGCACGTGACAGGCTTTGAAAACCTTACAGATTAGTAGAATTAAAATTCTAAATTTCTCTAAAAATCTTTCGAAATAGAATTAAAATTCTAAAAGCTTCTAAATCTTTCCAAATGGAAAAGGATTATGGGAACCGTTGGATTAAAGATCCAAAGATGATTAAAAATCATCAATTTATGGAAAAATCTTGGACAAGGAAAGATTTCCATGAAAATCTCACCAGAATAACAAATAGAATATCTTTTGGATTTAAAATCCACGGTGAATAAAATTCACTGAATGATCTAAAGGCCCAGATTAATGATAAATATAAATCAAATCTCTCAACGATCAAATCAAATCTTTCAAGGAGAGATTTGCTAAACAAATTGATTCTTTTCCTTCTCCTATAAATAGGAGCCAAGAAGAGAAGAGAAGGCATGAACATTTCTTGAAAAAAAAAATCAAGAGCTTCAAACAGAGAGAACTCTGAGAAAAATTTAAAGAAGAAGGTAAAAACCCTCACGAGAGAAAAGAAATCTCTTTTGATAAATCATTGATCAATGATCTTCACATAATGAATAGTGCTTTGCACTCGTATGAACCACTGGTTCTTTAAAACAAAAAAGAAAATAAAAATAAATAAAAATAGTGCTTTGCACTCGTATGAACCACTGGTTCTTTAAAACAAAAAAAAAAAATAAAATAAAAAAATAGTGCTTTGCACTTTTATGAACCTCTGGTTCTTGAAATAAAGAGAAAAACTCATTTTTCTTTGATCCTAATTAGATCAAAGAAAACAAATAGTGCTTTGCACTTCTGTTCTGGAATCTAAAAAGATTCTTAGTGCTTTGCACTTCCAAACTGCGCTGGTGCGCTCCTGAGAGAACGCCACGTGTTAGCTGCAGAACAACTTGCGCTACGCGCCTTGAAATAGAGCTTTGCTCTCTGGAACTGGCGCAACTCACCAGAGCGCGCCACGTGTCAGCTGCAAAATCAACTTGCGCTACGCGCCTTGAAATAGAGCTTTGCTCTCTGGAACTGGCGCAACTCACCAGAGCGCGCCACGTGTCAGCTGCAAAAACAACTTGCGCTACGCGCTTTGAAATAGAGCTTTGCTCTCTGGAACTGGCGCAACTCACCAGAGCGCGCCACGTGTCAGCTGCAGAACAACTTGCGCTACGCGCCTTGAAATAGAGCTTTGCTCTCTGGAACTGGCGCAACTCACCAGAGCGCGCCACGTGTCAGCTGCAAAAAGAACTTGCGCTACGCGCTTTGAAATAGAGCTTTGCTCTCTGGAACTGGCGCAACTCACCAGAGCGTGCCACGTGTCAGCTGCAAAATCAACTTGCGCTACGCGTCTTGAAATAGAGCTTTGCTCTCTGGAACTGGCGCAACTCACCAGAGCTTGCCACGTGTCAGCTGCAAAAAGAACTTGCGCTACGCGCTTTGAAATAGAGCTTTGCACTCTGGAACGGGCGCAACTCACCAGAGCGCGCCACGTGTCAGCTGCAGAACAACTTGCGCTACGCGCCTTGAAATAGAGCTTTGCTCTCTGGAATGGGCGCAACTCACCAGAGCGCGCCACGTGTCAGCAGCGCAACAGCACAGCGCACTAGCGCATCGCACTGCGCTGTTGCGCTTGCGCTCACCAGAGCATGACACGTGTCCTCACCACAACCGCTTGCGCTCAGTGATTAGCGCAAAGCGCCTGACAAATGCAATGCATTTTACTGAAGGGCCAGGCCCAAATCAGAGGGGCCTAGTAGGCCAAATTAAATTGCAATACAATAAAAAGGGGCAGAGCCCAAAACAAATTGATGCTTTGCATCCTTTCTGGGCAAAGCCCAAATAAAAATAAAAAGAAATGCAATGCAAAAGCAAATAAAATGTTGGACATTTTCCACTGGACTTAGCCCAATCGTGGCCATAAGTCCTTAAATTAAATTGACTGAGCAAAATGGCTCTCCTAAATCAATCTACAGCCGGTTCGAGGGTACATCTCCGAACTCCTTTGACATCTGCCGTTGTAATTCCTCAACGACGTCAAAGAGGTGACGGGTCCCAATGACCACACACCCATATGGACTGCGGGGTCCTTAAACTCGTGGACCGAGACGTTCTTAAACTAATATTGGACTGAAACGTCCTTAAACTAATATTGGACCGAAACGTCCTTAAACTAATATCGGGCCGAAACGTCCCTAAACTGATATCGGACCGGAACGTCCTTAAACTAATATCGGACCGGAACGTCCCTAAACTAATATCGGACCACCACGTCCCTAAACTGGAATATGGACCACCACGTCCCTAAACTGGCATAATAGAGCCCAAATGCTCTTTTGTCGGATCTAAACGGTCCCGTTAAGTCGATCTTAGTCTCAAACTGAACTAACGTATCCTTAACAAACGTTTGAGTCGATCTTAGCCTCAAAAATGGCTAACGTATCCTCCAAACAGACTTTAGTCCCAAATTGGACTATGAATCTCCCAAACTGGAACAATAGGGCCCAAATGCTCTTTTGTCGGATCTAAACGATCACGTTAAGTTGATCTTAGTCTCAAACAGGACTATCGTATTCTTAACGAACGTTTAAGTTGATCTTAGCCGCAACGCGACTAATGCATCCTTAAACTATAAACACCAAACCCAAATCTAAGTAAATACGGATTTGGACTAATCCACGTCCTACGGGCGACGGTATTAGTCAGTCTCCGTATACAATCCACGGGCAACCACAAACAAAACAAACACATACGACACGAAGTGAAATTTTGGAGAGGGAGAAAGTTGTTACCGCGATGCAGTAGCGTAATTAACTGCAGGGGCTTGCGCCTGCAGGGAAGAGCGTCCCCACAATCAAAAACCCCTCAAGCGAGGGGGAATCTGACGAAGTCTGCTACATCGGCCGCATCCGTCTAAACCTCCGATACACGGTGCCATAAATCAACTTGGCATCTTCGGAGAGGTAGACGGATAAAACCAAATAGCATCTGCCCCGAATCTCAGCGTCAGGACTTCGCAGTCCTGTGCGCCGTCGTTCGGAGGGGAACACCTACCATATCTTGGAAGAGGAGCTCCATTTGCTTTATGTTAGCCGCTTGCTCTGCGGCTTCTCTGTCCTTCTTTTCGAGGACTCTGCGTAAGAAGTCAGTATCAGTTTCTTGTTCGTGACGCTGCTCTGATGATGCCTCCGGGCTTTCTTTTAGCCCGGTGAGTGCGGCCATTGCAATCATCATCTCCTGAAGCTTCTGTTGCTGCTCCTGGGTTTTCGTCACGGATCGGGTGAGCGGTCGGTGACCTGTCGAAGCACGGCTTTCCTCCTTTTCAGAAGCCATGTATACGGTGTGCACCACCATGCCCCCAGACTTGGGGCGTTTGGGCTTAGCGTCTTTATGGTCTGCCACGTTTACTGGGGCTTTCTCTGGCCTCCTTCTTTTCTGAGTGGTTGACGTTGAGGGGGCTGCTGTCATGAGCACCCAAGTAGTCGTCATCTTTTGTGGCTTAACAGGACGGTTTTCTTCCTGCCGGACCTTCAGCTTCTTCTGCTGGCAGGAGAAATTTCGATCAATCACCGAGTCTTGGATTTGGCGCCAGACCTTGTAGATTTTAGAGGACAGCCGCTGAGAGGACTGTTATGGCTTTGCTTCCGCCACATTTCCCACCGGAAGAGGGGATCTTTTTAGTACGGCGGTAGGAGAGTTTCTGCGCACCGTGTTCAGCAATTCAAAGCTGTTCCCGGTTGGAACAGCAGCATCGATCCCCACCGTTGGGGCTGGCGGAGTTATCTCAGAGGGGGAGTTGCCCCCAGCCTTCCTTACTCGGCGCCAGTGGCAACGTCGAGCATGTCGTGCGGATGAGATCACCTCCGTTGTTGGATAAGCTTCTTCATGCCCCCTGCTTTGAGGAGAGACTGTTATTGGTGCTAGCCTATCGAAGACTGACGCCCGTTGAGAAGCAATGTCTAATCTGTTAAAGACAGACCTCTGAGCAGGGGAAGCAGCTTTGAGGACCTCGCCTGGAGCTGCAACCGGAATGGCCAGCCTTGTAAAAACTGACTTCTTGGAAGGAGGAGCCTTTCCAATGATTTCGTCCGCTTGAGCCGGGATAGCTATCCGCTTTGGGATGGCAGCTTCGGGTATCGCGGGTTTGCAGATGTTCTGGCCCAGTCTGTTGAAAACTGAGGTATTGAAGCTGGGCGACCCGTTGAGAGGGGTCGCAGCAGTGGTAAGCCGATCAAAGACCGACTTCTTTAGGGCTTCTTGCAACGTCATTGTGGCATTGAAGCTCAACAGTGGGAGCATGGTCCCGAAGAATAATCCAGTGGTGGCCTGAGTTACCTGCTCCACTGGCATCTTGAAAAGGGAGGCCGCTTGGGGCCCACAAGTCACTCCTCCAGTAAGGACCGAGCGAGAGTTGCAGTTGCAGGCAGTGCAGTTTGAAGCCATTGATCTTCTGTTTTCTGCACGGAACAAGACACCAAATCTTAGTACCTCGAATCCACAGGCAACCACAGTAAACCGCGATTCGTTCGCGAACACGACACACGAAGTGTGGAGTGGAAAGTGGAAAAGGTCCCACCGGGCGTGCCAGAATCTGTTCCCCTCCGAATGGCGGTCGAGACATGGACGTCTTGCCTGAAATTTGGGGCAGATGCTAATAGGTGCTATTCTTCCATCTCTCCGAAGATGCCAAGTTGATTTATGGCACCGTGTATCGAAGGTTTAGACGGATGCGGCTGATGCATGAAGTAGCAAGTACTAACTACAATGTCTAAACTAGCATATAAGACAAGTACACTAATATCATGTCTAAACTATTAGCTAACAACCTATGTCAATGAAATAGTGTCACGCCCCGCTTCCCAGAGTACGCTAAATTGGGCACGTGACATAGCCAACCATGCTACCTGTGGGTAGGAAGTATCCATCCACAGTCACATTACGGCTGTAGAGATATCAAGAACAAAATATAACCATCTAAAACATGTCCATAAGCCAAGATAACATGAGTCGAGAATAATAAAAAGTGCGGAAGCAAAAGATCCAATATAAAATAACTGGAATGTATGTCCCATAATACGGGCTCACATCAGGAATAAAATGCAGGAAATAAAAGAACTAACTACAGTTGACACCTTACAGCTCAGCCTGCTGACTAAAGTACTCCTGCTCGGACTGCAGCAAGGGTACGGAATCTGGGCCATGCAAAACCCAGACGTCAGCGTGTCATGTCATCAAGTGATAAAATATGAACAGAGTAACATGCAATGCAAATATAAACATGAATGAAAAGCAGATGTAACAGCAATATAAATCAGGCAGTGCAGGGTAGTGTGTAGTGAGTAAACTAAACTGTTCTATTGGGTTTTCTACTCTAAAGTCTTTGAAATCAATTTGATGAATCATCATTGTAACTCAATAGTATCCCGTGCATGCCCGGGACCACGGTCTACAGACTCTCGAGCTGAAACCGAGACGTGCCGCTAGGCAGTAAAAGGTAGCAGGTACAGACGAGTGATGTCAGCATCATCACTCCGGGGCTTGCCTAGCCCGTAAGACTGATCAGAACAGGTATCGAACTGTTGAGTTACAAGTCAGGTTTCACCATTGATTTCCCCATACCCCCAAATTATGTATATCAAGTCAGGTATTCAGTAATTGAGACCTAATGCCAACACATGATTAGGTAAAAGCAGGTTTGTCTGGATAGATAACAGGAACGGTCCGTGAGGACTACACGTCAGGTTTGTTGGCATTAGACACAAGATCAAGTAACGGGTCAAGCTATGGTACATCAGGTCAAGTCAAGTAGTGTACGGTACCATGTCGGGTCAATCAACATGTGTGTAGCAAGTCAGGCCAGGGTGTAAAAGATAACATGTGGGTACTTATAGACAGCTAGCATAATCATGGTTATAATAATCAAGCATGGCTATCAACAACACTATCTAAGTAATAAGTTAAGCAATAAAGCAGATTTAATTAATTAGCTGTACAATTATCAGTTGTGTTTAACAGACAGTTTCAGCACTAAGTGAACACATTATGATAGATGTGAATGCTAAAAAACAGGTTAATAAATATTGAGTGATCCATGGATGCGACGACATGTATAATCTGTTTAATGGATCCAGTTATAATTAGACCGGTTAAAGTTGCACATGGATGTCTGATAGGCTAAACTGGGTAAAAGGGTATCATAGCAATAAACAAATGTGATCTATCATGTACAGGTGATTGTTAGATATAATTAATCAGATGCAAGATTAAATTTCAAGTTCGGAATTATAAAAAATGTGTAACGGACTTTATACGGTTAACTTGAAATCCATTTCTTTCGATTCTAATTAGAGATTTAACAGGAAATAAGTAATTTGGCATATGAATAGTTTAAAATAGCATGTGGCAAGTTTCACTTGCCTCGACGAGTCGCGAAACAGAAAACAGAACGTTACGCGTCGACGGGGAAAAATCGCGACGCGCGCACGGTTCACGGAATGAACCCAAACGACGAACAGTGGGGTCACACGGGTCGGAGGTACTTGCTGGGTCGTCGGGAAACGTCGCCGGCATGGTCGGATTCCGGCCAAACACAAAAATAGTGAACATTAAGAATACAAGAATGCATGAAGAAAAGGAGAGGAGAATAAGAAGAAAGAAGAGAAGGAAGATGAAGAAGAGGGAGCTTACATTGATCTGTAGAGGGGTCGTGCATGTCGCCTGTGTTGACGGAGCTCCGACGAACAGCTGCAGAGAACATCGGCAATCAAGAACCGATCTGAAAGAAGAAAAGAAAAGAAAGAAGGAGAAGGAAGGAGGAGGAGAAGAAGAAGCCATGCTCACCGAGGGGGTGCCCGAGGCCAGGGACACGGACCAAGATCACCGGCGGCGATCCCACGGTGCACAGCAGATGCGTGCAGGTGCTTGGTTGTGCATGCAGGGTGCTCGGCGAGAGGAGGAATGAGGAAGGAGGGAGAGTAGAGGCGGCTGCGACGAGGGTTGAGGGGCGACGAGGCTCGTGCGGCGTTGTCGGCGCTAGGCAGAGGAGAGGGAGGAAGGCGGCTAGGTTTTTCTGGAGGTGGGTTTTCTCTTTTCTGAGAACGAGGGAGGAAGAATAATATATAAGGGGGAGAGAGAGAGAGATACGTGGGCGAGAGATAGAGATAGAGAGAGAGATTCTCTCTCGCGAAAGGAGAGAGAAAATCTCGCGAGAGGAGTGAGAGAGAGAGGGAGTAATAGTGAGGAGAGATAGGATTGGATTTTAGTGTATGAATAGGGAGGAGAGAGAGAGAGAAAGAGAAAGGAAGGAAGAGAGAGAGGGATACGGTGGGGCCTACGGAGAAATGAATGGAGCGCTGCGATTGGCTCGCAGCCAAAAGGAAGAAAAGAAAAGGAAAAAAATAATAAAGATTTAGTGAAACGTTTTGGGTTTGATGGGTTAGGAAAAACTTTAAAAGGATTTTAAAAAGTGGGGAAAATATTTTCTGGTGGTGAATCTTAAATTTCGCTGGTTTAAAAAAAATTTTAGAAAAAATGGGATTTGGCATAATTCCAAAATATTTCAGAATTGCGCCCGGGTCGAGTCCAAAAATTTGAATTTGAAATACGAAAATTATTGGCGGGTTCCAAACATTAAAATGAAGTATTTTGTAATTAAAAAGAATACCCCTAAGAACGGACGCACGCACGTGCGCGTAGACGTCCAAACACGTCCGTTCGCTGAACGGGACGAAAACACAATGCAAGGACGCTACCACAGGGTTAGGGGTGTCGAGCAGGCCATGACAAGTATTTTTAATTTAATTTTAGATGACTTAAATTGTAATATGCAGAATATGGCATGTCGGTGCAAACTATAACTGGTAACAGTCAAAGCAGTATAAATGAAATAAATACCACACACTACACATACGGTAACTGAAATTTGTAGAACTGGACTCGGTTGTTACATTATACCCAACTACAAAAAGAATTTCGTCCTCGAAATTCCAAGTATACAAAGGATAGACGAAAAACAACCTACAAGAAAAGATGAGAAAACTTCTGCCGAATTTCATCTTCTCGCTCCCAAGTTGACTCTCCATGTGAGCGATTACCCCAAGAAACAAGTACAAGAGGGATAACCTTGTTCTTAAGAACCTTTTCCCTTCGATCCACAATTTCAACCGGTCGCTCCTCAAAAGTCAAGTCTTCTCGTATCGTCAGTTCCGAATGATCCAATACATGCGTTTCATCCCGAACATACTTACGGAGTTGAGATACGTGAAACACATCGTGCACATTCGCCAAGGACTGCGGTAACGCCAAACGATACGCTACCTCACCAACACGCTCCAAGATCTCAAAGGGTCCAACGAATCGAGGATTGAGCTTTCCTCGACTTCCAAAACGAATCACCCCTCTAGTCGGTGATATCTTCAAGAATACCCAATCACCCACGGCGAACTCTAGAGGTCTCCTTGACGCATCAGCCCAACTCTTCTGTCGGTCTTGTGCTGCTTTCATATGATTTCTGATAGTGTTAACTTTCTCAACTGTCTGCACAACCAAATCTGGTCCCAACAATATTCGTTCACCGACGTCGTCCCAACAACAGGTGAACGACACTTGCGACCATACAAAACTTCAAATGGAGCCATCTGAATAGTTGCCTGGAAACTGTTGTTGTAAGAAAACTCCACCAAATGTAGATGATCCTCCCAAGAACCCTTAAAGTCCAACATGCACGCTCTCAACATATCTTCAAGAGTTTGGATCGTTCTCTCCGACTGACCATCAGTTTGAGGATGATAAGCTGTGCTAAATTTCAATCGAGTCCCCAAACTTTCCTGTAAACTCCTCCAGAAGTATGATAAGAACCGAGCGTCCCGATTGGACACGATGCTCACCGGTACTCCATGCAATCTTACAATCTCCTGCATATACCGCTCCGCCAAAGTTTCTGTTGATTGACCAACCCGAAAAGGAATAAAATGAGCTGTCTTGGTCAAACGATCAACAATCACCCATACTACATTGTTGCCTTTTGGACTCCGCGGTAGAGCTGTTACGAAATCCATGGTTATATGTTCCCACTTCCACTGAGGAATCAGAAGTGGTTGCAATAAACCAGCAACCCTTTAATGTTCAGCCTTAACTTGCTGACACACCAAGCACTTTGCCACAAAGCGAGCAATCTCCCGTTTCATGCCTTCCCACCAGAAATGCTGTCGTAAGTCTCAGTACATCTTTGTGCCTCCTGGATGTACGGAATAAGCTGAACTGTGTGCCTCCTTCATAAGCTCTTCGCGAATATCTCCCTTTGGCACACACAAACGACTACCATACCTCAACGAACCATCTTTGTGGATCAATAAATCTGTTCGTAGTCCGGCTTCAGCCTGTTCTCGAAACTTTTTGAATCTAGGGTCCCGCGATTGCGCTACTTTAATATTCTCGATCAACGACGAATGTACTTGCAGCTGCATCAACTGTCCCGAAGAATGCAGTAGCACAACCTCCAAATCAAATCTTCGAAAGTCTTCAACGAGTTCCTTCTGCGTAGTCAACATCTGAATTGCTGGTAACCGACTGAGCGCATCCGTTACGACATTAACCTTCCCCGGATGGTACTTAAGATCAAGATCGTAGTCAGCCATCAGCTCTAACCATCTACGCTGCCTCATATTAAGCTCCTTCTGCGTGAACACATACTTCAAACTCTTATGATCCGTGAAAACTTTGACCCTTTCGCCCAAAAGGTAGTGTCTCCAAATCTTCAAAGCAAAAATCATAGCCGCAAGCTCCAAGTCGTGAGTTGGGTAATTCTTTTCATGGATCTTCAACTGTCTTGATGCGTACGCTACAACCTTCCCTGTTCCCCTCCGAATGGCGGCCGAGACATGGACGTCTTGCCTGAAATTCGGGGCAGATGCTAATAGGTGCTATTCGTCCATCTCTCCGAAGATGCCAAGTTGATTTATGGCACCGTGTATCGAAGGTTTAGACGGATGCGGCCGATGTAGCAGACTTCGTCAGATTCCCCCTCGTTTGAGGGGTTTTTGATTGTGGGGACACTCTTCCCTGCAGGCGCAAGCCCCTGCAGTTAATTATGCTACCGCATCGCGGTAACAACTTTCTCCTTCTCCAGCTGGTCACTTCGTGTCGTGGGTGTTTGTTTTGTTTGTGGTTGCCCGTGGATTGTATACGGAGACTAATTTATGTCGTCGCCCGTAGGACGTGGATTAGTCCAAATCCGTATTTTCTTAGATTTGGTTTTGGGGTTTTGGTTTGAGGATACGTTAGCCATATTTGAGGCCAAGATCAACTCAAACGTCTGTTAAGGATACGTTAGTCTAGTTTGAGACTAAGATCAACTTAACGGGATCGTTTAGATCCGACATTGCATGCATGGCCATCGGGACCCGTCACCTCTCTGACGACGTTGAAGGATTACAACGACAGATATCAGAGGAGTTCAGAGATGTACCCTTGAACCAAAGTTGGTTGAGAGATCTATAGTCCAATTTGGGACTAAAGTCTGTTTGAAGGTTTAAGGATACGTTAGCCATATTTGAGGCTAAGATCAACTTAAACGGTTGTTAAGGATACGTTAGTCCAGTTTGAGACTAAGCTCAACTTAACGGGATCGTTTAGATCCGACAAAAGAGCATTTGGGGGCTCTATTGTTCCAGTTTAGGGACATAGTGGTCCATCGCCAGTTTAGGGACATGGTGGTCCATTTCCAGTTTAGGGACATAGTGGTCCAATACCAGTTTAAGGACATAGTGGTCCAATGGTAGTTTAAGGACGCATAAGTCCATGGGTTTAAGGACCCCACAGTCCATATGGGTGTGTTTAAGGACGCATTAGTCCATTAGTTTAAGGACGCATAAGTCCGCGGGTTTAAGGACCCCACAGTCCGTATCTTGGTTTAAGGACGCATAAGTCTATGAGTTTAAGGACCCCACAGTCCGTGTTGATGTGTGGTTGTCGGGACCCGTCACCTCTCTGAAGACGTTGAAGGATTACAACGACAAATATCAGAGGAGTTCCGAGATGTACCCTTGAACCAATGAGTTGGTTGAAAGAGCAGATGTGCTCAGTTCAAGATGAGTTGAGGACTTATGGCCAGTTTGGGCTAACTCCAATTATGTTTGAAATATTGGCCCTTTGTTGGCTCATTGAAGGAGAGGCTTTGCTCTAGAAACTTAGCCAATTGGGCTAAAGCTAGTGTTAAACACTAAAGACCAACAGTGTTGAACACTGGGAATAAGATTAGCAAGTTAGTGTTAAACACTAAAAGATAACCAGTGTTAAACACTAGCAACAGGGCTTTCAAATTAGTGTTAAACATTAAAGCAAATCAGTGTTAAACACTGGTAATCAGAGATTTCAAATTAGTGTTAAACACTAAAGCAAATCAGTGTTAAACACTGGGAACAAAGTCTTCAGATTAGTGTTAAACACTAAGGAGAGAGGGGTCACGTGTGGACACGTGATAGCGCCCTGATTTCCCTTATTTTATTCTGCAGATCAATGTTTAACACTTTTAATTCTGACGGCCATCACGTGTGAGCACGTGATGGAGGCCCCCGCTCTGGTCTGTTAGAATGCTCATTAGGGGTCACGTGGTGACACGTGAGGGCGCCCTAAATGTGAAGCCAGATCTCCTTTGTTTTATCCTCAAATCTGTGAATAAGTGTTAAACACTTTTCATCTTTATTTTAGAGCATCACGTGTTGGTACGTGATGGGGATTTATGCATCGATAATTACAGCACTTGCTGAGGGGTCACGTGGGGACACGTGAGAGCGCCCAAAACTTCTTTTCTTTTTTTTTGCCATTAAATGTTAAACACTTTCATTTTTATTTTAGAGCATCACGTGTTGGCACGTGATGGGGATCTGTGCGCCAATTGTTAAAGCATTTGCTGAGGGGTCACGTGATAACACGTGAGAGCGCCCAAAGCTTTCATTTCCTTTGCTTTTTCTTTCTGCGTTTTGAGAGTCACGTGGGAGCACGTGAGGTGATACTTCAAAGTTCTTTGCAGGGGATCTTTTCAAGGGGCACGTGGGGGCACGTGACCCTAGTTCTTTTCATGAACAGAGATCTTTTAAGAATTGAATTCTTCGTAGGGTTAAACCCTAATTATGATTTTGGAGGAATTAAATTCCTATTGTGAAAGAATTAAATTCTTATTTAGGATAAAACCCTGATTTCTTTTTAAAAGAATTAAATTCCCAGATATGTAAAAGAATTAAATTCTTGATTAGGGTTAAACCCCAGTTTCATTTTAGGAGGAATTAAATTCCTGTGAGTTTGGGAGAATTAAATTCTCAAAACTCAATTCCCCTTCTAAGTTTAGGATCTGCATGGCAGGATCTCGACCCGATGAGAATTAAATTCTCATCCTATGGGGAGATGTGCTCTGTACAGATCTTCAACTAGAAGAAGAACTAAGTTCTTTTCTTTAAATAAGAGTTAAACTCTTTTGAGAATTAAATTCTCTTTTGAAGCCTCTCTTTTCTTACCTAGAGTTTTTCTTTTGCAGAGAATTAAATTCTCCTCTCTTTGCTTTTTTTTTTCTCTTGAGAATTAAATTCTCCTCCCTCTGTTTTTTTCTCAAAAAAGTAGATCCCCCTTCTCTTCTTTTCTTGGTTCCTATTTATAGGAGAAGGAAGAGAATCAATTTGTTTAGCAAATCTCTCATTAAGAGATTTGATTTGTATGTTGAGAGATTTGATTTGCATTCATCATTAATCTGGGCCTTTAGATTGTTAAGTGAATTTTATTCACCATTGGATTTTAAATCCAAAGATATCCATTTGTTATCTCGGTCAGATTTAGGGGGGAAATCTTTCCAAGTCCAAGATCTTTCCATAAATTGGTGATATTTAATCACCCTTGGATCTTTAATCCAACGGTCCCTATAATCCTTTTCCATTTGGAAAGATTTAGAGACTTTTAGAATTTAATTCTATTAACTGTAGGGCTTTCGGAACCAGTCACGTGCTGATACGTGACCCTTGGTCACGTGTGAGCACATGACCCTTGGTCACGTGTGAGCACGTGACCCCCAATTGAGTTCTTTAACGACCGCTTGTTTATGTTGTTGTTTTAACCATCACGTGCCAACACGTGACCATTGGTCACGTGTGAGCACGTGATACCTCATTGAGGTAACCTCTGATCAGGGAACAAATTTTATAATTTAATTCTATTCATTATTTTAGAGGCCTTAAGAGCCCATCACGTGTCTGCACGTGACCCATGGTCACGTGTGAGCACGTGATGCCCCATTGGGGTCTTTACTAAGTTTTTATTGTATCTTTTAAGTCCTCCAGCGGGTTCTTAAAGGTCCATCACGTGTGGACACGTGATGCCTCATAACTTTTGATCCCGGATGAATTATGAGGCCCATAATATATCAAATCGAAGGGTTTTTCGAGATGCTTCCAATACCATCAGAATTTAATAGTTTCTCCTTCGGGAACTTATCAAAATACAGGCCGGAAGATATTGGTTCGCATTTCCTTAAGCGTATCGCTTCCATTTGATACCTTGGACTCTTCTGCGCAGAAATTTTTGGCGGGAACATTCCCATGCTGCATCAAAACACATCCCAATCCTTTTCCAGATGCGTCGCTGTGAATCACTAATCCTCCGGAACTGTCTGGCACGGTCAGAATATGATCGGTTATCAATTTCTGCTTCAACGTCTCAAAAGCTGACGCACATCTATCCGTCCACACAAAAGGTACCTCCTTACGTGTAAGCTTGGTCAACGGCTCCGCCAGACGAGCAAAGTTCTCCACAAATCTTCTGTAATATCCGGCGAGTCCAAGAAAACTTCTTATATTCACAACATTCTTTGGAATCGGCCAATCATGAACTGCTGCAATCTTTTCGGGATCGACGACGATTCCATCGCCAGACACAACATGCCCCAAAAACTTTACTTCTTCCAGCCAAAACTCGCACTTGCTCATCTTCGCATATAGCTTTTCTTGTCTCAGCGTCTGCAGTGCGATCTTCAGATGTCCAGCATGCTCTTCCACACTCTTCGAGTAAACCAGAATATCATCGATGAACACCACAATAAACTGGTCCAAGAATGGTGAAAAGATTCGGTTCATCAAGTCCATGAATATCGCCGGTGCATTCGTTACTCCGAAGGGCATCACTAAGTACTAGTAATGTCCATACCGAGTTCGGAACGCTGTCTTGCAAATATCATCTGCTTTCACTCGGACCTGATGATATCCGGATCGCAAATCCACCTTCGAGAATACCCTCGCGCCACTAAGCTGCTCAAGTAGTTCGCCAATGCGAGGGATCGGGTACTTGTTTTTAATAGTCACCCGATTTAATTCTCGATAGTCGATGCACATCCTTCTCGTGCCATCTTTCTTCTTAACTAGAAGAACTGGAGCTCCGCAAGGCAAGTTACTGCTTCGAATCCAAGCCTTCTCAAGCAATTCAGCAACCTGTTTCTTGACTTCTTCCAACTCCACTGGTGCCATTAGATAATACACTTTAGATACTGGCGCTGCACCAGGAACAAGATCAATTGCGAACTCCACGTTTCGCTTCGGCGGTAATCCCGATATATCTTCAAACACGTCCATAAAATCACGAACAACAGCTGGCTCATCACTTTTATCAACCTCCATTGATGCAAGAATATTAGTTGTCGGCCTAGCCCTAAACTCGACTGGCCCGACAGAGCTGCTTCCTACAGTGAAGGTAAACTCGGGATGTCCGGGAATCTGGAAAATCACTTTCTTTGCTCTACAATCAATGTGAGCGTGGAAAGTGCCAAGAAATTCCATTCCCAAGATGACTTCGTAGCTGCCCGTATCAATCACCAAGAAATCTGCAAAAAGCTCCCGTCCGCAAACAACAACTGTACAATCTTTACATTCCCTACTAGATATGATTTTCCCATTCCCCGTGTGTATGTCCCAGAAACTAGACAGGGTTGTGCAAGTAATCGAGTGTGTAGCTATAAACTTGGATGACATAAAACAATGGGATGCACCAGAATCAAATAACGCTAATGCGGGAAAACCATGAACGAGTAGAATACCTGAAATAACTTCTCCCGAAGCCTTAGCTTCCTCAGCCGTCAAGGTAAAAGCTTGAGCCTGATTAGGTCCTTGAGTTAGCTGCTTCTGTCCCTGGAACGGTCTCTGCGGAGGCTTCTGAATATCATCCCTCGTACAAAGCTTCGACGGACAAGCGCTGACAGTGTGATCTGCCGCTCCACAAACTAAACAGAGTCCCTGCCTCCTTCGACACTCCTTTTGCACGTGTCCAGGTAAATGGCAGTAGTCACAAATCACGCTCCTTCTTCGATCAACGACAATAGGCTTCTTCATCGGTGTTACGCCACGACGGTCCACTGGAATACCTTTGCGTCCATGAGCTCGGTTTGGTATAAATGTCGGCTTCCTTACTGCAACTGCTGTCTGCTGCAAACTCCCAGTCTTCCCAGATAGGCTCTGCTGTTCTCGAGCTGCCGTAAGAACCTGTGAGAAAGTGGTCAAACCCAGGGAGACAATCTGCCTCTGGATGTCCACATCCAAGCTGCGCATGAACCTCCGTGCCCTGTCTGCATCGTTGGCAACTAAAGGTCCAGCGAATCTACTGAGCCGTGTCCATTCAGCTGCATGTACATCTACGGGTGCACCATTCTGCTTCAGACTGATGAATTTCTCTTCTATTTCCTCCCGTGCAGTCCGTGGGAAGAACTTCTCCAGGAAACTCTTCGAAAAATCCGCCCACTTGATCGACTTGGGCAAGCGGGTCTCCTCCACAAGCCACCATTCACGGGCGTAGTCCACTAACTGAATGCGCACCACATCCACTCTTTTATCATCTGGAATATGTGCCGCAATAAGTAAGTTCTCCGTGTCAACTAGCCACTGCTCCGCTGGCAACGGCTCCTCCAAACCAGTAAATACAGACGGACCCAAACGCCTGAAGTCTGCTACGGTCCCCACACGATCAACTGGCTTAGCTCCAACATTGTTCATGGACTGCTGAACGGTCTGCAAACCTTCCTGAAACGATTCAGCCCGCTGCTGGATCAGCTCAGTCTGTCTCTTTTGATTCTCCAGCATTCCCCATATCACTCCAAGCATGGCGGCTTCGTCAACACGCCTTTGGTACGTCTTCAGATTCTTTCCCGCCATATTCCTGAAATCAAAACACCCAAGATTAGCATGATAACAGATTCAAATATAGATCAAGGCTAGAACTCCAAGTTACTTAAATAGAGTACCGCATTGTAACTATGCCGCGGTATCATAGCTACAATTACATAACTCCACCCAAGTCGCCTAAGTTCTAGAGATAACAAGGAATCAGGTTTTCGAGTCGATATGCAAAGAAAGTTTGCACATCGTAAAAGATATAATCAGGAAGAAATTGATTCAAGAACGGTAAAACGGAAAAGTGGCAGGACATGTTTCCTAAACACGGGTATCCTGATTCGTGTATTGGGTACAATACCCAACTACAAAAGAATCAACCCGACTAACCTATGTCTCTGATATCAAAAGAACCATGTCACGCCCCGCTTCCCAGAGTACGCTAAATTGGGCACGTGACATAGCCAACCATGCTACCTGTGGGTAGGAAGTATCCATCCACAGTCACATTACGGCTGTAGAGATATCAAGAACAAAATATAACCATCTAAAACATGTCCATAAGCCAAGATAACATGAGTCGAGAATAATAAAAAGTGCGGAAGCAAAAGATCCAATACAAAATAACTGGAATGTATGTCCCATAATACGGGCTCACATCAGGAATAAAATGCAGGAAATAAAAGAACTAACTACTGTTGACACCTCACAGCTCAGCCTGCTGACTAAAGTACTCCTGCTCGGACTGCAGCAAGGGTACGGAATCTGGGCCATGCAAAACCCAGACGTCAGCGCGTCATGTCATCAAGTGATAAAATATGAACAGAGTAACATGCAATGCAAATATAAACATGAATGAAAAGCAAGTGTAACAGCAATATAAATCAGGCAGTGCAGGGTAGTGTGCAGTGAGTAAACTAAACTGTTCTATTGGGTTTTCTACTCTAAAGTCTTTGAAATCAATTTGATGAATCATCGATGTAACTCAATAGTATCCCGTGCATGCCCGGGACCACGGTCTACAGACTCTCGGGCTGAAATCGAGACGTGCCGCTAGGCAGTAAAAGGTGTTAGTTATATGTATGCCCTAGAGGCCATTACTATACATAGGATGTATATTGTAGTGGATGCTTGGACATATATAGGGATGACTTTCTTGCTCGATATGATAGTATGCTATCTGCTTACTCTTTACCTTAACGTGTACACTGATTGTCTCTCTGTTACATGTTGGTAAAGCCCTTAGGATGTGTACTTGACTACCTGGACTATGATGCGGATCATACTAGTGGGGACGTGGTAGTCCATAAGTACATCCTTCAAAGTCCCTAGTCGTGGGTGTATCGAGACGGGGCATCGATATACCAGAGTAGACTAGCGTGTAGCTTCTCGACCCATATAGATGGGCGATGGATGATCCCATATCCATTGGTGTTTGACATCAGAGATGATATACGGGTGCTCAGTGGAGACTGGGTACACTGGACGGACACGCCGAGGACTCCCAGATGGTATTATACCTTACGTCAGATGGCAGTTCTCTGGTGACACTGGTACAGGTTAGTCTGTAGACCCGAGATCGTCATAGAGTTTTGTGTGATTCCCACTGTGCTTTGATTTCCATCATACCACGTCCAAGAGGGCGTGCAAAAAGGTGGCTTTTGGGTACAGTCCCGAGTCACATGGAGGCAATGAGCGATAGGAGGGGTTTCGTCTCTCCCGGTATAAGGAGTTGATGTTGCGCTGTGCTCGATTGGCTATAACAGGAAGTCCTTGGCCAAGGCTGCTTTAGGGATTTACTGGTAAGTGTTACCAGTAGTTTCTCGACCCGTTATGAGCCTCATATCGACACGACTTATCGAGTTATTGGGGTCTGACGTTTACCACCCCTAGACGAGATATGCGACATATCAGACGAACAGACCGGACTGTACGGTAGTATTACTGGTTGGATTCACAGGAGTGTGAGCAGGATTGCTCGTTGATCTTCTGATCGCTCAATACCCGGGTGGCCGTTACGTTTAGCAGACCGCTTGCGGCTTGTGGGTGTTTGATATGATCATCACCTACTGCCGGCGTATTGACGAGTCTTTAGAGTCCTACACAGGGGTTTCCTGACTCAAGCGAAACGAAATAGGAGCGCATATGAGATATGTGCGGGACCGAGAATAATACCAGTATGTGATACTGTATTCTATTCTCGCGATTTGTATCATCGGTCGGTTATATGCGATATAGCCGAGTTACCGAATCAAGTGTTGATTCGATACATTGATACACTTGATATTAGTCGGTTATATGCGATATGACCGGATCGTTAAATCAAGTGTTGATTTAATGATTTAATGTATAATTATATATTTGATATATTACTTTACATTAACTAGTATTGGTTCACTTAAGATTGATTTTCTCACTTGAATGTACACATTGTTTATATGTGATATATGCAAGTGTACATGTTTGTATCATGCTTGATGATACATACAAGTTGTGTGTATGAGAACTAAACCAAATCAAGGTTAAATTAGGGTTTACTATTTTCCTAGCAAATAACAAAAGAATTGAGACTTTGGTCAAAGTTATCAAGCTTCATGAAGCTTGATAAACATTGACAAAGTCAACCCTTTTGTCATTTGTATAGGATATTAGTTAACCC
Source organism: Agapanthus africanus (assembly GCA_030015575.1). Classification (NCBI taxonomy): domain Eukaryota; kingdom Viridiplantae; phylum Streptophyta; class Magnoliopsida; order Asparagales; family Amaryllidaceae; genus Agapanthus; species Agapanthus africanus. The sequence continues at coordinate 349,446,360 of JASDDO010000004.1, forward strand.
AACCTTTAACCTAATACTTTGGTTAATTCTCTACAAGAGTTAAGCATGAGGGCTTAACTCAACCATGGTGCCATTATTTATTGGATAAGTTTTATTTTGGATAATGATTCATATGATTCTTTTCTTCTTCTTCTCCTTCATCAAGCTCACAAAAGCTTGCTAGCTCCAATGGTGCCATGAGAAAAAGAGTGAGAAATCCAATTCTAAAGTGAACCCACTTCCTATTTCTTCATCCTCTACCACTTTCCATGTAGTATAGGGTGTTCTCTTCACAAAGTTTTTGACCAAGTGAAGGAATAGCTTGAGTTTGAGTCTCCCCGACATAGATCATCTTCGGCCTCGAAGTCAATGACCTAGCCCGATCATTTCTCCGACGAAACCATCGCTAGAGTCCAGGATCCCGATGATCGCAGTGGAGGGATGTCAATACGAAGCTAAAGAAGTGGAGGACCGGATCTACAAAGGTTGTATTTCCATTCACTTAGTAGCAAAGTAGTTTGCTTGCATGTTCTTTCGCCTAATCTCTAGTTAACGATCTAGTTTAGGGTTTCTCGGCACCGGAAAATTTTAATTTAGCATGGTTGATGCCTTGTGGAACCTCTTGAGTGTGCCTAGTAACCCTACAGTGGTATCAGAGCCTAGCTAGAGCTTTAGGCGAAGTGTAGACGATGTTAGAAATCCGATCGAACCCCGAAACCCTAACTCAAACCCTTCTCTGTACATTTTCTGAAAATGTGGATTTTTCCAAATTAAAAATATCCAAAAAATACAGTAGGGTATTATAAGAGTTACTGTGAAGCACGTGAGCCCAAGTCAACCAAAGCGCCGCGGAACCGCGGCCCCACCCTAGCATGTGCGGCGGTTCCGCGGCGATAAAGGTGATTCTTGGCACGTGCTTTGCACAGTAATGTCCTATACTGATTCCTGTGTTTTCTGGGTAATTTTAACTTATACTCAAGTGTTGAGTTTTCTGGGTTGTATTGGGAGTTCGACGATTCGATCGGAATCTTTAACTTTGTCTGTGTTTTTCCGGATAATTTTTGAATATGTTAAAAAGTTCGACCGGATATAAATACCCAATTTTTCCCCTGCCGGAAAATTTCCAAGTGTTGGATCTTTCCGTAGTTTAAAGACGTTCTAAGTAGTGCAAGTAACGCGATGGACCCTCTAGAAGACAACAAACCTTAACTCGATTATGTGACCGTCTTGAACTGCCTTTTGAACCTTCGGGTTTGGGGCAGTACGGCGTGCCACATGTGAGGCGTTGGCTTGACCCTTCTACGGCTGGACCGTTGGTACTGTAGCATGAAGTGAATGTTTTTAAACTTATTTCATGTGTTGAGCTGTTTCGGGAAAACTTGGGTGTTTGATTGTTCGATCGGAAAGTTTAACATTTTCTATTTATCTGGAATGTGATACAATATTTGGAATCCACAAATAGTTATGAGATAACTGATTTGAATGTTATAAACATTGCACTTTAGTCTCACTTGATCGGTTGCCACGGAATTTTGATGTGATCAAAAGTCCGTCGCAATCACGTAGCGTACGCGGATACTCGCCGGGTAAACTTAATGGACAGCCACACCCCATAGCCCCGACCAAGTGACTGTAGGAGAACCCCATCGCCGAAAGCATCCGTTCGGGTGCTTGCAGCAGCGGTGTTCCGCCTTAGTGCACTTCGTCGACGGCATCGGGGGTGCAGCTGCCTACTAATGTTTGCGACGAGCATTCGATCAGGATGTTGGGAATCTTGCTGAATTGCCCGACTTGATATTGAAAAGAGTTTTCGATAATGAGACTAAAATGCGGGGTTTATAATTGTTAGGCATGTGATGTCTAAGGAATTCAGATGGTTAGGCATGCGATGTCTAAGGAGGTTGCGGATTCCAACTGTTGTAGTTTTACACTTTCTTTTCTGTGACCGTAAGTGTAATATGTGATATCGCCGGTTTCGTTGCTATATGTCAACGACAATTGGGATGCGCACATTTACTTACGTTGATGACATGTGATGTTATGTGTTGCTGGATATGTTATATTGGATCGTCGCGTTTTGAATAGCCGGGGGTTTTATGTGAGATGAGAGTTTTTCATTTTCATTCATGTAAAATTTATTGTATGTAATATTCTTTTATTGGGGCACTTCCTGGTTGCGGAAGATGTCACCGTTGATGTATATTATTTACTTTTCCGCACTAGGACAGACCCAAGGAGGAGAGCACAAGTAACCGGGTTCTGGAGTCCAGTGGGAGACCAACTCGAGGAGTCGAGTCCGGGTCTCCTAACTCTAGAATTGGTAGGGTTGCTTGCCGCTCTCGTAGGGGTCTAGGGGTGTGGGTTTAGCTATTCATCACGACCGTGGAATCCGTGTTTTATACTGGCTCGTATTGAAAACACGGACGTCCTAGTATATCCAATGTTTCATATGATTCTTCTGCTGCGATATCTGTGATGTGATCATTTGATGTTCTATGATAAATACTGTATATAGTATATATGATATATTATATAGACGTTACTTATGTTTTACACCCGCGCTAGCCCTGCCCCGCTCTACCGTTAGTTACCTAACCTAACGGTGCACGAGGGGACATCGAGGCGAATGCGGATGGCATAAGTGTACGTCGTATTTATCTGTGATGTTTAGGTGATTTAAATGATGTGACTTCATTAATATGATTAATGAAAGAAAAGAAACCTAAATGATGTTGTGGAATCGAATTTTCAAAAACAGGTAGCTACAGTTCTTGCTTTGCATCGCGGTGTTCCTTGTAGAACATCCTGCACCTTATTCGATAAGGAAAGGGCCGAGATCCCTTCACCGGGAGTGACCCCTTTAGCAATAAGTGGCAGATGCTACAACCCTCGGTTTGTCTTTTGATTGCTTCTATAGTTTTTTGCTTTGCACAGCGATGTATATGATATATCCTGCACCTCATTCGACGAGGAAAGGGCCGACTATCCCTTCACCGGGAGTGACCCCTTTAGCAAAACTACAAAAGCCTCAAAAACACTCCATTTAAAATTCATTCGATTCTACAACGATATCAAGTTCATTACGCAAAGGGTTTTCATAAAAACCTGTCGTAGCCCTCCGTCATTTCAGATAAGTACTAGTTAGTATTCGTGCTGCGGTAGTTTGGCCTCCGTCAAGGCGTAGTGTACGGTAGCTAACTAATGCTTATTTGCTAGCATACGATGCGATTGGATTAGGGTATTCGTACGGCGTTGTTTGGCCTCCGTCAAGGGTCGTGCGGGTGGGTTTAATTCAATCAGGAAATGACGGGTTGAACTTGACTAGCGGACTATGGGTAGTTTGGCCTCCGTCAAGGTCATAGGACGCTAGGGGCAAAATTATCGGGAATTTCAAGTGTTGAAATTTGCAATGAGATTGCATACCTTCTATGAGATAGTTGGATCCCGATACCCACCGCGAGTAATTGTTACTCCTGGGAGAGTTTTACACATTACAATTAGCCGATCAAGTAGGTGTCTAGAAAAGTGTCAACGGGGTTACGCCTCTGGGAAAACGAGGTTTACTTTAATTAGGTCCATGCGAAAGCACGGGGAACCTCCCTCAAAGTACCGACACTGGTCTGGCTGAAAGATTGGTGAACTTGTAGCGTGTAATTAATCCCGGCTAGTCTTTCCTTTTAGGGTTTGAAGGAAGATTTGATAAAAACAGTGGGAGCCATCCGGATTAGATAAAAAAAAATAACCAATCTGATCTTGCAAGAGCGCACGCAGAGTGTTTTCTTCTCTCTCTCTCCAGGTAGCGACCATGTCACGCCTTAATCGAGATAATAAAATGGATATATTGACCGAACCCGCTTGTTATACTGAGCTGGGGAACGTTGGTCCCGCTCCAACTTATAATTGTTATAAGACAGAGCAGGAAATTGGGGATTACCAGAATTCCCGTGCCGCCCAAACGAAGAAAGTGCATACCGATGCATAATCTTCGGGTGTGTTCATTACAGAGAACTGTTTCTCCATGTCCTTTACGTCCTGGGTATATGATACCGGATCAGGATCCCACATATGCAATCTGTTACATGGGCTACAGATAGGTAGAGAACTGAGAACGGGTGATAAGTTTCATGAGGCAGAAAACGGTGCAAGTGTTGCAACCAAGTCTGTTGGTCACTGTCACCCTGTATTACCAGAATACATTGATTCTGAACAAATGTTATTAGATACCGAACCTGATATACAAAATCATATCAGTCTCTTTATTAGTAAAGAAGGATATAATTTTGTATTGTTGGATAATGTTTTAAACATTTCCTATATCAAGAGTTGATCGGTTTAGGCACGTTATCTAAAAGCATTAACGTTCTAAATCAAACCACAGTTCTTAGTATATAGAACACACTCAAGAGGAAGAGTTCAGAAATGAACGAATCATTCTTGAGGTATTGTAGACTAGGTCATATCAATGCGACCCGACTAGCTTAAGTTACATATAGATGCATATTTAAATTAGTTTGAATTTACATCTTGTGAAACTTGCCAGTCATGTCACAGAGATAAGATAACCATAAATCTGTTTATTGGAAACAGAGAAAGAGTTAGTAAACTCTTGGGATTGATACATGCTGATGTATGAAGGTCCCCTGTCTACACATGCCAAGACCGGTTCTTTGTACTTCATTACCTTCTGTGATGATCTCTCAAGATTCAGACATATGTTCCTGTTGAAACACAAGTCCGAAGCTTTTGAGATATTCACAGAATATAAGTTAGAAGTAGAGAACCAAAATACGGGTAAAAGTATTATGTCCTTTGATGTGATCAAGGAGGAGAATACCTGAGCATGGAATTCCTGGATTATTCTAAAGGAGAATGAGATTCTCTCTCAGCATTACTCCTCCGAATACACCATAGAACGATGGTATATCGGGGCGGAGCAATAACACCCTATGTGATATGGTGTGCTCTATGATGAGTACTACTAAGTTTCCTATTTCCTTTTAGGGAGTTATGCACCTATGAAGTTGCATACCTATTGAATAGGGTTCTGATCAAATCAGTTGCCTACCACTTCATATATGATATGGAAAGGAAAGAGCCCATATCTTAAGTTTGTTAAGATTTGGGGTTGTCCAGCCTATGTCTAAAAGCATAATCCGGACAAGCTCGAGGCAAAGTCGTTTCTGTGGAAGTTTGTTGGATATCCCAAGCATTCGCAAGGGAATATCTTCTGCCTAACCGAGCAACAAAAGATGTTTTATTACTCAGCATGCCACCTTTGTGAAAGGGAATTTCTTATGAAGAAATTTGTGGACATGAGGTAGAACTGGAAAGAGTTCCAGCTATACAAACTGCAGCTGATGATTTGGTAGAACCAAAAGATTCAATAGCAACCAACGTACCTCAGCCTCTCCGCCGATCTAGTAGGGTTCCTCACCCACCTGAGAGATACCTCGGTTTCTCTATGACAGTGGGAGCAAGGATTGAATCATCAGATGATGACCCAACTAGTTTCGGGCTAGCCATCAGGAGTAGGACTCTGTAAGAATGGCTGGATGCTTATCGATCTGAGATGGAATCCTTATACACAAACAAAGTATGGACTTTGGTTGCTTTATCTGAAGGGTTAAATCCCCATCAGGAGCAAGTATATCTTGAGAAGATTACTTGGTGTACATGGAAAAGTTGAGACTTTCAAAGCTAGACTTGTTAAAGGTTTGCATCATTGACCAGGTATGGGTTATGATGAAACCTTTTTTCTAAGTAGCTATGCTTAAGTCCATCCAGATCCTACTTGCCACGGCTATATACCATGACTACGATATCTGGCGGTTGGGTGTCATGACTGCTTTTCTAAATAAAGATTTAGAAAAGATAGTCTATAAGTACACAGTCAGAGGGCTTCGTAGACAGTGGGAGCAGCGGAAACGTGTGCAAGATGTTTTATGTGATAAAGCAGGCATCGCGGAGTTGGAACATCTGTTTTGATGAGCTAGTCAAAGAGTTTGACATCATCAAAATGGTAGATGAACCTTGTATATACAAAAAGATAGTAGGGAGTATGGTGGTGATCCTCGTAGAGTACGTGGATAACATACTCTTGATAGGAAAGTAGTTTTCTATGCTACGCTCGGTCAATCTCCGCTTATCACAAGGATTCTCCATATAGGATCAAAGTGATATCTACTAAATCCTGGGTTTTGGATCTATGAGATAGATCTAATTGGATGTTAGGATACTCACTAGTTGTAGTCAATTGATCCTGGGGAGAATCACAGGAAAGGTTCCAGAGTGATAAGGATGACTGAATGTCAGTCACAAGCATTGTCTTTACCCTCGGTAAAGGGACGGTATGTTGGAAGAGTTCCAAGCTAGATACCGTGGCATACTAGATGATAAAGGCTGGATACATCGCTACCAAATATGCTACCAAAGAGGCAGTCTGGGTGTATATTAGTTCATGAGATGAACTTCGTTCCTCCCATTGTGTGACAATGGAGTTGTGGCTTATGCCTAGGAACGCCCGTCCCATCAGTGATCCAGACATATTCTTAGGCAGTATCACCTGATCGTGGAGATGGTTGATCTCCAGGGGATCGAGGTTATGAGAGTAGACTCAGAGGACGACACGGCGGATCCACTCACGAAAGGCCTTTTCCCAGAGAGAGACTTTTATGGGATGGTTGAGTATGAGATACTACAACCACTACTATCAGATGGCCCTAGTGCAAGTGGGAGATTGTTAGTTATATGTATGCCCTAGAGGCCATTACTATACATAGGATGTATATTGTAGTGGATGCTTGGACATATATAGGGATGACTTTCTTGCTCGATATGATAGTATGCTATCTGGTTACTCTTTACCTTAACGTGTACACTGATTGTCTCTCTGTTACATGTTGGTAAAGCCCTTAGGATGTGTACTTGACTACCTGGACTATGATGCGGATCATACTAGTGGGGACGTGGTAGTCCATAAGTACATCCTTCAAAGTCCCTAGTCGTGGGTGTATCGAGACGGGGCATCGATATACCAGAGTAGACTAGCGTGTAGCTTCTCGACCCATATAGATGGGCGATGGATGATCCCATATCCATTGGTGTTTGACATCAGAGATGATATACGGGTGCTCAGTGGAGACTGGGTACACTGGACGGACTCGCCGAGGACTCCCAGATGGTATTATACCTTACGTCAGATGGCAGTTCTCTGGTGACACTGGTACAGGTTAGTCTGTAGACCCGAGATCATCATAGAGTCTTGTGTGATTCCCACTGTGCTTTGATTTCCATCATACCACGTCCAAGAGGGCGTGCAAAAAGGTGGCTTTTGGGTACAGTCCCGAGTCACATGGAGCCAATGAGCGATAGGAGGGGTTTCGTCTCTCCCGGTATAGGGAGTTGATGTTGCGCTGTGCTCGATTGGCTATAACAGGAAGTCCTTGGCCAAGGCTGCTTTAGGAATTTACTGGTAAGTGTTACCAGTAGTTTCTCGACCCGTTATGAGCCTCATATCGACACGACTTATCGAGTTATTGGGGTCTGACATTTACCACCCCTAGACGAGATATGAGACATATCAGACGAACAGACCGGACTGTACGGTAGTGTTACTGGTTGGATTCACAGGAGTGTGAGCGGGCTTGCTCGTTGATCTTCTAATCGCTCAATACCCGGGTGGCCTTTACGTTTAGCAGACCGCTTGCGGCTTGTGGGTGTTTGATATGATCATCACCTACTGCCGGCGTATTGACGAGTCTTTAGAGTCCTACACAGGGGTTTCCTGGCTCAAGCGAAACGAAATAGGAGCGCATATGAGATATGTGCGGGACCGAGAATAATACCAGTATGTGATACTGTATTCTATTCTCGCGATTTGTATCATCGGTCGGTTATTTGTGATATAGCCGAGTTACCGAATCAAGTGTTGATTCGATACATTGATACACTTGATATTAGTCGGTTATATGTGATATGACCGGATCGTTAAATCAAGTGTTGATTTAATGATTTAATATATAATTATATATTTGATATATTACTTTACATTAACTAGTATTGGTTCACTTAAGATTGATTTTCTCACTTGAATGTGCACATTGTTTATATGTGATATATGCAAGTGTACATGTTTGTATCATGCTTGATGATACATACAAGTTGTGTGTATGAGAACTAAACCAAATCAAGGTTAAATTAGGGTTTACTATTTTCCTAGCAAATAACAAAAGAATTGAGACTTTGGTCAAAGTTACCAAGCTTCATGAAGCTTGATAAGCATTGACAAAGTCAACCCTTTTGTCATTTGTATAGGATATTAGTTAACCCAACCTTTAACCTAATACTTTGGTTAATTCTCTACAAGAGTTAAGCATGAGGGCTTAACTCAACCATGGTGCCATTATTTATTGGATAAGTTTTATTTTGGATAATGATTCATATGATTCTTTTCTTCTTCTTCTCCTTCATCAAGCTCACAAAAGCTTGCTAGCTCCAATGGTGCCATGAGAAAAAGAGTGAGAAATCCAATTCTAAAGTGAACCCACTTCCTATTTCTTCATCCTCTATCACTTGCCATGTAGTATAGGGTGTTCTCTTCACAAAGTTTTTGACCAAGTGAAGGAATAGCTTGAGTTTGAGTCTCCCCGACGTAGATCATCTTCGGCCTCGAAGTCAATGACCTAGCCCGATCATTTCTCCGACGAAACCATCGCTAGAGTCCGGGATCCCGATGATCGCAGTGGAGGGACGTCAACACGGAGCTAAAGAAGTGGATGACCGGATCTACAAAGGTTGTATTTCCATTCACTTAGTAGCAAAGTAGTTTGCTTGCACGTTCTTTCGCCTAATCTCTAGTTAACGATCTAGTTTAGGGTTTCTCGGCACCGGAAAATTTTAATTTGGCATGGTTGATGCCTTGTGGAACCTCTTGAGTGTGCCTAGTAACCCTACAAAAGGTAGCAGGTACAGACGAGTGATGTCAGCATCATCACTCCGGGGCTGGCCTAGCCCGTAAGACTGATCAGAACAGGTATCGAACTGTTGAGTTACAAGTCAGGTTTCACCATTGATTTCCCCATACCTCCAAGTTATGTATGTTAAGTCAGGTATTCAGTAATCGATACCTAATGCCAACACAGGATCAGGTAAAAGCAGGTTTGTCTGGATAGACAACATGAACGGTCCGTGAGGACTACACGTCAGGTTTGTTGGCATTAGACACAAGATCAAGTAACGGGTCAAGCCATGGTCACTACTACAAATAAGGGTTGCCCCTACGGATTTATCGGTAGGGGCAACCCACTGCCCCTACGGATATATACGTAGGGGAGAAAAAAGACCCCGTAGGTGCAAAGGCCGCAGGTGCAAGTTGAGGCCCTGAACTTGCCCCTACGGACAAATTGATGCCCCTACGGATATCTCGGTAGGTGTTATAGCCCCTACGGAGTACCCCGTAGGGGTAATAAAATCATATATTTAATTTTTTTTTTTGAATATATTGTATATACCTACGGATATATCCGTAGGTCCTTTTTCTATCCCTACGGATAACTCCGTAGGGGATATAAAGTAGCCCCTACGGATAGGTCCGTAGGGGCCTTCCCAACACCCTGCACTGAGATCGGGGGGAAAATATCAGGAAACCTGATATTTTGCCCCTACGGATAAATTCGTAGGGGATAAACAGTTGCCCCTACGGACATATCCGTAGGGGCACTCCCAACACCCTGCACTGATATCAGGTGGGAAAATATCAGGTTTCCTGATAGTTTGCCCCTACGGATATGCCCGTAGGGGCAACATATATACCTACGGCTTAATCCGTAGGTACATATTGTCTGTATTTTTTTTAAAAAAATGGGCTGCTAGATTTTTTCCCGCCCTGTGCACAATACTATATACATCAATCAAATCATATATTGCAGTATTCATAAACACATCTCACGCATATATATAATATACAAAAGAAACCCAAAAACTGAATATGATATAAATACAAACCAATATCAATATCGTTTCAAAATGTAGTACAATGTGATATAAATACATGTTTCAAAAAATAAGAACCAAAAAGCTACCCTAGTTCGGTCCAGCTCCACCTCCGAATAACGTTAGAATAACGCGCGCCTGCTCCTCGGTCAATACACTCTGCAATGCTACATATAAGGGAGTCTGAGCAGCATGTGGAGCTGGCGATGTGGTCTGCGCAGCCGCCGTCGAGGTAGTCGCTTGCGGAGCCGCGGCTGCGGGAGTCTGAGTGGGCGGTGGAGCTACAGGAGCTGTCTGCGGAACCGCAGCTGATGTAGTAGCTTGCGGAGCCGCAGCCGAAGGAGATGCATGTGGAGGCTCGGCCGATCTACCCTGTCGCGTCTGGACATAACGTGTGTAAGAAGCGTGTAAGAACTGTGTATTATTCGAATTCGTTTCATTATTAAGTTATTTCGAAACCCTGTTTGGATATCTAGTTTGGAAAAGCGTTGTTTATTTTAATTACATATGTATGTATGATTAATCAAACTTAAGTCTAAAACCAAATAAGCTCAAGCTACGTACTAATTATGGATATGTTGATATGTATATAATATGAAATGATATTTTACTATAAAGTAGTATACATACCAGCATCTCCTTCAACTCCTGAACGGTGGCCCTTAAGCTATCCAGTTCCTGATGGACATGCCAGTCACTGGAGACGGAGGAAGTAACCGCCGGGGTGGAGTCCAACCTCATATGGGCCCTGCTAGGGCCCAATCCCCGGCCTCTCTCCCAACCTCGATGGTGCCCTCCGTGTGCGGTGTCCAGAACTGGGGTCAGCAGCCTCGGATCGTTCTGTCCGGTAAAATCGATCCCCGAGGCCTGGGCCTGCTCAACCACCCGCTCCTACACCCACATTAAGCAGTAAATTATAAGTATAAAATTTAAACTTGAACCTTCCAAAACTAAAATTTCAAATTTGGGTAGAAAAAATATTAACACTTACGCAGTACTCCTGGGTAGCGACGTCGGGACATCGAAGCTCGCCCGTGGCGGGATCTGTCGAGGTGCCGTGGACGGCAAGATATGCGGACAGCACGCTCGGTGTACCACCTGACGCCACGGTCCGAGATGTCTGCAATATTAGAAAGTAACTCTTAATATTAGAAATATTAGAGAATAACTCTTAATATTGCAGAATATTAGAGAATAACTCTTAATTTACCGATAACTCTATGGCTCGAGTAATGTTCCTCGAGCCACCTGTGTAAGTGGGGCGACCCCTCTTCGCCGACTTCCTGTTCTCCGTATTCTGAGCGGCCTGTTTCTGCACAACGCATTAACATTTAGTTTTCTAATTAAGAAACACAAAGAAATAAATTATATCATAAATAATGAATTAAATCTAAAATACATACTTGTTTGCGTTCGGAGTCGAAATAAGCGCACAATAGAGGCCATGTCTCTACGTCGACTCTCGCAAACGCCGGAGTAGATAGGAGGGCCGCTCTCTCTGCCTCGGGGGTCGCTATCCACAGGGAGTAGCAGTCGGCCTTCAGCTCATTCCTGTTGTATCGGACCTTGGCCTGCATGTTCTTCATCAGGCCATTGTACAGAGCATGAAGGTCGAGCACCCTCCCCGGGTGATCAGGGTCGGCTACAGGCTGAAAATCGTAATCCAACTGAAAATACAAAAAAAAACATTGTTATTAGATTGCAAGTGTTAATAATAAATATATTGGATAGATCAAATGAAAATATATATTAATACATACCCGAGCCTGATCAAAGAAGAGGGCGAATGAGCGCTGGTGCTGCTCGCCCCACTCAACGTGAAGTGGATAGTTCTTCACGATCCGGCTCTCGTCCCCCAAATACCGGCCGAACCTCTCGGCATGAGGACCGGTATAGCGATAGTCAAGGGTAAAAAATAGGGGGAATGCTGCCTCCCCCCTAGCTCTATCAGGCCTCAGCCTATGGGACTGATTCGGGCCTCGAGTCCCCCTCTGGGGATGGAGAAGCCCTGCATCTGCACGAAATATCAAGACAATCAATAATAAGACAAAGTTGTATTAAGAAATCAAGGTTAAACAAAAATTCAAGTGTGATATATACCTCCGGTGATTAGCGCACGAGCCTGGGCCCGAGCAGCAGCACGAGCGGGACGATAGTTCCTCCGGTGAGGAACAACCGGGGTCCCGGACCCGGACGCATCCCCTCCAACTATAAAATAAACATCGACGCTAAATCTCCATGAAGTTCATATTTATTCTATATAGCATATGTAAAATAAATAAATATTTTAAATTTATTCATACTAACCTGCAGACGATGCGGAGGGTATGGAAGCGGCAGGAGTGGCCCCTGTGGAAGGTGTGGACGCACCACCTATAATTAGACAATTAAAAATATATTTTATAAGTAATTGCAAAAAGAATGTGTAGATCAATAATATAACGTTCTAAATCAATATGCATGAACTATAGGACATATAAACATACCCGCAGGTGCGGTGGTGTCACCACCTACAGCTAGACAATAATAAAAATTGCTAAGTAAGAGCAAAAGGAATGTGTATATTTATGATATAGCATTCTAAATCAATATACATACACTATATGATATATAAACATACCTGGAGGAGCGGGGGTGGCCTCTGTCCCAGATATGGACGCAGGACCAACAACTAGACAATTAAAAATAGATTTTATAAGTAATTGCAAAAAGAATGTGTAGATCAATAATATAACGTTCTAAATCAATATGCATGCACTATAGGACATATAAACATACCCGCAGGTGCGGTGGTGTCACCACCTACAGCTAGACAATAATAAAAATTGCTAAGTAAGAGCAAAAGGAATGTGTATATTTATGATATAGCATTCTAAATCAATATACATACACTATATGATATATAAACATATCTGGAGGAGCGGGGGTGGCCTCTGTCCCAGATGTGGACGCAGGACCAACAACTAGACAATCAAACATTGACAATATAAGTAATTTTGACATAAACATGCATGAATATCTGTAATATTACATTGAAAATGGATATGCGTGCAGTATACCTGGATGTGTGGCAAAATCCACACGGAAGGAGGCATCCGAAGGGGTCTCCGATCTGGGTGCAAGACCGGCCCTCTGAAGCTCCCTACGGAGCTCTCAGGGCGGCAGAACCGCTCTGCCTCTGCCGCTGCTGGAGCTCCTGCCGCCCCTCGCTGCTCCCGACATCGTCATCAAATCTAGATAAACGGTTCGTGGACGCATTAGACAATCATTAAAAGTATTGACTATATATGATCTAGAGCGTAAAATGTGAAGTAATAATATAACATTACTGATAACCTTTTTCGTTTCGTGGGCGCATCATACATATCTACTTGGATTTCATCGTCGATGTCATTTCTAACCCACGTAACTTCATGATCGGTCGAAGACAACCCGTCCTTCGAAACAGACGGTCGGAGCACTTTAAGCCTTCTCTCTTCTTCGTCCTCATCGCTGTCCTCGTATTCTGGGACATCGTAGACATCTCTAGGTTTCCATCGGCATACAACACTCCACCCCGGATGCTTCAAACACTGTGAGTAGTATACTTGGAAAGCTTGGTTCGGAATGATAAACGGATCGTCCTGACCGTAAAATCGAAGTGTGTTCACACTGGTCAATCCATATTCATCTTTCCAAGTCCCAAGACTGCTTCTCCACCTGTCTGTATCGGTTCGCGGATCGTACCAAGTACAGTGGAATATATAAAAGGGTTCTGATCGTCCGGGATAGTGGATGCCGAGTATACAATTTAAGTACCCATAGTAAATCACATCGTCTGATCCTACCGTCGCAATCCCACTATTCTGAGTGATTCTAGATATTTCTATGTCCTTAACTTCGAATTTGTATCCAAGGACACCAAATCCTTTGTAATGTGCAACCTCCATTCTAGGAAATTGAGCTAAACATCTTGAATCACTCTCAAATGATGCAGACAAGTTCGGATCGTGGATCTAACAAAACAAATTTTACGATAAATACATAACGATACAAGTTTAGATTAAAACTGATAGCAATAAAATGTAATTCGAATAACTTACATGCTCTGTGACCCAATCACAAAAATTATCCTAATGGTATTTTTCCAAACGCTCTTCGTTCCAATCAGGATGCCCCTCACGTACCTCGTTAAAATGAGTTCTGTTTTCGACAAATAATTGTGACATTAATATTATGTCATTTCATACACACACAAACACAGATATAACAATTAATCCAAAAGAGCTTACTCTCTAATTTGTTCAAGACATACGCAATTAAGCAAGATAAACCAGTATATCTTGTTGATAAACATAGTGTCTACCCTCTTATACTCGGCTTTACCATATGGCCCGTCTTGAATTCTTCGTGGTCGGTTAAGCCTTGTCTCAATGTTCTCGTCCAGATAGCGAGAACAAAATGTGGTTGCTTCATCAAGAAGATAACCTTGCATGATAGAACCCTCTGGTCGATTTTTATTGCGTATATACTTCTTAAGAGTGTAAAGGTACCTAATGAGAATATGTTGAATAAATAAACACGGGCATACATGACAAAAATAAATTTATAAATTGCGCGAAACGAAAAATTACACGTACCTCTCGACGGGATACATCCATCGATATTGTACCGGTCCGGCTAACTTCGCCTCAGTTGCAAGATGAACCGTCAAGTGTATTATGATATCGAAGAATGACGGTGGGAAAATACGCTCAAACTTGCAAAGTATCAACGCAATAGAATTTTCTAGTTTATCCAGCGTCGCAACCTCCAGCGTTTTAGCACACAACTCCCTGAAAAAACAACATAGGTCGTTGATTACTAGACCAACCGAGTCGGGGAGAGAAGTCCTGAGGGCTAATGGAAGAAGGTGCTCCACGATAACATGGTGGTCATGACTTTTCAGCCCATCGATCTTGCCCTTCACAATTTTTATTTTCTTGCTGAATGATCCTGAGAAACCTGTGGGGACTGTCAAATCATGCAACACATGCAGGAATCTTTTCTTCTCCAGTTGTGACATATGATAAGCGGCATTGGGAAGTACAAACTTGCCCGGTTTATCCGCTACCGGTTTAGGGTGCAGTTCACTTCTTATTCCCCACTCTTGTAGATCCATCCGGGCATTCATGTTGTCTTTCGATTTCCCATCTTTACACAGAAGCAAGTTAAGTATGTGCTCTGATACTCCCTTCTCTATATGCATGACGTCCAGACAATGACGCACTGAATTTGTAGACCAGTACGGAAGCTCGAAGAAAATGCTTAACTTGTTCCAATATTGTGGTTTGACCTGTCTCGTCGGATCCATCCCGAAGGTCACGTTATTGTAACCATCCCATTTAGCAGTCACGTCCTCTCTGGACAATGGGGATGGAGGCCCAAGAAGCTCCTGATGACCATCAAAGTGAACCGTGTCTAACCTATAGGGGTGGTCTGGAGGCAGAAAACGTCGATGGCCGCAATAACAAACCTTCCTGCTAAAATTCAAAAATTTTGATGTTGTGTGTTCATGGCAATGAGGACATGCTTTGTGACCATGTACGGACCAACCTGAAAGCATTCCATACGCAGGAAAGTCATTAATTGTCCACATTAAAGCCGCACGCAGTATGAAGGTTGTATTTGTGTTTGAATCATATGTCTCTACACCATCAATGAACAAAGTTTTCAGCTCCTCAATCAGAGGTCGGAGATAGACGTCGATATTGTTCCCCGGTGAGTTTGGTCCGTCGATAAGAAGAGGCATCATAAAGTATGATTGGTCCATAGCCAACCAAGGCGACAGATTATAAATTATCATTACAACGGGCCATGTACTGTGACTTCCAGCCATATAGTTGAATGGGCAGAAGCCATCAGCAGCCAGTCCGAGCTGGACATTGCGAGGATCGCTACTGAATATTGCATGCCTCCTATCGAAATCCTTCCATGCCGGTGAATCTCTTGGATGGCTCATTTTTCCATTTTCGCTTGGAGGAGCACGGTGATGCCAAATCATTGCCTCGGCTGTTTTCTTGCACCTGAATAGCCTCTGTAGCCTCTGTGTTATGGGAAAATATCGTGCTATCTTCACAGGTATATCAGGCTTCTTATCAGAATCTTTCGGCTTATACCTGGCCTCTCCGCATGTTGGACACTCTTTCAAATCTGAATTCTCTTTCCGGTACAACACGCAATTTTTAGGACATGCTTGAATCTTCTCGCACTTTAGACCCAAATCAGACATCATTTTCTGGGCTTCGTACCAGCTTTCGGGCACATTATTTCCCGGAGGCATAGAATCTTTCAAGAACGAAAGAAGCATTGTGAATGACTTGTTTCTCCATCCATTTAGGCACTTAATTTGGAAAAGTTGGACGAACCATGAGAGGGTGGAATACTTCGCATTCTCATAAATTGGTTTCCTAGCATCATTCATGAAATTTTCATATTTATCCGCACGCGGTCCTTGACCGGAAGGAATGTCATCTTCGGTACGAATAGATTCACCTAGGGCAGCCTCTACCATATCCTCCATTTCTTCTGATGGAAATAAATTTCCGTATCCTGCCGTATTACCGAATTCTTCTTCTTCTCC
Organism: Agapanthus africanus; assembly: GCA_030015575.1. Taxonomy (NCBI): domain Eukaryota; kingdom Viridiplantae; phylum Streptophyta; class Magnoliopsida; order Asparagales; family Amaryllidaceae; genus Agapanthus; species Agapanthus africanus. The sequence goes on from JASDDO010000004.1 coordinate 349,462,930, forward strand.
TGCCGCATTATCGTGTTCTCCTTCTTCTACCGCAGTACTGCATTCTTCTCCTTCCCCGTGATATTTCCAAGTTGAATAAAGTCTAGTAAACCCATGTTTTACAATATGAAGCTCTGCCAATTCTACCTTCTGCCAGTACTTATTGCCACATCTATCGCACGGACAGAGAATCTTCTCTATTATGATCTTATTATGTGCTCGTGCAAATTCAAGGAAAGCAGCAACTCCTGCGACAAACTTAGGTTGCATACGTTGTTTCCAATCCACATACATCCAGTCCTTAACTCTGACGTACTCATGGGCCATATTAGACTGAATAACATATAAATTGTAGGTTATGCTGACTATATTGAGAAATATAAGAACGGGATAGTTACTGACAAAGGAGAAAATCCATGTATATGCTTTGTGTGTGCGTTTATCGTTGAAAAGAATAAATTATTGCACGTTATGTTGACCGATAGACGGGGACTAAGTGGCGCTTTTAGTTTCATATATGGGTATCGATGGGAATATGAAGGTTTCATATTATCATATATTGGTTTTAACCCGAACATCTCGAATCGCTCTCTGATTATGCGTTTGTATGTATGTGTTCCGGCTGTCGGGGGTAGGCTTCTATCCCATTAAGAATGTATAGAGCGAATGCCCATCACTTGTGCTTTCAACCGTTTCGAGTAAATTTCGGCAGCACCTCCCCGCTGTTCTCCGAGTACACTGTAATAGAATAGATAATCATTTCAAAGCTGTGAAACAACGTTGAAATGAACATCTAATCTATCTTTGTACACGGAGAACCAGCGGAAAGATACCGACGAAATATCTCGAAACGGATGAAAACACAAGTGAATGAAGGCGTTTGCTTTATACATTCTTAACTTGTCCACACGGGACAAATCTATGGGTTACCATACGATTGAATTTTCTCGTCGCGTAGACTATACGACGGTTGTTAGTATCGAGCTATACTGTCCGATATTTAACAACCTTCGTATAGTTCTAGGTCACGACGAGCATCGCACGTATGTTAACCGATAGACGGGGACTAAGTGGCGCTTTTAGTTTCATATATGGGTATCGATGGGAATATGAAGGTTTCATATTATCATCGAGTATCATATATTGGTTTTAACCCGAACATCTCGAATCGCTCTCTAATTATGCGTTTGTATGTATGTGTTCCGGCTGTCGGGGGTAGGCTTTTATCCCATTAAGAATGTATAGAGCGAACGCCCATCACTTGTGCTTTCAACCGTTTCGAGTAAATTTCGGCAGCACCTCCCCGCTGTTCTCCGAGTACACTGTAATAGAATAGATAATCATTTCAAAGCTGTGAAACAACGTTGAAATGAACATCTAATCTATCTTTGTACACGGAGAACCAGCGGAAAGATACCGACGAAATATCTCGAAACGGATGAAAACACAAGTGAATGAAGGCGTTTGCTTTATACATTCTTAACTTGTCCACACGGGACAAATCTATGGGTTACCATACGATTGAATTTTCTCGTCGCGTAGACTATACGACGGTTGTTAGTATCGAGCTATACTGTCCGATATTTAACAACCTTCGTATAGTTCTAGGTCACGACGAGCATCGCACGTATGTTAACCGATAGACGGGGACTAAGTGGCGCTTTTAGTTTCATATACGGGTATCGATGGGAATATGAAGGTTTCATATCATCATCGAGTATCATATATTGGTTTCATATTATTTATAGTTTACTTTATTTTATTTAATATATATAATTAAATATATTGATAAATAATATTTGCAACAGAGAATCAAATTACCGAAATGCCCCATTTCATCTCCAAAGCTATTTATTTCCCCCAAATTAAAACCCCTCCAAAATCCCAAAAGAACCTTATCTATCTATATCAAAAAATTGAAGCAGCAAGCAGTGCCATTTCCTTCTCTTCTCCCAAAACCCAGCTCGCCTTCAATCTCTCTAACTCATCATAACCCCAACCCAGCCCCAGCCGAACCCCAACCCAACACCAAACCCTAACCCGGCCTAACCCTAACTCCAACCCAGCCCTAGCCGAACCCCAACCCCAACACCAAACCCCAACCGAAACCCTAACCCTAACCCTAACCCCAACACCAGTCGTCGAACCCCAACCGCCGATCGAACCCGTACCCTAACCCTAATCCTAACCCTAACCACAACCGATACCTAATCCTAACCCTCATTGATCGCTACCCTAACATCATTATAATAATGTTTAACTAATTACCTGTAGGCGACGACGGAGACGCAATCGACGACGACAAGGGCGGTGGCGACAATGAGAACGGAGCACGGTGGCGACCACGAGATCACTGCGCAGGTGTGGCGACGACGATTCGGCTTGGATTCGGTGACGACGAGATCACTGCGGCGGCGGCGGCGACGACGATCTCGATTTGGGAAAATTTGGTTTCGCACGAGAATAGGAAAAAGAAATAATCAGCGTAGGGATCGATCTCTTAAATCCCTATTTATATGCCCCTACGGATATACCCGTAGGTGCTTGGTTTGCGCCACCGTAGGGGCAAAAAACACTTTAAGATTTAATAAATTTTAAATAAATATTGAACGACCGTAGGGGCAACCACTTTGCCCTACGGATTAATCCGTAGGGCCAAACTTTTATTGCCCCTACGGATGATATTATCCGTAGGGGTAACCCCTTATTTTACTAGTGGGTACATCAGGTCAAGTCAAGTAGTGTACGGTACCATGTCGGGTCAATCAACATGTGTGTAGCAAGTCAGGCCAGGGTGTAAAAGATAACATGTGGGTACTTATAGACAGCTAGCATAATCATGGTTATAATAATCAAGCATGGTTATCAACAACACGATCTAAGTAATAAGTTAAGCAATAAAGCAGATTTAATTAATTAGCTGTACAGTTATCAGTTGTGTTTAACAGACAGTGTCAGCACTATGTGAACACATTATGATAGATGTGAATGCTGAAAAATAGGTTAATAAATATTGAGTGATCCATGGATGCGACGACATGTATAATCTGTTTAATGGATGCAGTTGTAATTAGACCGGTTAAAGTTGCACATGGATGTCTGATAGGCTAAACTGGGTAAAAGGGTATCATAGCAATAAACAAATATGATCTATCATGTACAGGTGATTGTTAGATATAAATAATCAGATGCAAGATTAAGTTTCAAGTTCGGAATTATAAAAAATGTGTAACGGACTTTATACGGTTAACTTGAAATCCATTTCTTTCGATTCTAATTAGAGATTTAACAGGAAATAAGTAATTTAGCATATGAATAGTTTAAAATAGCATGTAGCAAGTTTCACTTGCCTCGACGGGTCGCGAAACAGAAAACGGAACGTTACGTGTCGGCGGGGAAAAATCGCGACGCGCGCACGGTTCACGGAATGAACCCAAACGACGAACAGTGGGGTCACACGGATCGGAGGTACTTGCTGGGTCGTCGGGAAACGTCGCCGGCACGGTCGGATTCCGGCCAAACACAAAAACAGTGAACATTAAGGATACAAGAATGCATAAAGAAAAGGAGAGGAGAATAAGAAGAAAGAAGAAAAGGAAGATGAAGAAGAGGGAGCTAACATTGATCTGTAGAGGGGTCGTGCACGTTGCCTGTGTTGACGGAGCTCCGACGAACAGCTGCAGAGAACATCGGCAATCAAGAACCGATCTGAAAGAAGAAAAGAAAAGAAAGAACGAGAAGGAAGGAGGAGAAGAAGAAGAAGAAGAAGCCATGCTCACTGAGGGGGTGCCCGAGGCCAGGGACACGGACCAAGATCACCGGCGACGATCCTACGGTGCACAGCAGATGCGTGCAGGTGCTTGGCTGTGCATGCAGGGTGCTCGGCGAGAGGAGGAATGAGGAAGGAGGGAGAGTAGAGGCGGCTGCGACGAGGGTTGAGGGGCGACGAGGCTCGTGCGGCGTCGTCGGCGCTAGGCAGAGACGAGGGAGGAAGGCGGCTAGGTTTTTCTGGAGGTGGGTTTTCTCTTTTCTGAGAACGAGGGAGGAAGAATAATATATAAGGGGGAGAGAGAGATACGTGGGCGAGAGATAGAGAGATAGAGATTCTCTCTCGCGAGAGGAAAGAGAAAATCTCACGAGAGGAGTGAGAGAGAGAGAGGGAGTAACAGTGAGGAGAGCGAGGATTGGATTTTAGTGTATGAATAGGGAGGAGAGAGAGAGAGAAAGAGAAAGGAAGGAAGAGAGAGAGGGATACGGTTGGGGCCCACGGAGAAATGAATGGAACGCTGCGATTGGCTCGCGACCAAAAGGAAGAAAAGAAAAGGAAAAAAAATGATAAAGATTTAGTGAAACGTGTTGGGTTTGATGGGTTAGGAAAAACTTTAAAAGGATTTTAAAAAGTGGGGAAAATATTTTCTGGTGGTGAATCTTAAATTTCGCTGGTTTAAAAAAAATATTAGAAAAAATGGGATTTGGCGTAATTGCAAAATATTTCAGAATTGCGCCCGGGTCGAGTCCAAAAATTTGAATTTGAAATACGAAAATTATTGGCGGGTTCCAAACATTAAAATGAAGTATTTTGTAATTAAAAAGCATACCCCCAAGAACGGACGCACGCACGTGCGCGTAGACGTCCAAACACGTCCGTTCGCTGAACGGGACGAAAACACAATGCAAGGACGCTACCACAGGGTTAGGGGTGTCGACCAGGCCATGACAAGTATTTTTAATTTAATTTTAGATGACTTAAATTGTAATATGCAGAATATGGCATGTCGGTGCAAACTATAACTGGTAACAGTCAAAGTAGTATAAATGAAATAAATACCACACACTACACATACGGTAACTGAAATTTGTAGAACTGGACTCGGTTGTTACAAATAGTATTTTCTAAAGTGTTCGTGACATGGCAATTACCGATGAAGATGTGCGTGAGCCGGCAAGTAAGTGTACGTGGTACATACGCATCATCAGTAATGGTGCTAGTGTCATAACAGCATAATATCAACAATGCGATATGAAATAACAATATAAGTATGCGATGCAGAGCGAACAACAATAATGAGCGGGAGCTGAATACTAGACACAACGATAACAAATCTACATTTAATATAAATCTAGTCTAACCACTACACTAAACTATACGGCCGAGCTAACAAGCTAAACTAAAGGTAAGGAAACCGCCTAACACCTGAGTCGATACATATGTATATATATATATATATATATATATATATATATATATATATATTAGTCGGTGATTCCGCCTCGACAATATCACATTCGATACCATATCTATACTCAATATTCCCAAGTCAAGAGCGCGGATCAAACATCAATATATAGCTCGTACGTAAATCCGTCGTACGGCACCCTAAATCTGGGTACGGTCAATATCACATTCATCATATTATTCATCTAGTATCCTCTTTATCATGATCATAATCCGGGTACTGATCTATGTCTAGTACAATACCGATATCATCAGCGCATATTATCATAAGGAAGTATACATCGCCCAATGCGGCCTATCATAAACATCCTAACATATCATATCTCATAACACGATCACATGTCGATCATTTTATTTATATCACTATTCACATGGTATCGTCATCCAACAATCCGCTATAATATCATGACGTATCTCTAATACGAATTCTGCCATATCACCGATCTCACAGTCTCAAATCATATCTCATCGACTCACCTCAAATCCCAAGTACTATCCTCAAATCCAGTATATGATCATACAGTCCCATACCTATGTGAACACATAAATATATATTCCCGTATAAACACAAATGGAAGAAGAATGTATGCAAGTATGTGAGTGTGTATGTGGGGTGCAACCACTACTCTAGGGTTTCGCAACACTAAACATATCCAATCACACCTAGAATCTATCTTTATCATCAATCATCTCAAACAATATAATCAATATATATGTGTGTATACGTATTCGTAAACATCACCACGAACTGCGGGGGTGCTATACGCCATCTACCCGACTTCTCCCCGTAGATATAAATCTACCCACCTGGTCCTCGCTCGCCGGTGCCGACGTCGCCACGCGCTTACTTGTCGTCTCGAAGTCCACATGGGGTACCTACATATCATAACGCACTGTATCGCATTAAAAACCAAATTCGAAATTGAAACGGCATACGAAAATCAAATCGGCACGCATATCACGCATAGGTCAAAACCTATCGCCTACGCATGCAAGAATAGCCAAACCAACCCTCGATATCGATGTACAAACGTCAAACCATCGAGAAAAACCCAAACACACTCATTTTCACATTCACGAACACTAATTATAATATAAAATAGGTTAAAATTCACAAAAACCCCAAACTTACTTTAAAAGTCATTTTCCCGAAAACCTTAGCAAGCAAAATTTACCGTTTTTACTACAACACTTGATGTTTTAACAATTCTAATGGCCATAATACTTATTAAACATCTTAAATAAGTCATACAACCCATTACAAAAATTTAATCTCATCAATTCTTATAAAACTAAAAATTCTAGTTTTGCAATTTTATCTATTTTTTAACAATTTCAAGTAAAAATGCACAGAACAACAACTACGCTTGGTTTTGCATGATCCAAAGGCATTAAACCACTCATTATAATATTAATAATGACATGAAACCTTAATTTAGATTTCAATCCCAATTATAAATCAATTTCTAAAAAACCTAGTTAGCAAAATAGCACATTTATCACAATTTCCAACTAACAATTTGAAACTTATAACTAGATTAGGTTTTAGCAAGTATTAACATGTTAATCTACTCATGGCAACCTTAATGATGTGATAAAACCCTATCTTGATTTTAATCTCACATATAACCATTAATCCCACAATTCAAGTTTGCAATTTAAACCAAAATTAAACACCAAATTTAATTAAATTGGAGTAATTAACCAACAATTAAGACATGGGTTAAGATTTATACCTCCCAATTAGAGATCTAGCAAGAATCTAAGCCTCCCAAATTGCTCTCTTTTCACCAAGATCCATGCTAGATGGGCCAAGGAAAAATGGGTAGAGATTGGATTTTGATTTTGTGAGATTTTAGTTGATTTTTCAAGGAATTTTTGTGGATTTTTGGAGAAGAGATAAGATGAGGAAATGAGAGGGGAGGGGGCTGCAGAAATTCTGCAGTAAGAGGGAGAGGGGAGGTGTGTGGGATTGTGGGAAAAAGTCCAAGTCAACTCTCTCCATTCCTTAATATATAAAGCCCATTCCTTCATCTTTATTCTCCTCACTTTCTTTTCTTTTCTTTCTTTGTGAACAAGTGTGGGGACATGGGGATTGGGGCCGCCCATTTTCGACCAGCAAGATGGGAGAGGGGGAGGTAGTGTGTGTGTGTGTGTCACGCCCCGCTTCCCAGTGTACGGCGAAGTGGACGCGACGAGGCCCGCTACGTATGTACTCAGAAGTACATACGCTAAGCGTAACTAAGCAATATAAAGTAAATCATAAGAGACGAATAATATAGAAATAACAGCAACTTTTATTAATAACATTCTTTTTACAATGCAGGAAAAGAAAATACAACTGGAATGAAAAGCAGTGCCTAAACAGTGGCATAATAGAAAATGAAATAAACTGGAAAGAACAAGGTACAGTATCTAGAGCTCTGGATTTTCCTGGAACTGCTCCAAATCTTCACCGGTGGGCTCGATCTCAACTTGGTCCAACGCACCTGACGACATTCAAAGAAGAAAGAGATAGAATGTCGTCAGCGAACAGGTCGCTCGGTAAGTCCCAAAAGAATAAGAAGAATGAGAATGATAGAGTAACAGTATTTTCTAAAGTATTATATTGTTGAATATTATAGAACATTGTGTAACGCTGTTGTTTGTAGCTTGGTACAGAAGGATGTCAGTGTATACGAGGGGGATCTCTATATGCTAGAGATCAAGGCAAAAGGAAAGTACAAGGAACCGTTATGCCACGGTACAACAGCAATAGGATTCAGGTTAGGTGTCTTAATCTGACCACCTCGTGCCACCTTTAACACTTTCCGTACCAATCTACCCCTTAAACCCCGTAATGTTTTAACAGTATTGTAGTGTTGGATTATGTAAGTTGGATGACTGACCAAAACCATGATATCAGTAAACATGTTGCAACTGTATAATCAGGTAAATGGAATATCAGGATAATGGATGAATATCCATGGTTTGATTCAGTCAAAAAGAATATATTGTTAACTGGGTTCATGGATTCATGTATTCAAAATGTGTTGGAATATAAAAGAATATAGATTGACTTGAATCATATTCAAGTCAGAAATAGTCAGACTCTAACCCGAGTCAGACTAAAAGAAGAGAATTTGAAGTTCAATATTAGGTAGGGGCCTTATAGTAATTTGTAAAACTTGAGGGGGTTTTATGTAAAAAGTACTTTTGTATATTTTTCAAAATACACCTCAAGTGTTTATTATTCGTCTTTATTGTTATAATGAATGTGAATTTTATTTGTGTTATTCTAGTGAATATATCCTAATAAAGGTATTAATTATTTTATCTGAAATTCATGGTATTTTAGTGTAATTTTTAATCTTGTAATTTTTTAGGAAAATGTGGAAACTTATATTATGATAAAATAGATGTTTAAATGATAATTACATATATATTAACACATGAATAATTTTATATAAATATTTTATTTAGAAAAAATCTCATTTTCCCTAAATATCGTATTTTGAACCTTTCGAGACCGAATGCTCCTTGCGGAGGTCTGAATCTCGCACTACTAGCCTGCGGGTGCACGATGAACCGTACTATCCCTAACAGGTTCCCCAAAAGTGGGTTGTAGCGGCGCTTTGCTTAGGTTTAACAAATACTTTTCATTTGGGAAAACGGTTTTATAAATATGGGGTATTTATTTGCAAAAGAGTACAGTTTCCCGTATTTTAGTTATTAGGGTTTCCTAAACCAACTAGCCTGTTTCTAAGGTCTAAACGATGAGTCATTAGAAGCCTCAAATCGCCTCTTCACCGTCAATTGCGGCCAGGTAAGTGCCAGGTAAGTGGGAAGGAACCACAGTCGTGGGCCTAATTAAAAACCACTAGCCTTAGACACACTTGCCTAGGCACCCCAAGACAGTTTAGATAAACGATCGATGTCCATGACCTATCGTGCTTTCATTTTATTTAAAATTTTATCTAGAAATGTTTACAACTTAAAGCTTTAAATAAAAGTTATAAAGATTACGGTATTTTAGTGAAAAAGTCCTGTAATTTCGTATTCTGTGTTTTGATATCTATCAATTAGGGTTATATTGAGTGTGTGTAGGGGTAGGTCATTACCCCGTGACTTATTTTAAGTTTTGGTGAAGTTTAAAGGTAAAACATGACAAGCTAAAGTTGAAGGTATTAAAGTGCAAGAATACGATATTTAAAAACGTTATCATTTTATGTGTGAAATTTCATTCAAATTGGGTTCTACAAGTTTAGTGATCAAGATAAACCTATTTAGGAGTGAGGGAATTAATTGAACTAAGAAAAATGAACTTCATGGTATTTTTATGAAAAGAATACGGTTTTGCAAAGAAGTTATCATTTTATGTGAAAAAGTTTGATTAAATTGGTTTATGGGTGATTAATAGTCAACAAGCATATGGGTAGATAATATGTATTAGGTGACAAGTGAAAATTTAGAAAAAAACCGAATCGGAAATCAGTTTGTCCGATTTCCGTCGGGTTCCAAAAAGTCGTATTTTTACTTTAAAGAAAAGAGAGATAGAAGAAGGTGGGACTTACGATTTGGACAAGCTAAGGAAGCTAGAGGTCGTGATGGTTGTCGATTCGTTGAAAACGTCGCGAAGGTCCTGATCCGGTCGCCGGAATCCGTCGTCGATTTCGGCAGCGCTTCCCTTCTCGCTCTTCGTACCGAGTTCTCGAGAATTTGGGAGAGTGGACTTAGAGTTGTGAAGGGAAAAGGTAGAGTATAGGGGTCTTTATATAGGGCTAGGCTAAGGTTAGGGTTAGGGTTAAAAAAAATATTAAAAAAATATAAAAAACATTAAAAATTCATTAAAAATCATTAAACCTAGGAGTAAAAGGGATTTATTGGCCAAATCAAAACCGATCCAGGTATAATAAGTGTGCAAGAGGGTTGACCAAGTCAAGAGCCAACTTTTCTCAGTTGGTGACTCGGCCGTCCGGCCAAGTCCGGCCGGCGGCGCCGGACCGAGTCGGCCGAGTCGCCGGCCGGCGGCGCCGAGTCGGGCCGAGTCAAGGGTCCAATGGCCGGGGGTTTTCCTGAGGAACAACTTGGTATTTTTACTTTTTGTTGTCCAGTACATATTTTGGGAGTTATGGCCTTTTTACCGTTGACTTCCCAAAAAAATTAAAACAAAATAAATACAAAAATAATGTGGAGCATGGGATTTGAACTCCGGTGGCTTGGTTCAGCAGTGCAAGGTATTACCAATGAGCTACAAGCTCCTTCTTGTAATTATTATGGTTTTTAATTACTTAAACTGATAGCAGCAAGAATAAATACTCCTAGTATACATTAAATTTAAAGTAATTTCTTGTACACTAAAAATTGAGTTATTTCATTTTTGTAGCTTGTAATTAAAAACAAAAATAATTACCTAAATCTTGTGCTCAGGCTAAAATACCCCTTTGTGGATTTTAAAAATATTTTGAAAAAAATTTGTATAGGAAAAAGGTGTATAAGAAAATTAGGGTTGTTATAGTGTGTGAAGCAATGAATACCAAACACCAATTCAATATGCACCAAAACCCTTTTATTTTCACAAAATAAGCCTTTTCTTCAATATTTTCTAAAACTGATTAACAACTTCATTTCATTTCAAAAACAACGTGTTAAAATTTGGTTTAATTTGTTATGATGCACAAAATTTGTTTCAACCCATTCCAATTTGTAATTTTCCCTAATTAAATGTATTGGTGACGGCTTAAAATAATATTAAAATAATTAATTTCGGAAACTTTTTTAGAAAATTTGAAATTTCACCAGTCGCTCAATAAACACCAAATACTAGTAATTACATAGCTAGAATATGTATATTTAATTTTATAATAAATATATTTGTATTTTGACTTTTTACGGAAAACCCCCTTATTTTACCGATTTTCCGAAATTTCTCCGAAACGATTTTCAAAACATTACAGTCTCATAACCCAATGAGCACATGTATACTATCTTTGGTGACATACTGACACCAATGGCTTGTGAGACCGGCCACCGCCTCTCATCGGGGTCTCAATAAGTATACACTAGTCTACTGTGGAGTATGGATGCTCAGTCTCGATAATCTCTCGACTAGGGACATTTAAAAATGTGCTTATAGACCACCCAGCTCCCACGTATATGATCGTCATCATAATGCTGGTAGTCAAGAATGAATCTTATGGGCCCTATCAACATGTAATAGTGATCTGTAATACCACATAATGCATGTACATGATGATAAAGACAAACCAGATAACATACTATCATTTTGAGTAAGACTGTTCTATCCGTATAGGTCCTCCCTCAATCATCATAATCACCTTCCCGCAATTACAATAATTGCCTTGAGGGCACTATAGCCAATAATCTCCCACTTTCACTTAAGGCTAATTATTGCAGTGTCGCATATTCACAGCCCGTGTGATACCGAACACCCAACTTCTCTACTAATCAGTCTCGCAAAGCTCGTTTGTGAAACTCTTGCGTTCGAGAAATAGCCTCAGTGAGTGGATCCGCTCCAGTGTTTCTATTTTTATCTCTCTATATCTCAACTTCATGGAAAAAGACTATCTCCCGAAATGAGCAATACCAGTCTTAGAATTTGTCTGGATTTCTGACGGGACTCAGTTCACAAATGAACTCCAAATCCAGCAAACTTCTTAGACTGTATCATCCACTGAATTTAATTAGTATTATGTGCCATGCCTTCCACAGTATCCGCTTGGACTACCTGTCCAACATACTGCCCCTCAAAAGAGGGAAAACTATAACTCTGACAGTCACTCTGTCATTCAGGTCACCTTGGAAGCCAGAAATGATAACCGCCTCCTAAAGGAGGCTGCCGTTACCATATACCAAGAACATCCACTTATGTTCATAACTGCTTCCCAATGTTTCTCTAGGATTGGATTAATTTATACTTATTGCAGCCTGTGCAAAATCAATATCTGGTGTTGTACTTGACATCTCATGATTGACTCAATTGCCTAAGCAAGCGATATGCCAATCATGCAAATCTCTCTCCTCATCAGTCTAAAAGACATCTCTTTAGAGAGGGTGACTCCATCACCTGCGGGTACACCACCACGTCAGGAGTCGTCCATTCTAAAACACTTTAGAATAGTGTCAAGTACACGAATTGGAACACTTTCCAAATCTAGATCTAAAACCATAGATCTAGTGACCAGAATCCCTGATATTTTGTACATATCCTATGTGGAGAAACCACCTTGTGACAACCACGGTATAACCGATCGTAGTATAGGAAGATCTCTTCCTATTAAGTGCATGTCATCCAAATACCAGGATATCACTCCCTACTACCTTCTTATCAGATCCATCTCTTATTCTGATGAAGTCAAACTCTATGACTGTCACATCAAAAATAGATGATCTATCTCCGCTATATCTGCTTTAGTCTATAAATAGACATAAGCTACTTGCCCACTATGCTTCGGCTGCTCCCACTGACTACAACAACCCTCTGACATAGTCATATACATTTGCACTTCTAAAGCTAGTTTAGAACGACGTTATACCCATCCTCCTGCCAGACCTCATAGTCCAGAACAACAATAGTGGCAAGTTTGGGTAATCAAAAACCTTCCTGTCACCGTCTTTGAGGAGACCTAAGTATCTCTCGGGTGTCTGAGATTACCCACCAAATCTGCGGAGTGGATAATGGATTGTTGAAACCAATTGAATCCTCAGGTTCTACTAAATTTTCAGCAATCGTTTGTGGTTCTGGAATCATTTCCAGTTCTACCATATTCCCACTAATGTTTTCTGAAAAGAATCCATTTTACTAAAACTGTAGCGAGTTAAGAACAATATAACTATTGATATTCCAGATGGTAGAATGTTATCCCTCGTTAAAGCCTGGGATAACCCACAAACTGCCATTACTGAAACGTGCCTTGAGTTTGTCCAGATTCTAGTTTTAAGTATCCGCCGGACAACTCCATATACCTTAACATCGTTAAGATATGAATCCATTCTATATATCCAATATAGAAATAACGGTACTAATTTAATTGGAACCAGATTAAAAAATCATACAGCTATTTTCAGTGCATATCAAATAAACGAAAGAAGGCCATAAAGCATTACTCATCCATGAATACATCCACATATGAGTAACCTGAAAGATAAGCAAGTTTTCAAAACTATTACTTACAACGGAATACCAAATATAAGTATATACATCTTCGATCACCTTGAATAATCCTGATACTTGCAACATATGGTTCTCTACTTTATTCTTATACTTATATCTTCTCAAAATCTGGACCTTGTATTTCAACGAAATACTTGTCTAAAACTAGAGAAGTCATGAGTAAACATAATATAGTACGAGTACCAACCCCTTTGTCCTGACGGACATCGGACAACATACAATACTTTGTATAAGTCCTCTGAGTTTAACAACTCAAACCCTGTGCGTCGTAGGTTGAAAACTGTACTATGGTTAAGAAGAATTACACCGTTGTTGAATGCACCTTACCTAACTATCAACTGATATAGGTAAATATCATAGACATAATTTCAAAAAGTTATATCTCACTTTATAAAATAAACGTACAGATATATCAGTCTGAAATTGGTGCATAACGACGGATATTTAAAACTAAATATTTGTCGTCAGGCAAAACCCAGATGATTTTCTTAAATATCACCCATTACAAAGAATTCCGATATATAGAGGATTTAATTACCCAATTCCCAATATCTTACTCCCGCTCATCATCTGTAATGCCATACAAATGTGAGAAACAAATCTGGTAAATACATACCCTGGAGTTAGAATCTAATTGGGAAAACAGTTTTCAATTAATATCGCACAGTGAAACTGAAACATGAAAATGTTTCGAAGACGTAGCTGGTATTCCTAGTAATGTCTCTTCCACTATCTAGATTCATGACTGTAACCGTATATTTCCTTGCCCTCACTCCAATCCCTTTAAATGTCTTTATTTATTACCTTCTGTACACCACACTTAGGCTAATCGATTTTATTCCTTCCTACCCTTCGGCACCAGCCTAAGGTTTGGAAGAAGACTATCAAATAAGCGCAATAGGTGTACTCTCCTAATACTAGGAGCTCTCGCAACCTGAGAGAAGGTAAAGGGAAAAGACAACTGAATAATCCTTATTCTATTTCTCCAGAACCAGAAACTATTCTCGAACTAGAACAAGTTTCTTTGAGTTCGTATGTAACTATACGATGGAATATCCAAGAAATTGGATTTACGTAGTGATACAGAGTGTTTTGGAGAAATGCAAAGGTGATATAGGAGTGGCAGGGGTATACGGTGTTTCGTCGTGAATGATAGTAGTCGCAATTTCCTTTGCCCTTTATCTAATCCCTTTATATGTCTTTACTTGTTACCTTCTGTACACCATACTTAGGCTAATTGGTTTTCTTCCTTCCCTACCTTTCGGCACATGCCTATAGTTTGGAAGAAGACTATCCAATAAGTGCAATAGGTGTACTCTCTTAATACCAGGAGCCCTTGCAACCTGAGAGAAGGTCAAAATAAAAGACAACCGAATAATCCTATTCAATTTCTTCAGAACCAGAATTCATCCTCGAACTGGAACAAGTTCCTTCGAGTTCGTATATAACTATACGATGGAATATCTAAGAAATATGGATCTTCGTAGTGATACAAAGTGTTCTGGAGAAATGCAAAGGGGATGTAGGAGCGGTAATGATATATGCGACTAAATGACAATCCAAACGCCAAAGTGTTTTAAGAAGATTCAGTTAACTTGGTTCAAGAGTTTTATAAGGTCAGGCCATGGTCGCTGTCAAAGAGAGAAAGAAAAGAAACACTCACTATGCACTCTAACCTAGACCAGATTGGTTAATCACTTTATCTAATCAGGATGGCTCCCACTGTTTTCTCAAATTCTCCTTCAAACCCTAAAAAGAGAATTAATTGGGATCATCTAAAATCACTCGAGGAGTAACACCTACTCATCAGTGGGAATCGAGATCCAGCTATCATCGCATGATAACTTGATGGAATCCACTCAAGTCACCACACTCCAGAAGGTATGCGCATGCCTGGCAAGTTTCCTGTATGTTTGAAACTCCCGATATGGTTTTTACCCCTAGGACCCAAGTGACCTTGACTAAAGATCAAAATGTCAAAAGGTCCTAGTCAAGTTCTATCCGTCATTATCTTGATTGCATTAGACCCACCCATACGAGTCTTGACTAAAGATCAAAATGATCGCACGACTGTCCTAACCAATCGCATTATCATGCAACGGAAAAGTATTACATAGCTACCGAACACTACGCCTCGACTAAAGATCGAAATGCGTAGCACGAATACTAAGCACTACCAATCCGAAATGACGGAGGCCTACGGCTGGTTTTTGGCGAAAAAACTTTAACGTAATGAACTTGATATCGTTGAAGAAACCGAGTGGTTTTACAAATATATAGTGGCGCAAACTTTTGCTAAAGAGCTCACTCCCTTTGAAGGGATCTCGGATCTTTCCACATCGAATGAGGTGTATGATATTCCAAACTGAATACCACGATTCAAAGCAAAAGAATCGACTATAGTGAAGTTATTACACTGATGCAAGCTTTTGCCCAAGAGGTCACTCCCGATGAAGCGATCTCGGCTCTTGCCTCGTCGAATGAGGTACTGGATATTCATAACCGAATATCGCTGTGCAAAGCAAAAGGAAATGTCTGTAATGTCAGTTTTCAAAAACTTGGTTCCAACAACATCATATAGTTTGTTTTCCTTGCATTAATCGGAATTAATGCAGTCCTATCAATTAAACCATATCACACCATAAAAGAACGAAAATACAATATACGTATATACCATCCGCATTCGCCGCGGGGTCTCGTCATGCACCGTTAAGTTACTTAACTAACGGCAGAGCGGGGGCTAGACTAGCGCGGGTGCAAAACATATACAATATCTACTAATATATTTATAAATATATATAACATTCGTCCCATACATGATATAAGCAACATCACAGAATCTCAACAAGCAACACAGAATGGTGGATAATCTTGGAGCCTCAGGTTTCATTTGAGCTGCAAATAAGACCCGTTCCCTATCATATGGATAGCCTGTGCAATGAAAACCTGGACCCCTACGAACACGGCAAGTTATCCGCCAATCCCAGAAGAGGAAACCCCAATCAACAAAGTGAATGGGCCGCCCAGCACTTCACGGAATTCGGTAACTTAAGCACCCCTCCGTGGGTCAACTTGTACCTCCTACGAATGCGTCGAATATCCTACCAATTCTAGAGTGAGTCCCCCTCCGTCTCAACGCCATGAGATGCGGGCTCGTTGCCCTCTAGAATTCGGTTATTCGAGCACTCTACCGCGGAGTAATCCTTGTACAGAAAATTAAAATATATGTACAAGGGTGACATCGACCTCAACCCGGTCGTGCCCCAAACAAATAATATACAAACTGGCAGAGACGACAGTCCACATGTCGGATGCTCGCCCCGCAATATCAAATGTACAAATGAATCTAAAATGTACAACTATTATTGCACCACTGGCTATCCACCATGACAATCCAACCACAACCACAACACAACACAGAACATTAACGTGAATGTCATGTTCGCAAACTCATCTAATAGAATATATAACAGTTAGACGAGTTATACCGCTCTAATGACATTCACGGTCGCAGATAGTAATGTATGCACTGAAACTTATAAACGGTGTTAAAATAGCGACTTCGAAATACTCTGTATTGCCCCAAACCATGAGATAACAGAATATGTAATCTAGGCAAAAACAAACAACACTTGAAACCCAATATTCAAGAGCCCAGAACACCCAAAAAATTTCAAGTCCCAAATCCATTACAGGACCGGCCAGGCCGGTTTTTCAGCTATTCTCGCCGGCCAAAACTTGTTATTTGGGGCTCATGTTTTGAGGGTGTTCTAGATACAACATGAGTATCCTTCTGCAATTGTTTAAAAATGATTTAAAAGACTTGAAAAAATCGACAGCAACTTGAATATTTTGCGTATTGTTTCGGAGTTGTTTCGGTTTCGTTACTTTAAACATCGTTTAAACTGCTAGTTTAGGGTTTATGGATTGGCTCTGATACCATGTTGGGTTATGCCAGCGTCCTAGCCATCTGCCGTGACCGTTTGCGGAACAAAAATTTTCAAAACTGGCACTAGAACAACCCTATAACCCGGATCTACCATAAACCTAAAGCTAGCAAACTAAAAAGGAGTTTAGAATGATTATACCGAATGATCCGAGTCCTTCGGTCTTCTACCATCTTCCTAAGCTCCTAGAGGCCACCATGATCAAGCTTGATCGCCGGTCTCCCTCCATCGAAGATGATCGACCTGAGGATTTGTAATTCGAGCTCCAACCTCATAATCGAGGTAACTAAGCTACCTAGTTCGCTAAACTAGATAGTCTAGAAGATGTAGAGTCTAATGATAGATTAATTTGTCTCCAAATAGCTTAGGTTTCTCAACACATGAGAATTTTAGGGTGGAGGTAGAAGAAGCAAGCATGAGGAGATGAGAGTGTGAAGCAACCATCAAGAAAGGCTAAGTGTTAATCTCACAACACAAATATCAAGCATGCCACAATAGTAACTCATGAGTCATCCCATGAGTCACCAAGTGAGCCATGCTTCCATAAATACAAGGAACACCTCATCCTCCACCTCATTTAATCATTTAATCCTAAATGGTAAAAACTAAATGAGGTGCCTTTTTCTAGAAGCACCTCATAATAAATTACAAGAATACCCATCATCCGTATATACATACCCGAATCCGTATTCCGAAAAATACGAATATACAGAGACGAAAATAATCCAATAATATAATACTAGGATCCGACTTAAACCAAAGCCCACCAGTATTATCCGTCCGAATCATGACACGTGTACAAGTGCACGTATATAATCGAACCCCGCCGTAAAATCATACGGCTTCTACATCGTTTCACCCGAAGCAGGGAAACCCTCTGTGTGGGACTCTAAAGACTTGTCAATACGCTGACAGTGAGTTTAACCACAAGCACGTCAGCTGCACTAGCTGTACGTAACGGCTACCCAGGTATTGAGCGAAAGGAAGGCCAACGAGCGAACTCATCCGAACCCATACTAAGTCTGTCCGTGACAATCTCCATACAGTCCGGTCTGTTCATCTAAGAGTATCGCATATTGAGTATAGGGGGTGGATAAAGTCAGACCCCTATTAACGCGATATTTCGTGTTGGTATGAAGCCCATCACCAACTGAGAAACTACTAATCCAAATCAGTAATTCTCGATTACCTTGGCCAAGGATTTCTGGTGATGGCCACTCGTGCATCTCGCGACATCAACCCCCAATACCGGAAGAGATGAATCTCCGACGATCCGCTCACTGCCTCCATGTGGTTCGGGACTGTACCCAACTAAAACCTGTTTGCACGACTCCTTTGAGCCGTGGTAGGGTAGTAATCAAAACACAGTGGCAACTCACACGAGAAAAATAACGATCTCAAGCCGACAGACTAACCTGTACACATGTCATCTGGGAACTGCTATCTGACAATAGGTATAATACCAACTAATATGCTCTCGGAGAGTCCGTCCAGTATACTCATAACCCAATGAGCACATGTATACTATCTTATGTGACATACTGACACCAATGACTTGTGAGACCGGCCACCGCGCCTCGTCGGGGTCTTGATAAGTATACACTAGTCTACTCTGGAGTATGGATGTCCAGTCTCGATACTCTCTCGACTAGGGATATTTAAGGACGTGCTTATAGACCACCCAGCTCCCACGTATATGATCGTCATCATAATGCTGGTAGTCAAGCAAGAATTCTATGGGCTCTATCAACATATAATAGTGATTTGTAATACCACATAATGCATGTGCATGATGATAAAGACAAACCATATAGCATACTATCATTTTGAGTAAGATTGTTCTATCCGTATAGTTCCTCCCTCAATCATCATAATCATCTACTTGCGATTACAATAATTGCCTTGAGGGCACTATAGCCAACACCATTATCTTTACAAATGGTAATAAGAAGAGTTTGAGTGCTCTTTTTTACTTCTTGCATGAATATGAGTCAATTTCTGGACAGAAAGTTAGCAAGTAGAAGAGTGCCTTTTACACAGGAAAAGACTGTCCTCCCTCTACTGTTTCCTCCATCTAGAAAGTGATTGACATAAATAAAAGATCTTGGCCAATTGTTTACTTGGAGCCCCCTGTATATCAGGGGAGATGCAAAGTCTCCTATTTTGAGCCTTTGGTTGAAAAAATTAGTCAAAAGCTACAAGGATGGCAATCCAAGCTTTTATCTCAAGCTGGGAGGCATGCCTTAATCATCCATGTTCTCATGTCTATGTCAGTCCATATCCTTGCCTCCTGTAATCCACCTGCAACTACCATAAACAGAATATCCTCAAAAATTTCTAAATTTTTCTGGAATGATGACATGAATGTCGAATATCACCATTGGGTGTCCTGAGAGAATATTTGCAAACCTCAAATTGAGGGTGGTCTTGACATAAGGCTCCTCAAGAAAGTTGCTGAAGCATATAATATGAAGAAGACTTGGAAATTCATTAGGGGAGACGGTTTATGGACAAGGTAATATGGATGCAAAATACATTAAAAATTCAGAGCCTATTATGAATTCCACGGTTTCTGCCAACTGCAAGAAAATTTATCATTACATTCATATTGCAAGTTCTTGTCTAGGATAATTGATCATGGTAACATTGATTTCTGGAATAGGGTCTGGCTTGGTGACAACCCTTTAATAGATTTGGTCTCTACATCTGTTACCGATTCCTATTAACAAAATCATCCTTAATAAAGGTTGGGATCTTACAGATATACAAGAAATTATTTGTAATATTTCAGAAAAATAAAATATTATTTTTGGGAATTTTTATAATTAAATAATAAATATTATGAATATTTTATTAATGCGGTATAATTAAATACCGATAAATTGGAAAATATTTGGAAAATTATAGCAATTTCTGAAATGAGGGTGTTTGATGGGATTTAGGCAAATTATGAATTTTTATAATTAATTATATTCCATTTTAATGCTAATCGCGATTAAATATCACTAATCGTGCATTAAACTTGTTTTGTGCATGTGACAAGCACCTTATCATATTTGCAAGCATTTGTTATATTTTCCTACATGGTCTTTACTTTTTATCATGCATGACTTTGTATTTATTGAGAAAAGAAAAGATAAAGGAAAACAAAAGAAAAGAAAAGAAAAGAAAGTACAAAGAAAGAAGCATGGGCAAGAGAGAGAGAGGGTGAGAGGGCATCTTTGACCATGGCTATTCTCCTCCTTTATTTTTCTCCTCATCATTTTTCTTCCCTCCTCTCTCATGGCTGTCTCTTGTTCCTCCCTCCTCTACCTCCTCACAACATCGCCAAAAACATATCAAAAGTTCATCCCCCTTTCATTGAAAATGTGCACAAGATCATCACTAGCATTTTGGACCAAAAAAAATTGGATTTTGAAGACTTGGGGCACTCAAGAATTTTCTTGAGTTGCCAAATGAGCTAATTCTTTTACCTTTAGCATTGTATTCCATTCACTTTAGCTTCTACGCATGTTTAGAAGTGATTAAGTGATGTTTAGTGAGGTTTGAAAATTCCAAGTTAAGGTTTTGAGAAATTATTGAATTCAAAAGTGTAATTGAGGTTAGTAAAGACCACAAACCCCTTTAGTAATAGTATATTGGACCTAAAACCAGAGACAAACCCTAATTCACGAACTTTGAAATCTGCCGCTATTGGATTTTCTGGAAATTGTGAGCTTATTTAGAGATCTGCTAACACCCGGGGCACCTGAAAATTTATTAACAAATACAGTGATACAAGCAAGCATTCTAGAAGCTACCACTGAAACCCTAGCCCCTATTTCCTTACCTTGGCCGCAAATATATCCATTCTGGCCGCAAATTGCGGCCAGAGCAAGGAATTGGGGGTTCGTGTTTGGTCCAAGGATTTATCTCCAGTAAAATAGACCCTCCATGTATGCAAAATTGACAAATTTCACCTAGGGTAAAATCTGAGACCATTTTCTTGAGTTGCTGCATTGTTTTGCGACTTCGTTTTAAATTAGGATTTGGTATTTGATTTTGTGTTCCGTCGTCTGATATTTGTACGTCAGCAACGAGGGTTGTTCGGTGGTTTTGCAGGCGTAGGCTATACGTTCTAACTTATAAACGATTCGAATGCCGCTTTGGTTTTCATGTTCGATTCTTGATACTATATGACGCATTGGAAATTGTAGGTACCCCACGTGTGTTAGTTATATATATGCCCTAGAGACCATTGTTGTACATATGATGTATATTATAGTGGATGCTTGGATATATATAGAGAGAGAGGACTTTCTTACTCATCATGATAGTATGCTATTTGGTTTTACTTTGTCTTAACATATTGACTTGTATTAGTTTATGTCACATCCCGCTTCCCAAAATGGGGAAAACGAGGGATGACTAGGCCAGCCATGCTTCTACGGTCAAGGAATAATCCCGCCGTAGTCATACTTCGGTTTCTAACATTACATGGTAATCAGTAAGCAAAGCACAGCAGTAAAGGAATTACATTACTAAATTATTACATTAAAATCCATTGTTCACAAATTACAAATAAACATGAAGAGTTACTAACCAAGTTCAATTACACGATCTCTTTTATGGAAAGCAGAAAAGAAAGAAAAGCACTCCAGACTAGATCTCCGTCAGCTCGAAAGGTAAATCCGTCTCGTGCGCTGGTATCTCCACGGGATCTGATCATGCATACTCAGGTCGTCAGAGCGACGTAATAAAAATTTATAGAATGATGATATGAAACAGGTAAATACGGTAATAACAATGAAAGTACAATGCGAGTAATCACTATGTCACTATATGATGCAAAGTATGATCTGTGTCCCTATCAGTCTCTAGGTCATGTTTGAAATCGCATAGTGGAAAGAAGGATCATGTTTAACAGGAGTCTCGTACATACCCGAGACAACGGCCCACATGCCCGGGACATAACCCTGTCAGCCGGATCGCTAGATCCTACCTAATATATATATCACTGCTCGAATGATCAAACTCTAAAACACGGTCCCGCTAAATACGATTCTCTTTCCACTTCTATTTCCCCTTTTTTCCCAGATTTACACTATTTATGATTTTGATTTAGTCGTGTACAAGTATACCAATGACACGGTTTTATCATTGTTCACTGTATTAATCACTGTCACGAATGTTCACTTTCCATTGGTGTACTCGACACTGCTAAACCAACATCATTCACGCACGATAATGCAATATCCACTGAACACTAACACGCACTAACACTATGTATATGGCAATTGGGTAAGATATGTGTATGTATGCCATTAATAAGTCATGTATGTTATGAACCAATGTGCACGTCATCAACTTACAAAAAATGCATTAATTCATATGTTTATAATCCAACAAAATGATACAAATACGATAATAAGTACACTATGTCAGAAGTTCATCAAAATTGGTTTCAGTTCAATCGGGTTTCCGGTATTCAAGTTACAGCCGTTTCATTTTAAGTGCTCGCGGCTGGAAATTCAGTTTCTGAACTAAACGTCCGTTTCGTGACACGAATTTCACCCAGTTTGGATCAGAATTTAGTGACAATACAGTTGAATAAAATCTAGGGTTTTCAATAGGGTATTCAACGCAATAGACGGATTCTCAATTGCAACTGTACGTAGAAAGTTACACACTGTTTATCACTAGTTTGTCACTTCTGAATCTGTTCTGGACTGTTATACGTCCTGCCCTTTTAATTTACAAATTAAATAGCAAACGACGATGAAACGGAATGAAACCACTTGTGTTATTTAGCTAAGAGATTCACGTTTAATAAACTGCAGAGTTCCGCAACATAAGAGTTCAGGAAATCAGGTGGCACACATTATGGAACAGTAAACAGTAACCAGAGTCGCTCTGGACTGCAGTCCAGAGCCGTACTCCGATCCAGATATCGTCATAATTTCAGTACAGAAACCATTAGAAACTTGCATATGGTTATAGTTCGTCAACTCGGCTTCGATTTAAGCCCTCGAACACATCATTTCAGTATGTACATAATTTATGGTGATTTTAACAATTTTCAGATACGGGAAAGTTCCAGTTTTACGGGTATATTTGGGGGTAATCGTTTTAGTCATTAACAGTCGTATGTTCCAGTGAAATTTATACAAGATATTCATTATCACACGGGCCAGCATAGGAAATCCAATTCCATCAATTTATATGAATATTTTCATTGGGATCATACATCAAGCAGGTATGTCATATAATTCATCGGAAATTGTAAATTGGTAATTTATACGATTTGAGTTTGTAACACTAATAGATTAGCATGTAGCAAGTAAAATACTTGCCTGGAAACGTCTTGGGCGATGCACGACAGCAGCCGCGTCACGATCGCGCGACGAACGACGTGAATTGGTTTGCACGACTTTGGCTCGCGTTTCTGTTTCGTCGTCGGATTTGTCCGGGGAACGACTCGTGGTCGCTGGAAGCGGAGAGGTGCTCTGTGGATCTCCCGGGGTGTTCTGGGATCGACGACGGTCGGCGGCGGCGCTCCGGCGATGGACAACAGTGGTGTGCTTGGATGGGTATTTTGGATTTGAAGAGAAAGAGAGAGAGAGAGAGGGCTCGGGTGTGGATTTGGAGTGATGATGACGATGCTGAGGATGGTGAAGGTCGATGAGGTGTTTCTGGTCAGTTGGGGGCTCGCCGGTGTCGTGGGTGCCGGTGGTGGTCGAGCTCGGTGGTGAGGGGATTGGGTGTGCAGGGGGTGCTTGGTTGATGGAGTGGAGTGGTGAGGGGCTCAGTTGTGGAGGAGGAAGGGAAGAGGTTGATGATGTGGTGGGAGTTTGGAGGAGATTCGTTGTCGTCGGAGGGAGTGGTGTGGTGAAGTCGGCAGTAGGTTCGCGTAGAGGAAGCTGGAGGTTTCTCGAGAGGGAGAGAGAGAGAAGGTTTGAGATTGGGGGTGAGAGTGAGTGAGGGGGAAGCGTTGAGGTTGAGGAGATCGCGAGTCGAGGGGGGGGGGGCAACGGCAGGCGACGTGGCCTCGAGCGCCGGCGCGAGATGCGGATCGCAGAAAGAAGTACGCGGGAAATGGGGAAAGAGACGTTGGGGAGAGAAGAAGTCGTCGCAGCGGGTCGGGTCGGGTGAAGCGGGCTGAAGGGAGTTGGGCCGGGCCGATAGGGTTTGTTAATTAAATAAATTACTTTTAAATTTTCGTGGGCTGAGGAGGGGACGGGCCGGCTCAGGGCTAGGTTTTAATCCCCTTTTCTATTTTTTTTCCTGTCGGGCTGGGTTGATGGGGAAAGGCCGGGGAAATTGTTTTAATGGGGAAAATTCTTTGGGCTGAGGGTTTTATAAAGGGAAATGATTTATTTGGTTTGGGTTTTGGTTTTCCAATTGGTTTTAGAAATTAAATACAACTTACGCACTAATCCTCACACTAAAATAATGATACGGAAAAAGAAATGATATTCGGGAACTTGGGAAAATAGAGAAAACTTTATAGTAGGAAACGGGGATTTACATCATACCCCCTTACAAAAATTTCGTCCTCGAAATTTAACAAGAATACAATGAAGCAAAGTACTAAACAAAGAGATGTGGATAACGAGCACGGATATCTTCCTCCCGCTCCCAGGTGGATTCTCCTGGGGAACGACCGCCCCAAGATACTCGGACTAACGGAATGACCTTATTCTTCAGCACTTTCTCTCTGCGGTCGAGAATGGTAGTGAGCTGCTCCCCGTATGACAGATCGGTACCCAAAACTAGCTCCGAATAGTCCAGGACATGGCTCTCATCCCGAACATAACGCCGCAACTGTGACACGTGGAAGGTATTGTGCACACCAGCTAGCGATGGAGGCAAGGCAAGTCGGTAGGCCACCTCTCCTACTCGCTCTAGCACCTCAAAAGGTCCGATAAAACGGGGACTAAGCTTTTCTCGACCTCCGAACCTGATAACTCCACGGGTAGGGGAAATCCTCAAGAATACGTGATCTCCGACTTCGAATTCTAGTGCCCTCATGCTGGTATCTGCCCAACTCTTCTATTGATCCTGAGCCGTCTTAATACGCTGCCTGATCATTTGGACCTTATCGACTGTCTGAACAATGAGCTCGGCACCCAATAATCTTCGCTCTCCCACATCATCCCAACATACTGGGGATCGACACTTCCGCCCGTAAAGCGCTTCGAAAGGAGCCATCTGAATGCTAGCCTGGTAACTGTTGTTATAGGAAAACTCGACTAGATGCAGGTGGTCCTCCCAGGAACCCTGAAAGTCCAACATACAAGCTCTCAACATATCCTCGAGCGTTTGAATCGTATGCTCGGATTGTCCATCCGTCTGCGGGTGATAAGCTGTGCTGAATTTGAGGCGGGTACCCAAGCTCTCCTGTAAGCTCCTCCAAAAGTGCGACACGAATCTGGTGTCTCGATCTGACACAATGCTTACTGGAACACCGTGAAGTCTCACTATCTCCTGCATATATCTCTCTGCCAGTGATTCTGTCGACTGTCCCACTCGGAATGGTATGAAGTGTGCAGCTTTCGTGAGGCGATCGACGATAACCCAAATAGCGTTATTGTCCCTAAGGCTCCGTGTTAAGGCCGTTATGAAATCCATGGTAATGTGCTCCCACTTCCATTCCGGTATCGGAAGTGGTTGTAACAACCCTGCAGTCCTCTGATGCTCTGCCTTCACCTGCTGACAGACCAAGCATCTGGATACGAACCTCGCAATTTCCCGCTTCATTCCGTTCCACCAAAAGTGCTGCTTTAGGTCCCGATACATCTTCGTACCTCCGGGATGCACAGAATAAGCCGAACTATTCGCTTCAGCCAGTACCTCTTCTCGAACAACTCCCTTGGGTACGCAGAGTCTGCTACCGAATCTCAAAGAACCATCTTCATGTATAGTTAAGTCCGATCTCAGTCCGGCTTCTACTTGCGCTCTGAACTTTTGCAATCGGGGATCATCTGCTTGTGCAGCCTTGATGCGATCCACCAGGGAAGATTGCACCTGTAGTTGCCAAAGTTGACTGAGTGCGCCCGGTGTAACGACTTCAAGCTCGAGTCTCTGAAAGTCCTCAATAATGCTCCTCTGACCGGTCAACATCATGACCGCTGGCTTGCGACTGAGCGCATCTGGTACAACATTCACTTTCCCCGGGTGATACTGAATGTCCAAGTCATAATCTGCCATCAGCTCTAGCCATCGGCGCTGCCTCATGTTTAGTTCCTTCTGCGTGAAGACGTACTTCAGACTTTTATGATCCGTGTACACCTCTACCTTATCGCTCAATAGATAGTGTCTCCAAATCTTCAACGCAAAGACTACTGCAGCTAATTCCAAGTCATGCGTAGGATAGTTCTTCTCGTGATTTCTCAGCTGCCGAGAGGCTTAAGCCACCACTCGGCCGTGCTGCATCAGAACACGGCCTAAACCCTTCCCTGAGGCATCACTGTGTATCACCAAACCACCGGAATCATCTGGTACTGTAAGAATAGGCACCGTGGTTAACTTCTGCTTCAGCATGTCAAATGCCTGAGTGCACTCCTCTGTCCACGCAAACGGTACATCCTTCCGTGTCAGCCTCTTCAATGGTTCAGTGATTCTTGAGAAGTCTTGGACGAATCTCCGATAATAACCCGCCAATCCCAGAAAACTCCCGATCTCGGCCACTGACTTCGGCGTTGGCCAATCTCTGATAGATTCTATCTTTGCCGGGTCCATTGAGATGCCTTCGCCTGAAACAATGTGTCCCAAGAACTGAACCTTGTTGAGCCAAAATTCACACTTGCTTAGCTTCACTTATAGCTTCTCTTCCCGAAGAATTTGTAGAACCGTGCGCAGATGCTCGACATGCTCCTCCCGGGTCTTCGAGTAGACAAGTATGTCGTCGATAAACACAACGACAAACGTGTCCAAGTACTTTGCAAACACCCTGTTCACCAAGTCCATGAATATCGCTGGGGCATTGGTAACACCGAATGGCATCACAAGGAACTCGTAATGTCCGTATCGGGTCCTGAAAGCCGTCTTGCATACATCCTCGGCTGCTACTCTGATTTGATGATATCCAGAACGGAGGTCCAACTTCGAGAATACCTTGGCCCCACTTAACTGATCGAATAAGTCGTCGATGCACGGGATTGGGTACCTGTTCTTTATAGTGACTTTGTTCAACTCCCGATAATCTATACACATTCGCAGGGATCCATCCTTCTTCTTTACTAACAGAACGGGTGCACCCCACGGTGAAGCGCTCGGCCGAATAAATCCCTTCTCCAATAGCTCTTCAACTTGCTTCTTCAACTCCGCCAATTCAACTGGTGCCATTCTGTATGGGGCCTTGGACACTGGGGCCGTACCTGGAGTCAAATCGATCGAGAACTCCAAGATGCGAGGAGGTGGTAGACCTGGTAGATCCTCAGGAAATACGTCCAGAAAGTCCCGAACAATCTCTGGGGCTGGGCTCTCATCAATCTCCATAGCTGTCAGCTCCTTGGGCTTGGCTCTGTACTTGGCTGGCTCCAAAGATTCTCTTCCGCCATCGAAAATAAACTCCGGGTGATTGGGAATGCGGAAGATCACCTTTCTTGCACGGCAATCAATAACTGCATGGAAGGTACTCATCCAATCCATCCCGAGAATTGCGTCGTAACTGCCAGTCCCAATCAGAAGGAAATTCGCATAGAATTCCCTGCCACACACTACAACCGGACATGATCTACATTCTCGACTAGATATTATAATGCCATTACCCGTATGTATCTCCCAGCCCTTCGTTAGTGGTTCATGTGGTATGGAGTGTGTATCAACGAAATGCTCAGACAAGAAATAGTGCGATGCTCCAGAATCAAATAGTACTCTAGCTGGCAAGGAATATACGAGTAGAGTACCTGTAACAACGTCTCCTGACGCCTCTGCCTGCTTGGCGGTCAAGGTGAAAGCCCGTCCCTGACCGCGACCTGTAAAGGGTCGCCTCTTGCGGCGGTCCAGAACCTCCTTGTATCTCTGCTCGCTCAGGGTAACCGCTAATCCTATGCTGACTGGATCCGCAAATCAAGCACTGTCCCTTAGTGCGGCGACAGTCCTTCTGGGTATGCCCATCTCTACCGCAGTAGCTGCAAACTACGTTCCGTCTATGGGGGCGATGCTGTGGCACGAACGGACGCTTCATTTGTGCCGTTCCAGGCTTGTGAACCGGTATGGCTCCTCGAGAAGGTGCAGGGGTACGTGCTGGAACTACTGGGGGTTTCCTGAACTTGTTGATCAATTGCTTCTGAACTCTCGCCGCATTGAGTACCTGTGCGAAAGTCTGCAACTCCAGTGATGCAATCAACTGCTGCAGCTCGAAATCAAGCCTCTGCAAGAAGCGTCTGGCCCTGGTGGCCTATGAGGCGACCATGTATGGAGCAAAATGGCTCAGACGGTTGTACTCTGCCGCATATACGTCCACTGGACGTCCATTCTGCTTCAATAGACTAAATCTTTCCTCCATCTCTGCCTTGGCGGTGGAAGGGAAATAATGATCTAGGAAGCACTCTTTGAATTTGCCCCATTCAATCGGCCTGTCCAGCCTGCTTTCTTCCACTGACCACCATGTACGGGCTTCATCTTCCAATTGGATCTTTATCACGTCCACCCTATCTTCATCTGGAACCCTGGCGGCTGTCAGTAAGTTCTCCATGTTCACCAGCCATTGCTTGGCCTCAAGGGGTTCAGCTAGCCCTGTGAATGCAGCTGGATGCAACCGTCGGAAGTCTGATACGGTACCAGCCCTAGCATGATAGGCTGGTGGGGTAGTGCCCTCAGAGGCGGTAATGAGTGCGGAGGGTCCTCCTGCAGCGGTAATCGCCCTGAGTCCCTCAGCGAGTAAGTCTGTCTTCCTCTCCTGAGCTTCCGCGAGAGAGGTCAGTGCACTAAGTATTCTTTCGGTGCGGTCCTGAGTACTGGAGTTTGAGGAGGGGTCGTTCGGGGACGCCATATCGCTGGAAGATTCAAAAGGATAAGATCAGATTCAAGAATGAAAATCAGGAGTAGTGAAACGAAAATAATGCAATACAGTAGTTAATGTTATCCCTTGTTACTAAACCTGGCTCTGATACCAACAAAACCATGTCACACCCCGCTTCCCAAAATGCAGAAAACGAGGGATGATTAGGCCAGCCATGTTCCTACGGTCAAGGAATAATCCCGCCGTAGTCACACTTCGGCTTCTAGCATTACATGGTAATTAGTAAGCAAAGCATAGCAGTAAAGGAATTACATTACTAAATTATTACATTAAAATCCATTGTTCACAAATTACAAATAAACATGAAGAGTTACTAACCAAGTCCAATTACACGATCTCTTTTATGGAAAGCAGAAAAGAAAGAAAAGCACTCCAGACTAGATCTCCGTCAGCTCGAAAGGTAAATCCGTCTCCTGTGCTGGTATCTCCACGGGATCTGAGCATGCATAGTCAGGTCGTCAAAGCGACGTAATAACAATTTATAGAATGATGATATGAAACAGGTAAATACGGTAATAACAATGAAAGTACAATGCGAGTAATCACTATGTCACTATATGATGCAAAGTATGATCTGTGTCCCTATCAGTCTCTAGGTCATGTTTGAAATCGTATAGTGGAAAGTAGGATCATGTTTAACAGGAGTCTCGTACATACCCGAGACAACGACCCACATGCCCGGGACATAACCCTGTCAGCCGGATCGCTAGATCCTACCTAATAAATATATCACTGCTCGAATGATCATCCTCTAAAACACGGTCCCGCTAAATACGATTCTCTTTCCACTTCAATTTCCCCCTTTTCCCCAGGTTTACACTATTTATGATTTTGATTTAGTCGTGTACAAGTATACCAATGACACGGTTTTATCACTGTTCACTGTATTAATCACTGTCACGAATGTTCACTTTCCATTGGTGTACTCGACACTTCTAAACCAACATCATTCACGCACGATAATGCAATGTCCACTGAACACTAACACGCATTAACACTATGTATATGGCAATTGGGTAAGATATGTGTATGTATGCCATTAATAAGTTATGTATGTTATGAACCAATGTGCACGTCATCAACTTACAAAAATTGCATTAATTCATATGTTTAGAATCCAACGAAATGATACAAATAAGATAATAAGAACACTCTGTCAGCAGTTCATCAAAATTGGTTTCAGTTCAATCGGGTTTCCGGTATTCAAGTTACAGTCGTTTCATTTTAAATGCCCGCGGCTGGAAATTCAGTTTCTGAACTGAACGTCCGTTTCGCGACACGAATTTCACCCTGTTGGGATCAGAATTTATCGACGATACAGTTGAATAAAATCTATGGTTTTCAATAGGGTATTCAACGCAATAGACGGATTCTCAATCGCGTCTGTACGTCGAAAGTTACACACTGTTTATCACTAGTTTGTCACTTCTGAACTGTTCTGGACTGTTATACGTCCTGCCCTTTTAATTTACAAATAAAATAGCAGACGTCGATGAAATGGAATGAAACCACTTGTGTTATTTAGCTAACAGATTCACGTTTAATAAACTGTAGAGTTCTGCAACATACGAGTTCAGGAATCAGGTGGCACACATTATGGAACAGTAAACAGTAACCGGAGTCGCTCTGGACTGCAGTCCAGAGCCGCACTCCGATCCAAATATAGTCACAATTTTAGTACAGAAACCATTAGAAACTTGCATAGGGTTATAGTTTGTCAAGTCTTCTTCGATTTAAGCCCTCGAACGCATCATTTCAGTATGTACATAATTTATGGTGATTTTAACAATTTTCAGATACGGGAAAGTTCTAGTTTTACGGGTATATTTGGGGGTGATCGTTTTAGTCATTAACAGTCGTATTTTCCGGTGAAATTTATACAAGATATTCATTATCACATGGTCCAGCATAGGAAATCCAATTCCATCAATTTAGATGAATATTTTCATTGGGATCATGCATCAAGCAGGTATGTCATATAATTCATTGGAAATTGTAAATTGGTAATTATACGATTTGAGTTTGTAACACTAATAGATTAGCATGTAGCAAGTAAACTACTTTCCTGGAAACGTCTTGGGTGATGCACGACAGCAGCCGCGTCACGATCACGCGACGAACGGCGTGAATTGGTTTGCACGACTTTGGCTCGCGTTTCTGTTTCGTCGTCGGATTTGTCCGGGGAACGACTCGTGGTCGCTGGAAGCGGAGAGGTGCTCTGTGGATCTCCTGGGGTGTTCTGGGATCGACGACGGTCGGCGGCGGCGCTCTGGCGATGGACAACAGTGGTGTGCTTAGATGGGTATTGTGGGTTTGAAGAGAAAGAGAGAGAGAGAGAGAGAGGGCTCGGGTGTGGATTTGGAGTGATGATGACGATGCTGAGGATAGTGAAGGTCGATGAGGTGTTTTCTGGTCAGTTGGGGGCTCGCCGGTGTCGTGGGTGCCGGTGGTGGTCGAGCTCGGTGGCGAGGGGATTGAGTGAGCAGGGGGTGCTCGGCAGGGGTGCTTGGTTGATGGAGTGGAGTGGTGAGGGGCTCAGTTGGTGGAGGAGGAAGGGAAGAGGTTGATGATGTGGTGGGAGTTTGGAGGAGATTCGTTGTCGTCGGAGGGAGTGGCGAGGTGAAGTCGGCAGTGGGTTCGCGTAGAGGAAGCTGGTGGTTTCTCGAGAGGGGGAGAGAGAGAAGGTTTGAGATTGGGGGTGAGAGTGAGTGAGGGGGAAGCGTTGAAGTTGAGGAGATCGCGAGTCGTAGGTGCAACGGCAGGCAACGTGGCCTCGAGCGCCGGCGCGAGATGCGGATCGCATAAAGAAGTGCGCGGGAAATGGTGAAAGAGACGTTGGGGAGAGAAGAAGTCGTCGCAGCGGGTCGGGTCGGGTGAAGCGGGCTGAAGGAAGTTGGGCCGGGCCGATAGTGTTTGTTAATTAAATAAATTCCTTTTAAATTTTCGTGGGCTGAGGAGGGGACGGGCCGGCTCAGGGTTGGGTTTATTTTCCTTTTCTATTTTTTTTCCTATCGGGCTGGGTTGATGGGGAAAGGCCGGGGAAATTGTTTTAATGGGGAAAATTCTTTGGGCTGAAGGTTTTATAAAGGGAAATGATTTATTTGGTTTGGGTTTTGGTTTTTCAATTGGTTTTAGAAAATAAATACTACAACTTACGCACTAATCCTCACACAAAAATAATGATACGGAAAAAGAAATGATATTCGGGAACTTGGGAAAATAGGGAAAACTTTATAGTAGGAAACGGGGATTTACAGTTTACTGTCTTGCTCTCAAATGTTGATAAAGACCTTAGGATATGTACTCGACTACTGGGACTATGATGAGATCATACTAGTGGGGCCATGGTAGTCGACGAGTATATCCTATAACTGTTCCTAGTCGAGGGTGTATCGAGACAGGGCATCGATACACCAGTGTAGACTAGCATATACGTATCTTGACCCATATGATGGGCGATGGATGATCCCATATCCATCGGTGTTTGACATCAAAGATAGTGTACGGGTGCTCAGTGGAGACTGGGTACACTGGACGGACTCGCCGAGAACTCCCAGATGGTATTATACCTCACGTCAGATGGCAGTTCTTTGGTGACACTGGTACAAGTTAGTCTGTAGACCCGAGATCGTCATAGAGTCTTGTGTGATTCCCACTGTGCTTTGATTTCCATCATACCACGTCCAAGAGGGCGTGCAAAACGGTGGCTTTTGGGTACAGTCCCGAATCACTTGGAGGCAATGAGCGATAGGAGGGGTTTCGTC
Source organism: Agapanthus africanus (assembly GCA_030015575.1). NCBI lineage: Eukaryota > Viridiplantae > Streptophyta > Magnoliopsida > Asparagales > Amaryllidaceae > Agapanthus > Agapanthus africanus. The sequence continues at coordinate 349,496,036 of JASDDO010000004.1, forward strand.
TCTCTCGGTATAGGGAGTTGATGTTGTGCTGTATTCGATTGGCTATAACTGGAAGTCCCTGTCCAGGGCAGATATTGAGTACTACTGGTAAGTGTTATTAGTAGGTTCTCGACCTGTTATGAGCCTCACATCGACACAACTTATCGGTTACTGGGCTCTGACGTTTACCACCCCTAGACTAGATATGCAACATATCAGACGAAGAGATCGGACTATATGGTAGTTGTTTCCCCAATCAGAGCAAAGCTCTGTTGAAATTCAAAATTCAAATGTTAAAGTAACGCTTCAAATCTCGGGCGCAACGTGCCAGGCGCTGATACGTCAGCGCAGCGCCCAAGAAGGCGCGCCCAATTAGAGCAAAGCTCTATTTAAGGCAAAATTAAAGGAAGCAACGCTTTAGTTGCGCAAGCACTGCGCTGCGCGACACGTGTCAGCGCAGTTGCGCTGCGTGACATGTGTCACGCTCTGGAGCATTTGCGCCAAACAGAATTAAAATTCTAAAGAAATCTTTTCTGTTCTTGTTAAAACAAGAAAATTTTCTTCTGTAAAACAGAACCCTTGGATCAAAGATCCAACGGTAGGGAAAATTCCCCAAATCACTCAGAGAAAGATCTCTTTAACAAATTTAACTAATTTATGAGCACTATAAAAAGGACCCCAGACCTCAATTCAAAAGCATCAATATTTTTTGAGAAATCAAGAGCTTCAAACAGTGAAAACTCTGAAAAAGTTTCAAGAAAAAGATAAAAACCTTCATAAAAATAGAAGAAATTTCTTCTAATAGATCATTGATCTAAGAACAAGATCAATGATCTTCATATAATAAACAGTGCTTTGCACTTCTTATGAACCACTGGTTCTTTAAATAAGAAAAACAAGAAATACTTGTTTTCTTTGACTTTCATTGGATCGAAGAAAACAAATAGTGCCTTGCACTTCTTTTATGAACCATTGGTTGTTGAATCTAAAAGATTCTCAAATTAATAGTGCTTTGCACTTATAAATCTGCACTGTTGCGCTCCTGGGTTGGCGCAAGCCACCAGAGAGCGCCACGTGTCAGCATCTGACTCACTTGCGCTGTGCGCTTTTAAGATAGAGCTTTGCTCTCTGAAATTGGCGCAACTCACCAGAGTGCGACACGTGTCAACAGCGCAAGCGCAGCGCACTGCACTTGCATGACATGTGTCGTCACCACAAGCACTTGCACTCTCTGATTGGCGCAAAGCGCCTGACAAATGCAATGCATTTCTTAAAGGGCCAGGCCCAAATCAAAAAGACCCAATAGGCCTAATTAAATTGCAGTGCAATAAAAAGGGCAGAGCCCAAACAAAATAGATGCTCTGCATCTTTTATAAATGGTCAGAGCCCAAACAATACAAAAATAATGCAGTGCATTATTTTAAAAAAGGGGGGGGGGAAGCCCTAGCACAGGCCTGATATGCCAAAGACAAATAAAAATGTTGAACATTCAACTGGTCTTAGCCCAGTCATGGCCATAAGTCCTCAAATTAAATTGACTGAGCACGGCTGCTCCCTAAATCAATTTACATCCGGTTCGAGGGTACATCTCCGAACTCCTCTGACACCTATCGTTGTAATCCCTCAATGACGTCAGAGAGGCGACGGGTCCCGACGACCACACATTAATATGGACTGCGGGGTCCTTAAACTCGTGGACTGAAACGTCCTTAAACTAATATCGGACCGAAACGTCCTTAAACTAATGATAGACTACCACGTCCCTAAACTGGCGATGGACCGAAACATCCTTAAACTAATGATGGACCACCACGTCTTTAAACTGGCGATGGACCACCACGTCCCTAGACTGGAACATGGACCACTACGTCCCAAAACTGGAATGATAGAACCTCCAAATGCTCTTTTGTTGGATCTAAACGATCCCGTTTAAGTAGATCTTAGCCCCAAACACGGCTAACGTATCCTTAAGCATTTCAAAAAACTAGATATTCCATAATCAACTTTGGTTCAAGGGTACATCTCCGAACTCCTCTGACACCTGTCGTTGTAATCCTTCAACGTCGTCAGAGAGGTGACGAGTCCCGACGGCCATATATTAAATGGATCACCACGTTAAGTTGATCTTAGTCTAAAACAGGACTAACGTATCCTTAACGGACGTTTAAGTTGATCTTAGCCTCAATACGGCTAACGTATCCTTAAACTAAAAACACCAAACCCAAATCTAAGTAAATACGGATTTGGATTAATCCACGTCCTACGGGCGACGGCATTACTTAGTCTCCGTATACAATCCACGGGCAATCGCAAACAAAACAAACACACACGACACGAAGTGAAATTCTGGAGAAGGAGAAAGTGGATACCGTTATGCAGTAGCGTAATTAACTGCAGGGGCTTGCGCCTGCAGGGAAGAGCGTCCCCACAATCAAAAACCCCTCTAGCGAGGGGGAATCTGACGAAGTCTGCTACATCGGCCGCATCCATCTAAACCTCCGATACACAGTGCCATAAATCAACTTGGGATCTTCGGAGAGGTAGACGGATAAAACCATATAGCATCTGCCTCGAATCTCAGGCCAGACGTCCTCGCGTCGTCGGCCGCCGTTCGGAGGGGAACAGATTCTGGCACGCCCGGTGGGACCTTTTCCTCTTTCCACTCCACACTTCGTGTGTCGTCTTCCCGAACCAATCGCGGTTTGTTAACGGTTGCCTTTGGATTTCAAGTTACTAAGATTTGGTCTTTTGCCTGGCAGAGAAATCAAGCATCGATGGCCTCAACTTGTTCGAAGTGCTCCAACTGCAGCTGCAGCTCACGTCCGGCCTCAACTGGGGGCATAACCTACGGGCCCCAAGCGGCCTCTCTGTTCACCATGCCTGTGGAGCAGATTACTCAAGCCACCACGGGGTTGTTTTTCGGAACCATGCTTCCTCCAATAAGCTTCAGCACCCCCGTGCCCATATAAGAAGCTCCTAAGAAGTCGGTCTTCGATCGACTTTCAGCTACCGCGGCCCCTCTCAATGGGTCGCCCAACACCAGTGCCCCGGTCTTCTCCAGACTGGGCCAGAACTCCTGCGGACCCGCAATGAAGCTTGCAGTCCCAGAAAAGGTTACCTCAAAAGGAGTAGCCAAGCCTGCTACTGAAGTCGTCAAGGCGGCTTCTCCTGCTAAGAGATTGGTCTTCACAAGATTGACCGTCCCAACTTCCACTCCTGCTCCTGCCACCCAAAAGGCATTAGTCTTTAATAGGCTGACGCCGGCAACAGCCCCACCCCTGAACAGGGGGCAAGAGGAAGATGTTTCTGTCTCTAAACTAATACCGAAAACTCGTCGCGCCCGACGACGCCGCTGGCGCCGGATAAGGAAGACTGGGGGCAACTCCCTTTCTGGGATAACTCCGCCAGCTCCGACGGTGGAAGTTAATGCTGCTATTCCAACTAAGAACAGCTTCGAGCTATTGAATAGGGTATGCAGAAACTCGCCAACTGCGGTCCTTAAAAGATCTCCTCCACCGGTAGAGACCGTCGTGGAAGCAGAAAAGCCGGAGCAGCCTCTTCAATCGCTGTCCTCCCGGATCTATAAGACATGGCGATGAGTCCGAGAATCTGTCATTGATCCTAACTTCTCTCGCCAACAGAAGAAGTCGAAAGGTCGGCAAGAAGAAAATCCCCCGGCCAAGCAACGAAAGGTGACGACCGCTTGGGTGCCCAAAGCAACGGCCCCCTCGACTTCTGCGGCCCATAAGAGAAGAAGGCCGGAGAAAGTGCCAACGCCGACGACGAATATCGAAGGCGGTGAACCCAAAAGCCCTAAGTCTGGGGGCATGGTAGTTCAGATCGTCTATATGGCGTCTGGTAAAGTGGACAGTCGCATATCTACGGGTCATCGATCGCTTACGCGATCAGTGACCAAGGCTCAGGAGCAACAACAAAAGCTCCAGGAGATGATGAACGCTATGGCCGCACTCACTGGGCCAAAAGAAACCCCTGAAATGTCCTCGGATGAGCGTCAAGAATAAGAAACTGATGCTGAATTCCTTCGTCGCATATTGGAGAAGAAGGATAAAGAGGCTGCAGAACAAGCAGCCAGCATAAAGAAAATGGCCCTCCTGTTCCAGGACATGGTGGGTATGATGATTCAACAGGATCCACCTGCTGAAGATCCCCCGATCGTCCTTGAAGACGATAGGGGAGAGACGTCAAATCCTCCGCCAACTCTGTCAACAGCTAAAGAGGAGACAATCTCCAAAGCTGACTTAGACGAATACATAGCCCAGCAAATACGGGTTCATCAAGCAACTGAAGCAGCGGGTCAGGTCGTAAAAACGGGGCGACCGTATCCGGGCTGGTACGACCAGATCAAGTATCCGCCAGGTTATACGATACCAAAATTCCATGTGTATAAGGGGACTGGCAATCCCCACCGGCATGTTGCCCAGTTCAGAGCGCTTTGCGGCAACACTGGCGGTGATGATAAATTGTTGCTCCGTCAGTTCGTTGGTAGCTTGTCAGATACAGCGTTCGAGTGGTATTCTGAGCTCCCGAACGACTCTATCAAGACCTTTGCTGAAATGGAGCTGTTGTTTACTTAGCGTTTTGCAAGCGCCAGTGAATGCACCCCAATGACGGCACTGATTAACGCCAGGGTAAAACCGGGCGAGACATGGGTCCAATATGCTATACGATGGCGTAATTTATGGTCAAAATGCGAGCAGCGCATTGAAGAAGCTCCCGCGGTAGGTATGTTTGTGGGAATCCTCGATCCGCAAGTAACCATCTCGCAATTTATGACGTTCTTCAAGCCGATCACCTTCCAGTCACTAATTGACAAGCTGGCGCAAATGGATCAAATGGGCCATAAACCTCCTCTTCCAAAGCCGGACTCCCGCAATGAGAAGGGAAAGGGGAAAGCGATCGTGGTCGCTAATGCTCAGCAACAGCCGAACAACCCGAAGCTGGTCGTTCGTCAAAATAATATGCGCCCGTACGTACCCCTTGAGGAAAGGATGGGACGTTCTTACTCGTTTCCCCGAGATAAAACAAGAAGGTTATTCGAGCTGGCGTTGCGCAACCAACTCATAAATCTGCCAGATCCAAAACGTCTGTTGCAACCAAGTGACGTCAATGAGCCCAACTACTGTCCTTATCATCGAGTGCTGGGTCATCCGATCGAGAATTGCTACGTCTTCAAAAATTGGCTTGAAGATCAGTACCGACAGGGCAAGTTTGCATTGTCCGACAAATGGAAGGTGAATCCACCGCAACCCCACACCTCTAAAGGAATGAATACGCCAGGGGCAACATGCTCTGTCGTCGAAGAAGCTCCCTGGGAGGTTGTATTATCAGCCAAGACGAAGAGGATGCTAAATGATCTTCAAATATGCCCGGCGATCAAGTGGAAAAACCCGTTGGAGCCGCAAATCATTGAAGTGATGTTGAAGCCTCGTCCAACTCAAAAGATCGATGGAGGTGACCCAAACATTCATAACCAGCCGTCAAAATCTTCAAAGAAGAAGAAAAAGAAGTCAAAGAAGCCCGTGAAGCCCGGCAACAAGCGCACGGACTTACAAAAACAAATTGACGCGCTGGAGGAATACAACCACAAGGCACGGACTCCCATTACATTCCAAGAGTTCCTCAATCACGTCTTCTAAAGAGGAAGATGAGGGAGAAAGTTCATCGGATGAATCCGAGGAATATGTGGCGAGCTGTCATATGATTTCCCATTCGCTCACGAACGATGAGGAGACTCCTTGTACTGGAAAGCTGAGGGCAGATCCTGAACCAAAAATTTCGGGGCCGTCGGATGAAGTAATTGACGCATTCCTCAATGAAACTTTCTTAAAAAGTAAAGCTGATCGGGAGCGCGAAGCGGTCATATTTGAAAGGGCCAAGCGCCAGCGCCTTAACGAAAGAATTGAGATACTCCCGCTGGAGCAAAGTACACCCGCTGCGGATAAAATCGAATTCAAGATGAGGAAAAGGTTCGCTAAAGCCGTGTCAATGGGTATGAAACCACCATCCTCTGAGGGAAGCGTTACTGGTGAAGTGGAAATGCACCCCTCCTATTGCTTGTATCATCAGAAGATTTCACACCCCACTGAAGAGTGCAAAGCTTTCGATAGATGGTGGCAAGGATATGTTGCTCACCGGCAGCATTTTAAGCGGGAAAAGCGCAAGACTCGCCGAGAACGGAACGATACGACCGAAGGGCTTAACAGAACCACCAGCAATTGTCGCATGGTCAACGCCGGAGGATCACAAGTACTCACATTTGGGAGCGATTCTGATGAGGAGTTGGAGCTTAGCCCCCTCTTTAAAGAGTCCACTTCGGGAAAAGAAGAAGAGCCGAAGATTTGCGAAAATATCCGGCTGCGTAATCGCACGTTGCCCGAAAAGAATCTCGGACCTCCAAACAAGAAAGATAAAGGGAAAAAGAAGGTCTCCGAGGATATCGCCCTAGATGATCAAGTCATGGAAGATCTAGCTGCCAAAGACCCGCCGAAGAAATATAAGGTGGATTACAACGTCTTAGCACATCTAAGGAAGCTACCATCACAGCTCAGCATTCTTGACGCCCTTTTACTATTGAAAGAGGCGAGAGATTCGTTAATTAAGGCACTACAGGACCCGGAGCAGTTCCAAGCTTTCCTGGCCGAAGAAAAGATGAAGGATGAGTTGGAGGACGTGCACATGGCAGATGTCACTTTTGGCGATGAAGACCTTCTCCTTGGGATGTGCGAACACAATCGCCCTCTCTACGTCTCGAGATACTGCCATGATATAAAGATAGGCAAAATCCTGATCGATAACGGATCGTCTATTAATCTTCTTAACGTGCGGGTGTTGAAGGAAATCTACATGAGCGTCCAGCACCTCGCCCGAGACAAGATCACCATCTCCGGGTTCGACTCCCAATCATCAAAGACTCTTGGATCTGTGATACTGACGTTACGCTTTGGGCTGCTCATCACGGACATTAAATTCCACGTCATAGATGCCAAGACATGCTACAACGCTTTGCTCGGCCGACCATGGTTACACGAGTATAATATCATCCCTTCTACACAGCATCAGTGTATGAAATATTTTAGGGATAGTCTCGAGTATACCGTGATGGGAGAATTGAACCCGTTCTCCGTGAACGAGGTCCGCAAATACGAAGATGCCAAATACTTCTTGCCGAGTTTCGAGGACACGGAAAGGTGTCACAAGCCGGAGAACAAAACTAACGCTACCATCCCTGTCTTCGGCAGTGATACCAAGGAGGAAGAGGAGATAGTTTATTCGGGTCCGCCCCAATACACCAAGCTGGGACCATCCGCTCCTACGTTGATCTTTGGTAGCGATTCGGAAGATGAAGTCCATGCTATATTCTCTGCTCGACCTTCAATACGAGCTCTCGCCGACGAAGAGCAAAGTCTGCAAGTAGCTATGGTGCCGCTTAAACACCGTAAAGAACTAGATGCACTTAATATTTACAATGTAGAAGAGCTGCAAACGTTCTATATCCCTCCCAGGCGAGAAGGCGAAAAAGCAATTTTATTCTACCGCTCTGAAGAAAACAAAGTGGAGAGAGAAATCTGGCACGGTGCAGATCCTACGCTGGACAGGCTTCAACCTATCCGTCTACCCAGATATTATACAGAAGGCTTGAAGATGCTGTTGAAGCGCCAAAGGATACCCTTCAAACATACCGTTAGAAGGGCCAAATTCTATGACATGGTTTAGAACGTCCCCAGAACTCAGCACAAGCTGCCTAATGGGAGAATGGAGACAATCGGGCTCGGATACATTCGCTCCAAGAAACGAGAGCTTCTCTGCGACTGTTACATCGTGCATGACTTCAATGAAGAAGCAGGTGCTCAACGGGAGGACACTAATCCTGAACCAGTGAAAGTTCCAGATGCAAAAGTGCCCAATCCGTCGTTCGAAGAACAAATGGACAAATTTATAAGAGAAGCTAGTCAAAAAGTCCGAGACGACCATAATCGCGAAATGGCCATCTACGAGAAAGCCAAAACGCAACGCCTCCTTCAACAGGCCGTGAAAGACGAAAATGCTGCCCCATGTCAACCTGTTATAGAAAAGGCTCGACGCAGAGGCAGAAACAAATCGAAAGGCCAAAAAGGCGCTCAACAGAAACAAAGCGGGGCTAAGAAGCCATGCAAACGGGAGTCGAGCGTTATTGATCTATCCCTCATGAAGAAAATGGGTCGAGCGTACTTGTTTCCTCGGGACAAGACAAAGAAGATACTTGATCTTGCTCTAAAACATCAAATGCTTACACTGCCGGAGTCCAAGAACCCCGAACAAGCAGGAGAAGCCTCTGACCCAAATCATTGCTCTTACCATCGAGTAACAGGGCATCCTATCGAAGACTGCTTCACCTTCAAGAATTGGGTCGAAGATCAGTATCAGCTTGGCAAGTTCGCTCTGTCTGACAACTGGAGGGTAGCACCGCCGCAAAAGAATGAACCCAAAGCCACGAGAACAGAACCAACTCCACATTGGGATTGGAAGCGGATTCGCACCTATCACATGATAGCAATATTAAAAGAAGAGCCCGAGAACATGGACAGCCTTCCTTGGTGCTTCGAAAACAGCAATGATGAGGCGATCTCAGAATTTCCCCCAGCTCTGAAAGAACTGGAGGATGGAATACATACCACCGCAGATAACCTCATGAAAATTGAGTTGGGGATGGCTGATGACCCACGACCGACGTTTGTCAGTGAGCCGCTATCTGAAGAAAGGGTGACTGCGTTAAAAGACGTCCTTGTACAGCACAAAGATTGCTTCGCGTGGAACTATTCCGAGATGCCAGGACTAGATCCAGAAGTTGCTGTGCACAAATTAGCGATATCTCCGGACGTCAAGTCGGTCAAACAGGCGCCAAGAAGAATGCGGCTCGAGCTTGAGATGAGTATCAATGCTGAGGTCAAGAAGCTGATCGACTCTGGCTTTATCCAGGAGGTTCAATATCCTGAATAGATCGCCAACATCGTCCCGGTGATGAAGAAAAATGGGACGGTGCGCATATGCATGGATTTTCGAGATCTCAATAAAGCCTGCCCGAAGGACGATTTTCCAGTGCCGGTCACCGAACTGATGATAGACAATACATCCACTCATGAGGTTTTCTCCTTCATGGACGGTTCATCAGGGTACAATCAGATAAAGATGCATCCCGACGACCAGAAGCACACCGCTTTCCGGACTCCTTTGGGTATATTCTGCTACAAAGTCATGCCCTTCGGATTAAAGAATGCCGGTGCCACCTATCAGAGGGCCATGACAAAGATCTTTGATGATCTCATACATGAAATCGTCGAGTGCTATATCGACGACCTCGTAGTAAAGAGCATATCATATGAAGAGCATTTAGAGCATCTGAAGACCGTATTTCAACGCCTTCGGCAATATAATTTGAAGATGAATCCCCTCAAATGCGCGTTCGGAGTCTCCTCGGGTAAATTCCTGGGATTCATCATCCGACACCGAGGTATCGAAATAGATCTATCTAAGATCAAGGCGATCATGGAAATGCCACCGCCAAGGACTCTCAAACAGCTGCGGTCTCTCCAAGGGAAGCTCGCGTACATCCGGCGATTTATCGCCAACCTGTCAGGCAAGTGCCGTCCTTACAGTCACCTGATGAAGAAGGGGACTCTGTTCGTCTGGGACCAAAAATGCCAGATCGCGCTAGATGAAATCAAGCAATACCTGCAGAACCCGCCGGTGCTGGCTGCTCTGGTCAAGGGAAAGCTTCTTATCTTATATACAACAGCCCTCGAATGTTCCTTAGGCGCATTATGGGCGCAAGAAAATGACCAAGGGAAGGAGAGAGCGCTCTACTATTTAAGCCGAGTTTTTTTGGGGGCAGAAAGCAATTACTCCCCTATCGAAAAACACTGCCCGACGTTAATCTTTGCGATAACAAAACTCCGGCACTATGCATTGACACATGAAGTCCGTCTTGTATCAAAGATGGACCCCCTAAAATATCTAATGTCAAAGGCCATATTGACAGGGAGACTCGCTAAATGGGCCTTGCTCCTGATGGAGTTTTCAATAACCTATCAGCCTCTTAAGGCAGTGAAAGGCCAAGCCATCGCCGACTTCCTTGCTGAGCATCCAGTACCTGCCGGTTCTCCTCTGAATTGCGATTTGCCAGACGAACATGCGTTTGACGTGATCGATGGTGGTGATACTCGATGGGAGCTTTATTTCGATGGAGCGTCCTCCGTAAAGAAGCGCAAACAAAGTACCCCAATGATCAAGTCAGGGGTAGGCCTCATCTTCGTAACTCCACAAGGAGGGATGATGCGCTTCGCTTTCTCCTTAACAGAACCGAGGACGAACAATGAAGCCGAATACGAAGCTTTGATAGCAGGCCTCGAGATCGCCATCGGCATAAGAATTGAAAACCTTCTCATATACGGGGATTCTCAACTGGTCGTTAGTCAAGTAAATGGTGACTACCAAACGTGCAAACCGGAATTGGTGACGTATGGTGAAAAGGTGCGACAACTATTGACCCAAATTCTTTCCTATACTCTGGAAAGCATACCATGCGCGGAAAACAGCAAAGCAGACACTTTGGCCAAGCTCGCTAAAGAACTGGCTGACGAGAACCTTGATGACGTTAAAATCGTGGTGCAAAGCCGTCAGGTGCTTGCCCCAGCAGAAATATCTCCGGAATCATCCGAAGAGAAGGGAGTGACTGAGCAGACGACCCTACAAATAAAAGACCGTGAGAAGGCTGAGGACTGGAGGGAGGTCTTCATAGACTACTTTAAGTCCCACCGAATGCCTGAAGAAGCGTCCTCAAGACATCAGCTCATGAAATGAGCCCTGTCTTTCGCCTTCGTCAACGATACTCTGTATAAAAGGTCGTTCGATTCTTTGTGGTTGAGATGCCTGGGACCTGTCGAAGCGAAAAGGGTCGTTCAGGAGGTTCACGATGGACTCTTCGGTTCTCACCAAGCAAGCTCGAAGATGAAATTGAAGATCAAACGAATGGGTTATTATTGGCCCACGATGATCCATGACTGCCTTGAGTATGCGAAGCAGTGCCACTCATGCCAGATTCATGGGGACTTTATCCACCAACATCCAAATCCACTACATCCAACGGTGTCTAGCTGGCCATTCGAAATGTGGGGAACTGACATAATCGGCCCTATCGAACCAGCGTCATCCAGGGGACATCGTTTTATCCTGGCAACGACTGATTACTTCTCTAAATGGGCAGAAGCAGTATCGTTAAGGGAAGTGAAGACAGAAAATATTCTCCATTTCTTCAAGACGCACGTCATTTATCGGTTTGGAACACCGCGGCGGATTATTTCTGATAACGGGCCAGCCTACAGAAGTCACAAGATCAGCCGGTTTGCGCAACATCATAATATAGACTGGAGGTATTCCTCAGTTTATAATCCGTGAGCCAACGGTCTCGCCGAGGCCTTCAACAAGACCTTGACGAAGATCATGAAAAAGACGGTGTCCCGAAATAAGAAGGACTGGCATGAGAGACTGCAAGAAGCTCTCTGAGCGTATCGAACTACGTTCAAGACGGCCACGAACACAACGCCATATACGTTGGTATTCGGTACAGAAGCGGTACTCCCCCTTGAGATAGAGTTACCCTCTCTACGAATGGCAGTCCACTACGAGTTGACGAACGAAGAAAATGCTAACCTTCGGCTTGAGGAGCTTGATGCCCTTGAAGAAACACGGCTCATAGCGCAACAAAATCTGGAAGCTTATAAAGCAAAGATGACGCGCTCGTATGAAAGATTGACCCGACCGAGGAGATTCCGCCAAGGCGAACTCGTGCTAGTGGTCAAAAGGCCTATGATCCCCAATCGCGCCAAGCGGGGAAAATTCGAGCCAAACTATGAAGGCCCATACATCATAGACAAAGTCTAGCAAGGTGGAGCCTATCTACTTGTGGATATGCACGGTGAAAGGCCTTACAGGCTAATAAACGGTCGCTTCCTAAAGAAATACTACGCTTAATGAACCACAGCCTAGGTCAATGATAGATGACGACGACTATGTTCGCTCGCTGTCTTCCCAAGCTTATGTTGCGCCACGGCAGCGCCCCGGCAGCGCCCCGGCCGTCTATCCGAGGCCAAAATGCGGAATCAAAAATTTCTTAACTTTTAAACTGGCGCTACCGCGGACAATAAACCCGGATCGTAACCATTAATCGATACTAGCTAACTAGAGATGGGAAGAGAGATATACCAAGCGATCTGAGTCCTCCGGTCTTCTCATCATCGTCCCGATCTCCCGCGGAAACTCCGGTCGTCGCCTCCTTGCCGAAAAGGGCACCACATCGTCTGCATCTTTTACGGGCTCCCACCTCGATACCGAGGCAACTCGGGCACGAAGCTGGCTAGTAGACGTGCCCAAGGTTTGCTGTAGATTGTAGTGTAGTGGCTTGTCTCTTTGGGGTTTGTGAAGTTGCCTTTGATGTTGGAGAAGAGAATGAACTTTGGAGAGATGAGAAATGCAATTTTTTTGCAAGCCAAAAATGAGAACAGCACCAAATCAATTGCCTCCGTCCTCCACCAGAAATGTGGCCGGCCATAATGTGCAGGGAAGTTTCAAAGGGGGTGAGCACAAGAGAGTATATTGGTAACCATAAGAGATGTGAGGATAATGAGGAGAAAAGGTCACCCTCAAATCAAATCAATTCCAATCTCATTAATGCAAAACAATTATGAGAATAAGAAAAGCATCTAAAGATGCTAGAAATATTATGGACCATCATAATGTCAAAAGCCACAAAGAACCCTCCACAATAGTTATTTGCAAACTTGCAAATAACCCCCTCCATCGGAAAAGTCCGGCCGGGAAAGAACAAAGGAAAACCGGCCGGAACGGATTGCAAACTGGCAACTTCAGAAAACTGGTCCCGTAATAAATTACAGGAAAACCCCGATACTGTGCATACACACCCGCATCTGTATTCCGACCGGATACAAATGCAATGAGACAAAATCTACACTGTACTAAACTAGGATCCGGCTTAAACCAAAGCCGGCTAGTAATATCCGTTCGATCCTGATCCGTGCAATACCACAGGTATCTGATCGAACCTTGCCATATATCTATACGGCCTCTAGTACAAACCGTCCGATCCTGATCCGTGCAATACCGCACGTATCTGATCGGATCCTACCATATCTCCATATGGCCTCTACAGCGTTTCTCCCGAAACTTGAGTAACTGTCTGTGTGGTGGACTCTAAAGACTCGTCAATACTATGGCTGTGGATTTAACCACTAGCACGTCAGAGGTATTAGCCATACGTGACGGGCCACCAGCTATTGACCAAAAGGGACGTCGATGAGCGAACTCATCCTGACGCCCTACTGAGCCTGTCAGTGACAATATCCGTACAGTCCGGTCCATTCGTCTATGAGTATCGCATGGCGGGCCTAGGGGGTTGGTAAAAGTCAGACCCCCAAAAGCGGTACAAGTCGTGTCGGAGCGAAGCCCAGAACACCCTGAGATACTACTGGAATACCTACCAGTAAATCTCCTGCCTCGGCCGAGGGCTTTGTGTAATGGATCTCCTAGACACAGCGCGACCTCACCCCCAATACCGGGAGAGACGAACCCCTGCAGATCCGCTCACTGCCTCCATGTGGCTCGGGACTGTACCCAACTAAAACCTGTTTGCACGAATCCTTTGAGCCGTGGTAGGGTAGTAATCAAAGTACAGTGGGAACTCACACGAGACAAATGACGATCTCAGGTCGATGAACTAACCTGTACACATGTCACCATGGAACTGCTATCTGACGTCAAGTATAAGACCAACTAGCATGTTCCCGGCGAGTCCTGTCCGGTGTACTCATAACCCAATGAGCACCTGTATACATCTTAGGTGAACCAACTGACACCAGTGGCTTGTGAGACCGGCCACCGCCCCTCATCGGGGTCTCGACTGTATACACTAGTCTACTCTGGAGAATCGATGCCCTATCTCGAAACTCCCACGACTTGGGACCTTTTAAGGATGTGCTTATAGACCACCAGCTCTCACGTATATGATCGCCATCATATTGCTGGCAGTCAAGCAAGAATCCTAGGGGCTCTATCAGCATGTAATAGCGACCTGTAAGGTCACCTGAAGCAGTACATGATGATAAAGGTAAACCAGATAGCATACTATCATCTCGAGGAAGACTGTCCTCCTGGGATAGGTCCTCCCTCAATCATTGCAATCACGTGCCTGTGATCCAATAATTGACTCTGAGTGCACTATCTCCAACAATCTCCCACTTGCACTCAAGGCTAATTATTGCGATGTCGCATACTCACAGCCCGTGTGTTACTGAACACCCAATCCCTCTACTAGTCAGTCTCACAAAGCTCGTTTGCGAAACTATTGCGTTCGAGGAATAGCCTCAGTGAGTGGATCCACTGTGATGTTTCTTTCTATGTCTCTCTATATCTCAAGTTCGCAGAGAAAGCCATCTCCCGAAATGAGCAATACCAGTCTTAGAGTATGTCTGGATATCTGATGGGACCTAGCTCATAAATGAACTCCAAATCCAAACTTCTTAGACTGTATCGATAACTGAACTTAATCAGTACCCAGCGCCATGCCTCCCTCAGTATTGCCTTGGACCACCTGTCCAAAATACTGCCCCTCGTCAGAAGGAGAAACTATAACTCTGACAGCCATTCTGCCGTCCATGTCACCTTGGAAGCCTGGAATGATAACCGTCTCCTAAAAGAGGCTGTCGTTATCACATCCCTAGAACATCAACTTATGTTCTAAAACTGCTTCCGACTGTTTCTCCAGGATTGGATTAATATCAACTTATTGCACCTACTGCAAGAATAACATCTGGTGTGGTACTTGATATCTCATGATTGACTCAATTGCCTAAGCAAGTGATCTGTCAATCATGCGTATCCCTCTCCCCTTTAGTCTGTAAGTCACCTTTGGAGAGGCTGACTCCATTACCTGCAGGCATACTACCGTGCCAGGAGTCGTCCATTCTAAATACTCATAGAATGCTATCAAGGTACCCAGATTAGGAAACCACCCAAATCTAGATCTAAAACCATAGATCTAGTAACCAGAATGTATGATATAATATCCAAGTCCTGTGTGGAGAAACCACTGTGTGACAACTAAAGTATAACCGATCGTAGTATAGGAATATCACTTCCTACTCTATGTATGTCATCCAAATACCAGGACATTACACTCTACTACCTCCTTAGCAGATCCATCCCCTATTCTGATGAAGTCAAACCTATGACTTCACATCAGAAATAGATGATCTATCTCCGCTATATCTGCTTCAGTCTATAAATAGACATAAGCCAACTGTCCACCAATGCTTCCGCTGCTCCCACTGACTACGACAACCCTCTGGAAGAGTCATATAGACGTACACTTCTAAAGCCAGTTTAGAATGACGCTATACTCATCCTCATGCCGGGTTTCACAGTCTGGAACAACAGCAATGGCAAGTCTGGATAAACAAGAACCTCCCTGCCACCGTCCTTGAGCATACCGAAGTACCTCTCGAGTGCCTGAGGTTACCCACCATATCTGCGGAGTGGCTATATGGAATGTCAAGCCAGATTGAATCTTTAGGTTCCTATCAAATTTTCAGTAATCGTTTGCGGTTCTGGAATCACTTCCAGTTCTACCATACTCCCACTGCTGTTTTCTGAAAAAAATCCATTTTTTTAAAAAACTGTGGCGAGTCAAGAACAATATCACCATTGATCTTCCAGATGGTAGAAAATCAACCCTCGTCATAGCCTGGGTCAACCCACAAACAGCCATTACAGAAACGTGCCTTGAGTTATCCGGAGTCTGGTTTTAAGCATAAGCCGGACAACTCCCCGTACCTTAACAACGTTAAGATATGAACTGTTCTATATCCAATATAGAACCAGAGGCACTGATTTAATTGAACCAGATTCAAATCATGCAGCTGTCTCCAGTGCATGTCAACTAAAATGGAAAAAGGCCGATCAGCGTCACTCAACTTAGGAATACTTCCAATTATGAGCAACCTGAAAGAGAAGCTAGTTCTCTTATTCATTACTATCAACTGAATACCATTCACAAGTATCTACATCTTCGATCACTTTGAAGAATCCCGATACTTGCAATACTTGGTTCTCTACTTTATTCAAATACCTATAACTTCTCAAAATTCGGACCCTGTGTTTCCACGAAACAGCTGTCTAAAAACTAGAGAAGTCATAAGTAAACCGAATATAGTACGAGGACCAACCCCTCTGTCCTGATGGACGCTGGACAACATACAATACTCTGTACAAGTCCCTTGAGTCTGATAACTCATTCACTGTGTGTCGTAGGTTGAAAACTGTACTTATGGTTAAGAAGAATTACACCGCTGTTCAATACTCCTTACCTAACCATCCACTGATATAGGTAAATGTCATAGACATAATTTCAGAAAGGTATATCTCACTCTATGAAAATAGACGTACAGATATATCAATTTGAAATTGGTGCATAGCAACGGATATTCAAAACCAAATATTTGCCGACCGGCAAACAACCCAGGTGGCTTCCTCAAATATCACCAATTACAACAAATCCCGATATAATGAGGATGGTCACCTAATTCCCAATAACTTACTCCCACTTATCATCTGTAAAACCATAAAGATGTGAAAATCAAAACTGGTAAATACATACCCTGGAGCAAGTGTTTAATCGGGAAATCAGTTTTCTTTTAACAGTACACAGTGAAACTGAAACATTGAAATGTTTCGATGGGGTATTCTGGTATTCCTAGTAATGCTTCTTCCATTATCCAGATTCACAACTGTAACCGTATAATTCTTTGCCATCTCTCTATATCCCTTTATATGTCTTTAGTCATTACCTTCTGCACACCCCTTTAGGCCAAATGGTTTTCTTCCTTCCCTACCGTTCGGCACCAGCCTATGGTATGGAAGAAGACTATCCAATAAGCATAAAAGGTGTACTGTCCTAATCCTAGGAGCACTCGCAAAGCGAGAGAAGGTGAAGATAAAAGACAACCGAATAAACCTTATTCCTATTTCTCCTGAACCAGAATCCATCCCCGAACTGGAACAAGTTCCTTTCGAGTTCGTATATAACCATACGATGGAGTATCCAAATAAACTGTGGATCTTCGTAGTGATACGGAGTGTCCTGGAGAAATACAAAGGTGATTTAGGTTTGGCGAAGATATACTTGGTTTGGTCGTGAATAGCAGTCGCAATTTACTTTGCCCTCTTACTAATCCCTTGCTTTGTCTTAACTTAATACCTTCTGTACACCATCGTTATGCTAATTGGTTTTCTTCATTCCCCGCCGTTCGGCACCAGCCTAAGGTTTGGAAGAAGACTATCCAATTTGCATAATAGGTGTACTATCTCCTAAACCAAGGAGTACTCGCAACCTGAGAGAAGGTAAAAGGAAAAGACAACTGAATAGTCCTATTCGTTTTCTCCAAAACCGGAGACCATCCTCGAATAAATTCCTTCGAGTTCGTATCTAACCATACGATGGTTTTGTCCAATGGAAGTGGACGTTCGTAGTAATACGGGGTGTCCTGGAGAAAAGAGTAAAAGTAGGAGTGGCAATGAGGTTTGCAACTCTGACAATCCAAAAGCCAGTGTTAAGAAAGTTCGGTCAACTTGGTCACTGAGTCATAGTCTAGGGTCGGGTCAATGGTCGTTGCCAAAGAGAGAGAGAAAAGAAACACTCAGCGTGCACTCTAACCTAGATCAGAATGGTTATCACTTTATCTAATCTGGAAACCTCCCTCTGTAACCTCAAATTCTTCCCCAAACCTGAAAGAAGAATTAGTCGGGATCACCTGAGGAGTAAACCAACTCATCAGTGGGAATCGGGATCCAACTATCATCGCATGATAACTTGACGGAATCCACTCAAGTCACCACACTCCAGAAGGTATGCGCATGCCTGGCAAGTTTCAGTTTTTTTAGAAACTCCCGATGTGATTTTTACCCCTAGGACCCAAGTGACCTTGACGAACAATCAACAAATCAAAAGGTCTTAGTCAAGTTCAACCCGTCATTATCTTGATTGCGTTAAACCTACCCGCACGACCCTTGACGAATAATCAACAAAGTCGTATGACTGTCCTAACCAATCCACATATCCATGCGATAGAATAGCACAACAAAGCTACCGCACATTACGCCTCGGCGAATAGCAACGACAAACGTAGCGCGAATACTAAGCAATACTAATCTGAAATAACGGAGGGCTACGACTGGTTTTTGGCGAAAAACCTTTAACGTAATGAACTTGATATCGTTGAAGGAACTGGATAACTTTTTATAAAAATATAGTGACGAAAACCTTTACTAAAGAGGTCACTCCCGATGAAGGGATCTCGACTCTTTCCCCGTAGAATGAGGTGTAGGATATTCCAACTGAATACCACGATGCAAAGCAAAAGTAATCGGCTATAGTGAAGTTAATGCCCTAACGCAAACTTCTGTTCAAGGGGTCACTCCCGGTGAAGGGATCTCGGCCCTTGCCTCGTCGACTGAGGAGCAGGATATTCCAAATAAATACCACGATGCAAAACATAAGTGAACGTCCTTGCAATAACAGCTTTTTGAAAAGTGTTCCAACAACATCAGAATAGATTTGTTTAGCTTGCATTGATCCGAATCAACGCAGTCCCATTAATTGATCACACCACAAAGAACGAAAATATACTGATGTACGTATATGCCATTCGCATTCGCCACTGGGTCCCGTCATTACCCGTTAGGTTAGCTAACTAACGACAGAGCGAGGACTGGACTAGCGCGGATGTAAAACATATACAACATCTACTAATATATATACCAATATATTATATTCGCTCAAGGCGTGATAAATGCAACATCACAGAAAAGTACAGCATCACAGAACAATACAGATATCTGGGATCCCCGGGTTTCACAGAGCCGCTGCTGAATCCCGACGTTCCCCTGGTCGTGTGGATAGCCTGTGCAATGAAATCCTAGACCCCTACGGGCGCGGCAAGTCACCCGCCAAAACCTGAAGCGAGGCAGCCCCCTTCAGCACCGTGAATGGACCACCCAGCACTTCATGGAATCCGGTAACTTGGGCACCCCTCCTGGGTCAACCTGTACCCCCTACGAGTGCGGCGAATAGCCCGCCAATCCTAGAGTGAAGCCCCCTCCGTCTCAATGCCATGAGATGCGGGCCCGTTGCCCTCTAGAACCCAGCTATCCGTGCACCCCTCCGCGGGGTAATCCTAGTACAGAAAGTAAAATATACATACAAAGGGTACATCGACCGCAACTAGGTCGTGCCCCAAAAGAATAATACAAACAGGCAGTGACGGCAGTCCACATGTCGGACGCTCGCCCCGCAATATCAAATGTACATAATACAACAAAACTGTACTACCACTGCAACCAGGCTATCCCCACGACCGATCCGCAACATCACAGCATAAACACAGAACATCAATGTGAAAGTCACGTTTGCAAATCCGTCTAACCGGGCTATAGCAGTTGACAGGATTTACCGATCAAGTGACATTCACGGTCGCAGATATAATGTAAATACTGTGAACCAATGTGTTTAAAATATCCGATCGATCGAATTTTACCAAGTGGGCCCCCAAACAATACTGTAGCACTCACAGAAAATCTGGGCCGAAAAATAATGTCCCAAAACCCATAATTCCATGTCAGAAGCACACTGGAAAAAATTGGTGAGATGAAGCCTAAATACTGCGGCGGAACCGCGGCTAAAGTGGGGTTATGGCCGCGGTTTCGCGGTCGTTTTGAAGGATCACGTTACCAAATTTTTCCAGTGATCTTAGAATACCATGTACATCATTCTGCAATAACGTGAAAAATTTTTAGAGTCCAAAATATTTCGACAGAAAACTGATGCACACGAAATACGGTTTTTGGGATTTTGTTCGATCGGAAATGTAAAACACACTAGAACAAGTTAGGCAAGGTTAATGGCGTAGCTCTGATACCATGTTGGGCCACGGCAGCGCCCCGGCCGTCTATCCGAGGCCAAAATGCGGAATCAAAAATTTCTTAACTTTTAAACTGGCGCTACCGCGGACAATAAACCCGGATCGTAACCATTAACCGATACTAGCTAACTAAAGATGGGAAGAGAGATATACCAAGCGATCCGAGTCCTTCGGTCTTCTCGTCATCGTCCCGATCTCCCGCGGAAACTCCGGTCGTCGCCTCCTTGCCGAAAAGGGCACCACATCGTCTGCATCTTTTACGGGCTCCCACCTCGATACCGAGGCAACTTGGGCATGAAGCTGGCTAGTCGACGTGCCCAAGGTTTGCTGTAGATTGTAGTGTAGTGGCTTGTCTCTTTGGGGTTTGTGAAGTTGCCTTTGATGTTGGAGAAGAGAATGAACTTTGGAGAGATGAGAAATGCAATTTTTTTGCAAGCCAAAAATGAGAACAACACCAAATCAATTGCCTCCCTCCTCCACCAGAAATGTGGCCTGCCATAATGTGCAGGGAAATTTCAAAGGGGGTGAGCACAAGAGAGTATATTGGTAACCATAAGAGATGTGAGGATAATGAGGAGAAAAGGTCACCCCCAAATCAAATCAATTCCAATCTCATTAATGCAAAACAATAATGAGAATAAGAAAATCATCTAAAGATGCTAGAAATATTATGAACCATCATAATGTCAAAAGCCACAAAGAACCCTCCACAATAGTTATTTGCAAACTTGCAAATAACCCCCTCCATCGGAAAAGTCCGGTCGGGAAAGAACAAAGGAAAACCGGCCGGAACGGAATGCAAACTGGAAACTTCAGAAAACTAGTCCCATAATTAATTACAGGAAAACCCCGATACTGTGCATACATACCCGCATCTGTATTCCGACCGAATACAAATGCAATGAGACAAAATCTACACTGTACTAAACTAGGATCCGGCTTAAACCAAAGCCGGCTAGTAATATCCGTTCGATCCTGATCCGTGCAATACCGCAGGTATCTGATCGAACCTTGCCATATATCTATACGGCCTCTAGTACAAACCGTCCGATCCATATCCATGCAATACCGCACGTATCTGATCGGACCCTGCCATATCTCCATACAGCCTCTACAGCGTTTCGCCCGAAACTTGAGTAACTGTCTGTGTGGTGGACTCTAAAGACTCGTCAATACTATGGCTGTGGATTTAACCACTAGCACGTCAGAGGTATTATCCATACGTGACGGGTCACCAGCTATTGACCAAAAGGGACGTCGATGAGCGAACTCATCCTGACGCCCTACTGAGCCTGTCAGTGACAATATCCGTACAGTCCGGTCCGTTCGTCTATGAGTATCGCATGGCGAGCCTAGGGGGTTGGTAAAAGTGAGACCCCCAAAAGCGGTACAACTCGTGTCGGAGCGAAGCCAGAACACCCTGAGATACTACTGGAATACCTACCAGTAAATCTCCTGCCTCGGCCGAGGGCTTTGTGTAATGGCTCTCCTAGACACAGCGCGACCTCACCCCCAATACCGGGAGAGACGAACCCCTGCAGATCCGCTCACTGACTCCATGTGGCTCGGGACTGTACCCAACTAAAACCTGTTTGCACGACTCCTTTGAGCCGTGGTAGGGTAGTAATCAAAGTACAGTGGGAACTCACACGAGACAAATGACGATCTCAGGTCGATGAACTAACCTGTACACATGTCACCAGGGAACTGCTATCTGACGTCAAGTATAAGACCAACTAGCATGTTCCCGGCGAGTCCTGTCCGGTGTACTCATAACCCAATGAGCACCTATATACATCTTAGGTGAACCAACTGACACCAGTGGCTTGTGAGACCGGCCACCGCCCCTCGTCGGGGTCTCGACTGTATACACTAGTCTACTCTGGAGAATCGATGCCCTGTCTCGAAACTCCCACGACTAGGGACCTTTTAAGGATGTGCTTATAGACCACCAGCTCTCACGTATATGATCGCCATCATATTGCTGGCAGTCAAGCAAGAATCCTAGGGGCTCTATCAGCGTGTAATAGCGACCTGTAAGGTCACCTGAAGCAGTACACGATGATAAAGGTAAACCAGATAGCATACTATCATCTCGAGCAAGACTGTCCTCCTAGGATAGGTCATCCCTCAATCATTGCAATCACGTGCCTGTGATCCAATAATTGACTCTGAGGGCACTATCTCCAATAGCTTAAACTCTATAAGCAGTAGCCAGCCTTCTTCGTGAAGGACCGAAACGTCCTTAAACTAATAGCGGACCGAAACGTCCTTAAACTAATACCGCAACATCCTTGGGCTGACGAGATGAATAAAAAAAAATAAATAAAGAAAAATATAATGAATAAAAACGTTATGTTCATAAGCAAAAAGGGCACGGATGAAAACCCGAAAGGGCTCCGTAAGTAAAAACAGCAGGGCTACCGGCGAGTGTTCGTGAAAACCCGAAAGGGCGCGACTTCATAAAAAAAAATTTAAAAAGAATAATAAAAAAAAGAACGGTATGTCCATAAGCAAGATGGGCATGAATGAAAACCCGAAAGGGCTCCGTGAGTAAAAACAGCAGGACTACCGGCGAGTGTTTGTGAAAACCCGAAAGGGCGCAACCTTGTTAAAAGACACTTATAGGGTCCTCTCGACCTTGTAAGGAGAAACCACCCGCGTGAGATCCTTACGACTTACAAGGGAGCAGCACACTTAGGGATCCCCACGATTCCTAAGGAGAAAACACACTTGCGAGATCCTCACGACTCGTAAGGAGAACTCTCTTATGGGACCCTCACGGCTCATAAGATTTGAAAGTCTTAAGTTACAGAGACCTAAACCTGTGCTTAAGCAATCCCCACAACTTCTGATATTGCCCTACAAGTGGTCCAATACTGGCCCTTGTATACAATCCAAGGGCGTGAATAAACATTTCCCTGACCAAGTCCCATCCGTGACTGGGGATATGTTCGCATGGTGAACAACCCTTGTAAATCCTCTCGATTTATGAGGAGAAAACCCTCCTGTAGGATCCTTACGACTTACAGAGGAACATGCACTTAGGAATCCTCACGATTCCTAAGGAGAAAATACACCTACAAGATCCTCACGACTTGTAGGGAGAAATACCTTTGTAAGACCCTTGCGGCTTATGAAGTTAAAAGCCTTAGCCGACAGGACCTTAACCCTGTTCGCTAAGCTACCTTTGTTCGACATCGACAGAAGCAAATGATGATTCGCTCTTGGCAATATCCCAGTTGTAGCGGTGCTGATGCCGAAATCGGTGTCTAATTTTAAGTTTACGGTGAAAAGCCGGTAAGCCGCACATATATACGAAATAGCCGAAATGATTGGGCAGCTTGCAATAAAAAGCAGCAAGTAAAGAAAATGTATGCATGGAAAATAGCCGAAATGATTGGGCAACTCGCAATAAAAAGCAGCGAGTAAAAATAAAATAAATAGCTGAAAAGATTAGGCACCACGAAAAAATAGCCGAAATGATTGGGCAATCGCGACCTTCGCGATATAAAAGCTGAAATGATAGAGCATTGCGGAAATAAAAAAAAAAGAAATGATGAAACTTAGGCCCTACAGTTGAGATCACATCGATCCCTGTATACAATCCGAGGGCGCAAATAAAGAGGGAACCATACTTTCCCAACAGGCTTCGCTAGAAAATGAAGTCAAATCTCAACAGTTCGTTCCAGCTCCGAAGATACCAGTGTCTTCAGCAAATACCTCAACTCAGGGAAACAAACAATCCTTGATGAGAGCCTCCTGATTCGCATCGACTCGCAGTGCAACCAGTGCCTCCGTGGAAAATTCTCGATCCGTTTCAACACCAGGGAAACAAATAATCCTTGGTGCTAGGGAAACAAATAATCCTTAGCAAATCCTTCGACACCAGGGAAACAAATAATCCTTGGCGCTAGGGAAACAAATAATCCTTAGCAAATCCTTCGACTCAGGGAAACAAACAATCCTTGACGAGAGCCTCCTGATTCGCATCGACTCGCAGAGCAACCAGTGCCTCCGTGGGAGATTCTCGATCCGTTTCAACACCAGGGAAACAAATAATCCTTGATGCTAGGGAAACAAATAATCCTTAGCAAATCCTTCGACTCAGGGAAACAAACAATCCTTGACGAGAGCCTCCTGATTCGCGTCGACTCGCAGAGCAACCAGTGTCTCCGTGGGAAATTCTCGATCCGTGTCAACACCAAGGAAACAAATAATCCTTGGCGCTAGGGAAACAAATAATCCTTAGCAAATCCTTCGACTCAGGGAAACAAACAATCCTTGACGAAAGCCTTCTGATTCGCAACGACTCACAGAGCAACCAGTGCCTCCGTGGGAAATTCTCGATCCGTTTCAACACCAGGGAAACAAATAATCCTTGGCGCTAGGGAAAAAAATAATCCTTAGCAAATACCTCAATTCAGGAAAACAAACAATCCTTGACGAGAAACCTCCTGATCCGCGTCGACTCGCAGAGCAACCAGTGCCTCCGTGGGAAATTCTCGACCCGTTTCAACACCAGGGAAACAAATAATCCTTGGAAAATACCTTAACTCAGGGAAACAAACAATCCTTGACGAGAGCCTCCTGATTCGCGTCGGCTCGCAGAGAAACCAGTGTCTCCGTGGGAAAATTCCTGATTCGTCTCAAATTGCAAGATGAAGCCTCAGGCAGCAGGGACTAAAAAAAACTTGCTTCCTGAACAATGGGACCCTGCAAGTCAATCTAAAACGGTCTCTTGCATACTATTCACGGGTCTCACTATCCAAAGTCGAGTTTCGACAAAGAGGGAAACAACCGCTTACAGGTCTTTCGACTCGTAAGAGGAAGAATTCTCTTATAGGATCCTTACGACTTATAAGAGAAAACACACTTAGGAATCCTCACGATTCCTAAGGAGAAAAACCACCTACGAGATCCTCTCGATCCGTAGGGAGAAAAGTCTCTATGAGACCCTCACGGCTCATAGAGTTGAAAAGTCTTAGGCGGCAGATCTGAACCTGCAGCCTAAGCCATCGCTATCTCGTGAAGAAATCAAGATGCTTACTCTATTTTATGCTAATGGTGACAGCATGCTGATAGTAAGAAAGGAAAAAGCAAAGAGATAGTATGCGAAGGAAAATGTGTATCTTTATTGAATGTAATCAAGTACAACATGAAGCGTACAAAGTATTGAAGAATGGCTACATATTATTGAAAAAAGAAAAATTCTACGAGTATCTAGATACAAGGAGAGTTACTGAGAAGGAAGCGTCTTGCATAGCTCTATCAATTGTTCACGCACTTCTTTCCCCACTTTCTCCTGATCGGCCACCACTGCCAGCTCCGCCTCCACTTGGGCCCGTTGCTACACGACAGATGCAAGCTGATCCCTAACGGCCTGATGAGCAGCTTCGCGGCCTGGGGTATCACGCTCGGTTACATCAAGCTTTCGCTTCAAGTTTAGCCCATGGGAGATGCGCTCTAGGAGACCCTCAAAGATAGCCTTTACTTAGGCAGCATTCGCCTCAACCTCAGCACGCAGACGGGCTGTCTCGCTCGAGGTCTCTTGGCATTCCCGTAGCTTTAAAGCTGCTTCTTGTTCCAAGTGGCGGACGTAAGAAGTGCTTTCCTTGATCCAGGCTGCTCTTTCATTGCTCGCGGCTAAAGTCTCGGGGGCAAGACGCATCGACTCCAGCTGATGAAGGCGAGCCTCAATCTCCCGACAGTGATTAACCCAAGAGGCGACGATGCCCTCGTCATGGAAGTTGGCAAATATCACCAACATCGGGTTAACCGTCGTAGCGAAGTCCGCAGCAGACGTAGGAGTCTCGGCGTCGAGTTCCTCGATGTAGTCGCTCAACATGTGCAGACTATTCGCCGCACCTTTTGAGGACGGATGTCTCTGGGAAGGGCCGGCCGGCATTGTAATATGAGACTCAAAAGGCGCCAAGACCGGAACGACGGCTGAAAAGACAAAATGCGATTAGATGATGATTCAATAGATATGGAAAAAGTCATTGATAAGATAGTCTACTATACTAGTTGAAGCAGGTGGCAAAGCCGGAAGGACCGGTGGCGCGGCTGATCTTTCTTCTCCCCCTTCGATTTATAACACTGCAGTCAAGACAAATTTTTTTTAGAAATAATTCTATCACCGAAAAAGAAAGATATTAGCCTGGAACTATACCCACCAGCATCACCAGAAGGAGAAGCGAGTTCAGATGGGAAGGAGAAATGTGGGAGCAACACTTGATATAGATGATCAAAGAGCACTCCTAAAAAGACATAACAGTGCGACTTTAGTACATAAATCATACGTCTGGAAGATAAGATTAATAAATTGCAAACCCATACCTTCCAACATCTTCGACGGTATGAGAGAGGGTTGAGAGGCGACCACCGCCAAGGCAGTCGTTGAAGGCGCTCCCTCGAGCAGTGGGACATCGGCGCTGGCTGCACCTGCATTACGAAAAAGGTGAACTTGTCAGAAAGGATTGTAAGGTAAAGAAAGACAACAACTTGGGATTTACCTGATGAGCTGCCGGCTGAAACAGAGGCGACTCTCTCCTCCATTGACATGAGGCCACCGCCCGTGGCCTCATCACCCGACTCGATGGGGACCGTCGTCGTGCTCGCGCGGCCAGGAGACGGCGGAAGATCGTAGACGGGGATGGCAATGATCAGAGCATTGCCGGACTCTTGAGAGCGAGCGGCTGACTTTTCCCCAAGAGTCGTACCCATCTCACCCGCTACTTCCTCGGGCTCCGCGATCTCCATCGGCTCATCCGCCGCCACCACGAGGTCGCCTGCCTCAATCGCCTCGTCCGCCACTACCCTGGGCTCAGTTATAACAATCATTTCATCTGCCGCCACTTCAGGCTCGGCATCAATGACCTTCTCGGCTGTGGATCCCTCGGCCTCTAGCTCAGGCTCCATAACCCCTGTCACGCCCCGCTTCCCAGAGTACGCAAGATTGGGCACGTGACATAGCCAACCATGCTACCTGTGGGTAGGAAGTATCCATCCACAGTCACATTACGGTTGTAAGGATATCAAGAACAAGATAAAAACTAATCTAATACATGTCCAAATCCATAATAACAAGAATCAATAAACAATAAGTGCGGAAGCTAATGATCCAATACAATGAATAAACAGTACGTCCCATAATGCGGGCTCACATCTGGAAATGAAATGAAATAAATAAACTAAACCCTAAGGAACTCACAGTTCAGCCTGCTGGCTGAAGTACTCCTGCTCGGTCGTCGACAGTGGTACGGAATCTGGGCCATGCAAAACCCAGATGTCAGCGCGTCATGATATCAAGTATATAGTATAAACATGGTAATAAGCAATGCAAGTATGAACATGAATAAAGCAATAATAAGAGATAACAAGCAGGGTAATGTGCAATGGTGACTAAACTGTCCTATCAGGTTTTCTACTCTATAGTCTTTGAAATCAAATTGATGAATCGTCGATGTAACTCAATAGTATCCCGTGCGTGCCCGGGACCACGGTCAAAACCCTCGGGGCTGAATTCGAGACGTGCCGCTAAGCAGTAAAAGGTAGTAGGATGGACGAGTGATGTCAGCATCAACACTCCGGAGCTGGCCAAGCCCGTAAGACTGATCAGAACGATGTATCGAACTGTTGAGTTACAAGTCGGTTTCACCTTTGATTTCCCCATACCCCCAAATATGTATGTCAGGTCAGGTATTCAGTAGTCAAGGACTAATGCCAACACAAAATCAAGTAAAAGTATATCTGTCTGGATCGACAGCAGGAATGGTCAGGTTTGTCGGCATTAGGCATGAAATCATGAAACAAGTCATGTCATGGTACAACAGGATGAGTCGGTATGTATGTATATGTCATGTGTAGCAGGGTCAGGCCAATATGTAGTGCAATCGGGTATGTGCTCACAACAGGTATACAATCAATAATGAACAGCAGCAGGAAACAGTAAATAACCATAATATTCCATGTAACGACAGTGATGTTTTGTATTCTCTTATTAACAGGTTCACGCGCCTTTGGGTGCAACAACCCCAGGGTAAAACAGTATTAATAACACGAAGCAATGAAGCCATTAAAACTACAGCATGATAATATTTACAAGGATGATCTAGCAATTTAAGCAATGACGTGCTAATTGGTTAATTAGTTAAAGTGTGGATTGATAGCATACCGATTAACTACAAGTAACTACTATAATAATTTAACGTTACGGATAATTGTAACTATCAATTCTAATCGATGTTACCAAGCCGTGTGGTTATAACAGATAACATGATGATTAAGTTTGTAGCATGTTAAAGCAAGTATTCGGATACTTGCCTCGACGGTTTCGCAAACCGGAACGCATGGATGTAATGTCGGCAGAAAACGCGATTTGATAGCACGGGCCACGGATCGAGTCCCAACAGAGAACAACGGGGTCACACGGACCAGGGGGCTTCGCTGGAGCGTCGGGTTCGCCAAGACGGCACGGTCGGATTCCGGCAACAACAAAAGTAGCGAAGTTAGCAATTACGATATGACACACGCAGATACGACCAGCGAGGGGGATTGTACCAAAAGGGAGGACAAGGAAAACTTACAGAGAAGAAGCAGGGTGCAACCGCGATGGCTCGACGGCACTGGAACGCCGGCGAGGCAGCGACGGCGGCTGCGAAGGCTTGAACAGCCTCGGGGGGTTCGCGGGAGAGGATGTTGCGACGAGTAGAGGAGGGGGGTCGGCTCTGGTGGTCGAGGGGGAGACGAAGGTGGCTCTGGTGACGACGGAGATGATCGCCGGCGCGTTCCCCGGCGAACAGCGGAGGGTAGACGATAGGTTTAGGGGCTCGGGTTGGTGGTCCGGCGAGGGGAGGAGGGCAGCGACGACGAGGTCGGGACGAGGAGGGTGAGAGGGTGTCGCGGGAGTCGTCGGCGACGGACGGTCGCGTCGACGGCGAGGTCTGCGGGGTTTGGAGGCGACGTCGGGGTTGGGTGCAGGTGCGGGAAAGAGCGGGAGAACGAGGGGAGGAAGGTGCGGTGAGGTCGACGAGGTGGTGTCGGCGACGGTGAGGTCGTGAGGAGGTCGGCGGTGAGGTCGCGAGGGCTAGGGTTAGGGTTTCGTTGGGTTTCTCGTGGTCGCCTGGGGACGAAGGCGGCTGCATGAGAATTTAAATAGAGGAAGAGAGAGAGAGAGAGATTGGAGAGAGATTGAGGGAAGAGAGAGAGAGAGATTGGAGAGAGATTGAGGGAAGAGAGAGAGAGAGATAGGGAAAAGGAGGCGGGGCCCACGCGGTGTAATCTCAAGCTGTGATTGGCTGATCACGAGTTGGAAAAAGATTTGAATGGATTGAAATCAAATTTGAAGGAGTTGGATAAGTAAAACAGGTGAGGAAAATATATTTCGTATATATAATTAGTTTAAGGTATTAAATTTAAATGGGCCATTTTGGCGCAAAATGAAACATTTCCAAATCGCGTCCGGGTTGCGCCCAAATGTTCCAAATTCAAATTATAGGATTTTAAGCGGGTTCCAAATTTTGAAAAGAGGTGTTTAGTGATTAAAATGCATGCCCCCAAGTCGGACACTTGCACGCGCGCGTAGTCGTCCAAACTTGCCCGTTTAGCCGAACGGAACGGAATCTCGACACGCGGACGCTACCACGCGACTAGTGGCGACGAGTAGGACAACATGGACACTTTTAATTTCATTTTAGGAGTTAAAATTTGTTAGGTGCCAAAATGACTTAACCGGTTAAAATTTAGCAATAAATCCCAAAAAAACCGGAATAATTGAAAAGAGCCATAAATAACCCTCAACTAGTAATATAAATAGTATTATTGGGCTCGGGTGTTACATCATACACAACTACAAAAAGAATTTCGGCCTCGAAATTCCAAGAATACAAGATAGCTAACTACTGAAAAAGGTGAGGGAATTTCTGTCGGATCTCGTCTTCTCGCTCCCAAGTGGATTCTCCATGCGATCGATTACCCCAAGAAACTAGCACAAGAGGGATAACCTTGTTCTTAAGAACCTTTTCTCCCCGATCCTTGATTTCAACTGGTCGCTCCTCAAAAGTCAGGTCCTCCCGAACGGTCAACTCTGAATGATCCAAGACATGAGTCTCATCACGAACATACTTCCGTAGTTGAGACACATGAAACACATCGTGAACTCCTGCTAATGACGGTGGTAACGCCAACCGGTACGATACCTCTCCAACACGCTCCAATATCTCGAAGGGTCCAACGAATCGGGGACTAAGCTTTCCCCGACTGCCAAAGCGAATCACCCCTCTAGTCGGTGATATCTTCAGGAATACCAAATCACCCACGGCGAACTCTAGAGGTCTTCTTGACGTGTCGGCCCAACTTTTCTGTCTGTCTTGAGCTGCCTTCATATGCTTCCTGATTGTATTCACCTTCTCGACTGTCTGTACCACCAAATCTGGTCCTAATAACCTTCGTTCACCAACATCATCCCAACAAACAGGTGAACGGCACTTACGACCATACAGTGCTTCAAACGGGGCCATCTGAATAGTTGCTTGGAAGCTATTGTTGTACGAAAACTCCACCAGGTGTAGATGATCTTCCCAAGAACCTTTGAAGTCCAACATGCAAGCCCTCAGCATATCTTCAAGGGTCTGGATCGTTCTCTCTGATTGTCCATCAGTCTGAGGATGATAAGCTGTGCTAAACTTCAATCGAGTCTCCAAACTTTCTTGTAAACTCCTCCAAAAGTGCGACAAGAACCGAGTGTCCCGATCGGACACGATGCTTACCGGTACTCCATGCAATCTGACAATCTCCTGCATGTACCGCTCTGCCAAAGTCTCCGTCGATTGACCAACCCGAAAAGGAATAAAGTGAGCTGCTTTGGTCAGCCGATCGACAATCACCCATACAGCATTGTTGCCCTTTGGACTCCGCGGTAAAGCCGTCACGAAATCCATGGTTATATGTTCCCACTTCCACTGAGGAATCGGAAGTGGTTGCAACAAACCAGCAACCCTTTGGTGTTCGGCCTTGACTTGCTGACACACCAAGCACTTAGCCACGAAGCGAGCAATTTCCCGTTTCATACCTTCCCACCAAAAGTGCTGTCGAATATCTCGGTACATCTTTGTCCCTCCTGGATGTACAGAGTAAGCTGAACTGTGTGCCTCCCTCATAAGCTCTTCACGCACATCTCCTTTTGGCACACACACACGGCTACCATATCTCAACGAACCATCTTCATGGATCAGTAAATCGGTTCGTAGTCCGGCTTCCACCTGCTCCCGAAACTTTTGTAGTCTAGGACCCTGCGATTGTGTCGCTTTAATCTTCTCAACTAAGGACGACTGTACTTGCAACTGCATGAACTGTCCTGTAGCATGTGGTAGCACAACCTCCAAGTCAAATCTCCGAAAATCCTCAATGATCTCTCTCTGTGCAGTCAATATCTGAATTGCTGGTAACCGACTTAGCGCATCTGGCACGACGTTAACTTTTCCCGGATGGTACTTAAGATCGAGGTCATAGTCGGCCATCAGCTCCAACCATCTGCGTTGCCTCATGTTCAACTCCTTCTGAGTGAACACATATTTCAAACTCTTGTGATCTGTAAAGACTTCAACTCTCTCACCCAGAAGGTAGTGTCTCCAAATCTTCAGGGCGAAGGTCACGGCTGCAAGCTCTAAGTCAAGAGTCGGATAGTTCTTCTCGTGAGTCTTCAGTTGTCTCGATGCGTAGGCGACGACCTTCCCATTCTGCATCAGAACACATCCCAGTCCCTTTCCGGATGCGTCGCTATGAATCACCAGTCCTCCTGAATCATCCGGTACGGTTAGGATAGGGGCGGTTATCAACTTCTGCTTCAACGTCTCGAAGGCCAATGCACATCCATCCGTCCAAACAAACGGTACCTCCTTACACGTAAGCTTGGTTAACGGCTCAGCTAACCGAGCGAAGTTCTCCACAAATCTTCTGTAGTAACCGGCGAGTCCAAGAAAACTTCTTATCTCCGCAACATTCTTTGGAACAGGCCAATCCCGAACTGCTGAAATCTTCTCGGGGTCAACGGCGATCCCATCGCCCGACACGACATGCCCCAGAAACTTCACTTCTTCCAGCCAGAATTCACACTTACTCATCTTCGCAAATAACTTCTCTTGTCTCAGCGTCTGCAGTGCGATCCTTAAGTGCTCAGCATGCTCCTCCGGACTCTTCGAGTATACCAGAATATCGTCGATGAATACCACGATAAACTGGTCCAAGAAAGGTGAAAAGATCCTGTTCATCAAATCCATAAATATTGCTAGCGCATTCGTCACTCCGAAGGGCATCACTAGATACTCGAAATGTCCATACCGAGTTCGAAACGCCGTCTTGCAAATGTCTTCTGCTTTCACCCGGACTTGATGATATCCTGATCGCAAGTCCAGTTTCGAGAATACCCTCGCGCCACTAAGCTGCTCAAAAAGCTCTCCAATGCGAGGGATCGGGTACTTGTTCTTAATAGTCACCCGGTTCAATTCTCGATAATCAATGCACATCCTTCTCGTGCCATCCTTCTTCTTTACTAAAAGAACTGGAGCTCCCCAAGGTGAGTTGCTGCTTCGAATTCATCCCTTCTCGAGTAGTTTACCAACTTGTTTCTTAACTTCTTCCAATTCCACCGGTGCCATCGGATAATAAGATTTTGATACTGGCGCTGCACCAGGAATAAGGTCACTCGCAAACTCCACATCTCGCTTCGGCGGTAAGCCCGAAATATCTTCAAACACATCCATAAAGCTGCGGACAACTGCCGGCTCTTCATTACTCTCCACTACCATAGCCGCAAGAACATTGTTCGTCGGCCTAGCCCTAAACTCGACTGGCCCGACAGAACTGCTTCCTCCAATGAAAGTAAACTTAGGATGTCCGGAAATCTGGAAAATTACCTTCCTTGCCCTACGGTCAATGTGGGCGTGGAAAGTGCCAAGAAAATCCATCCCCAAGACAACCTCATAACTGCCCGTATCTATCACCAAGAAATCTGCAAAATCTCCCGTCCGCAAACAACAACTGTACAATCTCTACATTCCTTACTAGCTATGATTTTCCCATTCCCAGTGTGTATATCCCAGAAACTAGACAGGGTCGTGCAGGTAATCGAGTGTGTAGTTATAAATTTGGATGACATAAACAATGGGATGCTCCGAAGTTAAGTAATGCCAAAGCGGGAAAACCATGAACGAGTAAATAACCTGAAACCACTTCTCCCGATGCCTTAGCTTCCTCAGCTGTCAACGTGAACGCTCGAGCCTGATTAGATCCTTGATTCAACTGTCTTTGCCCTTGGAACGGTCGCTGCGGAGGCTTCTGAACATCATCTTTCGTGCGATGCTTCGACGGACAAGCATCAACGGTGTGATCTGCCGCTCCACATCTAAAACAGAGTCCCATCGTCATACGACACTTCTTTCGCACATGTCCGGGTTTATGGCAGTATCTACAGATCACGCTCCCCTTCCGATCACCCACACTTGTTTTCTTCATTGGTGCTACACTGCGCCTGTTCACCGGAATACTTCTACGTACGGACGTGTGGTTCAGTGCAAATGCTGGTTCCAGCTCGATTTGTTCCTTTAGTTTCTCCAGAAATCCCCTTATCACTCTACGCCTGGCGGCTAAGACCGCACGCCCTGGGTCCATCTTCAAATTCTGACCGGCCATATTCCTGGAAATCAAAGTATCCAACATTAGTATGATGATAGTTTTCGAGTATAGATCAAGGCTAGAACTCCAAGATACTTAAATAGAGTGCTGCATTGTAGCTATGCCGCGGTATCATAGCCGCAATTACTTAACTCCACCCAAGTCGCCTAAGTCCTAGAGATAACAAGAAGTTAGGTTTTCGAGTTAACAATGCAAGGTAAGTTTGCATGTCGACATGATCCGGAAGAATGATTCAAGGATGGTAAAACGGTCAAAGTGGCAGGACATGTTTCCTAATCACGGGTATCCTGATTCGTGTATCGGGTGCAATACCTAACTACAAAGAATCAACCCAATTAACCTATGGCTCTGATACCAAAAGAACCATGTCACGCCCCGCTTCCCAGAGTACGCAAGATTGGGCACGTGACATAGCCAACCATGCTACCTGTGGGTAGGAAGTATCCATCCACAGTCACATTACGGTTGTAAGGATATCAAGAACAAGATAAAAACTAATCTAATACATGTCCAAATCCATAATAACAAGAATCAATAAACAATAAGTGCGGAAGCTAATGATCCAATACAATGAATAAACAGTACGTCCCATAATGCGGGCTCACATCTGGAAATGAAATGAAATAAATAAACTAAACCCTAAGGAACTCACAGTTCAGCCTGCTGGCTGAAGTACTCCTGCTCGGTCGTCGACAGTGGTACGGAATCTGGGCCATGCAAAACCCAGATGTCAGCGCGTCATGATATCAAGTATATAGTATAAACATGGTAATAAGCAATGCAAGTATGAACATGAATAAAGCAATAATAAGAGATAACAAGCAGGGTAATGTGCAATGGTGACTAAACTGTCCTATCAGGTTTTCTACTCTATAGTCTTTGAAATCAAATTGATGAATCGTCGATGTAACTCAATAGTATCCCGTGCGTGCCCGGGACCACGGTCAAAACCCTCGGGGCTGAATCCGAGACGTGCCGCTAAGCAGTAAAAGGTAGTAAGATGGACGAGTGATGTCAGCATCAACACTCCGGAGCTGGCCAAGCCCGTAAGACTGATCAGAACGATGTATCGAACTGTTGAGTTACAAGTCGGTTTCACCTTTGATTTCCCCATACCCCCAAATATGTATGTCAGGTCAGGTATTCAGTAGTCAAGGACTAATGCCAACACAAAATCAAGTAAAAGTAGATCTGTCTGGATCGACAGCAGGAATGGTCAGGTTTGTCGGCATTAGGCATGAAATCATGAAACAAGTCATGTCATGGTACAACAGGATGAGTCGGTATGTATGTATATGTCATGTGTAGCAGGGTCAGGCCAATATGTAGTGCAATCGGGTATGTGCTCACAACAGGTATAGAATCAATAATGAACAGCAGCAGGAAACAGTAAATAACCATAATATTCCATGTAACGACAGTGATGTTTTGTATTCTCTTATTAACAGGTTCACGCGCCTTTGGGTGCAACAACCCCAGGGTAAAACAGTATTAATAACACGAAGCAATGAAGCCATTAAAACTACAGCATGATAATATTTACAAGGATGATCTAGCAATTTAAGCAATGACGTGCTAATTGGTTAATTAGTTAAAGTGTGGATTGATAGCATACCGATTAACTACAAGTAACTACTATAATGATTTAACGTTACGGATAATTGTAACTATCAATTCTAATCGATGTTACCAAGCCGTGTGGTTATAACAGATAACATGATGATTAAGTTTGTAGCATGTTAAAGCAAGTATTCGGATACTTGCCTCAACGGTTTCGCAAACCGGAACGCACGGATGTAATGTCGGCAGAAAACGCGATTTGATAGCACGGGCCACGGATCGAGTCCCAACAGAGAACAACGGGGTCACACGGACCAGGGGGCTTCGCTGGAGCGTCGGGTTCGCCAAGACGGCACGGTCGGATTCCGGCAACAACAAAAGTAGCGAAGTTAGCAATTACGATATGACACACGCAGATACGACCAGCGAGGGGGATTGTACCAAAAGGGAGGACAAGGAAAACTTACAGAGAAGAAGCAGGGTGCAACCGCGATGGCTCGACGGCACTGGAACGCCGGCGAGGCAGCGACGGCGGCTGCGAAGGCTTGAACAGCCTCGGGGGGTTCGCGGGAGAGGATGTTGCGACGAGTAGAGGAGGGGGGTCGGCTCTGGTGGTCGAGGGGGAGACGAAGGTGGCTCTGGTGACGACGGAGATGATCGCCGGCGCGTTCCCCGGCGAACAGCGGAGGGTAGACGATGGGTTTAGGGGCTCGTGTTGGTGGTCCGGCGAGGGGAGGAGGGCAGCGACGACGAGGTCGGGACGAGGAGGGTGAGAGGGTGTCGCGGGAGTCGTCGGCAACGGACGGTCGCGTCGACGGCGAGGTCTGCGGGGTTTGGAGGCGACGTCGGGGTTGGGTGCAGGTGCGGAAAAGAGCGGGAGAACGAGGGGAGGAAGGTGCGGTGAGGTCGACGAGGTGGTGACGGCGACGGCGAGGTCGTGAGGAGGTCGGCGGTGAGGTCGCGAGGGCTAGGGTTAGGGTTTCGTTGGGTTTCTCGTGGTCGCGTGGGGACGAAGGCAGCTGCATGAGAATTTAAATAGAGAAAGGGAGAGAGAGATTGGAGAGAGATTGAGGGAAGAGAGTGAGAGAGATAGGGAAAAGGAGGCGGGGCCCACGCGGTGTAATCTCAAGCTGTGATTGGCTGATCACGAGTTGGAAAAAGATTTGAATGGATTGAAATCAAATTTGAAGGAGTTGGATAAGTAAAACAGGTGAGGAAAATATATTTCGTATATATAATTAGTTTAAGGTATTAAATTTAAATGGGCCATTTTGGCGCAAAATGAAACATTTCCAAATCGCGCCCGGGTTGCGCCCAAATGTTCCAAATTCAAATTATAGGATTTTAAGCGGGTTCCAAATTTTGAAAAGAGGTGTTTAGTGATTAAAATGCATGCCCCCAAGTCGGACACTTGCACGCGCGCGTAGTCGTCCAAACTTGCCCGTTTAGCCGAACGGAACGGAATCTCGACAAGCGGACGCTACCACGCGACTAGTGGCGACGAGTAGGACAACATGGACACTTTTAATTTCATTTTAGGAGTTAAAATTTGTTAGGTGCCAAAATGACTTAACCGGTTAAAATTTAGCAATAAATCCCAAAAAAAAGGAATAATTGAAAAGAGCCATAAATAACCCTCAACTAGTAATATAAATAGTATTATTGGGCTCGGGTGTTACAACCCCAGCAACTTTGCCCACCGTCGGCTCAAGTTCGGCCAGTGCCTCCCCCCTGCTTCCTCGGGTTCGACAGTCTCTGCCTCCCCCTCGGTCGGACTTGGCCCTGCGGGATAGAATATATAAGAACCAGCAGCTTTATGATTCTTACAACAAAATTCTATAAAAAAAAGAAATACTACCGGAGGTGGACTTATTGTTAGCCTCCCTGCTGGCGCGCACCGCCTGTCTATGAGCCGTAGACAAGGCGACCGGATGCTCTTCTGATGGAGTATCGGCACGAGGGATGGTGCTTGGGCCCGCCAATGGCCAAGGCAGCCCGGCGTGCCTTCGCTTCGTGCCTTGACCGTTTCCTTTCCTCCTAGGTTGTTGCAATGGACCTCTTCGACGCTTCCCTCATTAAGGCGTCGTCGTCCTCGTTCAGAGATGCCTCCAGAGCCTTTAAGGCATCTCTCATCGGCTCTTCAAGACGGACCTCCCGCGGTAGCCTTGAGGAAGCAGGAACATCGGCAACTGGCAGAATGTCCGCGTCGCTTGGCAGGAATGGCATTGAGGTTCCTGCGATAAAAAGGGAGAGGTTAGATCGACCATAACACAAGGGAAATGAAAACTTGATGAATTGAAACTTACTAAGGCCCATGGACGCTCTAAGACGTTACTCCTCTTGGAAAGTCTTCAGGAAAGCGGCGACGGCTTCTTTAGTGGTGATTCCTATTGGAAGAAAAGAAGGAAGAATGTTAGTCAAAAGAAATAATAAAGATATGATGCAATAGAAAAGGCGACTGGTGATTACCTGATGCCGTAAGCTTAGCCAGCCACGCGTCACGCTTTGCCAACCACGCTGAAGTTTCGAGAGCGACTTCCAAGTCTGTATCATCCGGCGGCGGCATGACTAATCCCTCGTTAGTCCCATATTCGCTCAGGCCCTCGGCATAGGGAGCGTGGGGTTCCTGACTGAACGCGACATCTGCAGCGAAGAGCGACTTCTTTTTCTTCTGCCCTCCGACCCTAGGTGCACGTGGGATCGACTTACGCTTAGCAGCCACTTTGGGACGGCGGGTCCCGATGTCTGCACCCACCCCAGACTCCGGAGAGGCTACAACCACTGTTTCCACTGGAGCACAGGGCGCTTGAGGTGCATCTGTAATATCAGGGAGCGCCAATCCGTGCGGAGGACTTTGCGCACGCGATGGTCCTGTCCTGGCATCTTTTAGAGGGGGGACCACCGGGGTCCTTGGCACTAAGGGAGCGTTAAGGTCGGTGCCGGGAGGTGCACCTTTACGGTCGACCAACACTCGCCTTTCTTCCTTTATAACGGCCCTCGTCGCATGATTGCACCACTCTTTATATACATTAAGGAGTCGTGGAGCGCAGGTCGGCGCACTGATAAAAAAATGAGAACCCGTGTTCAGGCGCATGAAGTGATGTAACGCGTTCTCCATCCCTTCTTCATTGGCAGCAGGTTCCAGTAGGAAAGCTTCCAAGGGTACCCCTTGATCGTAGCCCAGTTATTGGGCGAAACGATGCGGGTTATATCTCATGAAAATTGTCACACCGTCCTGCCTGAAGACTAGGAAGCCCGGTCTAATAGAATACAAGTGGAGGGTCTCCCGGGCCGTCAAAACTGAAGCTCCATCCTTAAAGGAGTCTTGTAATGGTCGCACCGCAGCGGTGGATGCTTTTCCAATGGTCAATACCTTGTCGATGAAGGACATCACGGCTCCAACGGTGTGAGGGCGAAGCAGTAAACCCCTGGCGTTCCGTGGTGATGGGGTTACGATTGATGCGCCAATTAGCTGTATGATGCGAGGGAAACCACACTTGTCGAAGAAAGAGGGCCTTTTGTGCAGGCCGAAGACACCCGCCGTGTGTAGCTCGAGCCACGATACAAAGTAGTGCATCGGGAAGACCACGTGCAGTACCCCAGGCTCATTAGCATCCGCTACTCGACTGAGGCCATGATATAAGTGCGCCAAGCTGGCGATCCCAATGGCCACCTTTACCCCGATAGTCATCCGGTGGGCTGGGTAAAAAACAGAGGGCCGCATGCGGTGAGAGTGCATTGGAATCACAAACCAACTCAACCATAACCCGAGAAATCCTAAGAAAAAGGCCTCCTCATCCATTCCAGGGGCCGCAATTTCTGCAAAAGACATAGTCGGGAAGTCCGGAAGGAAAAAAAACCCTTTTGATCTATCTCCTTCTCCGGCAGGTTATCCGCACTTAGACCGAAAGGGTCATCCAGGGTAGCGAACTTGGCAGCCTCTGATGAGAGGATGCTTGGACGAAGAAACCGAGCAATGAAATCCTCAAAGTTAACTCCTCGACTCCCATGTTCGATGAAAAGGGACTCATATATGTTCAACACTTTAATCAAGCTTGGGAACTGGTGTTGAACAGCATTCTCCGGCATGAGCCCCCTTACCATCGGCTTAGCACCAAAGACGTACTCATCTGTCGGGAGAAACTCCTCATAATGTTCCCCCATGACTGCTAAACCGGATACCTCCGTGAACTCCTCCAAGGAGATTGACACTTCCCGATCCATGGCAAGAAAAGTGTGGGTAGGAATATTCCACTGCTCCAGGAAAGCCTTGAACCACCAGGTGGGGAGCGTGGGATACTGGAAGAGAGAGACGTAGACCGCGGTATACAGTCCTAACCTTATCAACTGCGACTTCTTCGTCGACAGGATATACCGGGCCCATGGCAGATAGCCGATCGGGTGGCGGGGGATCAGACCAATGTTATATGATTGCCCCCAGGGTCTCGCCTGGCCCTGACAGATATGGCTTCCTAGGATATCCAAGACCATAGGACGCTGGACCGGAACCGCATCCATAGCGGGTTGAAGAAAGCCCTTCGCGGTCCAATCCACCATCTCCACAGCATACTGCACCGAGGGTGGGGTAGCATAGTGAATCGCCGTGATGGGTTCTGACGGCACCGCGCATGTGAAGCTCCGTCGGTCCATGATGATCTGATTATACCACGACCCCCAAAGGTGGAGACTCTTGTATTCCGGGTCGTACTCCTTAATCATGGCCAGGACTTCACGGTCCAAGGGCGCCTCTGGAAATCCCTCCTCTGAACGAACAAACGGGAACGAGGTGTCGAGAGACATGATCGCTGCAAAAGAACAAAATAGCCGTCAGTGCTACAATTCCAACGCTTGGCGTTTAAAATTCTTCAATTAAATGAATTTAAAAATTAATTAGATTGAAATTAATCACACTGCAGTGCAGTGGGTAGGGGACCAAATGAGGACCTACAAAATCTGAATCAAAATGCCTCATTTAGTAAGACAGCCTGATCATTGGGTGAGACTGTCAGTTAAAGAAAAGATCCCCAAGAGAATATTATCATCAGTAGGGAATCCCTAGAGACAAAGAGAAAATCTCCTCTTTTAGAGCAAAGCTCTGTCACAGAATGACACCTGTCAAATTCTGGTCTCAAAGGAATAAAATTCCTTAAAAGAGCATAGCTCTGTGATAATAATGGATAGATCCATCAGAAAATTTTAACACTTAAAAGAAAAAAAATTTGGAATCTTGAAAAAATCCATGAAAAACTTATAAAAAATTCTTCATTTTTCAGATCTGAAAGATTTACAGTTGATTCAAGAGCAAAGCTCTGTTCATGGGTTAGAACCCATGAACAAGATCTCTGCAGATCTATAAGTTTTGAGAGCAAAGCTCTGTTTATGAAACCCCAATGGGGATCTCTTTAGATCAAAAGATCTGTGAGAGCAAAGCTCTTTGGTTAAGATTAATTCAAACTAATTTAATTTAAATAATTTTTTACCTAAAGTTTTTAACATTGAAAATGAGAAAAGCTCTGAAGTTCTTAAGCAAGAGCAATGCTCTAGAAAATCAAAAATCTTGAAATGGTGAAGATTTCCTAAGGGCCATAGGTCCTATTTATAAGGCGCTTGCGCCCCTTCAGCTCACCCCTTGATCCAACGGTCAAGAGTTTGCCACCGCTGCACTCACGTGCGCGCCACGTGAGCGCAACGGTAGAGGGGCATTTGTTTCCCCAATCAGAGCAAAGCTCTGTTGAAATTCAAAATTCAAATTTTAAAGCAACGCTTCAAATATCGGGCGCAACGTGCCAGGCGCTGATACTTCAACGCAGCGCCCAAGAAGGCGTGCCCAATTAGAGCAAAGCTCTATTTAAGGAAAAATTAAAGGAAGCAACGCTTCAGTTGCGCTGCGCGACACGTGTCAGCGCAGATGCGCTAGCGCAGTTGCGCTGCGCTCTGCGCTGCTTGACACGTGTCAGCGCAGATGCGCTACGCTGTGCGCTGCGTGACACATGTCACACTCTGGAGCATTTGCACCAAACAGAATTAAAATTCTAAAAAAATCTTTTCTGTTCTTGTTAAAACAAGAAGATTTTCTTCTGTAAAACAGAAGCCCTTGGATCAAATATCCAACGGTGGGGAAAATTCCCCAAATCACTCAGAAAAACATCTCTTTAACAAATTTAACTAATTTATGAGCACTATAAAAAGGACCCCAGACCTCAATTCAAAAGCATCAACATTTTTTGAGAAATCAAGAGATTCAAACAGTGAAAACTCTGAAAAAGTTTCAAGAAAAATGTAAAAACCTTCATAAAAATAGAAGAAATTTCTTCTAATAGATCATTGATCTAAGAACAAGATCAATGATCTTCATATAAAAAACAGTGCTTTGCACTTCTTATGAACTACTGGTTCTTTAAATAAGAAAAACAAGAAATACTTGTTTTCTTTGACTTTCATTGGATCGAAAAAAATAAATAGTGCCTTGCACTTCTTTTATGAACCATTGGTTCTTGAATCTAAAAGATTCTCAAATTAATAGTGCTTTGCACTTATAAATCTGCACTGTTGCGCTCCTGGGTTGGCGCAAGCCACCAGAAAACGCCACGTGTCAGCATCTTACTCACTTGCGCTGTGCGCTTTTAAGATAGAGCTTTGCTCTCTAAAATTGGCGCAACTCACCAGAGTGTGACACGTGTCAACAGCGCAAGCGCAGCGCACTAGCGCAGCGCACTGCGCTTGCATGACATGTGTCGTCACCACAAGCACTTGCGCTCTCTGATTGGCGCAAAGCGCCTGACAAATGCGATGCATTTCTTAAAGGGCCAGGCCCAAATCAAAAAGACCTAGTAGGCCTAATTAAATTGCAGTGCAATAAAAAGGGCAGAGCCCAAACAAAATAGATGCTCTGCATCACTTATAAATGGGCAGAACCGAAACAATACAAAAATAATGCAGTGCATTATTTTAAAAAAGGGGGGGCAAAGCCCTAGCACAGGCCTAATAGGCCAAAGACAAATAAAAATGTTGAACATTCAACTGGACTTAGCCCAGTCATGGCCATAAGTCCTCAAATTAAATTGACTGAGCACGGCTGCTCCCTAAATCAATTTACATCCGGTTCGAGGGTACATCTCTGAACTCCTCTGACACCTATCGTTGTAATCCCTCAATGACGTCAGAGAGGTGACGGGTTCCGACGACCACACATTAATATGGACTGCGGGGTCCTTAAACTAATATCGGACCGAAACGTCCTTAAACTAATATCGGACCGAATGTCCTTAAACTAATGATAGACTACCACGTCTGTAAACTGGCGATGGACCGAAACGTCCTTAAACTAATGATGTACCACCACGTCTTTAAACTGGCAATGGACTACCACGTCCCTAAACTGGAACATGGACCACTACGTCCCAAAACTGGAACGATAGAGCCTCCAAATACTCTTTTGTTGGATCTAAACGATCCTGTTTAAGTAGATCTTATCCCCAAACATGGCTAACGTATCCTTAAGCATTTCAACAAACTACATATTCCATAATCAACTTTGGTTCAAGGGTACATCTCCGAACTCCTCTGACACCTGTCGTTGTAATCCTTCAACGTTGTCAGAGAGGTGACGAGTCCCGACGGCCATATATTAAATGGATCACCACGTTAAGTCGATCTTAGTCTAAAACATGACTAACGTATCCTTAACGGACGTTTAAGTTGATCTTAGCCTCAATACGGCTAACGTATCCTTAAACTAAAAACACCAAACCCAGATCTAAGTAAATACGGATTTGGACTAATCCACGTCCTACGGGCGACGGCATTACCTAGTCTCCGTATACAATCCACGGGCAATCACAAACAAAACAAACACACACGACACGAAGTGAAATTCTGGAGAATGAGAAAGTGGCTACCGCGATGCGGTAGCGTAATTAACTGCAGGGGCTTGCGCCTGCAGGGAAGAGCGTCCCCACAATCAAAAACCCCTCTAGCGAGGGGGAATCTGACGAAGTCTGCTACATCGGCCACATCCGTCTAAACCTCCGATACACAGTGCCATAAATCAACTTGGCATCTTCGGAGAGGTAGACGGATAAAACCATATAGCATCTGCCCCGAATCTCAGGCCAGACGTCCTCGCGTCGTCGGCCGCCGTTCGGATGGGAACTGTAGTGTTACTGATTGGATTCACAGGAGAATGTACAGGCTTGCTTGTTGATCTTCTGATCGCTCAATACCTGGGTGGCTGTTACGTTTAGCTGACCGTTTGCAGCTTGTGGGTGTTTGATATGATCATCACCTGCTACCGGCATATTGACGATTCTTTAGAGTCCTACACAGAGGTTTCTTGACTCAGGCAAAACGGAGTAGGAGCACATATGTGATATGTGCGGGACCGAGGATAATACGATATGAGATACCGTATTCTATTCTCGCGATATTTGATATCGGCCGGGTATATGAGATATAGCCGGGTCATCGGATCAAGTGTTGATTCGATGAAATGATACAGTTTATATTAGTCGGTTATTTGAGAAATAGCCGGATTGTCGGATCAAGTGTTGATTCGATAATTTAATGTATAATTATATATGTGATATGTTACATTACATTATCTAATATTGGCTCGCTTTATTGATTCATTTTCTCTCCGGATAATACGTTGATATATATGCGATTTATACTAATTGTATTATTTTCTTTTGTTACAAAATCATATTATATATGTAATATATAATATTGTAACATGTTATGATTATAAATGCAACATGATTAGTAGAAATTAAACATGGTTAGGGTTTGATTTGGGTTAATTATTTCTAGAAGCTTCTAAAAGCTTTTGTTTTGTTTCTTGCAAAGATATTATGTGTAGATATCTTTGGATATATTTTCTTAACCCAACCCACACCCTTTAACCCTAGTAAAATCTCTACAATGGTTAAGTCTTTCTTGACTTAACCATGGTTGCAATTGTAATGATATAACAAAAAAAATCATTATTCATTACAAAAAAGGATATTCATTCTTCTTCTTCTTCTTCCTTGAGCTCTTAAAAAGCTTTCTAGGTTTTTCTTTTGTGATGTTTTAGTGTGAGAAATTGATAATAAAAGAGAGCATAAATCCTATTTCATCATCTTCATCTATTCTAGCCAATTAGATTATGGTGTTCACTTCATTAACACTTGATTAGTGAGTGAGAGCTTGAGTTAAAGAAATTTCAAGGTAGATCATTTTAGAAAAGGAAGACTTTAAGCAAGTATAGATCATTCGGGTTGTGGAGCTTCTCTTGAGTCCGGGAGATCATGGATCGCGGCGAAAGGACTACTACTCGGAGCTTGTGAAGTGAAGGTGCAGACTACAAAGGTTGTAATCCCTCTCTCTCTCTTAGTTGTAAAGATATTTACTTGCATGTTTAACCCTAATTATCTAGCAAAGATCTTTGCTTTGGGTTATTCGGTACGTATAAATTTTAAATCGGGCATGGTTGATGCCTTGTAGAACCTTGTGACAGTGCC
The DNA here is from genome assembly GCA_030015575.1 of Agapanthus africanus. Taxonomy (NCBI): domain Eukaryota; kingdom Viridiplantae; phylum Streptophyta; class Magnoliopsida; order Asparagales; family Amaryllidaceae; genus Agapanthus; species Agapanthus africanus. The sequence continues at coordinate 349,540,809 of JASDDO010000004.1, forward strand.
TAGTAACCCTACAGTGGTATTAGAGCCTAGCTAGAGCATTAGGCGACGTGTATACGAAGTTAAAAATCCGATCGAACCCCGAAACGTCAATATTTGACCCCTCTCTGGAAAATTTTTAAAAATATGGTTTTATCAATATTAAAAATACTCAGAAAATTTAGCAGGTGATTATAAGGATTACTGTGAAAAACGAGCCACTAATACTATTAAAGCGCTGCGGAACCGCGGCAGTACCATGCCTTGCGCGGCGGTTCCGCGGCCATACAGTGGAATTAGGGTTTGCTTTTTGTACAGTAACATCCGTAGGTACTTCTGCATATTTCTGGGAATTTTTAATATTACTCAAGTGTTGAGTTTTCTGGAGATCTTTTGTATTCTTTGATTCGATCGGAAAGTTTAACTTCGTTTAAGTGTTTTCCGGATAATTTAGAACGTGTTAAAATGTTCGAACGGATATCAATAACTCACTTCTTCCCGACACGAAAAACTTTCATGTGTTGAATTTTTCTTGAGTTTAAAACGTTCGGAAAAACATGCAAGCAATATGTGGACCCTCTAGAAGAACGTAACCTTAACTCGATTATGTGACCGTCAAAACTTCCACTGAACCCAAGAGATTGTGGTAGTTTGGCATTGCCACATGTGAGGTGTTGGTTTGACCCTTCTACGGCTGGTTCATTGTGGCTGTGACATGTTCTGGGTTTTTTGAACTCTGCTCAAGTGTTGAGCTATTAGGGAATTCTTGGGTGTTTGATTATTCGATTGGAAAGTTTAACTTTGTCTATTTATCTGGAATGTGATACAATATGTGGAATTCATATAGTTAGGCATGAAATGCGAAGTATGTGATATTTCGGATTTATGATGTCTAAAGTAATTGTGGATTCCAAATGTTGTAGTTTTACACTTTCTTTTTGTGACCGTAAGCGTAGTATGTGGTGTATCGTCGGCTTCGTTGCTATACATCAACGTCAATCGGGATACACATACTTGCTTACGTTGATGATATGAGATATTATGTGTTGCTGTGATATATTATATTGGATCGTCGTGTTCTGAATAGCCGGGGGTTTTATATGAGATGAGCGTTTTTATTTTCATTTATGAAAAATTCATTTGTAAGTAATATTCTTTTATTGGGGCACTTCCGGGATGAGCTTGATGTCACCATTGTATATTATTTACTTTTCCGCATTAGGTAGACCCAAGGAGGGGAGCACAAGTAACCGGGTTCTAGGGTACAGTGGGAGGCCATCTCGAAGAGTCGAGACCGGGTCTCCTAACCCTAGAAATGGCAGTGTTGCTTGACGCTCTCGTAGGGGTCTAGGGATGTGGGTTTGGCTATTCATCGCGACCGTGGAATCCGTGTTTTATACAGGCTCGATGTAAAACACGGACGTCCTAGTATATCCAATGTTTCATATGTTATCTTCTGCTGCAATGTTCTATGATGAGATCATATTATTGCCTGAGACGAATGCTTATACTATATATATGATATATAAATATTACAGTTTTCGTTTCTTCTGTGATGCTTAGGAAGCATAATTGATGGGATTTTATTAATGAGATTAATAAAAGAAACGAAACCTAAAAGATGTTGTAGAATCAAAACTTTATAAAAAGGGTAGCTACAGTTTTGCTTTGCACAGCGGTATATATGATATACCCTGTACCTTATTCGATGAGGAAAGAGCCGAGATCCCTTCACCGGAAGTGACCTCTTTAGTAGAATTGGCAGATGCTACAAACTCACGGATCAGTTTTTGATTGCTTCTATAGCTTTGCTTTGCACCGCGGTATATGTGATATACTCCGCACCTTATTCGATGGGGAAAGAGCCGAGATCTCTTCACCGGGAGTGACCTCTTTAGCAGAACTGGCAGATGCTACAAACTCACGGATTAGTTTTTGATTGCTTCTATAGCTTTGTTTTGCACCGCGGTATATGTGATATACCCTGCACCTTATTCGATGGGGAAAGAGCCGAGATCCCTTCACCGGGAGTGACCTCTTTAGCGAAACTGGAAAAGCCTAAAAAACACTCCTTTTCAAAATCACTTGTTTCTACAACGATATCAAGTTCATTACGCTCATGGTTTTCTGAAAAACCTGCGTAGCCCTCCGTCATTTCAGATAAATACTACTTAGTATTCGTGCTACGTTTGTTGACTATGTTAAGGCATAGTGTGCGGTAGCTATTTAGTGCTTATCTGTTAAAACATGAGATGTGATTGGATTAGGGTAGTTGTACGACTTTGTTGACTATGTTAAGGGTCGTGAAGGTGGGTTTAATTCAATCGGGAAATGACGGGTTGAACTTGGCTAGCAATTATGATTTGTTGACTATGTTAAGGTCATAAGTTGTTAGGGGCAAAAGCATTATTGGGAATTTCAAGTGTTGAAATTTGCAATGAGATTGCATACCTACTATGAGATAGTTGGATCCCGATACCCACTGCGAGTAAGAGTTACTCCTGGGAGAATTTTGCACAGGACAATTAGCCGATCAAGTAGGTGTCTAGAAAGGTGTTAACGGGGTTAAGCCTATGGGAAAACGAGGTTTATTTTAATTAGGTCCGTGCGAAAGCATGGGGAACCTCCCTCAAAGTACCAACACTGATCTGGCTGAAAGATTGACGAAATTGTAGGGTGTAATTAATCCCGGCTAATCTTACCTTTTAGGGTTTGAAGGAAGATTTGATAAAAACAGTGGGAGACATCCTGATTAGATAAGATAATAACCAATCTAATCTTGCAAGAGCATACGCTAAAGTGTTTCCTTCTCTCTCTCTCTAGGTAGCGACCATGTCAGGCCTTAATCAAAATAATAATATGGATGTATTGACTGAACCCGCTTATTATTCTGAGTAGGGGAACGTTGGTCTCGTTTTTTCTTATAAGTGTTATAAGACCGAACAGGGTATAGGACAATATCTGGATTCTCACGCCACCCAAATGAAGAACAAGTATGTTGATGCATCTTTCTCGTGTGTGTTAGTTATTGAGAACCGTTTCTCAGTTCACCCTACGTCCTGGGTATTAGATACCGGATCGGAATCCCACATATGTAAATTGTTACGTGGGTTATGTAAAGGTAGAGAGCTGGGAAAGAGTGATCATTCCGTACAAGTAGGGAATGGTAAAAGTATTGCAGCCAAAGCAGTTGGCGAATATCACCTAGTATTACCAAGTAGTAATACATTGATTCTGAATGAGTGCTATTATATACCGAACATGATGTGCAATATTATATCAGTTTCTTTATTAAGTAAATAAGGGTATAATTTTGTAATACAGGATAATTTTATGAACATCTTCCTAAATCAAAAGTTGATTGGATCATGCTCGTTACATAATGGCATATTCATTCTCAATCAAAATACAGTCCTTAATATACAAAACACACACAAGAGGAAGAGTTCAGAAATGAACAAATCCTTCTTGTGGCATTGTAGACTTGGTCATATCAATGCGACACGGCTAGCTAAGTTACATAAGGATGGATATTTGAATCCGTTCGAGTTATTATCTTATGATACTTGCCATTCATGTCTCAAAGGTAAAATGACCAAAACTCCGTTTAGTGGACACGGAGAAAGAGTTGAGGAACTCTTAGGGCTGATACATAGTGATGTATGCAGTCTTATGTCTACACATGCCAGGAACGGTTCTTCCTACTTCATTACATTTACTGACGATCTCTTAAGATACGGACATGTGTTCCTGATGAAACACAAGTCTGAAGCTTTTGAGAAATTCAGAGAATATAAGCACGAAGTAGAGAACCAAACGGGCAAAAGTATTAAGATCCTTCGATCTGATCGAGGAGGAGAATACTTGAGCAATGAGTTTCTAGACTATCTAAAAGTGAATGGGATTCTCTCTCAGCTTACACCTCCTTATACACTGTCACGCCCTGCTTCCCAGAGTACGCAAGATTGGGCACGTGACATAGCCAACCATGCTACCTGTGGGTAGGAAGTATCCGTCCACAGTCACATTACGGCTGTAGAGATATCAAGAACAAGATAAAACTATCTAACACATGTCCAAATCCAGAATAACAAGAGTCAATGATAAATAAAATGCGGAAGCAAATGATCCAATACAATAATAGAAAGTTATGTCCCATAATGCGGGCTCACATCTGGAAATAAACATGCAGGAAATGAAACTAATCACTACAGAACTCACAAATCAGCCTGCTGGCTGAAGTACTCCTGCTCGGTCAGCGACAGTGGTAAAGAATCTGGGCCATGCAAAACCCAGACGTCAGCGTGTCAACCAATAATATAATATGAACAGTGTAATAGGCAATGCATAAATAAACATGAATAAAGCAATAGTATGAAACAAGCAGTGCAGGGTAGTGTGCAGTGGGTAACTAAACTGTCGTATCGGGTTTTCTATCCTAAAGTCTTTGAAATCAATTCGAGTAATCCTCCATGTAACTCAAAGGATATGTCCCATTACCCTCTGGGACCACGGATCAGGAAGATGGGAACCAATAATGGTTCTGTCCCGTTGCCCCCCGGGACCACGGATCAGGAAAATGTAAGAGTCACGAATGGCTCTGTCCCGTTACCCCCCGGGACCACGGATCAAGTAATACCCTTTTAAGTTACACTTTAGATTACCCTTTTGATTTCCCCATACCCCCAGGTTATATGTGTCAGGTCAGGTATTCAGTAGTCAAGGACTAATGCCAACACAGGATCAGGTAACAGGTCAGGTTTGTCTGGATAGACAATAGGAATGATCCATGATGGACTCTATGTCAGGTTTGTTGGCATTAGGCATGAGACCAGGTAACAGGTCAGGTCATGGTACATCAGGTCAAGTCGATAGTAAAGGGTACCATGCCAGGTGCATCGGTATATATATATCATGTGTAGCAAGGTCAGGTCAAGATGTAACAAAATCGAGGGTGTGCTCACAACAGGTATATAATCTAACAGGGATTAACAGCAGGAAATAAGCAATAAATTAAACAACAATAAGCAGTTCATTTAATCACAATAGTGCATTAACATGGTGCAGTCGTTTTATCATATTAACAGGTTTTGTGCACCCCTTGCGGTGCAATAGATCACTTGATGATGCAATACCGTTATATCAATATCAAAATATAACAGAACTACATGTGTAGAGGCTATCATCCTTTAAACGGTAAAATGTGATTAACGGGTAAACTTCGTTACTAGGGTTAAAGTGGCAAACTGAAATTTTAGGTCAACTGTAAAATGATATATGTCATATTGCAACCAAATGGGGAAATAACCATTCCGAGTTAAGTTTTGCAGGTTTAAAGAGTCAAAACATATATAATTGTATAGTATAGCATGTAGCAAGTGATACTTGCCTCGACGGTTCGCGAACCGGGAAAAACGGACGTAACGTCGGCGGGGAAACACGCGACGGACGCACGGTTCACGGATTGAACCCAAACAACGAACAATGGGACCACGCGGATCGGGGTACCTCGCTGGAACGTCGGATCAAGTCGTCGGTACGGCCGGATTCCGGCGAACACGAAAACAGTAAATAGGGTTCAATCGGGTATAGGCTTGGAAAGAAGGAAAAGACCAGAGAAGGAGATGATGGGGGAAATACTCACTGGTCCAGGGGGTATTTGCGACGACAGCGAGATCGACGGCGGCGAGGACGGCGTCTCTGGCGATATGCAAAACTCCAGCGGCTGATTTTAGTTCATGAAAAAGAGAAGAGGGAATGAAAGGTGGAGGGGCACACTTACAAGGTGTCTAGAGGTGGTTGGGGCTCGTCGGCGACGGCCACGGGCGGCGCAGGGGTCGCCGGCGACGATTCAGGCGGCACAGGGAAGGCACGGGGTAGCCGGGGTTGCTGATGCACAGTGCGCGCGGGGAGAAGGAAGGAGACGTTGAGGTCGGGAGGAGGAGGCGGAGGCGAGCACGGCGGTGACGTTGGCGCCGGCGTCGGGCTGCGGCGGCGACGGTGACGAGGCGGCTAGGGTTAGGTGCGCTGGGTTCTCTCGTGAAGAAGAGGAAAGATGCAGGGGATGCGTAAATATATAGGGAAGAGAGAGAGAGGTAAGGAAATTAGAGAGAGAGAGAGAGATAGAGACGTGAGGGATGGAGAGAGAAAGAGAGAGAGAGAGAAACGTTGGAGGGGCCCACGGGTAAACGAGCCTCGATGATTGGCTGAGGGGATAGAGATTCGTGAGTTAAGAATAATTAAAAGATTTTTAAAAGCTAAATCTAACAGTAAGATTACGAAGATATATATAGTTTAGATTATATTATTAATTTGGGATTTTGGCGCTAAATGAAACATTTCCAAATCGTGCCCGGGTTGAGTCAAAAAAATTCGAATTCAAATAATAGGATTTTAAGCGGGTTCCAAATTTTAAAATGAAATGTTTTATGATTAAAAAGCATGCCCCCAAGTCGGACATCTGCGCGCGCGCGTAGTCGTCCAAACTCGCCCGTTTCACCGAACGGGATGAGAACTCGACGCACGGACGCTACCACGCGGCTGGGGGTGACGAGTAGGCCAATATAGATATTTTTAATTTCATTTTAGGTGCTAAAATTTGTTATATGCAAAAATGACTTAGCCAGTTAAAATTTTACAGTAAGACCCAAACAAGCAAAATAAATGAAATGAGCAATGTCAAACACTCAACCAGTAATAGAAATAGTAGTATTGGGCTTGGGTGTTACATACACTACAGCACAACGGTGTATCGGAACGGAGGAATCGCACCCTATTAGATATGGTGCGCTCTATGATGAGCACTGCTGAGTTGCCTATTTCCTTCTGGGGTTATGCACTTGAGACGGCAGCATACCTATTGAATCAAGTTCCATCTAAATATGTACCTACCACACCATATGAGATATGGAGTAGGAAGAGACCGTATCTTAAACAAGTTAAGATATGGGGTTGTCCGGCCTATGTCAAAAAGCAAAATCCGGACAAACTCGAGGCATGATCAGTTCTTTGTAAGTTTGTAGGATATCCTAAGAATTCCCAAGGATATTTTTTCTACCACGCTGAAGAACAAAAAGTGTTTGTTTCTCAATATGCCACCTTTTTAGAAAAGGAATTTCTTGCAAAAGAAATTAGTGGCAAAGAGGTAGAGCTGGAAGAAGTTCCAGTGACACAAACTGCAACTGAAGATTTAGTGGAATCAGAGAATTCAGTAGTTCCCGACAAACCCCAGCCTCTCCGCCGATCTAGTAGGGTTTCTCATCCACCTGAGAGATACTACGGTTTTCTCATTGATGGTGGGAGTGAGGATTGCATCATGGAAGATGATGACCCGACTAGTTTCGAGCAGGCCATCACGAGTGGTGACTCTGTGAAATGGCTGGATGCAATGCGATCTGAGATGGAATCCATGTACACCAACAAAGTATGGACTTTGGAAGTTGCTCCTGAAGGGGTAAAACACATTGGGAGCAAGTGGATCTTTAAGAAGAAACTTGGTGTAGATGGAAAAGTTGAGACTTTCAAAGCTAGACTTGTTGCAAAGGGTTTTCGTCAACAACCAGGTGTGGATTATGACGAAACCTTTTCTCCAGTGGCTATGCTTAAGTCCATCCGGATTTTACTTACCATTGCTGCATACCATGACTACGAAATCTGGCAGATGGATGTTAAGACCGCCTTTCTAAATGGTGATTTAGAAGAGTGCGTGTACATGACTCAGCCAGAGGGCTTCGTAGATAGTGGGAGCAGTAGAAAGGTGTGCAAGCTGCTTAAATCCATTTATGGGTTAAATCAAGCATCGCGGAGTTAGAACATCTGCTTTGATGTTGTAGTCAAAGAGTTTGACTTCATCAAAAACGTAGATGAACCCTGTATATATAAAAAGGTTGCAGAGAGTAAGGTTGTCTTCCTCGTATTGTACGTCGATGACATACTCTTGATAGAAAATGATGTTCCTATACTACAATCGGTCAAGCTCTTCTTATCACAAAGATTCTCAATGAAAGATCTAGGTGATGCCTCCTGCATACTGGGAATAATGATCTATAGAGATAGATCTAAACGGATACTGGGATTGTCCCAATCCAGGTACATTGACACCATACTAAAGAGGTTTAGTATGGAAGAATCCAAGCGTGGGAACCTACCCACGATCTCTGGACTCTCTCCAAAGAGATGTCTCCCAAGACTGATTTGGAGAGAGCTCGCATGCAAGGGATACCCTATGCTTCGGCAGTAGGCTCTATCATGTATGCAATGCTATGTACCAGACCTGATGTAGCATACTCACTAAGTATAGTGAGTAGGTATCAAGCAGATCCTGGAGAGGGTCATTGGATAGCTGTGAAGAATATTCTCAAGTACTTGAGAAGAACTAAAGAGATGTTCTTGGTGTATGGTAACGGAGAACTCCAGGTGGAGTCCTTTACCGATTCGAGCTTCCAAAGTGATAAGGACGACTCTAAGTCGCACTCGGGATTTGCCTTTACCCTCAATGGAGGGGCGGTGTGTTGGAAGAGTTCCAAACATGATACCGTTGCAGACTCGACGATGGAGGCTGAATACATCGCTACCAACGATGCTGTAAAAGAGACTGTCTGGATAAAGAAGTTCATTACTGAACTTGGTGTGGTTCCATCCATTGAGCATCCAATACCTTTGTATTGTGATAACAATGGAGCTGTGGCTTTGGCCAAGGAACCCAAGTCCCATCAGAATTCCAGACATATTCTGAGGCGGTATCACCTGATCTGAGAGATAGTTGATCGCCGGGAGATCGAGGTCAGGAGAGTTGACACGAAGGACAACATTGCGGATCCACTTACGAAGGCAATTCCCCAGACACAGTTTGAGAGACTCTTCGGGATACTGGGTATAAGACACTACAACAGCTGGCCTTAGTGCAAGTGGGAGTATTCCCCTCCGAAAGACGGCGACGACGTGAGGACATCTTGCCTGAGATTCGGGGCAGATGCTATATGGTTTTATCCGTCTACCTCTCCGAAGATGCCAAGTTGATTTATGGCACCATGTATCGGAGGTTTAGACGGATGCGGCCGATGTAGCAGACTTCGTCAGATTCCCCCTCGCTAGAGGGGGTTTTGATTGTGGGGACGCTCTTCCCTGCAGGCGCAAGCCCCTGCAGTTAATTACGCTACCGTATAGCGGTAGCCACTTTCTTCTTCTCCAGAATTTCACTTCGTGTCGTGTGTGTTTGTTTTGTTTGTGGTTGCCCGTGGATTGTATACGGAGACTATTTATTTCGTCGCCCGTAGGACGTGGATTAGTCCAAATCCGTATTTTCTTAGATTTGGGTTTTGGGTTTTGGTTTAAGGATACGTTAGCCATTTTTGAGGCTAAGATCAACTTAAACGTTTGTTAAGGATACGTTAGTCTAATTTCCAGACTAAGATCAACTTAACGGAATCGTCTAGATCCATTTCCAGTTTAGGGACATGGTGGTCCATTGCATGTATAGCCGTCGGGACCCGTCACCTCTCTGACATCGTTGAAGGATTACAACGATAGGAGTCAAAGGAGTTCGGAGATATACCCTCGAACCGGTCGTAAATTGATTTAATAGAGCAGCTGTGCTCAGTCAATTTAATTTGAGGACTTACGGCCATGATTGGGCTAAGTCCAGTTGAAAAATATTCAACGTTTTATTTGTTTTTGGTCTATTAGACTTGTGCTAGGGCTTTGCCCATAAAGGATGCAGAGCATCAATTTATTTTGGGCTCTGCTCATTTATAAATGATGCAGAGCATCAATTTTACTTGGGCTCTGCTCATTTATAAATGATGCAGAGCATCAATTTGACTTGGGCTCTGCCATTTTATAAATGATGCAGAGCATCAATTCGATTTGGGCTCTGCCCTTTTATTGCTTTGCAATTTAATTTGGCCTACTAGGCCTTTCTGATTTGGGCCTGGCCCTTTAGCAAAATGAATGCATTGCATTTGTCAGGCGCTTTGCGCTAATTACTGAGCGCAGGCGCTTATGGTGACGACACGTGTCACGCAAGCTCAGTGCGCTGCATCAGTGCGCTGCGCTTGCGCTGCTGACACGTGGCGCGCTCTGGTGGGTTGCGCCAGTTTCAGAGAGCAAAGCTCTATCCTAAAAGCGCACAGCGCAAGTGAGTCAGATGCTGACACGTATCACGTTCTGAGGAGCGCAACAGCGCAGTGCGCTGCGCTGTTGCGCTGCTGACACATGGCGCTCTCTGGTGGTTTGCGCCAACACAGGAGCGCAACAGTGTAATTTTTCAAGTGCAAAGCACTGTTTTATGTTTTGATCGATTTTAAATCAAAGAAAACAAGTTTTTCTTGTTTTCAAAAAACCAATGGTTCATAAGAAAGTGCAAAGCACTATTTTTATTCGTTTTTATTGAAGATCATTGATCTTGTTCTCAGATCAATGATTTACTAGAAGAAATTCTTCTATCTTAAAGGTTTTTACCTTTTTTCTTCCTGAAATTTCTTCAGAGTTCTCTCTGTTTGAAATTCTTGATTTCTCACAATTGTTGATGCCTTTGATTTGAGGCCTAGGGGTTTTTATATAGTGCACATAAATTTGTTAAAGAGATCTTTTTCTGAGTGATTTAGGGAATTTTCCCCACCATTGGATCTTTGATCCAAGGGCTTCTGTTTTACAGAAGGCAATCTTCTTGTTTTAACAAGAACAGAAAAAATCTTACTCGAATTTAATTCTGTTTGGTGCAAACGCCCCAGCGCATGACACGTGTCGCGCAGCGCGAAGCGCAGCGCGACTGCGCTGACACGCGAAGCGCAGCGCGACTGCGCTGACACGTGTCGCGCAGCGCAGTGCTTGCGCAACTGAAGCGTTGCTTCCTTTAATTTTGCTTTAAATAGAGCTTTGCTCTGATTGGGCGCGCTGCCTTGGGCACTGCGCTGACGTATCAGCGCCTGACACGTGGCGCGTTGCGCCCGGGATTTGAAGCGTTGCTTCAAAATTTGAATTTTGAATTTCAACAGAGGTTTGCTCTGATTGGGGGAAACAAATGCCCCCCCACCGTTGCACTCATGTGGCACGCACGTGAGTGCAGCGGTGGCAAGCTCCTGACCGTTGGATCAACGGGTGAGCTGAAGGGGCGCAAGCGCCTTATAAATAGGACCTCTGGCCCTCAGAAAATCTTTACCATTTTTCAAGATTTTGATTTTCCAGAGCTTTGCTCTTGCTTAAGAACTTCAGAGCTTTGCTCATTTTCAAAGTTAGAAATTTTAGGTAAAATTAATTTAAATTAAATTAATTCAATATTAATTCATATCAATCTTAACTAAAAGAGCTTTGCTCTCACAGATCTTTTGATCTAAAGAAATCCCCATTGGGGTTTCATAAACAGAGCTTTGCTCTCAAAAACATATAGATCTACAGAGATCTTGTTCATGGGTTCTAACCCATGAACAGAGTTTTGCTCTTGGATCAAATGTAGATCTTTTAGATCTGAAAAATGAAGAATTTATTATAAGTTTTCATAGATTTTTTCAAGATTCCAAAAATTTTAATTCTTTTAAGTATTAAAAATTTCTGATGGATCTTTCCATTATTACCACAGAGCTATGCTCTTTTAAGGAATCCCATTCCCCTGAGACCAGAGTTTGACAAGTGTCACTCTGTGACAAAGCTTTGCTCTGAAAGAGGAGATTTTCTCCTTGTCTCTAGGGATTTCCCATTGATGAGAATATTCTCTTGGGGATCTTTTCATTAATTGACAGCATCACCCAATGATGGGGCTGTCTTATTAAATGAGGCACTTTCATCCAGATTTTGTGGGTCCCCATTTGGTCCCCTACTCACTGCACTCCAGTGTGGCGTGATTAATTTTAATTTAATTAATTTTTAAATTCAATTAATTAAAAGTTTTTTTTAAACGCCAAGCGTTGGAATTGCAGCACTAACGGCTATCATTTGTTCCCTCGCAGTGACCATGTCTCTCGATACTTCATTCCCGTTCGCCCGCTCGGAGGAAGGGTTTCCTGAAGCGCCCTTGGACCGCGAGGTTCTAGCCATGATCAAGGTCCACGACCCGGAATACAAGAGTCTCCACCTTTGGGGGTCGTGGTATAATCAGATTATCATGGGTCGACGGAGCTTCACGTGCGCAGTACCGTCAGAACCCATTACGACGATCCATTATGCCACCCCACCCTCGGTGCAGTATGCCGTGGAGATGGTTGATTGGACCTCGAAAGGCTTTCTTCATCCCGCCATAGATACGATTCTAGTCCAGCATCCTATGGTTTTGGATATCCTAGGACGCCGTATCTGTCAGGGCGAGGCGCGACCTTGGGGGCAATCATATAATATCGGTCTGATCCCCCGCCACCCGATTGGCTATCTGCTGTGGGCCCGGTATATCCTGTCGACGAAGAAGTCGCAGTTGATAAGGTTAGGATTGTATACTGCGGTTTACATCTCTCTCTTACAGTATCCTACGCTCCCCACCTGGTGGTTCAAGGCTTTCTTAGAGCAGTGGAACATTCCTACCCACACTTTCCTCGCCATGGATCGGGAAGTGTCAATTTCTCTGGAGGAGTTCACAGAGGTATCCGGTTTACCGGTTATAGGGGAACACTATGAGGAGTTGCTCCCGACAGACGAGTATGTCTTCGGTGCTAAGCCGTTGGTAAGGGGGCTTACGCCGGAGAATGCTGTTCAACACTAATTCCCAAGCTTGATTAAAGTGTTGAACATCTATAAGGCCCTTTTCATCGAACGTGGGAGTCGCGGAGTTAACTTTGAGGATTTCATCGCTCGGTTCCTTCGCCCAAGCGTTCTCTCATCAGAAGCTGCCAAGTTTGCTACCCTGGATGACCCTTTCGGTCTAGGTTTGGATAATCTGCGGGCGAAGGAAATAGACCAAAAGGGTTTTTTTCTTCCGGACTTCCCGACCACGTCATTTGTAGAAATTGCAGCCCCTGGGATGGATGAGGAGGCCTTTTTCTTAGGATTTCTTAGGTTATGGCTTAGTTGGTTTGCAATCCCAATGCACTCTCACCATATGCCGCCCTCTGTCTTTTACCCAGCCCACCGGATGACCATCAGGATAAAATTGGCCATTGGGATCGCCGGCTTGGCACACTTATATCATGGCCTCAGTCGAGCAGCGGATGCTAACGAGCCTGGGGTACAACACGTGGTCTTCCCGATGCACTACTTTGTATCGTGGCTCGAGCTACACACAGCGGGTGTCTTCGGCATGCACAAAAGGACCTCGTTCTTCGACAAGTACGGTTTCCCTCACATTATATAGCTGATTGGCGCATCGATTGTGACTCCATCGCCACGGAACGCCAGGGATTTACTTCTTCTCCCTCACACCATTGGAGCCGGGATGTCCTTCATTGACAAGGTATTGACTATTGGAAAGGCGTCCACCACTGCGGTGCGACCATTACAAGACTCCTTTAAGGATGGAGCCTCAGTTTTGACGGCCCGGGAGACCCTCCACTTATATACTATTAGACCGGGCTTCTTAGTCTTCAGGCAGAACGGTGCGGAGATTTTCATGAGATACAACCCGTATCGTTTCGCCCAACAACTGGGCTACGATCAAGGGGTACCCTTGGAAGCTTTCCTACTGGAACCCGCTGCCACTAAAGAAGGGATGAAGAACACGCTACATCACTTCATGCGCCTGAACACGGGTTCTCATTTTTTTATCAGTGCGCCGGCCTGCGCTCCACGACTCCTTAACATATATAAAGAATAGTACAATCATTTAACGGGAGCCGTTATAAAGGAAGAGAGGCGAGTGTTGGTCGACCGTGAAGGTGTACCTCCCGGCAGCGACCACAATGCTCCTCTGGTGCCGAGGACCCCGGTAGTGTCTCCATTGAAAGATGACAGAGTCGGGCCACCGCGTGCGCAATGTCCTCCGCACGGATTGACGCTCCTCGATATTGCGGATGCACCTCCAGCGCACTGTGCTCCAGTGGAGACAGTGGTTGTTGCCTCACCGGAGTCTGGCGTGGGTGCGAACATCGGGACCCGCCGCCCCAAGGTGGATGCCAAGCGTAAGTCGATCCCTGGTGCAGCTAGAGTTGGTGGGCAGAAGAAGAAAAAGAAGTCGCTCTTCGCCGCTGACGTCGTATTCGGTCAGGAACCCCATGCTCCCTATGCTGAGGGCCTAAGTGAATATGGGACTAATGAGGGATTAGTCATACCGCCGGATGACACGGACTTGGAGGCCGCCCTTGAAGCTTCGGAGCGGTTGGCGAGGCGTGACGTATGGCTGGCTAAGCTTGCGGAATCAGGTAATCACTAGTCGCATTTTCTATTGCATCATATCTTTATTATTGCCTTTGACTAATATTTTTCCTTCTTTTCTTCCAACAGGCATCACCACTGAAGAAGCCATTGCCGCTTCCCTCAAGACCTTCCAAGAGGAGGAATGCCTTAGAGTGTCTCTAGGCCTTAGTAAGTTACAATTCATCAAGTTTTCATTTTCCTTGTGTCATGGTCGATCTAACCTCTCCCTTTTTATCGCAGGAACCTCAATGCCGTTCCCGCCAAGCGACGTAGATGTTCTACCAGCTGCCGATTTTCCTGCTTCCTCAAGGCTACCGTGGGAGGTCTGTCTTGAAGAGCCGATGAGAGATGCCTTAAAGGCTCTGGAGGCATCTCTGAACGAGGACGACGACGCCTTAATGAAGGAAGCGTCGAAGAGGTCTATCGAAACGGTCCAGGAGGAGAGGAAGCGGTCGAGGAGCGAAGCGAAGGCACGCAGGGCTGCCTTGGCCATTGGAGCGGGCCCAAGCACCGTCCCTCGTGCTGATACTCCCCCAGAAGAGGCACCCGTCGCCCTATCCACTGCTCGTAGACAGGTGGCGCGTGCAGTTCGGAGTGTTAACGATAAATCCACTTCAGGTAATGAATCTTTTGAGATTTTTTTGTAAAAGTTGTAAACACGCCGGTTCTTATGTATCTTATCTTGCAGGGCCAAGCCCGACCAAGGGGGAGGCGGAGACCGTCGAACCCAAGGAAACAGAGGGAGAGGCACCGGCCGAACTTGAGCCGACGGTGGGCAACGTCGCTGGGGTTGCGGAGCCTGAGTTGGGGGCCGAGGGATCTGTAGCCGAGAAGGTCATTGATGCCGAGCCTGAAGTGGCGGCAGATGAAATGATCATTATAACTGAGTCCAGGGTAGTGGCGGACGAGGCGCTTGAGGCCGGCGACCTCATGGTGACGGCGGATGAGCCGATGGAGACCGCGGAGCCCGAAGAAGTAGCGGGTGAGGTGGATATGATCCCTGAGGAGGAGCCAACCACTCTTTCTCAGGAGTCTGGCAACGCTCCAGTCATCGCTCTCCCCGCCGATGGTCCCCCGCCGTCTCCCGGCCTCACGAGCACGACAACGACCCCCGTGGAGTCTGGGGATGAGGCCACGGGTGGTGGTCTTATGTCGATGGAGGAGGGAGATGCCTCCGTCTCGGCTGGAAGCTCATCAGGTAAATTTTGAATTACCGTCCTCTTTATTTTATAATCCTTTCTGACAAGTTCACATTTGTTCGTAACGCAGGTGCAGCCAGTGCCGATGCCCCATTGCTCGAGGGAGCGCCTTCAACTACTGCCTTGGCGGTGGTCACCTCTCAGCCCTCTCCTATACCATCGAAGATGTTGGAAGGTATGGGTTTGCAACTTATTAATCTTATCTTTCAGACGTATAATTTGTGTACTAAAGTCATACTGTTGTGCCTTTTAGGAGTTCTTTTTGATCATCTATATCAAGTGTTGCTCCTACACTTCTCCTTCCCATCTGAACTCGCTTCTCCCTCTGGTGGCGCTGGTGAGTATAGTTCCCGACTGGTATCTTTCTTTTTCGGTGATGGAATTATTTCTAACTTTTCCTCGTCCCGACTGCAGTGCTACAGATTGAGGAAGGGGTGAAAGATCGGCTGCGCCACCGGCCCTTCCGGCTTTGCCACCTGTCTCAGCTGGTACGGTGACTATCACATTGATAACTCCTCCCTTTTTATTTCTTGAACTGTTATCTGATCACATCTTGTTTCTTTTTAGCTGTCGTTCCGATCTCGGCGCCCTTCGAGCCTCGCATTACAAGGCCGGCAGGTCCTTATCTGAGACGTCCATCTTTGAAAGGGGCCACGAATAGTCTGCGCATGTTGAGTGACTACGTCGAGGAACTCGACGTTGAAACTCCTACATCTGCTGCAGACTTCGCTACGGCGGTTAACCCGATGCTGGTGATACTCGTGAACTTTCATGACGAGGGCATCATCGCATCTTGGGTTAACCATTGCAGGGAGATCGAGGCTCGCCTGCATCAGCTGGAGTCGATGCGTCCCACTCCCGAGACCTTAGCCGCCGGCAATCAAAGAGCAGCATGGATTGAGCAGAGTGCTTCTTACTTCCGCCATCTCGAACAAGAAGTTTCTTCAAGGCGTAAGGAGCGTGGTGAGACTTCGAGCAAATCTACCCAACTGCATGCTCGGGTGGAGACCAACGCTGCACGGCAGAAGGTTATCTTTGAGGGCCTTCTGTAATGCCTCTCCGAAGGGTTATCACTGAGGCAACAACTTGATATTGTCGAGCGGGATGCACCTAACCAGGAAGCAGCCCAGAAGGCGGCGGAGGAGCAACTTTCATCCTTTTTGCAGCAGCGGGCCCAGGTGGAAGCGGAATTGGCCGCGGCAGCCACTCAGGAGAAGGCGCTAAAGGAAGTGCGAGAGCAGCTCGCGGATTTGTTAAAGACACTTCCTCCCCAGTAGCTATCCCTTTTTGTATCATTTGTACTTGTAAATAAAAAATGTATATATATTTTCTCTTTACCACAATGTATCTTGTACTCAATCAAGTTTATGAATAAAAGATATACATTCTTTGTAATGTCTTGCGTCACTTCTCCGCCTTTTCTTTCTTTTATTATCAGCATGCAACCTTAGTAAACATGGTTGACAGATAATAGAGCAAGCATCTTGATTTCCTCAAGAAATAACGATGGCTTAGGCCGCAGGTTTAGATCTGCCACCTAAAACTTTTCAACTCTATGAGCCGTGAGGGTTTCATAGAGATTTTTCTCCCTACGGATCGAGAGGATTTCGTAAGTGTGTTTTCTCCTTAGGAATCGTGAGGATTCCTAAGTGCGTTTTCTCTTATAAGTCATAAAGATCTTATAAGAGAATTTTTCCCTCTTACGAGTCGAGAGGACCCGTAAGCGGTTGTTTCCCTCCTTGTCGAAATTCGACTTTGGAGAGTGAAACCCGTGAATAGTATGCAAGAGACCATTTTAGACCAACTTGCAGGGTCCCATTGTTCAGGAAACAAGTTTTTAATCTCTGCTTCCTGAGGCTTCATCTTGCGAGTTGAGAAGAATCGGGAATTTCCCACGGAGACATTAGTTTCTCTGCAAGCCGACGCGAATCAGGAGGCTCTCATCAAGGATATTTGTTTCCCTGAATTGAGGTATTTGCCAAGGATTATTTGTTTCTCTGGTGTTGAAACGAATCGAGAATTTCCCACGGAGACACTGGTTTCTCTACGAGTCGACACGAATCAGGAGGCTCTCGTCAAGGATCTTGGTTTCCCTGAGTTGAGGTATTTGCCAAGGATTATTTATTTCCTTGGTGTTGAAACGAATCGCGAATTTCCCACGGAGACACTGGTTTCTCTGCGAGTCAACGTGAATCAAGAGGCTCTCGTCAAGGACGCTGGTTTCCCTGAGTTGAGGTATTTGCCAAGGATTATTTGTTTCCTTGGTGTTGAAACGAATCGAGAATTTCCCACGGAGACACTGGTTTCTCTGCGAGTCGACGCGAATCAGGAGGTTCTCGTCAAGGACGCTGGTTTCCCTGAGTTGAGGTATTTGCCAAGGATTATTTGTTTCCTTGGTGTTGAAACGAATCAAGAATTTCCCACGGAGACACTGGTTCCTCTGCGAGTTGACGCGAATCAGGAGGCTCTCGTCAAGGACGCTGGTTTTCCTGAGTTGAGGTATTTGCCAAGGATTATTTGTTTCCTTGGTGTTGAAACGAATCGAGAATTTCCCACGGAGACACTGGTTTCTCTGCGAGTCGACGCGAATCAGGATTTTCTTCGTCAAGGACACTTGTTTCCTCGAGTCGAAGTATTTGCCAAGGATTATTTGTTTCCGTGGTGTTGAAACGAATCGAGAATTTCCCACGGAGACACTGGTTTCTCTGCGAGTCGACGTGAATCAGAAGGCTCTCGTCAAGGACGCTTGTTTCCCTGAGTTGAGGTATTTGCCAAGGATTATTTGTTTCCTTGGTGTTGAACCGAATCGAGAATTTCCCACGGAGACACTGGTTTCTCTGCGAGTCGACGTGAATCAGGATTTTCTTCGTCAAGGACACTTGTTTCCTCGAGTCGATGTATTTGCCAAGGATTATTTGTTTCCCTGGTGTTGAAACGAATCGAGAATTTCCCACGGAGACACTGGTTTCTCTGCGAGTCGACACGAATCAGGATTTTCTTCGTCAAGGACACTTGTTTCTTCGAGTCGAAGTATTTGCCGAAGACACTGGTTTCTTCGGAGTTGGAACGAACCGTCGAGATTTGGCTTCGTTTTTCTGGCGGAGCCTGTTGGGAAAGTATGGTTCCCTCTTCATTTGCGCCCTTAGATTGTATACAGGGATCGATGTGATCTCAACTGTAGGGCCAAAGTTTTATCATTATTTTTTTTTATTTTATTTCCGCGATGCTCTATCATTTCAGCTTTTATATCGCGAAAGTCGCGATTGCCCAATCATTTCGGCTATTTTTCGCGGTGCCCAATCATTTCGGCTGTTTATTTTATTTTATTTTTTTTTACTCGCTGCTTTTTATTGCGTGTTGCCCAATCTTTTCGGCTATTTCATGAGTATACGTTTTTACTTGCTGCTTTTTATTGTAAGTTGCCCCATCATTTCGGCTATTTCATATGCATGTGCGGCCTACTGGCTTTTCGCCGTAAACCTGAAATTAAACACCGATTTCAGCATCAGCACCGCTACAACTGGGACGTTGCCAGGAGCGAATCATCATCTGCCTCTGTCGACGTCGAACAAGGGTGGCTTAGCGAACAGGGTTGAGGTCCTGTCGACTAAGGCTTTTGACTTCATGAGCCGTAAGGGTCTCAAAAAGGTATTTCTCCCTACAAGTCGTGAGGATCTTGTAGGTGTATTTTTTCCTTAAGAATCATGAGGATTCCTAAGTGTATGTTCCTATGTAAGTCGTAAGGATCCTACAGTAGGGTTTTCTCCTTGTAATTCGAGAGGACCTACAGGGGTCATGCGAACATATCCCCAGTCATGGACGGGACTTGGTTAGGGAAATGTTTATTCGCGCCCGTGGATTGTATACAAGGGCAAGTATTGGACCACTTGTAGGGCAATATCGGAAGTTGTGGGGGTTTGCTTAAGCATAGGTTTAGGTTTCTGTAACTTAAGACTTTCAAATCTTATGAGTCGTGAGGGTCCCATAAGAGAGTTCTCCTTACGAGTCGTGAGGATCTCGCAAGTGTATTTTCTCCTTAGGAATCATGGGGATCCCTAAGTGTGTTGCTCCCTTGTGAGTCATAAGGATCTCACGTAGGTGGTTTCTCCTTACAAGGTCGAGAGGACCCTGTAAGTGTCCTTTAACGAGGTTGCGCCCTTTCGGGTTTTCACAAACACTCACCGGTAGTCCTGCTATTTTTACTCACGGACCCCTTTCAGGTTTTCATCCGTGCCCATTTTGCTTATGCACATACCGTTTTTTTAAATTCTTTTTATTTTCTTCTTTTTTTTTTACGAGGTCGCACCCTTTCGGGTTTTCACGAACACTCACCGGTAGCCCTGCTGTTTTTACTCACGGAGCCCTTTCGGGTTTTCATCTGTACCCTTTTTGCTTATGGACATACCATTTTTATTTATTTATTATTATTATTTTATTATTTTTTTATTCATCTCGTCAGCCTAAAGATGCTGCGGTAGTAGTTTAAGGACGTTTCGGTCCGCTATTAGTTTAAGGACGTTTCGGTCCGTCATTAGTTTAAGGAAGTCTCGATCCACCATTAGTTTAAGGACATTTCGGTCCATCATAGGAGGAGGCTGGCTACTGCTTATAATGTTTGGGCTTAGGAAGATAGTGAGCGGACATAGTCGTCGTCATCTATCATTGACCTAGGCGGTAACTCGCTAAGCGTAGTATTTCTTTAAGAATCGACCGTTTATTGTCCTGTAAGGCCTTTCACCGTGCATATCCATGAGTAGATAGGCTCCACCTTGGTAGACCTTGTCTATGATGTACGGGCCTTCATAGTTCGGCTCAAACTTTCCCCGCTTGGCGCGGTTGGGGATTATAGGCCTTTTGACCACTAACACGAGCTCGCCTTGGCGGAATGTCCTTGGCCGGGTCAATCTTTCATATGAGCGCGTCATCTTTGCTTTATAGGCTTCCAGATTTTGTTGCGCTATGAGCCGGGTCTCGTCAAGGGCATCAAGCTCCTCAAGCCGAAGGTGAGCATTTTCTTCGTCTGTCAGCTCGTAGTGAACCGCCACTCGTAGAGAGGGTAACTCTATCTCGAGGGGGAGTACTGCTTCTGTACCGAATACCAACGCATATGGCGTTGTGTTAGTGGCTATCTTGAACGTGGTTCGATACGCCCAGAGAGCCTCTTGCATCCTCTCGTGCCAGTCCTTCTTATTTCGGGATACCGTCTTTTTCATAATCTTTGTCAAGGTCTTGTTAAAGGCCTCAGCTAGACCGTTGGCTCGCGGATTATAAACCGAGGAATATCTCCAGTCTATATTATGTTGTTGTGCGAAGCGACTGATCTTGTGGCTTCTATATGCTGGCCCGTTATCGGAGATGATCCGTCGCGGAGTTCCAAACCGATATATGACGTGCGTCTTGAAGATATGGAGGATATTCTCCGTCTTCACTTCCCTCAACGGTACTGCTTCTGCCCATTTGGAGAAGTAGTCAGTCGTCGCCAGGATGAAGCGACGTCCTCTAGACGATGCTGGTTCGATAGGGACGACTATGTCAGTTCCCCACATCTCGAACGACCAGCTAGCCACCGTTGGATGTAATGGATTTGGATGTTGGTGGATGAAGTCCCCATGGATCTGAGATGAGTGGAATTGCTTCGCATATTCGAGGCAATCCTGAATCATCATGGGCCAGTAGCAGCCCATCCGTTTGATCTTCAACTTCATCTTCGGGCCCACTTGGTGAGAACCACAGATTCCGTCATGAGCTTCCTGAACGACTCTTTTCGCTTCGTCAGGTTCCAGGCATCTCAGCCACAGAGAATCAAACGACCTCTTGTACAAAGTATCATTGACGAAGGCGAAAGACAGAGCTCGTTTCATGAGCTGATGTCTTGAGGACGCATTTTCGGGCGTTCGACGGTATTTGAAGTAGTCTATAAAGACTTCTCTCCAATCCTCGGTATTTTCCCGATCTTTTATTTGCAGGGTCGTCTGTTCAGTCACTCCCTTTTCTTCGGATGATTCCGGAGATATTTCTGCTGGGGCAAGCACCCGACGGCTTTGTACGATGATTCTAACGTCATCGAGGTTCTCGTCAGCCAGTTCTTTAGCAAGCTTAGCCAACGCGTCTACTTTGTTGTTTTCCACGCGCGGTATGCTTTCCAAAGTATAGGAGGGAATTTGGGTCAACAGTTGTTGCACCTTTTCACCGTACTTTACCAACTCCGGTTTACACGTTTAGTAGTCGCCGTTTACTTGACTAACGACCAGTTGAGAATCTCCGTATATGAGGAGGTTTTCAATTCCCATGTTGATGGCGATCTCGAGACCTGCTATCAAGGCTTCATATTCGGCTTCGTTATTCGTCCCCGGCTCTGTTAAGGAGAAAGCGAAGCGCATTATTCCTCCTCGTGGGGTCACGAAGATGAGGCATACCCCCGATTTGATCGTTGGCGTACTTTGTTTGCGCTTCTTTATGGAAGACGCTCCATCAAAATAGAGTTCCCATCGGGTATCATTCCCATCGATAGTGTCAAACGCATGTTCGTCTGGCAACTCGCAATTCAGAGGAGAATCGGCCGGTATCGGATGCTCAGCGAGGAAGTCGGCGATGGCCTGGCCTTTCACTGCCTTAAGAGGTTGATACGTTATCGAGAACTCCATCAAGAGCAGAGCCCTTTTAGCGAGTCGACCTGTCAATATGGCTTTCAACATTAAATATTTAAGAGGGTCCACCTTCGAGATGAGACGGACTTCCTGTGCCAATGCATAGTGCCTGAGCTTTGTTATCGCAAAGATCAACGCCAGGCAGTGTTTTTCAATGGGAGAGTAGTTACTTTCTGCTCCCAGAAGAACTCGACTTAAATAATAGAGTGCTCTTTCTTTCCCTTGGTCGTTCTCTTGTGCCCATAATGCGCCTAAGGAACCTTCGAGGGCGGTTGTATAAAGGATGAGGGGTTTTCCTTTGACCGGAGCAGCCAATACCGGCGGGTTCTGCAGGTATTGCTTGATCTCGTCTAGCACACTTTGGCATTTTTAGTCCCAGACGAACGGGGTTCCCTTCTTCATCAGGTGACTGTAAGGACGACACTTGCCCGAAAGGTTAGCTATAAATCGCCGTATATACGCGAGTTTCCCTTGGAGAGACCGCAGTTGTTTGAGAGTCCTTGGCGGAGGCATTTCCATGATTGCCTTGATCTTTGATGGATCTATCTCAATACATCGGTGCCGGACGATGAATCCCAGGAATTTTCCCGAGGAAACTCCGAATGCGCACTTGAGCGGGTTCATCTTCAAGTTGTATTGTCGAAGGTGTTGAAATACGGTCTTCAAATGCTCGAGATGTTCCTCGTATGATTTGCTCTTAACCACGCGGTCGTCGATATAGCACTCGACAATTTCATGTATAAGGTCATCGAAGATCTTCGTCATGGCTCTCTGATAAGTAGCTCCGGAGTTCTTTAAACTGAAAGGCATCACATTGTAGCAGAATATACCCAAAGGAGTCCTGAAGGCGGTGTGCTTCTGGTCTTCAGGATGCATCTTTATTTGATTATACCCTGATGATCCGTCCATGAAAGAGAAAACCTCATGAGTGGACGTATTATCTATCATCAGTTCGGTGACTGGCACTGGGAAATCGTCTTTCGGGCAAGCTTTATTGAGATCCTGGAAGTCTACGCATATGCGCACTGTCCCATTTTTCTTCATCGCCGGGACAATGTTGGCGATCCATTC
The DNA here is from genome assembly GCA_030015575.1 of Agapanthus africanus. Classification (NCBI taxonomy): domain Eukaryota; kingdom Viridiplantae; phylum Streptophyta; class Magnoliopsida; order Asparagales; family Amaryllidaceae; genus Agapanthus; species Agapanthus africanus. The sequence continues at coordinate 349,563,973 of JASDDO010000004.1, forward strand.
AGGGTATTGAACTTCCTGGATGAAGCCAGAGTCGATCAGCTTCTTGACCTCGGCGTTGATACTCATCTCAAGCTCGAGCCGCATTTTTCTTGGTGCCTGTTTGACTGGCTTGACGTCCGAGGATATTGCCAATTTATGCACAACAATTTCTGGATCTAATCCCGGCATTTCGGAATAGTTCCATGCGAAGCAATCTTTGTGCTGCATAAGCAGGTCTTTTAATGAAGCTACCTTTTCTTCAGACAGCAGCTCGCTAATGAATGTTGGTCGCGGGTCGTTTGCCGTTCCTAACTCAAGTTTCTTGAGGTTGTCTGCAGTGGTATGGATTCCATCTTCCAGCTCTTTTGGTGCTGGCGGGAATTCTGAGATTACCTCGTCCTGACTGTTTTCAAAGCACCAAGGAAGGTCATCCATGTTCTCGGGCTCTTCCTTTGATATTGTTATCATGTGACAAGTACGAATTCGCTTCTAATCCCAATGTGGGACTGGTTTTTCTTCCATGGCCTTGGGTTCATGCCTCTGTGGCGGCGCTACCCTCCACTTGTCAGACAAAGCGAACTTACCAAGCTGATACTGATCTTCAACCCAATTCTTGAAGGTGAAGCAGTCCTCGAGAGGGTGCCCTATCACTCGGTGATAAAGGCAATAGTCCGGATGAGAGACTTCGCTTGCTTGTTCGGGATGTTTAGACTCCGGCAGCGTAAGCATCTGATGTTTTAGAGTGAGGTCGAGTATTTTCTTCGTCTTGTCTCGAGGAAAAGAGTACGCTCGACCCATTTTTCTCATGAGGGATAGATCTGAACTGCTCGATTTTCACTCGTGTGGCCTCTTAGCCCCGCTTTGTTGCTGTTGAGCGCCTTTTTCGCGTTTCGATTTGTTTCTGCCTCTGCGTCGAGCCTTCTTTATAATAGGTTGACAAGGAGCGGCATTTTCATCTTTCATGGCCTGTTGGAGGAGGCGTTGCGTTTTGGCTTTCTCGTAGATGGCCATTTCGCGGTTATGGTCGTCTCAGACTTTTTGACTAGCTTCCCTTTTAAATTTGTCCATTTGTTCTTCAAACGACGGATTGGGCACTTTTTCATCTGGAACATTCACTGTTTCAGGACTAGCGTCCTCCCACTGAGCGTCCGCTTCTTCATCGAAGCCATACACAACGTAGCAACCGTTTAGTAGCTCTCGTTTCTTTGACCGGATGTATCCAAGCCCTTTTGTCTCCATTGTCCCATTGGGCAGCTTGCGTTGAGTCCCAGGAACGTTCCAAACTTTGTCATAGAACTTGGCCTTTCGAACGGTTTGCTTGAAGGATATCCCCTGGCGCTTCAGTAGCCTCTTCAAGCCTTCTATATAATATCTGGGAGGCGAATGGGCTGAAACCTGTCAAGCGTAGGATCCGCCCCGTGCCAGATTTCTTTCTCTACTTTGGATTCCTCGGAGCGGTAGAATAAAATTTCCTTTTCGCCTTCTCGCCTGGGAGGGATATAGAACGTCTGCATCTCCTCTACACTATCGGTATCGAGTGCATCCAGTTCTTTATAATGTTTAAGCGGCACCATGGCGACTTACAGACTTTGCTCTTCATCAGCGGGAGCTCGTATTGAAGGTCGAGCAGAGAATACAGCATGGACCTCATCCTCCGAATCATTACCAAAGATCAACATAGGAGCGGATGGTCCCGGCTTGGTGTATTGGGGAAGACCCGAATAAACTATCTCCTCTTCCTCCTCGATATCACTGCCGAAGACAGGGATGGTAGCGTTAGTTTTATTCTCCGGCTAGTTACACCTTTCCGTGTCTTCGAAATTCGGCAAGAAGTATTTGGCATCTTCATATTTGCGGACTTCGTTTACGGAAAACGGATTCAGTTCTCCCGTTACGGTATACTCGAGACCATCCCTAAAATATTTCATACACTGATACTGTGTAGAAGGGATGATGTTGTACTCGTGTAACCATGGTCGGCCGAGCAGAGCGTTGTAGCATGTCTTGGAATCTATGACGTGGAATTTAATGTCTGTGACGAGCAGCCCAAAGCGTAGCGTCAGTATCACAGATCCAAGAGTCTTTGATGATTGGGAGTCAAACCCGGAGATGGTGATCTTGTCCCGAGCAAGGTGCTGGACGCTCATGCAGATTTCCTTCAACACCCGCACGTTAAGGAGATTAACATACGATCCGTTATCGATCAGGATTTTGCCTATCTTTATATCATGGCAGTATCCTGAGACGTAGAGAGGGCGATTGTGTTCGCACGTCCAAAGGAGAAGGTCTTCATCGCCAAAAGTGACATCTGCCGTGTGCACTTCCTCCAATTCATCCTTCATCTTTTCTTCGGCCAGGAAAGCTTGGAACTGCTCCGGGTCCTGTAGTGCCTTAATCAACGAATCTCTCGCCTCGCTTGATAGTAAAAGGGCGTCAAGAATGCTGAGCTGGGAGGGTAGCTTCCTCAGATGCGCTAAGACGTTGTAATCCACCTTATTTTTCTTCGGCGGGTCTTTGGCAGTTAGCTCTTCCATGACTTGGTCATCTAGGGCGATATCCTCAGAGACCTTTTCTTTCCCTTTATCTTTTTTGTTTGGGGGTCCGAGATTCTTTTCGGGCAACGTGCGATTACACAGCCGGATATTTTCGCAAATCTTCAGCTCTTCTTCTTTTCCCGAAGTGGACTCTTTAAAGAGGGGTCTAAGCTCCAACTCCTCATCAGAATCGCTCCCGAATGTGAGTACTTGTGATCCTCCGGCGTTGACCATGCGACAATTTCCGATGGTTCTGTTAATCCCTTCATTCGTACCGTTTTGCTCTCGGCGGGTCTTGCGCTTTTCCCGCTTAAAATGCTGCCGATGAGCAACATATCTTTGCCACCATCTATCGAAAGCTTTGCACTCCTCAGTGGGGTGCGAAATCTTCCGATGATACAAGCAATAGGAGGGGTGCATTTCAGCTTCACCAGTAACGCTTCCTTCAGAGGATGGTAGTTTCATACCCATTGACACGGCTTTAGCAAACCTCTTCCTCATCTTGAATTTGATTTTATCCGCAGTGGGTGTGCTTTTCTCCAGCGGGAGTATCTCAATTTTTTTGTCAAGGCATTGGCGTTTGGCCTTTTCGAATATGACCGCCTCGCGCTCCCGATCAGCTTTACTTTTTAAGAGCGCTTCATTGAGGAATGCATCAATTACTTCATCCGATGGCTCTAGAATTTTTGGTTCAGGATCTGCCCGCAGCGTTTCAGTACAAGGAGTCTCCTCATCGTCCATGAACGAATGGGAAATCACATGACAGCATGCCCCGTATTCTTCAGATTCATCAGATGAACTTTCTCCCTCATCTTCCTCTTGAAAGACGTGATTGAGGAACTCTTGGAATGTAATGGGAGTTCGTGCCCTCTGGTTGTATTCCTCTAGAGCGTCAATTTGTTTTTGCAAGTCCGTGCGCTTATCGCCAGGCTTCCCGGGCTTCTTTGATTTCTTTTTCTTCTTCTTTGAAGATTTCGACGGCTGGTTGTGAATGCTTGGGCCACCACCATCGATCTTTCGAGTTGGACGCGGCTTCAACATTCCTTCAATGACCTGCGGTTCCAACGGGTTCTTCCACTTAATCGCTGGGCATGTTTGAAGATCATTTAGCATTCTCTTTGTCTTAGCTGATAATACAACCTCCAAAGGAGCTTCTTCAATGACAGAGTATGTTTCCCCCGGCGTATTCATTCCCTTAGAGGTGTGGGGCTACGGGGGATTCACCTTCCATTTGTCAGATAACGCGAATTTGCTCTGTCGGTACTGGTCTTCGAGCCAATTTTTGAAGACGTAGCAATCTTCGATCGGATGACCTAGTACTCGATGATAAGGACAGTAGTTGGGCTCATTGACATCATTTGGTTGCGACGGACGTTTCGGATCCGGCAAATTTATGAGTCGATTGCGCAACGCCAGCTCGAATAACCTTCTTGTTTTATCTCGTGGAAAAGAGTAAGAACGTCCTAGCCTCTCCTCAAGGGCTACGTACGGGCGCATATTATTTTGATGAACAACTGGCTTCGAGTTGCTCGGTTGTTGTTGAGCATTAGCGACAACGATCGCTTTTCCATTCCCTTTGTCATTTCGGGAGTCCGGATTTGGAAGAGGGGGTTTATGGCCCATCTGATCCATTTGCGCTAGCTTGTCAATCAAGGCCTGGAAGGTAGTCGGCTTGAAAAACATCATAAATTGTGAGGTGGTTGCTTGCGGATCGAGGGTTCCAACAAACATTCCCACTGCAGGAGCTTCTTCTATGCGCTGCTCGCATTTTGACCATAAATTCCACCACCGTATAGCATATTGAACCCATGTCTCGCCTGGCTTTACCCTGGCATTAATCAGTGCCGTCATCGGGGTGCGTTCACTGACGCTTGCAAAATGCTGGGTAAACAACAGCTCCATTTCCGCGAAGGTCTTGATAGAGTCGTTCGGGAGCTCAGAGTACCATTCGAATGCTGTATCTGATAAACTCCCAACAAACTGGCGAAGCAAAAGCTTGTCATCACCGCCGGTATTGCCGCAGAGTGCCCTGAATTGGGCAACATGCTGGTGGGGATTGCTTGTCCCCTTGTAATCATGGAACTTGGGAATTGTGTAGCCTGGCGGGTACTTGATCTTGTCGTACCAACTTGGATACGGCCGTCCGGTTTTTACGACCTGGCCGGCAGCTTCAGTCGCATGATGAACCCGTATTTGTTGGGCTATGTACTTGTCTAGGTCAGCTTTGGAGATCGTCTCCTTCTTGGCTGTTGACAGAGCCGGTGGAGGATTTGACGTTTCTCCCCTATCGTCTTCAAGGATGATCGGGGGATCTTCAGCAGGAGGGTCTTGTTGAATCATCATGCCCGCTATGTCCTAAAACAGGAGGCCCATACGCTTTATGTTGGCTGCTTGTTCAGCAGCCTCTTTATCCTTCTTCTCCAATATTCGACGACGGAATTCGGCGTCGGTTTCTTGCTCTTGGCATTCATCCGATGACGTTTCAAGGTTTTCTTTTGGCCTGGTAAGTGCGGCCATAGCGTTCATCATCTCTTGGAGCTTTTGCTGCTGCACCTGTGCTTTGGTCATCGATCGCGTGAGCGGTCTATGACCTGTTGATATGCGGCTGTCCTCTTTACCAGATGCCATACAGACGGTATGAACTACCATGCCCCCAGACCTAGGGCGTTTAGGTTCACCTCCTTTGGTATTCACCGCAGGTGTAGGGACTTTCTCTGGCTTCCTTCTCTTATGGGACGTTGAGGTTAAGGGGACCGTTGCTTTAGGCACCCAAGTGGTCGTCACTTTTTGTTGCTTGACCGGGAGATTTTCTTGTTGTCGACCTTTCGACTTCTTGTGTTGGCGAGAGAAATTAGGATCGATCACGGATTCTCGGACTCATCGCCATGTCCTGTAAATCCTGGAGGACAGCGATTGAGGAGGGTGCTCCGGCTTTTCTTCTTCCCCGGTAGTCTCTACTGGTGGAGGAGATCTTTTAAGGACCGCCGTTGGCGAGTTTCTGCGTACCCTATTCAACAGCTCAAATCTGTTCCCGGTTGGAACAGCAGCGTTAACTTCCACCACTGGAGCCGGTGGAGTTAACCCTGAGGGGGAGTTGCCCCCTGCCTTCCTCACTCGTTGCCAATGGCGACGTCGAGCATGACGAGCCGTTGGGACTGACTCGGAGAAAGAGACAGCTTCTTTTTGCCCCCAGTTTGAATGAGGCGCCACTGGTGTTAACCTCTTAAAGACTGAGGCTATTCTTTGAGGGGTGATATTCAACCTGTCGAAGACAGATCCTCGAGCAGGGGCAGGAGCAGGAATAGTCAGTCTTGAAAAGACTGACCCTTTGACAGGGGAAGCCTCCTTGACGACTTCTGGAGCAGCGGTTACTACCTTCCTTGGGATAGCCACCTTGGGATTCACAGGCTTCTTGACGGGCCCTTCAGAGTTTTGATCCAGCCTCGCAAAGACAGAAGCTGTTGACTTGGAAATGGACGACTCGTTGACAGGGGCCGTCGTAGCAGTGAGCCGGTCGAAGACCGACTTCTTGTTCGCTTCTGGTGCAGATATTGGCATAGAGAAGCTTGTAGGTGGGATCATGGTCCCGAAAAACAGGCCGGTGGTGGCCTGGGTCACCTGTTCTACCGGCAGAGCGAGGAAGGAGGCCGCTTGAGGCCCATATGCTACATCTCCAGGTGAGGTGGAGCGTCTGTTGCAGTGACACTTCGAGCAGTTCGAGCAGTGCGAGGCCATTGATGCTTGACTTCTGCGCCAGGCAAAAGACCAAATCTTAGTAACTTGAAATTCAAAGGCAACCGTTAACAAACCGCGATTGGTTCGCAAAGACGACACACGAAGTGTGGAGTAGAAAGAGGAAAAGGTCCCACCAGGCGTGCCAGAATCTGTTCCCCTCCGAAAGACGGCGTCCGAGACGCGAGGACGTCTTGCCAGAGATTCGGGGCAGATGCTATATGGTTTTATCCGTCTACCTCTCCGAAGATGCCAAGTTGATTTATGGCACCGTGTATCGGAGGTTTAGACGGATGCGGCCGATGTAGCAGACTTCGTCGGATTCCCCCTCGCTAGAGGGGTTTTTGATTGTGGGGACGCTCTTCCCTGCAGGCGCAAGCCCCTGCAATTAATTACGCTACTGCATCACGGTAGCCACTTTCTCCTTCTCCAGAATTTCACTTCGTGTCGTGTGTGTTTGTTTTGTTTGTGGTTGCCCGTGGATTGTATACGGAGACTATTTATTTCGTCGCCCGTAGGACGTGGATTAGTCCAAATCCGTATTTTCTTAGATTTTGGTTTTGGGTTTTGGTTTAAGGATACGTTAGCCATTTTTGAGGCTAAGATCAACTTAAACGTTTGTTAAGGATACGTTAGTCTAATTTCCAGACTAAGATCAACTTAACGGAATCGTCTAGATCCATTTCCAGTTTAGGGACATGGTGGTCCATTGCATGTATGGCCGTCGGGACCCGTCACCTCTCTGACATCGTTGAAGGATTACAACGATAGGAGTCAAAGGAGTTTGGAGATGTACCCTCGAACCGGTCGTAAATTGATTTAAGAGAGCAGCTGTGCTCAGTCAATTTAATTTGAGGACTTACGGTCATGATTGGGCTAAGTCCAGTTGAAAAATATTCAACGTTTTTATTTGTTTTTGGTCTATTAGATTTGTGCTAGGGCTTTGCCCATAAAGGATGCAGAGCATCAATTTGTTTTGGGCTCTGCTCATTTATAAATGATGCAGAGCATCAATTTTACTTGGGCTCTGCCCTTTTATAAATGATGCAGAGCATCAATTTGATTTGGGCTCTGCCCTTTTATTGCTTTGCAATTTAATTTGGCCTACCAGGCCTTTCTGATTTGGGCCTGGCCCTTTAGCAAAACGAATGCATTGCATTTGTCAGGCGCTTTGTGCTAATTACTGAGCGCAGGCGCTTATGGTGACGACACGTGTCACGCAAGCTCAGTGCGCTGCATCAGGGCGCTGCGCTTGCGCTGCTGACACGTTGCTCACTCTGGTGGGTTGCGCCAGTTTCAGAGAGCAAAGCTCTATCCTAAAAGCGCACAGCGTAAGTGAGTCGGATGCTGACACGTGTCACGTTCTGAGGAGCGCAAGCGCAACAGCGCAGTGCGCTGTGTCAGTGTGCTGCGCGGTTGCGCTGCTGACACGTGGCGCTCCCTAGTGGTTTGCGCCAACACAGGAGCGCAACAGTGCAATTTTTCAAGTGAAAAACACTGTTTTATGTTTTGATCGATTTTAAATCAAAGAAAACAAGTTTTTCTTGTTTTCAAAGAACCAATGGTTCATAAGAAAGTGCAAAGCAATATTTTTGTTCGTTTTTATTGAAGATCATTGATCTTGTTCTTAGATCAATGATTTACTAGAAGAAATTCTTCTATCTTAAAGGTCTTTACCTTTTTTCTTCCTGAAATTTCTTCAGAGTTCTCTCTGTTTAAATTCTTGATTTCTCACAATTGTTGATGCCTTTGATTTGAGGTCTAGGGGTCTTTATATAGTGCCCATAAATTTGTTAAAGAGATCTTTCTTTGAGTGATTTAGGGAATTTTCCCCACCATTGGATCTTTGATCCAAGGGCTTCTGTTTTACAGAAGGCAATCTTCTTGTTTTAACAAGAACAGAAAAAATCTTACTCGAATTTAATTCTGTTTTACGCAAACACCCCAGCACGTGACACGTGTCAAGCAGCGCATCTGCGCTGACACGTGTCAAGCAGCGCGAAGCGCAGCGCGAATGCGCTAGCGCATCTGCGCTGACACGTGTCGCGCAGTGCAGTGCTTGCGCAACTGAAGCGTTGCTTCCTTTAATTTTGCTTTAAATAGAGCTTTGCTCTGATTGGGCGCGCTGCCTCGGGCGCTGTGCTGACGTATCAGCGCCTGACACGTGGCGCGTTGCGCCCGGGATTTGAAGCGTTGCTTCAAAATTTGAATTTTGAATTTCAACAGAGCTTTGCTCTGATTGGGGGAAACAGGGAGATTGTTAGTTATATATATGCCCTAGAGGCCATTGTTGTACATATGATGTATATTATAGTGGATGCTTGGATATATATATATATATATATATATATATATATATATATATATATAGAGAGAGAGAGAGAGAGAGAGGACTCTGTTGCTCGTCATGATAGTATGCTATTTGGTTTTACTTTGTCTTAACATGTTGACTTGTATTAGTTTACTGTCTTGCTCTCACATGTTGATAAAGCCCTTAGGATATGTACTCGACTACTGGGACTATGATGAGATCATACTAGTGGGGCCACGGTAGTCGACGAGTACATCCTATAACTGTTCCTAGTCGAGGGTGTAACGAGACAGGGCATCGATACACCAGTGTAGACTAGCGTATACGTATCTTGACCTATATGATGGGCGATGGATGATCCCATATCCATCGGTGTTTGACATCAAAGATAGTGTACGGGTTCTCAGTGGAGACTGGGTATAATGGACGGACTCGCCGAGAACTCCCACAAGGTATTATACCTCATGTCAGATGGCAGTTCTCTGGTGACACTGGTACAGGTTAGTCTGTAGACCCGAGATCGTCATAGAGTCTTGTGTGATTCCCACTGTGCTTTGATTTCCATCATACCACGTCCAAGAGGGCGTGCAAAACGGTGGCTTTTGGGTACAGTCCCGAATCACATGGAGGCAATGAGAGATAGGAGGGATTTCGTCTCTCCCGGTATAAGGAGTTGATGTTGTGCTATATTCGATTGGCTATAACTGGAAGTCCCTGGCCAGGGCGGATATTGAGTACTACTGGTAAGTATTATTAGTGGGTTCTCGACCTGTTATGAGCCTCACATCGACACGACTTATCGGTTTCTGGGGTCTGACGTTTACCACCCCTAAACTAGATATGCAACATATCAGACGAAGAGACCGGACTGTACGGTAGTGTTACTGATTGGATTCACAGGAGAATGTACAGGCTTGCTTGTTGTTCTTCTGATCGCTCAATACCTGGGTAGCTGTTACGTTTAGCTGAGCGCTTGCAGCTTGTGGGTGTTTGATATGATCATCACTTGCTACCGGCGTATTGACGATTCTTTAGAGTCTTACACAGAGGTTTCTTGACTCAGGCAAAACGGAGTAGGAGCACATATGTGATATGTGCGGGACCGAGGATAATACGATATGAGATACCGTATTCTATTCTCGCGATATTTGATATCGGCCGGGTATATGAGATATAGCCGGGTCATCGGATCAAGTATTGATTCGATGAAATGATACAGTTTATATTAGTCGGTTATTTGAGAAATAGCCGGATTGTCGGATCAAGTGTTGATTCGATAATTTAATGTATAATTATATATGTGATATATTACATTACATTATCTAATATTGGCTCGCTTTATTGATTCATTTTCTCACCGGATAATACATAATATATATGCGATATATATTAATTGTATTATTTTCTTTTGTTACAAAAACATATTATATATGTGATATATAATATTGTAACATGTTATGATTACAAATGCAACATGATTAGTAGAGATTAAACATGGTTAGGGTTTGATTTGGGTTAATTATTTCTAGAAGCTTCTACAAGCTTTTGTTTTGTTTCTTGCAAAGATATTATGTGTAGATATTTTTGGAGATATTTTCTTAACCCAACCCACACTCTTTAACCCCAGTAAAATCTCTACAATGGTTAAGTCTTTCTTGACTTAACCATGGTTGCAAATGTAATGATATAACAAGAAAAAATCATTATTCATCACAAAAAAGGATATTCATTCTTCTTCTTCTTCTTCCTTGAGCTTTTAAAAACCTTTCTAGGTTTTTCTTTTGTGATGTTTTAGTGTGAGAAATTGATAATAAAAGAGGGCATAAATCCTACTTCATCATTCTCATCTAATCTAGCCGATTAGATTAGGGTGTTCACTTCATTAACACTTGATTAGTGAGTGAGAGCTTGAGTTAAAGAAATTTCAAGGTAGATCATCTTAGAAAAGGAAGACTTCAAATAAGCATGAATCATTCGGGTTGTGGAGCTTCTCTTGAGTCCGGGAGATCATGGATCGCGGCGAAAGGACTACTACTCGGAGCTTGTGAAGCGAAGGAGCGGACTACAAAGGTTGTAATCCCTCTCTTTTAGTTGTAAAGATGTTTACTTGCATGTTTAACCCTAATTATCCAGCAAACATCCTTGCTTTGGGTTGTTCGGCACGTCTAAATTTTAAATCAGGCATGGTTGATACCTTGTAGAACCTTGTGACAGTGCCTAGTAACCCTACAACGTGGACTTCGAGACGAAGAGGATGAGCGTGGCATCATCGACTCCAGCAAGTAAAGATCAATGTGAGTAAATATATATCTACGGAGGAAGTCGGGTCGATGGCGTATAGCACCCACACAGTTTTGTAGTGTTGTATACGAATACGTATATATATATATATATATATATATATATATATATATGTTTATTGTGATACATGGATGATTATCAATATAGATTTTAGATGTTCATGGGTTAGTTTTAGTGTATTAGAAGTAACTTAGTTATTTTCTTAGTCGCGAACCCTAGAATAAAGTTTACACACACGCGCGCGCACACACACGCTTACATTTTATTTACTTGTGCGTATATGGGGATATGTATATATATATACACATAGGTATGGGACTATGTATATATATACGTATACATATACATGGATGATGAGAATAGTATATGATATTTGGAGATGAGTCGATGAGATTGGGCATGATGCCACGAGATCGGTGATATGATTAGGTTCGTATTATGAGATACGACATGATATTATAGCGGGTATTTAGGCGATATGTTTTCATACACACGCACATATTTATATGTTGATGGTATCAGTATGTACTAGACTTATATCAGTACCCCCAATTTATGATATATGATGATAATGATACCAGATGAATAATGAGAAGAATGTGATATTTGACCCGTATCCAGATTTGGGACGCCGTACGGTGGATTTACCGTACGTGATATAATTTTGATGATAGATCCACACTCTTAACTCGAGGATGCCATATTATATATATTGTATCGTACGTGATACTATTGAGGCAGGATCACCGACTATTATATATACAGATATATATACTCAGATTTAGGTGGTTTTCCTTACCCTTTACGACTAGTCTGTTAGTTTAGACCTGTAGTCTACTTAGTAGATGTTAGACTGGGCTCGAGTCATACCTATTTCAAACTAACGAATAGTGAGTATTTTAAAGACAGGCTAAGAGACACTATAGATATTTCAAAGGACGTACATTTTCTTAAAAACACCGTAGCTCTTATTTTCTAAACACCACGATTCGTTTTATTTCAAATGCCAAAACAGTATGACTCGATTATATAAATGTATATTCTTTATTGCTACGTTTACCCTTCATTTTTCGCATGTTCTTAATATTCGCATTGCATTGCATGCTTATTTGTGTTTTCGTAATTATTATGAAACCCATGCTGTCAGGACACCATCACCATTACCGATGATGCGTATGCTCCACGTACACTTGCTTGCCGGCTCACACACATCATCATCGGTAATTGCCATGTCGCGTAAACATTAGAAAACACTATTCATTAGTATAAATTGTTAACTGATAGTTTCGACATGGTACTAGTGTGCTTACTTTTATATGATAGCTTAGACATTACATTTATTACTGTGATTTTCCTACATATTTATATATTCATTTGCCATGACATTATGGGCCAGTCCGGATTGCCGGAGCCCAATATTATGGAATTCATTGTTTATTTACCCTTGAGATTTGGGATTTCGGATTTTCATGAGATTTCTAGATTTGAAGAAACCGCAAGGATTTTATAAACTGATTATCATTTAAAAATGAAAGTTGCGGTTTTCTCATGATATGATATGAGATATGTCCACCATGAGTTTTCTCGGTTCTTGAGCGATATCATACACCCGATTCGAGGAGGAGGAGGAACCGTCTGTGGGTGCATGGTGGACCCGGTGCAGTACCCCGAAACAAGATGGTCACAGATGATGGCGTTGAACCTGACAGGTTAGTACTACCGGCCGGTGATTTTATTGTGACTCGACGGATATCCGGAGGATACCGATCGGAGTACAGGCCAGTCCGGATAGCCGGAGCCTGAGGTTTTGAAATTTGAGGATATGGGCCAGTCCGCATAGCCGGAGCCCTAGATATTGAGATTCGAGATTACAAGCCAGTCCGGATTTCCGGAGCCTAAGATATTGAGATATTTGGATTTATGTTTTGTGTCGATACTTGACACTGATTCTATGTTGATTTTATTGATGATACCTCAATTTATATATACAGAAATCTCACTAAATTAAGAAAACAGTTTTCTCATGCATGATATATTCTGTTTTCATTATATTGCATTCATAGCTCATATTTATGATATGTTGCTACCTGAGACACTGACACGAGCACATGGTATTACACTTATGTATAGATGTTTACTCTTGCCAAAGTAAAGTTTGGATATAGGGAGGGGAAAAAAGTTGGCCATAAGAAATTCTTGGTCCTATCATGTATTAATATGTCGATGATAAGGCTTGACTACTCATGGGATGATTGTTTCAGGTCAATTTTATTTTTCAGTATTACAGCGTATGTGTCTATGTTTGGCGACGGGGATCCACCAGGAGACAATAAAAAAATGCGTCCTTAAATTTCTTTAAGTTGGAGTCATGCTCATAGGATATAGCAAAACGAGATGGGTGATAAGTTGTAGGGACTTTTTCCATTAAAGAGTTAATATATCTACACATATTCATGATTTACACTAGTTTGTCATGATCGTTATGAAACGACCAATGACCATATCAATTACTCCAACTTGATAGTTTCAACATCTCAGTATCTTGATATAGTATCAACTCGTAATTGGTACAACTACTTATATTATGGTGTGAATAATCCGTCCCTTAACTTGGGGGGTGCAGAACATGATCAAATTTGCAGTAATACATTGAACCTATCCTTTTCTAAACGATTAGGATGGACATAAACAAGTTGGCAATTGGAAGACACATAGGAGGTCTTTATGTGGCGTGTCTTGAATCTCATGAGCTATGTGGCAATTAATCTTGATATGCTTCATTTGTTCATTACACACGCAATTAGTAGCGATGTGAAGAGGGACTTGACTGCCGCAATAAAATTTGGCCGTGTATGATTAAAACCCAGCAAATTTGATAAAGATGGTGAAGCTTAGCCACATGATTTTACATGTAGTAGAGGCCATTGCTTGATATATTCAACTTCAACAGATGACTTGGAAAGATATCATCTCTCTTCGTGATGATGCTCAATATTGGCAATCTCCAGGATCAAGACACGTGGCAGATGACGTGTAGCAGGACTCAGAAGAAAGGGCCCACGGGACCGACCAGGCCACCCTGTGTAAGTCCATATTGCGACCCCCGGTGCTTACGGGGAGGCGGAAACGGTATAAAAAACGAATTTTTATCGCAAGAGGCAACATGGACTAAACTTGGTCGGGATCGTTGTCTAAACTAAAACTAGTTTACACTAAAAGGAGTTAGCTACTATGGAAGATGGTTATACCTAAACTTGAACTCCTTCTTCTTCAAACCTTGTAGAGGTTGATGGTTCTCTTTTCCTCGCCTTCTTCCGTCGAAGATGGATCCACCTCGAAGGTTCGACCTTTGGGCTCTTCCTCGGTCTTTGAGTGAACTAGGGTTTCCGGCTTGCTAAACCTTCAACCTAGAATGAGTAGAGAGAGTGACTAGGGTTTGCTTTTCTTTTTCAAGAGAAGGATTCTCAACTCATGAGAAGGTTTCTCTTGACTAGAGGAAGAAGAAGATGAAGAGAGGAGAGAGAATGAATATGATAGAATGAGCTATCATATTCTATCTTGCAACCATAATGCAAAAGAAAATAATTATCTAATAATAATAATTGAAAATGAGAATAGTTGATGGTAATTTGGAATGACCACTACCATGCTTCATTTAAAAATGTAAGCATAAATCAAGGAGGACTTTTGAAGGCATGAAAGTGGTCAATGGTCAACAAGTCAACCAAGGTCAACAAGTCAACAAAAACAACCATAACATAATTCTCATTTAATTATTATTATTAATAGATAATATATAAATCCATTAGGGTTTGGAAAATGATAACTGTCAATTGTGCATACGCACCCGTTCCGAAACCCTAATGAAAAACCTCATTCTCCGCCTCAAGCAACTGTGCATACACACCTGCATTCTCGTTCCGAAAAACAAGAATACCAAGATATAAAAGCAACCCCAAAAACATATACCAGTATCTGGCTCAAACCAGAGCCTGCCAGTATAATCCGTCCGGACTCCAAACGTGCACAAGTGCGCGGATGAGAACGAACCCTGTCGCAAAACCATGCGACCTCTACTCTGTTTTGCCCAGAGGCGAATACCCTCTGTGTGGGACTCTAAAGACTCGACACTACGCTGGCAGTGGGTTTAACCACAGACCGCAAGCGGCACTAGCTGTGCGTAACGGTCCCCAGGTAGATGCCGACAAGAAGGCTGACGAGGTGAAACCCCATCGGAACTCCTACTGAGTCTGAATGTGACATTCTCCGTACAGTCCGGTCTGTTCGTCTGATACATCGCATGGCGGGCCTAGGGGGCGGTAAACGTCAGTCCCCCAATAGCGGTACAAGTCGTGCCGGAGCGAAGCCCAAAACACCCTGAGATAACACTGGAAACCTACCAGTATATCTCGATTGCCCTGGCCAGGGACTACTCGTGTAATGGCTCTCCTAGACACAGCGCGATGTCAACCCCCAATACCGGGAGAGACGAATCCTGTCTAACCGTCACTGCCTCCAAGTGCTTCGGGACTGCACCCAACCACCACCTGTTTGCACGACTCCTTTGAGCCGTGGTAGGGTAGTGATCAAAGTGCAGTGGGAACACACTCGAGGCGAAGTGCCAGTGTCAAGTCAGCGGACTAAGCTGTACTCATGTCACCTGGGAACTGACGACTGACGATAGGTATAATACCAACCTGTCAGTTCCCGACGAGTCCTGTCCAGTGTACTCGTAACCCAACGAGCACCCGTATACTATCTCCAGTACGACGTACTGATGGCTGTGGGACAGACCATCTCCCACACTGGGATGAGAAGCGCATACGCTAGTCTACTCCGGAGTATCGATGCCCTGTCTCGATAGTCCTGCGACTAGGGACCTGTATAAGGATGTGCTTATAGATTACCCAGCCCCCACTAGTGTGACTGCCATCACAACGCTGGTAATCAAGCAAAGATCCTAAGGGCTCCACTAATGCGTATAAGTGATATAGTAAAATAAACACAAGTACACATTGAAGTAGAGACAAACCAAGTAGCATACTACTATTTTGAGAAAGATTGTATATACAAGGTGAATATCCCAAGCATCCATTAAGTAATATACAAACTAGTATGATACAGTAATGGCCTCTAGGGCATATACACTAACAATCTCCCACTTGCACTAAGGCCATGTACTGGCGTATCGAAGACCTATCATCTCGATCAGCCGCTCGAACTGAGTCTGGGGCAGGGCCTTGGTGAATGGATCTGCAGTGTTGTCTTCTGAAGCAACTCTCCGAACCTCGATCTCCTTGCGATCCACGATCTCCCTGATCAGGTGATACCGCCTCAAGATGTGCCTGGATCTCTGATGGGACCTGGGTTCCTTCGCTAAAGCTATAGCCCCATTGTTATCGCAATACAGAGGTATTGGATCAACAATGGACGGAACCACCTGAAGTTCTTTCAAGAACTTCCTCATCCAGACAGCTTCTTTTGCGGCATCAGATGCAGCGATGTATTCCGCTTCCATCGTCGAGTCTGCAACGGTTTCCTGTTTGGAACTCTTCCAACACACCGCCCCTCCATTGAGGGTAAAGACAAAACCCGACATGGACTTGGAATCATCCTTGTCACTCTGGAAGCTGGAGTCAGCAAAGGCCTCGATCTGGAGGTCTTTTCCGCCATACACCAAGAACATCTCCTTAGTCCTTCTCAGGTACTTGAGAATGTTCTTTACCGCTATCCAGTGTTTCTCCCCAGGGTTTGACTGATACCGGCTTACCACACTCAGTGCATAAGCTACATCCGGTCTGGTACATAACATCGCATACATTATAGAGCCTACCGCAGAAGCGTAGGGTATAATAGACATGCGATCCCTCTCCAAATCAGTCTTGGGAGACATCTCTTTAGAGAGGGTGATCCCGTGACAAGCCGGTAGGTTACCGCGCTTGGAATCTTCCATACTGAATCTCTTCACTATGGTGTCGATGTACCTGGACTGAGAAAGTCCCAATATCCTCTTGGATCTATCACGATGGATCCGGATCCCCAGGATGTATGAGGCATCACCCAGGTCTTTCATGGAGAACCTGTGTGACAAGAACCCCTTGACAGATTGTAGCATAGGAATGTCATTTCCTATTAAGAGAATGTCATCCACGTATAAAACGAGGAATACTACAGTTCTCGCTACAAATCTACTATAGATGCATGGTTCATCTGGATTTTTGATAAAGCCAAATTCTTTGACCGTCTCATCAAAGCAGATGTTCCAACTCCGCGATGCCTGCTTTAGCCCATAGATGGACTTAAGCAACTTGCACACCTTTCCGCTGCTCCCACTCTGAATGAAACCCTCTGGCTGGTCCATATAGACACACTCCTCTAAATTTCCATTTAGAAAAGCTGTCTTTACGTCCATTTGCCAGATCTCATAATCGTGGAAGGCAGCGATGGCAAGAAGGATCCGAATGGATTTCAGCATGGCTACTGGAGAAAAGGTTTCGTCATAGTCCAAGCCAGGTCTTTGACGGAAACCCTTTGCTACCAGCCTAGCTTTATAGGTCTCAACCTGTCCATCTACACCAATCTTCCTTTTGAAGATCCACTTGCATCCTACGGGTTTTACCCCGTCTGGAGCAATGTCCAACGTCCATACCTTGTTGGTGTACATGGACTCCATTTCGGTCCGCATTGCATCCAGCCACTTCACTGAGTCAACGCTCTGAACGGCCTGCTGGAAGCTAGTAGGCTCATCATAATCTATGATGCAATCCTCTCTATCCCCGTCTATGAGAAAACCGTAGTATCTCTCGGGCGGATGAGACTGCCTACTACTTCTGCGGAGTGGCGTAGGAATGTCCTGTTCTTCCGAACCCTCTGGTTCCACTAAACTTTCAGTAATAGTCCGTGGTTCTGGAATCTCTTCCAGTTCTACTGTGCTCCCACTTATTTCCTTTTCTATGAACTGGTGTTCTAGAAAGTGGGCATGACGAGAAACAAGAACTTTTTGTTCCTCTTCGCAGTAGAAGAAATATCCCTTGGAATTCTTTGGATATCCCACAAACTTGCACAGTACTGAGCGTGCCTCAAGTTTGTCCGCATGCTGCTTTTTGACAAAAGCCGGACTTCCCCATATCTTAATGTGATTAAGATGGGGTCTCTTCCCACACCACATCTCAAATGGCGTAGTAGGCACAGTCTTAGTGGGAACTCGGTTCAAAAGGTATGCGGCTGATTCTAGCGCATATCCCCAGAATGATCGTGGCAACTCAGCGTCACTCATCATGGATCGAACCATATCCAATAGGGTTCGGTTCCGTCTCTCCGATACACCGTTATGTTGCGGAGTGTATGGAGGAGTAAGCTGAGAGAGAATACCATTCTCTTTTAAGTAATTCAGGAATTCGGCACTTAAGTATTCTCCACCTCGATCCGATCTTAGAATCTTAATACTTTTGCCGGTCTGTTTCTCTACTTCATTCTTATACTCCTGGAATTTTTCAAAAGCCTCGGACTTATGTTTCATTAAGAAAACATAACCGTACCTTGAGAAGTCATCCGTAAAAGTAATGAAGTAAGAATGTCCGCTTCGGGCATGTGTAGACATTGGACCGCACACGTCACTGTGTACGAGTCCCAAGAGCTCGCTCGCTCTTTCTCCATGTCCAGTAAACGGAGTCTTTGTCATCTTTCCCTTGAGACAGGATTGACAAGTGGCATACGACTGATATTCGAACGCATTCAAATACCCTTCTGTATGTAACTTCGTCAACCTTCTCTCATTGATGTGACCCAATCTACAATGCCATAAGAAAGTCTGGTTTATTTCTGGAGACTTTCTTTTGTGTGTGTTCTGGACATTAAAAATCTGTGGTTGGTTCAATACGTATATACCATTACTCAAAGTACCTGACCCAATCAAAACTTGATTAAGGCGAATGTTTACAACATTACTTACAAACGCAAATTCATAACCTTCTTTAGAAACTAAAGATACAGAAATGATATTACAAGTTGCGTTGGGTACAAAAAAGCAATTACGCAAAACCAAAACATGTCCATCTGACATTCCCAGGTGATAGTCCCCCACGGCTTTAGCATCCATGCTCGCTCCGTTTGCAACTCTGAGGGTCATGTCACCTGCTTTCAAAACACTACGGTTTCTCAACGCCTGCAAAGAATTACAGATATGAGATCCTGATCCGGTATCCAATACCCAGGAAGTAGAGTTTATAGAAAGACAGTTTTCAATAACATACACACCTGAAGCTGAAGCTGCAACCTGCTTCAATTCCTGTGTTCTGGCCTTCCAGGCCCTGCAATCATTCTTCCAGTGTCCTTTCTTATGACAAAAGAAGCATTCTTCCTTATCCACAAGCTTCCCCGCTATCTTTGTTGCTTTTCCTTTTCCCTTCGTATCCACTTTACTAACACCGCCCCTTGGTTTGGCGGGGGCTTTCTTCTTCTTTCCCTTGGCTTTCGCCTTGGACCTAGAAGAAGATGATCCTCCTACAAACAAAGTGGATGTTTCCCTACCTTTCTGTAGGGTGCCCTCTGCGCTCCTCAGCAGGTTGAGGAGTTCTGAAAGTTCAACCTCCTTTTCTTGTAGGTTGAAATTCATTATAAACTGGGCGTAAGTGGAAGGAAGGGACTGGAGAACTATATCCGTATATAGCTCACTCTCCAATGTGATCCCTAGGTCAGCGAGCTCCTCAATGTAACCGATCATCTTTAGCACGTGCTCGGCTACTGATGATCCGACGGCCATTCTTGTCGAAAACAACTTTTTCGACGCTTCGTATCTTGCGATACGTGATTGCTCTCCATACAGTTCTTTTGTATGGAGCAATATGGACTCCATGTCCATATTCTCATGCCTCCTCTGATGTTCGTTGTCCATCGAGGCAAGCAGGAGGCACTTGGCCTTCGCGCTATCAATCTCCCAAGTCTTGCGGATTTCCTTATCCGCGACGCTGGAAGTTGGACCAGGGACAGGGGGAGCTTTGGTGGTAAGAAGATACCCCAGCTTGTCATAAGTGATTGCTATCTTGACATTCCTGAGCCAATCTTTGTAGTTTGGCCCTGTCAGCTTGTTTTTATCTAGGAGTAACTTAAGTCCAGTCATGTTGATTGGTCGCTGCAATTAGGAGAGAGAAGAAGAAACACTCAGCATGATGCTCTTGCAAGTTTAGAGTGGTTTTTAATTTGTCTAAACAGGATGGCTCCCACTGTTTCTCGAATCCCTCCTCAAACCATAAAGGAAGAATTAGTCAGGATCAATCCCACCGTACAATACTTGCTTAACCGTTCAGCCAGGCTGGTGTCGGTACTTCGAGGGAGGTTTTCCAACGCTTTCGCGAAGTTCCTTAATTAAAGAACCTCTTTTCCCTGGGGGCGTAGCCCCGCTAACACCTTTCTAGGCACCTACTAGGTTTATAGCATTGATCGTTAAGTGAGAAATTTCCCGAGGAGTAGCATATACTCACAGTAGGATCGGGATCCAAATATCATCGCGTGACGAAACTGAAGGAATCCTACCAGAATCACCACACTCCAAATGGTATGCAAATCTAGCAAGTTTCAGTACTTATGAAACTCCCGATGTGGATTTTTGCCCCATGCTCTTATGACCTTGACTTTGGCCAAAATATCATAAGTCACATGTCAAGTTCTACCCGTCATTATCCAGGTTAATTTGGATCCATCCGTATCTACCCTTGACTTTGGCCAAAATGGCAGTACGACTGTCCCAAACCAACGCATCTATCTATGCTACACATGAACACCCAACAGCTACCAATCACTGTGCCTTGACTTTGGCCAACATACACAGCTTGAATACTATTGACTATTCATGCGAAACGACGGAGGGCTACGGATGGTTTTGGCAAAACCGTGAACGTAGTGAACTTGATTTGGTCGATGGAACGAGATAGCTTTTAAATGGAGTGGCTCAAACTCCGCATTTAAAAATTGGTTTTGAAAAGAACCGAGTGGTTTTTCGAAAGTGTTCCAACGACTTTAACTTGGTTTATTATCTTGCATTAGTTCTTTTAATGCGTGATATTCTTGCATTAGTTCTTTTAATGCGTCCCATCATTTAATCCTACCATTGCAGAAAACAACCAAAATATGACGTACGCTTATGCCATATGCATTCGCCACGGGGCCCCGTCATCACCCGTTAGGTTACTTAACTAACGACAGAGCGGGGGCTGGGCTAGCGCGGCTGTAAAACATAAGCAACGCCTAAATAGAAAGCAATGATAGACATTACAGATCACAGATGAATACATTGGATATACTAGCAATCCGCATTTCTTTCGAGTCTGAAACGAAAAGCGGATAACACGGTCGCGGTGAATAGCAAATACCCCACCCAAGACCCCTACGGGTGCGGCAAACTACCCGCCAAGTTCCCGGTAGTTTGTGCACCCCACCATGGGTCTATCCTAGGAGCAAAAACAGTAAAAAGGAATTATACAATGACGGCTACAACCCCGACCCGGTTGTGCGGCCAAACAAATAATATAATTACATCAATTTACATTTACAAATGAATGAAAGAAAAACAAAAGCTCATCTCACATCCAACCCCGGCTATTCACCCGCGACAGTCCAACACATTCATATACACATTCCAGCACATTACAGATCATGTATAACCCCGACTAATCGACTTATAGCGATTAGCCGACGTTCAATACATGCAAACATCACAGATATAACCAATATAGCCAAAGTGTAATGAAGTTCGGAAAAATACGGAATTATAGGACCCCAAAAGGAAATTTCTTTTCTGGAAAATCTGGGCACATATAATATATCTCAAAAATCCCAAAACCAAAACCTACAGATACTGCACGAAAAACGAGGCGCAGAAGACGACAAAGCGCGGCGGTTCCGCGGCACGAGCCTACCTCGTGCCGCGGATGCGCGGCGCTTTGAGCTCCTCACTGGATCGTTTTTCATGGGTATTCTTAGAAAAGCCTGAGATGATTTTACAAATATAAATTTTTTTATTTTGAGCCCAAAAAATTTCAACAGAAACTCAGGTTTTTGAAAATACGGTTTTTGGGTTTTTTACGGTTCCGAACTTCGTTACACTTCACTACCAAGCTAGTTTAAGTTTAGTTAGGCTCTGATACCACTGTAAGTCCATATTGCGACCCCCGGTGCTTACGGGGAGGCGGAAACGGTATAAAAAACGAATTTTTATCGCAAGAGGCAACATGGACTAAACTTGGTCGGGATCGTTGTCTAAACTAAAACTAGTTTACACTAAAAGGAGTTAGCTACTATGGAAGATGGTTATACCTAAACTTGAACTCCTTCTTCTTCAAACCTTGTAGAGGTTGATGGTTCTCTTTTCCTCGCCTTCTTCCGTCGAAGATGGATCCACCTCGAAGGTTCGACCTTTGGGCTCTTCCTCGGTCTTTGAGTGAACTAGGGTTTCCGGCTTGCTAAACCTTCAACCTAGAATGAGTAGAGAGAGTGACTAGGGTTTGCTTTTCTTTTTCAAGAGAAGGATTCTCAACTCATGAGAAGGTTTCTCTTGACTAGAGGAAGAAGAAGATGAAGAGAGGAGAGAGAATGAATATGATAGAATGAGCTATCATATTCTATCTTGCAACCATAATGCAAAAGAAAATAATTATCTAATAATAATAATTGAAAATGAGAATAGTTGATGGTAATTTGGAATGACCACTACCATGCTTCATTTAAAAATGTAAGCATAAATCAAGGAGGACTTTTGAAGGCATGAAAGTGGTCAATGGTCAACAAGTCAACCAAGGTCAACAAGTCAACAAAAACAACCATAACATAATTCTCATTTAATTATTATTATTAATAGATAATATATAAATCCATTAGGGTTTGGAAAATGATAACTGTCAATTGTGCATACGCACCCGTTCCGAAACCCTAATGAAAAACCTCATTCTCCGCCTCAAGCAACTGTGCATACACACCTGCATTCTCGTTCCGAAAAACAAGAATACCAAGATATAAAAGCAACCCCAAAAACATATACCAGTATCTGGCTCAAACCAGAGCCTGCCAGTATAATCCGTCCGGACTCCAAACGTGCACAAGTGCGCGGATGAGAACGAACCCTGTCGCAAAACCATGCGACCTCTACTCTGTTTTGCCCAGAGGCGAATACCCTCTGTGTGGGACTCTAAAGACTCGACACTACGTTGGCAGTGGGTTTAACCACAGACCGCAAGCGGCACTAGCTGTGCGTAACGGTCCCCAGGTAGATGCCGACAAGAAGGCTGACGAGGTGAAACCCCATCGGAACTCCTACTGAGTCTGAATGTGACATTCTCCGTACAGTCCGGTCTGTTCGTCTGATACATCGCATGGCGGGCCTAGGGGGCGGTAAACGTCAGTCCCCCAATAGCGGTACAAGTCGTGCCGGAGCGAAGCCCAAAACACCCTGAGATAACACTGGAAACCTACTAGTATATCTCGATTGCCCTGGCCAGGGACTACTCGTGTAATGGCTCTCCTAGACACAGCGCGATGTCAACCCCCAATACCGGGAGAGACGAATCCTGTCTAACCGTCACTGCCTCCAAGTGCTTCGGGACTGCACCCAACCACCACCTGTTTGCACGACTCCTTTGAGCCGTGGTAGGGTAGTGATCAAAGTGCAGTGGGAACACACTCGAGGCGAAGTGCCAGTGTCAAGTCAGCGGACTAAGCTGTACTCATGTCACCTGGGAACTGACGACTGACGATAGGTATAATACCAACCTGTCAGTTCCCGACGAGTCCTGTCCAGTGTACTCGTAACCCAACGAGCACCCGTATACTATCTCCAGTACGACGTACTGATGGCTGTGGGACAGACCATCTCCCACACTGGGATGAGAAGCGCATACGCTAGTCTACTCCGGAGTATCGATGCCCTGTCTCGATAGTCCTGCGACTAGGGACCTGTATAAGGATGTGCTTATAGATTACCCAGCCCCCACTAGTGTGACTGCCATCACAACGCTGGTAATCAAGCAAAGATCCTAAGGGCTCCACTAATGCGTATAAGTGATATAGTAAAATAAACACAAGTACACATTGAAGTAGAGACAAACCAAGTAGCATACTACTATTTTGAGCAAGATTGTATATACAAGGTGAATATCCCAAGCATCCATTAAGTAATATACAAACTAGTATGATACAGTAATGGCCTCTAGGGCATATACACTAACACCCTGTGCCCGACCTGCAAGCATAAGCTGGCCCTTCTCGGGCCCCCTGCAAATTGGCCTACTCGGCCACTCAACTTGCCCCGAGCTACCACAGGACCAAGACTCATCGGCCTCCTCACTCGTCCCCGAGCTCCCGGCCGAGGCCGTCTTCCTCGGCCCTCCGACCAACTCCACCACTCACAGACGTAACCGCCGCTCCGTGAATCTCTCCATGCGTAGATTCTACGCCAGCAACATCCCACGTTCCACGCCATCACGATCCCCATTAATGGGCGATCCGCTCTCTACCGGGCGTGACGTCGGGAGCGTAACTGCTGGCGAGATTCTCGCGTCTACTGCTGCGTGCCACCACCGTTATATAAACCCCCATTACAGAGGGGGTCAAGTAAGCCATTCTTTACTCTTCTAAGCCGTTACCCTGCTCGGATCTCATCACTAACTTGATCGTCGGAGGGTCCTTGGTGGTACCAAACCACCCCGGGAATTCTTTGCAGGTAATCGGCACCAAACTCCCCATACCAGCTCTTCCACCAAAACCCATTGAGACACACACGCAACAGAAGATAACCATCAAAGTCTACCGGGAGATCAACGGAAGACAACATCTGACGGAGACCCGAAAAGGACCTCCATCAGTTGGCGCCGTCTGTGGGAACAACTCCACAAAACACAAAGTTGGCCTTCAGATCTCCGCCCAAATGGCAAGCAGCCGCCCTGAAGATCCCGGTACCAGCCGCCGCCTTCCACTCACCGAAGGCAGGGATGAGCCTCCTCCAATGACCATCATCAACGCCCTCGTAGGCCGGATAGATCGGCTACAATCCCTCGTGGAGACCCTCGTCCGCGTCCAAATGGCCGGGCCTGGGCCCCAGATCGCTGCTCCACCGCCTCAAGAAGGCTCTGCCCCTGTCTGGATGGCTGACCACCAGCAGGCAACGGCTCCTGGCCACCGATCTCTCGAGCCGGTGCTCCCTGAGGCCCGCTGGGCGCCCCACGGCTCCACACCAAGATCCGCCGCCAGAACGCCCCGCCCTGAGCCTCCACGCGACCCTTATCCCCCTGAGGAGATGTCAGTCACCTCGCCTATCCACAAGCATGGTCGACACTACCACACTCGGCGGGGCCGCACAGAAGGGGTTCACCTCGGCGACTTAAGAGCCACCGAGCCTCAGGATCTGAGGCACCTCATCGAGAGGAACCGAGGCCGCTCTCAGACGCAAGTCACCCGCAGCGGAGGCCAGGGATCCCAGGGCGCCGATTCCTCGGGATACCACGATCGGCTCGACGCCCTCAAGAAGAAAATCGAGGGCATGCGCCGGGAGGCTCACCTCTCGAGCGACGGGGCTAAGTACGCCTCCGACTCGCTCATAAAGCCATTCACCAAGGAATTGCTCGCCGTCCACGTCTCCTCGCGCAACAAGCCCCCAAAGGTCTCTCTGTTCGACGGGAAAACCGACCCGAAGGACCATTTGGACGCTTTCACCGCGGGGATGAGCTTCTAGGATCATTCTGACTCCGCCTAGTGCAGGGCCTTCCTGGCCACCCTTATTCGCGCAGGTCGGGATTGGTTCCGGGGGATCGAGCCCCGCTCGATTTCGACCTTCGACGAGCTAGCTACTCAGTTCCTCGGCCATTTCATGAGGAACCGTCGACAGAAGCGCACGGTCGACTACCTTTTCACGGTTAAGAGTGGGGACAAGGAAACGTTCAAGGCCTACATTACCCGTTTCTACAACTCCGTTCTTGAGGTGCCCGAGCACCAGGACGAAACCATCATCACGGCGCTTAGATCTGGCCTGAGGCACAAGGAATGGTTACGCTCCTTCGCGTTGGCGCAACCTAAGACCATGGCCGAGGTCAAGGCGTGGACCGAGCGCGAGGTTCAGCTGGAATCCAAGGTGAATGCTAACCTCCCCAGGGCAGAATGGTCCGACCAGAAGAAGAGGGCTGGGGAGGAGAGGCCGGAGCGTCAGCAGCCTTACCACCTGAAGTTTCAGGAGTATACCCCCACACCTACAGCTGGGTGGTCGGGCTACACCTCGTCGAGATTCAACCCAGCAGCTACCCTGCTCGGTCACCCCTGACGGGTAGCTTCCCTACCGCAACGCCAGGGATCAAAAAGCGCTCCCAGAGGCAGTCGAGCCCGAAGATCCCTCGCTCGGCTATCCCCAGCAGGCAGCTTCTCTGCCACAACGCCGGGGATCAAAAATCCCTCTCAGAGGCAGTTGAGCCTGAGGATCCCTCGCTCGGCTATCCTTTAGGACAAAAGCCCTCGTCAAGAGGCACCGGACAGCAACCCTGACCGGCCAAGGTTCCTTGGTAGGCTTCTACAGCCCCTCCCGTGCTAAGGACCAAAGTCCTTCCAGAGGTAGCCGAGTCCTTGCTCGGCTATCCCCGGCTGGTAGCTTCCTACCACAACCGACAGGGATCAAAGTCCTCTCCAAGAGGCACTGGGCAGTAACCCTGCTCGGTCCCCATCCTGAAGGATCAAAGCCCTCGCAAGAGGCAATCGAGCAGCTACTCTGCTCGGTCATCTCCGGCTGGTAGCTCTTTATCCATGACGCCAGGGATCGAAGCCCTCGCAAGAGGCATCCGAGCGGCTACCCTGCTCGGTCGTCCCAGGCTGGTAGTTTCTTACCCGTGACGCCAGAGATCAAAGTCCTCGTCAAGAGGCAACCGCGCAGCTTCACTGCCCGACCATCCTTAGCGGGCTTCTTACAGCCCCTCCAGCACTAAGGATCGAAGCCCTCTGTTGGGGTAAAAATTTACACCCCGGTTGACCGAGTCAAAGTCAAGGTCAACCCCCAAGCTAGGTGGACCCAAGCCCATGTCAAGCGGGCCCATGCCCAAGTCAAGCCCACGGCCAGCCTTCCCATGCCAACAACAAAATCATGTAATAAGTAATTTTTATGT
Source organism: Agapanthus africanus (assembly GCA_030015575.1). Lineage (NCBI taxonomy): Eukaryota > Viridiplantae > Streptophyta > Magnoliopsida > Asparagales > Amaryllidaceae > Agapanthus > Agapanthus africanus. The sequence continues at coordinate 349,590,957 of JASDDO010000004.1, forward strand.
AATTGTTTATGCATGAATGTAAACAGAATGGGCATAAAGCCAATATTTTGTAAGCCCATGGCTTATGTGCAAAAAATGAAATGGCACATGAGCCATGGGATGGCTAAAATGTCATTTTTGAAAAGCCTAAGGGGGTATATGTAAATATGTAAGCCTATATAAGGCAACATGATGATGAATAAAATATACACACTTTCATTCTCTCAAAAAAAACCTAGGGTTTGTATTTCTTTCCCTTTTCTGAAGGTCTCAAACCTTCTTCTTTCTTCTGAATTAAATCAAGAGTTTTACTCTTCCTTTTAAAAAACAAAATAGTTTTTCACCACCAAAACCACAAAAGGGGAACTTGGATCTGTCTTTAGATCCAAAAAAGAGAGATTTTGAGATCTCACATCTCTTGATCTTCAACATACAGCTAACAGAGGAGGAAGAAGAAGAACCCCTTTCACTAGACCCAAGAAAAAAGAAAGAAAACACACTCAGGAGTCCAACTCCTCTCTGATTTCTCTTCCGAGAAATATTTTTAGGCTCAAAGCCTCTTTTTCTCGCCGGCGCTCACGCGCAGAGCGCCCGCGTGCCGACACGTGGCGCACTTGCGCTCAAGCGCTCGAGCGCAAAGTGCCCATGTGCCGATACGTGACGTGCTTGCGCTCGAGCGCAAGTCGCCCCGGTGCCGACACGTGGCGCGCTTGCGTTCAAGCGCAAGTCGCCTCGGTGTCGACACGTGGCGCGCTTGCGCTCAAGCGCACAGCGCTCTGGCGCAAGTCGCCTCGGTACCGACACGTGGTGCGCTTGCGCTCAAGCGCCCAGTGCTCTGGCGCAAGTCGCCCCGTGCCGACACGTGGCGCACTTGCGCTCGAGCATCAGGCGCTGAAGCGCAAAGCGCCCACGTGGCGCGCTTGCGCTATAGCGCTCTACGCTCAAGCGCAGAGTGCCCACGTGCAGACACGTGGCACGCTAGCGCCTAAGCGCACAGCACCTGGGTGCACAGCACCAGGGCGCTGGACCCACGCATCCTTTGGATGCCTTTTCCCCCTCTTTCTTATATATATATATATATATACACACACATATATATATATATACACACACACATATTCATACATATGTGCACACACACATACACCACAACACTGTCCATGTTAGAAAAAAATTTCTAACGGGGCGCTGCCCCGCACCCCGCAAGAGGGCTGCTAGCCCCCTTGACCCCCAGCCCGCTATCCGGATAGCGGGACCCCCGTAAAAACTCTGCGTGGCTCCCGATATATCCAAAACCCTCCTTTCAAAACACAACACACGTACACTGCACATTGAGTTCGCATGACCAGTTTAACCCGTCAATCGGAGGTTCCCTCGCTCCAAAGGCGAGGGGTAATTAACGACAGCTTAGTTCGCGGCTGCCGGAGATTCGGATCTCCACGATCATTAAACCCCGGCCTACCCTAGGCAGGGGGAATCTGTAGTATGCCTGACAAGCGCGCGCGTATTCCCATCTCAATGAGGTGACGAAAAACACCCTACACCCTCGCAAGAGGTAACCGAGCAGCTACACCCTCGCAAGAGGTAACCGAGCAGCTACCATGCTCGGTCAACTCCGGCTGGTAGCTCCCTACCCACGACGCTAGGGATCAGAAAGCCCTCGCAAGAGGCACCAGAGCGGCTACCGCGCTCGTCCATCCCAGGCTGGTAGTTGCCTACCCCGACGCCAGAGGTTAAAGCCCTCGCCACAAGGCGGCCGCGCAGCTACCCTACCCGGTCATCCTTAGTGGGTTTCTTACAGCAGCACCCAATGTTAAGGATCGAGGCCCTCGCAAGGGGCGACCGAGCAGCTACCCTGCTCGGCCATCCCTGGCGGGTAGCTCCCCTACCATAATGCCAGGGATCAGAAAGCCCTTACAAGAGGCAACTGAGCAGCTACCCTGCCCAGTCACCCCCGGATGGTGGTCAATGCTCGAAATCAAAGATGCCCTATAGCCTGTGGAGGATCCGAGACTCCAGTGAGGGGCATCAGGTCTATCCAAGTCTAAACGATCTCCCCTTGACTCCGGGGCCCATAGGGATACCTCCTCGGCAGCGCTTGGCATGCTCGTCGGCTAGTGATTGAAGTCAACTCGACGGACGATCACCAGACAGATGGCCAACTTGACATGAAAGCACAACGGTACAAGCAAAGATATCTTACGGGCATTCTTCACATACAGAAGATGAAATGCAAACCAATGAAAACAAGGATTTTCTTTTATTACCAAAAGACAAAGACTTTACAGAGGGTATTTTTCGGGGCTCCCCAGCCTTACAAAATTCAAAAACAAAATAAAAGGAGGAAAACGGGGGCTCTACACCTCGGGGCTTTTGGCCTCGGTAAGACGGCCGGGGCGCTGCCGTGGCGCAACATGGTATCAGAGCCTTGCCATTAACCTTGTCTAGCTTGTTCTAATGTGTTTTACTTATCCGATCGACCGAAATTCCAAAAACCTCATTTTTGTTCACATCAGTTTCTGTTGAAAATTTTTGGTGTCTAAAAATTTTTCAGGTTGTATAAAACTAATGTACTGGATATTGTAAGACTGTTGTAAAAATTCGACGCATTCAGTCGACCACTTGAGCGCGGAACCGCGGCCAAACCCCCTATTGGGCCGCGGTTCCGCCGCACTCTGGTGTCGTCACTGTGTCCAATTTTTCCAGTGGGCTTGTGGGCTAATTTTAGGGGTTTTGGAATATTAAATTTGGGCCCAGAATCTCTGTGAGTGCTACAGTATTGCTTGGGGGCCCACTTGTTAATTATTTGATCGATCGGATATTTTAAACACATTATTTCACAGTATTTACATTATATCTGCGACCGTGAATATCACTTGATCAGTAAATCCTGTCTAACTGCTATAGCCCGGTTAGACGGATTTGCGAACGTGATTTTCATGTTGATGTTCTATGTTTATGCTGTGATGTTGCGAATCGGTCGTGGGGGATAGCCTGGATGCAATGTTAGTACAGTTTTGCTTTATATGTACATTTGATATTGCGGGACGAGCGTCCGACATGTGGACTGCCGTCATTGCCTGTTTGTATTATTCTTTTGGGGCACGACCTGGTTGCGGTCAATGTACCCGGTGTATGTATATTTTTCTTTCTGTACTAGGATTACCCCGCGGAGGGGTGCACGGATAGCCGGGTTTTAGAGGGCAACGGGCCCGCATCTCAGGGCATTGAGACGGAGGGGGCTTCACTCTAGGATTGGCGGGCAATTCGCCGCACTCGTAGGAGGTACAGGTTGACCCAGGAGGGGTGCCCAAGTTACCGGATTCCATGAAGTGCTGGGTGGTCCATTCACGGTGCTGAAGGGGGCTACCTCGCTTCAGGTTTTGGCGGGTGACTTGCCGCGCCCGTAGGGGTCTACGATTTCATTGCACAGGCTATCCACACGACCAGGGGAACGTCGGGTTTCAGCAGCGGCTCTGTGAAACCCGGGGCTTCCAGATATCTGTATTGTTCTGTGATGCTGTACATTTCTGTGATGTTGCATTCTTATCACGCCTTGAGCGAATATAATATATTGGTATATATATTAGTAGATGTTGTATATGTTTTGCATCCGCGCTAGTCCAGTCCCCGCTCTGTCGTTAGTTAAGTAACCTAACGGGTGATGACGGGACCCAGTGGCGAATGCGGATGGCATATACGTACGTCAGTATATTTTCGTTCTTTGTGGTGTGATCCATTGATGGGACTGCGTTGATTCGGATCAATGCAAGATAAACAAACCTATTCTGATGTTGTTGGAACATTTTTCAAAAAGCTGTTATTGCAAGGACGTTCACTTTTGTTTTGCATCATGGTATTCATTTGGAATATCCTGCTCCTCAGTCGACGAGGCAAGGGCCGAGATCCCTTCACCGGGAGTGACCCCTTGGACAGAAGTTTGCGTCAGGGCATTAACTTCACTATAGCCGATTACTTTTGCTTTGCATCGTGGTATTCAGTTGGAATATCCTGCACCTCATTCTACGGGGAAAGAGCCGAGATCCCTTCACCGGGAGTGACCTCTTTAGTAAAGGTTTTCGTCACTATATTTTTATAAAAGGCTATGCAGTTCCTTCAACGATATCGAGTTCATTACGTTAAAAGTTTTTCGCCAAAAACTAGACGTAGCCCTCCGTCATTTCTTACAAGTATTACTTAGTATTCGTGCTGCGTTTGTTGACTGTGTCAAGGCGTAGTGTGCGGTAGCTAAGTAGTGTTTGTTTGCAGCATATTAATAGGATTGGTTAGGACAGTCGTGCGGCCTTGTTGACTGTGTCAAGGGCTCGTACGAGTGGGTTTAATGCAATCCAGGATAATGACGGGTTGAACTTGACTAGGACTCTTTGATTTGTTGACTGTGTCAAGGTCACTTGGGTCCTAGGGGTAAAACTCTCATCGGGAGTTTCAAAAGAACTGAAACTTGCCAGACATGCGCATACCTTCTGGAGTGTGGTGACTTGAGTGGATTCCGTCAAGTTATCATGCGATGATAGTTGGATCCCGATTTCCACTGATGAGTTGGTTTACTCCTCGGGTGATCCCGACTAATTCTTCTTTCAGGTCTGGAGGAGAATTTGAGGTACAGTGGGAGGTTTCCTGATTAGATAAAGTGATAACCATTCTGATTTAGGTTAGAGTGCACGCTGAGTGTTTCTTTTCTCTCTCTCTATGGCAGCGACCATTGACCCGACCCTGGACTATGACTCAGTGACCAAGTTGACCGAACCTTCTTTAACACTGGCTTTTGGATTGTCAGAGTTGCAAACCTCATTGCCACTCCTGCTTTTACCCTTTTCTCCGGGACACCGCGTATTATTACGAACGTCCACTTCCATTGGACAAAACCATCGTATGGTTATATACGAACTCGAAGGAATTCGAGGATGGTTTCTGGTTCTGGAGAAAACGAATAGGATTATTCAGTTGTCTTTTCCTTTTACCTTCTCTCAGGTTGCGAGTACTCCTTGGTTTAGGAGATAGTACACCTATTACGCAAATTGGATAGTCTTCTTCCAAACCTTAGGATGGTGCCGAACGATAGGGAATGAAGAAAACCAATTAGCATAACGATGGTGTGCAGAAGGTATTAAGTTAAGACAAAGCAAGGGATTAGTAAGAGGGCAAAGTAAATTGCGACTGCTATTCACGACCGAACCAAGGATTTCTTCACCAATCCTAAATCACCTTTGTATTTCTCCAGGACACTCCGTATCACTACGAAGATCCACAGTTTATTTGGATACTCCATCGTATGGTTATATACGAACTCGAAAGGAACTTGTTCCAGTTCGGGGATGGATTCTGGTCCAGAAGAAATAGGAATACAGTTTATTCGGTTGTCTTTTATCTTCACCTTCTCTCGCTTTGCGAGTGCTCCTAGGATTAGGATAGTACACCTTTTATGCTTATTGGATAGTCTTCTTCCAAACCATAGGCTGGTGCCGAACGGTAGGGAAGGAAGAAAACCATTTGGCCTAAGGGGTGTGCAGAAGGTAATGACTAAAGACATATAAAGGGATTTGGAGAGGTGGCAAAGAATTATACGGTTATAGTTGTGAATCTGGATAATGGAAGAGGCATTACTAGGAATACCAGGATACCCCAACGAAACATTTCAATGTTTCAGTTTCACTGTGTACTGTTAATAGAAAACTGATTTCCCGATTAGACACTTACTCCAGGGTATGTATTTACCAGGTATGATTCTTACATCTGTATGGTTTTACAGATGATGAGTGGGAGTAAGTTATTGGGAATTAGGTGACCATCCTCATTATATCGGGATTCGTTGCAATTGGTGATATTTGAGGAAATCACCTGGGCTGTTTGCCGGTCGGAAAATATTTGGTTTTGAATATCCGCTGTTGTGCACCAATTTCAAATTGATATATCTGTACGTCTATTTTCATAGAGTGAGATATACCTTTTGATATTATGTCGATGACATTTACCTATATCAGTGGATGGTTAGGTAAGGAGCATTAAACAGCGGTGTAATTCTTCTTAACCATAAGTACAGTTTTCAACCTACGACGCACAGTGAAAGAGTTGTTAGACTCATCGGACTTATACAGAGTATTGTATGTTGTCCAGTGTCCATTAGGACAGAGGGGTTGGTCCTCATACTATATTCTGTTTACTTTTAACTTCTCTAGTTCTTAGACATGTGTTTCGTAGAAACACAGGGAGTTTTGAGGAGTTATAGGTATTTGAATAGAGTAGAGAACCAGGTGTAGCAAGTATCGGGATTCTTCAAAGTGATCGAAGATGTAGATACTTGTGTATGGTATTCAGTTGATAGTAATGATTAAGAGAACTAGCTTCTCTTTCAGGTTACTCATAATTGGAAACATTCCTAAGTTGAGTAACGCTGATCGGCCTCCTTCCATTTAGTTGACATGCACTGGAGACAGCTGCATGATTTGAATCTGGTTCAATTAAATCAGTGCCTCTGTTTCTATATTGGATATAGAACAGTTCATATCTTGACATTGTTAAGGTACGGGGAGTTTTCCGGCTTATGATTAAAACCAGAGTCTGGATAACTCAAGGCACGTTTCTGTAATGGCTGTTTGTAGGTTGACCCAGGCTATGACGAGGGTTGACTTTCTACCATCTGGAAGATCAATAGTGATATTGTTCTTGACTCGCCACAGTTTTAATAAAAAATGGATTTTTTCAGAAAACAGTAGTGGGAGTATGGTAGAACTGGAAGTAATTCCAGAACCACAAACGATTACTGAAGATTTGATAAGGAACCTAAAGATTCAATCTGATTTGACATTCCATTGGCCACTCCGCAGATATGATGGGTAACCTCAGGCACTCGAGAGGTACTTCGGTATGCTCAAGGACGGTGGCAGGGAGGTTCTTGTTTACCCAGACTTGCCATTGCTGTTGTTCCAGGCTGCGAGACCCGGTGGGAGGATGAGTATAGCGTCGTTCTAAGCTAGCTTTAGAAGTGCACGTCTATATGACTCTGCCAGAGGGTTGTCGTAGTCAGTGGGAGCAGCGGAAGCATTGGTGGACATCAGGCTTATGTCTATTTATAGACTAAAGCAGATGTAGCGGAGATAGATCATCTATTTCTGACATGACAGTCATAGGTTTGACTTCATTAGAATAGGGGATGGATCTGTTGAGAAGGTAGTAGGGTGTGATATCCTGGTATTTGGATGACATACACAGAGTAGGAAAAGAAACTCCTATACTACGATCGGTTATACTTTGGTCGTCACACAGTGGTTTCTCCACAAAGGACTTGGACATTATATCAGACATTCTGGTTACTAGATCTATGGTTTTAGATCTAGATTTGGGTGGTTTCCCAATCTGGGTACCTTGACAGCATTCTATGAGTATTTAGAATGGACGACTCCTGGCATGGTAGTGTACCTGCAGGTAATGGAGTCACCCTCTCTAAAGGTGTCTTACAGACTAAAGGGGAGAGGGATGTGCATGATTGGCAGATCACTTGCTTAGGCAATTGAGTCAATCATGAGATGTCAAGTACCACACCAGATGTTGTTCTTGCACTAGATGCAATAAGTTGACATTGATCCAATCCTTGAGAAACAGTCGGAAGCAGTTTTAGAACATAAGTGGATGTTCTAGGGATATGATAACGACAGCCTCTTTTGGGAGACAGTTATCATTCCAGGCTTCCAAGGTGACATGGACGACAAGGAGGTTGTCAGAGTTATAGTTTTCCTTCTGACGAGGGGCAGTATTTTGGACAGGTGGTCCAAGGCAATACTGAGGGTGGCATGGCGCAGGATACTGATTAAGTTCAGTTGACGATACAGTCTAAGAAGTTTGGATTTAGAGTTCATTTATGAACTAGGTCCCATCAGACATCCAGACATTCTAAGACAGGTATTGCTCATTTCGGGAGATGGCTTTCTCCGCGAACTTGAGATATAGAGAGACATAGAAAGAAACATCACAGCGGATCCACTCACTGAGGCTATTCCTCGAACGTAATAGTTTCGCAAACGAGCTTTGTGAGACTGACTAGTAGAGGAGTTGGGTGTTCGGTATCACACGGGCTGTGAGTATGCGGCATCGCAATAATTAGCCTTGAGTGCAAGTGGGAGATTGTTGGAGATAGTGCCCTCAGAGTCAATTATTGGATCACAGGCACGTGATTGCAATGATTGAGGGAGGACCTATCCCGGTAGGACAGTCTTACTCGAGATGATAGTATGCTATCTGGTTTATCTTTATCATCGTGTGCTGCTTTAGGTGACCTGACATGTCACTATTACACGTTGATAGAGCCCCTAGGATTCTTACTTGACTGCCAGCAGTATGATGGCGATCATATACGTGGGAGCTGGTAGTCTATAAGCACATCCTTAAAAGGTCCCTAGTCGTAGGAGTTTCGAGACAGGGCATCGATACTCCATTAGTAGACTAGTGTATACAGTCGAGACCCCGACGAGGGGCGGTGGCCGGTCTCACAAGCCACTGGTGTCAGTTGGTTCACCTAAGATGTATACAGGTGCTCATTGGGTTATGAGTACACCGGACAGGACTCGCCGGGAACCTGCTAGTTGGTCTTATACCAGACGTCAGATAGCAGTTCCCTGGTGACATGTGTACAGGTTAGTGCATCGACCTGAGATCGTCATTTGTCTCGTGTGAGTTCCCACTGTGCTTTGATTACTACCCTACCACGGCTCAAAGGAGTCGTGCAAACAGGTTTTAGTTGGGTACAGTCCCGAGCCACATGGAGGCAGTGAGCGGATCTTCAGGGGTTCGTCTCTCCCGGTATTGGGGGTGAGGTCGCGCTGTGTCTAGGAGAGCCATTACGCAAAGCCCTCGGCTGAGGCAGGAGATTTACTGGTAGGTATTCCAGTAGTATCTCAGGGCATTCTAGGCTACACTCCGACACGACTTGTACCGCTTTTGGGGGTCTGACTTTTACCAACCCCCTAGGCCCGCCATGCGATACTCATAGACGAACGGACCGGACTGTACCCAACTAAAACCTGTTTGCACGACTCCTTTGAGCCGTGGTAGGGTAGTAATCAAAGCACAGTGGGAACTCACACGAGACAAATAACGATCTCAGGTCGATGAACTAACCTGTACACATGTCACCAGGGAACTGCTATCTGACGTCTGGTATAAGACCAACTAGCAGGTTCCCGGCGAGTCCTGTCCGGTGTACTCATAACCCAATGAGCACCTGTATACATCTTAGGTGAACCAACTGATACCAGTGGCTTGTGAGACCGGCCGCCGCCCCTCGTCGGGGTCTCGACTGTATACACTAGTCTACTAATGGAGTATCGATGCCCTGTCTCGAAACTCCTACGACTAGGGACCTTTTAAGGATGTGCTTATAGACTACCAGCTCCCACGTATATGATCGCCATCATACTGCTGGCAGTCAAGCAAGAATCCTAGGGGCTCTATCAACGTGTAATAGCGACATGTCAGGTCACCTAAAGCAGTACACGATGATAAAGATAAACCAGATAGCATACTATCATCTCGAGTAAGACTGTCCTACCGGGATAGGTCCTCCCTCAATCATTGCAATCACGTGCCTGTGATCCAATAATTGACTCTGAGGGCACTATCTCCAACAGGGGCCAGGTACGACCTCGAGGTCCTTGACCTCCACCACGTGTCGTGCGGGGTCCACGGTGACCTCCTCGCCAGGAACCTCTTCCCCTTACTCTTCGGCGCCCACGAGGGGGAACTCGGCCCGGAGATCTGCGTCGGCGAACTCCGGCATCCGGGCCTTAACGGCATCGAGGGCGTCGTGCCAAATACGGGTCATGGCCACGGCCAAGTCATCATAGAAGTCCTTCGACTTCTTATAGCCCTCCACCGCCCTCGATTCAGCCGACTTGGCCTCCTTGGCACTGCCCCCAGCTCCTTCCGGAGGGCCTTCACCGTCCTCTTCAGGTTGCCGGCGAGCACCTGGGCATCTTCGAGCTTGACCTCGGCAATCACCGCAGCCTCGCGGTGCCGGGCCACCTCTCGTTTCCCGGCCTCCACCTCGCCTTCCAAGGCGGCGACCCTCGCCGTCATCGCCTCCAGCTCCTGCTTGGAGCTCTCTTGCAGCGAGGCGAACCGACCCGCAACCTACAGCGCTGGGGCAACCACCTCGGCCTCCATGCGAAGGGCGAGGGCTAGGTGCTGGAGAACCTGGAAAACATGGAAAAGATCAGAAAGATGAAGGAAGCACTGAATCTCACAATGAACCAAAAAACTTACCTGCACGAACTTCTGGGCGATGGACACCAGATGAGCCCTGAAGGTCCCCCCGGGGACTCTACCCCCTGCCGAAGTCTCTATCTTATGCAGAAGGCTATCCTCCACGGACAGCCCCGATGGCACCGCAAACCGGAGGCCCCCTTCCTCCACCATGGTCAGCGAGGGCCGTCCCCGGGAGGGTCTCTGTGAGCTCCTCTTGAGCAGCTCCGAGGGAGAGCCGATCTCCTCTTCCGAGACCGGGTCCTCCTGAATCAGGGCCCACTTCCGGCCCGATGCTTTGCTGGGACCTGGGGCGGGATCCGCCACTGAGCGCTCCCGGGACACCGCCACCGGAGCGGTAGGAGCCGGGGCAGGCTTCGCACGGGAAGAACTGGCGCCCCCAGCCTTCGTAGGCTGCCTCGGCTGGCACATGGAGGGTTTGAGCGAGACGAAGTCCATGGATCCTGCACGAAACAAATACCCAACAAATCAGCGACACGAGCAAAACACAAGCCCAAAAGCTAACCTAACTTACCAACAAACTCAACGGGGCTGAGTCCATCCCAGCTCAGAACACTCTCAGACAGCAGCATGTCAGGTCAGGGGATGGGCTCCCACGATACCACTCTCACCGCGGCGGGGTCATCGGACTGGTTTCCCGGCAAAAATTTCTCCCTCAACCACTCGGTAGGCACGGGCCAGTCCTCGCCTTCGGGAGGGAAAACGAAAAAAAATTCTTTTTCCAGTCATGAATAGAAGAGGGCAAGACCACGACCCCGGTCCCGGCAGCGCCCCCCGACCGCTTCCTGAAAGTGAGATAAACCCATCTCGGGTCGCCAGCTCGACCACCAGGGTGACTCTTGAAGACGAGGGAGGAATCGATAAGGGAAATGCTGAAAGGAACCGCATGTAACTTCAGGCGGATCAAGAGCCCAAGAAGGATCCTCCACGAGTTCGGCACTAACTGCCCGGGGGCCAAACCGAAGAAATTCAGCGCGGCGACGACCTCAGGAGAGAAGGGCAGGTGCATTCCGCCCTAAAAAGCTTCCAAATACAGGGCGATTTCCCTGCCCTGTACCTAATCTGCCCTCTCTCCCTTCTTGGCCGGTCGGAGCGTGTAGCGCGAGAGGATGTGTAAGTGAGCCCGAGCATTGGCGAGCTCGTCCTCATGCCTCACCCAGCACGAGGAGCCAGGGGCCACATCTGCCGCCTCCTCCCTGGAGGTGGCCCTCGCCTCACGATCCCGGGGAGAGGATCCAACCCCTGCTCCCCGAGAAGACTCAGACACAGCTAAAGGGTCCCTAGAACCTACTCCTACAACGTCTACTGATTCTACAGAGGAAGACATCTAATCTTGGAAAAGAGAATCTTCAGGGGCTGAAAGTGGGAGAAAGGAGACGAGTGCCGAGAAACCAAGACTTGAGAGAGGGAAATATGAAGGAGTAAGGGCCCTAGAGCTGACCCCACCCATGTTTATTGCTGCATACGACCACATCCAACGGCGCCCGTCATCTCCCGCCGAAATGGATCCTCACACCCAGCGGCTCCGATCGCTCTACGTGTCAGTCCTGCGCTGGACCGCATCCCATCAGACGCCGCAGGCCTGCATACGTCGCATCAGCCAATCGACGCTCGACACGTGGACCGTCGCTTCAGTTGCAGAGTGCACGAACCGGCGCACCTTCTTTAAATGCAGAGATCTCGCCTTGATTCGCTAGCGGAAAAGACAACCGACGGCCCAAGGACCCGTCTCGACAAAGCCCTAGAAAGGAGCTCACCTTGGGAGGCCCGGCAGTCCACTCCTGACCCGACCTGCTAGCTGGTCGGAACAAGAGTGGGGGGGGCTAATGATGATGCTCAATATTGGCAATCTCCAAGATCAAGACACATGGCAGATGACGTGTCCCAAGACTCAGAAGAAAGGGCCCACGGGGGCCGACCAGGCCACCCTACGCCCAACCTGCAAGTACAAGCTGGCCCTCCTCGGCCACTCGGCTCGTCCCGAGCTGCCACAGGACCAAGACTCCTCGGCCTCCTCACTCGTCCCCGAGCTCCCGGCCGAGGCCGTCTTCCTCGGCCCTCCGACCAACTCCACCACTCACAGACGTAACCGCCGCTCCGCAAATCTCGCCATGCGCAGATTCTACGCCAGCAACATCCCACGTTCCACGCCATCACGTTCCCCATTAATGAGCGATCCGCTCTCTACGCGGGCGTGACATCGGGAGCGTAACTGCCGGCGAGATTCTCGCGTCTGCTGCTGCGTGCCACCGCCGTTATATAAACCCCCATCACAGAGGGGTCAAGTAAGCCATTCTTTACTCTTCTAAGCCGTTACCCTGCTCGGATCTCATCACTAACTTGATCGTCGGAGGGTCCTTGGTGGTACCAAACCACCCCGGGACTTCTTTGCAGGTACTCGGCACCAAACTCCTCATACCAGCTCTTCCACCAAAACCCATTGAGACCCACACGCAACAGAAGATAACCATCAAAGTCCACCGGAAGATCAACGGAAGACAGCATCTGGCGGAGACCCGAAAATGACCTCCATCACTTCGGTTTTTATGAGATAGGGCTGCTACCAAGAAGTGTGCAATAGACTGAATATCCCGTTGTGGAACAAGCAGCCCATTCTGGATCATTATAGGCATGGAGTCTGAGAGATGAGGGAAAAAATATCAGTGTTTGGATTGTGAAAGAAAAACAATTTCAAGAAGAGCGGATGAAAGTTGGCAAACCATTTTTGCTAACTTCGTCTCAAACTATGCTCCCTAATTAACGAAACCAGGGGGAAAATGCATGAGAAAACCTCACTTGATTGTCATGCAAGAAAACAATATTAGCATCCATCTAATAAAAAAATGAGCCATCTACAGCTGCTCGTTGACTATAATTTAATGCACCGTATTAACCTCTTCATTTCAAGAAGTTGAAATCTGAGTTTGGAATCGGGTATTGAGATTTTGAAACTATCAAGTTGTTTTAATTGCTAATGATAATTTGCTAAATATTAGAACAAACCAAACTTAATTCATGTATATAAATTACCTCTCTCTGTTCTCAGATGAAAGAACAAGTGCAAATTATTATCCATCTCATTTTTCATTTCGTTATAAAACAGGACTCAAACTTGAATTAGGGTCAAAACAATCTATTTCTTTTGGGTCTAGGTAATTGGTTCAAGTTGGTCTTGTCTTTTTTTCTTTTCTTAATTATTTGTATTGAGCTAGTTATTTGTATTGAGCTAGTTATTTGGATTTTTTTTGGCATTAAGCCTTGTTTTTAATTTAATATCCATGAGTTGCTATCAACATCTTTGTCTTGTTTGCTTGCGTTAACTTCATTAATTTGTATTTATTATGCCTTTCTATGATCATGCATCGTGCTGCTCTCTTTTGACAAGATGCGACGTATGTAATTTACGTGCACTGCAGAGCATGGTTTCCCTTTCAACTTAAGTTTTGTATTGGAAAACTTAATTATTGGATCTTCTCGTTGTTATTCAGTAATATTTTGACTTTACCTTTCAACATTATCAGGGCGTATCTTGAAGCTATCAAAGATGGAATTAGGGTTGATATGGTTTTATCTCATCGACGACTAGCTGAATACTGCTTACGATGATATATATATGGTTGATTACCGTTTCTTTCTATACTTTACTGGTAGAGTACTATTTCTCTATTTTGAAAATACAACAATGACATGGATATTGAATTAAAGATGACAAAGAAAAGAAGAAATCAGGAGATAAATAAGATGAACCGAAGGAAATCACAAATATCGTGAAAGAAGACTATTTGTGCTTGGGAAAAAGGGGTAAAAGGTGCAACATGAATAGGTTATTAATGATCAAGCAGCGCAAGACACTTATCAATATCATGAATGGTTTGTTATTACATAAAATATGGTCGATGCTAAAAAAAATGTAACATTGACACTTCCGAAATTGTGAAATTTTATGTTTTCTTTGGTTTTTGAGTATTTTGCTTTTTATAGCATAAGAAAAATACAAAAAAAAATTGAAAATTCAAAAATTACTGTTTGGTTTGGTTTATCAATGTTTTGCTTGCATCGCACACTGAAATTGCGAAAAATTTTGTTTTCTATATTTTTTCAATAATTGTTTGCTAAGACATACGAAAATCGCGAAATTTTTGAAAATCACGAAAGTTTATGTTTTCTTTGGTTTTTTTTAACACATGGACATCGCGAAACTTTCATAAATCCCGAAATTTTCCGTTTTATTCGGTTTTTCAATATTTTCTCGCCACAACGGACAAATGTCGTGAAACTTAAAATTTTCATTTCTCTTTGATTTATTAATATGTTGCTTCCTATACAGTACACCACTACTACAAATAGGGGTTGCCCCTACAGATATATTCATAGGGGCACAAAAATTCCCCGTAGGTGCAAACGCCGCATGTGCAAGTCTTTCCCTTAAACATGCCCCTACGGAGTAATAATTGTACCTACTGATTAATGCGTAGGTCCATATGTCCCTCCGGTGTAATCCGTAGGGACAAAATATTTATTTAATTTATCGTTTTATAAAATAAAATAGTTGCCCCTTCGGGTAACTCCGTAGGGGCAAATACATTCCCCTACGGAGTCATAAGTAGGGCCAGATGTATCCCTCCGTAGGTCCATATTTATGCCCATACGAATTAATCCGTAGGGACAAGTCTAACATCTGTTACTGAGTCCATAGGGGCAAAATATCAGGTATCCTGATATTTTGTCCCTACGGATAAATAAGTTGGGGCAAAGTTTGTCCCTACAGATTAAGCTGTAGGTGCAACTGTTGGTCCTACGGATTAATCCGTAGGGACAAATTATCAGGTCTTTTTTTAAAAAAGGGTTGTCTGTTTTTTCCTTGCTCTGTGTACAATAATATATACATCATATAATCAAATACCGCAGTATTCATAATCAACATCTCACGCATAATATATAAAAGAAATCAACAAACAGAATACGATATCAATCTAAATCATCATGAACACGCAAACACCACCAATATCGTCCAAAATATATACAATATGTATCATATAAGTATATACATGCTTAAAATATTAAAAAAAAAGCTACCCTAGTTCGGTCCTGCTCCACCTCTGATAATCGCCGTAATCTAGCGCATCTGCTCCTCGGATAAACCCTGAGTCGTCAACAACTCGACCAATGAATGAGCGGACTGTGCGGAAGTCTGAGCGGGCTGTGGAGCTGTAGGAGTGGTCTGCGCAACCGCAGCCGAGATAGTGGCTTGCGGAGCCGCAGCCGAAGGAGATGCATGTGGAGCCGCAGGCGAAGTACCCTATCGCGTCTGTTCAGTTTTGTGTGTAATAAACGGGTAAGAACCGTGTATTAGTCGAATTCGTATCATTATCAGGTTATTGCGAAACCCCAATCTATGAATGCTTAGGGACTTACGCCTCGTTTGGATATCTAGTTTGGAAAACTGTAGTTTATTTTAATTAGACGGTTCTATGTATGTGTGATTAATCAAATCTAAGTCTACAACCAAATAAGCTCAGGCTACGTACTAATATTGGATATGTTGCTATCTATAATATGATATAATATTTTACTATTATGCAGTATACATATCATCATCTCCTTCAACTCTTGGACGGTGGCCTTCAAGGTGGAAACATCTTGCTTTAGATGTCGCTCACGGGAGATGGAGAAAGTAACCACCGGAGTGGAGTCCAACCTCATATGGGCCTTGCTAGGACCCAGTCTTCGGCCTCTCTCCCAACCTCCGTGGTACCCTCCGTGTGCGGCGTCTAGGACTAGGGTCAGCAGTATCGGATCGTTCTGTCCAGTAAAATCGATCCCCGGTACCTCCGTCTGCTCAACCACCCGCTCCTACACCCACATTAACCAGTAAAATATAAGTATATCATTTAAATTTGAACTTTTCAAAACAAAATTTCAAATAGGGGTTGAATAAATATTAACACTTACGCAATACTCCTGGGTAGCGGTGTAGGGTTATCGAAGCTTGCCCGAGGCGGGATCTGTTGAGGTGTCGTGGATGGCAAGATACGCTGTTAGCATGTTTGGTGTACCATCCCGCGCTAGGGTCTGAGCTCTCTGCAATTCGCAAAAAAATTACATATATTATAAAATAACTCTTAATATTACATTATATCACAGTAGATCTATTGTAATTTACTGATGCCTCCATGGCACGAGTAATATTCCTCGAGCCACTTGTATAATTGGGGCGACCCCTCTTCGTCGACTTCCTATTCTCTTTATTTTGATCCGCATGTTTCTGCACAACACATTCAGAGTTAGTTTTCTAATTAAGCAATATAAAAAAATAAATTATATACTAAATAATGAATTACATTTAAAATACAAACCTGTTTGCGATGAGAGTCGAAATATTGGTACAAGAGAGGCCATGTATCTACGTCGACTCTCGCAAAGGCCGGAGTATGTAGAAGAGCCGCTCTTTCTATCTCGGGGGTCGCCATCCACAGGGAATAGCAGTCGATCTTTAGCTCGTTCCTATTGTATCGGACATTTGATTGCATGTTCTTCATTAGGCCATAGTACAGAGCGTGAAGATCGAGCACCCTCTCAGGGTGATCAAGGTCGGGTACATGCTGGAAATCGTAATCAAATTCAAATACAAAAAAAATAATGTTATTAAATTGCAAGTGTTAATAATAAATATATTGGATAAATCAAATGAAAATATATATTAATACCCGAGCCTGATCCCAGAAGAGAGAGAATGAGTGTCGGTGCTGGTCGCCCCACTCAACGTGAAGTGGATACTTCTTCACGAGGCGGCTCTCATCCCCCATATACCGGCCGAACCACTTAGTATAATCGCCGGTATAGCGATAATCAGGGGTAAAGAAAAGGGGGAATGCTGCCTCCCCCTAGCTTTATCGGGCCTCAGCCTGTGGGACTGATTCGGGTCTCGAGTTCCCCTCTCGGGATGGGGATGCCTTACGTCTACAAGAAATATCAAGACAATCAATATTAAGAAAAATGGTATTAAGAAATCAAGGTTTAACAAAAATTGAAGTTTGATATATACCTCCGGCGATGGAAGCACGAGCCTGGGCCCGGGCAGCAGCACAAGCGGGACGATAGTTCCTCCGGTGAGGAACAGCCGATGACCCAGACGTAGACGCATCCCCTCCAACTAGAAATAAATATCGATAAAATTACATGTAGTTCATGTTTATTTTTAAAGGATATGTAAAATGAATAAATATTTTATATTTATTCATACTAACCTGCAGACTGAGCGGAGGGTATGGAAGTGGGAGTGGCCCCTGCACCAGACGTGGACGCACCACCTATAATTAGACAATCAAACATTGACTATATAAGTAATTGAAAAAATAATGTGTATATCAATAATATAACATTCTAAATCAACATGTATACACTATAGAATATATAAACATACCCGCAGGTGCGGTGGTGGCCTCTGCCCGAGATGTGGAGGCACCACCTACAGCTAGACAATTAAAAAAGGAATATCTAAGTATGTAAGAGCAAAAAGAATGTATGTATATTTATGATATAGCATTCTGAATCAATATGCATGCACTATAGGATATATAAACATACCTGGAGGTACGGGAGTAGCCTCTGTCCCTGATGTGGACGCACCACCAATAGCTAGACAATCAAACATTGACTATATAAGTAATTTTGACATAAATATGCATGTATATCTATAATATTACATTCAAAATGAATATTCGTGCAATATACCTGGAGGTGTGGCAAAGTCCACATGGAAGGAGCCATCCGAAGGGGTCTCCGATCGGGGTGCAAGACCGGTCCTCTGAAGCTCCCTACGCAGCTCTCCTGGCGACAGAACCGCTCTGCCTCTGCCTCTGCCGGTGCCGCGGCTGGAGCTCCTGCCTTCCCTCGCTGCTCCCATCATCGTCATCAAATTTAGATAAAACGGTTCGTGGATGCATTAGACAATCATTACAAATATTGACTATATATGTATAGATCGTAAAATGTGGAGTAATAATATAACATTACTGATAACCTTTTTCGTTTCGTAGACACATTAGACATATCTACTTGGATTTCATCATCGATATCATTTCTAACCCACGTAACTTCATGATCAGTCGAAGACAACCCGTCTTTTGAAACAGGCGGTCGGAGCACTCTAAGTTTTCTCTCTTCTTCATCCTCATCGCTGTCCTCGAATTCTGGGACATCGTAAATATCCCTGGGTTTCCAATGGCATACGACACTCCATCCCGGATGCTTCAAACACTGTGAGTAGTATATTTGGAATGCTTGGTTCAGAAAGCTAAACGGATTGTCCTGACCGTAAAATCGAAGTGTGCACTGGTCAATCTATATTCATCTTTCCAAGTCCCGAGATTGTTTCTCTACTTATCTGTATCGGTTCGTGTGTACCAAGTACACCGAGATATATAAAATGGTTCTGATCGTCCGGGATATCTGATGGTAAAGTTGTACGTATACGTTATCATCGAGTATCCTACTGAATGAACTAATGCGCGCTAAACCCTAACCCTAAATAACCCAAATTAACCTAATTAACCCCAATTAACCATAATCGTTACCCTAACACAAATTATCCCTAATTAATCCAAACTTAACCCAATTTACCAAAATTAACCTAATTAACCCTAATCAACACCCTAACCCTTTCAAATTATCACTAATTAACCCAAATTAACCCTAGCCTCTAATTAACCCAAATTAACCCTAACCTCTAACCCTAAACCTGAACCAAACCCTAACCCTAAGTAACCCAAATTAACCTAATTAACCCCAATTAACCATAATCGTTACCCTAACACAAATTATCCCTAATTAACCCAAACTTAACCCAATTTACCCAAATTAACCAAATTAACCCTGATCAACACCCTAACCCTTTCAAATTATCACTAATAAACCCAAATTAACCCTGGCCTCTAATTAACCCAAACTAACCTTAGCCACCCTAAACCTGAACCAAACCCTAACCCTAACCATACAATGAAGGCCTAACCCTAACCCTAGCCCAAGTCTTACCCTAACCCTAACCCTAACTGACCCGAAACCTAACCCTAACCTTAACCATAACACTAAACTGAACCCTAACACTAACCCTAACCCTCACCCTAATCAAGAAAAAAGAAACAAACGAATAATTAGAAGTAAAAATAAGAAATTTACTAACCTGTAGCGAAAACGAGGTGATGGCGACGAGGCGCAATCAGCGACGAGGCGCGTGCGGTGGCGAAGAGGAAGTCGACGAGGAAGTCGACGGTGATGTCGGGGACGAAGAGGCATGCGCGGGAAGGCGGTGGCGATGAGGCGCGGGCAGTGACGACGAGGCGCGGGCGGTGGCGACGAGAGGCGCGCGCGGGAGAGTGATGAGGGTAATTTTTTTGGGAACGGGGACTTTTCTATACTTTATTTTTTATTAATAACCCATATATATGCCCATACGGATTAAACAATAGGTCCTTCTTTTGCAGTTCCGTAGGGCCAAATAACAAATTACGTTTTAATATTTTTAAATTAATTCGTATAGCACCGTAGAGACAACTACAGGGACCTACGGATTAATCCGTAGGGGCAACCTTTTATTGCCCCTACGGATAACGTTATCCGTTAGGGCAACTCCTTATTTTAGTAATGCACAAAAATTGAAAAATCTTCAGAAATCCCAAAATTATCTGTTTTCCTCAGTTTATCACTATTTTGTTTGTTAGAACACACAAGAATCGTGAAATTTTCATAAATCTGGATTTTTTTTCAGTTTATCAATTGGTTTCTATAGTAGAAGAAAATCCCGAAATTTTCTCCTTTCCGGGTTTTGAATATGCTTGCTCCACGAATATCGCGAAATTTTTCAAAATTCCTAAAAATTTATGTTTTCTTCACTTTTCAATGTTTTGCTTATTATAACATACGAAAATCGTGAAATTTTGAGAAATCCTACAAAAAATTAAGTTTTATCTTTTAATCGTGCACACACGAATTTTTCAGAAAGCGCAATTTTTTTTGTTTAATTTGGTTTATCAAAATTTTACTTTATATATATAGCACACGTAAACGGCGAAATTTTCAAAAATTCCAAAATTTAATAATTTGTCTTTGGTTTTTGAATATTTTGTTCGTAAGAATTTCATGAAATTTACAAATATCTTAAAATTTTTAGTTTATCAAAGTTTTTCAAAATTCTACTTGGCACACGAAAATTAGGAATTTTCAAAAGTCATAAATATTTCGGGTTTTTTTTGTTTCTCAATATTTGCTTGCTATTATTAGCACATGAATATCGCAAAAATTTCCGTTTCCTTATTAGCATATGAAAATCGTAAATTTTTAAAAATCACGATGTTTTCTGTCTTCTTTAATTTTTAAATATATTGCTTGCTGTAAAACTCAGTTTGGGACTGCAACATATGGACCCACACATAGATGCACATAGCCTCCATCCAAAAGAATCAAGCCTTATAGTTGGTTGTCTTATCTTATGTTTTTTATCCATATGCATCTCATAATTTTCCTAATGTGGGACCATATTCCCACATTCTCAACACTATCCCTTATATGCAATGAAGTCACAAACCCCATGTGTAATGAAGTCTCAAACTGTAACACCTAAGAATGTGTTTTGTGGATAATTATATTTTAATATATAGTTTTTAATAAAAAGTTTACCAAATAGATTTTTAATTATTTTATCCTATTTAATGAATATTTTACTAGATTTTTCCTAGGTTTGCACACACTTGTGCATGTTAACTAGAGTTGTAATTTGGGGTTAAACCATGATTGGCAACCATGGTTGACTAACCATTTCCTTAAACCATTTTAAGTTTTGTATTAAGTCATTTTGGGTATTAATTATGGTTGTTGTTTTCTTTTTATTGTTTATGGAAATGATTGTTCTTGTTTTGACTTGGTGAGAGAGAGAGAGAGAGTGTGCATCATGGGGCATGATGGCTTGCCTATGCCTTCATTTAATGAAGAGAGAGGGTTGACTAGCTTAGCTCCCATTCTTTTCTTTTGTAACTCTCATTTCTCACAACACACAACACACACACACACCCTCACACAGCAGCAGCCCCAGCAACATGAGAAGCTCCAGCAGCAGCAACTAGCAGCAGCAACAGCAGCATCAACAACAGCAACATCGGCAGCAGACAGCAACAACATTAGCAGCAGCTGCAGAAGCAAGCAGCAACTGTAGCAGCAGCAGCCCCCGCAACTACAGCAGCTCTTTTCCACTTCTTCTCCTGCTACTAGGGTTCCTTAGGGTATAAACTCTGAACCCAAATCCCCTCATTTCTTAAGTTGTGCATTGATTAGCTTCGGTTTACATTTAAAGTGAGTTTAGTGCTAATTATGGTGTTTATGTGGAAATCAAGATAAGTCATAGTTGTGTTAGCTAACTTAGCTTATTTTAGTGTTGTTAGGGTTACTTTAAATGAGAATTGACCCAGATTTCACTAAAATACCATAAGGTTTGTGTTTTGTGCAAAATTGGTGTTTTTAAAGCAATATATTAGCATTTTGTAATCTGCTATTGACCCGGACCCTTCGGGGTAAAATTGAGAAAACTGGGGCATGCACACTAGGTCTAGAACACACCACCAGAACACGAGCCCCTCATTCTTGTTCCAGGCCGCAGATTTAATGGGTTTGGCCGTAATTTGCGGCCAAGTTGGGGGCTGGGGTGTTGGGGTCTTGTCTAGGGTTCTCTGCTGTGTTATCTAGTGTTTTGGTATGTATTGTTTTGTAAGATTTGACCTGTAGGAAAATCTGAGATCAAATATCGTATTTCATGTCCGGTTTTTTTGAGCGATACGCGCGATACGTGAGTGGGTTCTGCGATCCAGCGTGTCGCGGCGTGTCGCGGTAGTTTTAGACGCGTATACACACGTTTTAGCGTATCGTCCGCGCGTTTAGTTCGCGACGCGAGTTTCTCGTTTGGGTTCGATATCGCGTTTCGTGGAATATTTGGCTTATATATGTATTTCTTGTCTCATTTTCAGATTTGCAGGCAGGGACTACTGACACGGCTACAGAGGGGGACAGGTGGTAGGATTCACCTAGCGTGGAGCGTAGGTGAGTAGATTTAACATCTACAGGGGAATCGTCCGCATGGCGTTATGCATCTGGGCTAGGATTCTAATACTTGTTGCATATTCTGCGTCATTGTTAGAATTGCGTCTTACCCTATTTATTAGATATAATGGTACTGTGACTAGCAGCCGTAGGACACTGCACATATTATTGACGGTTCATGTTGCACGAGCACGAATTGTATGCTACACACACACCGTCAATAATTGCCATGTCACACACAAACCCCTTATAGATACTATATTGCTTGGTTAGGGACCTTGTGACATTGATTTGTATTTCTTATCACACATAACATCTAGCTTGCCGGTATACCTATTGTGTATCATACCATTAGTGATGGGTATATATACACCTTACGATACAGCTATAGGTATACCTTGATCATATTTTACTTATACCCAGGGGGTATCTTACATATTCTACTTATACCCAGGGGGGTATACGACATCACTTACTTATAGGTAGACACATATACTTAGCTGTACCTTATTGATTTCGCATACATCTGGTTTCAGCTACATATTTTCCTTTATATGCTCGCATTTCAGATATATCGCATATATTTGTTCTGGATTTGCGCATTTGTTTATTTGGATTTTACATGTTGTTTTCTGGATTTGGGAACCGCGGGAGTTCATGAAATTATGCATACATTGAAAAACCCGGTTTCCTTGATATGATATTTGCGCAGCCACCATGAGATTTATCGGTTCTGATTATATACTCCATACGAGGTGTGGTTGCCGTATGAGGGTACATAGTGGGGCCCGGTATGGTTCCCGTCGGCAAGATGATCGATGGACTTTGCCGATTGAGCCTGGAGGCGGGCGAGTACCTACCGGTGACAGTACTGATGACTCGGCGGGGATCATGGAGACACCGTTGGGAGTCATGCACGTATGCATACGTCGAAAGGCGAGGGTCAGAGTTAGGCACTCGTGCTTTCAGGATAGCGATGATACGTACCTATCAGGATGCTAGTCTTGGTGACGACATCTGATAGATCAGGATTTCTGTGTCGATACTTGGCACATTGTTTTCATGATATTTCTTTTAACACCTTTGTATATATAACAGGGGATTTAGCCGTTGTTATATATACACTTACACCAATATTAGTGGAGTGGGACGCTAATATATGTGTATTGACCCCATCATATTTATTTCTGCAAATATATACCTTTAGGATGCTAGAATTCTACTTGAGATTTGATTTGGGATATTAGGTGATTCATTGAGATTGGATATTGGACATACATATGGGATTACTGATTTGTACATTTGGGATATAGGAGATTACTCGATATTGTACATTGAGGAGATGTGAGACTTATATGATGTGAGAGCCCAACTTGGGGGCTGATTTGAGGAATTGGGATTTGAGTGTCTTGATGGATTGTGATCCTACCACAATGACAGGATTCCGTAGGATGACATATTTCACTCCATACCTCATACCTTTTCACTTATGCACCGTTCCATGTATTAGGAGTACCTGTTAGTGTACCCTTCATGATTGCTGCATATCTACATTCTCATATCCCTATTGCATGGTTATTGCATACTACTGTTATGTTATTATTGCTCCACATATTGATTGTACCTGCTAGTGTACTTTCCATTATTCTGCATTCACATGACCTGTTATTACTGTAAATTGTATATCTTAGATTCATGTTGTACGTACATTCCTGCGATTACCTGCATATGGTATCTACTATTCACGAGTTGGCAACCCACTCCCGTTGTGCCATAGTTGTTTTGCAGGGTGTTTCCCCAGAGTAGTCGAGGCAGGCTATTCACCTATCATCTTTTGCTACAGATACCGCATCGGCTCACCGTGTACTATTTTTCTTAGGTGGGTTGGATGATTATCTGTATTTCATAATGTACATTCGTTGTATCTTGTACTCTCCATCTACTATTATGTTGTTGACTTAGAGACTTGGTGAGGACGATATTGTATATTATTGTGGTTTTGTTGTCTTATATACAGCTTTATCTCTATTGTCTTTATTTCTTCGCTACGGCGTCATATATTTGTGATGTGGATTGTTTTCCGCCTTTGGGCCAGTTTTTACAAAAAGGGGTGTTGCTAAAATTTTAAAGAAAGAAGTTGGACTTTTAAAGAATTTGGGTTGCGATTTCAAATGTTTCAAAAACTTTTATTATCTTTTCCGTATTTTCATAGTTTAGATTTCTGGGTTTTGGCTTTCTTTTACCACGTTACGTCTTTAGGCGTTGCGTAGTATTAAGGCCATGACGTGCTAATTTCGGGTCGTGACAAAGTTGGTATCAGAGCGCTAGGTTTTACCTTTCGGAGTGTAGGATGACCTTAGTATGATGGAGTAGGTAGCTTAAGCAGAGTAACGTAGCGTGTGTATGTCTGCAGCATACCCACGATGCGGTACTTCGCCTTGAGTGACCTAAGTACAAATTTGCTTGAAATTCTTTCCTTGATGATTCATATCCTTGCGATTCGATTTCCTTATTCTTATCGAATCTTATCTCTATTTTAGCCTTGCCGCCGATGACTATGGGGACTCAGAGTGATGCAGCGAGAGCCGAGGTCAGAGTTGGCTCGGATGAGACGAGTACTGACCAGGATGCCACTCTAGTTGCACAGGTGCAGACGGATCAGCCTACGGCATATACTATCGATAGGCTTGTGGAAGAGATGCAGGACTTCCGCCAGACGATGAGTTCTTTGGTTGATGTCGTTCGGGAGATACGACAGGAGGTTGTCACCCCTGTTACTCAGTTGTCCTTTGCGATCAGCATGCAGCAGTCCGTCACCTACATAGCACCAGTGCTTGCAGCTCCAGTTGACGAGGCGCATATTCCAGAGGCTCAGAGAGTTCCGGGACAGTGGAGGACTCGTACCAGTGTACCAGCCCAGAGACAGAGGTTTGGTCATCGAGACAGATTTCGTGGTCGTTGCGGGAGTAGCAGAGGCTTAGGATGAGGACAGTCGTTCAGCTCTCATTCCCAGGAGAGTCAGCAATCAGCGCGTGGATGTTTTCGATGCAGAAGCCTTTAGCACTTCGTCAGGGATTGTTCCTTAGCACCTCGTCAGAATCGTATTCAGAGAGGCCATGGACGTGGAAGATTCGCTCAGAGGAGTCAGTCTACCAAAGGAGTTCAGCCAGTTACGGGTAGAGGGCAGACACAGGAGTTTGCTTCTACTCATCGGGACGCGCAGACGTCCAATGTGGAGTTTTCAGGTATCCTTAATTCGCATGTTCTTCGATATTTTCGTTGTTTTTCATACTTGTACCGTGGTTGGGTAGATTATTCGTAGTTTGTGTTAACTTCTGTCAGCGATTCTTTTATTGCGCGACACATTTATCAGTCGTGTGCCAATCGGGTAGGAGATAAAGATTTGTTTTGCCGTTTAGATCCTTCTAGAGATGTTGGATTTGACGTTCTTATGGGCACGGACTGGTTAACTGCGTGCTTGGCGTCTGTGGACTACCGTGAGGAAACAGTCAGGTTTGTTTTCCCCGGCAGGTCAGTTCTTGTTGTGCAGGTGGATAGTTGTGACGCCTCTCACAGCTTGAATTCAGCCTTTTTCGCTAGTCAGCTACTGAGGAGATGTCATGGATTCTTGGCGTTCATTCGTGATACTGTAGCCACAGTTGGTTTGTTGGATCGGATTCCTTTCGTGCGAGAGTTTTCCGACGTTGTTCCAGATGAGCCGGCGAAGCTTAGGGAGCTTAAGGATCAGCTGCAGAGTGGTTGTTTGGGGAGTTTTGTACGCCTGAGTGTTTCGCTTTTGGAAGCTCCTATTTCTGTTTGTCAAGGAGAAGGACGGCAGTTTAGGGTTGGGTATCGACGGATCGTTAATTGAACCGGCTTACGGTGCGGATAGGTATCATTTACCTTGCATTGACGATTTCTTCAATCAGCTCCACAGTGCGAGACATTTTCTAAGTTTGTTTGGGATCAGGTCATCATTATTGCGGGATCGGAGTGATGGCATTCCGAAGACTGCCTTGTGCGTGCTACGGGCTTTGTGTGTTTTGGTGAGTCATTGGATTCACTGATGCCCTAGCAGCATTTGTAGATGTGATGAACTAGATTTCTTCAGGCCGTTCCTCGACCAGTTATTGTTGTGCTGTTTATGACATTCTGGTCTATTTAATGTGACTTGAGGAACAGGAGCAGCACTTGAGAATTTGTTATGCAGATACTGAGAGCGTCCCAGCGGTTGCTAGATTCTCGGAGTGTTTCTTCAGGCTTGTTTGTGTTGACTCCTAGGTCTTGTTGTCACGGGAGACGGTTTTGTATGGTCCCGAGGAAGATCGTGGCCGTACAGCTTAGGTCCAGACTTGTGTGCAGGATGGAGGTCCGCAGATTTTTGGGCTTAGCAGGTTCTTACCACCATTTCGTGCAGGATTACTAGAGTAGTGCTGCACCATCGACTAAATTGACCGGAAGGGAGGTTTCTTCTTTGGACTGAGGCATGTGTGCGGGGTTCTCGGCAGTCGAAGATTCTGTTAACAACTGCACCAGTTCTTTCTTTGCTTCCTGGTTCGGGAGACCTTGTTGATTAACTGTAATGTTTCTTGAGTGGGCTCGATTGTGTACTGAGGTGACACTATAGAGATATCGCTTTTGCTTCCCTACATTTGGAGGAAGTACGAGAAGGATATTCCACTCATGATCTGGGGATGGCCGCGGTGGTTTTGCGTTGGAGATTTGGAGACACTACTGGTTCGAGAGTCGTGTCAGATTTTCACGGACCACCAGAGCTTAATGTACATGTTCCTGCAGCGGATTTTGATTGTCGTGATAGTCTTCTGTAGATTTACAGTTCTTGTGCGATCGTTGAGTACAGCTTAAGTTCTTCTCTACTGAGGGGACATCTTGCTCATGTCCGCGCCCGACCACTTTTCTTAAATCGCTTTCGCGAGACACTGCCCGCCGATGCTCGTTCGTCAGAGATACTTGAGCATACTCGGCTGGGTAATAATTCAGAGTCCTTGATTTGTGATAATGGTGTGCTAAGTTAGGGATGCGTTTGTGTACCTGATATTATCAGGTAGAGACGTGCAATCTTAGAGCAGGCACATCTGTCAACTCTCTATATTCATTCAAGTTCCACCAACATTGACGTGACTTGTGAAATAGTTACGGGTGGACAGGAATGTAAAGAGAAGTTTCATGGTTCGATTCAAGGTTTTTGTCTTGTTGTGTGCTTGGGTCGAGCATCTGAGGCCGGCTGGAGAGTTGCAACCTTTTACCGTTCCAAAGTAGGAGTAGGAGCAGATCTCCATGAATTTCGTTATGGTGTCTACCCAGGATTAGTCAGGGTGTGACTCCATTCGGATTCTTGTCGTCCGGTTATACTCAGTTTGCTCAGTTGTTCTTTGTTAAGTTGTGCGTTTGTGTTATTGTTGTCAGCAGTTGGGGATCGTCACTCGCCATCGTCAGGGTTCTCCTTCGATAGCTGTTATCAGGAGACACTCCAATTGGAAACCTTTAGGTTTAGGGGTTAGGTCGTGTCGATCACCAGTCTGTTGTTTTCTGACTCTGCGTAAGTAGGATTTTGGATCCCAGCTATGTCTAGAGACTTCGGAGATGATCCAATTGATTCAGGTCAGGATGAGAACTGTAGCCAGTGCAAATAGAGGTCTTATGATGACTGTGTTGGTCGTAGACTTAAGTGAGCAGTGGCAAATCATGTATTCCTGCAGATTTTTCCGATGAATGACGTGTTGGATTTTGGGAAGCTTGTCCCAGGATTTTAGGTCCTTTTGAGATCCTATAATCGGGTTAGTTTTGTTGCCTTTAATTTGGCACTTCCACCCAGATTATTGAGTATTCACCCCGTTTTCCTTATATTAATACTTTACGATTACCTTCATGACCTTTCTTACATGATTGGCACCAGACCATTTAGCTTAGACGCGATCTTTCGTTCACCAGCAGCCAATTGTGTTAATGGCTCGGCAGGCAGAGAAACGTCAGTCAAGAGTCTTGCCATCTGTGAAGGGTTTTCTTGGACGTAGCCGTATAGTGAGGTAATCACTTGGGAGGCTGCGAGCGAGATTTGAGAGCTGTAATCTTCTTCTTGAAGGTACGCGTATCAGTATATTTTCAAATTCGAGGACGAATTTCTTTTAAGGGGGGAGATTGTAACACCTTAGAATGTGTTTTGTGGATAATTATATTTTAATATATAGTTTTTAATAAAAAGTTTACCAAATTGATTTTTAATTATTTTATCCTATTTAATGAATATTTTATTAGATTTTTCCTAGGTTTGCACACACTTGTGCATGTTAACTAGGGTTGTAATTTGGGGTTAAACCATGATTGGCAACCATGGTTGACTAACCATTTCATTAAGCCATTTTAAGTTTTGTATTAAGTCATTTTGGGTTTTAATTATGGTTGTTGTTTTCTTTTTATTGTTTATGGAAATGATTGTTCTTGTGTTGACTTGGTGTGAGAGAGAGAGAGTGCATCATGGGGCATGATGGCTTGCCCATGCCTTCATTTAATGAAGAGAGAGGGTTGACTAGCTTAGCTCCCATTCTTTTCTTTTGTAACACTCATTTCTCACAACACACAACACACACACACACACCCTCACACAGCTGTAGCCCCAGCAACATGAGAAGCTCCAGCAGCAGCAACTAGCAGCAGCAACAGCAGCATCAACAACAACAACATCAGCAGCAGACAGCAACAACATTAGCAGCAGCAGCCCCAGCAAGCAGCAACTGTAGCAGCAGCAGCCCCAGCAAATACAATAGCTCTTTTCCACTTCTTCTCCTGCTTCTAGGGTTCCTTAGGGTATAAACTCTGAACCCAAATCCCCTCATTTCTTAAGTTGTGCATTGATTAGCTTCGGTTTGCATTTAAAGTGAGTTTAGTGCTAATTATGGTGTTTATGTGGAAATCGGGATAAGTGATAATTGTGTTAGCTAACTTAGCTTATTTTAGTGTTGTTAGGGTTACTTTAACTGGGAATTGACCCAGATTTCACTAAAATACCATAAGATTTGTGTTTTGTGCAAAATTGGTGTTTTTAAAGCAATATATTAGCATTTTGTAATCTGCTATTGACCCGGACCCTTCGGGGTAAAATTGAGAAAACTGGGGCATGCACACTAGGTCTAGAACACACCACCAGAACACGAGCCCCACATTCTTGTTCCAGGCCGTAGATTTAATGGGTTTGGCCGCAATTTGCGGCCAAGTTGGGGGCTGGGGTGTTGGGTCTTGTCTAGGGTTCTCTGCTGTGTTATCTAGTGTTTTGGCATGTATAGTTTTGTAAGATTTGATCTGTAGGAAAATCTGGGATCAAATATCGTATTTCATGTCCGTTTTGTTTGCGCGATACGCGCGATACGTGAGTGGGTTCTGCGATCCAGCGTGTCGCGGCATGTCGCGGTAGTTTTAGACGCGTATACACACGTTTTAGCGTATCGTGCACATGCGCGTTTAGTTCGCGACGCGAGTTTATCGTTTGGGTTCGATATCGCGTTTCGTGGAATATTTGGCTTATATATGTATTCCTTGTCTCATTTTCAGGTTTGCAGGCGGGGACTACTGACACGGCTACAGAGGGGGACAGGTGGTAGGATTCACCTAGCGTGGAGCGTAGGTGAGTAGATTTAACATCTACAGGAGAATCGCCCGCATGGCGTTATGCGTATGGGTTAGGATTCTAATACTTGTTGCGTATTCTACGTCATTGTTAGAATTGCGCCTTACCTTATTTATTAGATATAATGGTACTGTGACAAGCAGCCGTAGGACATTGCACATATTATTGACGGTTCATGTTGCACGGGCACGAATTGTATGCTACACACACACCGTCAATAATTTCCATGTCACACACAAACCCCTTATAGATACTATATTGCTTGGTTAGGGACCTTGTGACATTGATTTGTATTGTTTATCACACATAACATCTAGCTTGTCGGTATACCTATAGTGTAACATACCATTAGTGCTAGGTATATATACACCTTACGATACAGCTATAGGTATACCTTGCTCATATTTTACTTATACCCAGGGGGTATCTTACATATTCTACTTATACCCAGAGAGGTATACGACATCACTTACTTATAGGTAGACACATATACTTAGTTGTACCTTATTGATTTCGCATACATCTGGTTTCAGCTACATATTTTCCTTTATATGCTCGCATTTCATATATATCGCATATATTTGTTCCTGGATTTGCGCATTTGTTTATTTGGATTTTACATGTTGTTTTCTGGATTTTTGGGAACCGCGGGAGTTCATGAAATTATGCATACATTGAAAAACCCGGTTTCCTTGATATGATATTTGCACAGCCACCATAAGATTTATCGGTTCTGATTATATACTCCATACGAGGTGTGGTTGCCGTATGAGGGTACATGGTGGGGCCCGGTATGGTTCCCGTCGACAAGATGATCGATGGACTTTGCCGATTGAGCCTGGAGGCGGGCGAGTACCTACCGGTGACAGTACTAATGACTCGGCGGGGATCATGGAGATACCGTTGGGAGTCATGCACGTATGCATACGTCGAAAGGCGAGGGTTAGAGCCAGGCACTCGTGCTTTCAGGATAGCGTATGATACGTACCTATCAGGATGCTAGTCTTGGTGACGGCATCTGATAGATCAGGATTTCTGTGTCGATGCTTGGCATATTGTTTTCATGATATTTCTTTTAACACCTTTGTATATAACAGGGGATTTAGCCGTTGTTATATATACACTTACACCAATATTAGTGGAGTGGGACGCTAATATATGTGTATTGACCCCATCATATTTATTTCTGCAAATATATACATTTAGGATGCTAGAATTCTACTTGAGATTTGATTTGGGATATTAGGTGATTCATTGAGATTGGATATTGGACATACATATAGGATTACTGATTTGTACATTCGGGATATAGGAGATTACTCGATATTGTACATTGAGGAGATGTGTGACTTATATGATGTGAGAGCCCAACTTGGGGGCTGATTTGAGGAATTGGGATTTGAGTGTCTTGATGGATTGTGATCCTACCACAATGACAGGATTCCGTGGAATGACATATTTCACTCCATACCTCATACCTTTTCACTTAGGCACTGTTCCATGTATTAGGAGTACCTGTTAGTGTACCCTTCATGATTGCTGCATATCTATATTCTCATATCCCTATTTCATGGTTATTGCATACTACTGTTATGTTATTATTGCTCCACATATTGATTGTACCTGCTAGTGTACTTTCCATTATTCTGCATTCACATGACCTATTATTACTGTAAATTGTATATCTTAGATTCATGTTGTACGTACATTCCTGCGATTACCTGCATATGGTATCTACTATTCACGAGTTGGCAACTCACCCCCGTTGTGCCACAGTTGTTTTGCAGGGTGTTTCCCCAGAGTAGTCGAGGCAGGCTATTCACCTATCATCTTTTGCTACAGATACCGCATCGGCTCACCGTGTACTATTTTTCTTAGGTGGGTTGGATGATTATCTGTATTTCATAATGTACATTCGTTGTATCTTGTACTCTCCATCTACTATTATATTGTTGACTTAGAGACTTGGTGTGGACGATATTGTATATTATTGTGGCTTTGTTGTCTTATATACAGCTTTATCTCTATTGTCTTTATTTTTTCGCTACGGCGTCGTATATTTGTGATGTGGATTGTTTTCCGCCTTTGGGCCATTTTTTACAAAAAGGGGTGTTGCTAAAATTTTAAAGAAAGAAGTTGGACTTTTAAAGAATTTGGGTTGCGATTTCAAATGTTCCAAAAACTTTTATTATCTTTTCCGTATTTTCATGGTTTAGATTTCTGGGTTTTGGCTTTCTTTTACTGCGTTACGTCTTTAGGCGTTGCATAGTATTAGGGCCGTCACGTGCCAATTTCGGGTTGTGACACGCCCTATGTGCAACGTGGACAAACAAACACTAGAGCTCTGATATCATGTAAAACTCGGTTTGGGCCCACAACGCATTGGCCCACACATGGATGCACATAGGCTTCAATTAGGCTTGCAATAGGTCGGATCTTGACCCAGATCCGTTGTAGAAAATAGGGTCTGGGGCTGATTCCAGACTCGTTTATGAAAGTGTGTCTTAGCACCTCTACTCGGTTTTCACATGCATCAAGTATGAAATTTTTAAAAATCTAGAGCTCTAAGCTACACTAACCTAGAATCGAACTAGAGAATTAGGGTTTTATAACATAAAAACAAGTTCTAAGCTAAGTGAAGAAGGTTACAACCTTTGTAGATCAAGTCCTTCACTTCAATAACTCTAAGTAGTACTCCCTAAACTTCAAATAGTGGTCCCTAGAACCCTTCTTGGCTCCACTTGTCGAAAAGAACGAACTTGCTATGCGATCTTCGAAGCCGAAGATGATCCAACTTGAAGCCTCTCTAGGTCAAGCTAACTCTTCACTAATCAAGATATTAATGAAGCAAACAACCTAACCTAATGAGCTAGATTAGTGTAGGTTGATGAAGTAGGATATTTGGCTCACTTAGAAATATTTTCCTCTCACTTTTTCCAACTTAAGAAAAACCCTAGATTGAGCTCTTGAGGAAGAAGAAAAACTTGGGTGAAGAATAAACTTAGCATGAGAGAATGAACCATGAGGTTAAGATAATGTTGTGATGAATAAATATCTAGAGTAAAACAAAAGGAGAGAGATGAGTCATGACTTCTCAATGCTTCTCCAAGCATCCAAGCCATGACTCATTTCGAATCCTTTTTTATTTTCCTTTAAACATAAATCATCACAATTATCTTTACTCTAGTGTGAGTCTCATACACCCATGTTCTATGTATCATCAAGTATGACACAATAGTGTTTTATATATAAATAAATATATATATATATCATATATATACAATTATATATCAAAGAAGAAAATCATTGAGTGAGCATTAATATTAGTTAATATATAAATATATCAAATATAAATATATATCAAATTATTAAATCAACACTTGATTCAATAATCCAGTTATATCATATATAACCGACTAATATCATATATGTATATCATATCATCAAATCAACACTTGATTCGATAACCCGGTTATATCACATATACAATATTCAATATTCATTATTAAAACAACACTTGATTCAATAATCCGGTCATATCGTATGTAACCGGCCAATATCAAATATATATACATATAACAAATCATTGAATCAACACTTGATTCAATAATCCGGTTATATCACATATAACCTAACCGATATCATATATCGCGAGATTAGAATACGGTATTACATACTCGTATTTAATCAAGCTCCCGCACATATCACCATATGTGCCTTAGTTTGTTTCGCTTGAGCTAGGAAACCTCTGTGTGGGACTCTTAAAACTCGTCAATATGCAAGCAGTAGGTATTGATCATATCAGATACCCACAAGCCGTCAGCGGTACTAGCTGAACGTAACGGCTACCCAGGTATTGAACGAATAGAAGATCAACAAAAAAGCTTGTCCAAACTCTCGTGAAGCCTATAAGCAACACTTACCGTACAGTCCGGTCTCTTCGTCTGATATGTCGCATATCGAGTCTAGGGGTAGAATTGTCAGACCCCAGTAACTTGATAAGTCATGCCGATATGCGGTCTATAACCGTTCGAGAAACTACTGATAACACTTACCAGTAAATCTCATCAGCCCTGGCCAGGGACTTCCTGTTATAGCCAATCGAGCATAGCGCAATATCAACTCCCAATACCCGGAGAGACGAAACCCCTTCTATCGCTCACTGCCTCCATGTGACTCGGGACTGTACCCAAAATCCACCTATTTGCACGACTCCTTTGAGTTGTGGTAGGGAGGAAATCAAAGCACAGTGGGAACCACACAAGACACTATGACGATCTCGGGTCTACAGACTAACATGTACAAGTGTCACCAAAGAACTGCTATCTGACGATAGGTATGGTACCATCTAGGAGTTCTCGGCTAGTCCTGTTCGGTGTACCCATTCTCTAATGAGCATCTGTGTAAAATCTTTGATGTCAAACACCAATAGTTATAGGATCAACCATCGCCCCATACAGGGTCAAGAAACGTACACACTAGTCTACTCTGGAATATTGATGCCCTGTCTCGATACTCTCTCGACTAGGAACTGTTAAAGGATGTGCTTGCAGACTATACAAGCCCTACTAGTATGATCTGCATCATAGTCCTGATAGTCAAGCCAACATCCTAAGGGCTTTATAAACATGTATCAGAGAGATGATATAATAATACAAGAGTATATGTTAAGATAAAGAGCAACCAGATAGCATACTATCATGTCGAGCAAGAAAGTCCTCCATATTATATGTCCAAGCATCCACTATATCATACAATAATGGCCTCTAGGGCATACATATTCCTAATAATCTCCTACTAGTACTAAGGCTAGTTGTTGTAGTATCTCATACCCAACATCCCAAAAAGTCTCTCAAACCGCGATTGGGGGAGGGCCTTCATGAGTGGATCCGCTGTATTGTCCTTCGTGTCAACTCTCTTGATCTCGATCTCTCGGCGATCAACTATATCCCGGATCAGGTGATACCACCTCAGAATATGTCTGGATCGTTGATGGGACCGGGGTTCCTTGGCCAAAGCCACAGATCCATTGTTATTACAATACAGGGTATTGGAATCTCAATGGATGGAACTACACCAAGTTCAGCAATGAACTTCTTCATCCAGACAGCCTCTTTGGCAGTATCGTTGGCAGCGATGTATTCAGTCTCTATCGTCGAGTCTGCCATGGTATTTTGCTTGGAACTCTTCCAACATACCGCCACTCCATTGAGGGTGAAGAAAAATCCCGAGACCGACTTACTGTCGTCCTTATCACTCTGGAAGCACGAATCGGTAAAGGACTCCACTTGGAGTTCACTGTTACCATATACCAAGAACATTTCTTTATTCCTTCTCAAGTACTTAAGTGTAAGTCAAAGTCAAGCACCCCGCGGGTTCGCGGGGAGGAAGAATATTTAAAAAACGATTTTCAAAGCTCGCAACATCGACTTGAACTCCAAGATCTTGGCTAAACCCTAACTAGCTAAGCATGTAAAGAGGTTAACTACTCAGTAAGAATGTAATACCTCACGATACAAGTCCTTCGGGTCTTCTTCGATGTCCTCCTCGTCATCGTAAGCTCCGAGGATCGTAACGGATGATGCTTCCTCGTCGGCTTCATCAAGTCAAAGACGATCCACCCGAGAGTCTATAATCCGAGCTCCTACCTCCAATCCGAGGGAACTAGGGCACCTAGTTCGCTAAACTAGATAACCTAGGTGATGTAGAGAAAAAAGATAGGTTAGTTTGTCTCTTGGAACCCTAGGTTTCTCAACTCATGAGACATTAAGGGTTGAGAGGAAGAAGGAGAGCTTGAGGAAAGAGAGTAATTTTCATAATGATCATAGAAATGGCTCACTTGATATGACTATCAGCATGCTTAGAAAATATCTAGTGCCACAAAAAAATCTCATAAAATATCTAAGTCAAACCAAGCCCCAATAGTCAAACCAAGTAGCCACGGTTCAATTATCATTTGTAAAAATAATAATCCATTTCCTCCACCTCATAATTGTTTTAATCAAATAAATGATCAAAACCCTAATGAGGTGTCTCCTTCTAAAATAAATCTTGAGTAATTACAAGAATGCCCTCTCATCCATATATACATACCCGTATCCATATTCCGAGAAACACGAATACAATGAGACGAAAATAATCCATCAATATAATACAAGGATCCGGCTTAAACCAAAGCACACTAATATTATCCGCCCGAACATCATACACGCACAAGTACACGTACGTGATCGAAGCCCTACCGTAAAACCATACAGACTCTACATCTTTCACGCGATGCAGGAAAACTCTCTATGTAGGACTCTAAAGACTCGATAGTAAGCTGACAGTATGTTTAACTACAAGCCGCAAGCGGTACTAGCTGCACATAACGGCTACCCAGGTATCTGTCGATAAGAAGGACGATGAGCAAACTCATCCGAACTCCTACTAAGCCTGTATGTGACAATTCCGTACAGTCCGGTCTGTTCGTCTAAGAGTATCGCATATCGGGCCTAGGGGGATGGTAAACGTCAGAACCCTAATAGCGCGATAAGTTGTGTTGGAGTGTAGCCCAAAACACCCTGAGAAACTACTGGAATACCTATCGGTAAATCCCGCTTGCCCTGGCCAGGGACTTTGTCTAATGGCTTTCCGAACACAGCGCGATATCAACCCCCAATACCGGGAGAGACAATCTTATCTAACTACCACTGCCTCCAAGTGCTTTGGGACTGCACCCAACTACTACCTGTTTGCATGACTCCTTTGAGCCGTGGTAGGGTAGTAATCAAAGCGCGGTGGGAACACACTCGAGGCGAAGCAGCAGTATCAAGTCGACAGACTAAGCTATACTCATGTCACCTGGGAACTGCTACCCGACGATAGGTATAATACCTACCGGCAGTTCCCGACGAGTCTTATCCAGTGTACTCATAATCCAATGAGCACCTGCATACTATCTCCAGTACGAAGTACTAATGGCTGTGGGACAGACCATCTCCCATGATGGGATGAGAAGCATATACACTAGTCTACTCTGGAGTATCGATACCCCGTCTCGATAATCCTACGACTAGGGACCTGTATAAGGATGTGTTTATAGACTACCGAACCCCCACTAGTGTGACTGCCATCACAACGCTGGTAATCAAGCAAGATCCTAAGGGCTCTACCAATATGTACAAGCGATATGCTAAAAGAAACACATGCACATAGTAAGGTAGAAACAAACCAAGTAGCATACTACCATTTTGAGTAAGACTGTCAATACACCCGTGAATATCCTAAGCTTCCATTAAGTAATATATAAGCCAGTATGATACAATAATAGCCTCTAGAGCATATATCACTAACAATCTCTCACTTGCACTAAGGCCATGTATTGGCATATCGCAGACTTATCATCTCGATTAGTCTCTCGAATTATGTCTGAGGGATGGCCATTGTGAGTGGATCTGCAGTGTTATTCTCCGTATCTACTCTCCTCAGCTCGATCTCCCAGTGATCAACAATCTCCCTGATTAGGTGGTACCGCCTCAAGATGTGTTCGGACTTCTGATGGGACCTGGGTTCTTTTGCTAAGGCTACAGAGCCGTTGTTGTCGCAATACAGCGGTATTGGATCTATAATGGATGGAACCACCTGAAGTTCTGTTAAGAACTTCCTCATCCAGACTGCTTCCTTCGCGGCGTCATAAGCAACTATGTACTCCGCTTCCATCGTCGAGTCAGCAACGGTGTCCTGCTTAGAGCTCTTCCAACAAACCGCCCCCATTGAGGGTAAAGACATAACCCGACATGGACTTGGAGTCATCCTTGTCACTCTGGAAACTGGAGTCAGCAAAGACCTCGACCTGGAGGTCTTTTCTTCCATACACCAAGAACATCTCCTTAGTCCTTCTTAGGTACTTGAGAATGTTCTTTACTGCTATCCAGTACTTCTCCTCTGGGTTTGACTGATACCGGCATACCACGCTTAGTGCGTAAGCAACATCTGGTCTGGTACACAACATCACATACATTATAGAGCCTGCCGTAGAAGCGTAGGGTATAGATGTCATGCGAGCCCTTTCCAAATCAGTCTTGGGAGACATTTTTTTGGAGAGGGTGATTCCGTGACAAGCCGGTAGATTACCGCGCTTTGAATCTTCCATAATAAATCTTTTTAGTATGATGTCGATATACCTAGACTGCGAAAGTCCCAACATCCTCTTAGATCTATCACGATAGATCTGGATCCCTAGAATGTAGGAGGCATCACCCAAGTCTTTCATGGAGAACCTCTGTGACAAGAATCCTTTGACTGATTGTAGCATAGGAATGCAATTTCCTATTAAGAGAATATCATCCGCGTACAAGACGGGGAATACCACAATTCTCCCTACAATCTTATTATATATGCATGGTTCATCTGGATTTTTGATAAAGTCGAATTCTTTGACCGTCTCATCAAAACAGATGTTCCAACTTCACGATACCTGCTTTAGTTCATAAATGGACTTAAGCAACTTGCACACTTTCTCGCTGCTCCCACTCTGAATGAAACCCTCTGGCTGATCCATATAGACACACTCTTCCAAATTTCCATTTAGAAAAGTTGTCTTTACGTCCATCTGCCAGATCTCATAATCGTGGAAGACAACAATGGCAAGAAGGATCCGAATGGATTTGAGCATAGCCACTGAGAAAAGGTTTCATCATAGTCCAAACCAGGTCTTTGACGAAAACCTTTTGCAACAAGTCTAACCTTATAGGTTTCAACCTGTCCATCTACACCAATATTTTTTCTGAAGATCCATTTGCAGCCTATGGGTTTTACCCCTTCTGGAGCAATGTCCAAAGTCCATACTTTGTTGGTGTACATGGACTCCATCTCGGCCCGTATTGCATCTAGCCATTTTACCGAGTCGCCACTCTGAATGGCTTGCTGGAAACTAGTAAGCTCGTCATTATCAATGATGCAATCCTCTCAATCCCCATTTATGAGAAAACCGTAGTATCTCTCGGGCGGATGAGACTGCCTACTAGTTCTGCGGAGTGGCGCAGGGATGTCCGGTTCTTCTGAAATCTCTGGTTCTACCAAGCTTTCAGTAATAGCTCGTGGTTCTGGAATTTCTTCCAGTTCTATTGCGCTCCCACTTTTCTGATTTTCTAAAAATTCAGATTCCAAGAAGGGGGCATGACGAGAAACAAAGACCTTTTGTTCCTCCGCGCAATAGAAATAATACCCCCTGAAGTTCTTTGGGTATACCACAAACTTACACAGTACTGAGCGTGCCTCGAGCTTGTCCGCATGCTGTTTTTTTACAAAAGCTGGATATCCCCATGTCTTAAGGTACTTAAGATATGATTTCTTCCCACTCCACATCTGATATGGTGTGGTAGGCATAGTCTTAGTAGAAACCTTGTTCAAAAGATATGCTGCTGATTCTAGTGCATAACCCCAGAAGGATCGTGGCAACTCAGCGTTACTCATCATGGAACGAACCATATCCAATAAGGTTCTGTTCCGCCTTTCCGATACACCGTTGTGTTGTGGTGTGTAGGGAGGAGTAAGCTGAGAAAGAATTCCATTCTCTTATAGGTAATTCAGGAACTCAGAACTTAAGTATTCACCACCTCGATCAGATCTCAGTATCTTGATACTTTTGCCTGTTTGTTTTTCCACTTCATTCTTATATTCTCGGAATTTCTCAAAGGTCTCGGATTTATGCTTCATCAAGAAAACATGTCCATACCTAGAGAAATCATCCGTAAAACTAATGAAATAGGAATAACCACTTCGTGCATGAGTAGACATTGGACCACACACATCGCTGTGTATGAGTCCCAAGAGCTCGCTCGCTCTTACTCCGTGTCTAGTGAACGGAGTCTTTTCCATCTTTCCCATGACATAAGATTGACAAGTTGCGTAAGACTGATATTCAAACGGATCCAAATACCCCTCTCTATGTAACTTCGCTAACCGTGTTTCATTGATGTGACCCAATCTACAATGCTATAAGAAAGCCTGATTTAATTCCGAAGACTTTCTTTTAAGTGTGTTCTGGACACTGAAAACCTGAGCTTGATTTAATACGTATATACCGTTATCTAATGTACATGACCCAATCAGAGTCTGATTTAAGTGGATGTGGACCACATCGCTTACAAATATAAAATCATATCCTTCTTTAAAAAGTAAAGATACGGATATGATATTACAAGCTAGACTAGGTACATACAAACAGTTACGTAGAATTAATATCTACCCACTTGTCAATCCTAGGTGATATTCCCCTACGGATTCAACGTCCACGCTCATTCCGTTAGCAACTCTGAGAGTCATATCACCTACCCTGATAACTCTACGGTTTCTCAAAGCATGTAAAGAATTACAGATATGAGATCCTGATCCGGTATCTAATACCTAGGAAGTAGAGTTAATTGACATACAGTTTTCGATTATAAACACACCCGAAGAAGAAGCCACAACATGCTTCGGATCCTGAATTCTGGATTTCAAAGCCCTGCAATCTCTCTGCCAATGCCCTTTCCTGTGACAATAGGACCATCCATCCTTCCCTACTATCATCTCCGAAACTTTTGCCCTTCCCTTTCCCTCTACCTTACTGATACCGCATATCGGCTTTGTAGAGGTCTTCTTCTTCTCACCCTTAGCATCCGCCTTAGATCCAGAAGAGGAAGATTCCCCAATAAGCAGAGCGGGTGTCTCCTTAGTTTCCTTTAGGGTGTAAGTAGAAGGTAGGGACTATAGAATCAGGTCAGCATATGACTGGTTCTCCAACATGGTCTCCAGGTCCGTGAGCTCGTCTATATAGCTAGTCATTGTAAGGACGTTGTCCCCTACAGATGACCCGATAGCCAACCTTGCTTGAAGAAATTCCTTCGAGGTCTCATATCTTGCGATATGAGATTGCTCTCCATATGAATCATTGTTATGGAGGAAGATGGAAGCTAAGTTCATCTTCTCGTGCTGCTTCTGGTTATCACCATCTACTGAGGCCAACACGAGGCACTTGGCATTCGCACTATCATTTTCCCTTGTCATACGGATATCAATATCCACGACAGTGGAAAATGGACCTGGGACGGCGGGGGCTTGAGTAGTAATGAGGTGGTCTAGCTTGTCACAGGCAATAGACATCTGGACAAACTCTTACCAGTCAATATAGTCTGGTCCAGTTAATTTATTAGCTAATTGTGATCTAGGCACGGTCAACTGGTCGCTGCAATTAGGAGAAAGAAAAGAAACACTTTAGCATGATGCTCTTGCAAGTTTAGATTGGTTTTTAGTTTATCTAAACAGGATGGCTCCCACTGTCTCTCAAATCCTTCCTCAAACCATGAAAGAAGAATTAGTCAGGATTAATCTCACCGTACAATACTTACTTAACCTTTCAACCATGCTAGTGTCGGTACTTCGAAGGAGGTTTTACGACGCTTTAGTGAAGTTCCTTAATTAAATAATCTCTTTTCTCTGGAGGCGTATCCTTGCTAACACTGTTCTAAACACCTACTTGGTTTATAGCATTGATCGTTAAGTGAAAAATCTCCCGAGGAGTAGCATATGCTCACAGTAGGATCGGGATCCAAATATCATTGTGTGATAATCCTGAAGGAATCCTACCAACATTATAATACTCCAAATGATATGCAGCACTAGCAAGTTTTAGTTTCCTTAGAAACTCCCGATGTGAATTTTTGCCCCATGACGAAAGCCAACAAATCATAAGTCACATGTCAAGTTCTACCCATCATTGTCCAGGTTAATTTGAACCCACCCGTATATACCCTTGATGAAGGCCAATAAAGTAATACGACTATCCCAAACCAACGCATCTATCTATACTACATATGAATATCCAGCAGCTACCAATCACTATGCCTTGGCGAAGGTCAACAAACATAACATGAATACTACTGAATATTCATATGAAATGACGGAGGGCTAAGAATGGTTTTGGCGAAACCGTGAATGTAGTGAACTTGATATAATCGAAGGAACCTGATAGCTTTTAAAAGGAATGGTTTAAGCTCTGCATTTTAAAAGTCTGATGTTTTGAAAAAACCGAGTGGTTTTAAAATTTGTTCCAACGATTGAGCTTTGGTTTGTTTGCT
Source organism: Agapanthus africanus (assembly GCA_030015575.1). NCBI lineage: Eukaryota > Viridiplantae > Streptophyta > Magnoliopsida > Asparagales > Amaryllidaceae > Agapanthus > Agapanthus africanus. Next base: position 349,633,038 of record JASDDO010000004.1, read on the forward strand.
TTGCATTAATGTAATGCAGTCCCATAATTTACACCTATCATCACAGAAAGAAACGAAAATATGACGTACGCTTATGTCATCCGCATTCGCCACTGGCCTCGTCTTATACCGTTAGGTTACTTAACTAACGCCACAGCTAGAGGCTGGACTAGCGCGGATGCAAAACATAAGCAACGTCTATTATATAATAATATATATAATAATAACCATTCGTCTCACGCAATAATAGACATTCCATATCACGGATGAACACATTGGATATACTAGGAATACCGCGTTTCGTTTAAGCCTGTAACGAAAGACGGATTCCACGGTCGTGACGAATAGCCAAACCCCACCCTAGACCCCTACAAGTGTGGCAAACTACCCACCAAATTCTTGAAGTGAAGCAATCTCCCTCAACAAGGTGAGTAAGCCACTCAACACTCCAAAGAACCCGGTAGTTTATGCACCCCACCTTGGGTCTATCCTAGGAGCAGAAAACGGTAAAAGAAATAATACAACGGTGGCTACAACCTCAACCCAGATGTGCCCCGCAAATTAATATTACATCACTTTACAAATTTTTACATCGAATGAAAGAATGAAACACTCATCTCACATCCCCGGCTATTCATCCACGACGATCCAACAAGTTCATATACACAAACTAACATCACATATCATAGATATGTGCAACCCCCACTAATCCACGTATAGCGATTAGCGGATATTCAACACATATATCACAACACAGATAAAACCCGATTAGCAAATAACTTAGAATTTCGATCGAAAACTATTTTCCGTGTCTACCCCAAGTGCAAACCAGCACACAAATCATACTGGGTAGAAACCAAATATCCCAGAGAAGCATACACCCAAAATAAGACACACGGAGGAAATACAAGCCAACACGGCCATGACTCGGCCACAGAACGGCAGCAAATCGACCGATTCGTCGCGGTTCATCGGTGGTTGTGACGAGTTGGGGACCCGTTTCTCTTCCTAGTTCTTATAATTCCCTTCTTTTATTTTTCATGCCTCCGAAATAATTTTTTCTTGCAGTTTTAAAATTGACAGAAAGCATAGGGATCGGGTGTATAGTTTTTGAGTTTTCCAACGATCAAAATTCTAATAGCTTGCTAACTAGCTAGAGAAGGTTTAGTAGGCTCTGATACCACTGTAAGTCGATGTCACGCACCTCGCGGATTCGCGGGGAGGCGGAATATTTAAAAAACGATTTTCAAAGCTCACAACATCGACTTAAACTCCAGGATTTTGGCTAAACCCTAACTAGCTAAGCATGTAAAGAGGTTAACTACTCAGTAAGAATGTTATACCTCACGACACAAGTCCTTCGGGTCTTCTTTGCTGTCCTCCTCGTCATCGTAGGCTCCGAGGATCGTAACAGATCGATGCTTCCTCGTCGGCTTCCTCGAGTCAAAAACGATCCACCCGAGAGTCTATAGTCCGAGCTCCTATCTCAAATCCGAGGTAACTAGGGCACCTAGTTCGCTAAACTAGATGACCTAGGTGATGTAGAGAAAAAGATGGGTTAGTTTGTCTCTTAGAACCCTAGGTTTCTCAACTCATGAGATATTAAGGGTTGAGAGGAAGAAGTAGGAGAGCTTGAGGAAAGAGAAAGTAATTTTCATAATGATCATAGAAATGGCTCACTTGATATGACTATCAACATGCTTAGAAAATATCTCACCCAAAATATCTAGTGCCACAAAAATATCTCACAAAATATCTAAGTCAAACCAAGCCCCAATAGTCAAACCAAGTAGCCATGGTTCAATTATCATTTGTAAAAATAATAATCCATTTCCTCCACCTCATAATTGTTTTAATCAAATAAATGATCAAAACCCTAACGAGGTGTCTCCTTCTAAAAGCAATCTTGAGTAATTACAAGAATGCCCCTCTCATACGTATATACATACCTGTATCCGTATTCCGAGAAACACGAATACAATAAGACGAAAATAATCTATCAATATAATACTAGGATCCGGATTAAACCAAAGCCCACTAGTATTATCCGCCCGAACATCATACGCGCACAAGTACACGTACGTGATCGAAGCCCTGCCGTAAAACCATACGGACTCTACATCCTTTGCCCGATGCAGGGAAACTCTCTACGTAGGACTCTAAAGACTCGACTATACACTGGTAGTGGGTTTAACCACAAGCCACAAGCGGTACTAGCTGCACGTAACGTCTACCCAGGTATCTGTCGATAAGAAGGTCGATAAGCAAACTCATCCGAACTCCTACTAAGCCTGTATGTGGCAATCTCCGTACAGTCCGGTCTTTTCGTCTAAGTGTATCGCATATCGGACCTAGGAGGATGGTAAATGTCAGACCCCTAATAGCGCAATTAGTCATGTTGGAGTGTAGCCCAAAACACCCTGAGAAACTACTGAAATACCTACCAGTAAATCTCGCTTGCCCTGGCCAGGGACTTTGTATAATGGCTTTCCGAACACAGCGCGATATCAACCCCCAATACCGGGAGAGACAAATCCTATCTAACCGCCACTGCCTGCAAGTGCTTTGGGACTGCACCTAACTACTACTTGTTTGCACGACTCCTTTGAGCCGTGGTAGGGTAGTAATCAAAGCGCGGTGGGAACACACTCGAGGCGAAGTAGCAGTATCAAGTCGACAGACGAAGCTGTACTCATGTCACCTGGGAACTGCTACCCGACGATAGGTATAATGCCCACCAGCAGTTCCCGACGAGTCCTGTCCAGTGTACTCATAACCCAATGAGCACCTGCATACTATCTCTAGTACGACGTACTAATGGTTGTGGGACAGACAATCTCCCCTGCTGGGATGAGAAGCGTATACATTAGTCTACTCTGGAATATCGATACCCCATCTCGATAATCTTATGACTAGTGACATGTATAAGGATGTGCTTATAGACTACCCAGCCCCCACTAGTGTGGCTGCCATCACAATGCTGGTAATCAAGCAAAGATCCTAAGGGCTCTACCAATATGTATAAGCGATATGCCAAAAGAAACACATGCACATATTAAGGTAGAAACAAATCAAGTAGCATACTACCATTTTGAGCAAGACTGTCAATACAACTGTGAATATCCCAAGCTTCCATTAAGTAATATACAAACCAGTATGATACAATAATGACCTCTAGGGCATATATCACTAACATTAAGAATGTTCTTCACAGCTGTCCAGTGGTTCTTCCCGGGATCTGATTGATGCTTGCTTACCACACTAAGTGCGTAAGCCACATCCGGTCTGGTACATAATATCGCGTACATGACAGACCCAACTGCAGAAGCATAGGGTATTACGGTCATGCGGACCCTCTCCAAATCAGTCTTGGGAGACATCTCTTTGAAAAGAGTGATTCCTGAACAAGCGGGTAAATTACCACGCTTAGAATCTTCCATACTAAACGAATTTAGTATAGTGTTAATGTACCTAGATTAGGAAAATCCCAACAACCTTTTAGATCTATCTCTATAGATATTAATCCCCAAAATGTAGGAGGCATCACCCAGATCTTGTTAGTTGTATGTATGCCCTAGAGGCCATTGTTGTACATGATTGTACATTACAATGGATGCTTGGACATATATATAGGTAGGACTTTCTTACTCGACATGATAGTATGCTATCTGGTTGCTCTTTAGCTTAACATGTAGAGTGATACTGTCTTTCTCTCACATGTTGATAAAGCCCTTAGGATGTGTACTTGACTACCAAGACTATGATGGAGATCATACTAGTAGGGCCAGGGTAGTCTATAAGTTCATCCTTTAATTGTTCCTAGTCGATGGTGTATCGAGACGGGGTATCGATATACCAGAGTAGACTAGCGTATACGCTTATTAACCCATTTGATGGGCGATGGATGATCCCATATCCATTGGTGTTTGACATCAAAGATGGTATACTGGTGCTCAGTGGAAACTGGGTATACTGAACAGGACTCGCTGAGAACTCCTAGATGGTATTATACCTGACGTCAGATAGCAGTTCTCTAGTGACACTGGTACAGGTTAGTCTGTAGACCCAAGATCGTCATAGAGTCTTGTGTGATTCCCACTGTGCTTTTATTTCCACCTTACCACGTTCAAGAGAGCATGAAAAATGGTGGTTTTTGGGTACAGTCCCGAGTCACATGGAGGCAATGAGCGATAGAAGGGGATTCGTCTCTCCCGGTATTGGGGGGTTATGTTGCGCTGAGCTCGATTAGCTATAACAGGAAGTCCTTAGCCAGGGTTGATACTGAGATTTACTGGTAAGTGTTATCAGTAGTTTCTCGACCCGTTATAAGGCTCACATTGGCACGACTTATCAAGTTATTGGGGTCTGATGTTTACCACCCCTAGACTCGATATACGACATATCAGACGAAAAGACCAAACTGTACTGTAGTATTACTGTTGGATTCACAGGTGTATGGACAACCATGATTGTTGATCTTCTGATCGCTCAATACCCGGGTAGTCGTTACATCTAGCTAATACCGCTGATGGCTTGTAGGTGACTGAAATGATCATCACCTACTGCCGACGTATTGACGAGTCATTAGAGTCCTACACAGAGGTTTCCTAGCTCATGCGAAACGAAGTAGGGCACATATGTGATATGTGCGGGACCGAGATTAATACATGTATGCGATACATTATTCTAATCTCGCGATATAGGTTATATGTGATATAACTGGATTGTTGAATTAAGTGTTGATTCAATGATATGTTATATGTATATGTGATATGCATATAAATGATATTAGTCGGTTGTGTGCGATATAGCCGGGTTATTAAATCAAGTGTTGATTTAATAATTTAATGTGTAATTATATATTTGATATATTAATATACATTAACTAATATTAGCTCACTTAAGAAAATGTTTTCTCTTTGTACATTTAATATATATGTGATATATGTTAATGTATTTATTTTTATGTCATGCTAGATAATACATTGGACATGGGTGTATGAGACTCATACTATACTTAAGATAATGTGAGGTTTTAATTATTAAAGGTAAATCAAAATTAGGTGGAAAATTGTCATGGTTGTGAAGCTTTGAGAAGCTTGTGGAAACCATTGACTTACACCACTAATTTTGTCTTATCTTAGATATTTATTAACCTAACCATTATCATAAGCAATGGTTAAGTCTCTACATGAGTTATATATGACATTTTCTCACCCATGGCTGCTAGAGTTCACCACTAGAGCTTCTTCTTCATCTCTTTCCTAGTTCTTTTGAGTTTTGAATGAGGTGAAAAAAAGAGAAAAATTATTTTAAAGTGAGCTAAATTTCTACTTCACCAATCTATACCAAACTAGCCATTTAGTATAGGTTGTTTCTTCACTAGTTCATCCATTAGTGAAGAGGTAGCTTGAGTTAGTGATTCTTCGACGTAGATCATTTTCGGCCGCGAAGACTTCAAGCAAGCTTGTTCCTTTCGTCTTGTGAACCCTTACTAGAGTCCAGGAGATCACTACTTGGAGCAAATGGACTACTACATAGAGCTTTAGAAGTGAAGGACCAGTCTACAAAGGTTGTATTCCTCATTCACTTAGTATAATATTTAATTACATGCTTGCTTACTCCTAATCCTCTAGTTAGATCCTTAGAATGGGTTGCTTAGCACTCTAAGTTTTTTAAAATTGCATACTTAATACCCTAGAAAACATAGTGAGGGTGCTAAGAAACCTTTCAGTGGTATCAGAGCTAAGCTAGAGAATTAGACGATATTAGTAGAATTACGAAACCGAAACAACTCCAAAACCTCGAAACAAAATCCTTAGTTTCTGTCGTTTTTAAAAAGTTCACTAAATTTTTTTTAAATAGTTGCAGAATGTTACATGAGATGTAATATGAACACCAGATAAAAATGAGCCCAGACCACCGGTTTTCAACCGGCGAAACGTACTTAAAAAACCGGCATTACCGGTTTTGTTGAGGTGTTTGGGCTTCGTTTTTGTTTGGTGCTCCAGTATCTGGGGTTTTGGTGTTTCGGGTATTGTTTGTTTTTACTAAGATTGCATGTGATGTTATCTTTCTATAAAGGTAATTCGGAGTGTTTCGTATTCGTAATTTTAACATCATTTCCGGTAACATAGACGGCGTTAAAAAGTTCAAATGAACATCAAACACCATCTCAAAATTGCTCTCTGGAAATTTTTCAAAAGTTTGAATTTTTGGGTTTAAAAATGTTCAGAAAATTGTGCAGGGTATTATGTGGACCCCCAAGAAAAATGAACCCCTAACTCGACCTAACGACCACGAAACTGCGGCCAAAAGGTGGTTTTGGCGACGATTCCGCAGCGCCGTTGGTGAGGCTTGGGACTTGCTCTCTTGTGCTGGTCCATATGTGCTTGTGGCACCGTCTGGGAATTTTTGAATCTAACTCAAGAGTTGAGTCCTCTGAGAATTTTGGGTGGTTGATCGATCGATCGAAAAGTTTAACATTGCCTAGCTTTTATGAATGTGATACAATATTTGGAATCCACAATAATTAGTTTTGTGAAAACTAGTTTGAATTTTGTAAACCCGGCAATTTAGCCTTATTTGATCGGTTGCCACGGGGTTTTGATATGGATCAAAACTCTGTTGCAATCACGTAGTGTACGTGGATACTCGTCGGGTAATATTACTAGATAACCACGCCACAAAGCCCCGACCAAGTGACTGTAGGAGAATCCCATTGCCAAAAGCATCCTCCCGGGTGCTCGCGGCCGTGGTGTTCCGCCAAAGTGCACTTTGTCGATGGCATCGGGGGGTGCGGACGTCTACTAAAGTTTCCAACGAGCATTCGATCAGATTGTCAGGAATCTTGTTGAATTAGCCAACTGGTTATTGAAACGTGTTTTCAATATTGAGACTAAAATGCGGGGTTTATAAGGTTAGGCATGAAATTCGGAATATGAGATATTCCGGGTTTATGATGTCTAAGGAATTCATATGATTAGGCATGAAATACGAAGTATGTGATATTTCGGGTTTATGATGTCTAAGGTGGTTGCGGATTCCAATTGTTGCAGTTTTCACTTTCTTTTCTGCGACCGTAAGTGTAATATGTGGTGTGTCGTCGGTTTCGTTGGTATATGTCAACGACAATTGAGATACGCATATTTACTTACGTTAATGACATGTGATGTTATGTGTTGCTGTGATATGTTATATTGGATCGTCGTGTTTGAATAGCCGGGGGTTTTTGCGTGAGATGAGAGTTTTTTTATTTTAATTCATGTAAAAACTTGTATGTAATATTCTTTTATTGGGGCACTTCCGGGTTGAGGATGATGTCACTATTGATGTATATTATTTACTTTTCCGCATTAGGATAGACCCAAGGTAGGGAGCACAAGTAACCGGGTTCTAGAGTCCAGTGGGAGACCATCTCGAGAAGTCGAGACCGGGTCTCCTAACTCTAGAATTGGTAAGGTTGCTTGCCGCTCTCGTAGGGGTCTAAGGATGTGGGTTTGGCTATTCATCGCGACCGTGAAAACCATGTTTTTTACTGGCTTAATTTAAAACACAGACCTCCTAATATATCCGATATTTCATATGTTGACTTCTGCTGCAATGTTCTGTGATGTGATCGCTTTATATGCATGAGATGAATACTTTATTATTATATATATGATATATAATAAACGTTGCTTATGTTTTGTATCCGTGCTAGTCCAGCCCCCGCTCTGCCGTTAGTTATCTAACCTAACGGTGCATGATGGGACCCCCTGGTGAATGCTGATGGCATAAGCGTACGTTGTATTTTCGTTTCTTCTGTGATGGTTATGAAGCATAAATTGATGAGACTTCATTAATGAGATTAATGAAAAAGAAAGAAACCTAAAGATATTATAGAATCAAATTTTCAAAAATGTAGCTCTAGTTTTTTCTTTGCATAGCGGTATTCCTTGATGAATATCCAACACCTCATTCGATGAGGAAAAAGCCGAGATCCCTTCACCGAGAGTGACCTCTTTAGCAAAACCTAGCAGATGTTACAACCCACTTGGTTTTTTCTTTTGATTGCTTCTCTAGTTCTTGCTTTGCATAGTTGTATCATGAATATCCAGCACCTCATTCGATGAGGAAAGAGCCGAAATCCCTTCACCTGGAGTGACCTCTTTAGCAAAACTAGCAAAATCCTAAAAAAACACTCTTTTTCAAAATCACTCGATTCTACAACGAGATCAAGTTCAAAGTGTTAAAGGTTTTCATAAAAACCATCCGCAGACCCTCCGTCATTTTAGGAAGTAGAGTACTTAGTATTCATGCTACGTTTGTTGATTATAGTTAAGGCGTAGTGTGCGGTAGCTAAGTGATGTCTTCCTACATAGCATATGATAAGATTAATTAGGACATTTATATGACTTCGTTGACCATAGTTAAGGGTCATATGAGTGGATCTAATTAATCATGAAATGACAAGTAGAACTTGACTAGTGCTTATGATTTGTTGACCATAGTTAAGATCATAAGTCACTAGAGGTAAAAACCATATCGGGAATTTCAAGAGTTGAAATTTGCAATGAGATTGTATACCTCTATAAGATAATTGGATCCCGATACCCACTGCGAGTAAGAGTTACTCCTGAGAGAATTTTACACATCACAATTAGCCGATCAAGTAGGTGTCTAGAAAGGTGATAACGAGCGTCCCTGGGAAAACGAGGTTTATTTTAATTAGGTCCGTGCGAAAGCACGGGGAACCTCCCTCAAAGTACCGGCACCGGCCTGGATGAAAGATTGGCGAACTTGTAGGGTGTTATTAATCTCGGCTAGTCTTACCTTTTAGGGTTTGAAAGAAGATTTGATAAAAACAGTGGGAGCCATCCTGATTAGATAAAATAATAACCAATCTAATCTTGCAAGAGCATACGCAAATTGTTTTCTTCTCTCTCTCTCTCTCTCTCTCCTGGTAGCAACCATGTCACGCCTTAATCAAGATAATAATATGGATGTTTTGACCGAACCTGCTTATTATACTGAGCTGGGGAACGTTGGTTCCGCTCTTCCTTATAATTGTTATAAGTTTGAGCAGGAAATAGGGGAATATTCGGATTCCCACGTAACCCAAATGAGGAATGTGCATGTTGATGTATCTTCTTCAGGTGTGTTCATTACCGAGAACTGTTTCTCAGTACACTCTACGTCCTGGGTATGAGATACTGGATCAGGATCTCACATATGTAATATGTTACATGGGCCAAAGAAAGGTAGAGAACTGAGAAAAGGTGATCATTCTCTAAGAGTAGGGAATGGTGCAAGTATTCAAGCCAAAATAATTGGTGAATATCACCTTGTATTACCAAATGGGAATACATTGATTCTGAACGAATGCTATTGCATAACGAACCTGATATGCAATATTATATCAGTTTCTTTATTAAGTAAATAAGGATATAATTTTGTATTGCAGGATAATGTTGTGAAAATTTTCCTGAATCAAAATTTGGTTGGATCAGGCACGTTATATAATAGCATATACGTTCTAAATCAAACTACAGTTCTCAACGTACAGAACGCACACAAGAGGAAAAGTTCATAAATGAATGAATCCTTTTTGTGGCATTGTAGACCAGGTCATATCAATGCGAGACGACCAGCTAAATTACATAAGAATGGATATTTGAATCTGTTCAAACTTACATCTTATAAAACTTGCCAGTCATGTCTCAAAGGCAAAATGATCAAAACTCCGTTTACTTGACACGGAAAATGAGTTACTGAACTCTTGGGAATGATACATAGTGATGTATACATCCCTATATCTACACATGCCAGGGTTGGTTCTTTGTACTTCATTACATTCATCGATGATCTCTCAAGATTCGGACATGTGTTCCTGTTGAAACACAAGTCTGAAGCTTTTGAGAAATTCAAGGGATATAAGTGCAAAGTAGAGAACCAGACGGGTAGAAGTATTAAATCCTTCGATCTGATTGAGTAGGAGAATACTTGAGCACGGAATTCCTGGATTATTTAAAAGGAGAATGGGATTCTCTCTCAGCTCACTCCTCCGTATACACCACAACACAACGGTATATCGGGACGGAGGTATCGCACCCTATGAGATATGGTGCACTCTATGATGAGTACTGCTGAGTTACCTATTTCCTTTTGGGGTTATACGCTTGAGAAGCCACATAACTATTGAATAGGATTCCATCCAAATCAGTGCCTACCACTCCATATGAGATATGATATAGGAAGAGACCATGTCTTAAACGAGTTAAGATATGGGGTTGTCCGGCCTATGTTGAAAAGCAAAATCCGGACAAGCTCGAGGCAATGTCAGTACTGTATAAGTTTGTTGGATATCCCGAACATTCGCGAGGGTATATCTTCTACCACACTGAGGAGCAAAAGGTGTTGTGTTACTCTGCATGCCACCTTTTTAGAAAAGAAATTTCTTATGGAAGAAATTAGTAGTCATGAGATAGAACTGGAAGGAGTTCCGGCTAGACAAACTAACAGCTGATGATTTGGTAGAACCGGAGAATTCAATAGTTCCCGATGAACCTCAGCCTCTCCTCAGATCTAGTAAGGTTCCTCATTTGCCTGAAAGATACTACGGTTTTCTCAGTGACAGTAGGAGCGAAGTGTAACGTTTTGGAAATCGTTTAGGCGATTTTTCGTTTTTAGGGTAAAATAGTCGATATTTTCCGTAATAACCTAGAAGCGATCTTTTTGCAGTATAGAATTCACTGAACCTAGTTTAGCTAGGAAATTGCTGGTTTGCGGGTTTTTGTATGTCATTTGTAATTTTAGTGCATTTTAATAAATTCCCTTAACTAAAATATTATTTTAAGTTGTTAATTATGTACTTAATTAGTGGTAATTACATTTTTGATTGGGTTAATTATTACTAATGTGAATCTATGCTAATCAAATCACTTGATTAAGCTTTAAACTTTCTCTCCAAAATATCTAGATATTTGTATAATTAAAATGAATTTTTAAAGAAAAGAAATGAGGTGGCTTATGATAATTGTTGCATTAATGAGCATTTAATGGTATTTTTAGCTAGAAAATTCCACTCATTTCACAAAACCCCCCTCACTTTTGGTAGTGGCCGGCCCCTCTTCACCTTGGCTGCCCTCTCATTTTCTCACCCCATTTTCATCTCCTCAAGCTTCATAAAATCATCAAAAATTATAAATAAATCCCACAAACTCATAAACAAATCAATACCCATCATTCTTCATCACAAAATAAGCTTGGATCTTCAATCAAGTTAGGATTTTCGGAGGCTAAACTTTGGATTTCTAGTTTCAAGTTTGTGATTCTTGTAAGGTATACAATCCTAACCCTAAACTCTATTTGTTGTTTTAATACTTTAATTAGCTTATTAGATGTTTAATTAAAGCTTTTAATTCCATGTTTAGAATTTCTAGAAAATGGTTTTTGATAATCAAGTTAGGATTTTGTTTAGTGAAATGGTTAAGTGTGGAGTTTAGACAAAAAAAAAACTTAACCTAGTGCAAGATTGTAAAATGATATTTTTCCTAATTATCTAATTAGATTAATTGCAAACTAAACTTTTACTAAATCCTATTTATGTGAGATTAAAATTCTAGTAAGGATTTGTGTGGTTTAATCAAGCTATTATGAGATTATTATGATTACTAGTTTGGGTTAAACTTGTAGTTTTGAGCTAAAATGTTTAAATGTTGCTTACTAGATTTCGGTAAAGTTTAGGCATGAATTTCTTTTGACGTTGCGATGTGATATATATTATCTTCCACGCTATATATTGTGTTGTGAATGCGCGATCGGTACGATCGGTGTCTAGGCTTGGTGGTGTAAGTGCACGGCGGCGTCCCGGCCGTCTATCCGAGGCCAAAATGCGGAAACGATAATTTTACGAAACTTGTAAACCGGCACCACCGCGCACTATAAACTCGGATCGGGACATTAATCTAATCCTAGCTAACTAGAAAAGGGGTAGAGAGATATACCGAGCGATCCGTGTCCTTCGGTCTTCTCGTCGTCGTCCCGATCTCCCCGCGGAATCTCCGGTCTTCAACTCCTCGTCGGAAGGGCACCACATCGCCGGGTTCTTTTACGGGCTCCCACCTCTGGTCTGAGGCAACTCGGGCATGAAGTTGGCGAGTCGACGTGTCCAAGAATTGCTTTAGAATAAGTGTAGTGCTCTTTGTCTCTCTTAGGGTTGAAGTTGCCATTTGGTGGAGGAAAATGAACTATGAACTTTTGTGGTGGGTTTTGGGAATTTTGTAGTAAGCAAATGAGAACCAAATCCCTCACAAATAAACCCCTCACCACCCCAAGAAGTGGCCGGCCTAATCCAAGAAGGAATGAGAATAGGAGTGAGAGAAAAGTCAAGCGGGGAGGAAGTTATCATGCAAGAGAGAGAAAAATGATGATGGTGAAATATAATGATCACAACAAACCCTCATTCCAAATCAACCCCATCATCAACAACCATGATTACTCTAAAAGTCAAGCAGTCATGGACTAAAGAAAAGTCAATGGATGGTGGGACCATCATGAAACCATCATGATGCAACAATATACAAAGACCACCCTCCACAATGCTAATTTGCACAATTGCAAATAAGCCCCCCTCCATCAATTTTCAGCCAAGGAAAGATACAAAGAAAAATGGCCGAAACGGAAAGCAAACTGGCAACTTCAGAAAACTGATCCCGTAATAAATTACAGGAAAACCCCGCGACTGTATATACATACCCGCATTTGTATTCCGACCGAATATAAATGCAATGAGACAAAATCTACACTGTACAAAACTAGGATCCGGCTTAAACCAAAGCCCGCTAGTATTATCCTTCCGATCATGGTCCGTGTAATACCGCACGTATCTGATCGAACCCTGCCATATCTCCATACGGCCCCTACAGTGTTTCGCCCGAAACTTGAGAAAACGGTCTGTGGGGGACTCTAAAGACTCGTCAATACTTTGGCTGTGGATTTAATCACTAGCACGTCAGAGGTATTAGCCATACGTAACGGGCTACCGGTATTGACCAAAAGGGACGTCGATGAGCGAACTCATCCTGACACCCTACTAAGCCTGTTAGTGACAATATCCGTACAGTCTGGTCCGTTCGTCTATGAGCATCGCATGGCGGGCCTAGGGGGTTGGTAAAAATCAGACCCCCAAAAGCGGTACAAGTCGTGTAGGAGTGTAGCCCAGAACACCCTAAGATACTACTGGAATACCTACCAGTAAATCTCCTGCCTTGGCCAAGGACTTCGTGTAATGGCTCTCCTAGACACAGCGCGACCTCACCCCCAATACCGGGAGAGACGAACCCCTGCAGATCCGCTCACTGCCTCCATGTGGCTCGGGACTGTACCCAACTAAAACCTGTTTGCACGTCTCCTTTAAGCGTGGTAGGGTAGTAATCAAAGTACAGTGGGAACTCACACGAGACAAATGACGATCACAGGTCGATGAACTAACCTGTACACACGTCACCAGGGAACTGCTATTTGACGTCAGGTATAAGACCAACTAGCATGTTCCCGGCGTGTCCTGTCCGGTGTACTCATAACCCAATGAGCACCTGTATACATCTTAGGTGAACCAACTGACACCAGTGGCTTGTGAGACCGGCCACCGTCCCTCGTCGGGGTCTCGACTGTATATACTAGTCTACTCTGGAGTATCGATGCCCTGTCTCGAAACTCCCACGACTAGGGACCTTTTAAGGATGTGCTTATAGACTACCAGCTCCCACGTATATGATCGCCCTCATACTGCTGGCAGTCAAGGAAGAATCCTAGGGGATCTATCAACGCGCAATAGTGAACTGTAAGGTCACCTAAAGCAGTACACGGTGATAAAGATAAACCAGATAGCATACTATCATCTTGAGTAAGACTGTCCTACCGGAATAGGTCCTCCATCAATCATTGCAATCGCGTGCCTGTGATCCAATAATTGACTCTGAGGGCACTATATCCAACAATCTCCCACTTGCACTCAAGGCTAATTATTGCGATGTCGTATACTCACAGCCCGTGTGATATCGAACACCCAACTCCTTTACTACTCAGTCTCACAAAACCAATTTGCGAAACTAATGTGTTCGAGGAATAGCCTCAGTGAGTGGATCCGCCTTGATGTTTCTTTCTATGTCTCTCTTTATCTCAAGTTCGCGGAGAAAGCCATCTCCCGAAATGAGCAATACCTGTCTTAGAATATGTCTGGATATCTGATGGGACCTAGTTCATGAATGAACTCCAAATCCAAACTTCTTAGACTGTATCGTCAACTGAACTTAATCAGTATCCTACGCCATGCCTCCCTCAGTATCCGCCTGGACCACCTGTCCAAAATACTGCCCCTCGTCAGAGGGAAAACTATAACTCTGACAACCAATCTGTCATCCAGGTCACCTTGGAAGCCTGGAATGATAACTGTCTCCCGAATGAGACTGTCGTTATCATATCCCTAGAACATTCACTTATGTTCTAAAACTGCTCCCGATCGTTTCTCCAGGATTGGATCAATATCAACATATTGCATTTCGTGCAAAAAAATAGTATCTGGTGTGGTACTTGACATCTCATGATTGACTCAATTGCCTAAGTAAGTGATCTGCCAATCATGCACATCCCTTTCCACTTTAGTCTGTAAGACACCTTTAGAGAGGGTGACTCCATCACTTGCAGGTACACTACCGTGCCTGGAGTCGTCCATTCTAAAACACCTTCAGAATGTTGTCTAAGTACCCTGATTGGGAAACTACCCAAAAACCATAGATCCAACAACCAGAATGTCTTGATATTATATCCAAGTCCTATGTGGAGAAACCACTGTGTGAAAACCAAAGTATAACCGATCGTAGTATAGGAATATCATTTCCTACTTTGTGTATGTCATCCAAATACCAGGACATCACACCCTACTACCTTCTTAACAGATCCATCCCCTATTCTGATAAAGTCAAATCTATGACTGTCATATCAGAAATAGATGATCTATCTCCGCTATATCTGCTTTAGTCTATAAATAGACATAAGCCGCTTGTCCACCAATGCTTCCGCTGCTCCCACTGACTACGGCAACCCTCTGGCAGAGTCATATACATGTACACTTCTAAAACTAGTTTAGAACGACGCTATACTCATCCTCCTGCCGGGTCTCGCAGCCTGGAACAACAGCAATGGCAAGTCTGGATAAACAAGAACCTCCCTGTCACCGTCCTTGAGGCTACCGGAGTGCCTCTCGCGTGCCTGAGATTACCCACCGTATCTGCGGAGTGGCCAATGGAATGTCAAACCAAATTGAATCTTTAGGTTCTTATCAAATTTTCAGTAATCGTCAGCGGTTCTGGAATCACTTCCAGTTCTACCATACTCCCACTACTGTTTTCTGAAAAAATCCATTTTTGTTAAAACTGTGGCGAGTCAAGAAAAATATCACTATTGATCTTCCAGATGGTAGAAAGTCAACCCTCGTAATAGCCTGGGTCAACCCACAAATAACAATTACAGAAACGTGCCTTGAGTTATCCAGAGTCTGGTTTTAAGCATAAGCCGGACAACTCCCCGTACCTTAACATCGTTAAGATATGAACTGTTCTATATCCAATATAGAACCAGAGGCACTGATTTTATTGAACCAGATTCAAATCATGCAGTTGTCTCCAGTGCATGTTAACTAAATGGAGAGAGGCCGATCAACATTACTCAACTTAGGAGTGCTTCCAATTATGAGTAATCTGAAAGAGAAGCAAGTTCTCTTTATCATTACTATCAACTGAATACCATTCATAAGTATCTACATCTTCGATCACCCTGAAGAATCCCGATACTTACAATACCTGGTTCTCTACTCTATTCTTATACCTATAACTTCTCAAAATTCGGACCTTGCGTTTCTAAGAAACACTTGTCTAAAAACTAGAGAAGTCAAAAGTAAACCGAATATAGTACGAGGACCAACCCCTCTGTCCTCATGGACGCTGGACAACATACAATACTCTGTATAAGTTCCTTGAGTCTAATAACTCAATCCCTATGTGTCGTAGGTTGAAAACTGTATCTATGGTTAAGAAGAATTACACCGCTGTTTAATGCTCCTTACCTAACCATCTACTGATATAGGCAAATGTCATGGACATAATTTCAAAAAGGTATATCTCACTCTATAAAAATAGACGTACAGATGTATCAATTTGAAATTGGTGCATAACAGCGGATATTCAAAACCAAATATTTGTCGTCCGGCAAATAGCCCAGGTGATTTCCTCAAATATCACCAATTACAACGAATTCCGATATAATGAGGATGATCACCTAATTCCCAATAACTTACTCCCGCTCATCATCTGTAAAACCATACAGATGTGAGAATCATACCTGGTAAATACATACCCTAGAGCAAGTGTCTAATTGGGAAATCAGTTTTCTATTAACATTACACAGTGAAACTTAAATATTGAAATGTTTCGTAGGGGTATCCGTGTATTCTTAGTAATGCATCTTCCATTATCCGGATTCACAACTGTAACCGTATAATTATTTACCATCTCTCCAAATCCCTTTATATGTCTTTAGTCATTATCTTCTGTACACCCCTTTAGGCCAAATGGTTTTCTTCCTTCCCTACCGTTCGGC
This sequence comes from Agapanthus africanus, assembly GCA_030015575.1. Taxonomy (NCBI): domain Eukaryota; kingdom Viridiplantae; phylum Streptophyta; class Magnoliopsida; order Asparagales; family Amaryllidaceae; genus Agapanthus; species Agapanthus africanus. The sequence goes on from JASDDO010000004.1 coordinate 349,649,655, forward strand.
ACCAGCCTATGGTTTGGAAGAAGACTATCCAATAAGCATAATGGGTGTACTGTCCTAATCCTAGGAGCACTCGCAATGCGAGAGAAGATGAAGATAAAAGACAACCGAATAAACCTTATTCCTATTTTTCCTGAACCAGAATCCATCCCCGAACTGGAACAAGTTCCTTTCGAGTTCGTACATAACCATACAATAGAATATCCAATAAACTGTAGATCTTCGTAGTGATACGGAGTGTCCTGGAGAAATACAAAGGTGAGGTGGGAGTGGTAATGAAATACTTGGTTTGGTCGTGAATAGCAGTCGCAATTTACTTTGCCCTCCTTCTAATCCCTTTATTTGTCTTAACTTAATACCTTCTGTACACCATCGTTATGCTAATTGGTTTTCTTCATTCCCCACCGTTCGGCACCAGCCTAAGGTTTGGAAGAAGACTATCCAATTTGCGTAATAGGTGTACTATCTCTTAAACCAAGGAGTACTCGCAACCTGAAAGAAGGTAAAAGGAAAAGACAACTGAATAGTCCTATTCATTTTCTCCAGAACCGGAAACCATCCTCGAATAAATTTCTTCGAGTTCGTATATAACCATACGATGGTTTTGTCCAATGGAAGTGGACATTCATAGTAATACGGGGTGTTCTGGAGAAAAGGGTAAAAGTAAGAGTGGCAAAGAGGTTTGCAACTCTGACAATCCAAAAGTCAGTGTTTTGAGAAGGTTCGGTCAACTTGGTCACTGGGTCATAGTCAAGGGTCGGGTCATGGTCGCTGCCAAAGAGAGAGAGAAAAGAAACACTCAGCGTGCACTCTAACCTAGATCAGAATGGTTACCAATTTATCTAATCAGGTAACCTCCCACTGTACCGTCAAACTCTCCTCCAAACCTGAAAGAAGAATTAGTCGGGATCACCCGAGGAGTAAACCAATTCATCAGTGGGAATCGGGATCCAACTATCATCGCATGATAACGTGACAGAATCCGCTCACGTTATCACACTCCAGAAGGTATGCGCATATCTGGCAAGTTTCAGTTTCTTTAGGAACTCCCGATGTGGATTTTTGCCCCATGCTCTTATGACCTTGGCGTGAGGTCAAAATGTCATAAGTCACGTGTCAAGTTCTACCCGTACCTACCCTTGACGTAGGCCAAAATGGCAGTACGACTGTCCCAAACCAACGCATCTATCTATGCAACAGATAAATATCCGGCAGCTCAATCACTATACCTTGGCATGAGGTCAAAATACATAGCTTGAATACTACCGAATATTTAACTGAAATGATGGAGGGCTACGAATGGTTTCTGGCGAAAACCTTTAACGTAATGAACTTGATATCGTTGAAGGAACTGGATAGCTTTATAAAAATATAGTGACGAAAACCTTTGCTAAAGAGGTCACTCCTGGTGAAGGGATCTCGGCACTTTCCCCGTAGAATGAGGTGCAGGATATTCCAACTGAATACCACGATGCAAAGCAAAAGTAATCGACTATAGTGAAGTTATTGTCCTGACGCAAACTTCTGTCCAAGGGGTCACTCCCGGTGAAGGGATCTCGGCCCTTGCCTCGTCGACTGAGGTGCTGGATATTCATAACCAAATACCACTGTGCAAAACAAAAGAGAACGCCCTTGCAATAACAGCTTTTTGAAAAATGTTCCAACAACATCAGATTAGGTTTGTTTAGCTTGCATTGATCCGAATCAATGCAGTCCCATCAATTGATCACACCAATAAAGAACGAAAATAATGATGTACGTATATGCTATCCGCATTCGCCACTGGGTGCCGTCATTACCCGTTAGGTTACTTAACTAACGACAGAGCGGAGACTGGACTAGCGCGGATGCAAAACATATACAACATCTACTAGTATATATATCAATATATAATATTCGCTCAAGGCATGATAAAATGCAACATCACAGAAATGTAATAAGTATCACAGAACAATACAGATATCTGGGATCCCCGAGTTTCATAGAGCCGCTACTGAAACCCGACGTTCCCCTGGTCGTGTGGATAGCCTGTGCAATCAAATCCTAGACCCCTACGGACGCGGCAAGTTACCCGCCAAAACCTACGTGTGGATAGCCTGTGCAATCAAAACCTCCCCTGTAACGTTTTGGAAATCGTTTAGGCGATTTTCCGTTTTTAGGGTAAAATAGTCGGTGTTTTCTGTAAAAACCTAGAAGCGATCTTTTTTCAGTATAGAATTCACTGCACCTAGTTTAGCTAGGAAATTGCTAGTTTGCGGATTTTTGTATGCCATTTGTAATTTTAGTGCATTTTAATAATTTTCCTTAATTAAAATATTATTTTAAGTTGTTAATTATGCACATAATTAGTGGTAATTACATTTTTAATTGGGTTAATTATTACTAATGTGAATCTATGCTAATCTAATCACTTGATTAAGCTTTAAACTTTCTCTCCAAAAATATCTAGATATTTGTGTAATTAAAATGAATTTTTAAAGAAAAGAAATGATGTGGCTTATGATAATTGTTGCATTAATGAGCATTTAATGGTATTTTTAGCTAGAAATTCCACTCATTTCACAAAACCTCCCTCACTTTTGGTAGTGGCCGGCCCCTCTTCACCTTGGCTGCCCTCTCATTTTCTCACCACATTTTCATCTCTTAAAGCTTCATAAAATCATCAAAAATTATAAATAAATCCCACAAACTCATAAACAAATCAATACCCATCATTCTTCATCACAAAAAAAGCTTGGATCTTCAATCAAGTTTGGATTTTTGGAGGCTAAACTTTGGATTTCTAGTTGCAAGTTTGTGATTCTTGTGAGGTATAAAATCCTAACCCTAAATTCTATTTGTTGTTTTAATAATTTAATTAGCTTATTAGATGTTTAACTAAAGCTTTTAATTGTATGTTTAGAATTTCTAGAAAATGGTTTTTGATAATCAAGTTAGGTTTTTGTTTAGTGAAATGGTTAAGTGTGGAGTTTAGACAAAAGAAAACTTAACCTAGTGCAAGATTGTAAAATGATATTTTTCCTAATTATCTAATTAGCTTAATTGCAAACTAAACTTTTACTAAATCCTATTTGTGTGAGATTAAAATTCTAGTAAGGATTTGTGTGGTTTAATCAAGCTATTATGAGATTATTATGATTACTAGTTTGGGTTGAATTTGTAGTTTTGAGCTAAAATGTTTAAATGTTCCTTACTAGATTTCGGTAAAGTTTAGACGTGAGTTTCTTTTGACGTTGCGATGTGATATATATTATCTTCCACGCTATATATTGTGTTGTGAATGCGCGATCGGTACGATCATGGTCTAGGCTTGGTAGTTGTGTCGTTTAGCATTCCTAGCTAGGGTTGTGCCGATGTCGTACGTGTTTGGTGCACAGTGTGTTTATCTTGTGGGAGTTATCCTTGCGTTTCGTTGTCTTTGTGTCGGCGCAAGAAGTTTAACTTTATGTGTTGTGTTTATGGAATTATAGGATCGCAGATGAGGACTTCGGACGCTGCGAAGAAGGGAAAGCAAGTAGTTGGCTTTACTTAGCCAGGATCGTAGTGAGTAGATTTAACGTCTACAGGGGAATCGTCCGCATGGCGTTATGCGTCTGGGCTAGATTTAATGACATGACTATTAGTTAGAAGTATATGGACATTAATTGTGCATGTGTACCTTTATTGCATATCTCATTCCTATTGTGTATGGACTTAGTATTAATGAGACGCAATACCTTTATTGACGGTTCATGTTTTATGAGCACTAATTGTATGCTACACACACCGTCGATAATTGCTATGACACGCACAACACCTATACTGACGTGATACTGTATTGGTTAGGGCCATTGAGACATGATCCTTACTTCCATTTTTGCATATGAAACATAGCATACCTGTATACCTACATACTTACACATTTGCCTTTCTATGCATACATACTTACATGTACACCGACTTACCTTTCTATGGTTACATATACCTATGTGGTATTGTTTTGTCATTGACGTGGAGTCATTGATTTTTATGCGTTGGCGCATATGATAAGTACTATACCTTGCCATGTCTACATGCTAGCTACCCATATACCTATATGGTATTGTACCATTAGAGATAGGTATATACACATATGAGATACAACTACATGTACATCTTGCATACATACTTACATATACACTTACCTAGCTTGATATAGCTACACACATACCCGGAGGGTATTACATCATTATTGACATGTATATACACATACCTAGCTTGATATAGCTACATACATACCTGGAGGGTATTACATCATTATTGACATGTATATACACATACCTACGTTGATATAGCTACACACATATCTGGAGGGTATTAAATCATTATTGATAGGTAGATACACATATCTTGCTATACCGACATGGTTACGCATACCTGGCTATAGCTACTTGTTCACCTTTATATGATATTGTATGGATTTTGGAGAACCTAGGAACCGCATAATATATTTAATAACTTGCTACAGTTAAACAACGGTTTTTCCTTTATATGCTCATATTACTGTTTCATGTTGCATATATTATATTTCATGGATGTCGCATTGAGATATGGTATTCATATGATGTTTTTTGGATGTTTTACTCCTGCGTATATATATCAGTGGTATGGGACGCTGACATATATACGTATATATATCGTATATATATCGGTGGTATAGGACGTTGTTATATATGTACACCAACCTAATATATCATCATAATGATCTATACAAATATTCTTATTCATTACTTGATGTTTTCTGGATTTGAGGACCGTGGTAGTTTTCATGAAATTATGCATTATTTGAAAAACCTGGTTTCTCTTGATATGATATTTCGGTGCGTCCACCATGAGATTTCTCGATTATGAGATTTATGATATATACCCGATGCGAGGAGTGGAGTGGGCCGTGTGCGGGTACATAGTGGAGCCCGGTATGGTTCCCCGGGGCAAGAAAGGTAGGTCGATGATTTAGCCGATGAGCCTGGCAGGCGGGCAAGTACCTACCGGTGAAAGTATTTTAGACTCGGTGGTTATTGTGGTGATACCGACCGGAGTTATGTACGTATAGATACGCGGAATTTCGAGTGTCGAAGCTGGGCACTCGGATTTCCGAGAGACGTATGATACGTACCTATCAGGGCCAGTCGTAGTGACGGTACCTGATAGAGGAGTATTTATGTGTCGATACTAGACACTAGTTTTCATGATGTTTTCGGGTGTCGATATTAGACACTCAGGTTTCATGAGACTTACAGGATGTGTTTTATTCCATACTCCGCATTTATTTGATATGTATTGCTTCATGTATTAGTAGTACCTGATAGAGTACCTTTCATGACTGTTGCATTTATATATTGCCATTTATTGCTATCAGCTTGCATGTGTTAGACCATCGCAGTACGTGCATACTTGCGATTACCTGCATATGTTATTTACTATTCATGAGTCGGCAACTCACCCCCGTTGTGCTACAGGGTTGTGCAGGTTGTACCTCAGAGCAGTCGTTGGCAGGGCTTCTTCCTATCGTATCATCTCTTACAGCGGTTACTGTTTCGGCTGATAGTGTGCAGTTTTGCTGTAGGTGGGTTTTGCAGTTATCCGATATTGCTCATTGTATATTCGTTGTATCCGGTACTCTCCATCTACTACTTCATGTTTTGACTTAGAGACGAGTTGTGAGGACGATATTGTATATTTTTATGACTCGGGATGTCATTTATGCAGTTTTATTTATATCGTCTTTTATTTCTTCGCTAGGGCGGCGTATATCTGTTGTGGTGGTTGTTTTCCGCCTTTGGGCGTGGATTTGCTCCTATTGTGGATGCTTTACTTAAATTCTTTTTTGTACCCATTTTTTGGGGCTAGTTTTTATAAAGGAGGTACTGCCCAAATTTTTAAGAAAGTAATTTGGACTTTAAAAAATTTGTACTTGAGATTTTCAAAAGTTTTAACAATGATCTTATCACTTACTACTTTTGATAGTTTAGATTGCTGGGATTTCGGCTTACTTGAATTGCGTTACGCCTGCAGACATAAGGGCCGTCACGTGCCAAATTTCAGGTCGTGACACGAAGATTGCATCATGGAAAATAATGACCCAACTAGTTTCGAGCAGGCCATCATAAGTGGGGACTCTGTGAAATGGATGGATGTTATGCGATCTGAGATGGAATCCATATACACCAACAAAGTATGACTTTAGAAGTTGCACCTGAAGGGGTAAAACCCATCGGGAGCAAGTGGATCTTGGGAAGATTCTTGGTGTAGATGGAAAAGTTGAGACTTTCAAAGCTAGACTTGTTGCAAAAGATTGTTGTCAATAACCAGGTATGGATTTTTATGAAACGTTTTCTCCAGTGGCTATGCTTAAGTCTATCCAGATCCTACTTGCCATCGCTGCATACCATGACTACGAAATCTGGCAGATCGAAGTCAAGACCGTTTTTCTAAATGGTGATTTAGAAGAGAGCGTGTACATGACATTGCCATAGGGCTTCGTAGACAGTGGGAGCAGCGGAAAGGTGTGCAAGTTGCTTAATCAATTTACGGATTAAAGCAGGCATCACGGAGTTGAAACATCTGTTTTGATGTGGCAGTCAAAAAGTTTGACTTCATCAAAATGGTAGATGAACCTTGTATAAACAAGAAGGTTGTAGATAGTATGGTTGTCTTCCTCGTCTTGTATGTGGATGACATACTCTTCATAGGAAATAGTGTTCCTATGCTACACTCGGTCAAGCTCCTCTTATCATAATGTTTTGTTAGTTATATGTATGCCCTAGAGGCCATTACTGTACATTGGATGTATATTGTAGTGGATGCTGGGACATATATAGGTAGGACTTTCTTGCTCGACATGATAGTACACTATCTGGTTGCTCTTTATCTTAACATGTATACTTTCTATCTCTCTGATTACATATTGATAAAGCCCTTAGGATGTGTACTCGACTTCCAGGATTATGATGAAGATCATACTAGTGGGGCCTGGGTAGTCAATGAGTACATCCTTCATTGTTCCTAGTCATGGGAATATCGAGACGGGGCATCGATATTCCAGAGTAGACTAGCGTATATCTTCTCGACCCATGTGATGGGCGATGGATGATCCCATATCCATTGGTGTTTGACATCAGAGATGGTATGCGGGTGCTCAGTGGAGACTGGATATACTGAACGGACTCGCCGAGAACTCCCAGATGGTATTATACCTCACGTCAGATGGAAGTTCTCTGGTGACACTGGTACAGCTTAGTCTGTTGACTCGAGATCGACATAGAGTCTTGTGTGTCTCCCACTGTGCTTTGATTTCCACCCTACCACGGCTCTACTGAGTCGTGCAAACATGTGGTTTTTGGGTACAGTCCCGATTCACATGGAGGCAATGAGCGATAGGAGGGGATTCGTCTCTCCCAGTATTGGGGGTGGATGTTGCGCTATGCTCGACTGGCCATAACAGGAAATCCCTGGCCAGGGTTGCAGTGATATACTGGTAAGAGTTATCAGTAATTTCACGAATGTTATGGACCTTACGTCGGCATGACTTATCAAGCTAATGGGGTCAAACGTTTACCACCCCTAGGCGAGATATGCGACATATCAGACGAACAGACCGGACTGTACGGTAAGTGTTACTGGTTGGATTCACAGGAGTGTGAGCGGGCTTGCTCGTCGATCTTCTGATCGCTCAATACCCGGGTGGCCGTTACGTTTAGCAGACCGCTTGCGGCTTGTGGGTGTTTGATATGATCATCACCTGCTGCCGGCGTATTGACGAGTCTTTAGAGTCCTACACAGAGGTTTCCTGGCTCAAGCGAAACGAAATAGGAGCGCATATGAGATATGTGCGGGACCGAGAATAATGCGAGTATATGATACCGCATTCCATTCTCGCGATGAATGTATCGAATGGTTGTATGTGATATAACCTAGTTATCGAATCAAGGATTGATTCGATAAGCCGATACATTGGATACTAGTCGGTTATATGCGACATGACCGGATCATTGAATCAAGTATTGATTTAATGATTTAATGTATAATTATATATTTGATATATTACTTTGCATTAACTAGTATTGGTTCACTTTAAATGGATTTTCTCACTTGAATTGCACATTGTATATGTGATATATTTTTGTGCACTTGTTTGTATCATGTTTGATGATACATGCTCACTTGGGTTTGTGTAAAGAATTAAACCATGGTTATATGAATGGTTAGGGTTTTGTTTATTATTTATTTATTGTTCTTTTTGAAATGATAAAGAAAAGAATGGTGGCTTATTTTGTTTGTTTGTAGAAGCTTCATGAAGCTTTGAACAAGTCCACCATTCTTATCTCATGCTTAACCCTAACCAATCAAACTAACCATAGTCTATTCTCTACACCTAACCAAGGTTGGATTATGATAAGAATGAGTTGGATTTTCTTTTTTGAAAATAATCTTTTTTATTCTATCATATTCTTTCTTCTTCTTCTTCGTCTTCAACAATGAAGAAAGCTTGCCTCCATCAATGGCAACTTGTGAAAAAGAGTGAGAAATCCAATTCCAAAGTGAACCCACCTCCTATTTCTTCATCCTCTACCTCTTACCAAGTAGTATAGGGTATTTTCTTCACAAGTTTCATGACTTGGTGAAGTGGGAGCTTGATCTTGTGATGCCTCGACGTAGATCATCTTCGGCATCGAAGTCGACGACCTAGCCCGCCCATTTCTCCGATGAAGCCGATGCTAGAGTCATGGATTCGATTTGGACAGCGGAGGGACGTCATCACGGAGCCTAGGAGGTGGAGGACCGGATCTACAAAGGTTGTAGCTTCTTTCATTTAAGTTAAAGTTGTTTACTTGCATCGCATCACCTATAAATCTAGTTAACGATCCGTATTAGGGTTTGTAGGCACATGTAAAATTTTGAATTAGCCATGTTTGATCACTTATGAGACCTCATTAGTGTGCCTAGGAACCCTCCATGTTTCTCCATGAAGGATCTGGGTGATACCTCCTACATCCAGTGATTAAGATTTATAGAGATAGATCTAAGAGAATATTCATACTCACTAGGTGTAGTGAGTAGGTGTCAATCAGATCCTGGGGAGAAACACTGGAGAGCTGTGAAGAACATTCTTAAGTACTTGAGAATGACTAAAGAAATGTTCTTGGTGTTTGGTAACGGTGGACTCTAGATTTACCGATTCAAGCTTCCAGTGTGATAAGGTCGACTGTAAGTGTCACTACCCACCCCCAAACACAGATGGTATAGTCCGCTCTGGCCGAAGCCGCACGGTTTTGTCCCTTTGAATGAACCCGGGGCTACTTCTCAATAGGTCACCGATCCCAGAATTTCTCTAGCTCAAGCACGCTTAATTATGGATTTTTTCAAAATCCGGAGTTCCAATTCATCTAAAAGGCGCCTCTGTATAATTAGAGTGGTATCATTCCATTTATAGTTCAGATCATGCCCTCTTTCGGAATGGAATTCGATACTCCCCATTGTTCTGGTGGGTCCCCGTATGCATCCGTATCGGTTACATCCCCACCTCGATAATGGATAACATCTCACTTCTCACAGGGTAGGTGGTATTCAGCCCCAACTCCACCTGAGGTATTACATCCCCCGCTTAGAACAATGATTCGTCCTCGAACCATAGACCAACTTTTGAGGGACCGGCTCTGATACCATATTTGTCATGACCCATCCCAAACATGGATGGTATTGTCCGCTCTAACCGAAACCACATGGTTTTGTCCCTTTGAATGAACCCGGGGCTACTTCCCAGTAGGTCACCCATCCCAGAATTTCTCTGGCTCAAGCACGCTTAACTACGGAGTTTTTCAAACTCCGGAGTTCCGATTCATCCAAAAGGCGCCTCTGTGTTATAAGAGTGGTATCATTCCATTTATAGTTCAGATCGTGCCCTCTTTCGGAATGGAATTCGATACTCCCCATTGTTCTGGTGGGTCCCCATGTGCATCCGTATCGGTTACATCCCTACCTCGATACCGGATAACATCTCACTTCTCACGGGGTAGATGGTATTCAGCCCCAACTCCATCTGGGGTATTACAGTAAGACAGTCTCGAGTTTTGTCTTTACCCTCAGTGGTGGGACGGTATGTTGGAAGAGTTCCAAGTTAGATACTAAGGTAGACTTAATGATAAAGGGTGAATACATCGCTACCAACGATGCTAGAAAAGAGGTTGTATGGGTATAAAATGTTCATGAAATGAACCCGGTTCCTACCATTGTGGTGACAATGGAATTGTGTCTTTGGCCTAGAAACCCCGGTCCCATCAGTAATCCAGACATATTCTTAGGCAGTATCACCTGATCAGGGAGATGGTTGATCGAGGTCAGGAGAGTTGACACGAAGAATGACACGACGGATCCACTCACCTAGGACAAAACCCCAGATACAGCTTGAGAGTTTTTGGGACATTGGGAATGAGATACTACAACAACCGGCCTTAGTGAAAGCAGGAGATTGTTAATTGTATGTATGCCCTAGAGTCTATTGTTGTACATGATTGTATATTACAATGGATGCTTGAACATATATATAGGGAGGACTTTCTTTCTCAACATGATAGTATGCTATCCGGTTGCTCCTTATCTTAACATGTAGACTTGTATTGTGATACTGTCTTTCTCTCACATGTTGATAAAGCCCTTAGGATGTGTACTTGACTACCAGGAATATGATGGAGATCATACTAGTGGGGCCAGGGTAGTCCATAAGTTCATCCTTTAATTGTTCCTAGTCGAGAGTGTATCGAGACGGGGCATCGATATACCAGAGTAGACTAGCGTATACGCTTCTTGACCCATTTGATAGGCGATGGATGATCCAATATCCATTGGTGTTTGACATCAGAGATGGTATACGGGTGCTCAATGGAGACTGGGTACACTGAACATGACTCGCCGAGAACTCCGAGATGGTATTATACTTGACGTCAGATAGCAGTTCTCTGGTGATACTGGTATAGGTTAGTCTGTAAACCCGAGATCGTCATAGAGTCTTGTGTGATTCCCACTGTGCTTTGATTTCCATCTTACCACATTTAAGAGAGCGTGGAAAACGGTAGCTTTTAGGTACAGTCCCGAGTCACATGGAGGCAATGAGCGATAAGAGGGAATTCGTCTCTCCCGGTATTGGGGGTTGATGTCACGCTGTGCTCGATTGGCTATAACAAGAAGTCCCTGGCCAGGGCTGATACCTGAGATTTACTGGTAAGTGTTATCAGTAGTTTCTCAACCCGTTATGAGCCTCACATCGGCACAACTTATCAAGTTATTAGGGTCTAACGTTTACTATCACTAGACTCGATATGCGACATATCAGACGAAGAGACCGGACTGTACGATAGTGTTACTGTTGGATTCACGGGAGTATGGGCAAACATGCTTGTTGATCTTCTGAACGCTCAATACCCGGGTAGCCGTTACGTCCAGGTAGTACCGCTGACTGCTTGTAGGCGACTGATATGATCATCATCTACTGTCGGCGTATTGACGAGTCATTAGAGTCCTACACAGAGGTTTCCTAGCTCATGCGAAATGAAGTAGGGCACATATGTGATATGTGCGGGACCGAGATTAATACGTATATGTGATACATTATTCTAATCTCGCGATATAGGTTATATGTGATATAACCGGATTGTTGAATCAAGTGTTGATTCAATGATATATTATATGTATATGTGATATGCATATAAATGATATTAGTCGGTTGTATGCGATACATCCGGGTTATTAAATCAAGTGTTGATTTAATAATTTAATGTGTAATTATATATTTGATATATTAATATACATTAACTAATATTTGCACACTTAAGAAAATGTTTTCTCTTTGTACATTTAATATATATGTGATATATGTTAATGTATTTATTTTTGTGTCATGCTAGATGATACATTGGATATGGGTGTATGAGACTCATACCATACTTAAGATAATGTGAGGTGTTTATTATTAAGGGTAAATCAAAATTAGGTGGAAAATTTTCATGGTTGTGAAGTTTTGAGAAGCTTGTGGAAACCATTGACTTAGTCCACTAATTTTGTCTTACCATAGATATTTATTAACCTAACCATTATCATAAGCTATGGTTAAATCTCTACATGAGTTATATATGATATTTTCTCACCCATGGTTGCTAGAGTTCACCACTAGAGCTTCTTCTTCATCTCTTTCCTAGTTCTCTTGAGTTTTGAATGAGGTGAAAAGAAAAAGAGAAAAATTATTCTAAGTGAGCTAAATTCCTACTTCACCAATTTATACCAAACTACCCATTTAGTATAGGTTGTTTCTTCACTATTTCATCCATTAGTGAAGAGGTAGCTTGAGTTAGAGATTCTTCGACATAGATCATCTTCGGCCTCGAAGACATCAAGCAAATTTGTTCCTTTCGCCTTGCGAACCCTTACTAGAGTCCGGGAGATCACTACTTTGAGAGAAGGGACTACTACATGGAGCTTTAGAAGTGAAGGACCGGTCTACAAAGGTTGCATTTCTCATTCACTTAGTGTAATGTTTGATTACATGCTTGCTTACTCCTAATCCTCTAGTTAGATCCTTTGTATGGGTTTCTTAGCACTCTAGGTTTTTTAAAATTGCATAGTTGATGCCCTAGAAAACATAGTGAGGGTGCTAAGGAACCTTTCAGATCTTTCATGGAGAACTTTTGTGATAAGAAGAGCTTGACCGAGTGTAGCATAAGAACATCATTTCCTATCAAGAGTATGTCATCCACGTATAATACGAGGAAGACAACCTTACTCTCTACTACCTTCTTATATATAAAAAGTTCATCTACATTTTTTTATGAAATCAAACTCTTTGACAGCCACATCAAAATAGATGTTCCAGCTCCGTGACGCCTGCTTTAATCTGTAAATTGATTTAATCAGTTTGCACACCTTTCCGCTGCTCTCACTGTCTACGAAACACTCTGGCTGTGCCATGTACACACTCTTTTCTAAATCACCATTTAGAAAAGCGGTCTTGACGTCTATCTGCCAAATTTCGTAGTCATGGTATGCAACAATGGCAAGTAGGATCCTGATGGACTTAAGCATAGCCACTGGAGAAAAGGTTTCATCATAGTCGACAACTGGTCGTTGACGAAAACATTATGCTACAAGTCTAGCTTTGAAGGTCTCAACCTTTCCATATACACCAATTTTTTTCTTAAAGATCCACTTGCTCCCAATGGGTTTTACCCCTTCATGAGCAACTTCCAAAATCTATACTTTGTTGGTGTACATGGATTCCATCTCAGATCGCATAGCTTCCAGCCATTTCACAGAGTCCCCACTTGTGATGGCTTGCTCGAAACTAGTTGGGTCATCATCTTCCATGTTGTAATCCTCACTCCCACAGTCTATGAGAAAACCATAGTATCTCTCAGGTGGATGAGAAACCCTACTATATCTGCGGAGTGGCTGAGGTTCGTTAAGGACTATCAAATCCTCCGGTTCTACCAAATCATCAGTTGTAGTTTGTGTATCTAGAACTTCTTCCAGTTCTACCCAATTACCACTAATTTCTTTCACGAGAAATTTCTTTTCTAAAAAAGTGGCATCTTAAGAAACAAACACTTATTGTTCCTCGGTGTGGTAGAAGATATATCCATGTGAATTCTTTGGATATCCTATAAACATGCAAAGAACTGATCGTGCCTTGAGTTTTTCCGGATTCTGTTTTTTAACATAGGCTGGACAACCCCATATCTTAACTCGTTAAAAATATGGTTCTTTCCACTTTATATCTCATATGGTGTTTTAAGCACTGATTTTGATGGAACTTGATTCAATATGTATGCAGCTGTCTTAAGTGCATAACCCCAAAAGGAAATAGGTAACTCAGCAATACTCATCATAGAGCGCACCATATCTAATAGGGTGCGATTCCTCTGCTCCGAAACTCCATTGTGCTGTGGTGTATACAGAGGAGTGAGCTGAGAAAGAATCTTATTCTCTTTTAAATAGCCTCGGAATTCCATGCTCAAGTATTCTCCTCCTCGATCAGATCGAAGGATTTTAATACTTTTACACGTCTGGTTCTCTACTTCGCACTTATATTCCTTAAATTTCTCAAAAGCTTGAGATTTGTGTTTCAACAGGAACATATGTACGAATCTTGAAAGATCATCGGTGAATATAATGAGGTACGAAAAACCATTCCTGGCATGTGTAGACATAGGACCGCATACATCACTATGTATCGGTCCAAGAGTTCAGTAGCTCTTTCTCCATGTCCAGTAAACGGAGTTTTGGTCATCTTGCCTTTGAGACATGACTGGCAAGTTTCATAAGATGTAAATTCGAACGGATTCAAATATTCATCTTTATGCAACTTGGCTAGTCTTGTTGCATTGATATGAACAAATCTACAATGCCACAAGAAGGCTTCGTTCATTTCTGAACTTTTACTCTTGTGTGTATTCTGTATATTTACAACTGTATTTTTATTTAGAACGTATATACCGTTACACAATGTACCAAACCCAATCAACACTTGATTTAGAAAAATGTTCATAAAATTTTTCTCTAATACAAAGTTATATCCTTTTTTATCTAATAAAGAAACGGATATTATGTTGCACATCATCGACGGTACGTAATAACATTCGTTAAAAATCAATGTATTACCATTTGGCAATACAATGTGATATTCGCCGACAGCTTCGGCAACAACAATTTCTTCGTTCCCTACTCTGAGAGACATATTACCCTTTCCCAGTTCTCTACTTTTTCTTAATCCTTGTAACATATTATAAATATGGGATCCTGATCCGGTATCTAATACTCAGGATGTAGAGCAAACTGAGAAACATTTCTCAATAACGAACACACCCGAATAAGATACATCAGCATGCTCTTTCTTCGTTTGGGTTGCGTGGGAATCCTGATATTCCCCTATTTCTTACTCAGACTTATGACAATCATAAGATAGAGCGGAACCAACGTTCCTCAGCCCAGTATAATAAACGGGTTCGGTCAATACATCCATATTACTATCTTGATTAAGGCATGTCACGGTCGCTACCAGGAGAGAGAGAGAGAAGAAAAACACTTTAGCGTGCACTCTTGCAAGATTAGATTGGTTATTATTTTATCTAATCAGGATGGCTCGCACTGTTTTTATCAAATCTTTCTTCAAACCCTAAAAGGTAAGACTAGCCGGGATTAATTACACCCTACAAGTTCGCCAATCGGTCAGCTAGGAAGATATTGGTACTCCGAGGGAGTCTCTCCATACTTTCGCATTAAACTAATTAAATAACCTCGTTTCCGCAGGGGCATAACCCCATTAACACTTTTTTTAGATACTTACTGGATCGGCTAATTGTGAAGTGAAAAAACTCTCCCAGGAATAACTTTTACTCGCAGTGGGTATCGGGATCCAACTATCTCATAAAAGGTATGCAATCTCATTGCAAATTTCAACACTTGAAATTCCCAATATCTTGTTTTTACCCCTAGCAACTTATGACCTTAACAAGGTCAACAAATCATAAGCACTGGTCAAGTTCAACCCGTCATTTCGTGATTGAATTAAACCCACTTGTACGACCCTTAACAAGGTCAACAAAGCCGTATGACTACCCTAATCCAATCTCATCATATGCGGCAGATAAGCATTAATCAGCTACCGTACACTACGTCTTGACAAGGTCAAAAAACGCAGCACGAATACTAAATAGCATTTATCTGAAATGATGGAGGGCTACGACTAGTTTTGAATAAAACCTTTAACGTAATGAACTTGATATCGTTGTAGAATCTAGTGATTTGAAAAAGGAGTAGTTTAAGTTCCACTTTTAAAATCGAGTAGTTTTCAAAACAAAACGAGTGGGTTATAGCATACTAGTTGTAACATCGTAGTTCAATTATACCAGTTCTAGTTCATGTATTTCTTTATTTACGGTATTTTCCTGATTTACTGTTTTTTGGGTACGAATAGTGTTTTTGACATTGTATTGCATCCGACCCGACCCGCTTGCTTGGAACCTGTCTTGTTTCATGTTTATGATCTATCCTGACTTGTTACGTAGACTCTTGCACTTTCATACTAATTTATACATCCTGCATACTGGCATTTTATCTGGCATTTGCATTTTTACGCTATAGCATTTTAAGTTACATAAAATATTTTTAAAATACATTGCATGGCCTGCATGATACCCCTGACCCTGTGGTAGCATCCGTGCATCTTGTTCTCGTCCTGTTCAGTGAAACGGACTTGTTTGGATGGCTACGCGCATGTACGTGCATCCATTCTTGGGAGTATGCATTTTCGTTACCCGGATAACAAGTTTTAGTTTTGGTTGACACGTATATTATCCGTATTTTGAAACTAGATTTTAGACCCGACCTGGGCGTGTTTTGGACTATTTTTGCATTAGCCAGAAAACTCAAATTTAATAATATTTTAATTCCCTTATACATATAACTGTTTACACTATATATATATATATATATATATATATATATATATATATATATATATATATTAAAATCCAAAATCCAAACAACTCTCTCTCCTCTCAATCTCTCTCTCGCTCTCACTGTTGTATCTCTCTCTCTTTCTTTATATATTATATATTTTTAACTAACCTAATCATTATTTTCCCCACGTCTCCTTTATCCCTCACGTTCTTCGTTCTTTATTTTCTTCCCGCCTCTCGCCACGAGAACCCAGCCCCTGCCTCGCCGTCACCTTCGCGCCGGCAACCCTTCGTCTCCTCACCGCCGACCACCTCGTCGGACTCCCCTCTCCTCTACCACCTCCCCGTCGTCGCCTTCGCTTCCCCCGAGCCTACACAGAACCCACAACCCATACGAACCCATCACCTTCGTTGTCGTCGTCATCACGCCGGCAATCTCTCGTCATCACCACTGACCCATTCGCCTCCTCCTCTCCACAACCCCCTCCTCACCTTCCTCTCTCCTTCTCCACAAGATCCCGAGCCCCAAACCCAAGAACCCCGACTGCCCTCGCTCGCACCCATCTCCCCGCTCCTGCACACCCCGCCTCACCGCCAGCAACCACGTCATCGTCACCTCATCCTCACTCTGTCAACCTCACCTCACCAACACCTCTCTCATCTCCTCCCTTGCAAGCCCATGACCCATGCACTGAATCCCAAGAACCCAAGAAACCCTCACTGCACACCCATTGCCTCGCCGGCAAACCCCATCACCGGTGACCCACTACCTCGTCTTCGCCCCTCGCTGCCTTCTCTGATCCATGAACCCAAACCCAGAGCCATACCAGAGACCCCAGTTCCCTTTTGTTTCTTCTTGCTCTTCTTCTTCTTCTTTACATTTCATTTCTTTATCCGTATTTTTCAGCAATCGCCGGAGCCGTGACCGCCGCTGCCGATCCAGACGATCCAGTGAACGTCCCTTGCTTGCGTGATTACCCTCTTGCCTTGCCTGGACCCGTCCCGCGTGCCGCGTGTGCGTTGCGATGATTTACCGACGTCGGACGTGCCATGCGTATCCGTCGCGTAATCAATCGAGGCAAGTTAATCTTGCTACATGCTATACTACTATATTCTATATTCATTTGAATAATAACATCACATAATGATTAGTTATGCATCCCACATTATCATTTTGCATGTTTCACCGTTTTCGGATATCTGTGTGCATCTGTGCAAGTTATTTCATATCTAGTGCATGCAAGTTTATCTTGCTACATGCTATGATAATATATTTATGTTCGTATGAATAAAAATATCACATGTTTACGGCATTTTACATCCATGTTACTGTTTTACTGTTTTCGGATAGCCGTTCGTATCCGTATCATTATTTACATATCTAGACGCATGCTAATTCATCTTGCTACATGCTAGGTATAGTATTGTGCATCCATATGAGTAAAATGTTACCCGTTTATCACATTGTGCATCCATTTTACAGTTTTACTGTTTTCGGATACCCGTTTGCATCCATATCATTTAAAATATATATAACTGCATCTATAGATCACATTAATTCATATTACTATTATAGTAACACCCCATGCTTAATAATGTGCATCCCACTTAGTTTTGGAACTGTAAATGTAACCCTAATCGATGTTTGTGCATCCATACCATTAATTATATATCAATTTGCATGCCATGTCACATTGTTTCATACTATTGTTGTATTAGTACTCCATGTTCAATAGTGTGCATCCTACATAGTCATGAAGCTATAGTTGTAACCCCAGATAGTTATTTATGCATCCATATTTATTTGTGCATCCATACCATTAATTACATATCTAGTTGAATACCATAACACGTTATTCCATATTACTGCTACATTAGCACCCCATGCTAGATAATGTGCATCCTACATAGTCATGAAGCTATAGTTGTAACCCCTGATAGTTATTTATGCATCCATATTTATTTGTGTATCCATACCATTAATTCTGCATAACTAGTTGCACCCCATATTATATTAACTCATATTATTAATATATTAGTACCCCATGCTTGATATTGTGCATCCTACTTAGTCAGGATGTAACCCCTGATCGATATTTGTGCATTCATGTTTTTATTGTACATCCGTACTTTCACCATGATTCAATACTTGCTACAGTTGATTATGAGCACTCGCTTGATACCTTTGCACTAATTGACATGACCTGATACACCATTACTTGACATGACTTGATACATGTACACTACCTGACATGACCTGATATACCACTACTTGACATATTACTTAATCCTGTTTCTAATGCCGACAATCCTGATATGTTGTCCTGATGGACGTTATTGTTGTCTGCATAGACAAAACCTGTACCGGCTTGATCCTGTGTTGGCATTAGATATCAATTGGCAATACCCGACTTGAACACATAACTTGGGGGTATGGGTAAATCAAGAATGTAACCGAACATAACTCAAAGGGCTATCATATTGTTTGCAGTTTTTCCGGGCGTTACGGAATACATATTGTTTGCCGTTTTTCCGGGCGTTACGGAATACCTATTGTTTACCGTTTTTTCCGGGCGTTACGGAATAATCACCGATGGGTTACGATGGGCATTACACTAATTGATTTCGAAGACTATAGAATAGATAACCGAATAGCACGGTTTAGATTACTCACTGCACAACACATGTGCTTATACCCTTCACCGTTTCTTATTCATGATACTGTTATACTCTTATTACTGTTTTTACTTGTGCCTGCATGTCCTGCTACCCCTTGATTATATTATTGTTGATATTATGACGCACTGACGTCTGGGTTTTTCATGGCCCAGATCCTCTACCCTTGTCACAGGCTGATCAAGAGTATTTCCGCCGTCAGGCCGAGCAGTGAGGATCCTGTTAGTATCCAGTTTAGTTATGTTTACTTTCCAGATGTTATTGCTCATTGAATTTATTGCTTCCGCATATTATTTCTTGACTCGTTTATTCTGGCTCATGGACATGTACTAGATAGTTTATTTTATTTCTACTGTTCTTGATATCTCTAGACAGCCGTAATGTGATTGTGGAGGGATGTTTCCTATCCACAGGTAGCATGGTTGGCTCTGTCACGTGCCGATCTTAGCGCACTCAGAGAAGTGGGACATGACAGGGTTTGTTTGGTATCAGAGCCATATGATTTAGGTTAATCGGGTTTGATTCTTTTGTAGTTGGGTATTGGACCCAATACACGAATCGGAAAACTCGTAATTAGGAACATGTCCTGCCACCTTGTTCTCGTGATTCTTAAATCTTATCTTTCTCTTGATCCTTTGTCATGACGATATGCAAACGACTTTGCATCTTGGCTTGAATCCTTTTGGTTCCTTATTGTTTCTCTCGTCCTATTCTTTTGATTCTGATGCTAGGATTTGGGCAACTTGAACGGAGTTATGTGATTGTAACTATAAACTGCAGCATGGTTACAATACGGTACTCTATTTAAGTAACTTGGAGTCCTAGGCTTAATTCATTTCCTTGTTCCATGGTCATTTTATTACCTTAGTTCTCTCAGTTTCATTGCTTACCAGTTCATGTTTTGCAGATTTCTTGGTGATCGATACCGGTAGTTATGAAGTTGTCTTAGGAATGGATTTTCTCGGCACTTTCCACGCTCACATTGATTGTAGGGCAAAGAAAGTGATTGTACAGATTCCCGGACATCCGGAGTTTGTTTTTGCTGGAGGAAGCAGTTCTGTCGGGCCAGCGGAGTTTAGGGCTAGGCCGACAAGCGCCGTTCTTTCGTCGATGGAAGTTGATAAGGAGGAAGCGCCAGCTGTAGTTCGAGAATTTATGGACGTGTTCGAAGACATCTCGGGTTTACCGCCAAAACGAGATGTGGAGTTCGCGATTGATCTTGTTCCTGGTGTAGCACCAATCTCAAAGGCGTACTATCGAATGGCACCAGTGGAGTTGGAAGAAGTCAAGAAGCAGGTTACCGAATTACTTGAGAAGGGTTGGATTCGCAGCATCAATTCATCTTGGGGAGCTCCAGTTCTTCTAGTCAAGAAGAAAGATGACACAAGGAGGATGTGCATCGTTTATCGAGAATTAAACCGGGTGACTATTAAGAACAAGTACCCGATCCCTCGCATTAGAGAATTGTTCGAGCAGTTTAGTGGCGCGAGGGTATTCTCCAAGCTGGATTTGCGGTCCGGATATCATCAGGTCCGAATTAAATCAGAAGATATTTGCAAGACTGCGTTCTGAACTCGATATGGACATTACGAGTATTTAGTGATGCCATTCGGAGTCACGAATGCACCAGCAATATTTATGGACTTGATGAACCAAATCTTTTCACCATTCTTGGACCAGTTTATAGTGGTGTTCATCGATGATATTCTGGTCTACTCGAGGAGCATTGAAGAGCATGTGGAACACTTGAAGATCGCACTGCAGACATTGAGGCAAGAAAGATTGTATGCAAAGATGAGCAAGTGCGAGTTTTGGCTTGAAGAAGTGGTGTTTTTTGGGGCATGTCGTATCCGGAGATGGAATCTCCGTTGATCCCGAGAAGATTGCAGCAGTTCGAGATTGGCCGATTCCAAAGAGCGTAGCAGAGATCAGAAGTTTTCTTGGACTTGCCGGATATTACAGAAGGTTCATGGAGAATTTTGCTCGTTTGGCTGAGCCTTTGACCAAGCTTACGCGAAAGGACTTTCCGTTTGTATGGGCGGATAGATGTACGTCAGCTTTTGAGGCGTTGAAGCAGAGATTGATAACCACTCCTATTTTGACCGTACTAGACGGTTCTGGAGGATTGGTGATTCATAGTGATGCATCTGGGAAAGGTTTGGGATGTGTTTTGATGCAGCATGGGAAGGCTATAGCTTACGCATTGAGACAATTGAAGATCCATGAGAAGAATTACCCAACTCATGATTTGGAGCTTGCAGCAGTGATTTTTGCTTTGAAGATTTGGAGACACTACTTATTGGGCGAAAGGGTCGAAGTATTCACCGATCACAAAAGCCTAAGTACGTGTTCACACAGAAAGAGCTTAACATGAGGCAGCGTAGATGGTTGGAGCTGATGGCTGACTATGATCTTGATCTTAAGTACCATCCGGGGAAATTTAATGTTGTGCCGGATGCGCTTAGTCGGTTGCCAGCAATTCGGATGTTGACCGCACAGAAGGAACTTATCGAAGATTTTCATAGATTCGAGTTAGAGATCATGCTACCGCATTCTTCGGGACAGTTGATGCAGCTGCAAGTACAGTCGTCGTTGATCGAGAATATTAAAGCAGCGCAGTCGCAGGACCCAAGATTTCAAAGGTTTCGAGAACAGGTTGAAGCTGGATTTCGAACGGACTTGTTGATTCATGAAGATGGTTCATTGCGATATGGTAGCCGTTTATGTGTGCCAAAAGGAGATATTCGCGAAGAAGTTATGAAGGAGGCATACAGTTCCGCATATTCCGTACATCCAGGAGGCACGAAGATGTACCGTGATCTAAGACAGCATTTCTGGTGGGAAGGCATGAAAAGGGAGATTGCTCGCTTTGTAGCGAACTGCTTGGTTTGTTAGCAAGTTAAGGCTGAACATCAAAGGGTTGCTGGTTTATTGCAACCACTTCCGATTCCTCAATGGAAGTGGGAACATATAACCATGGATTTCGTGACAGCTTTACCGCAGAGTCTAAAGGGCAACAATGCAGTTTGGGTGATTGTTGATTGATTGACCAAGGCAGCTCATTTCATACCATTTCGAGTTAGTCAGTCAACGGAAGCGTTGGCGGAACGGTACATGCAGGAGATTGTGAGATTGCATAGAGTACCTGTGAGCATCGTGTCCGACCGTGACATCCGATTCTTATCACACTTCAGGAGGAGTTTACAGGAAAGTTTGAGGACGCGATTGAAGTTTAGCATAGCTTATCATCCTCAGACAGATGGTCAGTCGGAGAGAACGATCCAAACTCTTGAAGATATGTTGAGAGCTTGCATGTTGTAATTCAAGGGTTCGTGGGAGGATGAACTACACTTGGTGGAGTCTTCGTACAACAACAGTTTTCAGGCGACTATTCAGATGGCTCCATTCGAAGCATTGTATGGTCGCAAGTGTCGGTCACCCGTTTGTTGGGACGATGTTGGAGAACTAAGATTGTTGGGACCGGATTTGATCGTGCAAACCGTGGAGAAAGTTAGTACTATCCGAAATCATATGAAGGCAGCACAAGATCGTCAGCAGAGTTGGGCCGATATGTCGAGAAGACCTCTAGAGTTCGCGGTTGGTGATCTGGTATTCTTGAAGATATCACCAACTAGAGGGAGTCGAGGCAAGCATAGTCCTCGATTCGTGGGGCCTTTCGAGATCATGGAGCGTGTTGGAGAAGTGGCTTATCGATTGGCTTTACCACAATCTTTGGCGAATGTTCATGACCTGTTTCATGTATCTCAACTCCGTAAGTATGTTCGAGATGAAACACACGTGCTGGATCATTCGGAGTTGACTGTAAGAGAGGATTTGACCTTGGAGGAACGACCGATGTCAATTGTTGATCGAAGAGAAAAGGTCCTTAAGAATAAGGTTATCCCTCTCGTACTTGTTTCTTGGGGAAATCGCTTGCACGGAGAATCGACTTGGGAACGAGAAGACGAGATTCGACAGAAGTTTCCACACTTATTCTTGTAGTTTCATGATTGTATATCTTTTCTTATCTTGGGAATTTCGAGGACGAAATTCTTTTTATAGTTGGGTATAATGTAACACACTAGTTCATTTATACCAGTTCTAGTTCATGTATTTCTTTATTTATGGTATTTTCCCGATTTACTGTGTTTTGGGTGCGAATAGTGTTTTTGACATTGTATTGCATCCGACCCGACCCGCTTGCTTGAAACCTGTCTTGATTCGTGTTTATGATCTATCCTGACTTATTACGTAGACTCGTGTACTTTCATTCTAATTTATACATCCTGCATACTGGTATTTTATCTGGCATTTGCATTTTTACATTATAACATTTTAAGTCACATAAAATATTTTAAAAATACATTGCATGTCCTGCATGATACCCCTGACCCTGCGGTAGCATCCGGGCATCTTGTTCTCGTCCCGTTCATTGAAACGGACTTGTTTGGATGGCTGCGCGCACGTACGTGCATCCGTTCTTGGGGATATGCATTTTCGTTACCCGGATAACAAATTTTAGTTTTGGTTGACACGTATATTATCCGTATTTTGAAACTAGATTTTAGACCCGATTTGGGCGTGTTTTGGACTATTTTTGCATTAGCCAGAAAACTCAAATTTAATAATATTTTAATCCTCTTATACATATAACTGTTTACACTATATATATATATATATATATATATATATATATATTTATATATTTTAAAATCCAAATCCAAACAACTCTCTCTCCTCTCTCTCTCTCTCTCACAGTTGTCTCTCTCTCTCTCTTTCTTTATATATTATATATTTTTTAACTAACCTAATCATTATTTTCCCCATGTCTCCTATATCCCTCACCTTCTTCGTTCTTTATTTTCTTCCCGTCTCTCGCCACGAGAACCCAACCCCTGCCTCGCCGTCGCCTTCGCGCCGGCGACCCTTCGTCTCCTCACCGCCGACCACCTCTTCGGCCTCCCCTCTCCTCTAGCACCTCCTTGTCGTCGCCTTCGCTTCCCTCAAGCCTGCACAGAACCCACAACCCACATGAACCCATCACCTTCGTTGTCGTCGTCATCACACCGGCGATCTCTCGTCATCACCACTGACCCCTTCGCCTCCTCCTCTCCATAAACACTTCCCCACCTTCCTCTCTCCTTCTCCCCAAGATCCCGAGCCCCAAACCCAAGAACCCCGACTGCCCTCGCTCGCACCCATCTCCCCGCTCCTGCATACCCCGCCTCACCGCCGGCGACCACGTCGTCGTCACCTCATCCTCACTCCATCAGCCTCACCTCACCAACACCTCTCTCATCTCCTCCCCTGCAAGCCCACGACCCATGCACTGAATCCCAAGAACCCATGAAACCCTCACTGCACACCCACTACCTCACCGGCAAACCCCATCGCCAGTGACCCACTACCTCGTCTTCGCCCCTCGCTGCCTTCTCTGATCCATGAACCCAAACCCAGAGCCATACCAGAGACCCCAGTTCCTTTTTGTTTCTTCTTGCTCTTCTTCTTCTTTCTTCTTCTTCTTTATAGTTCATTTCTTGATCTGTATTTTTTAGCGATCGCCGGAGCCGTGACCGCCGCTGCCGATCCAGACGATCCAGTGAACGTCCCTTGCTCGCGTGATCACCCTCTTGCCTTGTCTGGACCCGTCCCGCGTGCTGCGTGTGCATTGCGACGATTTACCGACATTGGACGTGCCGTGCGTATCCGTCGTGTAATCAATCGAGTTAAGTTAATCTTGCTACATGCTATACTACTATATTCTATATTCATTTGAATAATAACATCACATAATGATTAGTTATACATCCCACATTATCATTTTGCATGTTTCACCGTTTTCGGATATCCGTGTGCATTCGTGCAAGTTATTTCATATCTAGTGCATGCAAGTTTATCTTGCTACATGCTATGATAATATATTTATGTTCATATGAATAAAAATATCACATGTTTACGGCATTGTACATCCATGTTACTGTTTTACTGTTTTCGGATAGCCGTTCGTATCAGTATCATTATTTACATATCTAGACGCATGCTGATTCATCTTGTTACATGCTAGGTATAGTATTGTGCATCCAAATAAGTAAAATGTTACCCGTTTATCACATTGTACATCCATTTTACAGTTTTACTGTTTTCGGATACCCGTTTGCATCCATATCATTTAAAATATATATAACTGCATCTATAGATCACATTAGTTTATATTACTATTGTAGTAACACCTCATGCTTAATAATGTGCATCCCACTTAGTTTTGGAACTGTAAATGTAACTGTTTCCCCCAATCAGAGCAAGGCTCTACTTGAATTTTGAAAATTCAAATTTCGAAGCAACGCTTCGGTTCCCGTGCGCAGCGCGCAATTTGCCACATGGCAGAAGTTGATTCGGCAGCGTAACGCCCAAGGCAGTGCGTCCAATCAGAGCAAGGCTCTTTAAAAAACCATAAGTAAGACTTAACTACGCAAGCGCATGGCTGCGCGACACGTGTCTGCGCAGTTGCGCAATCGCAACTGCGCAAGCGCACGGCAGCGCGACACGTGTCTGCGCAGTTGCGCAATCGCAACTGCGCAAGCGCACGGATGCGCGACACGTGTCTGCGCAGTTGCGCAATCGCAACTGCGTAAGCGCACGGCAGCGCGACACGTGTCACGCGCTGGTGAGTTGCGGAGCAACAGAATGAAAATTTAAGTAAATCTTTTCTGTTCTTGTTAAAACAAGAAGATTTCTTCTGTAAAACAGGGACCCTTGGATCAAAGATCCAATGGTGGGAAAATTCCCAAAATTATTCAGGAGAGATCTTGGTAACAAATTCAACAAATTTGTGAGCACTATAAATAAGACCCCAGACCTCATTCAAAGGGATCATCATTATCATCAAGAGAAGAATTAACTTCTGGCAAAAAAAAAGAGAAGAGAAAGAACTCTTGAAGATTATTCAAGAACAAAAAAAAAGAGGTAAAAACTTCTTTTGGAAGAAAAGAAAAATCTATGAAGAACAGAGGATAAAAAATGAATAATTAAATAAAAAAAGAGAGAGATGAATAGTGTCTTGCACTTGATATGAACCCTTGGTTCTGTAAAATCAGAGAAAACAAGAAGAAAAACTTGTTTTCCTTTGATCCAAATTCAGATCAAAAGTGCTATGCACTTTTGTTCTTAAATCTAGAAAATTCTTGAGTTTCTGCACAAGTGCAACTCATTATTTAAAAGGGCCTGGCCCAAATCAAGAAAATTCTTGAGTTTCTGCACAAGTGCAACTCATTATTTAAAAGGGCCTGGCCCAAATCAAGAAAAAAATAATAAAAGGGCAGAGCCCTGTCTGGAAAATTCTTAAGGGCCTGGCCCAAGTCAAATTGCAAAATAATAAAGGGGCAGAGCCCTGTTTGGACTGATTCTTTCAGTCAGGCAGAGCCTAAAATAAAAAAATTGGACTTAACCCAATCCTGGCTGTAAGTCCTTAAATTAAATTGATTGAGCAAAATGGCTCTCCTAAACCAATTCACGACCGGTTCGAGGGTACATCTCCGAACTCCTTTGACATCCCTCGTTGTAATTCCTCAACGACGTCAAAGAGGTGACGGGTCCCAACGACCATACATCAATATCGGACCGAAACGTCCCTAAACTAATATCGGACCGAAACGTCCCTAAACTAATATCGGACCGAAACGTCCCTAAACTAATGTTGGACCACCACGTCCCTAAACTGGCGATGGACCACTACGTCCTTAAACTGGCAATGGACCGCCACGTCTCTAAACTGGCACAATAGAGCCCAAACGCTCTTTTGTTGGATCTAAACGGTCCCGTCTAAGTTGATCTTAACCCCAAATACGGTTAACGTGTCCTTAGATATTCAAATAAACGATAAAACTCCAAATCAACTTTGGTTCAAGGGTACACCTCTGAACTCCTCTGACGCCTGTCGTTGTAATCCCTCAACGACGTCAGAGAGGTGACGAGTCCCGACAACCAGATAATTAAATTAATCACTACGTCAGGTCGATCTTAGTCTAAAACAGGACTAACGTATCCTTGACGAACGTTTAAGTTGGTCTTAGCCGCAACGCGGCTAATGCATCCTTAAACTAAAAACACCAAACCCAAATCTAACTAAATACGGATTTGGACTAATCCACGTCCTACGGGTGACGACATCACTCAGTCTCCGTATACAATCCACGGGCAACCACGAACAAAACAAACACACACGACACGAAGTGAAATTCTGGAGAAGGAGAAAGTTGTTACCACGATGCGGTAGCGTAATTAACTGCAGGGGCTTGCGCCTGCAGGGAAGAGCGTCCCCACAATCAAAAAAACCCCTCACCCTGAGGGGGAATCTGACGAAGTCTGCTACATCGGCCGTATCCGTCTAAACCTCCGGTACACGGTGCCATAAATCAACTTGGCATCTTCGGAGAGGTGGACGGATAAAACCAAATAGCATCTGCCCCGAACCCCAGGCAACGGACGCGAAGTCCGGGCTGCCGTTCGGAGGGGAACAGATTCTGGCACGCCCGGTGGGACTCTTTTCCTCTTTCCACTCCACACTTCGTGTGTCGTCTTCGCGAACAAATCGCGGTTTGTTAAATGGTTGTCTTCGGATTTCAAGTTGCTAAGATTTGGTCTTTTACCTGGCGTAGAATTCAAGATTCAATGGCCACCAACTGCACCAACTGCTTGAAATGCCACAGCAACGGACGTTCCACCTCACCGAGAGGTGTAGCATATGGGCCCCAAGCGGCTTCCTTCCTGACTCTGCCGGTTGAACAGGTGACCCAAGCCACCACCGGCTTGTTCTTCGGGACCATGGTCCCACCTGCAAGCTTCTCTATGCCGATATCCGTACCGGAAGCAAACAAGAAGTCGGTGTTCGACCGGCTCACTGCTACCACGACCCCTGTCAACGGGTCGCCCGCTACTAAGCTGACAGCCTCCGTTTTCACCAGGCTAGGTCAGAACTATAAAGTGGCTGTCCCAAAGAGGGCAACGGCCGCTGCTTCGGAAGTCGTTGAAGTGGCTTCTCCTATCAGAGAGTCAGTCTTCACAAGATTGACGGTTCCCACTCCTCCCCCAGCTGGTCAGAAGGCATCAGTCTTCGATAGGCTGACATCAGTAGTTACCCCACGCTCAAACGGGGGGCAGCAAGAAACCATCTCGATTTCCGAGCCAGTCCCAACGGCTCGTCGTGCGCGACGTCGCCATTGGCAGCGAGTAAGGAAAGCAGGGGGAAACTCCCCCTCAGGGCTAACCCCACCTGCTCCAGTGGTGGAGGTCAATGCTGCTGTTCCAACTGGGAACAGCTTTGAATTGCTGAGGAAGGTGAGAAAGAACTCCCCAGTTGCTACATTGAAGAGGTCTCCTCCACCCATGGAAAAAGCTCCGGAGACGAAACAGGAACAGCCCCCTCAACGGCTGTCGTCAAAAATTTATAAAGTTTGGCGGAGGGTTCAAGACTCCGTGATTGACTCAGACCACTTCCGTCGCCAGAAAAGGGCAAAGGTGGAAAAAGACAAAAACCGCCCCATTAAACAGCAGGGGGCAACAAATGCTAGAATGCCCGCTTCAACGGCTCCTTCAACCTCAAAGGTCCATAAAAGGAAGAGGCTAGAAAAAGCTCCCGTAACACTGACAAAGTTCAAAAGCGGTGAACCTAAACGCCCCAAGTCAGGGGGCATAACAGTTCATACGGTCTATATGGCTTCGGGGAAGGAAGAAAGTCTTACTTCTACAGGACACCGACCGCTTACTCGGTCAGTGACCAAGTCTCAGGAGCAGCAACAAAAGCTCCAGGAGATGATGACTACAATGGCTGCACTCACGGGGCCAAAAGAGAATCCTGAGACATCCTTAGATGAACGCCAAGAGGAAGAGACCGACGCCGAGTTCCTCCGCCGAGTACTGGAAAAGAGAGACAAAGAGGCTGCTGAACAAGCAGCCAATATACAACGTATGGGCCTTCTCTTCCAGGACATGATAGGAATGATG
The DNA here is from genome assembly GCA_030015575.1 of Agapanthus africanus. Lineage (NCBI taxonomy): Eukaryota > Viridiplantae > Streptophyta > Magnoliopsida > Asparagales > Amaryllidaceae > Agapanthus > Agapanthus africanus. Next base: position 349,678,790 of record JASDDO010000004.1, read on the forward strand.
ATACAACCAGATCCCCCAACTGAGGAACCCCCAATTGTCCTTGGGGATGATAAGGGAGAAACATCAAACCCTCAGCCCGCTCTATCAACGGCTAGGGAGGACACAATCTCTAAAACTGATCTGGACGAATATATAGCCCAGCAGATAAAGGTCCATCACGCGGCTGAAGCAGCCGGCCACGTTGTAAAAACGGGGCGGCCATATCCGGGCTGGTATGACCAAATCAAGTACCCGCCAGGTTACACAATTCCCAAGTTTCATGTCTATAAAGGGACCGGCAATCCCCATCAACATGTTGCCCAATTCAGGGCGCTTTGCGGTAACACCGGCGGCGACGACAAGCTTCTGCTTCGCCAGTTCGTTGGAAGCCTATCAGATACGGCATTCGAATGGTATTCCGAGCTCCCCAACGGCTCTATTAAAACCTTTGCAGAGATGGAGCTGCTCTTCACCCAACGCTTTGCAAGTGCCAGTGAGCGTACTCCGATGACGGCGCTGATTAACGCCAGGGTAAAGCCCGGCGAGACGTGGGTCCAGTACGCTATACGGTGGCGTAATCTATGGTCTAAGTGTGAACAGCGTATAGAAGAAGCCCCTGCGGTGGGAATGTTTGTTGGAACCCTTGATCCACAAGCAACCATTTCGCAGTTTATGATGTTCTTCAAGCCGACTTCTTTCCAGGCTTTGATCGACAAATTGGCGCAGATAGACCAGATGGGCCATAAACCCCCTCTCCCGAAGCCGGACTCTCGAAACGATAAAGGAAAGGGAAAAGCGATCATCGTCGCTAATGCCCAACAACAACCGAACGACTCGAAGCCGGTTGCTCGTCCAAATAATACGCGCCCATACGTACCCCTTGAAGACAGGATGGGACGTGCTTACTCCTTCCCCCGTGATAAAACGAGGAGGTTATTTGAGCTGGCATTGCGCAATAGGCTCATAAATCTGCCAGATCCAAAACGTCCGTCGCAACCAAGTGACGTCAATGAGCCTAATTACTGCCCTTATCATCGAGTGCTAGGACATCCGATCGAAGACTGTTACGTTTTCAAAAATTGGCTTGAAAACCAGTACCGCCAGGGCAAATTCGCGCTATCCGACAAATGGAAGGTAAATCCCCCGCAGCCCCACACCTCTAAGGGGACAAATACGCCGGGGGCAACATGCTCCGTCGTTGAAGAAACTCCCTGGGAAGTCGTATTATCGGCCAAAACGAGGATAATGCTAAATGATCTTCAGACCTGTCCAGCGGTCAAGTGGAAGAACCCCTTAGAGCCGCAGGTTATAGAGGGGATGTTGAAGCCACGTCCGACTCCGAAGACCGATGGTGGTAGTTCAAGCGTTCATAACCAGCCGTCAAAATCTTCGAAAAAGAAGAAGAAGAAATCTAAGAAGCCCGTGAAGCCTGGCGACAAGCGCACCGACTTACAAAAGCAAATCGACGCGCTGGATGAATATAACCAGAAGGCGCGGACTCCCGTTACGCTCCAAGATTTCCTTGATCACGTCTTTCAAAAAGAAGATGAGGAGGAAAGTTCATCAGATGAATCCAAGGAATACGTGGCGAGCTGTCATATGATCTCTCACTCGACCTCGAACGATGAAGGGACTTCTGGCACCAAAACGCCGGGGGCAAATACTGAGTCAAGGGTTCCGGAATTATCAATAGAAATGATTGACGCGTTTCTTAGTGAAGCTCGATTGAAAAGTAAAGCTGATCAAGAACGCGAGACGGCTATATTCGAAACGGCCAAGCGCCAGCGACTTGAGGGAGGAGCTGAGATGATCCCACTGGAGCAAAATGCCTCCACCGCTGACAAAATCCAATTCAAGATAAAAAAGAAGTTCGCTAAGGCCATATCGATGGGCATGAAGCTACCACCCTCAGAAGAAAAAGTTACTTGCGTGGTAGAAATGCACCCCTCTTATTGCTTATATCATCAGAAGGTCTCACATTCTACCCAAGAGTGCAAAGCGTTCGATAGATGGTGGCAAGGATACGTCGCTCATCAACAACGCTTTAAACGGGAAAAGCGTAAGATTCGTCGGGAGCAAAGAAACACGACCAAAGTGCTTGAAAGAACTGCCGGCAACTGTCACATGGTTAACACTACCAGGTCATAAGTGCCTACATTTGGGAGCGACTGATGAGGAGCTAGAGCTTGCCCCTCTCTTTAAAGAGTCAACTTCGGGAAAAGAAGAGGAGCCAGTGGTTTGCGAAAATATCCGGCTGCGGAATCGGACACTGCCTGAAAAGAACCTCGGACCCTCGAATAGAAAAGATAAAGGGAAAGAAAAGGTCTCTGAAGACATCGTTTTAGATGACCAAGTTCTGGAAGAGCTAAACGCCAAGAACCCGCCGAAGAGAAGTAAGGTGGATTACAACGTTCTGGCACATCTGAGGAAACTGCCCTCTCAGCTCAGTATCCTTGATGCCTTGTTACTATCAAAGGAAGCCAGAGACTCTTTGATTAAGGCGCTACAAGATCCGGACCAGTTTCAAGCCTTCTTAGCCGAAGAAAAGATGAAAGACGAATTAGAAGAAGTGCACACAGCCGACGTTGCTTTTGGTGATGAAGACCTTCTCCTCGGGACGTGTGAACACAATCGCCCCCTTTATGTCTCAGGATATTGCCATGACATAAAGATAGGTAAAATCTTGGTCGATAACGGATCGTCCGTCAATTTACTCAATGTACGGGTGTTAAAAGAAATTTGCATGAGCATACAACACCTCGCCCGAGACAAGATCACTATCTCCGGTTTCGACTCTCAATCCTCAAAGACTCTTGGATCTGTGATATTGACGCTACGCTTCGGGTTACTCGTCACAGACATCAAATTCCATGTTATAGACGCCAAGACGTGCTACAATGCTCTGCTCGGCCGACCATGGCTACACGAGTACAATATCATCCCTTCTACACAGCATCAGTGCATGAAGTATTCCAGGGATGGCCTCGAGTACACTATGGCCGGAGAGTTGAATCTGTTTTCCGTGAACGAAGTTCGCAAGTATGAAGATGCCAAATACTTCTTGCCGAGCTTCGAAGACACGGAAAGGTGTCACAAACCGGAGAACAAAACTAATGCCACCATCCCTGTCTTCGGCAGTGACACCGAGGAGGAGGATATAATTTATTCAGGTCCATCCCAATCTACCAGGCCAGGACCATCCGTTCCTTCGTTGATCTTCGGTAGTGATTCAGAGGATGAAGTTCATGCTGTATTCCCTGCTCGGCCTTCGATACGGATTTCCGCTGATGAAGAGCGAAGTCTGCAGATAACCATGGTGCCACTTGAACATTACAAAGAACTGGATGCACTCGACACCAACAGCGTAGAAGAATTGCAGACATTCTATATCCCTCCCAGACGAAAAGGCGAAAAGGCAATCCTATTCTATCGTTCTGAAGAAAACAAAGTAGAAAAAGAAATTTGGCATGGCGCGGATCCCACGCTCGACAGGCTTCAGCCTATCCGTCTTCCCCGATATTATACCGAAGGTTTGAAGAAACTGCTGAAACGCCAGGGGATGTCCTTCACACAGACCGTTAGAAAAGCCAAACTCTATGACAAGGTCTGGAACATTCCCGGGACCCAATGCAAACTGCCTAACGGGAGAGTAGAAACCAAAGGGCTTGGGTACATCCGGCCAAAGAAGCGGGAGCTAGTAAACAGCTGTTATGCCATGTATGACTTCGATGAAGAGGCGGACGCCCAATGGGAGGATGCTAATCCTGAACCAGCAAAAGTTCCTGATACAAAACCGCCCAGTCCATCGTCCGAAGACCAGATGAGCAAACTTATAAGGGATGCGAGTCAAAAAGCCCGAGATGATCACGATCGTGAAATGGCAATCTATGAGAAAGCTAAGACACAGCGTCTCCTTCAACAGGCAGTAAAAAACGAAGATGCCGCTCCTTGTCAACCTGCTACAAAAAAGGTTCGACGCGAAAACAAAAACAAGTCGAAAGGCAAGAGAGGCGCTCGACAACCACAAAGCAGAGCTAAGAAGCCACGCATCCGAGAATCGAGCGTTATTGACTTAGCCCTCAGGAAGAAAATGGGTCGAGCATACTCATTTCCTCGGAACAAAACAAGGAAAATATTCGATCTCGCTCTAAAACATCAAATGCTTACGTTGCCAGAGTCTAAACACCCTGAACAAGCAGGCGAAGTCTCCAACCCAAAGTATTGCTTTTACCATCGAGTAGTAGGGCATCCGCTTGAAGATTGCTTCACCTTTAAGAATTGGGTTGAGGACCAATATCAACTTGGCAAATTCGCGTTGTCTGACAGTTGGAGGATAGCGCCGCCGCAAAAGCACGAACCCGAAAACACAAGAATAAAACCAACTCCGCATTGGGATTGGCAGAAAATTCGCACCTGCCATGTGATAACAATATTAAAAGAAGGGTCCGAGGACATGAACAACCTCCCTTGGTGCTTTGAAAGCGGCAGCGATGAGGTAATCTCAGAATTTCCCCCAGCTCCGAAAGAACTGGAAGATGGAATCCATACCACAGCAGATAATCTCAAGAAAATTGAGTTGGGGACGGAAAATGACCCGCGACCGACATTCATCAGCGAGCTGTTATCTGAAGAAAGGATGGCTGCGTTAAAGGATGTGCTTCTACAGCACAAAGATTGCTTCGCGTGGAACTATTCCGAAATGCCGGGACTAGATCCAGAAATTGCTGTACACAAGTTGGCGATATCCCCGGACATCAAGCCAGTCAAACAAGCGCCGAGAAGAATGCGACTCGAGCTTGAGATGAGCATCAACGCCGAAGTCAAAAAGCTGATAGACTCTGGCTTCATCGAGGAAGTCCAATACCCTGAATGGATCGCCAATATCGTCCCAGTGATGAAGAAAAATGGGACAGTGCGCATATGCGTGGACTTCCGGGATCCTAATAAAGCTTGCCCGAAGGATGATTTCCCAGTGCCAGTCACTGAACTGATGATAGACAATACATCCACTCATGAGGTTTTCTCCTTCATGGACGGCTCGTCAGGGTATAATCAAATAAAAATGCATCCAGAAGACCAGAAGCATACAGCCTTCAGGACTCCTCTTGGTATATTTTGTTATAAAGTGATGCCCTTCGGTTTGAAGAACGCCCGTGCCACCTATCAAAGGGCCATGACAAAGATCTTCGACGACCTTATACACGAAATCGTTGAATGCTATATCGACGATCTCGTGGTTAAAAGCAAATCATACGAGGAACACCTCGAGCATTTGAAGACCGTGTTTCAACGCCTTTGGCAATACAACTTGAAGATGAATCCTCTTAAATGTGCGTTCGGGGTTTCCTCGGGCAAATTCCTGGGATTCGTTGTTCGACACCGAGGTATTGAAATAGATCCGTCAAAGATTAAAGCGATCATGGAAATGCCTCCGCCGAGGACTCTCAAACAGCTTCGGTCTCTCCAAGGGAAACTCGCATACATACGGCGATTTATAGCCAACCTTTCAGGAAAGTGCCGTCCTTATAGCCACCTGATGAAGAAGGGAACCCCATTCGTTTGGGATCAAAAATGCCAAGGCGCACTGGATGAGATCAAGCAATACCTGCAGAACCCGCCAGTGTTGGATGCTCCGGTTAAGGGGAAGCCTCTCATTCTTTATACAACCGCCCTCGAAGGTTCCTTAGGCGCATTATGGGCACAAGAGAACGATCAGGGGAAAGAAAGAGCGCTCTACTACTTAAGTCGAGTTCTGCTGGGGGCAGAAAGCAATTACTCTCCCATTGAAAAACACTGCCTGGCGTTGATCTTCGCAATAACAAAGCTTAGGCACTATGCGTTGGCGCACGAGGTCCGTCTTATTTCAAAAGTGGACCCTTTCAAATATCTAATGTCAAAGGCCATATTGACAGGACGACTCGCTAAATGGGCTCTGCTATTGATGGAATTTTCGATAACATATCAACCTCTCAGGGCGGTAAAAGGCCAGGCCATCGCCGACTTCCTTGCTGAGCATCCCATACCTGCCGATTCTCCTTTAAATTGCGATTTGCCAGACAGACATGCGTTTGACGCAATCGACAGTGGTGATACCCGTTGGGAGCTTTATTTCGATGGAGCATCTTCCATGAAAAAGCACAAACAAAGTACGCCAATGATCAAATCGGGGGTAGGACTCATCTTTGTGACTCCACAAGGAGGAATAATGCGCTTCGCCTTCTCCTTGACAGAGCCGAGAACGAATAATGAAGCTGAATATGAGGCTCTGATAGCAGGCCTCGAGATCGCCATTGATATGGGAATTGAAAGCCTCCTCATATATGGGGACTCCCAGCTAGTCGTCAGTCAAGTGAACGGCGATTACCAAACATGCAAACCGGAATTGGTAAAATACGGTGAAAAAGTGCAGCAACTGCTAACCCAAATTCCCTCCTACACGTTGGAAAGTATACCGCGTGCGGAAAACAGCAAAGCGGACGCACTGGCCAAACTTGCTAAAGAATTGGCTGACGAGAACCTCGATGACGTTAGAATCGTGGTACAAAGCCGTCGAGTGCTCTTCCCAGCAGAAATACCTCCAGAATCATATAAAGAAAAGGGAGCAACTGAGCAGGCAACCCTACAAATAAAAGACCATGAGAAGACCAAAGACTGGAGAGAAGTCTTCATAGATTACTTCAAATTCCACCGAATGCCTGAAGAAAAGTCCATAAGACATCAGCTCGTGAAACGAGCTCTGTCTTTCGCATTCGTCAACGATACTCTATACAGGAGATCATTCGATTCTCTGTGGCTGAGATGCCTAGGACCTGACGAAGCGAGAAGGGTCGTCCAAGAAGTTCACGACGGACTCTGTGGTTCCCACCAAGCAGGCCCTAAGATGAAGTTGAAGATAAAACGGATGGGCTACTACTGGCCCACGATGATGCAGGATTGCCTGGAATACGCAAGGCAATGTCATTCATGCCAAATTCATGGGGACTTCATCCATCAACATCCCAATCCATTGCATCCAACAGTGGCTAGTTGGCCATTCGAAATGTGGGGAACTGACATAGTCGGCCCCATCGAACCAGCATCGTCAAAGGGACATCGCTTCATCTTGGCGACGACTGATTACTTCTCCAAGTGGGCGGAGGCGGTACCATTGAGGGAAGTGAAGACGGAGAACATCCTTCATTTCTTCAAAACGCATGTCATATACCGGTTTGGAACTCCGCGACGGATCATCTCTGATAATGGGCCACCCTACCGAAGTCATAAAATTAGCTGTTTCTCACAGCAGCACAATATAGACTGGAGATATTCCTCAGTTTATAACCCGCGAGCTAACGGTCTAGCTGAGGCCTTCAACAAGACCTTAACGAAGATCATGAAGAAAACAGTGTCACGAAATAAGAGAGATTGGCACGAAAGATTGCAGGAGGCTCTTTGGGCGTATCGAACTACATTTAAAATGGCCACAAACACAACGCCATACGCGTTGGTATTTGGGACTGAAGCAGTACTCCCTCTCGAGATAGAATTACCCTCTCTACGAGTGGCAGTCCACTACGAGCTGACGGACGAAGAAAATGCTCACCTTCGGTTTGAAGAGCTTGACGCCCTTGATGAAATCCGGCTTCTAGCACAACAAAATCTGGAAGCCTATAAAGAAAAGATGACGCGCTCATATGAAAGATTGAGCCGCCCGAGGACATTCCACCAAGGCGAACTCGTGCTAGTGGTCAAAAGGCCCATGATCCCCAATCGCGCCAAGCGGGGAAAGTTTGAGCCAAACTATGAAGGACCGTACATCGTTGATAAAGTCTACCAAGGTGGGGCCTATCTACTCATGGACATGCACGGTGAAAGGCCTTTCAGGCCAATAAACGGTCGCTTCCTAAAGAAATACTACGCTTAATAAGCCACATCCTAGGTCAATGGTAGATGACGACGACTATGTCCGCTCGCTATCTTCCTAAGCTCAAGCTTTATAAGTAGTAGCCAGCCCTCTCAACGGCGGACCGAAATGTCCTTAAACTAATAGCAGACCGAAACGTCTTTAAACTAATACTGCAGCATCCTTGAGCTGACGAGATAAAAATAATAATAATAATAATAATAATAAAAATAATAATAAAAAAAAAAAAAACGGTAAGTCCATAAGCAAAATGGGCGCGGATGAAAACCCGAAAGGGCTCCGTGAGTAAAAACAGCAGGACTACCGGCGAGTGTTTGTGAAAACCCGAAAGGGCGCAACCTCGTTAAGAAACACTTATAGGGTCCTCTCGACCCTGTAAGGAGAAACCACCTGCATGAGATCCTTACGACTCACAAGGGAACAACACACTTAGGAATCCCCATGATTCCTAAGGAGAAAATACACTTGCGAGATCCTCACGACTCGTGAGGAGAAGGCTCTTATGGGACCCTCACGGCTCGTAAGATTTGAAAGTCTTAAGTTACAGAGGCCTAAACTTGTGCTTAAGCAACCCCCACAACCTTCGACATTGCCCTACAAGTGGTCCTATATTGGCCCTTGTATACAATCCACGGGCGCGAATAAACATTTCCTTAACTAAGTCCCATCTGAGACTAGGGATGTGTTTGCATGGTAAACAACCCTTGTAAGTCCTCTCGACTTACAAGGAGAAAACCCTCCTGTAGGATCCTTACGACTTACAGAGGAACAATACACTTAGGAACCCTCACGATTCCTAAGGAGAAAATACACCTATAAGATCCTTACGACTTGTAGGGAGAAATAGCTTTGTGAGACCCTTACGGCTCATAAAGTCAAAAGCCTTAGTCGACAGGACCTTAACCCTGGTCGTTAATCCACCTTTGTTTTACATCGACAGAGGCAAATGATGATTCGCTCCTGGCAATATCCCAGTGGTAGCGATGTTGATGCCTAAACCGGTATCAAATTCCAAGTCCTTTCACGGCAAATGATGATTCGCTCCTGGCAATATTCCAGTCGCAGCGATGCTGATGCCAAGATTGGTATCAGATCCCAAATCTCCTACTCAAAAAAAAAAAAAAATGCATACGAAATAGCCGAAATGATGGGGCAACTTGCAAACAAAATCAGCAAGTAAAAATGTATGCACGAGTAAAAAGAAAAATAGCCGAAATGATTGGGCAACTCGCAATAAAAAAAAACAGCGAGTAAAAATAAAATAAACAGTCGAAATGATTGGGCAACTCGCAATAAAAAAAACAGCGAGTAAAAACAAAATAAACAGCCGAAATGATTGGGCAACTCGTAATAAAAAGCAACGAGTAAAAAAAAAACAAATAGCCGAAATGATTGGGCACCGCGAAAAATAGCCGAAAAGATTGGGCAATCGCGATTTTCGCGATATAAAAGCTGAAATGATAGAGCATCGCGGAAATAAAATAAAATAAAAAGAAGAAATGATAAAACTTTGGCCCTATAGTTAAGATCACATCGATCCCTGTATACAATCCAAGGGCGTAAACAGAGAATGAACCATACTTTCCCGGCGGATTCCGTCAGAAGACGAACCCCAAATCTCACCGGTTCATTTTAACCGAAGAAGCCAGTGACTTCAGCAAAATTCCTCGACTCACGGATACAAACGCTCCTTGACGAGAGCCTTCTGATCCGCGTCGACCCGCAGAGCCACCAGTGCCTCCGTAGGAATCCTCGACTCGTTTCAAACCCCAAGGAAACAAATAATCCTTGGCGCTTGGGAAACAAAAAATCCCAGCAAACTCCTCGACTCACGGATACAAACACTCCTTGACGAGAGCTTCCTGATCCGCGTCGACCCACGGAGCTACCAGAGCCCCCGTGGGAACCCTCGACTCGTTTCAAACCCCAAGGAAACAAATAATCCTTGGCGCTTGGGAAACAAATAATTCCAGCAAACTCCTCGACTCACGGATACAAACACTCCTTGACGAGAGCTTCCTGATCCGCGTCGACCCGCAGAGCTACCAGAGCCCCCGTGGGAACCCTCGACTCGTTTCAAACCCCAAGGACACAAATAATCCTTGGCGCTTGGGAAACAAACAATCCCTCGCAAAACTCCTCGACTCACGGATACAAACACTCCTTGACGAGAGCTTCCTGATCCGCGTCGACCCGCAGAGCTACCAGAGCCCCCGTGGGAACCCTCGACTCGTTTCAAACCCCAAGGAAACAAATAATCCTTGGCGCTTGGGAAACAAATAATTCCAGCAAACTCCTCGACTCACGGATACAAACACTCCTTGACGAGAGCTTCCTGATCCGCGTCGACCCGCAGAGCTACCAGAGCCCCCGTGGGAACCCTCGACTCGTTTCAAACCCCAAGGACACAAATAATCCTTGGCGCTTGGGAAACAAACAATCCCTCGCAAAACTCCTCGACTCACGGATACAAACACTCCTTGACGAGAGCTTCCTGATCCGCGTCGACCCGCAGAGCTACCAGAGCCCCCGTGGGAACCCTCGACTCGTTTCAAACCCCAAGGACACAAATGATCCTTGGCGCTTGGGAAACAAACAATCCCTCGCAAAACTTCTCAACTCACGGATACAAACACTCCTTGACGAGAACTTCCTGATCCGCGTCGACTCGCAAAGCCATCAGCGCCTCCGTGGGAACTATCGACTCGTTTCAAACCCCAAGGACACAAATAATCCTTGGCGCTTGGGAAACAAATAATCCCTCGCAAAACTTCTCAACTCACGGATACAAACACTCCTTGACGAAAGCCTTCTGATCCGCGTCGACTCGCAGAGCCACCAGCGCCTCCGTGGGAACCATCGACTCGTTTCAAACCCCAAGGACACAAATAATCCTTGGCGCTTGGGAAACAAATAATCCCTCGCAAAACTTCTCAACTCACGGATACAAACACTCCGTGACGAAAGCTTCTTTGACTCACATCTTGGGCAGTAAGGATTCAAAAACTTGCTTCCTGAACAAATGGGATCCTGCAAGTCAATTCTAAATGGTCTCTTGCATACTATTCACGGGTCTCACTCTTTGAAGTCGATTCTCGACAAAGAGGGAAACAACCGCTTACGAGCCCTCTCGACTCGTAAGAGGGCAACGGGACCCTGCAAGTCAATCCTAAATGGTCTCTTGCATACTATTCACGGGTCTCACTCTCTGAAGTCGATTCTCGACAAAGAGGAAAACAACCGCTTACGAGCCCTCTCGACTCGTAAGAGGGCAACGGGACCCTGCAAGTCAATCCTAAATGGTCTCTTGCATACTATTCACGGGTCTCACTCTCTGAAGTCGATTCTCGACAAAGAGAGAAACAACCGCTTACGAGCCCTCTCGACTCGTAAGAGGGCAACGGGACCCTGCAAGTCAATCCTAAATGGTCTCTTGCATACTATTCACGGGTCTCACTCTCTGAAGTCGTTTCTCGACAAAGAGGGAAACAACCGCTTATGAGCCCTCTCGACTCGTAGGAGGGAGAAATTCTCTCATAGGATCCTTTCGACTTATGAGAGAAAACCCCACTTAGGAATCCTCACGATTCCTAAGGAGAAAATCCACCTACGAGATCCTCTCGATCCGTAGGGAGAAAAGTCTCTATGAGTCACGGCTCATAGAGTTGAAAAGTCTTAGGCAGCAGATCCGAACCTGCGGCCTAAGCCATCGCTATCTCTTGAAGAAACCAAGATGCTTACTCTATTACCTGTCAATCATGTTTATAAAGACAGCATGCTGATAATAAGAGAAGGGAGAAAAGCAAAGAAATGATACGAGACATTAAAAAAAAATGTGTGTATCTTTATTTATTAATTCAATCAAGTACATGGCGAATCATACAAAAGAATAAAGAATGTATACATCTTATTCAAAAAAGAAAATTACAAGTGTATTGATACAAGGGCAGCTATTGGGAAGGGAGCGTCTTGCACAGATGTAGCAATCGCTCGCATATGTCCTTCCACACCTTCTCTTGCTCGGCTACCACCGTCAACTCTGCCTCCACTTGGGCTCGTTGCCGCAAGACCGATGCAAGTTGCTCCCTCACGACTTGATAAGCAGCCTCCCGACTTGGGATATTGCGCTCAGCCACGTCAAGCTTCCGCTTTAAGTTTAGCCCATGGAGGATGCGCTCCAAGAGACCCTCAAAGATAGTCTTCACTTGGGCAGCATTTGCCTCAACCTCAGCGCGCAGATGGGTCGTTTCGTTCGAGGTCTTTTGGCATTCCCTTAGTCTTTGAGCTGCTTCTTGCTCCAAGTGGCGGGAGTGCGAAGTGCTTTGCTCGAGCCAAGTTGTGCGTTGGGTGCTCAGAGCTAAAACTTCGGGAGAAGGGCGCGTCAACTCCAGCCGGTATAGACAGGCCTCGATCTCCCTGCAGTGATTAACCCAAGATTCAACGACACCTTCGTTGTGAAAAGTTACGAGCGCCGCTAACATTGGGTTAACATCCACAGCGAAATCTACAGCAGAAGGGAGAGCATCCATGCTGAGCTCTTCGATATACCCGCTCAGCATGCCTAGACTCATCACAGCACCCTTTGAAGACGGACGCCTCAAGAAAGGGCCTGCCGGTATAAGGACGCGCGACTCAAAGGGGACCGGAGCCGGAACAATAGCTGCAAAACAAGACATAATTAAACGGTGGTTCAAGAGATATTTAAGGATTACAAAAAAGGAGGGGTGTTTGCTATACCGGCAGCAACGGACGGCAGAGCCGGGAGGGCCGGTAGCGCGGCAGGTTTGGCATCCCCTCCTTCGATTTGTGACACTGCAATAAAGAAAGGGAAAGGTCAAGAATCATTCAATTACTAGAAAAAGGGGATGAACGAAGATACTATATTGAACGTACACTCACCAGCGCCACTAGAGGGAGAAGTAAGCTCGGAGGGGAAGGAGAAGTGTGGGAGCAACACCTGATATAGATGATCAAAGAGCACTCCTGAAAAGACACGATGGTATGGCATTAGTCCATGAACTATACGTTTAAGAGATTAACTTGTGAGTCACAGGTCCATACCTTCCAACATCCGCGATGGCACGAGGGAAAACGGGGAAGTGACCACCGCCAAAGCAGTAGTTGACGGTGCTCCCTCAAGCAATGGAGCGTCGGCACTGGCCGCACCTGCAAAGACAAGCTTGTTAGAAGAGATTGCAAGATATATATAAAAAAGGGGGGGAAACGATATTAACCCGAAACTTACCCGATGAACTACCAGCCGAGACGGAGGCAATTCCTTCCTCCACTGACATCAGGCCACCACCCGTAGCCTCATCACCTGACTCGATGGGAGCCGTTGTTGTGCTCGCAAGCCCGGGAGACGGCAAGGAACCATACGCAGGGAGGGCTATGATTGGGGTATTGCCAGATTCCAGAGAAGGAGCGGCTGGCTCCTCCTCAGGAATCGTGGCCACCTCACCCACTACTCCTTCGGGTCCTACGGTCACAGTTGCCTCATCCATCGGCACCGCGACATCTCCAGCCTCAAGCGCCTCGATTTCTACTACCTCCGGCTCGACAATCATCTCACCTACCGCCATTTCAGATGCGGCACCAATGACCTTCTCGGCAGTGAATTCTTCAACTTCTGTTTCAGGCGCCGTGGCCCCGATGACGTTGCTCACTGTCAGCTCAGGCTCGGCAGGCGCCGCTTCCTCCGCTCCCCGGGGTTCGACGGTCTCCGCCTCCCCCTCAGTCGGACTTGGCCCTGCAAAGAGGAGTGCATATGAGTCAACGAGTTGATAATTCTTACAACAAAGTTCTGAAAGAAAGGTTACCTGAAGAGGATTTATCGTTTGCATCCCGGACCGTGCGTGCCACCTGCCTATGAGCAGTAGATAGGGCGGCAGGGGCCTCTTCAGAAGGAGTGTCGGCACGAGGAATAGTGCTAGGGCCCGCTCCTGCGGCCAGAGCAGCTCTGCGCGCCTTCGCTTCGCGTCTCAACCGCTTCCGCTCCTCTCGAGCCGCTGAGACAGATGCCACCAGAGCCTCCTTAAGTGAGGCTTCTTCGCCCGTATACAGGGATGCCTCTAGATTCTTCAAGGCATCCCTCGTCGCTCTATCAAGCTGAGGCTCTTGTGGCAACTGCAGCGAAGCCGGAACTTCGATGACGGGCTTGGGAAGGACCCTCGCGTCGACTAATACAACCCCTGCAAAGAAACAAAAGAAGGTCAGGTTGACTATCATAAAAAGACAACAAACTTTCCTTATAAAAGAGAAAGGGATAAAACATACCGACGCTTGCTAGGGTACGCTTCTCCTCCTCCTCTTGGAAGGTTTTCAGGGAGGCAGCGATAGCCTCTTCAGTAGAAGCGCCTGTTAAAAATGGAGCAAATGTTGGTTAAATATAATGATACAAAGTGCAATGAAATAATAAATAACGCGTCTGATGATTACCGGACTCAGCGAGTTTGGTCAACATCGCTTCAAGCCTTGCCGATCGCTCCGAAGCTGCAATGGCGGCAGCTAGATTAGTGTCCTCAGGGTCCACCACAAAACCCTCATTGCTGCCATACTCGCATATGGCCTCGGCAGGATGAGCCGCGGGCTCTAAGTTAAGGATCGCGTCGAGGGATAAGGTGGACTTCTTCTTCTTCTGTCCGCCAGCTTTGGATCCACTCGGAACAGCTTTGCGCTTGCCAGCTTTGGCAGTCACTTTCGGGCGGCGAGTCCCGATGTCCGCTCCTGCGCCCGATTCCGGCGATACCGCTTTAACCGTCTTTGTCGGAGCACGGGGCGCCATTGGTGCATCCACCGTAGTAGACAATGGCAATCCACGCGGCGGGGGCAACACGCGTGGTCGATCAACTCCGGCATCTTTCATCGGAGGGATAACCTCAACCCTGGGCTGCAAGGGAGCCTTGCGATCGCCGCCGGGAGGCGCAGCCCTACGATCGACCAGCAGGCGTTTCTCCATCAAGATGATTGGGCCCATCGCGTGCGCATACCAGGCCACATATGAATTGAGTATCTTAGGGGTACAGCTGGGCTCACTGATAAAAAAATAGGAGCCTGTATTGAGCCGGATGAAGTGATGCATCGCATTCCGTACCCCCTCTGGGCCGACTGCAGGTGTTCCCAAGAAGGCTTCCAACGGGACCCCTTGGTTGTAACTCGATTGCCGGGCAAATCGATGCGGGTTATACCTCATAAAGAGAGCCGTTTCATTTTGCCTAAATACTAAGTAGCCCGGCCGAATGGAGTAAAGGTGGAGGATTTCCCGAGCCTTCAACACAGAAACACCGCCCTTAAAGTCATCACGCAGCGGCACCACTGACTTAGTGGTCTCAGAACCTATGGTGATGACCTTATCCACAAAAGAGGTCTTCGCTCCGACTAGATGCGAACGCAGGAGCAGTCCCCTAGATTCCCGCGGAGGTGCAAACACAATGGAAGCCCCGACCAATCGCATGATTCTTGGGAGTTTGAATCTCTCAAAGAACGGGGGAGTTTTATGGGCACCAAACACTCCTCGAACATGCAGCTCCATCCAAGAAGTGAAGTAGTGCATCGGGAAGTTAGCAGGCTGTACCCCAGGCTCATTAGCGTCCGCCGCTACGCTAAGTCCATTGTAGAGATAAGCCAACCCGGCGATCCCTACTGATAACTGCAAACCGGCCACCATTCGATGCGCCGGGTAAAAGACAGAGGACCGCATAAGGCGTGGGTGCATGGGAAGCGCGAAGCTGCATAGCCACAGACCCAAGAACCCTATGAAAAAGGTCTCCTCATCCATGCCAAGAACGGCGATCTCTGAGAAAGGGACGCTGGCAGTGCCGGGGAGGTAAAAACCCCGCTGATCAATTTCCGATGAAGGTCGGCGGTCCAGGCCAAAACCAAAGGGGTCAGTAAGCTGGGCGAACTTCTCACCCTGCTCTGATAAAAACTCCGGGCGAATAAAACGAGCAACGAAGTCCGCGAAACTAATGCCTCGGTCGCCTAATTCCAAATGGAGCTCCTCGTAAATCTCCAATACCTTCACCAGGCCCGGATGCTGATGCTGAATGGCATTTTCCGGAGTTAAGTCGAATACCACCTGCTTGGTGGCAAAGACGTACTCGTCAGGAGGAAGCAGCTCTTCATAGTGCTCCCCCCTCGCCGGTAAACCTGAAAGCTCAACGAATTCCTCTAGAGAAATGGAGACTTCCCTATCCGCTGTCAGGAAAGTATGTGTGGGGATATTCCATTGTTCAATGAAGGCCTTTGTCCACCACGTTGGAAGAGTAGGATACTCGAAAAGCGAGACGTAGACGGCGGAGTATAAACCAATCTTCGTCAGGTGAGCTCTTTTCGCCGCTAAAATGTACCGGGCCCATGGCAGGTATCCAGCAAGCGGTCGCGGATTCAATCCAATGTTGTAAGCCTGTCCCCAAGGGCGTGCTTCACCCTGACAGATTCGCCTTCCCAAGATATCTATGGCCGGCGGCGGCTGCACCGGAATAGCGCCGATTGCAGGCTGGAGGAGGTCGTCGGAATTCCAATTTTTAACCTCCACGGCATACTCCACCGGGGGTTTGTCCGCATAGGGGATCGTAACTATAGGTTCGGAGGGCGAGGCGGAACTAAAACTGCGACGACCCTGGATGATTTGGCTATACCACCTTCCCCACAGATGAAGCTTTTTGCATTCAGGATCGTGAACTTTAATAAGAGCAAACACCACCCGATCCACTGGCGCATGGGGGAACCCTCCTTCCGAGCGAACGAAGGGAAAAGACAAGTCGTCAGACATCTTTTCTGTATAAATATATATATATATATATCATTAGTGGCCTGACGCTTAACATCTAAAAAAAAAATATAATAAAAAAAATATAATAATAAATAAAAATCTTGCTCCACACTGTGATGCAGTGGGTAGGGAACCAAAGGGGGACCCACAAAATCAAGATGACGGCGCATCATTTGATAAGACAATCCCACCATTGGATGAGACTGTCAGTCAATTAAAAGACCCCCAAGAGAATATCCTCATTGGGGGGATCCCTAGAGACAAGGAGAAAATCTCCTCTTTTCAGAGCAAAGCTCTGCCACAGAGTGACATTTGTCAAACTCCTGTTTCAAAGGAATAAAACTTCTTAAAAAAAGAGCCTAGCTCTGTAGTAGCTCGGGACTGCACCCAACTGCTACTTGTTTGCACGACTCCTTTGAGCCGTGGTAGGGTAGCAATCTAAGAACAGTGGGACACACTCGAGGCAAAGCAGCAGTGTCAAGTCTGCGGACTATGCTGTACTCATGTCACCTGAGAACTGTTCACTGACGAATGGTATAAAACCAACCAACAGTTCCCTGTGAGTCCTGTCCGGTGTACCCGTAACCTAACGAGCACCTGCATACTATCTCCAGTACAACGTACTGACGGCTGTGGGACAGACCATCTTCCCAACTGGGATGAGAAGTGTACACACTAGTCTACTCCGGAGTATCGATGCTCTGTCTCGATAATCCTACGACTAGGGACCTAAATAAGGATGTGCTTGTAGACTATCCATCCCCTACTAGTGTGACTGCCATTACAACGTTGGTAGTCAAGCAAGATCCTAAGAGCTCTATCAATACGTATACTCACATATTAAGATAGAAAAACCAAGTAGCATACTACCATGTTTAGCAAGACTGTTATATACATGTGAATATCCCAAGCTTCCATTAAGTAATATACAAACTAGTATGATACAATAATGGCCCCTATGGCATATACACTAACAGCGCTCAAACTGGGTGGCGTGTATGTATTGATTACAGAAAACTCAATGCTGCAACGAGAAAAGACCAATTTCCTATACCTTTCATTGACCAGATATTAGAACGCTTAGCTGGACATGAATATTATTATTTCATGGACGGATACTCTGGCTATAACCAGGTCCCTATTACCGAAAAGGATCAAGATAAAACCACATTTACTTGTCCTTTTGGTACTTTTGCTTATAGACGCATGCCCTTTGGGTTATGCAATGCTCCCGCTACATTTCAGCGGTGTATGATGGGGATATTCTCGGACATGGTCGAGAATTTTCTGGAGATTTTCATGGACGATTTTTCGATATTCGGAGATTCTTTTGATGATTGCCTATCACATCTTGACGCAGTTCTTACTCGTTGTAAAGATAAGAACTTAACATTGGATTGGGAAAAATGACATTTCATGGTCCAAGAGGGAATTGTGCTTGGACATGTCATTTCACGGAAAGCCATTGAGGTTGACAAAGCTAAAATAGATGCCATTCATAACTTTCCTCATCCCAAATGCGTCAAAGATATACAATCTTTTCTTGGCCATGCAGGCTTTTACAGGAGATTTATTAAGGATTTTAGCCAAATTGCTAGACCCTTAACTCTTCTCTAGGCCAAGAACACAACCTTTCATTTTGACTCGGATTGTGAGGCTGCATTTGACTCACTTAAGAATTCCCTCACTACAGCCCCCGTTCTATCATCTCCTGATTGGAACCACCCGTTTGAGCTAATATGTGATGCATCGGATTTTGCTGGTGGTGCAGTCTTAGGACAACACATTGATAAGATGCCATATGTGATTTATTAAGCAAGTAAGACCCTGAATGATGCTCAAATTAATTATACAACCACCGAAAAAGAACTTTTGGCAGTTGTATTTGCATTAGAAAAATTCAGGCCTTACTTGATTGGCTCATCAATTGTTGTGTACACTGACCACTCCGCCTTAAAATATCTTTTAGCGAAGAAGGATGCTAAAGGTAGGTTAATACGTTGGATCCTTCTATTATAAGAATTTGATTTCGTCATTAGAGATAAGAAAGGATGTGAAAACGTAGTAGCCTACCATCTTTCACGCATCTCTTCTTCACCTGTGACCCTGCCAATTAATGACTCTTTTCCGGACGAACAACTCTTGAATGTATCCACTGAACCTTGGTTCAGGGATATAGTGAATTATCTTGCAATGGGACTTATTCCCCGTGAATGGTCGAAATAGGACAAACATCGATTTCTATCCTAAGTAAAACACTTTTACTGGGATGAACCCTATTTGTTTAAGTATTGTCCTGACCAGATCATTCGCAGATGTGTCCCCAATGATGAATTGAAAAGCGTTCTATCTTTCTGTCATGATCAGGCATGTGGAGGTCACTTTGGTCCTCGAAAGACGGCGGAGAAGGTTTTGCAATGCGGTTTTTACTGGCCGACATTATTCAAAGTTGCATTTGATCATTGCAAAACCTGTCTACAGTGTCAACACACGGGTAGGATTTCTCAGAGAAATGAAATGCCACTTCAACCGATCTTGGTGGTTGAAATTTTCGACGTTTGGGGTATTGATTTTATGGGTCCTTTTCCCAACTCTTTTGGGAATTTGTACATATTGCTTGCGGTTGATTATCTCTCGAAATGGGTGGAATCTATTTCTTGTCGCACTAATGACAATAAGGTTGTCATTAAGTTCCTTAAAGAAAATATCTTTTCGCGATTTGGACACCTTCGTGCTATCATTAGCGATAACGGGACGCATTTCTGTAATCGGTCTTTCGAGACTTTGATGCGGAAATATACAATCAACCACAAACTTTCGACACCATATCATCCCCAAACGAGTGGGCAAGCTGAGGTTTCCAATAGACAAATCAAACAAATTTTGGAGAAAACAGTTTCTAAAAACTGAAAAGATAGGTCAACCAAATTGACAGATGCTCTTTGGACATTCCGTACTGCATATAAAACTGATTTAGGTATGTCTCCTTATCGTCTAGTGTTTGGTAAGGCTTGCCACCTTCCGGTCGAAATTGAATACAAAGCAATGTGGACCATTAAGAACTGAACTTTGACTAAATCAAGCCTGCAACTTTCGGAAGCTGCAATTAAACGAGCTAAGTGAACTCCGTGATGAAGCTTATGATAATGCTGTGATTGTAAAGAATCGGACTAATGTATTTCACGATAAAAACATTTTGAGAAAAACTTTTACCCCAGGTCAACAAGTCCTTCTTTACGATTCACGTCTCCATCTTCATGCGGGTAAGCTACGATCTCGGTTGAAAGGACCATTTGTTATGCGGTATGTATATCCACACGGGGCAGTTGATGTTGAAAACGGTATAATTTTCAAAATAAATGGGCATAGATTAAAACCGTATTTTTCCACTGACCCCTCAGAGGAGCTCCTGTTTTTACAGAAGCCGTTTTATAATGACTGATTTTCCTCCACCTCACCTCCATGTCTTGGTAATATTGTCTCATCTTTTAGAATGGAGGTGAGTCAACTTGTACATACATATAAAAAAAATATATAAAAAAAAAAAAAATTGTACATAAATAAAGAATAAGTTTGGGGGAGATTCTTACGATCATATTTCATCTCCCCCGTTAATAAATTTTTCCTCCCAAATTTATAGGTTTTTGAGATTTAACAGATGGCAACAGTGAGGACATTGTTGTAAACAAGTTTGGGGGAGGTTTGTGCTTATTTACACATCACTTTGTATCATATTTTGCATAAGTACAAAACATATAATAAAAAAATGCGTACATAAATAAGATAATAAAAGATTAGAAAGTGAAAAATTACATTTAAAAGATTGGAAAAATTTAAGAAAACCAAGAAAATTTGAAGTTTTCTTAAACAAAACTAGTAATAAATAGTTATGAGCCGTTGTCACAAGGGTTACTAAGATGAAAGAATTCACTAATCTGAGGATAAAAATAAGTCCGAAAAATAGTTCTTATTCTGGAAGCCAAACATTTGAACGTTGATACGCACTTACACACGTCTTGGAACTCGGGATAGTAGAGGATATCTTGAAATGCTCTTGTCTAAAATCCAAAGTATGAAGAAAATAATAAATGAAGCATAAAAAGATAAAATGGTGTAGAAAAATGAACACTGGTTTTGTAATCACCAAGGCAGCATAAAAAAATATAGCGAGGGTGCTTCATCACCTAGTGCCTTAGACCAACTGGTTTGGAAGTCACTGCTAAGTCTTAAGTGTTGCAAAACGAGGAAAATACTAAATACGCCTAATAAGCAAGCACATGAGTAATCGGTCGGTTAGTACTTCAAGAAGTATTAACGGTCGCATGAAGAATGTGTGAGCAAATCCATCTAAATATTCACCGACTAAAAAGTACTGAGGTAGATGGACAAGAGTATGATAGCTTGAATTGAATTCTCCGAGTGTAGGGATGTTCTTTACACATACGTAGGGGTATATGATCGGTGTTTGGAAGAAAGGTAGGAATGAAGAATAAAGACGATGTTTTATTGAGGTATGATGTGATTTCTAACATTTTTTCATGACTATTAAGATAGGGCTTATGACAACCGAAAAGCTAGTGTAGTTGAAAACTCTGATTTTCAAAGTCTTTCTTTTACAGTTCTTATCTTTATATATAAATTTCACAGTCTTCCTTTTATTATGGGATTTTATGGGTGCAATCCGCTGAAAACCCTCAGGAGACAACACTCCTCTTATTAGGGACACTTAGAGATTTAAAGGCTTGTTGCATATGCTCAGTACAATCGTGTTTGCCTACGAAAGTGTGCTAGTTAGTTTTTCTTTTTCTTTCTATTTTCTTCTTCTCTTGAATAAAAGATTTTTGCTCGAGACGATCAAAATTAAGTTTGGGGGAATTTGTTTAGTCGAAAATATTGCATTCTGTAACACATCAATTTCCTCATTATTCTAATCATCTAACGATAGTTGATATAAATATAACACATATTACCAGTTTTTCTGGAAAATACTAAATACCACGTGTTATAGTATATTCAATATTCTTTACAGGAAATTATGTGTTTATTACTTCAAGCATGATATTGTATATCTCAACACTTTTCATCAAGATTTTGTGTAGAAAATTATTCAGGTCAAAGAACTGGAATCGCAAAATTGCCGATAAAATGCAGCAAATCAAAGACTTAAAACGTGGCAGAGATTTAGAAGAGATTAAATGATTCCAGACATCAAAAGAACACCCAAAGACCAACACCAAGACATCCTAGGAAAATGAGCCAATGAACTCAGCAAATGGCCGTGGAACCGCGGCCGAGTTGGCCGAGTTGTCGCGGTTCCGCGGCCGAGTTAGGGCATCCGATGACATGTTCTCTCCAGAAACTTCATTCTAACCTCCTAACTTCCTCAAGACGCTTCATTACCACGTGGATTCTTCTGGAAGGTTGTGCATAACAACCTTCTTCTAGAAGGCTCCTTGTAACAACCTCATTCTAGAAGGCTCTCTCTAACAACATAGCTTATGAGGGAAGATTCATTTGAGATTTATAAAAGGGGATCTAGATCTAATGGTTGGGGGTTGTTGAATATTGAGCCAAATCATTGCACAAGTTGAGTGACACAACTTGATCCAAAACAAAATCCAAATCAAATTCCAATTTCAAGATCAAGATCCATTGAGAGCAAAATCAAGCGACAATCGAAAATCCTTTATCGCAACGCTGATCATCATCAAGAGCAAGAGATCCGCATCCGATCCACGAGTCACGAAGATCGAGCCGAGCAAAGATCGACGACAAATTCCCTTTCAAAGGAGAGATCGAGAGCTAGTCTTGTAAACTCAAATTGAGAGGTGTAATTTGAAGGAGATTTAATAAAGGTGATAATTATAATTGTCGCTTTCTTTACATTCTTGCATTATTAAATTCTTCGTTCTTGATTCATTAATTTTCATGATGCGTGAGTGAAATCTCCTCTTGTAAAGGATTCGAGAGAATCGGTAGATCAAGTGATGATAAAATCCTAATACTAATCTTAAGTCTTATGAGATTTGTGAACTTTAGGAAAAAGAATTATCAATGACCTAATTTGGATCGGGATCACATTCTTGCTAATTTCGTTGCAAATTAGGGATTAAATAAATTGATGACTCTCTTTGCTAAAGGCTAGATCCGAATGATGATCAATGAAAAGACAAGGGATAGAGAAGGAGAAACCCTAGTTTCTTCAATAGATCCCTAATCTTCCTTCATCATCATCGTCTTAGTTACAATTCATCAATAGATAAGATAAGTCATTGTTATATTCATCATTGTTACTAATTTGATCGAATTCTACAAGCTATTCTTCATAATCTTGATAATTCAAATTGATATTGGACACTTTCTTGATTTCTAATTCTTGAATATATTCTTGATTTTCTTGAAATGATAACTCAATCAAATCTCGAATTACTTTCTTGAATTTGCTTTTATATTTTCATTTCGACTCATCTAAAGCAAGATTGAATAAGTACACGCGTCTCAGTGGACGATCCGTATTCATTAACGAGCTACATCGACACCGTTAATTGATTGCGGTTATAAATTCTTTGATTGTGATAAACTTTTCATTCATACAACTCCACAATCCAAATAAATAGATCAATCAACAACCTAAGCAATATAACACAAGAACCAGCAACTGAAAACATTCTTTATATATTCCTTGAATCTTACAATTTCATATACTTTGAATCTGTCCTAACCTAAATTTTTCTTTCAAAGTTATAGATTCCCCAAACAACACCAGCACGAATGTCAACAACACTCTCCCACCACTACCACCCACACCTACCGTTGCTGCTCTGATCAACGAGCAGACGGTTCTGCTTGAAGCAATCCGCAGCCTCCTGGAAGAACAGCAGCAGCAGATTGTTATTCTCTTGAAACATCCAGAAGCGGAAGCACCCGGTGTGAAGCAATTTCGGGTATTGCACCCCAAGATCTTTTCGGGAAAAGAGAGCCCTCTGGAAGCGGAGGAATGGGCTCAAAGCGTTGAAGATGACCCGGCAGTAGCACAAGTGCCAGAGATTGCTTGGGCTCGAGTTGCAAAGCTGCAGCTCACCGATAATGCACGGGTTTGGTGGAAGGTGGAAGAAAGCCGTCTTGACCAACCTATCGAATGGAAGACTTTCTGTGACGTGTTCGATGCAAAGTACTTTCTTGAGATTGCCCGCTTTGATATGGAACAACAGTTCATCCATCTGCAACAAGGTTCAATGTGGACCAAATCTGTAGATGAGTATGATGCCGAGTTTACCATGCTCAGTAGGTTTGCGGTCCATCTCATACCGACTGCTGAGATCAGAGCTAAAAGATTTCAGTAAGGGTAAGACCCGGAAATCCAAGCTGCATTAGCTACAGGGGATTTCCCAACCCATGATTTGGCTTTGAAGGCTGCCCGACGATATGAGGCAGTGGTGAAGAGGAATGGCATACCTCAATCTGCCGGAGTGAAGCGTCCTGCCACTCAGATGGCAGGGGAGCCTCTTCAAGGCCAACTGTTCAACTCAGGAGATCGGAAGAAATCAATAATCAGCCAAGTCCCGACTTTTGCTTCTATTGCAAGAGGGAAGGACACTTATGGAATGACAGTAGGTGCGCAAAAAGTCTATGCTTAGTATGTGGCGCATCCAATCACGGAATTGGAAACTGTCCTTATAGACGCAACCCAGCTCACACACCCACCAACTACCCGCAGCAGCCGGCTATCCAGGCTCCTGCACCTCGTCTTGCACTCCCTGCTCCACCACCTGCACAGCCTATTCGCCAATTCCATCAGGTTCTGAGGAACATGCCTTGAAGACAGAGAAACATGCCCCAAGGACAGAGGAATATGCCCCCAGTAAGGAGGAATGAACCACGACGTCAGGCTTTCACATTAGCAGCCGTAGAAGCAGAGGCTGTAGACCAAGGTAACACTGGTAATTCTCTTCAACCATTTCAAACCATTGTACCACTTGATATTTTTTTCATATACTATCAGTACTTCTATCACCAAACTTTTCTTGAATCGTTACACTTTCCTTTTACAAATTTCGAGGACGAAATTTTTATAAGGAGGGTAGAATGTAACAACCCTAAACTTTCTGTAATTTTTTTTTTCAAAAATACAGAAAGGGGTACTTGAGCCTGAGCACAAGTTATAAATTTGATTTGCTTTTGAACAGTAAGAAGGAGCTTGTAGCTCATTGGTAAGACCTTGCACTGCTGAACCAAAGCACCAGAGTTCAAATCCCATCAACCACACATTTTTTTAATTAAATTCTTTTAATATTTTAGAAGCCCAAGAGTCTACACGTGTACTACACGTAATAGTGTAAGTTACAAAATAAAAAAACGTGACCACGAGGCTAGACCAAGCGTCAGGGACACGTGGCATCAAGACGCGCCCCGACTCGCCCAACTCGGGCCGGCGACTCGATTGACTCGGCCGGCGTTGCCGGTCTAACTCGGTCCGATCCCACTTTTTCTTGAACCCCCTGCACCCTTTGGACTCCCCCACTCCCCCTGCACTGTTTAAATTTTCTGCAATTAACCAGAGAATTAAAATACCCCTTTTTAATCCTTTTTAATGCAAATTTAAATACAATTTTTATCACACCCTTTCACTACCTTAAATCCTAGAATTTTCCTATAAATACCACACCTCAAATCACCCCCCTCACTCACAAATCCCTGCCCAAACTCTCAAGAAAATTTCCAAGACTTTTTGTGTGCAAGTGGAGTTAACAAAGGGTGAAGCTCCAACGAACTTCCGACGACGATCCGAGTAGATTTCGATGACGAAATGATGCAGCGGCACTTCCTACCTCTTCCTCCTTCTCTCTTCTAATCTAATAACCTATAAGTCCCTAATTCTTCTTCTTTTCTTTATTCTAAAAATATTCAAAACTAAAACCCGACGGAAGCGGAGTTAATCTGAATTTCGATTCGGTTTTTCCTTAAAAATTTCTATTTTTCTTAAACACAATAATACCAAACTCTTATGTCATGATCATTAAACATTAACGAAGATAATAGAACAAGTTTGGCATCAAAATAATAACCGTAGTAAGTTTTATTCCACTTTTACATTAAATTACCCTTATATTTCATTTCGACATACTTGAACTTTTTAAAACCGTATTACCTTAGAAAACTCACGAGGTAATGACCTACCTCCTCAGAACACTCATATGTAACATAGCACGATGGAATTTGGGAACATAGATCTGAGAAAAATACGACTTTTCATATAACTACTTTCGACTATTAAAACCTTTTTCTACAAGAAGTGTATTTTAACAAATCTTTGCAATTGGGCCTCTACAACCCATTTGGGAAACCCGTTCGGGATGGTGCTGATTATCTCACATCCTCAGGCTTAGTAGAGTGAGATGTAGAGCTCCGCAAAGAGCATACGATCTCGAAAGATTTAAAATACAATTTTCTTTAGAAAATGTGATTTCTATCATAAATAAAACTTATATTTTTAATAAATAAATATATATGTAATTAATATCAAAATACATATTTTTAATATTTATAATATTCCACATTTCCAAAATTCAAGAAAAAACATTCCATTTACAAGAAAATACCACACAATTCCAATATTACAAATAATACCACATATTATGAAATTAGGTTTTTATTCACTAGAAATGTCGCATTGATAAAATATACATCAATGAAAACTCTAAAGATGATAATAAAATACTTGAGGTGTATTTTGAAAATTATACAATATTATTTTTACATAAAACCCCCTCAGTTATACTAAATTACAATAAGGACCCTAGTAAACATAGGTTTAAGCGGGACCAGTCTCTTGAGCCTCACGAAGCCGGAGATATGGGTGCTTGCCTATTTAAGGTAGACAACTTAACAAACGGTGTTATCAACACGGTAATTGTCTTTGAAAAAGAAACAAATCCTGTCGTCCATGTGCAACAGTTACCGATAGCACCAAAACATAATTCAGGGTGAAAGTACCAGGGGTTATATCCTGACTAAGTAGGATGAACAATATCAAGCATAGGGTACTAATGTATTAATAATATGAGTTAATGTAATATGGGGTGCAACTAGTTATGCAGAATTAATGGTATAGATACACAAATAAACATGGATGCATAAATAACTATCAGGGGTTACAACTATAGCTTCATGACTATGTAGGATGCATATTATCTAGCATGGGGTGCTAATGTAGAAGTAATATGGAATAACGTGTTATTGTATTCAACTAGATATGTAATTAATGGTATGAATGCACAAATAAACATGGATGCATAAATAACTATCAGGGGTTACAACTATAGCTTCATGACTATATAGGATGCACACTATTGAACATGGAGTACTAATGCAACAATAGTATGAAACAATGCGACATGGCATGCAAATTGATATATAATTAATGGTATGGATGCACAAACATTGATTAGGGTTACTGTTCCCCTCCGAACGGCGGCCCGGACTTCGCGTCCGTTGCCTGGGGTTCGGGGCAGATGCTATTTGGTTTTATCCGTCCACCTCTCCGAAGATGCCAAGTTGATTTATGGCACCGTGTACCGGAGGTTTAGACGGATACGGCCGATGTAGCAGACTTCGTCAGATTCCCCCTCAGGGTGAGGGGTTTTTTTGATTGTGGGGACGCTCTTCCCTGCAGGCGCAAGCCCCTGCAGTTAATTACGCTACCGCATCGCGGTAACAACTTTCTCCTTCTCCAGAATTTCACTTCGTGTCGTGTGTGTTTGTTTTGTTCGTGGTTGCCCGTGGATTGTATACGGAGACTGAGTGATGTCGTCACCCGTAGGACGTGGATTAGTCCAAATCCGTATTTAGTTAGATTTGGGTTTGGTGTTTTTAGTTTAAGGATGCATTAGCCGCGTTGCGGCTAAGACCAACTTAAACGTTCGTCAAGGATACGTTAGTCCTGTTTTAGACTAAGATCGACCTGACGTAGTGATTGATTTAATTATCTGGTTGTCGGGACTCGTCACCTCTCCGACGTCGTTGAGGGATTACAACGACAGGCGTCAGAGGAGTTCAGAGGTGTACCCTTGAACCAAAGTTGATTTGGAGTTTTATCGTTTATTTGAATATCTAAGGACACGTTAACCGTATTTGGGGTTAAGATCAACTTAGACGGGACCGTTTAGATCCAACAAAAGAGCGTTTGGGCCCTATTGTGCCAGTTTAGAGACGTGGCGGTCCATTGCCAGTTTAAGGACGTAGTGGTCCATCGCCAGTTTAGGGACGTGGTGGTCCAACATTAGTTTAGGGACGTTTCGGTCCGATATTAGTTTAGGAACGTTTCGGTCCGATATTAGTTTTAGGGACGTTTCGGTCCGATATTAGTTTAGGGACGTTTCGGTCCGATATTAGTTTAGGGACGTTTCGGTCCGATATTGATGTATGGTCGTTGGGACCCGTCACCTCTTTGACGTCGTTGAGGAATTACAACGAGGGATGTCAAAGGAGTTCGGAGATGTACCCTCGAACCGGTCGTGAATTGGTTTAGGAGAGCCATTTTGCTCAATCAATTTAATTTAAGGACTTACAGCCAGGATTGGGTTAAGTCCAATTTTTTTATTTTAGGCTCTGCCTGACTGAAAGAATCAGTCCAAACAGGGCTCTGCCCCTTTATTATTTTGCAATTTGACTTGGGCCAGGCCCTTAAGAATTTTCCAGACAGGGCTCTGCCCTTTTATTATTTTTTTCTTGATTTGGGCCAGGCCCTTTTAAATAATGAGTTGCACTTGTGCAGAAACTCAAGAATTTTCTTGATTTGGGCCAGGCCCTTTTAAATAATGAGTTGCACTTGTGCAGAAACTCAAGAATTTTCTAGATTTAAGAACAAAAGTGCATAGCACTTTTGATCTGAATTTGGATCAAAGGAAAACAAGTTTTTCTTCTTGTTTTCTCTGATTTTACAGAACCAAGGGTTCATATCAAGTGCAAGGCACTATTCATCTCTCTCTTTTTTTATTTAATTATTCATTTTTTATCCTCTGTTCTTCATAGATTTTTCTTTTCTTCCAAAAGAAGTTTTTACCTCTTTTTTTTTGTTCTTGAATAATCTTCAAGAGTTCTTTCTCTTCTCTTTTTTTTTGCCAGAAGTTAATTCTTCTCTTGATGATGATGATGATCCCTTTGAATGAGGTCTGGGGTCTTATTTATAGTGCTCACAAATTTGTTGAATTTGTTACCAAGATCTCTCCTGAATAATTTTGGGAATTTTCCCACCATTGGATCTTTGATCCAAGGGTCCCTGTTTTACAGAAGAAATCTTCTTGTTTTAACAAGAACAGAAAAGATTTACTTAAATTTTCATTCTGTTGCTGCGCAACTCACCAGCGCGTGACACGTGTCGCGCTGCCGTGCGCTTGCGCAGTTGCGATTGCGCAACTGCGCAGACACGTGTCGCGCTGCCGTGCGCTTGCGCAGTTGCGATTGCGCAACTGCGCAGACACGTGTCGCGCAGCCATGCGCTTGCGCAGTTAAGTCTTACTTATGATTTTTTAAAGAGCCTTGCTCTGATTGGACGCACTGCCTTGGGCGTTACGCTGCCGAATCAACTTCTGCCATGTGGCAAATTGCGCGCTGCGCACGGGAACCGAAGCGTTGCTTCGAAATTTGAATTTTCAAAATTCAAGTAGAGCCTTGCTCTGATTGGGGGAAACAGATGCCCCCCCACCGTTGCGCTCACGTGGCGCGCACGTGAGTGCAGCGGTGGCAAGATCCTCACCGTCGGATCGAAGGGTCAAGTGAACAGGCGCAGGCGCCTATAAATTGGACCCTTGGTCCTTGGTAATTCTTTACCATTTTCAAGAATTTGAATTTCAGAGCCTTGCTCTTGCTTGAGAACTTCCAGAGCCTTGCTCTTGTGATTTCCCTAAGAACTTCCAAGTTCTAATCTTAGAACCATTCTACGTAAAATTAAATTAATTTAAATTAAATTTAATTAACAGAGCCTTGCTCCTATAGATCTTTGATCTAAAGGAAACCCCTTTGGGGTTTCTTCAACAGAGCCTTGCTCTTATAGATCTTTGATCTAAAGGAAACCCCATTGGGGTTTCATCCACAGAGCCTTGCTCTCAAAAATTTACAGAGACTCTGTTCCTCGGTTTTAACCCATGAACAGAGCCTTGCTCATAGATCAACTAGAAAACTTTTTAAAAGTTTCCATGGATCTTTAAGATCCCAAAATTTTAATTCTTAGGAGTTATAAATTTTTTTATTCTTGGAGGCAGTGGCGGTTAGACAGGATTCGTCTCTCCCGGTATTGGGGGTTGATATCGCGCTGTGTCAGAGAGCCATTACGCAAAGTCCCTGGCCAGGGCAAGCGAGATTTGCTGGTAGGTTCCAGTAGTTTCTCAGGGTGTAATGGGCTTCGCTCCGACATGACTTATACCGCTATTAGGGGACTGACACTTGCCGCCCCCCTAGGCCCGATATGCGATAGTCTTAGACGAACAGACCGGACTGTACGGAGATTGTCACATCAGACTCAGTAGGAGTTCGGATGGGTTTCCTCATCGGCCTTCTTATCGACATCTACCTGGGGACCGTTACGTACAGCTAGTGCCGCTTGCGGTCTGTGGTTAAACCCACTGCCAGCGTAGTAGTCGAGTCTCTAGAGTCCCACAAAAAGAGTTTTCCTATTCCAGGCGAAACGATATAGAGGTCTTATGGTTTTACGACAAGGGTTCGGACGCATACGTGTGTTTACGCACGTACGACATCCGGACAGTTTTTACTAGTCGGCTTTGGTTTAAGCCAGTTTCTAGTATCCGGTTATTGGATTTATACAGTCTAAAGTTTTTCCGTGTTTTCACGGATAGGAGGGGCGTTCTCGTAATTGCGCGAGAAGCTTCTAGAAGATGACTTGGGGGTTAAGGCGGCATATGCATTAAATGAGATTAGTGAGTCATTTGAGTGATTCATCCAAGTCATTAATGCATCATAAATGCTTAATGACTCATGGAGATGAATCACCCTCTTATATTTATTAAGCATGATAATTAATCATTTATTTTCTTTTATTTGGATAAATCATAATGCTTGATATATATTATGATAGCTCATTTTCTCATCTCACTCTCTTGCTCACTTTCTCTCTCCTCAAGCTCTCCCTCTTCAAACCCTAATCCTCCCCTTTCATGTGTTGAGTACAAGAATTAGATTAGACTACTTAATCCTTAACCATTCTCTATATCACCTAGGTTGCTTAGATTAGCGATTTAAGAAACCTAGTTACCTCTAGTTTGAGGTGAAGCTTGTAGTAAAGCTCTCGGGTGGATCTTCTACTACTTAGAGAAGGCCGGAGAGGACGTGGAGAACGACCGGACGAAGGACTCGGTTCTACAGGTATAATCACTCTTCATAGTAGTTGTTAACTCCTATGTTATGCAAAGATTCTCGGTTAGTCGATGTTTACGCTTTAAACAAGATCGTTTTTCATTATTCCGCCTCCCCGCAAGTCGTGGGGTGTTGTACATCGACTTACAGTGGTATCAGAGCCTCGCTAAACAATAATTAACTCATTAGCAAAGTCATAAGAATTTCGAACGCAAAAAGAACCGAAAACATCATCGAATTATCTCAGTTTCTGTCGAATTTAAAACTGGCTCTAAAAATTTTTCAGAGAGCTTCAAAATAACAAGCAGGAAAAACTAGGGCTACTGCAGAAATTTGGACCTGTGGCTCGGCCAACTCACCGCGGAACCGCGGCGGATCCAAGCGATCCGCCGCGGATCCGCGGCCGAGTTGGGGCCGAGTCAGCCCCAATTTCATCAGTAACTCCTAGGTGTTAATAATGATGTTTCTGGGATATTTTATTTTCTGCTAAGATCTCAGGTGCACAGAGAAGTTTTAGAGTAGAATCTAAAGTGTTTTGCTCGATCGAAATTTTACGATGTTTGCTAAAATGATTATATCTGTGATTGTATAATGTGTTCGTAAACCTCCCCTAACTGCTAGTATGTCGGTTGGCAGGGGGTTGCACATTTCTGTAATGGTTTTTACTGTTTGTGGTTATGAACTGTATTGGATTGTTGTGATGATTAGCCGGGGTTTGAGATGGGTTGTTATATTCATTCATTCGATGTAATTGTAATATGTTGTAATATTATTTTGCGGGACGCATCCAGGTTGCGGATGTAGCCACCGTTGTATTATTTCATTTTACTGTTTTTTGCTCCTAGGATAGACCCAAGATGGGGTGCACAAACTACCGGGTACTTTGAAGTGTTTAGTGGCCTACTCACTTTGTTGAGGGAGACCGCTTCAATTCGGGTATTTGGCGGGTAGTTTGTCGTACCCGTAGGGGTCTAGGGTGGGGTAATGGCTATTCATCACAACTGTGTAATCCGTCTTTTGTTGCAGGCTCTAAACAAACACGGATTGCTTGCAAATCCAATAAAGTTCATATGAGATCTGGAATGCCTATTATTGCGTCTGACGAATGTACAATATCTATATATGATAGCTATTTAGACGTCACTTATATTTTACACCCGTGCTAACCCAGCCCCCACTCTGCCGTTAGTTAAGTAACCTAACGGGTGATGACGGGACCCCGTGGCGAATGCGGATGGCATAAAAGGACGTTGTATTTTCGTTGTTTTCTATAATGATAGGTTAATGATGGGACGCATTATTTATAATGCAAAGAAAATAAACCAAAAAGTTGAATCGTTGGAACAATTTAAAAGAAACCAATCGGTTATTTTAAAACAGATGATATTTTTAATTGCGGAGGTTTAACCACTCCTTTTAAAAGCTATCAGGTTCCTTCGGTCATATCAAGTTCACTACGTTCACGGTTTCGCCAAAACCATTCGTAGCCCTCCGTCGTTTCATTTGGGTATTCAGTAGTATTCAAGCTATGCATTTTGGCCAAAGTCAAGGCATAGTGTTTGGTAGCTGCTGGGTATTCATTTGTTGCATAGATAGATGAGTTAGTTTGGGACAGTCATATTATCATTTGACCAAAGTCAGGGGTATGTACGGATGGGTTCAAATTGACAAGATAATGACGGGTAGAACTTGACATGTGACTTATGACATTTTGACCAAAGCCAAGGTCATAAGAGCATGGGGCAAAAACTAATATCGGGAATTTCTAAAGAAACTGAAATTTGCAAAGAGATGCATACCATTTGGAGTTTGATGAATGTTGGTAGCATTCCTTCAACATTATCATATGATGATATTTGGATCTCTATCCTACTGTGAGTATATGCTACTCATCAGGATATTCGTCACTTAACAATCAATGCTATAAACCAAGTAGGTGTCAAGAAAGGTGTCAGCGGGGTTACGCCCCCAGAGAAAAGAGGTTATTTAATTAAGGAACTTCGCGAAAGCGTTGGAAAACCTCCCTCGAAGTACCGACACCAGCCTGGCTGAACGGTTAAGCAATTATTGTACAGTGAGAATAGTCCTGGCTAATTCTTCTTTTATGGTTTGAGGAAGAATTCGAGAAACAGTGGGAGCCATCCAGTTTAGATAAATTAAAAACCATTCTAAACTTGTAAGAGCATCATGCTAAAGAGTTTTCTTCTCTCTCTCCTAATTGCAGCGACCCTGAAAATGACTGGACTTAAGTTACTTTTAAAGAAAAATATACTGACAGGACCAAACTATAAAGATTGGCTGCGGAATGTCAAAATGGCTTTGACCTATGACAAATTGGGGTACGTCCTCACCGCTAAGGCACCTGCTGTCCCTGGTCCCAAATCCAGTAATGCGGATAAGGAAATCCGCAAAACCTGGGATTTCGATTGCGCGAAAGCCAAGTGCATCGTGCTTTCCTCGATGAACAATGAACATCAGAGGAGGCACGAGGATATGGAACTAGATGCCATATTTCTCCATACAAAGGAACTTTATGGAGAGCAATCTCGTATAGCAAGATACGAGACCTCTAAGAACTTGTTTCGAGCGAGGTTGGCTGTCGGGTCATCGGTAGGAGAACATGTCCTAAAGATGATCGGCTATATAGAAGAGCTCGCAGACCTTGGGACGACTTTGGATAATGAGCTCTATACAGACCTTATTCTCCAGTCCCTTCCTTCCACCTACGCCCAGTTTATCCTGAACTTCAACATTCAAAGAAAAGAAGTTGAACTTCCGGAACTCCTGAACATGTTAAGGAGTGCAGAGGGCACCTTGCAGAAGGCAAGGGAAACACCCGCTATGTTTGTTAGCGGTGCTTCTTCTTCCGGGTCTAAGGCTAGGGCCAAAGGAAGGAAAAAGAAGGCCGCCCCCAGACCTAGAGGAGGTGTAAGTAAGGTGGGAGGGAAGGGAAAGAAAAAGTTTGCGGTACCGGTAGTGGGCCAGGATGAATGCTTCCATTGTCACAGGAAAGGGCACTGGAAGAAGGATTGCAAGGCGTGGAACGCCAAGAACCAGGAACCGAAGCAAGCTGTGGCTTTGACTTCAGGTGTGTTTGTAATTGAGAATTGTCTGTCAATCAACTCTACTTCCTGGGTATTGGATACCGGATCAGGATCTCATATTTGCAATTCATTGCAGGCACTGAGAAACCGTAGAGTGCTAAAAGAAGGTGATATGACCCTGATGGTTGCTAACAGAGCTAGCGTGGGAGCTATGTCCGTAGGGGATTATCACCTGGGATTGACGAGTGGACACATTTTGGTTTTACATAACTGTTTTTGTGTACCTAGCTTAACGTGTAATATCATATCTGTTTCCTTGTTATCAAATAAAGGTTATGATTTCACGTTTGGAAGTGGTGTTGTTAACATCCACCTTAATCATAGTTTGATTGGGTCCGGTACACTGGAAAACGGTATATATGTGTTAAACCAACTCCAAATTTTCAATGTCCAGAACACACTAAAAAGAAAGTCTCCAAATTTAAATAAAGCTTTCTTATGGCATTGTAGACTGGGTCACATCAATGAGAGAATGTTGACTAAGTTACATAGAGAAGGATATTTGGACTCGTTCGAATATCAAACTTATGACACTTGTCAATCTTGTCTCAAAGGAAAGATGACAAAGACTCCATTTACTGGATATGGAGTAAGAGCGAGCGAGCTCTTAGGACTCATACACAGCGATGTATGTGGTCTAATGTCTACACATGCAAGAGGTGGTTTTTCCTATTTCATTACTTTCACGGATGATTACTCAAGGTACAGATTCATTTATCTGATGAAACATAAATCCGAAGCTTTTGAGAAATTCCAAGAGTTTAAGAATGAAGTAGAAAACCAAACCGGCAAAAGTATCAAGACACTAAGATCTGATCGAGGTGGTGAATACTTGAGTGCCGAGTTCCTAGGTTACCTAAAAGAGAGAGGAATTCTCTCTCAGCTTACTCCTTCATACACTCCACAGCATAACGGTGTATCGGAGAGACGGAATCGAACCCTATTGGATATGGTGCGTTCCATGATGAGTAATGCTGAGTTACCGCGATCTTTTTGGGGTTATGCGCTAGATTCATTGGCATATCTTCTGAACAGGGCTCCTACCAAGACTGTGCCAACCACCCCATATCAGATGTGGAGTGGAAAGAAACCCCATCTTCAGCATATGAAGATTTGGGGATGTCCAGCTTTTGTTAAAAAGCAGCATGTGGACAAGCTTGAGACACGATCAGTAAAATGTAAGTTTGTGGGATATCCAAAGAACTCCAATGGATATTATTTCTATTACGCAGAGGAACAAAAGGTTTTTGTTTCTCGTAATGCCCATTTTCTGGAACAGCAGTTTTTAGAAAAGGAAATAAGTGGGAGCGAAATAGAACTGGAAGAAATTCCAGAACCACAAACTAATACTGAAAGTTTGGTAGAACAAGTAGTTCAAGAAGAACAGGACATTCCCGCACCCCTCCGCAGGAGTAGTAGGCCGTCTCATCCGCCTGAGAGATACTATGGTTTTCTCATAGATGGGGATAGAGAGGATTGCATCATAGATGATGACGAACCTACTGGCTTCCAGCAGGCCATCCAGAGCGGCGACTCGGTATGATGGCTAGATGCAATGCGGACCGAAATGGAGTCCATGTACACCAACAAAGTATGGACTTTGGACTTTGCTCCAGATGGGGTAAAACCCATAGGATGCAAATGGATCTTCAAGAAAAAGATTGGTGTAGATGGACAGGTGGAAACCTATAAGGCTAGACTTGTTGCAAAGGGTTTTCGCCAAAGACCTGGTTTGGACTATAATGAAACTTTTTCTCCAGCGGCTATGCTCAAATCCATTTGGGTCCTTCTTGCTATTGCTGCCTTCCATGATTATGAAATCTGGCAGATGGACGTAAAGACGGCTTTTCTGAATGGAAATTTAGAAGAGTGCGTCTATATGGATCAGCCAGAGGGTTTCAATCAGAGTGGGAGCAGCGGGAAAGTATGCAAGTTGCTTAAGTCCATTCATGGACTAAAGCAGGCATCGCGGAGTTGGAACATTTGTTTTGATGAAACAGTCAAAGAATATGACTTTATCAAAAATCCAGATGAACCGTGCATATATAGTAAAGTTGTAGCAAGAACTGTCATATTCCTCGTATTGTATGTGGATGACATTCTATTGATAGGAAATGACATTCCTATGCTACAATCTGTCAAAGGATTCTTGTCACACAGGTTCTCCATGAAAGACCTGGGTGATGCCTCTTACATTCTGGGGATCCGGATCTGTCGTGATGATCCAAAAGGATGTTGGGACTTTCACAGTCCAGGTATATCGACACTGTACTGAAAAGATTCAGTATGGAAGATTTTAAGCGCGGTAATCTACCGGCTTGTCACGGAATCACCCTATCCAAAGAGATGTCTCCCAAGACTGATTTGGAAAGGGAACGCATGTCTATTATACCCTACGCTTCTGCGGTAGGCTCTATAATGTATGCGATGTTGTGCACCAGACCAGATGTAGCTTACGCACTGAACGTGGTAAGCCGGTATCAGTCAGACCCAGGGGAGAACCACTGGATAGCAGTAAAGAACATTCTCAAGTACCTGAGGAGGACTAAGGAGATGTTCTTGGTTTACGGCGGAAAAGACCTCAGGATGGAGGCCTATGCTGATTCTGGCTTCCAGAGTGATAAGGACGATTCCAAGT
Organism: Agapanthus africanus; assembly: GCA_030015575.1. NCBI lineage: Eukaryota > Viridiplantae > Streptophyta > Magnoliopsida > Asparagales > Amaryllidaceae > Agapanthus > Agapanthus africanus. Next base: position 349,715,554 of record JASDDO010000004.1, read on the forward strand.
CCATGTCGGGTTATGTCTTTACCCTCAATGGAGGGGCAGTGTGCTGGAAGAGCTCCAAGCAGGATACCGTTGCTGACTCGACGATAGAAGCGGAGTATATAGCTGCTTGCGATGCCGCAAAAGAAGCAGTCTGGATGAAGAAGTTCCTAACAGAACTTCAGGTGGTTCCTACCATTGTTGATCCAATACCTCTGTATTGCGACAACAACGGAGCTATAGCTTTAGCGAAGGAACCAAGGTCCCATCAGAAGTCCAGACACATCTTAAGGCGGTATCACCTGATCAGGGAGATCATTGATCGTCGGGAGATCGAGGTTCGGAGAGTTGCTACTGAAGAGAACATTGCTGATCCATTCACAAAGGCCCTACCTCAGATTCAGTTCGAGAGGCTACTCGAGATCATCGGTCTTCGATATGCCAGTACATGGCCCTAGTGCAAGTGGGAGATTGTTAGTGTATATGCCCTAAGGGCCATTATTGTATCATACTAGTTTGTATATTACTTAATGGAAGCTTGGGATATTTACATGTATATAACAGTCTTGCTAAACATGGTAGTATGCTACTTGGTTTTTCTATCTTAATATGTGAGTATACGTATTGATAGAGCTCTTAGGATCTTGCTTGACTACCAGCGTTGTGATGGCAGTCACACTAGTGGGGGCTGGGTAGTCTACAAGCACATCCTTATTTAGGTCCCTAGTCGTAGGATTATCGAGACAGGGCATCGATACTCCGGAGTAGACTAGTGTGTACGCTTCTCATCCCAGTTGGGGAGATGGTCTGTCCCACAGCCGTCAGTACGTCGTACTGGAGATAGTATGCAGGTGCTCGTTAGGTTACGGGTACACCGGACAGGACTCACAGGGAACTGTTGGTTGGTTTTATACCAGTCGTCGGTGAACGGTTCTCAGGTGACATGAGTACAGCATGGTCCGCAGACTTGACACTGCTGCTTCGCCTCGAGTGTGTCCCACTGTTCTTAGATTGCTACCCTACCACGGCTCAAAGGAGTCGTGCAAACAGGTAGCAGTTGGGTGCAGTCCCGAGCACTTGGAGGCAGTGGCGGTTAGACATGATTCGTCTCTCCCGGTATTGGGGGTTGATATCGCGCTGTGTCAGAGAGCCATTACGCAAAGTCCCTGGCCAGGGCAAGTGAGATTTGCTGGTAGGTTCCAGTAGTTTCTCAGGGTGTAATGGGCTTCGCTCTGACACGACTTATACCGCTATTAGGGGACCCCCCTAGGCCCGATATGCGATAGTCTTAGACGAACAGACCGGACTGTACGGAGATTGTCACATCAGACTCAGTAGGAGTTCGGATGGGTTTCCTCATCGGCCTTCTTATCGGCATCTACCTGGGGACCGTTACGTACAGCTAGTGCCGCTTGCGGTCTATGGTTAAACCCACTGCCAGCGTAGTAGTCGAGTCTCTAGAGTCCCGCACAGAGAGTTTCCCTACTCCAGGCGAAACGATATAGAGGTCGTATGGTTTTACGACAAGGGTTCGGACGCATACGTGTGTTTACGCACGTACGACATCCGGACAGTTTTTACTAGTCGGCTTTGGTTTAAGCCAGTTTCTAGTATCCGGTTATTGGATTTATACAGTCTAAAGTTTTTCCGTATTTTCACGGATAGGAGGGGCGTTCTCGTAATTGCGCGAGAAGCTTCTAGAAGATGGTGACTTGGGGGTTAAGGTGGCATATGCATTAAATGAGATTAGTGAGTCATTTGAGTGATTCATCCAAGTCATTAATGCATCATAAATGCTTAATGACTCATGGATATGAATCACCCTCTTATATTTATTAAGCATGATAATTAATCATTTATTTTCTTTTATTTGGATAAATCATAATGCTTGATATATATTATGATAGCTCATTTTCTCATCTCACTCTCTTGCTCACTTTCTCTCTCCTCAAGCTCTCCCTCTTCAAACCCTAATCCTCCCCTCTCATGTGTTGAGTACTACTTAATACTTAACCATTCTCTATATCACCTAGGTTGCTTAGATTAGCGATTTAAGAAATCTAGTTATCTCTAGTTTGAGGTGAAACTTGTAGTAAAGCTCTCGGGTGGATCTTCTACTACTTAGAGAAGGCCGGAGAGGACGTGGAGAACGACCAGACGAAGGACTCGGTTCTACTGGTATAATCACTCTTTATAGTAGTTGTTAACTCCTATGTTTGTTGTTAGTTATTGTTTATGCAAAGATTCTTGGTTAGTCGATGTTTACGCTTTAAACAAGATCGTTTTTCTTTATTCTGCCTCCCCGCAAGTCGTGGGGTGTTGTACATCGACTTACAAGCACGTGTCTGGATTAACTCATTTGCCTCATTTGTTATGACCGTGACGCCAGATTTCTTAGGGACTACATGAATTGGACTTACCCATTGGCTATCAGAGATTGGGTACATGATACCAATGTCAAGGCATTTGACAATTTCTTTCTTTACCGCATCCTTCATTACGGGATTCAACCGTCTTTGTGGTTCTCGAGTTGGCTTGGCTTCACCCATCAGATATATATGATGTTCAACAATCAAGGGACTAATCCCTTTGATGTCAGTCATTGTCCAATCAAAAGCCTGCCTATTAGATCTCAATACCGTCAAAAGAGCATTCTCTTGCTCTAAGGCTAGAGAAGCAGATATGGTCATGGGTAAAGACTCATTCTCATCTAAATATGCATATTTAAGATGAGAATGTAGCAATTTGAGATCTAATGTCGGCGGAGAAACAATAGAAGGTGGGGTAAGAGAATGACATTCAGATTCACAGAGAAGCTCGTAGCCTGCAAAGGATACAGACTCGGAAAGTGATGAATCAACAGTTTCAGACTCAGGAGTGGACTCATCAAAAGTGTCCTCACTAAGATGTGCAAGATCAAACATTGATGTGCTAATGTCGTCGAGATCTTCAAAGCAAAGTTCATCAACCTCCCAGCTTTCGGAAGCTATCTCGTGAACAGAACAAACATCAAGAATGTGAGCAGAGGGTTCAGACGGCTGACTTCCAATCTTATAAATGTTCAGCTCAACTGACATCTTCCCGAAGGATAGGTTCATTGAACCATTTTGACAATTTATGACAGCATTGGAAGTGGCTAGGAAAGGTCGACCAAGAATCACCGAAATTTGGTTCCGTGGGTTCGCTACAGGCTGTGTATCAAGAACAATAAAGTTCACAGGGAATATAAATTCCCCGACTCTAATCAACACATCCTCTAGTTCATCCCTAGGTTTGGTGATTGATCGGTCTACCATTTGGAAAGTGCAATGAGCTGGTTTCAACTTTCCAATCCCTAACTGCTCGTAAACAGAATATGGAAGCAAGTTAACACTTGCACCAAGGTCAAGTAAAGCACGGTTGATGTTTTTACCCCCAATAGAAATCAAGATTATAGGACAGCCAGGGTCCTTACGTTTCTTTGGTAATTGTGGGGTGAAAGCAGTGCTAACATTATTTGTCATGAATACCTTTTTGGGCACTTGAGTCTTCCTCTTCCTAGTGCACAAGTCCTTAAGAATTTTCGCATAAGACGGGACTTGTTGTATAGAATTTAGGAGAGGGATGTTGATGTTAACTTGTTTAAACATTTCCATAATCTTCTCCATATGTAGACTTGTTTTATTTCCCGTTAACCGATTCGGATAAGGAGATTTAGCAATAATAGCTAGATCCAAAATTAGAGAAGGTGGTGTGTGTGGAACAGATCCCAGAATAGGAGTGGGGATCGTCTTTGGTAGACTAGAAGAAATGTGCTGAGGGTTCGAGCCTTGAGGAAAACGGAGAATAGGCTCGCAAGAAGGTGGTGGGGTAGACGAACAAGGATCAGAAGTGAAAGTAGAAGTGGAAGGAAAAGTGGAAGTGAAAGCCGGGGTGTTATTGAATAATTCATCACTATTATCAATCTCTTCACCGACTTGATTATTCAGTACTATTCCGGATCTCAACGTTATAATGGCATTCACATTGCAGTGTTGTGAATGCCCAGGATTCGGTAAAGGTTGAGACGGAAGTTTCCCTTTCTCTCTAGCACTCATTTCGGCATTCAATCGTGCAATTTGTGCTTCCATCGATTTAATACTCTCACCTTGGGAGGCGGTATCTTTCTTAATATTATCGACAGAAGACTTAATCTCAGCCGAAACTTGCATGAAATTTTTCAGAATTAAATTCATGGTTTGTTCAAGTGAATAGGAATTATCAGTACCGATCAATTGCAAGGAATTATACGGTGCAGAAGTGTTGACCGAATTTTGAAAGTTTTATGATTGATATGGGTGCTGAGTCAATTATAGTGGTTGCTATTGTTGTGGAGGGACCCTTTGAAAGTTGTTTTGGTTTGGAACCGTGTTTTGAGTTTGGTGTTGGTTCCAAGCAAAATTAGGGTGATTCCTCCAACCCTGATTATATGTGGAAGAATAAGGATCGTTTCTCGGTCTTTGCTGAAAAGCAGCATTTGTGTGCTCTTGACCTTGAAACGGAGAATTCAATGGACATTCTTTCATCAGATGTGATGGATCAGAACAGCATCCACAGACAGTTTTGGGGAGTGTCATCTGGTTTAGGGAGGCTAATAAAAATTTGTGTTCCATAGCATCAAGTTTCTTTTGCATTGCTGCCATTTCAACTTTGACTCCTATGGAAACATCCAGTCGATGGACACCACCCCTAGACGATGATTGACTTATACTCTCCCATTGTAAAGTTTTTTCAGCGAAATCTTCTAAAAATTTCCAAGCTTCACCATCGTCTTTAGACATGAAGTTGCCTTGACACAAGGATTCAAGCATCTGTTTTGTTGTAGGATTAATGCCCTCATATATGATTCTGCACATATCCCATCAATAGATTCCGTGATGAGGACATTGAACTAACAGATCCTTGAAGCGTTCAAAAAACTTCGAAAATTGTTCATTGGGAAGCTGGGTAAATTGATTTATTTCTCTACGGACTCGGGCAGTCTTATGATTGGGGTAGAATTTCTTAAGGAAAGATATGACGAATTCATCCCAGTTTGAAATAGAATGTGCAGCTGTGTTATAAAGCCACTTCTCGGCTAAATTGCACAAAGTGAACGGGAGAAGACGTAGACGCATAGCATCCACAGAAAGCTGTGAAGTACCCATCATAGCGCATACGTTTTCAAATTTGGTAATAAAAACGTATGCGTCTTCAGACTCGAGACCGTGAAATTTGAGTAAAAGATTGATGTATTGAGGTTTGATTTCGAAATTATCCCCATTAGCTGGTGGAATGGAAAGACAGGTAGAAAGAGGACCTCGAATAGGGTAGCATCTCTCTTGGAGAGAGATGCGGGGTGGATTCTACGCACCTGCGGGCGGTGGCAGAGTGGTGTTAAAGAAGTTCGATGGAGATCCGTCCATCGAAGTGGATGTGGTAGTGAGTGAAGAAAAAAAATGTAGAATTACCGACTTCGGAGTCGATAGGGGAAACGCGGACAAGACGGGCACTAGAATCCCGTGTTCAGCCGAGCATGCACTAAATGGTTTAGAACAAGTGGCAGCGTTGTGATAATCAGAGAAAATGTAGATTGGTGTTTGTTTTGAAAAAGACGGATTTTGAAAAATCACACAAAAAATGCACAAGCAACCCTAGATCTAATGGTCACTTAGGTCAAGTCACTAGACCGCTCCTAAACTTCCAGAAGACAAATCGCAGGATAGATCCTCTACTGTCTCTTTATCCCTTCTGTAGCCAGGTAAGTGGAAGGTTCTCCACTACGTAAGTAGTGGGCCTAATTAAGTAAACACTTGCCTTAGACACACTTGCCTTAGACACCACAAAAGAAACGCGGATAAGCAATAGATTACCCACGACCTCCTTCTATCCTAATTGAGCACGACGGTCCTTAGAGTCTTGTCTAGATATTTTTTTAGTTAATGAGGGTGATGCGGATGCTAGTTTTGTGATTTTTGGGGCTTAGGAAGGGTAATGAAATCCCTACCTAATCTGAATCTGGTCTTTGCCCCTTAATTTCTGTATTAAAATATACAAACAACCAATATCAAAACACGCAACAAATTTCTTTTAGCGGTGCTGTGAATTTTTGCAAAGAATCCTGCAGAAAATGGTTATTGGACAAGAGCAAGAAAGAGATAAGAAAGTAAGAAATATGCCTGAGAAAACTGGAGCACTGAATCATCAAGATCACCGCGGTTCTGCCGCAACAACCTGCTTTCCGCCGCGGTCCCGCGGTCAGATGAACTGTTCACTGCACTAAATTTGGTCATGATGCTCCTTTTGCTCCTCTATCCTCTCTGGAATGATCTGAATATTTTTTCCCTTGCTGCAGAGATTCCAGATTTCCTTGCAAAATCCACAACTAATCGTTAAGCACACGATACGATTTTGATTTAAAATTCTGATGGAATAATAAAATTTCAACTCAAATAGCAATAACGAACAAATTAGCACGCAATCCCCGGCAACGGCGCCATTTGATTGATCTATTTATTTGGATTATGGAGTTGTATGAATGAAAAGTTTATCACAATTAAAGAATTTATAACCGCAATCAATTAACGGTGTTGATGTAGCTCGTTAATGAATACGGATCGTCCACTGAGACGCGTGTACTTATTCAATCTTGTTTTAGATGAGTCGAAATGAAAATATAAAAGCAAATTCAAGAAAGTAATTCGAGATTTGATTGAGTTGTCATTTCAAGAAAATCAAGAATATATTCAAGAATTAGAAATCAAGAAAGTGTCCAATATCAATTTGAATTATCAAGATTATGAAGAATAGCTTGTAGATTCGATCAAATTGGTAGCAATGATGAATCTAACAATGACTTATCTTATCTCTTGATGAATTGCAGCTAAGACGGTGGTGATGAATGAAGATAAGGGATCTATTGAAGAAACTAGGGTTTCTCCTTCTCTATCCCTTATCTTTTTATTGATCATCATTCGGATCTAGCCTTTAGCAAAGAGAGTCATCAATTATTTAATCCCTAATTTGCAACGAAATTAGCAAGAATTTGATCCCAATCCAATTTAGGTCATTGATGATTCTTTTTTCTAAAGTTCACAAATCTCATAAGACTTAAGATTAGTATTAGGATTTTATCATCACTTGATCTACCGATTCTCTCGAATCCTTTATAAGCGGAGATTTCACTCACGCATCATGAAAATTAAAGAATCAAGAATGAAGAATTTCATAATGCAAGAATGTAAAGAAAATGAGAATTACAATTATCACCTTTATTAAATCTCCTTCAAATTACACCTCTCAATTTGAGTTTACAAGACTAGCTCTCGATCTCTCCTTTGAAAGGGAATTTGTCGTCGATCTTTACTTGGCTCGATCTTCGTGAGTCGTGGATCGGATGAGGATCTCTTGCTCTTGATGATGATCGGCGTTGCGATAAAGGATCTTCGATTGTCGCTTGATTTTGCTCTCAATGGATCTTGATCTTGAATTGGAATTTGATTTGGATTTTGTTTTGGATCAAGTTGTGTCACTTTACTTGTGCAATGATTTGGCTGAATATTCAACAACCCCCAACCATTAGATCTAGATCCCCTTTTATAAAAATTAAATGAATCTTCCCTCATAAGCTAGGTTGTTAGAGAGAGCCTTCTAGAATGAGGTTGTTACAAGGAGCCTTCTAAAAGAAGGTTGTTATGCAGAGCCTTCCAGAAGAAGCCACGTAGTAATGAAGTGTCTTGAGGAAGCTTGGAGGTTAGAATGAAGCTTCTGGAGAGAACATGTCATCGGATTCCCTAACTCGGCCGCGGAACCGCGGCAACTCGGCCAACTCGACCGCGGTTCCACGGCCATTTGGTGAGTTCACTGGCTCATTTTCCTGGGATGTCTTGGTGTTGGTCTTTGGGTGTTCTTTTGATGTCTGGAATCATTTATTCTCTTCTAAATCTCTGCCAGATTTTAAGTCTTTGACTTGCTGCATTTTATCGGCAATTTTGCGATTCCAGTTCTTTGACCTGAATAATTTTCTGCACAAAATTTTGATGAAAAGTGTTGAGGTATACAATATCATGCGTGAAGTAATAAACACACAATTTCCTGTAAAGAATATTGAATATAACTATAACACGTGGTATTTATTATTTTCCAGACAAACTGGTAATATGTGTTATGTTTACATCAACTATCTTTAGATGATTAGAATAATGAGGAAATTGATGTGTTACAGAATGCAATATTTTCGACCGAACAGTTGTCCACGCAGAACTGAACTGCATGGTGTTCATACGATAATATTGCATTATTATATTCCTCATTCTTATTCTTTTTATAAATAAACAGGTGTTTTTGACGCATGTCTGCTACATATTACAGGTTACAGGTTCTTGGACAGAAAACAGTGAAAATGATGAAAAGACGATGCAAAAGTGGACTTTGACCAACAAACAGAAGACTCTTGATCAAGCCTACATCAAAGATAAAATTCACAAAGTACAAGGCAATGCAAGGTCCAAGATTACAAAGCGAACGGTTAAAAGCCCACTGCAATTATTCACTGGAGATCTGGAAGAAACATAGAAGCTATTTTAATAAAGAACCAAATAATAAGGAAGCTCAAAGATCCAAGGCCCAATACTTTCTTTTAAAGAGACATAAAATTTTACCAAAGCTTGAAGTCTACTTTGACTAGGTCTTCCTAAGGATATTTTGGTAAATGTAGACATGCAAATCAATTGTAACCTAGGGTTTCTATCTCCTATAAATAGAAGCCCAAATCATTGTATTCTTTTCATGCCTCCCTTCATTAATAAATTTTAGAATTCTTTTGGAGAGCATCGGTGTTTCTTTTCAATTCATGAATTCAGATCTGACAAACCTGCGTTGATGATTGGAGAGATGCATCTGTAAGTAGATTTAATTCCTTGCTTTAGTTTAGATTTCAATTCTTGCCTTAGGTAATTTTTATTCTCTGCCCTAGATAAATATTCTTCAATTCCCTAATGAGTGAGTAGTTTCCTCACTTGTTAGGGTTAGCCTTAAGGAAAGGGTTGAGAGATGAGATCTCTCACCCCTTTCAATGCCACTTTAACCTAATGAATTAGAACTCCACGCATACGAGCACAACCGCTCCCTGCGGCATCCTACCCATCGAGGTAACGATGAACCGTAGTATAAAGGGCCGGTTGCGCGCGTTTTCCGTGGGGGTTAGGGTGATTATCAACAAAGGAAGGATACGAATCTAGAGGAAGAAACATCTTCCCAAAAGATTCGTATCCACTTTATTGATAATTAACTTAACACTTAATAGATCTAAAAAAAGATGGCATTGAAAGCGGTGATGAAAAAAATTAATCTCCAAAACTTCCCCTAAGCCTAACCCTAGCAAGATTCTTAATTAGATTAATTAGATCCAGTATTTTAGATTGTTATAAACCAACCCAAAACGACAAATTGAATCAACTCGTTAAAACACATAAAAGGAATTTACCCGTCTCTGTGGATCGACCCGTACTCACCGGCTAGCTGCAAAGCGACGCCGTTTCTGATTGCGGTAATTATATTTTTGATCGTGAAATCTCGTATAATCACATGGTAGGGTTCCATACAGCTCTGACCTGCATGGGCCACCAACAAAACCTATCACGTCCCGCTTTCCAGTAGACGGGCAGAGGACGCGACTAGGCCACTACGTATTTACTCAGAAGTAAACACGCTAAGCATATCTAAGCAATATTAAAGTAAATGTACATAAGAGACAGGATGTAAATAAACAGCAACTTTATTTATTAACAGTCTTTTTACAATACATCTGAAAAGTAAATACATGGAATGGAAATCAATGCCTAAACAGTTGCATAATAGAAATGGAAAATACAGAATGTAAATGTATACGAGAAATCTAAAGCTCTGGGTCGAAGGCTAGCTAATCCAGGTCCTCAAAGGTGGGCTCGATCTCCTGAAGGTCCGAATCACCTGGCGACATTCCAAAGAAAAGAAAGAGAATGTCGTCAGTTAACAAATCGCTCGGTAAGTCCCGTAAATAGACAAGAATGGAATAGACATAATAGAGAGTATATTGTTATAATGTTGTATTTAGTGTTAACGCTGTTGTTTGTAGCTTGGTACAGAAGAATGCCAGTGTATACGAGAGGAGTCCCACTATTCCGGAGACTAAGGTATACGGAGCATAAGGAACCGTTCAGCCACGGTACAACGGCAATTGAATTCAGATTAGGTGTATTATGGTTACAGTCCCGTGCCACTTCTAACACCTTCCATACCAGTCTACCCCTTATAAACCCCGCGATGTCTTGATTATATTATTTGTATTGTTTGAATTGTATATTGTATATAGATGGATGACTTGCCGAAACCATGATATCAGTAAATGGATGTAACTAGAGAATCATGTAAATGGATGTATATCCATGGTTCGGTTTAGTCAATATAGATTGAATATATATGGATTCATATTGAATTGTAGTTTTGTAATTTTATACTTGAATCATATTCAAGTCAGATTGATTATATTAAGATTCAGTCTGAGTTAGACAATTAGAAAAGAAATTGAATCCTGAATTATGTTTTGGTGCTATCGGTAACTGCTACACATGGACGGCAGGATTTGTGTCTTTTTCAAAGACAATTACCGTGTTGATAACACCGTTTGTTAAGTTGTCTACCTTAAATAGGCAAGCACCCATATCTCCGGCTCTGTGAGGCTCAAGAAACTGGTCCCACTTAAACCTATATTTACTAGGGTCATTATTGTAATTTAGTATAACTTGAGAGGGTTTTATGTAAAAATAATTTTTTATAATTTTCAAAATACACCTCAAGTATTTTATTATCGTCTTTAGAGTTTTTATTGATATATATTTTATCAATGTGACATTTCTAGTGAATAAAAACCTAATTTCATAATATATAGTATTTATTTGTAATATTGGAATTGTATAGTATTTTCTTGTAAATGGAATGTTTTTCTTGAATTTTGGAAATGTGGAATATTATGAATATTAAAAATAGGTATTTAGATATTAATTACATATATATTTGAAGGTAGTTATATGAAAAGTCGTATTTTTCCCAGATCTATGTTCCCAAAGTCCATCGTGCTATGTTACATATGAGTGTTGTGAGGGGGTAGGTCATTACCTCGTTAGTTTTCTAAGGCAATACGGTTTTAAAAAGTTCAAGCATGTCGAAATGAGACATAAGGGTATTTTAATGTAAACGTGGAATAAAACTTGCTACGGTTATTATTTTGATACCAAACTTATTCTATTATCTTTGTTAATGTTTAATGGTCATGACATAAGAGTTTGGTATTATTTTGTTTAAGAAAAATGGAACTTTTTAAGGAAAAACCGAATATGAAGTCGGATTAACTCCGCTTCCGTCGGGTTTTAGTTTTGAATATTTTTAGAATATAGAAAAAAGAAGAATTAGGGACTTACAGGTTATTAGATTAGAAAAGAGAAGGAGGAAGAGGTAGGAGGTGCTGGTGCGTCGTTTCGTCGTCGGAATCTTCTCGGATCATCGTCGGAAGTTCGTCGAAGCTTGGCCCTTTGCTAACTCCACTTCCACACACAAAGTCTTGGGAATTTTCTTGAGGGTTTGGGCAGGGATTTGTGAGTGATGGGGGTGATTTGAGGGGTGGTATTTATTAGAAAAATCTAGGGTTTAAGGTAGTGAAAGGGTGTGATAAAAATTGTATTTAAATTTGCATTAAAAAGGATTAAAAGTGGGTATTTTAATTCTTTAGTTAATTGCAGAGAATTTAAACAGTGCAGGGGGAGTGGGGGAGTCCAAAGGGTGCAGCGGGTTCAAGAAAAAGTGGGATCGGACCGAGTTGGACCGGCAGCGCCGGCCGAGTCAACCAAGTCGCCGGCCCGAGTTAGGTGAGTCGGGGCGCGTCTTGATGCCACGTGTCCCTGACGCTTGGTCTAGCCTCGTGGTCACGTTTGTTTATTTTGTAACTTACCCTATTATGTGTAGTGCACGTGTAGACTCTTGGGCTTCTAAAAGATTAAAATAATTTAATTAAAAAAAATGTGTGGTTGATGGGATTTGAACTCTGGTGTTTTGATTCAGCAGTGCAAGGTCTTACCAATGAGCTACAAGCTCCTTCATTCTGTTCAAAAGCAAATCAAACTTATAACTTGTGCTCAGGCTCAAATACCCCTTTCTATATTTTTGAAAAAAAATTGTACAGAAAGCTTAGGGTTGTTATACTTTTCCAAACTCTCGTGAAGCCTATAAGCAACACTTATCGTACAGTCATGTCTTTTCGTCTGATATGTTGTATATCGAGTCTAGGGGTAGAATCGTCATACCCCAGTAACTTGATAAGTCATGCCGATGTGTGGCCTATAACCGTTCGAGAAACTACTGATAACTCTTACCAGTAAATCTCATCAGTCCTGGTCAGGGACTTCCTGTTATAGTCAATCGAGCATAGCACAACATCAACTCCCAATACCGGTAGAGACGAAACCTCTCCTATCGCTCACTGCCTCCATGTGACTCGGGACTGTACCCAAAATCCACATGTTTGCACGACTCGTTTGAGCCGTGGTAGGGAGGAAATCAAAGCACAGTGGGAACCACACAAGACACTATGATGATCTTGGGTCTACAGACTAACATGTACAAGTGTCACCAGAGAACTGCTATCTGACGATAGGTATGGTACCATTTAGGAGTTCTCGGCGAGTCCTGTTCGGTATAACCATTCTCTAATGAGCACATATGTATAATCTTTGATGTCAAACACCAATGGTTATGGGATCAACCATCGCCCCATACAGAGTCAAGAAACGTATACACTAGTCTACTCTGGAATATCGATACTCTGTTTCGATACTCTCTCGAGTAGTAACTGTTAAAAGATGTGCTTGCAGACTACACAATCCCCACCAGTATGATCTGCATCATAGTCCTGGTGGTCAAGCCAACATTCTAAGGGCTTTATCAACATGTATCAGAGAGACAGTATAATAATACAAATGTACATGTTAAGATAAAGAGCAACCAGATTGCATACTATTATGTCGAGCAAGAAAGTCCTCCCTATATATATGTCAAAGCATCCACTATATCATACAATAATGGCCTCTAGGGCATACATATTCCTAACAATTTACTCGGACCCAATCCAGATCCATTAAAAGCTTTAATTAACGGATCGAGTCTGGATAAGCTTTATTCGGACCAGCTCGACCTGCTTCGTTGATTTAATTAGATCTCATATAATATTTAATAGATTAAATCATGTCGAAAAGATATGTTTAGTTGACTAAATCATATCAACAAAATATTTAGTTGACTATAAATAATTTTAACACCAATTTTTCATGCTCTTTCTCTCTGTCGTCTTCATTGCTGATTCTTATTTATGATTCAAGTTTGACTCTTTTAATTACCAAAACTAGTTAAAAGCTAGGTTGCACTGACACGTCTTTTTGGTTACCGTATCCGTGTCGAAGACGGATTCGTGCCCGACACATGCACGACACGTTTCTGACACATATTTTTCTATGTCCCACTTCGAAACAAGACGGCTTTGGATTTGGATATGTGTCAGACACGTATCGGAGACGTGTCAAAAATGTTTTCGTGAAACCACGACAAAAAAACTATTAATTCAAATAAAAGCAAGAAAACCCATATTATTATTATAATTTTATTGATTTGTTGATATTTCTTTTTATTTTACTCAATTTTGCTACTTAATATAATTTCATGTGAAATATATAGGATATTTTTGTTAAACTGTTAGGAAAATGCTAAAATTATATAATTTTGCTAAAATTATGTTACGTCCAGTTAGGAAACTACTGAAATTATATTGATATTGCTGAAATTATGTTGAATACAGGTAGAAAGATGCTAAAATTATATTTCTTTTACGAAAATTGCTAAAATTGTGCTAAAATAACTAAGTTTTTTGGCGAGATTTGATAAATACAGTCAAAACATGTTAAAATGCTAAGGTTTTTTTTATTGAATATGTTGTTGCAATGATATGATATTATATTTCTTACAATTATATATCTGTATATATATTTGTGTCCTCGTATCTTATATTTTAGGATCTTACCATATCACCGTGGCGCATCGTATCACGTCTGTGTCCCCGTGTCCGTATTCGTGCAACCTTGGTTAAAAGGATATGGATAAATGGGTTGGACCCGGTTAGTAGATATGGATACATTTAGTCTAAACCCGTTGGATAATTAGAAGGCTCTTGATCCATTAAATATAAATTGATCTGGATCTGTATTATATTTCTTATAATTATATAACTGTATATATATTCGTGTCCTCGTATCTTATATTTTAGGATCTTGCCATATCGCCGTGTCGCATCGTATCACATCTGTGTCCCCGTGTCCGTATTCATGCAACCTTGGTTAAAAGGATATGGATAAATGGGTTGGACCCGGTTAGTAGATATGGATACATTTAAATCCGTTGGATAATTAGAAGGATCTGGATCCATTAAATAGATCCGGATTTTTCAATCCGGATCCGACCCAACCCATTGACATGCTTAGCTTCAATATACTGCGACTCCATCCAGAAGACCCAAACTGTATGGTGGGTTATCCCATCTTATATCTTATACTCATATGCATCCTACAATTTTCCCGACGTGGGACTATAACAAAAATCATAACATTTTTAGAAATCCTAAAATTTTCCAATTTCTTTGATTTATCTATTTTGCTTGCTTTATAATAGCACATAACTATTGCAAAATTATCAAAAATTCTAGAAGTTTTATTTTTTCTCTCAATATTTTACTTGCTAATCCACATGAAAATCATAAAATTTTTGGGTTTTTTGGTTTTTTTCATTATTTTGCACGAATATCATGAACTTGTTCGAAAAATTTAGAATTTTTTCCGTTCAAATCGATTTATCAATGTGTTGCTTGCTATATAGCATTTGAAAATCGCTAAATTTTCAGGAATCGTGAAATTTGTTTCCTTTTTTGGATTTTCAATATTTTACTTTCTATATTACATGAATATCGCGAAAATCTATAGAAATTTCTGTTTTCTTGGATTTTTCAATATTTTGCATCATATAGCATATGAAAATCGCGAAATTTTCAGAAATCCCAAATCTTTATGTTTTCTTCGGTTCATTCATCATCTTAAGATAAAAACCTTCCTGGTTCTATTCAACACGAGTAAAACATATGTATATGTGCATCACACATGCAAAATATCGATGCTCTTAAAACCAAACATATGGTTAAAGTTCTCGGAGAACATGAAAACAAAATCAATTATTAAAATGTTATCCAAAGAATTATTCCGCTATAATAATATGAAAACAAATTGAGAATTATTTCACATGTTCGAATAATAATGAGCCCGTTTACTAAATCTTAGTTTCAAATTATCTTAATTCTCCTTTTTCTTTTCTTTTTCCAAATATGCCACTGTCGCTAAGTAACCATACAGTTACAGACTCCAATTCTTAGTCTGTCTTGGCCAGCTCTATGGATGCTTGGCTTATTTCATAACAGCATATTTAGAAGGCGGCATGATGGAGGGTGGAATCTCCTTCAGATGTTGATTTCCGTTGATTTGCTGATGGCGGCGATGAGTGGATGAGATTTGATCTAGAGACAGACTCCTGAAGCGTTTGGATCTCAATGGGTTTGGAGTTGTTGAGACGAGCTACCTGCAAGGAAGTCCTGGGGTGGTTGGACCACCGAGGACCCTCCGACGATCAAGTTAGTGGGGTAATCCGAGCAGAGTAATGGCTTAGTGGATTAGAATTAGCTTACCTTGACCGTCTGAAAGGGGGGTTTAAGTAGCGGTGGCAACAGGTGCGGTAGGTGCGAGAATCACGCCGGCCGTTACGCTCCCGACGTCACGCCCGCGTGATGAGCGGGACCTCCTATTAATGTCAAGACAGGCTCGTTAATGGAGGATCGTGGTGGCGTGGAACGTGGGATGTGGTCGGCGGAGATCTCGCTCATGGCGAGATTCACAGGATGGCGGTTACGCCTGCAAGCGGTGCTGTTGGTCGGTCGATGGACCGGGGAAGATGACCTCGGCGGGAGAGCTCGCAGACGAGTGGGAAAGCCGAGGTATCTTGTTTCTGCGATTGCTCGGGAACGAGTTGTGAGGCCGAGGATGCCAATTGTGCTGGGGCTCGGAGGCGAGCCGGCCTCGTCGGTAAGACAGGCATAGGAGTGGTCTGATCGGCCCCTGTAGGTCCTCTCTTGCGTGCTCTGGGACACGTCATCTGCCACGTGTCATGATCTGGGAGATCGCCGATATCGAGCATTGTTCGGTTGATAAAACTGCACATTTAATATGACATTTTTCCTACTATTTCTATATAATAAAAAGTGTTTATTATAATATATGACACATATAAGGGTTTATCTGTAAAAATACTATTTTCATGTGTTTATATATTATAATTAAACATTTGGTAGGAAAAAGTAAGCATATAATATCCATGTAACATTTGGCCCATTTAAATATGCTTACCATATTATACCTTTGACCAATACTTAATGGTTAAGTTAATATCTCAATAAAACAAACGCTACTAAATATTATTTGTTGAGCTATTGTGCAGAATTTGCAGGGCTGAAATCAAGGAAATCAAAGTTGGTAAAACAAACATGTCTAATTAAGAAATTAAACTAAAGAAATCAAGGCTGGCAGTGACGAAGAGAAGATTTTCAGTTTCCAGATATTAAAATAATCTACATGTGTCACCAGAAGAAGCCACAAGAGAAACAAACCAGAGATCTCACCATTCCAGCGCGGATCCGCGGCCAAACCTACCTATTGGTCGCGGTTCCGCTGCACTCCTGAAGATTTAGGGCTTGGGATCTTTTGGTTGGGATCCTAACAACTAGTTTCCAAATTATGAAGCTAGGGTTCTGGCTTTGGGACTATAAATAAGGACCGAGAGCCTCTTGGAAAAATCATCAAGCTGAAGAGATCACGAAGTCCATGACAGGCTCACGCATCCAGGCTGATCATCAACGGTTCATCTACCTCCTTAGAAGAGATCGAGAAGCAAAACTAGCATTTTGTAATCATTTTCTGAGGAAACAAAGTGTAAATTAATTTTGTTGATTAATAAAGGTGGTTGTTTTCTTATTCTATTTCTTTATAGTTTTAATATGATTTCTCTCTCCATCTCTTCTTCTCCCAACATGCGCGAGTAATTCTCCGCTTGTTAGGGTTCGTAGGATTATGGTAGATTAATGGATGATGAAGATCCTTAAACTCTTTTTAAGTCCTATAAAGTTTATAAACCCTATCAAAAGAATCATTAACATCCTAATCGGGAGCGCTACCAATTTATTGTTAGTCTCGACCGCGATTAGAGATTAGATTAATGATTATTTTGGTAAAGGCTAGACATGAACGGAGTTCCATGTCGAGATATGGGTTAAGAGTGGGAACCCTTTTTTCCTCCAGAAACCCTAATCTACATGCATCACTGTCGTTCTAGTTTTAAATCTATTAAAGGATAAAAAGAGTAATATTTAATTAATCATCCATAACTACTAAATCCCAATGAACCCTACAAGCCCCCTTTTAATATTAAACCTACATCCGTAGTTAATCTAGATCTATATTTTGCATCCGTGTTTAACGTAGATATAGATCCTACAACCATTCTTCATCATTCTTTATTCTTCCTCCTTTCTTTCTCAACACGCCTAAAGTAAGAATAAAATATTCAATGTTTCCCAGAGGACGACCCGTACTCATCTCGGTCTAGCTACACGCGACACCGTTATTGATTGCGGTTAACTACTACTACACATAAAAATCTAGATCAATCAAGCATCATCATTAGCCCTCCACTCTCATCCTGACCAGCTGATGGGTCGGGTCGAGAGTGGTCTGCCGGGTCACCCGAGGTGAGCTCTCTTCCGAAGATATCGTCGGGCGTGTCCCTGGGCAATCTGTTGTCTTTTTCTGGATGACGCCAGCGAATCAGGGCGAGATCTTCTACATTAAAGAGGGGCACCGGATCATGCGCGCTTTTGACGAAGCGGCAACCCACGTATCAAGCGTTGGTTGGCGGACGCGACGGGCCGCAGGCCTCTGGCGTCTGATGGGATGTTGTCCAATGCGCGCGCCAGGTGGAGCGATCTGGGTCGTCGAATGTGAAGGGTTTTTTTTGGCGGGAGTCGACGGTCGCCATTGGATGGGGGCACCGGAGGCTATAGGTAGAGGTGGGGCCTTCTTCTGGGCCCATCTCTCTTCATATTTCCCTCATCTTTCATCTCGTAAGCTCGGCGCTCTCGTTTTAGGTCGGATCTTCTGCTTTTCTGAGGATTTCTCTATCAGGTTAGATGTCTTCTCCTGGGGAGTCTGTAGACGTCGTAGGGGTAGATTCTGGGGATTCTCCCGCCGAGTCGGAGTCTTCCCGGGGAGCGGGGGTCAGATCTTCTCCCCGTGGTTGTGTGTCAGGGGCGGATCCCCAAGTGGAGATGGAGGATGCCCCCGGTGTGCCTTCCCTGTTGAAGTACGAGGGGGATCTTGCCACCGCTCGGGCCCGCTTCCATATCCCTTCTGGCTATACTCTGCATTTGGCCGAGGAAGGAGAGAGGACAGATCAGGTGCGGGGTAAAGAGATTGCCATGTACCTGGAATCCTTTTGGGCCGGAATGCGATTGCCCTTCTCTCCCGAGGTCGCTGCAGCGCTGTCTTACTTCGGGTTAGCCCCGGGCCAGTTAGTGCCGAACTCCTGAAGGATTCTCCTTGGGTTTCTGGTCCGCTTGAAACTGCAGTTGTTCCCTTTCGGTCTGTCCATCCTTGCCTCCACTCTCATCTACAAAAGTCATCCCGACTCTCGCGCGGGCAACCCGAGGTGGGTCTATCTCTCCTTTAGGAAACGTCGGGAGAGCGCGCCCGGGTCAGGAGTCGTCATCCTGCCTTCTTCCATCCACGACTGGAAGAAGAAGTTTTTCTTTGTCAGGCCGCCAGAAGGTGAGGACTGACCCGTACCCGTCCAGTGGTCTAGGGATAAGTGATGGCAGGGAAACCAGTCCAATGACCCCGACGCGGTGAGAGTGGCGGCGTGGGAGCCCATTCCTCGGACCGATATGTTGCTTTCTGTGCAGGCCCTTAGTTGGGTTGGGCTCAGCCCTACCCAGTTCGTCGGTAAGTTAGGCTTGCATTTATTTTGATTTTTTCTTGTGTCGCTGACCCCATTTTATCTCGTCTTGTGCAGAACCCATGGATTTGAGCTATCTTCGAGCGGCTATGCGCAAGTTGAAGAAAGGGTCGAGGGCTGGAGGGGCCAGCTCTTCCCGTCAGGCGCCGACCCCAGCTCCTCCGACAGCCGTCCAGCACCAGCGCTCGAGCCCGGATCGGGCCCTGGGGTCCATTAGGGCGCCGACCTGAAAGAGGGCTCGAGGGCAGGAAGCCCCGGCCTGGGAGGCGGAGACCAATCCGCCACCGCCGGCTCTCAAGAGGTTCCTCCGCGCATCCCCGCAAGACCCGGCCTCCCCGATCTTGGTGGATGATAGGGAGCTCCGCTTTGAGGTGCCCTCGGGGCTCTCCGTCGCCGACAGCCTACCGCACGACATGGAGAGGTCGGCCGGGGGCAGGGTCCCCGGGGGAAGCCTAAAGGGGAAACTGGCGTCCGTCGCCCAAGAGGCCGTGCAAGTTAATGCTCATACTTTGCTCATTTCATCTTTCATGAGACTCGGTAATCCTTCTTCTTCCTGACCCCTTTCTTGTTTCTCCAGGTCCTCCACCACGTCGCTCTTGCTATCCGGATGGAGGAGGAGGAGATAAGCCCGTCGATCCGAGCCTCGGGAGAGTCCTCCTCGCAGAGGGGGAGCTCGAGGCAGACGCTGGAAGCGGCGACGGCGAGGGTCGCCTCTCTCGAGGCCAAGGTGGTGGCCGGGAAGTAGGAGCTGGTGACCGCGAAGCAGGAGGCGGCGGCCGGGAAGGAGGAAGTGGCAGCGGCGAAACGGGAGGCTGCCAGGCTCCGCGAAGCCGCCCATGATGATGAGGCCAAGCTTTAGGACTCTAAGGCGGTCGTAGGCACCATGAAGAAGTCGGTGGGCACCCTCTGGAAGGAGCTGGGGGCGGCGGTAGAGGCAGCGAAACGAGCCGACCTCTTGTCGGCGAAAGCGGTGGAGAACTTCCAGAAATTGGAAGAATTTTACACCGTCCTAGCCTCGGCCACTACCGCCATCTGGCATGAGGCCCTCGACGCCGTTAAGGCTAGGATACCGGAGTTCGCCGACCAGGATCTCTGAGCCGAATATCCTCGCGGGGACGAAGAGCAGGTGGAGGACCTTGGGGCCGAGGCTGTGGTGGAGATACTCGGCGAGGGAAACGCCGAGGCCCCTGCTGCGGTTGCTGAGCTTCCCGGGGATGCGCCCGGCCTTGAGGCCTGAGGCCCGTCGTCTTTTGTTTCTTTTTCTTTTTGTTTGTTTCATCGGGAACTTGGTAGGCCTCCGGGAAATTTATAAGGCTGGGGAGCCCACAATACCTTGTAAAAGCTTTAACTTTTGTGAATAAAGGTATTTTTCTTGCAGTCTTGTTTGCACGCGCATTTTTCTTCTTGTTGAACACTTGTATCTGCGTGGGACTGCCTTTCTGTTGTGTCGTCTCTTTGTCTGGCGATTACGCGTCGACTTGAGTCTGCTCTGCTCTCTTGCCAAGTGTTCCAAGGTAGGCGGTAAGACGGTATCTCCATGGCCCCGAAGTTGAAGTGTAGATCGGTTAAGACGTTGATAGACTTAATGCCTCTTATTGAGTTCACGTTCCTTAGTTGTTGGAGGGGCCGTAGTAGGCCAACTGAGGATGGTGCGGTGCAAGGTAGCTGCTCGGTTCCCCTTGGCGAGGGCTTTGATCCTTAGCTGTTGGAGGGGCTGTAATAGGCCTGCTAAGGATGGCCGAGCAGGGTAGCTGCTCGTTGCCTCTTGGAGAGGGATTTGATCCTTAGCTGTTGGAGGGGCCGTAAGAGGCCTGCTAAGGATGGCCGAGCAGGGTAGCTGCTCGGTGCCTCTTGGCGAGGGCTTTGGTCCTCAGCGTAAGAGGGACCGTGAGAGGTCTGCTGTGGATGGCCGAGCAGGGTAGCTGCTCGGTGCCTCTTGGTGAGGGCTTTAGTCCTCAGCGTGAGAGGGGACGTGAGAGGCCTGCTGAGGATGGCCGAGCAAGGTAGCTGCTCGGTGCCTCTTGGCGAGGGCTTTGATCCTTAAGGATGCCCGAGCGGGGTTGTCGCCCGGTGCCTCTTGGCGAGGGCTTTGATCCCTGGTGGTGTTCCAGGAATAACCGAGCACGGATCGTGCTAAGCGGTTGCCTCTTTCGAGGGTTTTTCATCCTTAGCACGGGAGGGGCATGGGAGGCCTACTAAGGATGTCCGGGCGTAGTTGCCGCCCGGTGCCTCATGGCGAGGGCTTTGATCCCGGGTGGTGTGCCAGGAATAACCGAGCATGGTTGGTGCTATGCGGTTGCCTCTTTCGAGGGCTTTTGGGTCCTTAAGGATGGCCGAACTGGGTTGCTGCCCGGTGCCTGATCCCTGGCGTCGTGGGGTAGGGAAGCCACCAGCCAGGGATAGCCGAGCAGGGTAGCTGCAGGGCTGCCTCTTAATGAGGGCTTAGATCCCTGACATCGTGGGGTAGGGGAGCTACCAGCCAGGGATAGCCGAGCAGGGTAGCTGCAGGGCTGCCTCTTGGCGAGGGCTTTGATCCCTAGTGTCGTGGGGTATGGAAGCTACCAGCCGGGGATAGCCGAGCAAGGTAGCTGCAGGGCTGCCTCTTGGCGAGGGCTTTGATCCCTGGCGTCGTGGGGTAGGGAAGCTACCAGCCGGGGATAGCCGAGCAGGGTAGCTGCAGGGCTGCCTCTTGGCGAGGGCTTTGATCCCTGGCGTCGTGGGGTAGGGAAGCTACCAGCCGGGGATAGCCGAGCAGGGTAGCTGCAGGGCTGCCTCTTAGTGAGGGCTTTGATCCTTGGCGTCGTGGGGTAGGGGAGCTACCAGCCAGGGATAGCCGAGCAGGGTAGCCGCTCGGCTGCATCTTGGTGAGGGCTTAGATCCCTGGCGTCGTGGGGTAGGGGAGCTACCAGCCAGGGATAGCCGAGCAGGGTAGCCGCTCGGCTGCCTCTTGTTGAGGGCTTAGCTTTATGAGGAAGGACCGAGTAGTGAAGCTGCTCGGTTGCCTCTTGGTGAGGCCCTGTCCGACCTTCCCGCGTGAGCACCGAGGAGTGGGACAGCATCGAAGACACGTGTCGTGAGGGCGCTGCGAAGGCGAAGCGCCGGAGTCTCGTCGTTTCGGTTTCGCATGGGGAGGTACGACGCCCGCCGCGTAGCGCTTGCGTTGCGGGTGAAGCGGGCGACTGTTGGATTCCCAGTCGTCGTTGTCTATAAAACGGAGGGAGTAACTGTTTGTCTCTTCCTCACCCCGAAACGCAAAGATGCAGGACTTCCCCTTCACCATCGAAAACATCGTAAGCTTCGAGGATGTCTACCTTTACGACCCGTATTGCACTGAGGACACGGTGCAATTGGTAATCGGCAGGATCGAGGACCACTTCGGCCGATTGCTCCCCCGGCGGTCCTCCCTCATGCAGCTGCTGATGTACTCCATCTGGAGGGCGTCGCCGGGGCTTTACCACCCATTATCCGAAATGCTGTTCGACGAGGCCATAGGCAGGCTAAGGTCTCTGAGGCGCTTCGGCCTGATCTCCGCGGGCCGGCTAAACCGCTCGGAAGCGCTCGTCCGTGAGTGCTACCAGTTGAGGCTCGACGCCGAAGCTCGTGGGGGGATCGGAGGCAGAGGTTAGACGCTGCGAGGGCTCGGCTGGAGGCGATATGCTCAGAGTACGACGAGCAGTGCTCTCTGCACCCCATCCCCCCGCTATTGTAATAATAAATTTTTCTTTTTGGTGTACGGCTGAGGAGCCCATAGTACCTTTTGAGTGAATAAAATTGTTTTCTTTTATGTAATGCTCTATTGATCCCTTTATTATATAAACAAAAGATCTCAAGAAGATGGTACATTGCTTTCAAAAGAAAATACATGCTAGTAGATGCGTTTATTCATGCAGCTCGAGCCCCCCATACGTCTGTCGGTATCTGTGCTCGGCATGGGGTACCGAGCTTTGGGGGGACCAGACGCATGCTCCACTGACACTACATGATCTGGCCAATGGTCTGCTCGGCTGGAGGGGGACGATGTTCCTGCTCAGCTTGTCGCTTGTCCCTCAGGTACGTTGTAAGGTGCCCCGAACGGATGAGTTCTTCAATATAATCTCGGAGTTGTTTGCATCTCTCCGTTGAGTGGCCCAGTGACCTATGAAAGTCGCAGTAGGGGCCCCTAGTTCGCTTTGAAGCCGAGCGTGGGATCAGGGGGAACTTGAAGAACCCTTCGTCCTTGGCCTCCTCTAGTAGCACCGCCTGGGAGACGTTAAGCGGCGTGTACTCCTGGAACTTTGGGGATAGGGTTTTTGTCGTTCCGGTCCCCTTCTTTCGTCCCTTGCCCTCTTTTTCTGGTCGGCTTGCCCTGCTCGGAGGAGGCTTGCATTCACCTCAGACTCGAGCTGGATCTCGCGCTCGGTCCAGGCCTTTACTTCGGCCATGGTCTTAGGTTGCGCAAGTGCAAAAGAGCGTAACCACTCCTTGTGCCTAAGACCGGACCTTAGAGCCGTGATGACCGTTTCGTCCCGGTGCTCCGAGACCTTGAGAAGGGCGTTGTAGAAACGGGTGACGTAGACCTTGAACGTCTCCCTGTCCCCGCTCTTGATCGTGAAGAGGTGGTCGACTGTGCGCTTCTACCGTCTGTTCCCGACGAAGTGGCCGAGAAAATGTGTGGCCAGCTCGTCAAAGGTCGAGATCAAGCGCGGCTCGAGTCCTCGGAACCAGTCCCGCACGACACGGATGAGAGTGGCCGAGAAAGCTCGGCATTGGGCGGCATCGGAGTGGTCTTGGAAGCTCATTCCCGCAGTGAACGCGTCCAAGTGGTCCTTCGGGTCAGATTTGTCGTCGAAGAGGGAGACCTTTGGGGGCTTGTTGCGGGAGGAGACGTGGACGACGAGCAGCTCCTCGGTGAATGGTTTTGTGAGTGAGTCGGCGACATACTTAGCCCTGTCGCTCGAACGGTGACCTTCCCGATGCAGACTCTCGATCTTCTTATCGAGGGCGTCGAGTCAGCCATGATACCCCGACGACTTGACGCATTCTGATCCTAGTCCCCTGCTGTTGGTGGCCTGCGTCTGGCCTCGCCCGCGGTTTCTCTCAATGAGATCCCTCAAATCTCCGGGTGAGGTGGCCCTTGAGCCGCCCTGACGAGCCCCGTCTGCTCGGCCCCGTCGGGGAGGGTGTGTCGGTCATGCCTGGTGAAAGGCGAGCTGACCGACATTTCCTCAGGAGGGACAAGCGCGCGAAAGACCTCGGGGCGGGGCACTCTAGCGACGGATCACGGTGTCGAGCTGTTGGGCGCCCAGTGGGTCGCAGAATGTACTGGCCCTGGGGATCCGCGGCCGTAGGAGGCAGCGAGGCGGCGGTCGGCCGTGCCGACGCGGGCTGAATCTTCTCTCTCCCTGTAGGGGTCCTTGTCCCGAGGCGGGGGAGCGGTGACCTGGGGATTTTGCCCTGCCGTTTGGACGCGGACGAGCGCCTCCACGAAGGATGCGAGTCTGTCTATCCGACCGGCGAGAGCGTTGATGGCATTCGGCGGAGGAAGCTCGTCTGTGCCTCCGTTGAGAGGGAGGCGGCAATTGGCGTTTGGATCGTCTTGATGATCGCTCGCCATTGAAGTGAGATCGAGAGGCGAACTTTTTATTTTGTGGAATCAAAGTGTTCCCACAGACGGCGTCAGCTGATGGAGGGTGGAATCTCCTTCAGATGTTGCTTCCCGTTGATCTGCTGATCGCGGCGATTGGTGGCTGAGATTTGATCTGGAGACAGACTCCCGAAGCGTGTGGATCTCAATAGGTTTGGAGTTGTTGAGCCGAGCTACCTGCAAAGAAGTCCCGGGATGGTTGGACCACCGAGGACCCTCCGACGATCAAGTTAGTGGGGTAATCCGAGCAGAGTAACGGCTTGGTGGATTAGAATTGGCTTACCTTGACCGTCTGAAAGGGGGGTTTAAGTAGCGGTGGCAGCAGGTGCAGTAGGCGCGAGAATCACGCCGGCCGTTACGCTCCCGACGTCACACCCGCGTGATGAGCGGGACTTCCCATTAATGGCGAGACATGCTCATTAATGGGGGATTGTGGTGGCGTGGAACGTGGGATGTGGCCGGTGGAGATCTCGCGCATGGCGAGACTCGCGGGAGGATAGTTACGCCTGCAAGCGGTGCTGTTGGTCGGTCGATGGACCGGGGAAGATGACCTCGGCGGGAGAGCTCGCAGATGAACGGTAGAGCCGAGGTATCTTGTTTCTGCGGTAGCTCGGGAACGAGCTGTGAGGCCGAGGAGGCCAATTGTGCTGGGGCTCGAAGGCGAGCCGGCCTCGTCGGTAGGACGGGCATAGGAGCGGTCTGGTCGGCCCCTGTAGGTCCTCTCTTGCGTGCTTGGGGCACGTCATCTGCCACGTGTCATGATCTGGGAGATCGCCGATATCGAGCATCAACCCGGCAACTTCTCGACAAGCCCTTATCATTAAATATTACTATATCGGAGCAAACTGTTGGTGGGTTATCATTCCAACCCTCATTGCCGTCAGATGCTGGAGGAGGATCAATGCTGAAGACCCGATGGCATGATGATGTTCAGCAAAAACAAATGAGAGTTAACTTTATTCCCCTTCTTTGTGTCTCTCAGAGAAGGAGAGGCTAGGCCAGTGATCTTGTAGCTGTTGATTGAAGTCCTCTATTTATTGAACTTTGTTATATGGTAATTGTTGCTGTTGTATCTTTTTTGATCCTTGGGAGTATATTGGAGGCTTGGTGGTCCTCGGGTTGTCTTTCAAAATCGAGCGCAGATTTTATTCCTTGTGGGCGTGCTTGCATCCCTTCGGAAAAATGCATGCCGTCGTGCACAAGCCCAAAAATGTGTAGATGAATGTGAATATTTTTTTCCCAAGTTTACACTTGCAATATATCCTCAGGCATTGCCAACTCTGGAATGAGGAATCTCGTAGAGAGTTTGTGATCATTTGAGTATGGATTCGTTTGATGAAATGTGTGAGAGAGAGAGACGGACATTTAGAACGTGGAAGCAATTGCAGCAATGATACCATCAAACGTTATCAAAGGGAGTCGAGCACAAGAGGAGAGTGTGATCAAACTAATAAGCCGATGCATGCGATCTCGCCAGCTAAAACAAGTTCATGCACACGTAATCTCTGCCGGCCTCGCCCAAAACAACTTCGTAGGCGCTAAATTGCTGAGAGCTTTTGCTGATCTTGGTAATTTGGAGCACGCTCGAGACGTGTTCGATGAAATTTCCAATCCAAATGTGTTTGTTTGGACCGCGATGATTCGAGGCTATAGCTCTTCTAACAGTAGAGAGGCAGTAGATTTATATGCCCAGATGCAGAAATGTTCGGAAATAAAGCCTCTGACTTTCACATTTTCTTCGGTTCTGAAGGCTTGTGTGAATGCTGCAGCATTAAGCGAAGGAGTTCAAGTCCATGCCCATGTGTTTAAGCACGGGTTTCAATTCGATCCTCGGGTGCAGACCACGTTAGTCGATTTCTACAGCAAATGCCGAAAATTAGTTGAAGCCCGTCGAGTCTTTGATAAAGTGATAAAGAGTGGTGTCAAGGATGTACAGCTGTGGAACACGATGATCGCTGGGTACACTGAAGCTGGTGACATGGAGAACGCTCGCTTTTTGTTCGATCAAACGCCTGCGAAAAATACGTACACGTGGGTCGAGATGATATCTGCCTACGTGAAATGCGATCAAATGGATAGTGCCGGTCAGCTATTTGACGCACAAGTTGTACTTAAAGACGACCCAGTTGTGTGCACTGCCATGATCACTGGCTACACCAAGCATGGCAAATTATCGGCAGCTCGATCGGTGTTTGATAAAACGAGGAAGCGAGATATTGCCACATGGAATGCCATGATTTCTTCATACTCGAATGCAAATCTCAACGACGAGGCTTTACAGCTTTTTAAATTAATGACAAGTACAAATGTGGAGCCTAACATGACTACGATTTCAACTATCGTTTCGGTCTGCGCACAATCTGGGTCTCCTAACCTGGCAAGCTGGATTCACAATTACGTTGAAGGCCATGGCTCTAAGCTGCTGAATAATCACACTGTCGCTGCTCTCATCGACCTACATTCAAAATGTGGAGATTTAGAAAAGGCGCACAAACTATTTAGCAAATGGAAGGATAAAGACTTGATTTGCTATAGCTCTATGATAGCCGGATTCGGCATCCATGGCCATGGAGCAGAAGCAATTCTAGTATTTGATGAATTAATTCGATCTGGTCTAAAACCGGATTCTATCTGCTTTGTCTCCGTCCTGACCGCCTGTAACCATGCTGGCATGATCGATAAAGGAAGATGTTTTTTTGACTCGATGAAGAAAGATTACGGAATTTCCCCAACCACCGAGCATTATATGTGTCTTGTAGATTTGCTCGGGAGAGCTGGGCATACAGAGGAAGCATATACATTGATTACGCAACAAATGCCTGTCGAGTTCAGACAACATGCTGGACTCTGGGGAGCGCTTCTGAGCGCTTGTAGAACTCACTCGAACGTCCAGGTTAGCGAGTTAGCCGTGAAGAAATTGATGGAGTTGGAGCCAGAGAATTCTGGGAACTACGTGTTGATGTCGAACATATATGCAAAGGCAAAGAGATGGGATGGAGTGGCGAGGATGAGAGCGAGGATGAGGAGCCGAGGGATGAAGAAGCCTCCTGGATGTAGTTGGATTGAGAAGAAGGATGGTGATGTGCTTAAGTTTTTGAATGCCGAGGTTTCTGATTTTGGGTTAGATGAAGTTTTGGATGTTCTCAATTGGGAGTTGAGGAACAAAGGGTACGTTCGTAGCATCGATGAAGTCGAGTCAGAATGTCAGGAAATTCCGATTTCAGATCCTGTGAATTGTTGTTCGTGGTATTAAGCTTGAGATTGAAAATGGATTAAAATCAGACACTGGCTATTTTGTTCAGGAAGTTGTTATCATGATTATTTCATTCACTCAAATTTTGAATTCAAAGTTTCAACATGTAGGGTAAAATTGGAGTTCCATTCTCTTCTCTCCCACGTGCTTCATATGGAAGAAGCAAATGCCTTGCCTTCAACAGAGTGTTATTGTTGAAGGGGTATCAAATCTCTTCATGTCTAAATGTGTGACTGATTTATACAGGAAATCAAGGTAATTCATTTTTCTTCTTTACCTTTGTGCAATCTAAAGATATATCATAGGAGAATCTATGTCTTTCTTATATCTGACACCAAATCCAGATATTCTCCTCATATGTTAAAAAATCCTGAGCCATATCTTAGTAACAATATTTCTTCTAATAGGTCACAATGTCAACTCAATAAACCCATTTGAGAAACCCCATTGTTGTAGGGAATAATCTATTCCTTCAACCCTCATCATAAGTTTAATGTTTTGGGTGCAACAGATAGGACATTTAAAATGGTATCGGGGCAACCAAAATCCGAATCCCACGGGACATGTATTCAAAAAAATGGAGTAAATGAAAAAAGATAAAAAAGATGCATCGCCATGCAAAAACCTTAGATCTTAACCCAAAGGGCCCTCAACCTGCTGGAGCATGTTAAAATATAAAGTTTGCTCCCTCAGCCCTCATAACTTTAAACCTATGGTGCAATGGAAGGTACATTTAACATTCGTTGTCTTAAAGATTAAAAATTGCTAATCCATGCTTGAAATCTGATGCCATGGGTATTCTTTTCCATCGACTTAGTGCCCAGTGCCTAGTGGAGAGCACTGCTACTTCATCCTTGTAACCCTTGCATTGCAGCATGGGTCAATTAAGATTCTTGCACTTTATGCCCAAGAACATTATCTGATATGGAGATAGATATATCCTCTACTGACTTGACATAAAAGATATATCCTGATCTACTGGCAACTTCTTCAATATTTGTCACAATTGTAAGTTGTATGAAACATGTGCACGATGGCATCGAAGAAGAATCGAAGAACTTTATCATAGTTGACTTATCGGAGGCGATTCTGTCAACTAAACGGCATCTTAAATGCTAGGGGTAGGATGACCCTTTCTATATAAACCCGTCGTGGTTTTGATTAGCTCTATATACCGAATAGGGAGTGATCAGAGTTGGTAAACAAAATCCATGGAATGTTTCTTCTACTTGAGGTGTTTGTTCTTCATCTCCCTCAAAGGCCTCCTGCTGGAGGATTGAGGGAGATGGAGATCATTCCCCTCATTGCTTAAACTCTGAGGAATTCCGTCATTTCTGCAACTTTACCGCGATTTAAAGGTTATTTATAGGATTCTTTACTTGCAGTTAGCATGTAAATTTATATTGAACATGTTATATATGTTGCTATCAAACAAACAGAATGCTTGTGTAAGCAAGGCTAAACATTTTCACTAAAATGCCAACTATCAGTGTTTTCATAAATAATATAGCTTCATAAATTGCTGATGATTCTATATCAGTTTCATATACGATCACAATCAATGCCATCTTTGCAATGCTACCTTTAGCCACCATTTCCTCTCTCTCTCTCCACACACACACACATACTAGCAATGCACCCGCGCTACGCGCGGAAAAGCATAAATTAAGAGCCATAGGATGATGAAAACTACTTCAAAATGAATTTGAATTCTATTTGTACTTTATACTCTAATTCCAAAACCAGATAAATCATACTTAATCATTCAAAATGGTTGAAGGGATTATAAGATATATTTCTATTTTAAATAAGATTTAAGAATCTTATCGTTAGTTCGAATAGAGAAGTCATGTAAAACGGTAGTTAATAACCCCTTTAAGATGCACTTGATAAGTGGTAGTTCTAAATTCCCATGAAATATTTCCAAGCTTGTTTTGATGCAAAAAATATTTTCGGGAATATAAGATTAGCATGGCAATCTAATGCCCTAAATTATGAGAATCTTATTCCTACCCAAGTCACTGCATATCATAAAATTATCCCCAATTATTCCCACCTAACGTAATTTGCCACAACTATCTCCACCTGCCTATCTAAGCCTAGTCATCGTCTCGTCGCCCCACGCTCATCAGCCATCTGACATCGACCTTCCACTTTGCCGTCTTCCGCTCGTCCGTAGGCACACTATCCGTTGGTCGTGTTTCGCCATCCATCCACACTGGCGAGACTGGTGGAATACATCAATCCACAATGGCAAGAAAAATGATAGCTCATCTTGTAATTGTTGAGATTTTAAAGTATTGTTAGAACTTGAAAACATAAGTAATATAATTTTGTTAATATACAAATAAATGTACATGATAAGAATAATAACTTACAATCTCTCCATTAACTGACATCTTCTTAGACAGATTGTTGTGATCGACGCAAGAATCCACAAGCTATTTATAAGATGAAAAGGTAGCAGTTGTTGTAGCAGGCTGAGTAAAGTCTGTTAGTCATATGTATGCCCTAGAGGCCATTATTGTATATTATAGTGGATGCTTGGACATATATATAGAGGAATTTCTTGCTCGATATGATAGTATGCTATCCGGTTGCACTTTATCTTAACATGTATACTTATATTATTCTGTCTCTATGATACATGTTGATAAAGCCTTTAGGATGTTAGTTTGACTACCAGGACTATGATGCAGATCATATTAGTGGGGCTTGTGTAGTCCGCAAGCACATCAATTAACCTTTCCTAGTCGTGGGAGTATCGAGACTGGGCATCGGTATTTCAGAGTAGACTAGTGTGTACGTTTCTTGACCTTGTATGGGGCGATGGTTGATCTCACAACCATTGGTGTTTGACATCAAAAATTATATGCAGATGCTCATTAGAGAATGGGTACGCCGAACAGGACTCGCCGAGAACTCCTAAATGGTACCATACCTATCGTCAGATAGTAGTTATCTGGTAACACTGGTACAGATTAATCTGTAGACCCGAGATCGTCATAGTGTCTTGTGTGATTCCCACTTTGCTTTGATTTCCTCCCTACTACGGCTCAAAGGAGTCGTATAAACAGGTGGATTTTGGATACAGTCCCGAGTCATATGGAGGCAGTGAGCGATAGAAGGGGTTTCGTCTCTCCCGGTATTGGGAGTTGATGTTGCGCTATACTCGATTGTCTATAACAGCAAGTCCCTGGTCAGGGATGATGAGATTTACTGGTAAGAATTATCTGTAGTTTCTCGAACGGTTATAGGCCACACATCGGCATGACTTATCAAGTTACTGGGGTCTGACGATTCCACTCTTAGACTTGATATATGACATGTCAGACGAAGATATCGGAATGTACGGTAAGTGTTGCTTATAGACTTTGCGGGAGTTTGGACAAGCTTTCTTGTTGATCTTCTATTCGCGATGTTACGTCCAACTAATACCGCTGACGGCTTATGGGTGACTGATGTGATCATTACCTACTGCCGGCGTATTGACAAGTCTTTAGAGTCCCACACAGAGGTTTCCTAACTCAAGCGAAACGAAGTAGGTCATATATGGTGATATGTGCGGATGCTTGATTAAATACGAGTATGTGATACCGTATTCTAATCTCGCGATATTTGATATCGGTTAGGTTATATGAGATATAACTGGATTATTGAATCAAGTGTTGATTCAATGATTTGTTATATGTATATATATTTGATATTGGCCGGTTATATATGATATGACCAAATTATTGAATCAAGTGTTGATTTGATATAATATATTGAATATTATCGGTTATATGCGATATGACCGGGTTATTGAATCAAGTGTTGATTTGATAATTTGATATACATATTTATATGATATTAGTCGGTTATATATGATATAATCGGATTATTGAATCAAGTGTTGATTTAATAATTGATATATATTTATATTTGATATATTTATATATTAACTAATATTTTTAGCTCACTAAAGATTTTATTCTCATCTAAATACATTTAACATATATGTGATATATATTAATATATGTATTTATATAATGTATCATGCTTGATGATACATAGAACATGGATGTATGAGACTCACATCAAGACTAAAGATAATTAGAATGTTTATTTATTAAGAGTAAATCACAAATGAGGTGGAAATGAGCATGGCTTAGATGCTTGTAGAAGTTATGACTCATCTCATCAATTTTGTTTTACTCTAGATATTTTATAACCCAACCATTATCTTTAGCCCATAGTTAACTCTCTGCTTATCACTTGAGATATTTTGCTCACCCAAGTTCATCTTCTTCCTCTCTAGGTTTTCTTGAATTGAAGAAAGAAAAAGAGAGAAAATTCTAAAGTGAGCAAAATTCCTACTTCATCAACCTAATCTCATCTAGCCCATAAGATTAGATGGTTTGCTTCACTAGTTCTTTAGAAGTGAAGAGGTGGCTTGATTTAGAGTAACTTCAAGGTGGATCATTTTCGGCCTCGAAGACGACGAAGCAAGCTTGTTCCTTTCACCAAGTGGAGCTTAAGAAGAGTTCTAGGGACCACTACTTGGAGCCAAGGGACTACTACTTGGAGCTTTAGAAATGAAGGGCCGGTCTACAAAAGTTGTATTCTCCATTCACTTAGTGTAAAGCTTGTTTACTTACTTATAAACCCTAATTCTCTAGTTCGATTCTAGGTTGGTGTAGCTTAGCACTCTAGATTTTTTTAAATTGCATACTTGATACTTGTCTAAACCTAGTGGTAGTATTAAGACACATTTTCATGGTATCAGAACCAAATTAGAGCATTAGGTAAGGTCTTGACGACGTTAAAGTGCTCGATCGAAGTGCAAAACCCCGCTTTTTATAAGTTTCTGTCCATTTTTTCAAAAGTTAATATTTTGCAGGTTAAAATATGCAGAAAATCGTGCAGGGTATATGATGGAGCCCCAAGAAATACGAGGCCCCATCTCCACTAAACCACCGCGAAACCGCGGCTTAAACCCTTGTTTAGGCGCAGTTCCGCGGCATGTTTATGGTGATGTGGGATCTTGTTTCTTATGCTACTCCAATGTGACATTTGGCACATTCTGGGTAATTTTAGTGAGGCTCAAATTGTTGAGGTCTCTGTGATTTGTGGGTGTTTGGTGAATTGATTGAAAATTTTAACATCGTCTAGATAGTTTTCATATATGATACAATATTTGGAATCCACATTAATTAATTTTGTGAAAACTAGTTTGTGTTTTGTAAATCCCGCGTTTTAGTCTCTTTTGATCGATTGCCACGGAGTTTCAATTCGGATCAAAACTACATCGCAATCTCGTATTGTACGCGAATAGTCGCCGGGAAACACTACTAGATAGCCATGCCTCATAGCCCCAACCAAGTGACTATAGGAGAACCCCGTTACCAAAAGCATCCACTCGGATGCTCGCAGCCGCGGTGTTCCATCTAAGTGCACTTCGTTGACGGCATCGGGGGTACGACAATCTACTAAAATTCCCGATGAGTATTCGATCATTTTTTCGGGAATCTTGTTGAATTACCCGACGTGATATCGAAAAGTGTTTTCAATTTAAGACTTAAGTGCAAGATTTATTAGGTTAGGCATGAAATCCGAAATATGAGATATTGTGGGTTTATGATGTCTAAGCTTTGGTGTGGATTCTAATTATTGTATTTTTCATTTCTTTTCTGCGACCATAAGTATAATATGTGGTGTATCCCCAATCTCATTGCTATATGTCAACAACATTCGAAATAAGTATATTTACTTACGTTGATGACATGTGATGTTATGTGTTGCTTTGATATGTTATATTGGATCGTCGTGATTGAATAGCCGAGTTTTTTGTGTGAGATGAGAGTTTTTCTATTTTCATTTATGTAAAATATGTATGTAATATTCTTTTATTGAGACACTTCCGGGTTGAGGATGATGTCACCATTGATGTATATTATTTACTTTTCCGCATTAGGATAGACCCAAAGCAGGAAGCACAAGTAACTGGATTCTAGAGTCCAGTGGGAGACCATCTCGAGGAGTCGAGACCGAGTCGCCTAACTCTAGAATTAACAGGGTTACTTGCCGCTCTCATAGGGGTCTAGGGATGTGGGTTTAGCTATTCATCACGACCGTGGAATCCGTGTTTTTCATTACTGGCTTAATTTAAAACACGGACCTCTTAGTATATCCTTTATTTCATATGTTTGTTTTCTGCTGCATGTGTTCTGTGATGTGATCATATAACTGCATGAGACGAATGCTATATATATGATATATATAATAAACGTTGCTTATGTTTTGCACCCGCGCTAGTCCTGCCCCCGCTCTGCCGTTAGTTAAGCAACCTAACGGTACATGACGGGGCTGTCACACCCCGCTTCCTGGTGTAGGGATAAGAAGACGTGACTAGGCCCGCAATGTATTTATTCAGAAATAAACGCGTTAAGCGTAAATAAGCAATATAATATAAATGTACACAAAAAAGATATGAGATGTAAATGGACAGCAACTTTTTATTTATTAAACATTCTTTACAATACAACTGAAAAGTAAATACAATGTGGAAAGCAATGCCTAAACAATGGTATGAACTGAAAGTAAAAGTATATACAAGTGACTAGAGCTTCGGGTCCTCGATGAACTGATCCAAGTCTTCTGAGCTGTGTTCGATCTCCAGAGAGTCGGGTCCTCCTGACAATATTCCAAAGAAAGAATAGAAAGGCAATGTCGTCATCGAACAATTGCTCGGTAAGTCCCAAAGAGATAGAAATAGAATAGACAGATAAGAGAGAATATAACTGTATAATGTATGTTTGTTATACTGATGTAGTTGTTTGTAGTTTGGTACAGAATATGCCAGTGTATACGAGTGAAGTATAACTATTCCATGGACTAAGGTATACGGAGCACAAGGAACCGTTAAGCTACGGAACAACATCAACGGATATTCAGGTTAGGTGTATTAAAGTGACCATCATCGTGCCACTTTTAACACATTCCGTACCAATCTACCCATTAAAAACCCCGTAATGGTTATTGTATTGTTTTATAGATGTAAGACTTGCCGAAACCATGATATCAATTACTCATGTGAACGGATAAGGATGTAAACGGATAGTCATGTAATCAAGTCAATGTATATCCATGGTTCAGTCAGTTCAAGTCATGTTGATATAGATGGTATTCTGGTATTCATGTTCAAGTTCCAGTATATATGAATTCATGTTGTATTGGAGTTATATTTAGATTGTATTCATATGTGGATTGTTTTTAGAATTAGGCTGAGACTCCGTCTGAGTCAGACACTTAAACAGAATTTGATTTCTGAATTAGATTTTGGAGTTATCGGTAACTGTTGCACATGGACGGCAGGATTTATGACTTTTTCCAATCCAATTACCATTGATAACCTCGTTTTAGTTTTCTACCTTAAATAGGCAATCACCCATTTTCTCCGGCTCCCTGAGGCTCAAGAGAATTGGTCCCGCTTAAATCTATATTTACTAGGGTACTTATTGTAAATTAATAAACTTGAGGGGGGTTTATAAAAAATAGTTTTGATATAATTTCAAAATAAACCTCAAGTATTTATTAGTCGTATTTAGTGTTTTCATGGATGTAATTTTTAAAAGTGAAGTATTCTAATGATTATAAACCTAGATTGAATAGTATATGGTATTTTAGTGTAAATTGTAATTGTATGGATTTGTTATGGTATATTCATGAAATTTGTGATTCCTTTGTTTAGAAAACATGGAATTTATTATATATATTTAAAATAGATATTTTGATAATATATATATATATATATTATTAAAAGTAGAATTTATTTATTAAATAGAAAATCACATTATTTTTAAAAATTGTATTAAAAATTCCATCGAGATCAGATGCCTTGTGAGGAGGTCTGCATCTCACTCTACTAGTACCGAGGATGTGCGATAACCCGTACCATCCAAATCGGGTTCCCCAAAATGAGTTGTAGAGGCTTATTTGCAAGAAATTTAATTAAAACAATTTTAAAGAATACGGTTTTATTAGTTTAAGGTATTTTATTGTAAAATTGTATTTATCCCACAAAATATTGTTCCAAAAGCCATCGTGCTATATCATGATGAGTGTTGTGATGAGATAGGTCATTATCTCATGATTTTTCTAAAGGTAATATGAGCAAATATGATGAAAGATGTCGAATAGAAAGTTTGTGGTATTTAACCGTAAAAGTGAAATAAAAGTTGCATAGCATGGTATTTTAAATTGAAACTTGTTCTCAATGTTGCTTTATGATTACTAAATATGATGTAACAATATGGGTGTTTAGTTATTATGAAAAGTTATGTTTTTAACAAAATTAAAATTGGAAGTCGGAATAACTCCACTTCCGACGAGTTTTGGAAAGAGATATTTTTAGAATAGGAAAAGAAAAGAGGATAGGGGACTTACGGTTTGAAAAGAGAGAGGGGAGGTATGGAAACAAGATGGAAGGTTCGTGGAGTCACGATGTCGCCGGATTCGTCCCAAGTCGTCACCGAAAGATGACCTTGAGCTAACTCCACTTGTATAACTAATTTGACTTGGAAAATTTTGAGAGTTTTGATGATAGATTTCAGAATGGAGAGGACTAGGGTGTGATGTTGTATTTATAAGAGAAATTAGGGTTTTGAGGATTGAAGAATGGAATTAAAATGCATTAAAATTTTGGATTAATGCCTCATTTTAATTATCTGTTTAATTTTAGGAAAAACAAATAAAAAATGAGTAGTGGGGGTAGGGGAAGAGTCACTTGAGCAAAGTTTGGCGGTATTTGGTATAGGGGGCCCGGCGGCGCCGGCCTAGAGCCCCATCTCGCCGGCCACATTGGTGAGTTGGGTCTCTGGATGCTTGCCACGTGTCTTAGTCTGTATATATAATATTTTCCACATGTTTGATTTTAGTGACTTTTCATTTTTATGTGTATTGCACGTGTAAACTTTTGGGCTTTTAAAAAGTTTAAAAGAAAATTCATTAAAAATAATATATAGCTGAGGGGATTCGAACATAGAGGCTATGTCACAGCAGTGCAAGACTTTACCAGTGAGCTACAAGTGGCTTCTTGTTGTTCTAAAACAAATTAAATACTTATAGCATACTCAGGGTTGCAAATACTCTATTTAGTACTTTAACTTTAAACAAATTTTTGTTCATTAAAAACAAAGTCGTTACATTCTACCCTCCTTACAAAAATTTTGTCCTCTGAATTTACAAATATTTAAAGACTAATTTATAAATAAGAAAGGGTATCTTGCACGCATGTCGTCTTCTCTTTCCTATGTTGATTCTCCTGATGAATCTTTTCTCCACATCACTCGAACCAAATTTACTTTCTTGTTCCGAAGTGACTTCACCTTTCTGTCCAGAATTTCAACGGGTTATTGCTCACAAGATAAGTCTGTCTGTACAGTGAGCTCGGAGTGATTAAGGATATGGCTGGGGTCGCTCACATATCTTCGGAGTTGGGATATGTGGAACACGTTGTGCACTCCTTCTAATGAGGGTGGAAGTGCCAAACGATATGTCGCTTCTCCGACTCTTTCGAGTATGTCGAATGGTCCAATATATCTCGGACTTAGCTTACCCCTCTTTCCAAATTGAATCACTCCACGGTTTGGAGAGATCTTTAGAAAGACATGATCGCCCGGTTAGAACTCCAAGTGTCGGCGCTTTGCATCGGCCCAATACTTATGTCGATCTTGGGCCATGCACATTCGTTCCCTGATAGTGCGAACTACATCTATAGTCGCTAGTATCATCTCAGATCCAAGAAGTTCCCTATCTCCGATGTCGTCCCAACTTAATGATGAACGACACTTCCTTCCATAGAGCGCTGCAAACGGTGTCATTCCAATACTTGCTTGATAGCTGTTGTTGTATGAAAACTCCACAAGATGTAGGTGATCTTCCCACGATCCTCCGAAGTCTAGCATACAAGCTCTTAGCATATCTTCAAGGATCTGAATCGTTCGCTCGGACTGTCTATCTGTTTGTGGATAGTAAGCTTTGCTAAAGTTCAGACTCGTTCCCAAGCTAGCTTGCAGGCTCTACCAAAACTGCGATCGAAATCTGGTGTCACGATCGGAGACAATGCAAACCGGTACTCCATGTAATCTCACGATCTCCTGCATGAGTTCATGGGTATCAGAGATAGTACAAATTGAAGAGTTAAATCTTATTTAGATTCAAACTTATCTCCATGCACTTCTTTGCTAGTGTCTCGGTAGATTGGCAAACTCGAAAGGGGATAAAATGAGCCGACTTTGTGAGTCGATCCACAATAACCCATATTGCATCGTTACCTTTCATGCTACGAGGAAGTGCAGTCACGAAGTCCATGGTGATGTATTGCCACTTCCATTATGGAATAGGTAACGGTTGAAGTAAACTAGCAGTCCTGTGATGTTCGGCTTTTACTTGCTGACACACCAAGCATTTGGCTACGCTTCTGGCTACTTCACGCTTCATTCCATGCCACTAATAATGTTGCCGCAGATGTTTGTACATTTTTGTACCACCAGGGTGTACTGAGTATGGGGAGCTATGAGCATTTTTCATCAACTCTTCCCGAATAGGACCTTGTGGTACACACAATCTTCTTTCGTATCTCAAAGATCCGTCTTCATGGATGATGAAGTCTGTTCTAAGTCCACTTTTTACTTGTTCTCTGATCTTTTGCAACTTGGCATTACTTGCTTGAGCTGCTTTGATCTGATTGACAATTGTAGACTGAACTTGTAAGTTCATCAAACTTGAAGCGTTATCTGGCATGATCACTTCTATCTCCATATGATGCAAATCTTGCTGTAGCTTCCACTGTGCGGTAAGATTCATTGATAGTGGTTGGAGACTAAGTGTATCAAGTACTACATTCACCTTCCCTGAATGATATTATAGATTGATATCGAAATTCGCCATAAGTTCTAACCATCTTCTCTACCGCATATTCAGCTCTTTCTGAATAAACGCATACTTCAGACTTTTGTGGTCTGTGTATATATTTACCTGACGCCAAATCTTCAGTGCAAATATAACAGCTGCCACTCTAAGTCATGCGTTGGATAATTGCGCTCATGAATCTTCAATTATCTTGATGCATAAGCTACAACTTAACCGTGCTGGTGTAGAACGCATCCTAATACCTTACCGGATATATCACAATGTACTACGAAACCTCCAGATTGGTCCGGTATTACGAGAATATGCGTTGTTGTCAATCTTGACTTGAGTTCTACGAAAACTTGTTCGCATGCTTCTGACCACACGAATTCTTCATCTTTACGTGTGAGCTTGGTCAGGGGTGTTGCAATCTTCGAAAATCCTTTAATAAATCTTCGGTAGTATCCCGCTAATCCCAAGAAATTTCGAATGTACTTCACTGTTTTGGGTGTCGGACATTTGATTACTGCGGATACTTTAGCTGGATCCACAGAAATTCCTTCACCTGAAACGATATGTCCGAGAAATCCGACTTATTCTAACCAAAACCCGCACTTGTTGTACTTGGCATAGAGTTGATGCTGTCGTAAAGTCTCCAGGACAATTCATAAATGTTCAGCGTACTCTTTCCGATTCTTAGAATACACCAGGATGCCATCAATGAATATGACAACGAACCTATCTAGGTACTCTCAGAAAACTTGATTCATCAGATTCATGAATATGGAAGGTGCATTGGTCACTCCAAATAGCATCACGAGAAACTCATAATGTCCATAGCGAATCCTGAATGACGTCTTCGGAACATCAGACTCTTTGACCTTCACCTGATGATAACCCGAACGAAGATCTAAATTTGAGAAAACGCAAGACCCATTTAGCTAATCGAACAGATCGTCGATTCGCGGTAGTGGATACTTGTTCTTTATCATGACTTCGTTCAAAGCTCTGTAATCAATGCACTTCTGTATGAACCTTCTTTCTTCTTCATAAGCAATACTGGAGATCCCCAACTTGAAGTACCGGAACGGATCCATCCTTTCTGCAGAAGTTCGTCCAGCTGATTACGGACCTCCTTCAAACCTCCTGGACTTAATCGGTATGGTGATTTGATCACCAGTTGTGCTCCAGGTACTAAATCAATTCCAAATTCAAGAGCTCGATCAGGAGGCAAACCTGATATGTCTTCAGGAAATACATCATCGAACTCTCGAACTACCTCTGGCTTATCTTCTCCCGCCTTTCGAGTTGCAATCACTGCCTTCTTCGGTTTTGCTTTGTATGTGCTAGGCTTCAGGGTACGGTCTCCACTCTTGAAATAAAAGACCGGATGCTCTGGAATCTCAAACACTACTCTCCTTTGACGACTGTCGATGGTAGCATAGAAAGGTCTTAGCCAATCCATACCCAAAACTACTTTGAAGTTCGGTATGTCCAGCATATTAAAGTCAACATAAAATTCTCTGCTGCAGACGACCACTGGACATAGGTCGTATCCCATTGTTTCCTTTAGAACGTCGTTCCCTGAACTGACATTCCAGCTGGATACGAGCGGTTTGACTGGAATCGCATGAGTTCGGACGAACCGTTGCGATATAAAGCAATGAGATGCTCCGGTATCGAAGAGTGGTAGTGCAGGAAGTGAGGCTACTAAGATTGTACCTAAGTTATGTGGAATATGTTTAGGCATAGGATAAAATATTTAATATGTATAAGGATTAAAAGAAAGTTTGAAAGAAAATAGTTATCAGTGATGACTTGGCCAGTGGCTTCGGTTTCTTCCATAGTCATTGTGAAAGCATGTCACCTCGGTACATTCCTCCTTGCTGGGGAGCATTCCTCTGTCCGTTCCTCTGCTTGAGGTAGGTTCCTTTGTGCTTGATGGAACTGACGAGAAGGAGGTGCAGTAGGTCCACGAGGAGGTGGAGCTAGGAAAGCAAGACGTGGTGCAGGTGTCTGGATAGCTGGCCGCTGTAGATAGGAGATTGCTGGTCTGGTTGCAGGATTTGGATTGAGTCTACGAGGACAAGATCCAATATCATGTGTGGATGAGCCACAGACTAAGCAAAGGCAATTAGCATGCCTGCAGTCCTTCGCTAGGTGTCCATTCCTCCTGCAGTAGGTGCAAAAGTCTGGACTGGGCCGGTTGAAAGGTACTCCTGGTCTCCTGGGTACAAAAGGTGGTCTGGAAGAGGCTTCTCCTGCTATATGAGTAGCAGGGCGCTTCATACCGGCAGATTGAGGTATGCCCTTCTTCTACACCATTGCCTCATATCGACGGGCAGCCTTCAGAGCTAAGTCGTGGGTTAGGAAATCCCCTGTAGCTAGAGCAACTTAGATTTCCTGGTCCAGCCCTTGCTGAAATCTTCTGGCCCTGATCTCAGCAGTCAGTATGAGATGTGCCGCAAACCTGTTACGGTCTTGTGTTAGTTGTGTAGTATGAGATATGAGAAAATTCGAATATTTGAGACATATTTTACCTGCTCAACATAGTGAACTCGGTATCATACTCATCCACGGATTTGCTCCACATAGAGCCTTGTTGTAGGTGGATGAATTGCTGCTCCATGTCAAATCGGGCAGTCTCGGGAAAATACTTCGCGTCGAACATGTCGTGAAAAGTCTTTCATTAGATCGGCTGAGTAAGACGGCTTTCTTCCGCCTTCTACCATACTCGGGCGTTATTCGTAAGTTGCAGCTTCGCCTTACCCAATCAATGTCTAGCACTTGTGCTGCTGCCAGATCGTCCTCAATGGATTGAGGCCATTCTTCAGCTTCCAGAGGGCTCTCTTTCCCAGAAAATTGCTTAGGATGCAGTGCCCGGAATTGTTTCACTCCAGATGCCTCAACTTCTGGGCGGTTCATTAGGATAGCATTCTGCTGTTGCTGTCCCTCCAAGAGGCTCTTTATTGCCTCTGTAGGATGTTTTTCATCACTCCATCGAGATGGGAATACACGTCACTTTTCAGGCGTACTACAGATTCCCCCTGCCTAGGGTAGGCGAGGGTTTATTGATTGTGGGGATCCGAATCTCCGGCAGCCGCAGACTAAGCTGCCATTAATTACCCTTCGCCTTTGGAGCGAGAGAACCTCCGATTGACGGGTCAAACTGGTCATGTGAACTCAATGTGCAGTGTGCATGTGTTGTGTTTTGAAAGGTCTAAGGTATATCAGGGGCCTCGCAGAGTTTACGGGGGTCCTGCTACCTAGATAGCGGGCTGGGGGTCAAGGGGGCTAGCAGCCCCCTTGTAGGGTATGGGGCAGCATCCTATTAGAAATTTTTTTCTAACGGGGACAGTGTTGTGGAGTGTGTATATATATATATATATAAAAGAAAATAGCGTCCAAAGGACGCGTGAGCGCCAGCGCCTCACGTGCTTGGCACGCGGGCGCTGGGCGCCTCACGTGCTTGGCACACGGGCACTGGACACTATCACCTTAGATGCTTAGCACACGGGCACTGGACGCTAGCGCCTCAGGTGCTTAGCACACGGGCGCTAGGCGCCAGCAAGAAAAAAGGGGGTTAGCCATCTATACTGGGAGTCGTACTCCCAATTGACTTTTGGAGTTAAACTCCTAAAAAAAGGACAAAGGGGCTTAGCCCCTGCACCGAGAGTTGTACTCCCAATTGACTTTTGGAGTTAAACTCCTAAAAAAAAAGGACAAAGGGGCTTAGCCCCTGCACCGGGAGTTGTACTCCCAATTGAATTTTGGAGTTAAACTCCTAAAAAAAGATTTTTTTTTTTTTTTTGTGGAGTTAAACTCCTAAGAGATTTTTGGAGCTGATGAAAGGAGACCCCTTTCTTCTCCCTTGAACCCTGGATCTTCCCAAAGTGGGATTCTTGGAGATGGGTCTCCTTCTTCCTCTTCTCTGTTGGCTGGATCTTAGAGGGAAAAGGGGGTGAGACTTAAAAATCTCCCCTTTTAGAGTCTGATGGGAGACCTGAGCTCCCTTTTTGGGTTTCATGGTGAAAAACTATTCCTTTTTGGGAAAAGAAGAGTGAAACTCTTGATTTAATTTAAGAAAAAGGGAAAAGGTTTATTCCTTTTTGGGAAAAGAAAAGTGAAACTCTTGATTTAATTTAAGAAAAAGGGAGAAGGTTTAGAACCTTAAGGAAAGAGAATGAGGCACAGAACCCTAATTTTTTGATATAGAAAAAGTTATCCTTTGATTTTTTCATCATGTTGCTTTTATAGGCTACACACTTTACATATAGCCCCTTGGGCTTTGACAAATAGCACTTGTGACATCCCATACCTTATGTGCTTATTTCTTTTTGCACATAGGCCATGGGGTTTACAAAATTTTGGCTTTCCGCCTATTTTACATATATTTATTTCTAAAAATTACATTTAGACTAATTTATCGCATCCTTTTTGGCATGGAGATGGCATCTTCCATGCTTGGTCTTGACTTGGGCTTGGGCCCACTTAGGTTGGACTCGGACCCACTTGATTTGGGGTTGACCTTGGTTTTGACTTGGTCGATCGGGGTGAAACTTTTGACCCCAACAAAGTGCCCCCATCAATACATGCACACCATATATATGGGTCGTATGCATGAAATTGATGGATCCTCTTTTGCGTGAGGGTTGACTTGATTTGTTTCCTATTTTGACGACGTGGAGGTCGATGATGCCCTTTTCGCGTCGTGGACGATCAGTGCTGCCATTTTTTCGACTTGGACAGTCGGTGCTGCCCTTTTAGCGACTTGGACGGTCGGTGCTGCCCTTTTTGCGACTTGGACGGTCGATGCTTGATTTGACCTGCTCCGCTTTCTGCGGTTTTCACGATTTGATTTGACTTGCTCTGCCTCTTGCGGTATCAGGGTTGAAGTTGACTTACTCCGCTTCTTGCGGTGTCGGGGTTGAAATTGACTTACTCCGCTTTCTGCGGTGTTAGGGTTGATTTGATTTATTTTGGGAGTTCTCTACCCGTCCAGCGGGACTTTGAGCTTGGAAGCGCTATCGGGTAGGACATTAATTTGATCTTTTTGATTTCTGCCTTGTTTGGCGGGGCTTTTGAATATGAGAGGAACTTGGAATTTGGATTTTGTTTGGCATCAGCATTACTACACTGGAATAATACCAGGAGCAACTCATCATTTGCCCTTGGGAAGGCTTGGGATTTGTTTTTGTTTTTTTTTTGGGTCGGCATCAGCACCGCTAACACTAAAGCATAGTGCCAGGAGCGACTCATTATTTGCCTTTGGGAAGACTTGGGATTTAGGTTTTGGGTCGGCATCAGCACCTCTAACATTGAAACAATGCCAGGAGCGACTCATCATTTGTCGTTGCCCATTAGGGAGCGATGGCTTAGGAGACTGGTTTAGATCTCTATCACCTAAGACTTTTCAATTTTACGAGCCGTAAGAGTC
The DNA here is from genome assembly GCA_030015575.1 of Agapanthus africanus. Classification (NCBI taxonomy): domain Eukaryota; kingdom Viridiplantae; phylum Streptophyta; class Magnoliopsida; order Asparagales; family Amaryllidaceae; genus Agapanthus; species Agapanthus africanus. The sequence continues at coordinate 349,759,912 of JASDDO010000004.1, forward strand.
TCATAAAATCATTTTCTCCTTACAAGTCGAGAGGATCTCGCAGGTGTATTTCTCCCTGGGAATCGTGGGGATTCCTAAGTGTGTTTCTCCTTTATGAGTCATAAGGATCTCACGTGGGGATTTTCTCCTCACAAAGTCGAGAGGACTTTGCGAGTGTATTTCATCTCTTTTTCACGAGTTTGCGTCCTTTCGGGTTTTCACAAACTCGCCGGCAGTCCTGTTGTTTTTACTCACGGAGCCCTTTCGAGTTTTCATCCGTGCTCGTTTTGCTCATGGACATACCCTCTTTTTTTTTACATTGGCAGATCTTCATCGCTGGTGGGATTTTAAATATAGTCTCACCGGTAGGACTTGAGAGAGATAGGGGTCGTTTATGCCCATGAATTGTATACGGTTTTACAAGATATATAATCCAAACCGTAGGGCCGATGTGGTCAATTCGCCTACGACTTGGAGCATTCACGCGTAGTATTTCTTGAAATATCGGCCATTGATGGGTGGTATGGGTCTTTTTCCCTCGGCATTTATCAGCTGGTAGGATTCTCCATCAAACACCTTCTCGATGACATATGGTCCTTCCCAGTTTGGCTCGAATTTTCTCTTGGCATGTCGATTGGGGATGATCGGTCTTTTGAGGACCAACACCAATTCGCCTTTCTTAAAAGCACGGAAACGGGTCATCTTATCATAGGCTCGTGACATTTTGGCTCAGTACAACTACAGATTTTGCTGTACTGCGAGCCTCTTTTCTTCGAGGACGTCGAGCTCTTCGAGCCGAAAGAAGACGTTTTCCTCCTCCGGCAACTCATGTTGGACGGCCATTCTTAGGCTTTGAATTTCGACTTCGAGCGGGAGGATTACTTCCACTCTGAAGAGTAGTGAGTATGAAGTAGACTGAGTTAGAGTGCGGTGTGTGGTACGATATGCCCACAACGCCTCGTGGAGCTTGAGATTCTAGTCTCTCTTATTGGCTGTAGTATTTTCCTCAGAAGCTTGCATAGAGTCTTATTGAAGGTTTCGGCTAGCCCATTGGCTCTTGGATTATAGATGGAGGAATATCTCCAGTCTATCTTATGCCAAGTAACGAACCTCGAGAATTTGAAGCTCTTGAAAGAAGGCCTGTTGTCAGAAATGATTCTTCTAGGTGTACCGAAGCGGTATAGAATATTATGCTGGAAGAACATCAGAATATCTTCTGTCTTGACTTCTTTTAGCGGGACAACTTCAGCCCATCTGGAGAAGTAGTCAGTTGCAGCCAATTTGAACCGGTGGCCTTTGGATGATGGGGGATCAATTGGGCCAACTATGTCGGTGCTCCAAACTGTTAGTTATATGTATGCCCTAGAGGCCATTACTGCACATACGATGTATATTGTAGTGGATGCTAGGACATATATAGGGAGGACTTTCTTGCTCGACATGATAGTATGCTATCTGGTTGTACTTTATCTTAACATGTACTCTGATTGTCTCTATATTACATGTTGATAAAGCCCTTAGGATATGTACTCGACTACTGGGACTATGATGAGATCATACTAGTGGGGCCACGGTAGTCGACGAGTACATCCTATAACTGTTCCTAGTCGAGGGTGTATCGAGACAGGGCATCGATACACCAGAGTAGACTAGCGTATACGCATCTTGACCCATATGATGGGCGATGGATGATCCCATATCCATCGGTGTTTGACATCAAGGATGGTGTACGGGTGCTCAGTAGAGACTGGGTACACTGGACGGACTCGCCGAGAACTCCCAGATGGTATTATACCATACGTCAGATGGCAGTTCTCCGGTGACACTGGTACAGAGTAGTCTGTCGACCCGAGATCGTCATAGAGTCTTGTGTGATTCCCACTGTGCTTTGATTTCCATCATACCACGTCCAAGAGGGCGTGCAAAAAGGTGGCTTTTGGGTACAGTCCCGAATCACATGGAGGCAATGAGCGATAGGAGGGGATTCGTCTCTCCCGGTATAGGGAGTTGATGTTGTGCTGTGTTCGATTGGCTATAACCGGAAATCCCTGGCCAGGGTTGCTGAGATTTACTGGTAAGGGTTATCAGTAGTTTCTCGAACTGTTATAGACCTCAAATCGACACGACTTGTCAAGCTACTGGGGTCTGACGTTTACCACCCCTAGGCGAGATATGCAACATATCAGACGACGAGACCGGACTGTACGGGAGTGTTACTGTTTGGATTCGCAGGAGAAGTTACAGGCTTGCTTGTTGATCTTCTGAGCGCTCAATACCTGGGTAGCTGTTACGTTTAGCTGACCGCTTGCAGCTTGTGGGTTTGATATGATCATCACCTACTGCCGGCGTATTGACGATTCTTTAGAGTCCTACACAGAGGTTTCTTGACTCAGGCAAAACGGAGTAGGAGCACATATGTGATATGTGCGGGACTGAGGATAATGCGATATGTGATACCGTATTATATTCTCGCGATATTTGATATCAGCCGGGTCGTCGGATCAAGTGTTGATTCGATGAATCGGTACGGATAAATATTAGTCGGTTATATGCGATATAGCCGGATTGTCGGATCAAGTGTTGATTCGATAATTTAATGTAAAATAATATATATGATATATTAAATTACATTAACTAATATTTGCTCACTAAAAGATTCTTTTTCTCACTCGGGTAATACATTGATATATATGCGATATATGTTAATTGTATTATTTTATTTTGTTACGATAAATATTATATATGTGATATATAATATTGTAACATGATATAATAACTAATGCAACTTGTTTAGTGGAGTTTAAACATGATTAGGGTTTGGATTAGGGTTAAATCTTCTAGTTGATTCTAGAAGCTTTTCTTTTTGTCATGATAAAGATATTTGCAAGTGACTCATGCTTTAACCAAACCCAAACCCTAACCCTAGTTAATTCTCTACAAGAGTTAGCTTGACCATGGTTGCATTATCTATCATATTATTTCATTTCCTATTCATCACAAAAGAATAACAACATTGTTCATCTTCTTCCTTCATTCTTTCATGGAAAAAAGCTTACTTGTTTTTCAAAAGGTGATGAATAATTGTGAGAAAAAGATAAATAAATAGAGCAAAAATCCTACTTCATCATCCTCATCTTCCCTTGCCATTTAGATGAGGGTGTTCACATCATTTCATGAGTGTTAGCTTGTGTTAAAGAAACTTCAAGGTAGATCATCTTAGTATCGGAGATCGGAAGCAAAGGTTGCGCCTTTCTCTTCGTGGAACCTCTCGAGAGTCCGGATCCCGATGATCGCAGCGAAGGGGCCACAACACGGAGCATATGAAGTGAAGGACCGGATCTACAAAGGTTGTAATCCCTCTCACTTAGTGTTAAAATGTTTAGCATGTTTGTTTTCGCCTAATCTCTAGTTTAAAGTTCCGTATTCGGGTTGTTCGGCACGGCTAAATTTTAAATCGGGCATGGTTGATGCCTCGTAGACCCTTGTGCGCATGCCTAGCAACCCTACAGTGGTATCAGAGCCAAGCTAGGGTATCGTAGACCCTTGTGCGCGTGCCTCGTAGACCCTTGTGCGCGTGCCTAGCAACCCTACAATGCCTAGCAACCCCTTGTGCGCGTTCAAGTCATGTATTAAATAATCTAAAGCTAATGCCAACACAGGATCAGGCAGGTACAGCTTTGTCTGGATAGACAACAGAACGGTCCGTAAGGACAACAGGTCAGGTTTGTTGGCATTAGACACAAGATCAGGTAACAGGTAAGACCATAGTACATCAGGTCAAGCCAGGTAATGCATAAAGGTGTCATGTCATGTCAAGAGTTGCACGGTACCATGTCGTGCCAAGTAATAGGTGTAGCAAGTCATGTCAGGGCGTACAAGATATCATGTGGGTGCCCAAAATCAAACTATTATAATCATGGGTATACAGAACAAGCATGTGTACTAATAGAATCAACAAGCTGGAACTTGTAATGTGAAATGCAATCAGGTACAGATTAAGGTATGTAGATGCACAGTTATCAGTTTGGGTTTAAGGGATAGTTTCAACATTACATGAATACAGTATGACAAATATGGATGTTAAAATCATGTTAATATGTATTAGGTAATCTAGAGATGCAACGATATGTATAATATGTTCAATGGATGCAATTATAACTAAAACAGGTTAAAGATGCACAAGGGTGTCCAATAGAGTAAAACTATAGAAAGGGTGCCATAGACTATGTAAATAGTTATTATGTGATTAATAATATAAATGTGGTTACTAGGTTTATTAAACTAAATGCAACGGGTAGGTTTCAAGTTCTGAATCTAAAAGATGTAAACGGAACACCGAACTGTTAAATTGGAATAGGTAACTTTGGATTCAATCTATAAGTTTAATATTCAATAACTAGTTATAAACTCATAAAATAGCATGTAGCAAGTTTCACTTGCCTCGAGAGATCGCGATACAGATACGCACGACAATTTCCACTGTCGGTAAAAGTCTCGGTGCACGCTCGCACGTACGGAACAGGACCAGGCAATACAAGAGAGTGACCATGCTGATTAGGAACGTCCACAGGGTTGCTCGGATCGTCGGCAGCGGCACGGGTCCGGCGATCACCGGAAAATGAGAATCCAAAAGAGAAAGAGAAGAGAAAGGAGAAGAAAGCAGAGAAGACTGTGACTGTTCACAGTGGTTTGATGCTCTGGGGTCAAAGGCGGGGCAAGGGAGACGTCGACGATGGGTCGACGACGTGAGATCGACGGCAAGGCAGTGGGTTTCTTGGGTTCTTGAAGTCGGGGATCGGGCTTAGAACAGGGGAAAAGATCTGGGGTTGTGTTGTTCTGGGTTTTGAGCCAGAGGAAAAGAGGAGAAGGTGGTGACGGCGAGGGGTCGCCGGCGATGGAGACTGGGTCGAGGTCAGGGTGTGCAGGGATGGGTGCTCGGGTTCTAGGGTTTGTAGTGGGAGAACTCGAGAATGTAGTGGTATCAGGTGTGATGAGGAAGAGGAAGAGGAGGTCGTGGTAATGGGGACGGTGACAACGGGAGTTGGAGCCCCGGCGAGGTGCCGGTGTGCAGTCGAGGGCTGCAACGGGTCTTGGGTTGGAGTCGAGGGTTGAGAACGGTCGAAGGAGGATGATGCGGTGGTTACGAGGGTGAAGGAAATGAGACGGTGATGATGGTGGGTGTGAGGCTGGGGTCGTCGGCAGTGAGAATGACGACGAACGATGGGTGTCGTGGTCGTCGGTTCTTGGGTCCTCGTGCCGGGGAGAAGAGGTGAGCGAGGAGAGGAGGTTGAGGAGTGGACGAAGGTGGTGGCAAGGTGAGGAGACGACGACGAGGCAATGGGCGCGGCGCAAGCGAAGAAGGAAGGCGGGAAAAGAAAAAAAATATAATGAAGAAGACCAAGAGGGAGGAGAGAGACAGACGTGTTAATATATATATGGAAGAGAGAGAGAAGTAAAGAAAAAGAGGGGAGAGAAAGAGAATCAGAGAGAGAGGAGAGAGATAGAGAAAGCGAGAAGAGAGAGAGAGCGGAAAGAGATAGAGAGGATGGGAGAGATCGAGAGGAGAGAGAGAGTGGGATGAATAGGGAGGAGAAAGAAAGTTGGATTTATGTGGGGGAGAGAGAGAGATCAGCGGGTGAGATAGAGAGAGAGAAGGAGAAAGGAAAGAAAGAAAAAGAAAAAGAAAGGGAAAGGAGAGAGGGAGTGGGGTCCATGGCCAAAAAGGGAGAGGGCTGATTGGCTGGGAAGATTTTAATGGTTAAAATTATTTTCCTTAACAGTAGAAAATCTTAGGCTGTTAAAAATTTAAATGAATTAAAGAATATTTAAAATAATTAGAATTTGGCAGTTACAAAAATATTTCAGAAATGCGCTCGGGTCGGGTCCAAAATTTTGAATTTGAAATATGGAAATTATTAGCAAGTTCCAAAAATTAAAATGAAAGATTATGTAACAGAAATGCATACCCCCAAGAACGGATGCACGTACGTGCGCGTAGACATCCAAACACGTCCGTTTCACTGAACGGGACGAGAACACGATGCAAGGACGCTACCACAGGGTTAGGGGTATCAAGCAGGCTATGAAATGCAATTTTAAATTATTTTTCGTGATTTAAATTGTTATATGCAAAAGATGCGATACTAGATAAAATTGTTAGTGTATATGCCCTAGAGGCCATTACTGTATCATACTAGTATGTATATTACTTGATGGAAGCTTGGGATATTCACAGTTGTACAGACAATCTTGCTCAATATAGTAGTATGCTACTTGGTTTGTCTCTGCTTTATTGTGTACATGTGTGTTTATTTATTATATCACCTATACACATTAGTAGAGCCCTTAGGATCTTTGCTTGATTACCGGCGTTGTGATGGCGATCACACTCGTGGGGGCTGGGTAATCTACAAGCACATCCTTATACACGTCCCTAGTCGTGGGAGTATCGAGATAGGGCATCGATGCTCCGGAGTAGACTAGCGTATGCGCTTCTCATCCCAGCACGGGAGACGGTCTGTCCCACAGCCGTCGGTACGTCGTACTTGAGATAGTATGCGGGTGCTCGTTAGGTTACGAGTACACTGGACAGGACTCGTCGGGAACAGATGGTTGGTATTATACCTATCGTCGGTTATCAGTTCCCAGGTGACATGAGTACAGCTTAGTCCGCTGACTTGACACTGTCACTTCGCCTCGAGTGTGTTCCCACTGTTCTTTGATTGCTACCCTACCACGGCTCTACTGAGTCGTGCAAACAGGTAGTAGTTGGGAGCAGTCCTGAAGCACTTGGAGGCAGTGACGGTTAGACAGGATTCGTCTCTCCCGGTATTGGGGGTTGACATCGCGCTGTGTCTAGGAGAGCCATTACACAAGTAGTCCCTGGCCAGGGCAAGCGAGATATACTGGTAGGTTCCAGTGTTATCTCAGGATGTTCTGGGCTTCACTCCGACACGACTTGTACCGCTATTAGGGGTCTGACGCTTGCCGCCCCCTAGGCCCGACATGCGATGTATCATACGAACAGACCGGACTGTACGGAGATCGTCACATACAGGCTCAGTAGGAGTTCGGATGGGTTTACCTCATCGGCCTTCTTATCGACATCTACCTGGGGACCGTTACGTACAGCTAGTGCCGCTTGCGGTCTGTGGTTAAACCCACTGCCAGCGTAGTGTCGAGTCTTTAGAGTCCCACACAAAGAGTTTCCCTGCACTGAGCGAAACGTGTAGAAGCCGTATGGTTTTACGGCAAGGCTGCGATCACTTACGTACACTTGTGTGCGTATGATGTTCGGGCAGGCAATACTAGTGGGCTTTGGTTTAAGCCGGATCCTAGTATTGCACGGATGGATTTGTTTTGTCTTCTGCGCATCCGCATTCTACGGAATGCGGATGCAGGTGTGTATGCACAGTTTTCCGGAGCGATGGAGGAGGAGGTGCCTCATTAGGGTTTTGGCAGTTGGTTCGGCCAAAACCGTTATGTGGCAGGCTCATTAGGGTTTTGACAGTTGATCCGGTCAAAACCGTTTTGAGGCGGACTCATTAGGGTTTTGACAGTTCGTTTGGTCAAAACCATTATGAGCCGGGGACATTATTTACTAATCCTTTCATTGATAATTATGTTATGGCTAATTACATTGACCATTTGACCATCTTGACTTTGTTGACCATTTTGACCAAAGTTGACTAGGATCTTCTTGAAAGATCTAAAGTATTCTTTGGTTGGTTATGATAATGGTCATGTCATTTGTAGCCATCACCTTTATCTTGATGTGATTAGTAATGATAATGTTTTTGCATTATTGCAACCATGGTTGGGTTTTCTCTTGGTTAAGCTTTTCATTTGCTCATTCTCATTCTCTCTCTTGAAATGAGAAGCTCCATGGTTGCTAGCTAGCTCCTCCTTCTTCCTCCTCTTGATTTATCTTTTGATCTCATGTGTTGAGAGAAAAAGATCCCACAAAGACAAAACCATTCATCTACCACTTCTACACAACCTAGGGCTTCTAGATTAGCAATCTCCTTGCCCTAGTTACCTCGGCTTGAGGTGGAGCTCGGTGTACATCTCTCGGGTGGATCGTCTTCGACTCAAGGAGGCCGCGGAGGTGACCAAAGTCCGGATCAACCATTGAGCAAGCAAAGAGAAGAACAACAAGAAGAGAAGAACAACAAGAAGTGAACAACCACAAGGAGAGAAGGAGTTCAAGTGAGGTATAACCCCTAACCGAGTAGATGACATCTCAAGTTAGGATGCTAGTGTATAGTTTAGCAAAGATCCGGCTTTTACGGTCCATGTTACAAAGTTTAGAAAAAAATTTGTTTTACCGTTTCCGCAACCCCAAAAGTACCGGGAGAGGTAACGTGGACCTAACAAAAATATCGGTTTATACTAAATCATGAGATGTACTAGTCCATGCAACAAGTCAAGATAATTTATAAATAAGAGTCAAACAGGTTCAAGCAAATGGGTCGGGTCGAATGCAATATAAAGTGTAAAATACCATTCGCATCCAAGATACGCTAAATCAAGAAATATCACGAATAAAGAAAATACGAGAACTGGAATTGGTATAAATGAACTCGGGTGTTACAGATAATAACCAATCTAATCTTGTAAGAGCATACGCTAAGTGTTTTCTTCTCTCTCTCTCCAGATAGCGACCATGTCACGCCTTAATCAAGATAATAATATGGATGTATTGACCAAACCCGCTTGTTATACTGAGCTGCGGAACGTTGGTTCCGCTCTATCTTATAATTTTTATAAGTCCGAGCAGGAAATAGGAGAATATCCGGATTCCCATGCAACCCGAACGAGAAATGTGCATGTTGATGCATCTTCCTCGGGTGTGTTCGTTACCGAGAACTTTTTCTCAGTACACTCTATGTCCTGGGTATTAGATACCGGATCAAGATCCCACATATGTAATATGTTACATGGGCTAAAGAAAGATAGAGAACTGAGAAAAGTGATCATTTTGTAAAAGTAGGGAATGGTGCAAATGTTGCAACCAAAACAGTTGGCGAATATCACCTTGTATTACCAACTGGTAATACATTGATTCTGAACAAATATTATTACATACCGAACCTGATATGCAATATTATATCAGTGTCTTTAAAGAAGGATATAATTTTGTATTGTAGGATAATATTATGAACATTTTCGTAAATCAAAAGTTGATTAGATCAGGCACGTTATGTAATGGCATATACGTTCTAAATCAAACTATAGTTCTTAACGTACAAAACACACACAAGAGGAAAAGTTCAGAAATGAATGAATCCTTCTTGTGGCATTGTAGACTAGGTCATATCAATGTGACACGACTAGCTAAGTTGCATAAGGATGGATATTTGAATCCGTTTGAATTTACATCTTATGAAACTTGCCAGTCATGTCTCAAAGGTAAAATGACCAAAACTCCGTTTATTGGAAACGGAGAAAGAGCTACTGAACTCTAAGGACTGATACATAGTAATGTATGCGGTCCCATGTCTACACATGCCAGGAATAGTTCCTCGTACTTCATTACATTCACTGATGATCTCTCAAGATTCGGACATATGTTCCTGTTGAAACACAAGTCTAAAGCTTTTGAGAAATTCAAGGAATATAAATGCGAAATAGAGAACCAAACGGGTAAAAGCATTAAAATCCTTCGATCTGATTGGGGAGAAAAATACTTGAGCACGAAATTCCGTGATTATTTAAAAGAGAATGGGATTCTCTCTCAGCTTACTCCTCTGTATACACCACAGTACAACGGTGTATCGAAGAAGAGAAATCGCACACCATTAGATATGGTGCGCTCTATGATGAGTACTGCTGAGTTACCTATTTCCTTTTGGGGATATGCGATTGAGAAGCCGCATACCTATTGAATAGAGTTCCGTCCAAATCAGCGCTTACCACTTTATATGAGATATAGAATGGGAAGAGACCATCTCTTAAACGAGTTAAGATATAGGGTTGTTCGGCCTATGTTAAAAAGCAAAATCCGGACAAGCTCGAGGCAAGGTCAGTTCTATGCAAATTTGCAGGATATCCCAAGCATTCACAAGGGTATATTTTCTACCACAATGAGGAGCAAAAGGTGTTTTGTTTCTCTGCATGCCACCTTTTTAGAAAAGGAATTTTTTATGGAAGAAATTAATGGTCATGTGGTAAAACTGGAAGAAGTTCCAGCTAGACAAACTAACAGCTGATGATTTTGTGGAACCGGAGGATTCAATAGTCTCCAACGAACCTCAGTCACTCCGCAGATCTAGAAGGGTTCCTCATCCGCTTGAGAGATCTACGGTTTTCTCAATGATAGTGGGAGCGAGGATTGCATCATGGAAGATGATGACCCAACTAATTTCGAGCAGGCCATCATGAGTGGGGACTCTGTGAAATAGCTGGATACTATGCGATCTGAGATGGAATCTATATACACCAACAAAGTATAGACTTTGGTAGTTACACCTAAAAGGGTAAAACCCATCGGGAGCAAGTGGATCTTGAGAAGATAACTTGGTGTAGATGGAAAAGTTGAGACTTTCAAAGCTAGACTTGTAATAAAAGGTTTTCGTTAACGACCATGCGTGGACTATGATGAAACCTTCTCTCCAGTGGCTATGCTTAAGTCCATATGGATCCTACTTGCCATTGCTGCATACCATGACTACGAAATCTGGCAGTTGGATGTCAAGACCGCTTTTCTGAATGGGGATTTAGAAGAAAGCGTGTGCATGACAAGCCAGAGGGCTTCGTAGACAGTGGGAGTAGCGGAAAGGTGTGCAAGTTGCTTAAATCAATTTACAGATTAAAACAGGCATCGCGGAGTTGAAACATCTGTTTTGCAGTGGCAGCCAAAGAGTTTGACTTCATCAAAAAGGTAGATGAACCTTGTATATACAAGAAGGTGGTAGAGAGTAAGGTTGACTTCCTCGTATTATATGTAGATGACATACTCTTGTTAGGAAATGGTGTTCCTATGCTATACTCGGTCAAGCTCTTCTTATCACTAAGTTTCTCCATGAAGGATCTGGGTGATGCCTCTTTCATCCTGGGGAGAAACACTGGACAACTGTGAAGAACATTCTTAAGTACTTGAGAAGGACTAAAGAAATGTTCTTGGTCTATGGTAATGGTGAACTCCAAGCGGGGTCCTTTACCAATTCGAGCTTCCAGAGTGATAAGATCGACTGTAAGACAGTCGCGGGTTTTTTCTTTACCCTCGGTAGAGGGACGGTATGTTGGAAGAGTTCCAAGCTAGATACCGTGGCAAACTCAACGATAAAGGGTGAATGCATCGCTATCAACGATGCTACCAAAGAGTTCATCCGGATAAAAATGTTCATGAGATGAACTTGGTTCCGACCATTGTGGTGATAATGGAGCTGTAGGTTTGGCCTAGGAACCCCGGTCCCATCAGTGATCCAGATATATTCTTAGGCAGTATCACCTGATCAGGTAGATGGTTGATCTCCGGACGATCGAGGTCAAGAGAGTTGATAGGAAGAAAGAAACGGAGAATCCACTCACGAAGGCCATCCCGTAGATACAATTTGAGAGTCTCTTTTGGATATTGGGTATGAGATACTGCAACAACTATCTTTAGTGCAGGTGGGAGATTGTTAGTTGTATGTATGCCCTAAAGGCCATTATTGTACATGATTGTGTATTATAATGAATGCTTGGACATATATAGGGAGGACTTTCTTGCTCGACATGATAGTATGCTATCCGCTTGCTCTTTATCTTAACATGTAGACTTGTATTGTGATACTGTCTTGCTCTCACATGTTGATAAAGCCCTTAGGATGTGTACTTGACTACCAGGATTATGATGCAGATCATACTAGTGGGGTCAGGGTAATCCACAAGTTCATCCTTTAATTGTTCCTAGTCGTGGGAGTATCGAGACAGGGCATCGATATTCCATAGTAGACTAGCGTATACGTTTCTTGACCCATTTGATGGGCGATGGATAATCCCACATCTATTGGTGTTTGACATCAAAGATTATATACGGGTGCTCAGTGGAGACTGGGTATACTGAACAGGACTCGCCGAGAACTCCTAGATGGTATTATACCTAACGTCAGATAGTAGTTCTCTAGTGACACTGGTACAGGTTAGTTTGTAGACCCGAGATCATCATTGAGTCTTATATGATTCTCACTGTGCTTTGATTTCCGCCTTACCACGTTCAAAAGTGCGTGCAAAACGGTGGTTTTTGGGTACAGTCCCGAATCACATGGAGGCAATGAGCGATATGAGGGGATTCGTCTCTCTCGGTATTGGGGGTTGATGTTGCGCTGTGCTTGATTGGCCATAACAGGAAGTCCCTGACCAGAGCTGATACGGAGATTTACTGGTAAGTGTTATCAGTAGTTTCTCGACCCGTTATGAGCCTCATATCGACATAACTTATCAAGTTACTGGGTCTGACGTTTACCATCCCTAAACTAGATATGCGACATATCAGACGAAGAGATCGAACTGTACGGTAGTGTTACTTATTGGATTCACGGGTGTATGAGCAGGCTAGCTTGTTGATCTTATGATCGCTCAATACCCGGGTAGCCGTTACGTCCAGCCAGTACCGCTGACGGCTTGTGGGTATCTGATATGATCATTAGCTACTGCCGGCGTATTGACGAATGTTTAGAGTCCTACACAGAGGTTTTCTAGCTCAAGCGAAATGAAGTAGGGCACATATGTGATATGTGCAGGACCGATATTAATACATGTATATGATACTGTATTCTTATGTCGCGATATGTGATATCGGTCGGTTATATGTGATATAGCCAGGCTATCGAATCAAGTGTTGATTCGATAAGTTGATATAAATGATATTAGTCGGTTATATGTGATATAGCCGGATTATTAAATTAAGTGTTGATTTAATAATTTAATGTATGCTTATATATTTGATATATTAATATACATTAACTAATATTAGCTCACTTCAGGATTTCTTTTTCTCACTTGTACATTTAATACATATGTGATATATATTATTGTGTTATTTTTCTGTGTCATGCTTGATGATACATTGTACATGGTTGTATGAGACTCACACCACACTTAAGATAATGTGGGGATTTAATTATTAAGCGAAAATCAAAATTAGGTGGAAAATTGTCATGGCTTGTGAAGCTTGGAGAAGCTTGTGGAAACCATTGACTTAGTCCACTAATTTTGTTTTACTCTAGATATTTATTAACGTAACCATTATCTTTAGCCTTGGTTAAGTCTCTACATGAATTATATATAATATTATCTCACCCATGGTTGCCATTCTATTATTGACTTCATCTTCTTCTTCATCTCCTTGAGCTTACTAGATTTTCTTGAGGTGAAAAAAAAGTGAGAGAAAAATAATTCTAAAGTGAGAAAAATTCCTACTTCATCAATCTATACTAGACTGGCCATTTAGTATAGGTTGTTTGCTTCACTAATTCTCAATTAGTGAAGAGATAGCTTGAGTTGGAGATTCCTCGATGTAGATCGTCTTCGGCCTCGAAATTCTTCATGCAAGCTTGTTCCTTTCGCCTAGTGGAGCCTAACGAGAGTCCGAGAGACCACTACTTGGAGTAAAGGGACTACTACACGGAACTTTAGAAGTGAATGACCGGTCTACAAAGATTGTATTCCTTGTTCACTTAGAGTAAAGTTGTTTACTTGCTTATGTAAACCCTGATTATCTAGTTAAATCCTCGGTTATCGGTTGCTTAACACTCTAAATTTTTTAAAATTACATGCTTGATACCTTAGAAAATATAGTGAGGATGCTAAAGAACCCAGCACGGACTGTATGGTAAGTGTTGTTTATAGGTTTTGCGGGAGTTTGGACAAGCTTGCTTGTTGATCTTCTATTCACTCAATACCTGGGTAGCCGTTACGTCCAGCTAGTACCGCTGACAGCTTGTGGATGACTGATGTGATCATTACCTACTGCTGGCGTATTGACAAGTTTTCAGAGTCCCACACAGAGGTTTTCTAGCTCAAGAGAAACGAAGTAGGGCATATATGGTGATATGTGTGGATGCTTGATTAAATACGAGTATGTGATGCCGTATTCTAACATCGCGATATTTGATTTCGGTTAGGTTATATGAGATATAACCGGATTATTGAATCAAGTGTTGATTCAATAATTTGTTATATGTATATATATTTAATATTGGACAGTTATATATGATATGACCGGATTATTGAATCAAGTGTTGATTTGATATAGTATATTGAATATTGTCGGTTATATGTGATATGACCGGGTTATTGAATTAAGTGTTGATTTGATAATTTGATATACATATTTATATGATATTAGTCGGTTATATATGATATAACTGGATTATTGAATCAAGTGTTGATTTAATAATTTGATATATATTTATATTTGATATATTTATATATTAACTAATATTTTTAGCTCACTAAAGATTTTGTTCTCATATAAATATATTTAATATATATGTGATATATATTAATATATGTATTTATATAATGTATCATGCTTGATGATGCATAGAACATGGGTGTATGAGACTCACACCAAGACTAAAGATAATTAGGGTGTTTATTTATTAAGAGTAAATCACAAATAAGGTGGAAATGAGCATGGCTTAAATGCTTGTAGAAGCCATGACTCATCTCACCAATTTTATTCTACTCTAAATATTTTATAACACAACCATTATGTTTAGCCTATGGTTAACTCTCTACTTATCACTTGAGATATTTTCCTTACCCAAGTTTATCTTCTTCCTCTCTAGGTTTTCTTGAGTTGAAGAAAGAAAAAGAGAAAAAGAATTCTAAAGTGGGCAAAATTCCTACTTCATCAACCTACTCTCATTTAACCCATAAGATTAGGTTGTTTGCTTCACTAATTCTTTAGAAGTGGAGAGGTAGCTTGAGTTAGAGTAACTTCAAGGTGGATCATTTTCGGCCTCGAAGACGACGAAGGAAGCTCGTTCCTTTCACCAAGTGGAGCTTAAGAAGAGTTCTAGGGACCACTACTTGGAGCTAAGAGACTACTACTTGGAGCTTTAGAAGTGAATGACCGGTCTACAAAGGTTGTATTCTCTATTCACTTAGTGTAAAGCTTATTTACTTGCTTATAAACCATAATTCTCTAGTTCGATTCTAAGTTAGTATAGCTTAGCACTCTAGATTTTTTAAAATTGCATACTTGATACTTGTCTAAACCTAGTGGTAAAGCTAAGACACACTTTCAAAGTCACCCAGTATCTTAAATGCAGCACAGGACATACCGGAATTACGTGTTGCAGGGAAGGTCATTTTTACATCAACAAATAGTATGCTTGTTGAAATTCTATGCTTGCTTCACTGCATATTAAATTCATTTGTTTGTTTGCGATGTTCTTTCGTTTCACTACACATAGTTTGATATAAATTATTGTCCTTATTGATGACTATGGTGGTTGAAACATAAAATTGAAGGTCATTTTTACATCAACAAATAGCATGCTTGTTGAAATTCTATGCTTGCTTCACTGCACATTTTAAATTTGCTTGTTTATTTGCAATGTTCTTTCACTTGACTACACATAGCTTGACAAAAATTATTGTCTTTATTGATGACTATGGTGGTTGAAATATGAAATTGAAGATCATTTTTACATCAATAAATAGTATGCTTGTTGAAATTATATGCTTGCTTCAGTGCATATATTAAATTCATTTATTTGTTTGCCATATTATTTCACTTCACTACTCATAGTTTGACATAAATTATTGTCCTTATTCATGGCTATGGTGTTTGAAACATGAAAAATCAAATAATTGAGCATGGGCAATTTGGGAAATAGAGAAAATCTACCACACATTATATATATATATATATATATATATATATATATATATATATTTCCCCTCTTTTTGTTCACAACTCAATGCGGCCCTTGCGCCTCCATCTTGTCCCCAAATCCTTCTCCAATCTCCAAAACCCTGACCCTAGATGCCTCATATCCAGCTCTCCCGCCAGATCCAATCCCCATCCCAGCTCTCCCAGCTCCTCTCCTTCACCATCGTATCCGGCCTCTTCACCTCCCCATTCCTCAACTCCCTCCTCCGTCGCCGCTTCGCCCCCGACAACTACACCCTCGTCTCCTCTCCCAAATCCATCTCCTCCCTCTCTCTCCTCTCCCATGGCAAGGAAATCCACCCCCTGAATATCATGCCAGGCCTCCATTCCGACACCTTCGTCTTGAATTCACTAATCAACATTGTTTAGCACTTTTGCATAAAAACATGTACTCCGTGTGCGGCTCCGTCGAATGTGCAAGATAAGTTTTCGACTTGGCCGATGACGACCGGGACGTCGTTTCCTGGAACAGCATGATATCGGGTATCTGAAGAGCAATTTGTCTGGAGGGGCGTTGGGGATGTTCGGTGAGATGGTGGAGAAATGCGTTGGATTTGATAAGATGACTCTGGTGAGCGCTTTGATTGCTTGCGGGAGGATCGGGAGGCTCGATTTGGGCGAGAAAGATTCATGCTTTGGTCGAGATTCACGGATTCGAGTTGGATTTCTATCTGGGTTCTTCTCTGGTGAGCATGTACGCCAAGTGTGGGGACTTGGAGGTTGCCCGTCATGTGTTTGATGGAATTGGTGTGAAGACTGCGGTTTGTTGGACTTCGATGATTTCCGGGTACTCACACTCCGGTAGGTTTAGGGAAGCGGTGGAGTTGTTTAGGGAAATGCAGGTTGCCGGAGTGAGGCCCGAGAATGCCACGGTGTCGTCGTTTCCTGCTGCGGACATCTGGGCGCTTTGGACCAAGGGAGGTCTCTCGATGCTTATTGCGATGCGAAAGGGATAGGAAAGGAAGCCAGCATGAGGACTGCATTATTTGATATGTGCTCCAAGTGCGGGGATATTGATAGAGCTTTACGGATATTTCATGGGTCGATTCGTCCCGATGTGTTCGCATGGACTGCGATGATTTCGGGGTTGGCCACGAATGGGCATTCTCAGAAAGCATTGGAATTGTTCTCACAAATGGAGTTGACGGGCCAAGTTGTGCCGAACGAGGTAACTTATTTAGGGATTCTCCTACTTCGACCAAATGGTTAATGTCTATAAGCTCGCGGCTCAAATTGAGCACTATGGTTGCATCGTTGATCTTTTAGGCCGTGCAAAGCTTTTGAGAGAAGCGAAGAGGTTTATCAAAGAAATGCCTATCAAACCTGATTTGGTTATTTGGCGCTCGCTTCTGTTTGCATGCAGGGCTCATGGAGAGATTGAACTCGCAGAATTTGCAGCAAAAAGGATGATTGAGCTGGAACCAAGGGTGGTGGGCATGTTTTGCTTTCTAATATTTTATGCCTTGGCTTCGAGGTGGAGTGATGTGAACAGTGTTAGACAAACTATGAATGAACGGAGCATTCACAAGGAACCTGGATGCTCCGTAATAGAATTAAATGGTAGCGTACACGAATTCTTATATGCAGATTCATCGCATCATCAGACTGAAGAAATATGTCAGGCTCTATTGGGGATTAGTAAAACTTTATCATCAGAACCACACACTTCATTGACTTAAGGTATGGAGAAATATAGAAGAAAACGAAATAGACTTACTTACCTTTTTATCGAGAATTATTTATTATTCAAATTATATCAAGGTGCAATGATGTTGTTAAAGATGCCAAACCCCATCACCCATAAACTCATGCCTTACGAAAGATCAAAACTATACTTTCGCAAAAACATCCAGTATTCTACAGAAATATTGGAGTTGCAACGAGTTGATTGCTGTAGATTGAATTGTTCCTGTACTGAATTCTTCTAGGTTTGCTCTTTCCATTAATATGTTTTGGCTTAGTTAAATAAAAATTTGTTTGTCCTCTCATGAAATAGCTGAAAATAATGATTTAGTGAAAATTGTATGACTATCTGTAGCAAGCTTAGCAAGGCAACGAACTACAGCTGACATACTCTTGTCTTGATAAAAATTTAAAATAATCACTGTCAGTTAAAGATAACAATCTTATAGTTTCTACAAAGTCGCCTTCGACGAGCATAGAAATTATATTGATTATACAATCTGCATAAAAAACACATAGACCTATGGCATATTGTTTTTCCCGTATGCCAAATTACTCTCCATATTTAACTTCCTTTTGCAATTCCTATGTATAATATATAAGGATATTCCTGTTCTAGACTGTAGACAGAATGCCGAACATAAGTGTCATTTTATGGAGTCTAGATCTCATACGTCATCCCTACCCTAAGTAGTCTGCTCTGTGGGATGCACATAACCTTTTCTCCTTGCCTGAAATTTCTCCTCATGAAATCATAGATATAATCAACAACAAATTTCCTAATGATGTTAGAATTACGTTTTGCCACCACCTCAGTTTCCCCCATTAGATAAACTACCCCCTTCAACTTCTCTGTTTCGATGAACTGTGCCTCTTCAACTTCTGTAGTTGCCAGGGCAATAATTTGGCCAGAATAGTCTGTTGGTTGCACTGTTTGCTCTGCAAGCCCGGTTTTTTGGAAGAGATTTTCCTGGCAGATGAACTCTTTTAGATGTTCAATGAGCAAGTGCTCGAATTGTGAGGACTCCTCTAGGGCATCTTTATATCCGTAGCGCACCACGCATCGAAATATTTTGTACTCCCTTGGTTCAACATGTCTAAAGAGAAAGCGCTCCTGTATTTCCACTTTACTAATAGGCAGAAATTTGACTGAAACAACTACAAGTACTGAATGGAGAGATGGTAATTTTTCGATGAAGTGGGGGAGCAAGGGAGGAATGCCTTGTACCAGCTCAGAGTATAGCAGTCCAACTCCAGGAATTCTTGTTAGGTTGTTTCTCTGAGCTAAATCTTTGATGTAATTGCTTGATACTTTGTTTTTGAGCTCATAATTGTATCTTTCAACTTGCACATAGTGCCATATACCCATTATCAGCATCAGGATCAATGAAAAGGCCAGGGGTAAGTAGCCACCTTCGGTAAATTTGTATAGTGTAGAAGATAAATACAGTAGTTCAATACCACCAGAGACAATGAAGAACAGGGCAATCCATAACATGCTTGTTTTCCATATTAAAAGCATTATGACAGTCACCATAATTGTCGTAATAAACATAACGAAAACCACAGCAATACCTGCATTAGATTGCAGATCATTTATTAGATATATCAACATCAAAGAAGGTAAGAGGAGAGGAAAATATTTTGTTGAGATGATAATAGATAAATTATCGATTTATTTATTTGGGTCTTTTATTATTTGGCTAATTTTCTTCTTGCTAATTGTTGGACTATGGTTGTATTTGGAAATGGAAGATGGACTGACATTGTAATAACGACTGTAAGATAATCATTGATGTACAAGAAAGAAATGATGAACAATTTATCCTATGAAAACAAGATAGAGAAGAAGAAAATATTATTTGGCTAATTTTCTTCTTGCTAATTGTTGGACTATGGTTGTATTTGGAAATGGAAGATGGGGTGACATTGTAATAACGACTGTAAGATAATCATTGATGTACAAGAAAGAAATGATGAACAATTTAGCCTATGAAAACAAGATAGAGAAGCAGAAAAGGATTTTGAGTGTTTTGCTGAAGTTGCAAATTGGAAGATAAGATATGGTGAAATAAGAAGGTTGGGCGTTTAATTAAACCGTCTTTTTTAGGGGAATTTGGACAAAGCTGCATCCATATCAAATACTAGGATAGTTGCTTTTTATATCTATTGTTCTAAAACCAAAATCATGCAACCTTGTCACAATATTTACGAATTTGTTTGCATAGTAGTTCCAGCTATCCAGAATTTGTTGTTGAAAATGCTTAATTTGTTAGAAATAGATGCATGCTTGTTTATACTAATTTAGGATTCATTGAGTGTCATCCTTACCATATGCATTCCCGATCTTTACTGTGGTTTTGAAGATCCCTGTCACCAATACACAGGCAATCATCAGTGCATAGTTTATCTCTGGAATGTAAACTTGTCCCTCATGCTTGCTCGAAGTGTGGACTACTCGAACCCTTGGGAAACAACCTAGAGTTTGGGATTGAGATATGATTGCAAATGCACCAGATATCATAGCTTGACTTGCAATGATAGCGGCAGCAACAGCCACAACAAAAGTTGGCCAATATAACGGACCTGGCATCAAGTTTAAATATCATAATCAACACGAAGACATCAGATATAGGTGAACAGATGAGGGATTGTGGCTTACCTGGAATTGATTTGTAGAATGTATCAGCAACATCATTGGGGAATTTGGTAAGATAAGCAGCTTGGCCAATGTAAGCTAGTGATACTGATGGGAGCAAAATTGCTGAGAAGCCGATCTGTAGTTGAATAGCACATGTCATTTGCTGAACTATAGGTCTATCGGGATAGAATCAAATATTAGAATAGAATCCTAAAACACTCTGCTTGGAAGAGTAATTATATATACCTATTAGAAGAAGAAAAAACTTATGTATTGGATGTGTGCGGGCATTTATATATTGTTTCCTTTGTGATTGTGCATATTAGCGTAGTCTTCATCACTACTATAGAAACTTGCCCTTTTTGCACCTCCTAATCAGAATCGAGCATTGACAATGGTAGTCAACCGTTGAAAATTCAATGTATGTGGATGAATAGTGCGACTATTATGGATGTATAGCAAGTAACTTTGTTCCAGTTTAGGACTGTATTTTTTTCTCATTCATAGTCCTCCAGTAATCTGCTACATGCTCTTTCTTTTGAAGAGTGACGAATCTATGTTTGAAGTTTCACAAAGACATCTCTATAGCATTTTATATGGTGATTGAATGGTATACATGACACACATGATGGCTATGAAAAATAGTAAAATGGACAGAAATGAGTATTCTAATCTTTTTTTTCCAAATTGGAACAAGTTTTTAAAGTTTAACTTGAAGGATCTACATATATTATTTAAGATTGTTCCTTGAGAATGATGTTTTGTTTTGACATCTTCGGCTTCTTTGCAAATAGATCATTTTCTATCGAAGCATATCACCTTTTCAGTCTTGGAATGAACTCTCTCATTTACCATCATGCAGATGTGCAGAAGAAATGCTATACATATACCTGAATGGCTCTGACATTGAAATGACCCAAGTCCGCAAACATGGCTTCGGTACCTGTTCCAAAATATTCTACATGAGTAAGGTAATTATACATTGTCATCATGTAAACCTTTGAGCATGACTCAGAATCAAGGAATCTCCACAGGAAAATGACAGTTTGTCACAAGTGACTATGGTGATGTGAAATCATAAATCCTTTCTAAATTAGTTCCGTTGCATAGTCAAAATGGTAATAGAAAAGGAGGGGTAAGTTAGAGATGAATTAACAAAGAGGTAAGAGGATATTATTTGATCAGTGAATGATTCACCCGAGAGGAGCCAAATGCATGAGCGAAACATATATAGCAAAGAGGAAAAATTATCCTATTTTAAAACACTAGCAAAATAGCTCAGAATGAATCTTTGAGACCCCGGTAGTCTTGTGAAACTCACCTGTAATGCATAGAATTACACCTCCCAGTGAAATCCATCCTTGTTTTCCATTTCGCTTGAAGTAGTCTATTATGTATTTCGGGTTGAATGCTCGAAGAATACTCACATCATGCTTGATTAAGTTATATACTCCAATACCTCCAATTAAAGCGAACCACAGTAATATGATGGGAGCAAATGAGTAACCCACTTTATCTGTGCCAAAACGCTGGACTGCAAATAGCAGAATCAGGATGGCTATAGATATTCCAGCAATTGTATCTGTAGGGGTGAAATTTCAGGAAAGGAGCATGTCAGCGTGATATGAAAATAGAAGTGGCTAACATAGTTAGCTTTAAGATCGATTTTTTGAATAATGTATTTGATGATTGCTTTTTAGGATTCAATTGAGAAAAAAAATTGTTGATGCTATCTTCATAATAATTTATCTCCATATGTTGTTTTTTCGCAGTACATGTTGATAAATTGGTTGCCATTGTTTACTTCTGTTATGTTACATCTATTTTGAATGAGGTGCATGTTTGAATTATCATTCATTTTCGATAAGTTTTGTATCATTTACATGCGTTCTGTACTAGAATTTCAGAGCAAAAATACCATGGCTTTCCTAAATCTCAGTCGTTTGAGACATTCGATAGATGGAATTATTATCCAACCGTAATTAAGTACCTTCAGTGAGAGAACTTGCAACCTCCTTGATGCCGCCAACTGCTGAAAGCACTGCAAAAAAGGAAAAGTCCGTTTTAGTTTTTATCTGATGTCAGTAAACATGTCATACAGTCTATATGCGACAAAGTTCACATGCCTTGAAGGTTGGTGAGGACCCTCAGCTAACCCATTAAATGTTTTAGAAAGGAAAATATGCTATGTTGTGCAATGAAATTGCAAATATACATAACACATGATCCGATTACTGATTCATAGATACAAACAGTTCAGTTGACTCACCAGATATGCATGGTGTGAGAACACCGTCACCTATTACCATTGAAGTTGCTAGGATTGTTACAAGGAATAATATCACTTTAGCCTTGGTACTACTTTCCATCTTTTCTTTAATCCAATTAGCCCTTCTCATTTCCTTTGATGGTGTCTCTAACTTGTAGTTTGAGAGCATCGCATCTTCGGCTTGTTGGTTTGGAACCAAACTGACCTTGGCATAGCGTGATATTAAGGAGTAGAGTGCAAAAGTCCCACCTACAAGATTTTCATTCTTTAGACAGGATAAATCGTGCTTAAGGTTGGAAAAAGAACACAAGATTATTATGATAATTATATGTTCATTTCACATTTGACCATTGTGCTCTTTTGTTTGTTTCACCTTGTAATGAGAATATTTCTTCCATCTCATCCAGTGACTTAATATTTGAAGCAATGTTTGAGTTTAAGAGCTACAATGAAAGATGATTATCAGGAATAAACCTTTACAGATCACAGGACTTATTTTTCTTGTCGGTTGTTTTGCATACCTTTAGCAAACTTCTTTTTAAGGTGTAGACAAAATGCTTTCTTACCTATAGCTATATTCTCATTAAAATTTCTGACATGAAGATTGGAAAAATCAGGTGCATAGCTGGGGATGTGCTTACCATCACCATTGTCATTAGCGCGCAACACAATAAAGACATATTTAAGCAGAGGTAGGAGGATCAAGGTATAAATTATGAGAGATAAGACACCAAGGAGATCATTTGTATCTTTGATCCCATCCGTGAAGGTGCTGGAGTATACATAAAGGGGAGATGTTCCTATATCCCCATAAACAACTCCGATGCTCTGAAATGCTAATCGAAATATTGTTCCCCAGCTAACCTGTAATTCAAGCGAAAGAAAATTCATGAACTGCTGAGACTTCATATTTCTAGTGATTGTATTTTTTTTCAATTAGTTGACAGCCTTCTCTTTTCAAGTGATTGTTAAAATATCATGTGCTGCTCTTTTGTTGATTCAAGTGATTGTTAAAATATCATGTGCTGCTCTTTTATTGATATAGTAATGGCTAGATTACAGGAATCATCACACCTTTTCCTTTATAGCAGGACAACACCATCCTTTTTAAATAATTTTATTTTCGTTTGTTAGTTGTCCATTATCAATACCTTTACAAGGGATTTTTGGGAATAATAATTTGTCTCGGTTGCAAAAAGTTCACCATCATTAAGATAGAGTGCAAAATGCAGATTTTTAAGACAGATGGTGGTATCTGCAAAACTGAGGGGTTTCCTGCGATATAGCCTATAGTAATTTTACCAGGTGGGGGTCTATTCAGCTCTGTCCAAACTCTTTAACCTCTTTTTCAATTTTATGCATCTCATAAGCAACCTTTCTATGCTTCTTCTTCTCTTTTCTTGACCACCTCAACCACTTGAAACCCCCATTCTTTATAGTTATTCTTTGTATGATTCCTGAAGTGGTGATAGCCGCCGGAACCTTTTCCCCCTGTTTTTTTTTTAAAGTTAACAATATGCTAACGATGCTTTCTAACTAGCTGTCTATACCTTGTTTAATCTACAGTTATCGATTATAACCTAGACATCTATTAAATCTTTGGGTTTCAACTATGAATTCTACTTTATGATAACATGTCAAAAACAGACATTTAACTTGGGTTGTTTATTTGCTAAGAGCATGCAATTCATTTTGCAGAATATATTTTCTTGCTGAAAGATAAAGAAAGCTCAGACCTTTGCTCGATACGTTGGGAGATTTGAAACTCTTCCTGCTTCCAAATGCAATGAATCAATGTGACGAAGCTTTCACGGAAATGATCTCTCCCCCTTAGTGGCTTCTTTTGATTCTGCACTCGCTATTCTCTCAACTTCGCTGGGTATGTTATCGTTAGCATGCCTCAGGCCTGCCATCTTTTGAAAGCTTAACCCTGTTTCTTCCATTGCAGCAGAGCTTTATCGTCCTTTGCTTGAATTTATAGGCAGATGAACAAAGTTGATTCCTAAGATAGTAGGTAACAAGGAGTTTTGGTCAATTTCTCTAATTATTGATGTTGACTGTTATGAAAAGTTTGCTTTTGAAAACAGTTAACTTTTCAATTTTTTTCTTCCTTAAAATGTGTGAACGCAATCTATATATAGTTAACAGGAAGGTGGATGCATGCTGGAATTGTGTTTTTTTTCCTTCGCTTTTGCCCATTATTTTTTAGAAATACAGTACTTAGAATCACTCCTGTTAGTTAATTATACCCCATTAACTTAAAACTAATTAATACCCCTCTCACTAATTTCCGAGTATTCCACCCCTCCTCTTAATTTTAGTAATTAATTCCCTTCCCTTGATCAGCAGAAAATGATTAAAGCAGATCTTGTATTTATTTTGTGAAAAATTGTGGAAAGTTGATAGCAATTTTTAAATTATTTCTCACGGTCTCCTTTTAGTTTCCAGAAACATTTATAAAAATCAAGTTTAATATTCACTTTTCGCTCCTTTCTATAAACTGTAGATGGGTATCTTAAATTGTCGCCCATTCCTTAACTTACTAAGATTTGTTAATTATCTCAAACTTTGTGGGTGAACGCAATATTAGACTTTCTCTAATGATACACCAACTATCAAAATTACTAGAATATTTTATGAAATATTGCTATAAACTGGATGAAAACATTTTCTGTGGACAGTTTATAAATAGTTGTCTTCCCTGAAAGGGTAGGAATTGTGGGTTGAGAATTAAACTTTAGGCTCTTTAGTAATATATATCACATAGATCACCCCAAATACGTAACCCTTTACAGTTCTTTGTACTACTCATCTTAGGCATGACAATAAGAATTCTTTTTCCTGTGAAATGCTTATAAGATATGTTATTTATACACCAAGAAATTGGCTCATCACTTCAATCATTTGTAATATTTGTCCGGAATCACGAGAGCTTGATGTAATATTTACCTTTGAATGCTATTTTCATATAGTTTTGCCAGATTATTCAATATTTTAGTCGTTCTTTCATTTATTTCGTTCTCCGATAATTGTTGATCACTAACCAACATATGATTTTGCATATATAATTTTCTTCGTGATCCTTGGAATTAGCTTCTATAACCAAATGCTTACAAATGAATATTTCAAGTGTAATGCATACATGTCGATTATGCACTCTTATCTCTTCATGCATCACAAATATATTTTGGTGATAACTATCAACACACTTTGCAATTCTTTTCTTTTATTACGAAACATCCTGAAAAAAAATTTATATAATATTTATTGGTTCGAGGATCTGCAAATTTTGAAGATAGAAACGGTTATGAAATCTTTGTTCATGTATTCATGTATTGCCAGGAGGGAAATATCTAGATATGTGTGTGCCAAAAATGATGCTTCTGTAAATTTCTAGTAGACAAAACAAAATGCTCCTTTAAATACCAACCGACACATCTAAATGTGTTTTGCCGTAAAATAGGTCATGCTCATCTGATGAATAGAAGATGTCTATACAGCTGCATCCTTACCCTAGTAGCATAGTTTTCCTCCGAACATCTTGTTCATTTGATTGAGCAATCTTCTCTCTTCAAGTGCACGGCACATATCGTTTCTCAACTTTTTGAGGCGTGATACATGAGTAGATTCGTTTTTTCCTTTTTTTCTTGGTGAATATCTTCTTCTTTTTTTGCCGTTTCCCCCCTCAAGTTGACTTAAGATGAAGTCTCTGTTAATTTGTTTCTCTCTTCATATTTGCAGGTTTTCAGCATCAGAGAGTTGAGAAAATAAGGTAGCTTCAATATTTGGTGAGGGCATCAACTAAAATTAGGATTCTTACTCTTATTCATCATTTGTGTGCTAATGCTATGAATTCTTTTCCAACAAGGAGATTTTGCTTATCGTTCTTGATTCAAAGTGGCAAGGCACACAAGTCAGAGGAGACTTGAGCACGAGAGGACATGCTGTAACTTTCATGTAACTAAAATTTGGAGGGCTTTTACATTGGGGGGCTTTTACATTGTATCCTAGTTCACATTTTTCCTATGTATTTGAGCAACAAGGGTAGTTGGCGTTATTTTGTTGACTGTGATGATTATCATTTGTTTTTAGACCAAATGTTCACATGAATCAGGTCTAAAATTTATTGCTGGAGTTGCTTTTTATCTTCAAAAAGTAAAGGGAAAGGTGAGATTGTTGTTAGAGTTGCTTGATTTATGATGCAATATATTCATGTGTTTCATGAGAAGAAAACTCTAAACTATGAGCTTGAAGCCTTAAAAAAAGCCGAAGGGGAATATATGTGGTTGTATGCAAAAGATATTTAAACAAGCTAGTCTGTTGGTTGTGTCGCTTCCCGCTTTTTCAATTACCAATTTTTCCAAGTCAACTAGAAAGACCAAATCAAACTAAATATAGTTTGTAGAAACCAAAAATATTTTATGGTCCCTATTTTATTCATCTTTATACCGATCCCATAAGATATATATACATGAGTGATGATGCTCATAAGTGGTGTTTTCTCAGATTACGACACGTGGCAGATGACGTATCCCGGACTCTACGGGGATGGAATAAATGAGCCATATCGGGGACATTCCTCGGGGCTCCTTCTCGGTGGGCGTACCCGACCTTTCGGAAGACCCCCTGAAGATATTCCACCTTTATCTAGAAGACTGTCAACAGCTCGTCTCTGAGCTTCCTCAGTCTCCTCGCTCGTCTCTGAGCCATCTCTCGTGCCGAGCTTTCTCGGCCTCCCGCTCGTCTCCGAGCCCCTGATGTGCCGAGTTTTTTCGGCCTTCCCCGATCAACCGAGATTGCAGAGCCCTAGCGCCTCCGCAACGTGAGAAACACGTGAGGCTTAGAAATAGCGCTAAGTGCTAAGTACCAACGATTTGGTCTTAGAGATCTTGGATCACTAATTTTTTTATTGAAGAACTAAGTTTTTTATATAGGGTTAAACCGTAATATTTGGAGGAATTAAATTCCTATGTGTTCATGTTTTTCTTCTCCCCTTTTTTTTATGTAACTTAATTCTTTTTTCCTAGGTTTTGAATCTTGCAGTGCAAAATCTCCCAGATAAGAATTAAATTCTCAACTTGTGGGGAGATTTGCCTCTGCAAATCTCAACCAAAAGCAAGAACCGAGTTCTTATATGAAGGGTTAAACCCTTATGGAAGTAAAGGAGATGTGTTTTCTTTTTACCTAGTGTTTCAAGGAAGCAGGTCTTTTCTTTGAGAATTAAATTCTCATGTTCCTCAAAAGCTCACTGTATATTCTATTTTTAAGCCTCCGGGAGTTCTCTATCTCTTTGCATCTCTATCTTTTTTCTCCTTTTCTGAGACTTGAAGTTTCAGGTTCTTTATACAGTAGAGAGAAGTTTGTTTAATTCTGAGAAAATCTCTCATTGAGAGATCTCAATTGATTTAATTAGTCTCAGAATTGATTTGGGGAATTTTACCCAATATTGGATCTTTGATCCAAACTTCTGTTTTACAGAAAATATTGTTCTTGTTTTTAATAAGATTGGGGATATTCTCCTACATATAGAATAAAATTCTATCGAGCGGTGACATTTTAATCACCATTGGATTTTTAATCCAAGGGTGCTTAATTTAACAGAGTATAATCTTTCTCTGTTTAGAAAGATATAGAAAATATTTTGGATTTTTGATCCATTAACTCTCTATCTAACAGAAAATATTCTACCCAACAGAATTTAATTCTATATTTAATCACCGTTGGATCCTTTATCCAACGGTTCATTAAGTAGAATTTAATTCTACATAAGGAGGTGTCCTCATGTGTTTAGCATGTGAGGCTTTGTTTAGCTTATCTATTGTATGATTGCAGCGTCTATATGCTTTGCATATAGCCGCTCACGTGTTTAACACGTGAGGTTTTGTTTAGTCTATCTGTAGTTTAATTGCAGCGCCTATATACTTTGCATATAGGCGTTCACGTGTTTAACACGGTTTTGTTTAGCCTATCTGTAATGTAATTACGGCGCCTATATGCTTTGCATATAGGCGCTCACGTGTTTAACACGTGAGGCTTTGTTTAGCATATCTGTAGTTTAATTACAGCGTTTATTTATAGACGCTCACGTGTTGACACGTGAGGCTTGTTTAGCTTCCTTATAGTTTTAATGGCAGCGCCTATATACCTTGCATATATGCGTTAACACGTGAGGCTTGTTTAGTGGGGAGTTTCCCTCTTTCTTTCTATCATCTTCTGCTTCTCTTTTTTTATTTAAGGAAACAAAACCGAGATTGCAGAGCTCTAGCGCCTCCACAACAGCTCCGTGTATCTCACCAAAACGAGATAACTGTCGTCCTACGTCCCGCGTCTCACGCTAGCGCGTCCCCCCATTAGTGAGCGTATCCCGTCATTAATGAAGGGATCACGTCGTTCACGCACGCGTAACGTCGGGGACGTAACCGAAGGAGAAAATCTCGCGTCTGCCCGCTTCATGCGGCCACTATAAAACCACTCTCTCAGACGACTCAGGTAAGGCAACTTGAATCTAATAGGCCGCCACTCTACTCAAATTTCTCGGCTAACTTGATCGTTGGAGGATCCTACGGTGGCCACTCATCCCGGAACTTCTTTACAGGTAGCTCGGCTTCCGCCTCAAACTCAACCCATTGAGATCCACACACTCAATGAGGCAACCTCCGAATTCAATCTCAACCGTCCAGCAACGCTCGCGACAGATCGACGGAGGACAGCATCTGATCAAGGCCTCCATCAATGAGTGACAACTGGGTTAAAGAGAAGAAGCTCTGTGAACATGGCCCAAAACTAAAAAGCTTTTTGCAGTACATGATACACCAAGGCTTCTATTTCTCTTATAAAGGGCATTCCCAAAAAGGAAGAAGCTCGATTTTGGCTCGCTGGTACAGCTTTGTGCAAGGTTGTTGAAATTTTAAAAATGCCTTGTGTGAAAATGGTATCCTATATTTTATTGTGCTGGATAGAAAATGAGTATAAATAAGTTGGATGCTTTCTCTAAAGCATTTATTCGATATTGCCCCTATATAGCCCCTATTGCATAGTATTTTTTATATTGGATGCTTTCTCTAAAGCATTTATTCGATATTGCTGCTAAGAAAATTTTTATCGAAGTTTCGGCTAACTGAAATTTTGTATACTGATCGTATCACCGTAAGAATCTTCATAATTTAACTTTACTTGATTTATTCACTTGTCTTCTGTTGGTTTTTGTTGTCTTTTTTGTTTTTGGAAACATTCTTCTATCGTTTTTTGTGTAATAACTAAATAACCAAAAGAATAGAAAGATTTAGATTAATTTCTTAGATTCAAGTAATTAGATCTGAATATTTATCTCAAATTGCCATCAAAATGAAAAACTAATAAACCAATTCTAGCTTTTTATATGATGTTTTGAATTATTAAAGATGCCCAAGAAAAAAGAGAAGATCCAAGAAAAAGAGAAGTTCAAAATGAAGAACTCATAAACCGATTCAAATCCTTTCAACGATATAATGTTTTGAGTTATTAAAGACGCCCAAGACAAAAAGAGAAATTCCAAGAGAAAACAGAGAAGTTCAAAATGAAAAACTCATATACTGATTCTAATCCTTTCATCAATACAATATTTTGGGTTATTAAAATCGTCCAACCAAAAAAAGTTCCAAGAAAAAAGAGAGATTTATTTCATATCAAATAAAGATAATATTCTTTTAATCCATTTCTCTTAAAGGTTTCAATGTTATTAGGCTAATTATTAACATTGGAAGTGAAAATTTTCCCCTGTTTTAAGCCTTGATCAGTAGCTAAAATTTGAAAATTAATTAATTAATGGAAATTTCACCAAAACCACCATGTAACGCAGCGTATGTTTTCAAAACCATCCTTGAGATTTTTTCGTGTACAGAAATCTCCAAAACTTTCTTCCGTTAAACGCAATCCCCATCGAGACCTCCCGCCGTTAATTTCTTTATGAAATGACCAAAATACCCTGCTATATAATGGACTCTTAAAAAGGGGATGAAAGGGTTTTTTTGGAAGAAAAATGTAAAATTTTAACTTAAAAATTTTAAATTTTAACTGCAGGGGTCGGAGGGTGGTCACGTATAACGGAAAAAAGTTCGGGAGATTTCTGTGCACAAAAAAATCTTCAAGATGGTTTTAGAAACATATGCTATGGCACCGGGGATTTTGGTGAAATTTCCATTAATTAAATTTGATAGAAATATTATGACAACAAATGAATCATTCACTTTATAGAGTTGGGGATATAATTGGGATTAAACTAAATGTCGGGGACAAATCAGGATACCAATAAGGCAAGTGAAGCTCTTGCAATAGTTGAGGATATAAACTGGAATTAAAATTAGAATTAGAGGTCCCTGGGCAAATTAAGGGGGGAAAGCTTGAATTCAAGCTCCAATTGAAGAGCTTTAGTTCAAAGCAGTCACATGCTTGAACACATCCGAAGCAAAGAAACATATAATCCAGGACATGTTCGACATTATGAGCAAAGGTCAGGGGTAAAATTGGTAAGGGCTAAAGCTTGATCAAAGCTCAAAAGCTGGATGTATCGCTTTACGCACACTAGCATGTTCGACATTTTGAATTTACGCCTTTATCCATTTTGTGCATTTATTCAATGAACGCTAAATCACATTTGAAAATTCCCAAGTTGGTCGACGAGTCGACGATGGAGATGTCAATTCTTTTTATACCAAGAAAAGGAAAAAGATCAAAAGTTATTATTTTTATATATATATTTTCAGACATCATTACTTTATGGAGAAAAACTTAAACCAAATATGATTAAATTCCTATATGATGCTGTGAGAAATGAAAAAAGTTGGGTTAAGATATGTGATTAAATATAGTCCCGCTTTGGAAAGCTATAAGAGGTACATGAGTATAAGATATAAGATGGATTAAATCTCAACAAGACTTGAGTCTTAATGGAACCTGTCTATATTGAAAGCTCGTGTGTATCCTTATATAAATAAATATATATCGCCCTCCCCCTTGTGATGTACATGGTATAAGACATAAGATGGGTCAAATCTCAACAAGGCTCGAGTATTATTGATGGAACCCACTTATATCAAAAGACCGTGTACACTCATATATAAAAATATACAATCACCCCCTCGAAATTTAACAAGGTGCACATATAAATTAGTTTTATGAGCTACTATATTCATATGAAATTTATGAAAAGAAATATGAGATGTATAAGTTCTACACAATGTTATGACTTATGAAATTTCATCAAATATGTATGCAGCATATTCTTTAATAAAAACATCGATATATTAAGATAAATTTATAATAAA
Source organism: Agapanthus africanus (assembly GCA_030015575.1). Lineage (NCBI taxonomy): Eukaryota > Viridiplantae > Streptophyta > Magnoliopsida > Asparagales > Amaryllidaceae > Agapanthus > Agapanthus africanus. The sequence goes on from JASDDO010000004.1 coordinate 349,791,675, forward strand.
AGCTATGAGATCTTATCAAATATGTCTTGCATCCTATTGTTAATGGCAAACAAAGAAAGATTAGGATGAACCATAATGAAAGCTAAGGATCAAATGCAAATTTAAAGCCCAAAAAGAGGCTGAATAAAATTATGGCTAACTCATAATGAAAGCTGAGACACCATATGTGAAGCTAAAGACCAAGGAGGGGCTAATAACAATTTTGAGGATGACTTAAATGTGAGGACAAGATTGACAATGAACAAAGCATTAGGGGCAAATTTGAAACTAAGTAAAAGCTTGAATCAAGCTAAAAGACTTAAAAGTAGGGCGTTATAATATGAGAATAATGGAGTAAAAATGCCGTAGGAGCGAATTTCCTCCTATGGCGTCGAAAAAGTACGTCCTCCGTCGTATTTTCCGACGATCGGCATCCATCATCATCATCATCATCATCTAAGATATGGGTACACCAAATTTCATGTGATTCTACAACTTTTTCACTATTGAATTAGTGGGTTCAAAATTAACGGTTTACCGACAATAGAATTTTTTACATTGCTAAATCAATGGTGAAAAAGTTGTAGAATCACATGAAATTTGGTGTATCCACATCTTAGATGATACTGATGAAGATGATGGATCCCGATCGTCGGAAAATACGACGTGGGACGTACTTTTTCGACGCCATAGAAGGAAATCCCCTCCTATGGCCTTTTTCATTCATTATTCTCTTATTTATAAAACAATAACAATATTAATAATGCCTAGATGCAGAGAGAGTGAGAGTTTGAAATCTTAATTTAATATTAAATATTTAAATAGGCTAATTACGTGGATATCATAATATGAATTTAAATGTTAAAATACTTAATTAAGATGATGATGAAGATAATATCATATAATGAATAAATTGGAGGACTCGTCTCTTTTCTTAATTTCTTAATTAAATAAAAAAAAAAGACCATTAATTGATGACATAAGCTATATCTTGAAGTTTGCATTATAATGATATTAAAATTAAAAAATAGTTACCCAAAGTGTGAATAAATTATTGATTTACATATTTAACATTATTTGAAAAACATTATTTAAAAAATAGTTACCCAAAGTGTGAATAAATTTTACCCAAAGTTTTGGATCTTAATTCTACCCATCTCCTTTGAGTCAAGTCTTTGTCCCATGTAGATATAAATTAAATAAAAATCAAAATTAGAGCATGAATGTTCCTCCATTATTATGCTTAAATAAAGCTAAAATAATCGGCGGAGTCTAGGTAAAATCTTCGGTGACAGTAACAATCCTGCTTCTACATAAAAATAAAAAAAATTAATAAATGAGGTTAGTCCTTGTTATTTTTGTTATTCCTCATTTCTTAATTAGTTTCTTGTTTGTTGAACTTTGAAACTTTTTTTATCATTATTTATGAGAAATGTAGGTATCCTTCTATCCTATGTTGGTTAAAAAATTAATCTTACTTAAACATTTTTCGACGATCGTCTTGTAAGTACATCAATTGGCATGTAATTTTGATACTCTTTTACCGTTAATTTGATTATGCAAAATGTTCTATTCTTGGTATACCATTAAATTTTTCGACCCTCCAATGCAAGTACAAGAAGTATCAAAATCATATAATTTTTTGTATGTAAGTGCATACCTCAAAATATGTTCATCAAGTCAATGAAAGATGCATCATTAAGAAAAGTTGTGGAAAGTTGACTTGTTGACCAACATAGAAGAGAAACTCTCTCCTCAATACCCACAATTCTCATTATTTATCTAAAATTAAGAGGAAGTCGCTCATAGGTTAAATTTAATCCCATCATAATTATTATATAATTAAAATACTCTTTTCTTAAGAAAAAGAAAAAGGGAATAGCAAAACTTTGTCCTAGTAGATGCATTCCATAATGGTAATGGTATGCAAATCCAATTCGAACCCGTTTAAATTTTTGCACCCTTGCTTATTAAATGAAGTTTTTCCCCCTTCAAACACAATAATAATATGAAACTTAATTATTAAGGCATGTGTCCGTATCCGTGTATAGAGTTAGGAAAAATGGAGTTTATTTAAAAATGGAGATATGGTGTATGCATGCACACTTTGATGGGTATTTGCTTCCGAGTTTTCTAAACTTCAAGATGTCATTTAATTTAAAGTTATCTAAACTCAGAAAAAGAGACGTTTTCTTCACAAATTTTGGATTTCAAAAATTTTGGAGTGCAGCATCCAAACCAAAGATACGTAATGGCATTAGATCCTTAAAATATAGATCCAAGAATAACCATGGAAAAATTGAACACCATTTTATACACAAGACAAGATGTAGGCTATTTACAAATTAGGTTCTACATCCAGCTTCAAACTAAACATTATTAGTATTTGGAATTTGGATTTGGAAATGTATAAATTTATTATTTTTATATGGAAATATATATTTGAAATTTTAAAAAATATAATGAGAATGATGTTTTATTTGGAGGGAGAGGTGGTGGGGGGGATTAATTGGAAAATTGGTTTTTATTGGAAGCTAGAATATAATTTAAATTTTAAAATAAGAATAAAGTTCGCATGGCTTTCTCAAAGCGCAATAAATTATTAAGAATTTTCTTGTTTTGTACACCATCTTAGCTGCACAACTAATTGTAAATTTTGTAATGCCCGCATGAGTTAGCTCATGACATCAACGATTACCATTAGAATGTGCATGTATATGGAATAGAAGATTACCAGAAATCACCACATTTCCAGGAATGTGATGTCTAGACATCTAATGCTTCGGAATCTTGCATTGATGTGGTTGGTGTATAATAATCATCCTCGGCAATTATGAATGTGCAACGGCTACGGCCGACGATGATAAGCGGGCCAACTGCAAAGGGAGACAATGGAGAGCGGCAACGGTCAGCGATGGCGGCGTCCTGTGGGGAGGGGGGGGGGGCAGCCGACGATGGCGGGTGGAGACTTAAGGTATGTTTCATGCACACATGGAGAAATATAGAAGAAAATGAAATAGACTTACTTACCTTCTTTTATCGAGAATTATTTATTATCCATCAGTTTCTTATCAAATTATACCAAGGCGCAATAGATGTTGTTTAGGATGCCGAACTCTATCGCCCAGAAACCCATGCCTTACGACAGATCAAAATCACACCTTTGCAAAAGCGTCTGGTATACCAGAAAATTAATGGAGAAGCGACAGAGTTGATTTGTGTAGATTGAATTGTTCGTATGCTGCATTCTTCTAGGTTCGCTCTTTCAGTTAATAAACTTTGTTTGTCCTCTCATGAAATAGCTGGAAATAATGAATTAGTGAAAATCATATGATTATTTGTAGCAAGCTTAGACAATTAGGCAATGAACAGCAGCTTGAGACATGCTCATGTCTTGACAAGGTTTTCAAATAACCTCTGTGAATAGAAGATTATAAGCTTATTGTTTTTACAAAGTAGCCTTAGACGGACATAAAAAGTATATTGATTATACAATCTGCATTAAAAAATTACGTAGAACTATGGCGTATTAGCAATTCCTATTAATTTAGGGAGATAAACCTAAATTTAGGGAGTTAGATCTCATACGCCATCCCTACCCTAAGTAGTCTGCTGTGTGGGATGCACATAACCTTATTTCCTTGCCTGAAATTTCTCCTCATGAAATCATAAATATAATCGACAGCAAATATCTTGATGATGTTAGAATTACGTTTTGCCACCACCTCAGTTTCCCCCATTAGATAAACTACCCCTTTCGACGTCTCTGTTTCGATGAAATGTGCCTCATCAACCTCTGGAGTTGGCATGGCAATTATCTGACCAGAATAGTCCGGTGAGTGCACTGTTTGCTCTGCAGGCTCGGTTTTTTGGAAGAGATTTTCCCGGCGAACGAACTGTTTTAGATGTTCAATGAGCAAGTGCTCGAATTGTGATGACTCCTCTAGGGCATCTTTATAGCCGTAGCGTACTACACATCCAAATATTTTGTACTCCCTTGGTTCGACGCGTCTAAAGAGAAAGCGCTCTTCTATTCCCACTCTGCTAATGGGTAGGAATTTGACTGAAACGATTACGAGTACCGAACGGAGCGATTGTAATTTCTCGATGAAGTGGGGGAGCAAGGGAGGAATGCCTTGTACCAGCTCAGAATATACCAGTCCAATTCCAGGAATTCTTGTTAGGTTATTTCTCTGAGCTAACTCTTTAATGTAATTGCTCGAAACTTTGTTATTGAGCTCGTAATTGTATCTTTCAACTTGCACATAGTGCCATATGCCCATCATCAGCATCAGGATCAACGAAAAGGCCAGTGGTAAGTAGCCTCCCGCGGTAAATTTGTATAGTGTTGAAGATAGATACAGCAGTTCAATCCCACCAAAGACTATGAAGAACAGGACAATCAACAACATGTTTGTTTTCCATATTAAAAGCATTACGACAATTAACATAACTGTTGTAATAAACATGACGAAAACCACAGCAATACCTGCATTAGATTGTCAATGACCGATTAGATATATCGACATCAAACAAGATAGAGAAGCAGAAAAGAACTTTTAGAAATTGATGCGTGCTTGTTTATACTAATTTAGGATCATTAAGTATCATCCTTACCATAGGCATTCCCGATCTTTACGGTGGTTTTGAAGACCGCTGTCACCGATATACAGGCAATCATCAGTGCATAGTTTATCTCCGGAATGTAAACTTGTCCCTCATACTTGCTCGATGTGTGGACCACTCGAACCCTTGGGAAACAACCTAGAGTTTGGGACTGAGATATGATTGCAAAAGCACCAGATATCATAGCTTGGCTTGCAATGATAGCGGCAGCAACAGCCACAATAAAAGTTGGCCAGTATAATGGACCTGGCATCGAGGTTTAAATATCCTAATCAAGACTAAAACATCATATATAGGTGCGCAGGACAGGAACTGTGGCTTACCTGGAATTGATTTGTAGAAAGTGTCGGCAACATCATCACGGAACTTGGTAAGGTAAGCAGCTTGGCCAATGTATGCTAGTGATACTGATGGGAGCAAAATTGCTGAGAAGCTGATCTGTAGTTGAATAGCAGATGTCACTTGCTTAAGTGAGTGAAGGCCAATCGTATAGAAGCAAATATTCAAAATAGAATCCGATGTCTCGCTGCTTGGATGAGTCATTATATATTACCTATTAGAAAAAATAAATTAATATTTTGGATGTGTGCGCGCATTTATATATTGTTTCCTTAGTGATTGTGCATATTAATGTACTCTCCATCGCTACAATAGAAAACATTTTATGCACCTCCTAGTGAGAATCGAGCATTGACAATGGTAGTCAATTCCTTGGAAATACAATGCATGTGGATGTATTTTGCGGGTAGTATGGGCTGTATGGCAAGTTACTTTGTACGAGTTTATGACTGTGTTGTAATCTCATTCATTGTCATCTAGTAATTTTAGATGTTTATTGAGAATAATGTTTCGATTTGACATCTTCGGCTTCTTTGGAAATGGATCATTCTCTATCCAAGCATATCACTTTTTCGGTCTTGGCATGAACTTTCATTTACCCATCATGTAGATGTGATGAAGATATGTTTTATACCTGAATGGCTCTGATATTGAAATGACCCAAGTCTGCAAACATGGCTTCAGTACCTGTTCCAAAATTTTCTACATTAGCCAAGTAGATATCATCATAGACAACATTTAAGCCTTCGAGCATGTCTCAGAGTCGAGAAATGCGCACAGGAAAAATGGCAGTTTTTTACAAGCGATTTTCATAGTCAAAACGATAGTAGAAAGGGAGGGGTAAGCTAGAGATGAAACAACAACGCGGAGAGAGGATATTATTTAATCGGTGAATCTTTCACCTGAGAGGCCAAAAATAAAGCAAAGATTCAAATGCATGAGTGAAATGTTTATATAGCGGAGAGGAACAAAACACCCTCTTTTAAAATATAAGCAAAATAGTTTAGAATGCATCATGGATGTAGTCTTGTGAACTCACCTGTAATGCATAGAATTACACCTCCCAACGAAATCCATCCCTGTTTTCCGTTTCTCTTGAAGTAGTCAATTATGTATTTCGGGTTGAATGCTCGAAGAATACTCACATCATGCTTGATTATGTTATATACTCCGATACCTCCGATTAGAGCAAACCACAGTACTATGATTGGAGCAAATGAGTAACCCACTTTATCTGTACCAAAACGCTGGACTGCAAATAGCAGGATCAGGATGGCTATAGATATCCCGGCAATTGTGTCTGAATTTCACGAAAGGAGCATGTCAGCATGATATGAAAATAGAAGTGGCCGATATAGTTTGTCGTTTAGAACGAGATTTTGAGTAATGTATTTTCTGATTTCTTTGGTAGGATTCAGTTGAGATAACAATTTATCTCCATAGTCCATACGTTGTAATCGAGCAGTACGTCATACATGCCGATAAATTGTTTACCGTTGATTACTTATGCTATGATTTTACATCTATTTCGAATGAGGTGCATGCTTTAATTAACATTAATTTTCTATAACTTTTGTATCATTCACATGCATTCAGCTGTAGAAATTTAGCCCAACTATACCATGGCTTTCCTAAATCTCAATGGTTCGAGGCATTTCGTTATATGGAATTATTATTCACACGTAATTAAGTACCATCAGTGAGAGAACTTGCAACCTCCTTGATGCCACCAACTGCTGAAAGTACTGCAAAAGTGGAAAGGAACGTTTCAGTTTGATTTATTTGGCTAGTAGATATTTATTATATAGTCTATATGCGATATAATTTACATGCCTTGATGGCTAGTGAGTACCCTCAGCTAACCCATTAAGGTCCTGTTTGTTTGTGGAGTTAGGAAAACTAGAGTTTATTTTTTAAGTGAAGGTAGAGGGTATGCCAACTCTAGTTTGCAAGGTCCTATCTCCATTCTAAAAGCTTTAACATTGATCGGTGTTCGGCTTTAGAGTTTTTTAAACTCCAAAATATTGTTTTGAAGTTATCTAAACTCTAAAATGGGTGTTTTCATAACAAATTTTGGAGTTTAGAAAACTTTGGTTGGATTAGAGTTTTGTGAACTCCGGTTATCTCAACTTTGGAGTTTAGATAACCGGAGTTTTCTAAACTCCAAAATCCATGGCATGATTAGGATTTTGGAGTTGAGTTTAGTTAACTTTATGAAACTCCGGTTATCTAAGCTTAACTCCATTCCCAAACAGGGCCTAAAACGTTTTTAAACGGAAATATGATATGTTCTGAATTGAGAATGTAAATGTACATAGTATATGCATCAGGCCATGAAAAACAAAATGAACAGTGTCGATTTTCTAAAAAAATAGTTCATGTTGAAATTAAACCGTTCTCAGGAGAAAAAACAATCGGAGAACATTCTCAATTAAATCGATATCAACATTTTTTTTTGGATGATCAGCGTTGTTCATCTTGATCTCCATTACTTTATGGATGTATACACCAATTTTCATGCGTTTACAATACTTTTTGCTCTTGTATTGGATGGTTGGAAAATTAACGGTTTTTCGAATATGCAACATTTTACTTTCTTAGATCAACAAGCAAAAGTATCTAACGCACATAAAAGTCGATGTATTCATGCATTATGCCATGATGAACAAGATGAACGGTGTCAATAGTTTAGTTGACTCACCAGATATGCATGGCGTGAGAACACCATCGCCTATTACCATTGAAGTTGCTAGGATTGTTACAAGGAATAGCATCACTTTAGCCTTTGTACTACTTTCCATCTTTTCTTTAATCTAATTAGCCCTTTTCATTTCCTTTGACGGTGTCTCTAGGTTGTAGTTTGAGAGCATCATATCTTCGGCTTGTTGGTTTGGAACCAAACTGACCTTGGCATAGCGTGATATTAAGGAGTAGAGTGCAAAAGTCCCACCTACAAGATTTTCATTCTTCAAACAGGATAGATCGTGCTTAAGATAGGAAAAAGCACACATTATTAGTGTGATAATTATATATTCATTCCACATTTGACCATTCTGCTCTGTTGTTGGTTTCTCATTATAATTAGAATATTTCTTCCGTCTCATCCAGTGACTTGATATTTTTAGCAATGTTTGAGTTTAAGAGCTACGGTGAAAGATGATTATCAGGAATAAACTTTTGCAGATCACAGGACTAATTTTTCCTTTCGGTTGTTTTGCATACATTTAGCAAACTTCATTTTAAGGTGTAGACAAAATGCTTTCTTACCTATTTAAGTATATTCTCATTAAAATTTCCGATTGTGAAAAATCAGGTGCATAGCCGGGGATGTACTCACCATCACCGTTGTCATTAGCGCGCAACACGATAAAGACATATTTAAGCAGAGGCAGGAGGATCAAGGTATACATTATGAGAGATAAGACACCAAGGAGATCATTTGTATCTTTGATCCCATCCGTAAAGGTGCTGGAGTATACATAAAGGGGAGATGTTCCTATATCCCCATAAACAACTCCGATGCTCTGGAACGCTAATCGAAATATTGGTCCCCAGCCAACCTGCAATGCAAGCCAAAGAAAGTTCACAAGCTGGTGAGATTTCATATTATCTAGTGATTGCATAATTTTTCATAATTAGTTGACAGGCTTCTCTTTTCAAGTCACTGTTAAAAAAAATTCTTAAGTGGTTGCATGCCTTCTCTTTTTTTTCTTCTAGTGATTGTTAAAATATCAGGAGAACAGCATCTTTTTTAAACAATTTCATTTGTTTTTTTTTAAATTGTTTATTATTAATATGTTTTGAAGGGGTTCTTGGAAAAATAATTTGTATGGGCCGGAAAAAGTAAATCGTCTATAATTTCCTTATTATTTTATGCATCTCATAAGCAGCCTTTCTTTGCTTGTTTCTTCTCTTTTCTTGACGACTTCAGTTCTTTGTGGTTATCCCTTGTATAATTCATGAAATGGTAATTGACAGAACCTTTTTCGCCCCCCCTGTTTTCTAAAGTTAACAATATGCTTACATTGCTTCTAACTAACTTTCATATGTTGGTAATACCTTGTTTTAATCTATAGTTGAATCAATATTAACCAAGACACCGGGCTCACAAGAATCGGGGACAGAGCAATCTATTGAATCTGTGGTGTTTCAATTATGAATTCTGTTTTATGATCTTTAAATTTAAAAAATATAAAGATAACGGATGAAATTATCTTAATTTTTACTTGCTGAAAGCTAAAGAAAGCTCAGACCTGTGCATGATGAGTTTGGGTATTCGAAACTCTTCCTGCCTCCAAATGCAATGAATCCATGTGACGAAGACTTTGCGGAAATGATCTGTCTCCCTCAATGGCTCCGTTTGATTCTGCGCTCGCTATTATCTCAACTTCACTGGGTATGTTATCGTTAGCAGCCCTCATGCCTGCCATCTTTTGAAAGCTTAACCCTGTTTCTTCCATTGCAGCAGAGCTTTATCGTCCTTTGCTTGAATTTATAGGCAGATGAACAAAGTAAATTCCTAAGATGGTAGGGAACCAGAAGTTTTCGTCAATATTTCTAATTATTGATGTTGATAACTATTAAGCTCTCTATAATTCTTTTCTTTTACCACGGAACATCCTTGAAAAAACTATATAATAGTTGCTGGGCCGAGGATCTACAATTTCTCAAGATCGAAACAAATATGAAATCTTTTGTTTCTGTATTCATGTATTTCTAGGAGGAAATGTATCTAGGTTTCTGTGTCTCAAGTTGACTTAAAATGATGTCTGTTTTTTTTTGGGTTTTTTTTTTCTCTTCGTAGCTGTCGGCTGGCAGCCTGGCAGCATCGAAGAGTTAAGAAATAAGGTATAGCTTCATCATCCGCATGCTAATGCTATGATTCTTCAAACCAGATGATTTTGCTTATTCGATTGATTGAAAGTTGCATCACAAACAAGTTTGAGCACAAGAGGACATGCTGTTACTGTCATGTTATGAAAATTTGGGTGGCGTTTACAATGTATCCTAGTTCACATCTTTTCCTATGTTTTTTGTTTTTCTCTACGTGGCTTCCGGCTGGCATCCTGGCAGCATCGAAGAGTTGAGAAATAAGGTATAGCTTCATCATCCGCGTGCTAATGCTATGATTCTTCCAACCAGAAGATTTTGCATATCGTTCTCGATTCATTGAAAGTTGCATCGCAAACAAGTTTGAGAACAAGAGGACATGCTGTTACTGTCATGTTATGAAAATTTGGGCGGTGTTTACAATGTATCCTAGTTCACATCTTTTCCGCATCAAGGATATTATGCAAATATCCGTTGTCTTTGTGGAAGATTCAGCTGTGAGCTTGAAGCCTGAAAAACAAATCTGTTGGTTGTGTTCGTCTGCTTTCCTCTTTTTCAATTACTAATTTTTTTTTGTTTAACTACAAGGACCAAATCAAAATAGTTTATGGAAACCAACGATATTCTGTTTATCGGTCCTGATTTTATCCGCGTCTATATTTGAAAGTATAGATTGTCTGAGTATTTGTGACTGTAATTACTTGAGTGGGTATAAGTGTAATATGCAGGGTAAACTACCGTGGTGTTTTGTGTCATTAACCCATTATTGTTTTATATATTTAACAATATTCAAAAAACTTGTGGTCAAAGTGTTTTGGATCTTAGTTCTACCCATCTCATTCGAGTCAAGTCTTTGCCTGTCCGGTATCGATATAAATTATACAATAATCAAAATTAAGGTATGAATCCTCCTCCATAACTATAACTATGCTTATATAATTCCCAGTGACAGTAACAATCCCGCTTCTAAATTTGACAGCAGGTAGGACAAGGTTTTGGCATTCCATTTTTCTTTTTCTTTTTCTTTTTCTTACTTATGAAAGAAAAAAGTATTAGCATTCCATCGTAATTACGTAATAACATATATCGAAATTAAACTTAATCATATGAATGACTTCCTCTTTAATTCGAGATAATTAGTGCTGAAAAGTTTCTAGGTTCTACAAAACGACAGACTAACAAATGAGGAATAACAAGAACAAAAAGGGCTAAACTCACAACATTTTATTATTTCATCATCTTTGGGAGGCTACTGGGTGTTACACCACTCCCTCTAATCTCACCGTCCATTTGTGAATCGATGGTGTATCTCTCACCATCCATTCATATTGTTGCCCACTTGATGTTTATTAAATGATTATATTCCCTTCAAAGAAAATAATAATACAAAACCTTCTTATTCTTCTTCTTTTTTAACGACATCAGATGCATCTTTCAACCGAAGAGATACAAGAAAAACCATGCAAAAGGGGAACACCATTTTATACAAGAGATGTAGGCTATTTACAAATTAGGGTCCAGATCATCCAGCTTCAAACCAAACACTATACAGACCTCAGCTTATATACAGAAAACTCCCATGTATGTACAAGCGAAAATTTACATCAACTCAAGACTTCCATTCGCTCAAGCGATAGCTGCGACTACACGAGGAGACTCGGGGCTCCCACAAGCAAAACCCTCAACCCTAACCTTGGGACTCGATCCCGGTATTGAATTGCTGCACAAAGGAGTGCCCTTTTCATGACCTTCAGGCTTGATTCCATGAGAATTTTCACGAGGGGAGAATGATGATAACAGAGTCAGCTTTGCAAACTCTGCGTCGTTGATCACTGGGTTATTAGTGCGGACGGGCGGGGAACCACATAAGAAGCCGACTTGGTTGGTTGCATCTGAATTGCCATCTGATTCATCCTGAAAATGATTTATAGGTTCAGGCACGAATTACAAAGTTAAGGGGTGAAATTGATAATACGCCGTATCGGTCTATAGTAAAGTACCTTGGAAAGGATGATATCAAAGATATCCAGATCATGGTTCCCTCTGCGCACAGGCAAGCTGCTGAAACAAACTAGGATTTGAATGTCAATATGAGATGTCACAAGTTCATGAGAGAGCATGCATGTATTGTATGGAGAACATTCAGTGTACAGAGCTAAACTTTCTAATGGTAAATGATGATAATATATATAAATCTCTCAAAACACTCTGCCATAACTTCGGAGTTTTGGTGCAGTAGCTATGGGCGTTAGTCATCTGAAGTGTCATGCAGAATTAGTGTTTTCAAGTAATTTCAATGCTAGCATAACAAGGAGCCACCAACTACCAAGCAATAGGTGTATCAAACCACACACTTTGGCCGGAAAAAAGCACATTCGCACATGGCTGCAGAAGATGTATACAACCAACACAAACTATGTTGGCCCTAAACTTCCCATTAACAATCGATAAATGTATGCCTCCATTTGCAATTCTGCCTCAATATTAGCTCGCAATGAATTTTCTAATAAGAAATAATGAAGTTCTGCAATGTCTTCATTATAATCGTTGGCAAGTACCTAGCAATCCAGAGGTTACCCAACGACACATTTTCATATGCAAACAGCGCTCATATCGGCTCATGAGATCAAAGATTACCTTTCCAGCCAAGGGAATCAATAAACTGTGAAAGGCTAACACTATCTTGAATTCCAAAAGATAAAAACCAAAGTACGGCTACTAATCACCACCGCAACCAACAGAAACATCCCCTAAACCTCAGATGAATGGTCAATTAATGTGTGCATCCATTTTGTAATTCTGCCTAATGGTTTCCTTCATAATTGATATCTTGACAATTGTGCACCATAATATATGCTAACCTGTCAAAACCTCTATGCATGTTGTAAAGTAATATAACTATGGTAATATGAGATCAAAGGCCAGCAGATGCGCAAAAAAAAAAAAATTGTCATCAAGTAGAACCTGTGCTGCTGGTCTTGCAGTAATCAAATGAGAAAGAATACATGACTTTGGAACTGATAAAAGACCAAGCTAGAATTTTACAAGTAAACAAAAGCTTACCCTTTTGACTGGGGACCAAATCTATGGAGATTGTCCAAAATATATGAAACATTAGTCACACGACGGGGTTGGGGGCATATGACTTCAGCTCTAGAAACTGCAGAGATACCAATTTGCCAAAATCGTGCTTTTGCATCAGACATGCTTTCAGGGTACAATTGCCCCATGGGGCTGAACCTAAGTGGGTTCTCCATCTTAGCCACCTCCTGAACCACAAAGCAAAACTTCTTCAGGAACTAAAACTAGAATACTTTGACTATAAAAAGAAGGAAGAAAAGCAGCATTAAAAATTGGGTAGCAAGGACATACAAATGCCTAAACACTACTCTCATCTAAACAAGAAATAATTGGCAAAAACGTACAGTGTTTACCAAATTGCTTTTCTTTGGCATGTATTAACTTATGAATAATCAAAACCCAATAATGATTTCAATCAGCCAGTAATAAGTTCATAATGCAAATACAATAGAAATCAAGCATTGCTATCCTCGCCAGATTTTAAGCTACTTTACCATCAAAACCGGAACAGACGCACTAACAATCTATACCACCAAGCAATCCGAGAGAGAGAGAGAGAGAGAGAGAGAATAATGGAGGAAAGGTGCCATAGGAGGGAATTTCCTCCTATGACGTCGAAAAAATACACCATTCACGATTTTATCCGACGATCGGCATCCATCATTATCATCTTTATCATGTAAGATGTGTAAGATGTGGATACACCAAATTTCATGTGATTCCGTCAGTTTTTCACCGTTGAATTGGTGGGTGCAAAATTAATGGTTTACCCACAATAGAACTTTTTTTACATTGCTAATTCAACGGTGAAAAAGTGGTGGAATCACATGAAATTTGGTGTGTCCACATTTTACAAGATAAAGATGATGATAGAGCCGATCGTCGAAAAAATTCATGGAGGATGTAGATTTTTGATGCCGCCTAACGAAAATGCCTCCTACGGCTTCTTTTCTTCATTATTCTGAATAATGAAGAAAAAAGGCCCTCTGGGGCATTTTCGTTAGGCGGCATCAAAAGTTTACATCCTCGATGATTTTTTTTCTAAATCAACAGTGAAACAGTGATGGAATCACATGAAATTTGGTGCATTCACATCTTACATGATAAAGATGACGATGATGGCTGCCGATCGTCGAAAAAATCACGGATAGTGTATTTTTTCGATGTCATAGAAGGAAATTCCCTCCTATGGCACCTCTTTTTCTCTATATATATTGAGAGAGAGAAATGAAGAAAAGATGCCCTAGGAGGCTTTTTCGTTAGATGGCGTCAAAAAATTATATCCTCCTCGATTTTTTTCAACGATCGGCACCCATCATCATCTTTATCATGTAAAATGTTATACACCAAATTTCATGTGATTCCACCACTTTTTCGCCGTTGAATTAGCAATGTAAAGATTTCTATTGTCGGTAAACCATTGATTTTGCATCCACTAAATCAATGGTAAAAAGTTGTGGAATCACATGAAATTTGATGTATCCACATCTTAGATGATAAAGATGATAGGTGCCGATCGTCGAAAAAAATCGTAGGGGTGTACTTTTCGACGTCATAGGAGGAAATTCCCTCCTATGGCACCTTTCCTTATATATATATATATATATATATATATATATATATATATATAATGCAGAAAAAAGGCCCTAAGAGGCTTTTTCGTTAGGTGACGTTTATATCTATATCTTCCGCCATTTCTTTCGACGATCGGCACCCGTCATCATCATCTTCATCATATAAGATGTGGATACACCAAATTTCGTATGATTCCACCACTTTTTCACCGTTGAATTAGCAATGTAAAAAGTTCTATTGTCGGTAAACCGTTAATTATGCACCCATTAAATCCACGGTGCCGTTTATATCTATATCCTCCGCGATTTTTTTAACCGTTAATTATGCACCCATTAAATCCACGGTGAAAAAGTGATGGAATCTAACGAAATTTGGTGTATCCACATCTTACATGATAAAGATGATGATGACGGGTGCCGATCGTCGAAAAAAATCATAGAGTGTGTATTTTTTTGACACCATAAGAGGAAATTCCCTCCTATGGCACCTTTCCACCATTATCCTCGTGTGTGTAAAGCTGGATGGAAGAAGATTCCGCCTCAGTTTTGTCTTCGGCCCATTTACACTCTCTTGTGTAATTACACAGAAAAATCAGCTCCAAACCCCTACAATTTTTTCTTGGTAGATTGTCATAGGCCCCACTCTAGATAGGTGCATAGCAGCTAAGAAAGGTTATATGGAATATACTGCTGGATCCCCAACATCTATGCAGGCACTCAATAAAAACTAAATTGGTTTGAAAATTACAAATTGACCTATCGTATTGCCATGGATTACAAGAGATGAAAAGCAAAACTTTATTCTGCTTTCTCCTTCAGTTGTGTATATCTGGATAACAATAGATTGAAAGTTTTTCCATCCTGTCTTTTAAACTCACCATCAGATAAACATAGATAAATACTAGACATAATATTATTCTATTCTTTCCACGCTCAAAAGTTACAACAATAAAACTTGCTGGAAGAGCTGGTCTTCGTTGCAGATATTGTTGTAACTAACCACGCGTGGAACAATGATGGTGTTTGCTGTGTAACATGGATGTATGGGCTATGATGACAAGTATAATTCTGTGATGGTTGCATGAAGCAAAAAATATATTGGTGACTGACTAACTGGGATTTTATTGTAAACTCGCGACTGTTACAGAAATATACAGTCGAGATATATTCTTATAAAAAATATTCTTATCGGATATTACTATTTAATAATTAAATTACTAGGTGTTAACATATGAATCTCTTCGTATTTTGATTATTTTACAAAACAGTATTTTAAATATACTATATGTTACTGACCAGATTAGTTAAAGTGTTGCACAACTGGTGTTATTCAAGCATAAGGTCACTCAATATTGCAACTGACATTTCAATAAAAGCTTCGGTAAGACTCGGAAGATTTCAATGCACATTCAAGGCTATAAACGGTGAAGTCGCACATCAGAGATATTTAAGACTTTTTTAATATATTTGAGTATAGAGTAGAGTCGACCTCAAAAGGTTAGAATCAAGTTTTCTATCATATTTCAATTCAAGTTACAAAACCAAAAATTCTATTTTCAAAACCATGAAATATCAGACAATGTCTATCACGGATGTCGACGTCTATGACAGTTCATAAATTTTCAAAATTTAAATGTTGGTGGGAGTTTTGAATTTCCAACTGCCAAAAACGGGTCCTATACTATAGGGGCGGTTATTATAACTGACCTAACTTATCCACATTGCCTCTCTATATATAGGACAAGTTTCTAAAGAGTTTTTCACAATTTCTTTCACCCGATTTTCATTTTCTTTACTCTCAAATGTTTGTGAAAGCTCTGCATCGTTGCTCTCAAGTTTTTACTAATTCTTTTCAGAGAGGGATCTTTCCAGCACCATTAGACTTTTCTATTCTTTTAAAAAAGAAAGATCTCTAAAAGTTTCGAAAAAGCGATTGTTTTTAAAACTTGTTTAATCTTGAAAAACTTTTTCGATTTGTATTTTAAACTTTTGTTAATCTCCAAAAATACAATCTCCCATCTTCTTGAATCAAAATTTTGATTTATCTTTTGAGATCGTTAGGATTGTTAGAGCTGGTTTGTAAAGATTGTAAAATCTTTTTTTGTACGACCTAATGAAGAAAGGCCCAAAATCTTCAAGCCGTAAAGGTTTCGAGTTGAGCCTCGGAAAAAGTCTAGATGTAAACAGCCTGCAAGTGTAAAGGTTTGGATTTGAGCCTGAGTAAAAGATCTGGGTTTCACCACCCGCAAGGAGTCACTGGATAATGCGTTGAATCTTGAGCAGGAGTTCTCAGGCGGGGATTAGCCATTGGGTTGATGAACCTCGATAACAATCCTCCGTGTTCATTTGCTTTTCTGCACTTCTGTGACCGCTTCTGTGATTGTGATAATTTAGTATTTTTTATATTCTGCTGCATAATTTTCATATTCGCGAAATTATTCTGTGTTTGCCATAAAGCATATGAAGCCTTATTCATCCCCCTCTAAGGCTGTTTTCACTATGATCTACAGTCATCATTCTGGAAATCATCTTAATAACTCTTTTCAATATGAAAAAATGTATAGTTATCAATTTGTCGCCACTAGTTGTCGAAACTATTTATTCTGGAAATCAGTCCACGCACATGCATGGGGTCTCATGTCAAAACTATTGTTGAGAACCTTAATGATCATGCAATACAAGAACATGGAACTAAGAAGTATGGAAAGACGTCTACAGCATGGCCACATGTAAGATAGATACTTATATTATGTATTCAAGAGGTAGAGCTGGAAATCAATGCGGGACATCCTCAGTTCATTACCTAATTGAATACACACACACACATCAAGAACAAATGAAAAATTAAAAAGGTTCAAAACCTTAAAAAAAAACCTAATTTGTAAATTATAAATTAAAGCTGTGATGTATTAAACCAATAATTTTTCAAAGTGTCCATAAACAAAAAATAAACACCAATACAGGAAGAAGAAAACCTAAGGATTAAAATAAGAACAAGAACGGGCAAAGTCAAGATACTTCTCCAGCACTACAACACGCAGAGACCCGAAGACACTCAAGGTTCTTCGAAAAACAAAAATTAACTAAATAACATTACACACACGAATCAACTACAATTAGAACCAAAAACCAGCCATTCAACGTTCAATGCATTAAAAAAAATCCCCTTACCTAGTGTAATGCATCATACAAAAAAACTGAGTAGAACCACATGTGCAAGCAGAATCAAAGAAAATATCACAGTTGTTTCCTTGCTAAAAAGGAATTTTAAGAATTTCTTTTCTAGAAATTTAACTATAAACTCATCTAAAATAATATGCTGCTTCCTAAATAATCAAAGTAGAGAAAGATTAGAATATTAACAAACTGGTGACAAAGAGCATCACAGTAGTTTCCGATACAATATATCGGCCGATATGATAGGTATTTGTTTCAGTGAAAAAAAGCATCACAAAATATCTAAATGAATGGTTTACTATCTTCATTGACTCGTTAAAAACTGTATTAGGTATAAAAATTAAACTTCTAAAATCTATTGTGGAGTAGAAGCACATTCAAAATGCCAATCAACTAATCAACTATAACAACCATCCCATGATCCAACTAATTCTTAAGCACAAGGGAAGTAGTAAGTTCTTCTTTTTCTAACCTGATGAATGATTGGCCGTAGATAGTCACACAATTTTAAGAAAAATGCTTTATTACTTTATCGACACTTTACATGATCGGATTTGAACTTCTACAGTCACAGTCCTACACTGCTACACATGCGAGGTTGTGGTTATGAACCCTTAGGATTGATAAGGAACTCGGACAATATGTTGATTACCATTTGCAGGAAAAAGTCTCATCACTTACGAAATTTAAGGTAATGCACCAGCAATTACTCGATTTTCCCTATAGAAATCACAATGCAGCTCCACTCATCAATGAGCCACGATACAAGCAAGAGAATGATACCTACTATATGCAACCAATAACACGACCAATTAACTCCAAAAGCATAAGCTCTCCCAGGAAAACAAAATTAACAAAAAAAATAGCACAAATGACGATGATCCAGCAGATCCACGCATTAAAAAAGCTCCTTTTTCCTTGACCATAACCCAAAACACAGAAAATCCATTTTTTAATAAACAAAATCTGATTTTTAACAACTAAAATTTTCAAATTTCTGAACTACAAACGTACCAGAACGAAATCCAACACTGCTTCCAAAAAAACCAAATGACTGTTAAAATGCGATGAAATTAAAACATATCTTGAGTAATTCCGAAAAATATACCGTAGAATTCTCTGATCGCCGCAAAATCGTCCAGATCGGCGAACCCCAGGGCTTCAGGAGAGCGATAACAAGATATCGTGGAGTCTAGGGTTTCGACAACCCTAGATCTCGCTGGAGAGAGAAGAGAGGTACGATATGTGTGAGATTGAGAGAGGCGATCTGCGCCTCTTTCTCTCTCCCCTTTCCCCTTTCCTCTTATATCGGGCTCTCTCTCCTCTCTGTTGCTGAATTAACAGCTCGCAGTCTTTTAACGCTGTCCCTATGGACAATACAGTACCGATATAACAAATGCAAACAAAGCTTTTTTTCATATAGAAAATAATGGAAGAAAGAGGTTCCTACTATGGCATAGAAAAAATACAATCTCCACTATTTTTTTCCAACGAAGCGGTTGATGTCCTGATCCCGGGAATAAGAGCACTTTCTCTTCCAGGTATTCACTCGATGAGTGAATACCTGGAAGAGAAAGTGCTCTTATTCCCGGGATCAGGACATCAACTGCTTCATTTCTAAGTGCATACCGGATAGCAGTAGCAAAGGTCGGAAAAACCGGGCTCACTTCAATGCCAAAAAGACGAGTAATAGGTAGGGGAGGCGTTACTGGTATCATGGACGGGAGCAAAGCTAAGAGAGAGAAAAAACCATCTCAGGTAAGGGAAAAAGCATGGCATAGGCAGTTCATACTTGCGGCATCGGCATAAGGGAAGAAAGAAAGGGCAAGAATCATTCAATTATTCCTCGTCTGAAAATAGTCTTAGCTGTGAATTTCGTCCTAGACAGGTCACAACTCATTGCTAAGAATTAGGCTTAAAAGAGATTTGCGCTTTGGTTAACTGTTTTTCATTAGCCTAATAAGGCTATAATAAGGTCGAGACCTTAATAAGGATGGATGAAAGGGACGAGCGAAAGGCTGATTAGGCTTCCCGGTCTGAAAGTTGCTAGGGAGCGCTAAGGCGTCTGATTAGAGAGTCTTTGAGATCGAGATAAAAGAAAGGTTGCTCCTGATCTTCTCTTGAATAGCCGTAGTCAGGCAAATGAATAGACCCCTACAAGCATATGAAGTCGCGTTTTCAGGGCCTATGGCTGCCTTAGGGAGAAAGCTATCCAGTACAACAGAGAGATTTTTTATTTCGACGAGGAAGGAATGTCTGCTCTGGAATTGCTAAATTCGTCATGTTTTTAGTTAATGTTTTTAAGGTAATATCTTTACCTGGTGTAAGAACCTGCAGGGCACTGCTAGAATATGGTGCAGATTGGACAGGTTCCTAATCAATAGTGCATTCATATCTCAATTCTCTCCTATTCAAGTCTCTCATCTAGCTAGAAATTATTCAGATTACACTCCTCTCTGTTCAAGATGAGTAGTCCCTAAAACGAGATCCCGGGAAAGGATGCACTGCCTCTGGCTCGCATTCCGTCCCAGTTCCTTACCTCCTGTGGGTGGGGATCAGAAGTGGCTTGCTCTAATGCACCTTGAGTCTTTTGTGATGGTAAACTGAACCAGCCCGGCGGTGTGGTGGACCAACCATTCTTCTTAATGAAGTTCAGGATCCGCCTTCTCCAACCCAGAAGAGATGGCTCCTGCAGGACAAGACTCTTTCTTAGTTCCAACCACATCCATCATCATCATCGTTATCATCAAAGATGTGCATACACCAAATTGCATATGATTCCATCACTTTCTCACCGTTGCATTAGCAATGTAAAAAGTTCTATTGTCGGTAGACCATTAATTTTACACCAACTGAATCAATGGTGAAAAAATTGTATAATCACGTGAAATTTGGTGTATCCATATCTTAAATGATAAAGATGGAGGTGATGTATGCCGATCGTCGAAAAAACCATGAAGGATACATTTTTCCGACGCTATAGGAGAAAATTCTCTCCTATGGCGGCTTTACTCCATTAACCTCTTTTATATATTGGCCCCTTTAATTCTTCATATTTGTGCATGCCCTTTTCACTTTCAATTTTGGCTCTTTTGACCTAATTTGGAAGTTTGGATGTTATGATGACTTGCTAACGTATCGCCCAAATTCAACTCCTTTTAAAACAAACAAAAGTTTCTAAATTTGCACGGACTTGGCCGAATGTTACAATATCGAACGGGCTATATCCACCCAAATTTCTCGAAAAGCCATTGATTCTTTTTCTTTGGAAAATCTTCTGCTAAAGAATACCAAGAATTCATAGCTTGTTCGGAATCTAATCTTGTAAATTAAAAATCCCGTAGATGCTTAAATCATAAAAAGAACATATCTCTATTTGTTCAAGCTTCAGAAATTAGTGTTTATATGTCAAAAGAGAATTGAGATTGAAAAATGATAGGACCCAAGCACCAAATACCTATCCAGGAGGAAAATATTTGCTATTGGGAAAGGTTTCTCTTTGTATTGCAATTTCTTTATGATACTCATACAACCTAAATGTCCATACAAACTTCGCATGTTTTCGCTAACAAAAACGTTGAACATGTACCATAGGTTCATACAAAGCCTTATATATGAGCATCATATGTACATGACAAAAAAAATGACCAAAACTCGTACCCATGGCTTTGTCGGGATTAGGTTCCGAAAAAATGAATGTCAAGTTGCATCAAACAATTTAACCCATACCTATGCAACATGAGATCCATATTAGAGAGAGAAAGAGGATGTCTCATATTACCGGTTTAACCAATAAACAATCGACATGTGTCAGTTCGTATATCTATACTACTATATAATAATGCAAATGTACTTGGTTAGAAGCCATCATGTTCTTTTTTTTAAACAAAGAAAAAAGAAGAAAAAACCTTTATTCTTAGGGCCTCCACGTCATAATAAAAGAGCCAAAAATAATTAATTGTTATATTAAAAAAAACAAATTTTAGAGTCTCCACGTCATCAAAGAAAAAGACAAATAATTAAACTTGTCTGTTTTTTGAAAAACAAAGGAAAAATGAACTTTCTAGAACTTTAGATTATAAAAATTTGTTTTAATTCCAAATTCAATCTATATTATACTCAAACTTAAATCAAAAAAGAGCTTTCTAGGAGTTATTTTAATTTTATCGTTTTTCAAATTCTACTTTCATTTATTTATGACTATTTTCTTTTACTTAAATATGGTAAATAATATATTATAAAATTTTCCAGAATACTCTTGATCTAAGTTACTAAAATAACTATTTTATTCACTTATTAACATTCAAAATAATTTTACACCAGAAGCATTCATTTTATATCTTTCCATGAGCTCAACATATCATTTTTGTACTCTAAAAAAGATAAATCTGCAGATATGCAAAATACAAGTCCTTCATAAAAAGCTAAGGACAAGAATAACCTGTCCCATCTTTTACTTTTTGGTTAAAACCATCCTCTCTTTTTATACGGTTTTTCTTCATTCTCTTCTGCTGAACCTCCTTTTCAGCCCGTGATTCTTAGCCATGATCCCAAATTATTAACAAAAACCTTCAAACTTGTTGTTTAAAAACCCATATTATAAGTCAATCGAACCAAAAAGTTTTTTGTAGGTTGACGATGATAATTATTGCACAACAATGTTTTTCAAAATTCCTACATGATTATAATTGTAAACGGATACATTTAATGGAAGTTAGCTTGATATTATCTATATGCATATCCATATTCGAGTTCAATCAAATAGGGTGGCTATTTTTATTTACGATTACTATCCACATCCATAACAACAGCAATTACCGGATATGTATGCTGCAGACATAGATCTGTTCCATAGCCGATAGCCATATCCGAGATTTAAAAAATAATATCATTCTTTCTTTATCAAGCATGTTTTTGTATATTCATTTTATATCATTATTTTACTCTAATTTTCATTCCAAAACTTATCTGAATCTGAATCCGTCTATGACTACCAGATATGAATATGTCCTGATTTGTTTGATATGTTAAGGTATTTGATATGTCAAGGTATGAAAGTTATGTCACTGGTCCAACTTACCCGTTTCAATCAATATGAAGAAAAACAAGAAAGTTAAGAATAAATATAATATCAGTAGAGATGTTGCCAGTAACAAACTTATCAGCTGAGCAACTAAGTCATCTCAAACCGCTAAATAGTAATAAAATAAAATTTTGGTAAAGTTATGTTCCTTAAAAGAAGGAATTGGATAGAGCAAATTACGGAAGGGTTCTGAAATAACATAATAAAAAGACGAAGAATGTTTGATTCATTTTTATGTGGTTTATTTTGGGTTAATTGCTAAATAACACCCAATGTTTCACCTATTTTGTATCTATATAGCTTATTGATTTTTTCATTGCATTTAGACACCCTAAATTATTGACCGTATGGATTTTGTTTAAAATTGTGGTGGGTTTGATGGCCAAATGAAGGAATCAAACTATTAACGGTTTGTAGTTTCGGGCATATAAGCGCAACTGATGGGGCTCCTTTTCGGGCCTCCGTCAGATGTTGTCTTCCGTCGATCTCGCGGTGAACTTAACTGATTATCTTTCGTTGCGTGTGGGTCTCAATGGGTTTTGTGAGGAAGAGGTGAGGTGAGCAAGCTGTTGCCGAGTACCTGCAAAGAAGTCCCAGGGTGGTTTGGTACCACCGAGGACCCTCCGACGATGAAGTTAGAAGGGAAATCCAAGCAGAGTAACGGAATAAAAGTGTAGAGAATGGCTTACTTGACTCCTCTGTGATGGGGGTTTATATAGCGGCGATGGCACGCAGCAGCAGGCGCGAGAATCTCGCCAGGAGTTACGCTCCCGACGTCACGCCTGCGTAAAGAGCGGATCGCCCATTAATGGGGATCGTGATGGCGTGGAACGTGGGACGTTGCTGGCGGAGAATCTGCGCGTGGCGAGATTTGCGGAGCGGCGGTTACGCCTGTGAGCGGTGCTGTCGTTCGGTCGATTTACCGAGGAAAACGACCTCGGCAGGAGAGCTCGCGGACGAGCGGGAGAGCCGAGACATCCTGTTTCTGCGGTAGCTCAGGAACGAGCTGCGAGGCCGAGGAGGCCAATTTGTGCTGGAGCTCGGAGGCGAGCCAGCCTCGTCGGTAAGACGGGAATAGGAGCAGTCTGGTCGGCCCCTGTAGGTCTTTTCTTGCATGCTCTGAGACACGTCATCTGCCACGCGTCATGATCTTGGGGGTCGCCAATATCAAGCACTATCATTAGCCCCCCACTCTTGTCCCGGCCGACTAGTGGTCGAGTCAGGAGTGGACTGCTGGGCCTCCCGAGGTGAGATCCCTTCTATGGTTTCGTCGGGACGAGTCCTCGGGCCGTCGGTTGTCTTTTCCGCTGGCGAATCAGGGTGAGATTTTTGCATTTAAGGAAGGCGCGCCGGTTCGTGCACTCTGTAGTCGAAGCGACGGCCCACGTGTCGAGCGTCGATTAGCCGATGCGACGTGCGTAGGTCTACGGCGTCTGATGGGACTCGGTCCAGCGCTGGGCCGCCGCGTGGAACGATCGGAGCCGCTGGGCGCGAGGGGCCGTTTTGGCAGGAAACGATGGGTGCCGTTGGATGCGGCAATAAATACGGGTGGGGTCCGCCCTAGGGCCCTTACTCTTTCATATTTTCCTCCCTCAAGCCCCAGCTTCGCGGCGCTCGTCTCCCCTCTTTCGTTTCCAACCTTCGAAGAGTTTCTTTTTCCAGGTTAGATGTCTTCCTCTGTAGAATCAGTAGATGTTGTAGGCGTAGATGCTAGGGTTCCTTTAGATGTGTCTGAGTCTCCCCGGGGAGCAGGGGCTGGGCCCCCTCCCCAGGGCCGTGGGGCCGAGGCCGCCTCCAGGGAGGAGGCGGCAGATGTAGCCCCCAGCACCTCGTGTTGGGTGAGGCATGAGGGTGAGCTCGCTAACGCTCGGGCTCGCTTCCACATTCCCCCGCGCTACGCGCTTCGTCTGGCCGAGGAGGGAGAGAGGGCAGACCAGGTACGGGGCAGGGAGATTGCCCTGTATTTGGAAGCTTTTTGGGATGGAATGCGCCTGCCCTTCTCTCCTGAGGTCATCGCCGCCCTGAATTTCTTCGGTTTGGCCCCCGGCCAGTTAGTGCCGAATGCATGGAGGATTCTTCTTGGGTTCTTGATCCGCCTGAGGCTGCAGGCGGTTCCTTTCAGTCTTTCCCTTCTTGATTCCTCCCTCGTTTTCAAGAGTCACCCTGGCGGTCGAGCTGGCGACCCGAGATGGGTTTACTTTACATTTAGGAAGCGGCCCGGGGTCGCTGCCGGGACCGGGGTCGTGGCCTTGCCCTCTTCCATCCATGATTGGAAAAAGAAATTTTTCTTCGTCTCCCCTCCCGAGGGCGAGGACTGGCCGGTGCCCACCGAGTGGTCGAGGGAGAAGTGTCTGCCGGGGAACCTGTCCGATGACCCCGCCGCGATGAGGGTGGCGTCATGGGAGCCCATCCCTCGACACGACGTGCTGCTGTCCGAGAGGGTTTTGAGCTGGGCCGGGCTTAGCCCCGTCGAGTTCGTCGGTAAGTTAGGCTTGCTTTTTGGGTTTACATTTTACTCGTGTTGCTGATCAGTTGGGTGTTCGTTTCATGCAGGATCCATGGACTTCAGCTCTCTCCGAGATGCTATACGCCAACCGAGGCAGCCTGCTAGGACCGGGGGCGCCAGTTCTTCTCGGACGCAGCCCGCTCCGGCTCCTACTACCCCGGAGGCGGTGCCTCAAGGATGCTCGGTGGCGGATCCCGCCCCGGGCCCCAGCAGAGCATCAGGTCGGAAGCGGGCCCTGATTCTAGAGGACACGGCTTCAGAAGAGGAGATCGGCTCTCCCTCGGAGCTGCTTAAGAAGAGTTCCCGGAGACCCTCCCGGGGCCGGTCCTCGCCGACCGTAGTGGAGGAGGGGGGCTCCAGTTCGCGGTGCCGTCGGTCGCGGACAGCCTCCTGCACGAAATAGAGACCTCGGCCCGGGGTCGAGTTCCTGGAGGGACCCTCAGGGCCCAGCTGGCGTCGATCGCCCAGGAATCCGTGCAGGTAAGCTCCCGGTTCATCGTAAGGTTTGGTGCCCTTTTCTGTTTTCTGACCTTTTTGTGTCTTCCTAGGTTCTCCAGCACGTGGCCCTCGCCCTCCATGTGGAGACCGGGGTGGTAGCCCCGGCGTTGGAGGCCACGGGTCAGCCCGCCTCGCTGCGAGAGAGCTCCAGGCGAGAATAGGAAGCAATGTCGGCGAAGATCGCTGCCCTGGAGGGCGAGGTGGTTGCCGGGAAAAAGGAGGTCGCCCAGCATCGCGAGGCCGCCGTGATCGCCGAGGGCAAGCTCGAGGACTCCCAGGTGCTTGCCGGCAACCTGAAGAGGACGGTGAAGACCTTCCGAAAGGAGCTGGGGACGGCGGCAGAGGCGTTTAAGTCGGCTGAATCGAGGGCCGTGGCGAGCTATAAGGGGTTGAAGGATTTTTATAACGACCTGGCCGTAGCTACGACCCGCATTTGGCACGATGCCCTCGACGCCGTTAAGTCCCGGATGCCCGGGTTCGACGACGCGGATCTCCGGGCCGAGTTCCCCCTCGTGGGCGCCGACGAGCAAGGGGAAGAAGTTCCCGGCGAGGAGGCGTCCGAGGACCCAGTGCCCCAAGTGGTGGGGGCCCAAGTGGTGGAGGTCGAGGACCTCGAGGTCGCGCCCGACCCCGAGGTGTAGAGCCCTCGTTCTCCCCTCTTCAATTTGTTTTTCTTTTGAATTTGGTAACGCTGGGGAGCCTAAAAATACCCTTTGTAAAGAAAAACTTTTGTCTTTGGCAGTAGTAATAAAGTTTTTCTTTAGCTCCATAGAATTGCGCTCTGCCATCTGTTGAAGAATGTTCGTGAGATATCTTTTGCTTGTACCGTTGTGCTTTTACGTCAGGTCGGCCATCTGTCTAACGATCGCCCGTCGAGTTGACTGCAATCACTTGCCGACCGACGAGCGTTTCCGAAGAGGTATCTCCCTGGCCCTGGAGTCGAGGGGAGATCGTTTGGACTTGGACAGACTGGACGTCCCTCACTGGGTCCTCGGTTTCCCCGCGGGCCACAGGGCATCTCTGATTTAGAGCATTGGCCACCATCCGGGGTGACTGGACAGGGCAACTGCCCCGTCACCCCCCGCAAAGGCTTCAAGCTTTCTGGCGTGGTGGCAGGGGAGTCTCCTGCTAGGGATGGCCGAGCAGGGTAGCTGCTCGGTTGCCTCTTGCGAGGGCTTGGGCCCTTAGCGTTTGAGGGGCTGTAAGAAGCTCACTAGGGATGTCCGGGCAGCGAAGCCGCGTGGCTGCCTCTTGGCGAGGGCTTTGGCTTCTGGCGTCGTGGGTAGGCAACCACCGGCCTGGGACGAATGGGCGGGGCCGCCGCTTCTGTCCCAGCGTCGCGGGTAAGGAGCTACCAACCGGAGTTTGGACCGAGCAGGATAGCTGCTCGATTGCCTCTTGCGAGGGCTTTGATCCTTCAGGACGGGGACTGAGCAGGGTTACTGCCCAGTGCCTCTTGGCGAGGACTTTAATCCCTGTCGGTTGTGGTAGGAAGCTACCAGCTGGGGATAGCCGGGCGAGGGCCCGACTGCCTCTGGGAGGACTTTGGTCCTTGGCGCGGGAAGAGCTATAAGGCTGTAAGAAGCCTACCAAGGACCCTTGGTCGGGCAGGGTAACTGCCCAGTGCCTCTTGGCGGGGGCTTTTGTCCTGAAAGATAGTCGGGCGAGGGAACCTTGGGCTCGACTGCCTCTGAGAGGGCTTTTTGATCCCCGGCGTTGTGGCAGGGAAGCTGGCCGCTGGGGATAGCCGAGTGAGAGAACTTCGGGCTCGACTGCCTCTGAGAGGGCCTTTTGATCCCCAGCGTTGTGGCAGGGAAGCTGCTCGCTGGGGGATAGCCGAGCGAGGGAACATCGGGCTCGACTGCCCCTGAGAGGGCTTTATGATCCCCGGCGTTGGGGCAGGGAAGCTGCCCGCTGGGGATAGCCGAGAGAGGGGACCTCGGGCTCGACTGCCTCTGGGAGGGCTTTTTGATCCCTGGTGTCGCGGCAGGGAAGCTGCCCGCCGGGGACGAACGAGCAGGAAAGCTGCTGGGCTGAATCTTGTCGCGGTGTATCTCGACCGTTCAGCTGCAGGCATGGGGAATGGGAACGGTCGGTGCAACGGCACACGTAGCTAGCCTATTGAATGCGGGGGAAGGCGAAGCGCAAGGGGCGCGTCGCTTCGATTCCACCGGAGAAGGCTTGATGGCTGCCGCGTGGCAGCGACCCCCTGGGTGAAAGCGCGCAACGGTTGGGCTGCGCAGTGGGCTATATAAGGCTGAAGGAGTACTGGTCTTTTCATCCTTCATAAACAGGTCGCCGAGAATGCATGACTTCCCGTTTACCATCCCCGACATCGTCCGCTTCGAAGACGTGTACCTATACGACCCGTACTGCACCGAGGACACGGTGCAGCTGGTCTACGGGAGCATCGAGGACTATTTTGGCCGGCTGCTCCCCCGACGCTCCTCCCTTCTGCAGCTGCTGATGTACTCCATCTGGAGGGCATCGCCGGGGCTTTACAACCCCCTGTCTGAGATGCTCTTTGATGAGGCCGTGGACAAGCTGCGGTCTTTGAGGCGCTTCGGCCTAATCTCCGCGAACAGGCTGACCCGCTCAGAGGCCCTCGTCCGTGAATGCTACGAGCTGAGGCTCGGGGTCGATGGCCGCGGGGGGAACCGGGGACAGAGGCTGGAACTGGTGAGGCCCCGGTTGGCGGAGATTTTTACCGAGTACCACGAGCAGTGCTCGCTGCATCCCCTTCCCCCACTATTGTAATTTTCTTTTCTTTTTGCATGTACGGCTGAGGAGCCCATTGTTCCCTGATTAAAATCAGGAAAAGATTCAGAAGAGGCATCACGTGCTCACACGTGACCAGTAGTCACGTGTTGGCACGTGATGGTTAAGATGCGGCACAGAGCATATTTGTGCTCTGATTAAAAGTCATGAAGAAGCTTCAGAGGAAACATCACGTTCTAGCACGTGACCAGTGGTCACGTGTTGGCACGTGACGTTTAAAGCAGCGGCACAAAGCACATTCATCCCCTGATTAAAAATCAAGAAAAAGCTTCAGAAGAGGCATCACGTGCTCACACGTGACCAGTGGTCACGCGTTGGCACGTGATGGCTAAGCAGCGGCCAGAGAACAGAGCGCAGAAGAAGAGAAGCCCAATCCAGGGGTCACGTGCCTACACGTGACCAGAGGCCACGTGGCCACACGTGACCGGCTTTAAAAGCCTTATTCTTTAACAGAATTAAATTCTGAGGAAAGATCCTTCAAATCTTTCCAAAATGAAAAAGGATTATCTGAAACCGTTGGATTAAAAATCTAAAGGTGATTAAATATCACCAATTTATGGAAAAATATTGGACTTGGAAAGATTTCCCCCTAAATCTAACCGAAATAACAAAGAGATATCTTTGGATTTAAAATTCAATGGTGAATAAAATTCACCTAATAATCTAAAGGCCCAGATTAATGATAAATATAAATCAAATCTCTCAATGAACAAATCAAATCTTTCAATGAGAGATTTACCAAACAGATTGATTCTTTTTCTTCTCCTATAAATAGGAGCCAAGAAAAGAAAAGGAAAAACCTTCTGGGAGATATACAGAGAGAGAGATATAGAGCCTTGAAATCTTGAAAATTCACAAGGAAGAATTTGATTCTCTGCAAAAGAAAAAACCCTATGTAAGGAAAGAGAGGCTTCAGAAGAGAATTTAATTCTCAAAAGAGTTTAACTCTTATATAAAGAAAAGAACTTAGTTCTTTCTCTGGTTGAGGATCTGCAAAGTGCACATCTCCCCATGAATTGAGAATTTAATTCTCATTAGGTTGAGATCCTGCCATGCAGATCTAAAACACAGAGTAGGAACTGAGTTTTGAGAATTTAATTCTCACAGAATTATAGGAATTCAATTCCTTTGAGATAAAATTAGGGTTTAACCCTATGTTATAGGAATTTAATTCCTTCAAAATGAACAGAACCAGGGTCTAACCCTAATCGAGAACTTAATTCTCTCAAACTCACAGGAATTTAATTCCCTTAAAAAAAAAGAATTAGGGTTTCACCCTATACCAGAATTTAATTCTTTGCAGAAAAGAAATTAGGGTTTAACCCTATTTAAGAATATAATTCTTCAGAAGAAAACATGAATTTAATTCCTCTAAAGTTTATTGCTGGGGTTTGACCCTATGAAGAATTTAATTCTTAAAAGATGAACAGATCTTTAAAACATGCAAAGAGTCAGAGTCACGTGCTACCACGTGACCCCTGCAAAAATCCACAGAAAAGAACTTTGAGGCAATGCCTCACGTGCCCCACGTGACCCCTGAAGCACACAGAGAAAAAGGCAAAAGAAACAGAAAAGAGCTCTAGGGCGCCCTCACGTGCTACCACGTGACCTCTAATGAGCATTATAACAGACAGAGCGTGGGCTTCCATCACGTGCTCACACGTGATGGCCGTCAGAATTAAAGTGTTAAACACTGATCCGCTGACTAAAAGAAGGGAAGCAGGGCGCTCTCACGTGCTACCACGTGACCCCTTTTGCCTTAGTGTTTAACACTAAATTGAAACCTCTGTATCCAGTGTTTAACACTGATTCGCCTTAGTGTTTAACACTAATTTTGAAAACCCTATTTGCAGTGTTTAACACTGATTTTCTTAGTGATTAACACTAATTTGAAATCTCTGTTTCCAGTGTTTAACACTGATTTGCTTTAGTGTTTAACGCTAATTTGAAAGCCATGTTGCTAGTGTTCAACACTGATTATCTTTTAGTGTTTAACACTAACTTGTTAATCTTATTCCCAGTGTTCAACACTGTTGGTCTCTAGTGTTTAACACTAGCTTTAGCCCAATTGGCTAAGTTTCCAGAGGCAAAGCCTCTCCTTCAATGAACCAACAGAGGGCCAATATCCCAAACATGATTGGACTTAGCCCAAGCTGGCCATAAGTCCTCAATTCAAACTTAACTGGGCCAATGGGCTCATAATATAATAATTGATCTTAGTTTCCAAATTGGACTACAGATCACTTAATCTACCTTGGTTTAAGGGTACATCTCTTCACTCCTTTAATACTTGGCGTTGTAATTCCTCAACGTCTTCAAAGAAGTGACGGGTCCCGATGACCACACATTGATACGGACTGTGGGGTCCTTAAACTCATGGACTACGAGGTCCTTAACCTTGACCGTAGTGTCTTAAAACTAACGCCGGATTGTGAGGTCCTTAAACCCTCGGACTATGACGTCCTTAACCTTGACCGGAATGTCTTAAAACTAACAACGGACTATGACGTCCTTAACCTTGACCGTGATGTCTTAAAACTAATATCGGACTGTGGAGTCCTTAAATCCACGGACTACGAGGTCCTTAACCTTGACCGCAATGTCTTAAAACTAACATTGGACCGCAATGTCCTTAAACTACCTATTGACCGCAATGTCATTAAACTAAACAACAGGGCTCCCCTAATTGCTATCTTGTTGGATCTAAACGATCCCGTTAAGTTGATTTTAGTCTAAAACTAGACTAACGTATCCTTAACAAACGTTTAAGTCGATCTTAGTCTCAAACGAGGCTAACGTATCCTTAAACCCAAACCCAAATCTAAGATAATACGGATTTGGACTAGTCCACGCCCTACGGGCAACGACATAACTCAGTCTCCGTATACGATCCACGGGCAACCAAACACAAATCAAACACACACGACACGAAGCGACCATATGGAGAAGGAGAAAGTTGTTACCGCAATGCGGTAGCGTAATTAACTGCAGGGGTTTGCGCCTGCAGATGTAGGGTGTTTTTCGTCACCCCAGTGAGATGGGAATACGCGCACGCTTGTCAGGCGTATACTACAGATTCTCCCTGCCTAGGGTAGGCGGGAGTTTAATGATTGTGGGGATCCGAATCTCCGGCAGCCGCGGACTAAGCTGCCGTTAATTACCCCTCGCCTTTGGGGCGAGAGAACCTACGATTAACAGGTTAAACTGGTCATGCGAACCCAATGTGCGGTGTGCGTGTGTTCTGTTTTGAAAGGGGGGTTTTGGATATATCGGGAGCCATGCAGAGTTTTTACGGAGGTTCCGCTATCCGGATAGCGGGCTAGGGGTCAAGGGGGCTAGCAGCCCCCTTGTGGGGTTCGGGGCATTGCCCCGGCCCGAAAATTTTTTGGAGGGGGAGAATGTTGCGGAGTATGTATATGTGCGAATTTGTATACATATGTATATGCGTATGTATGTACATAAAAAGAGGGGGGAAAGGCATCCAAGGGATGCGTGGGGCCAGCGCCTTGAGCGCTGTGCGCTTAGGTGCTGCGCGCTCAGGCGCAAGCGCGCCACGTGTTGGCATGTGGGCGCTTTGCGCATGAGCGCTGCGCGCAGGAGCGCAAGC
Organism: Agapanthus africanus; assembly: GCA_030015575.1. Classification (NCBI taxonomy): domain Eukaryota; kingdom Viridiplantae; phylum Streptophyta; class Magnoliopsida; order Asparagales; family Amaryllidaceae; genus Agapanthus; species Agapanthus africanus. Next base: position 349,823,753 of record JASDDO010000004.1, read on the forward strand.
GCGCGCGCCACGTGTCGGCACGTGGGCGCTTTGCGCAGGAGCGCAAGCGCGCGCGCGCCACGTGTCGGCACGTGGGCGCTTTGCGCATGAGCGCTGCGCGCTGGAGCGCAAGCGTGCTGGTGCGCAAGCGCGCGCTCCACGTGTCGGCACGTGAGCGCTTTGCGTATCGCGCTGGTGCGCAAGCGCGCGCGCCACGTGTCGGCACGTGGTCGCTTTGCGCACGAGCGCTGCGCGCGGGAGCGCAAGCGTGCTGGTGCGCAAGTGCGCGCGCCACGTGGGCGCTTTGCGCATCGTGCTGGTGCGCAAGCGCGCGCGCCACGTGTCGGCACGTGGGCGCTTTGCGCTCGAGCGATAGCGCGCCGGCGAGAAAAGGAGGGCTTTTAGCCCCAGAAACCCTCGAAAGAGAAATTAGTGGAGTTAAACTCCTAAAAAAAAAGGGAAAATGTTTTGGTTGGGAAAATGAGTTCTTCTTCTTCCTCCTCTGTTGGCTGGCTCAAGAGATGTGAGATCTAAAAAAAAATCTTTTCTTTTTGAGATCTAATGATAGATCCAAGTTCCCCTTTGTGGGTTTTGTGGTGAAAAACTAATTTGTTTTATGAAAAGAAGAGTAAAAATCTTGATTTAATTCAAGAGAAAGAAGAAGGTTTTGGAATCTTGAAGAAGGAAGAAAGATCTCAGATCTGAAACTTTTTTGGAGAGAAAAAAAGTTGTTGGGATATTTCATTATCCTTGCCTTTATAGGCCATACATTTTACACATAGCCCCTTGGGCTTCACAAAATGGCATTTTGCCTATCCCATGGCTCATGTGCCATTTCTTTTTGCACATAAGCCATGGGCTTTACAAAAATTTGGCTTTATGCATATTTTTCTTATATTTATCCAAAAATAAAATAAAAGAAATACAACAAAATTATTTATTACAAAATTTTTATCTTGGCATGGAGGGAGGCCGGCCGCTTCATATTCTGGCTCGACCCGGGCATGGGCCCACTGGATCTGGGCTTGGGCCCACTTGTCTTGGGGTTGACTTTGATTTTGACTTGGTCAACCGGGGTGTAAATTTTTACCCCAACAAATTGCCCCCCATCAATAAATGCACACCACATATGTGGGTCGTGTGCATGAAATTGATGGATCTTTTTTCACGTGGAGGCGACTTGATTTGGTTCCCGCTTTTTGGGAAGCAGGCACTGCCCTTTTTACGACATGGACGGTCGTTGCTTGACATGTCTCCGAAACGGAGTGTCCGTGATAGACGTTTTCCCTGGCCCGGAGTTATCTGGTTCCCGCTTTGTAGGAATCCTGCGCTGCCCTTTTTGCGACTTGGACGGTCGGTGCTGCCCTTTTAGCGACTTGGACGGTCGATGCTGCCCTTTTTACGACTTGGACGGTCGGTGCTGCCCTTTTAGCGACTTGGACGGTCGGTGCTGCCCTTTTAGCGACTTGGACGGTCGGTTCTGCCCTTTTAGCGACGTGGAAGGTCGATGCTGCCATTTTTGCGACTTGGACGGTCGGTGCTGCCCTTTTTGCGACTTGGACGGTCGATGCTGCCATTTTTGCGACTTGGACGGTCGGTGCTGCCCATTTAGCGACGTGGACGGTCGGTGCTGCCATTTTAGCGACGTGGACGGTCGGTGCTGCCCTTTTAGCGACGTGGACGGTCGGTGCTGCCCTTTTAGCGACGTGGACGGTCGGTGCTGCCATTTTAGTGACGTGGACGGTCGGTGCTGCCCTTTTAGCGACGTGGACGGTCGGTGCTTGATTTGACTTGCTCTGCTTCTTGCAATGTCAGGGGTAGACTTGACTTGCTCCGCTTCTTGCGGTGTCGGAGTGGAAGTTGACTTGTTGATTTTGATTTGGGTTGACATCGGCATCGCTATACTGGAATATGGTACCAGGAGCGAATCATCATCTGTCATGGAGAGGATTTTGGGATTTTGGTTTTTGTTTGGCATCTGCATTGCTGCACTGGAATAATGCCAGGAGCAACTCATCATTTGCCCCGAGAGGATTTGGGAGAAATTGGGATTGTTTTACGCCCGTGGATTGTATACGGTTTTGCAGGATGTATGATCCAGACCGTAGGGCCGGAAAAATTTCGGGACTTTGTCGGCGTCTGCATCGCTGCACTGGAATATGGTACCAGGAGCGACTCATCATTCGCCGTTGGGGTATGGGATTTGGAATTTGGTTGGCGTCTGCATCGCTGCACTGGAATATGGTACCAGGAGCGACTCATCATTCGCCATTTGGGGATTGGGGAGCGATGGCTTAAGAGACAGGTTTAGATCCCTATCGCCTAAGGCTTTTCAATTTTATGGGCCGTAAGGGTCCCATAAAAGCATTTCCTCCCTACGAGTCGTAAGGATCCCGCAGGTGTATTTTCTCCTTAAGAGTCGTGAGGACTCCTAAGTGTGTTTTTCCTTTATGAGTCGTAAGGATCCCACAAAGGTTTGTTCTCCTCATGTATCGTGAGGACACATGAGTGGGTCTTCTCAATGGAGCATAATTCCAAAGGCGGAGACCAGCCGCGTAACTGGTAATTGTTGTGGGGCATGGGTATGACGAGAATTATTTGAGCCCGTGGATTGTATGCGGTAGTCAATTTGGGGACTAACCGTAGGGCTGGGAGAATTTTGAGAAATTGGATTTTGGTTGGCGTCTGCATCGCTGCACTGGAATGTGGTACCAGGAGCGACTCATCATTCGCCGTTTGGGGACTTGGAATTTGGATCTTGTTCGGCATCAGCATTGCTGCACTGGAATAATGCCAGGAGCAACTCATCATTTGCCTCGGGAGGACTTGGGATTTGGGTTTTTGGTCGGCATCAGCACCGCTAACACTGAAGCGAAATGCCAGGAGCGAATCATCATTTGCCGTTGCCCGTTGGGGAATGATGGCTTAGGAGATAGGTTTGGATCCCTACCACCTAAGGCTTTTCAATTTTATGGGCCGTGAGGGTCCCATAAAAGCATTTTCTCCCCACGAGTCGTAAGGATCCCGCAGGTGTATTTTCTTCTTAGGAATCGTGAGGATTCCTAAGTGTGTTGCTCCTTTGTGAGTCGTAAGGATCTCACGCAGGGGTTTTCTCCTCGCAAGGTCGAGAGGACTTTGTGAGTGTATTTCATCTCTTTTCACGAGTTTGCGCCCTTTCGGGTTTTCACAGACTCGCCGGTAGTCCTGCTGTTTTTACTCACGGAGCCCTTTCGGGTTTTCATCCGTGCCCATTTTGCTTGTGGACATACCGTTTATTTCTTCTTCTTCCTTTTTTTTTTTGCCGCTGGTGGGACTTTCAAAGTAGTCTCACCGGCAGGATTTGGGAGAAATAGGGGTCATTTACGCCCGTGGATTGTATACGGTTTTGCAGGATGTCTGATCCAGACCGTAGGGCTGATGTGCTCAATTCGCCTGCGACTTGGAGCATTCATGTGTAGTATTTCTTGAGATATCGGCCATTGATGGGTGGCATGGGCCTTTCTCCCTCTGCACTTATTAGTTGGTAGGATCCTCCGTCGAACACTTTCTCGATGACGTATGGTCCTTCCCAGTTTGGCTCGAATTTTCCCTTGGCATGTCGATTGGGGATGATCGGCCTTTTGAGGACCAACACCAATTCACCTTTCTTGAAAGTGCGGAGACGGGTTATCTTGTCATAGGCCCATGACATTTGGGCTCGGTATAGCTCCAGACTTTGCTGCACCGTGAGTCTCTTTTCTTCGAGGGCATTGAGTTCTTCAAGTCGAAGGAGCACGTTTTCCTCCTCCATCAACTCATGCTGAACGGCCATCCTTAAGCTTGGAACTTCGACTTCGAGGGGGAGGACCGCCTCCACTCCGAAGAACAATGAGTATGGAGTGGACTGAGTTGGAGTACGGTGCGTGGTACGATACGCCCACAATGCCTCGTGAAGCTTGAGATTCCAGTCTCTCTTGTTGGCTGAAGCATTTTTCCTCAGGAGCTTGCATAGAGTCTTATTGAAGGCTTCGGCTAGCCCATTGGCTCTTGGATTATAGATGGAGGAATATCTCCAGTCTATCTTGTGCTGAGTAGCGAACCTTGAGACATTGAAGCTCTTGAAAGAAGGCCCGTTGTCAGAAATGATTCTTCTTGGTGTACCGAAGCGGTATAGGATATTATGCTGGAAGAATGTCAGAATATCCTTTGTCTTAACTTCTTTTAGCGGGACAGCTTCAGCCTATCTGGAGAAGTAGTCTGTCGCGGCCAGTATAAACCGGTGGCCTTTAGATGACGGAGGATCAATTGGGCCAACAATGTCGGTGCCCCAAACTTCGAAGGGCCACGACGCCACCGTAGGATGCAATGGATTGGGATGCTTGTGAATAAAATCACCGTGAATTTGGCAGATATAACATTTCTTTGCATGCTCTCCGCAATCCCGTATCATGGTGGGCCAGTAATACCCAAGCCGTTTGATTTGAAGTCGCATCTTGGGGCCAGATTGGTGAGCACCGCAAACGCCCGAGTGGACATCTTTCATGACCTTTTGGGCTTCAGCCAATGACAGACACCTGAGCCAGAATTGGTCATATGACCTGCGGTATAACGTGTCATTTACAAACACGTATCGGCGAGCTCTTTTCTTCAGCTGAATCCTCGCAGATTTTTCTTCGGGCAGCTTGTCGTATCGGAGGTACTCTATGAAGGGTTCTCTCCAATCGGGCTCGTCTTGGATGATCGAAGCTTCTTCCGCAGGACTGCTCTTCTGTTCCGCGCTTTCCTCTTCTCGTAGAGAGACTGGGGGTAGAATTTGCCGGCTCCTGACTGTGATCAGAATTTCGTCCATTTCAGGATCAGCCAGCTCTTTGGCTAGGCGAGCGAGTATGTCGGCTTTTCCGTTCAACGCTCTAGGGACTCTCGTTAGTTCAATATGAGTGAACCGTTTCATGAGTTCCACCACTCGGCCCCTGTACCGAGCTAATTCGAGTTTGTATATCTTATAATCGCCGCTTACTTGGTTGACGACGAGCTGGGAGTCACCGTAAACTCGTAGCCGACGGATTTCCATTTCTATGGCGAGCTCCAAACTAGCTATCAGAGCTTCATACTCAGCTTCATTGTTTGTCCGAGGCTCGGTGAGAGAAAAAGAGCGCCGTAGGGTTCCCATTGATGGTGTGATGAACACCAATCCTATCCCTGCTTTTATCTCCGGGACGCTTGATTTACTGGAGGTCCTTATTGACGAGGCTCCATCGAGGTAGAGCTCCCAACATGGCTCATCTTCCTCGAGGTGCAGCACTTGTTCGTCGGGTAACTCATAATTTAGCGGCGATCCTTCTGGTATGGGATGAGCAGCGAGAAAGTCTGCAAGAGCTTGCCCTTTTACTGCTTTCTGAGGAGTGTAAATTATGTCAAACTCAAGTAGCATGACAACCCATCTTGCCATTCTGCCGGCTAGGCTTGCTTTGGTCATCAAGTGTTTGAGCGGGTCGACCTTGGAGATCAGCATAACCCGATGAGCGAGCAAATAGTGCCTCAGCTTCTTCACAGCAAATATTAGAGCCAGGCATTGCTTTTCGATTGGGGAGTAGTTGTGTTCCGCCCCGACTAGAGTTCGACTGAGGTAGTAGAGGGCATTTTCTTTTCCCTCCTCGTTATTCTGCGCAAGGAGAGCACCGAGTGACTCGTCCAGCGCGGCAGTGTAGAGAATCAACGGTTTATTTGGAATGGGAGCGGCCAGCACTGGAGGGTGCAACAAGTATTGTTTGATGCTTTCGAACGCTGCTTGACATTCGGCATCCCAGATAAAAGGAGCTCCTTTCTTCATGAGCTTTGAGAAGGGCCTACATCTCCCCGATAAATTTGAGATAAACCTCCGTATGTAAGCAAGCTTGCCTTGAAAAGATCTTAGCTGCGTCAGACTCTTCGGAGGGGGCATCTCCATGATGGCCTTTATCTTTGATGGGTCAACTTCGATCCCTCGATGTCGGACTATGAAGCCCAGGAATTTTCCCGATGACACGCCAAAAGCGCACTTCAGAGGATTCATCTTCAGATCGTATTCCCTCAGTCTGGTGAGAACGGTCCTGAGATCTTGGATATGATCGGCCTTGGCTTTAGTCTTGACGACCAAATCATCAACATAGCATTCGACGACTTTATGGATTAGGTCATCAAAGATATTAGTCATTGCCCTTTGATATGTAGCACCTGCGTTCTTCAGTCCGAATGGCATTACCTTGTAGCAATATATTCCGATCGGGGTTCGAAATGCTGTGTGCTTCTCATCCTCAGGCGACATCTTGATCTGATTGTATCCAGACGAGCCGTCCATAAAGGTGAACAGTTTGTAATTTGAGGTGTCATCGACCATCATTTCCATAACCGGTAGCGGGAAGTCGTCTTTAGGACATGCCTTGTTAAGGTCCCTGAAATCGACACAAACTCGGATCTGCCCATTTTTCTTCTTTACTGGGACTATGCATGCGATCCAGTCTGCATATTTTTCTTCCCTGATGAAGCCGGCATCGATGAGTTTCTTGGTTTCCTCGATGACCTTTTCTTCCAACTCCCTTCTCATTCTTCGAGAAGCTTGTTTGACTGGCTTAGCATCAGGAGATATAGCCAGCTTATGCACGGCTACCTCAGGGGAAAGGCCAGGCATTTCTTTATACGTCCACGCGAAGCAGTCGACGAACTCACGCAGCAGGGCAATTATCTGCTCTTTCATTTCCTCCGACAAGAGTGAGCTGATGTAGGTCGGCCTTGGATTATCGGGCGTTCCTAAGTCGATCTCGGCTAGCTCATCAAAGGTTGCTTATCCTCCATCTTCGAGCTCTTGAGGGGCTTCTTCTGGCTCGGCTATCTCATCATCATCATTTGATCTTCCGCTGGCCTCACCAACATGGATCATGTAGCACGCTTTGGGATCAGGTTGAATGTAGCCTATGCCCCGTCTATCTGGAATTCGTCCATCGATGAGTGCTCGGACCTGGGGCGGATACCATAGCCCTTCGTAAAACTTTACTTCGGACTCCGTTTGATATAACCGGCATCCGCACTTCTTAAAGTATTCCCGCATCTCGGGCGCATAGTATCTGGGATTGAGGACGGCTCTTATGCCTCTCTCATAGAGAAGGCACGCGACAGACAGATCGTCCGGGTGCACAACGGGGTTTGACCTGTAAAACAGGATGCCCTTCTGTCCATTTTTCCTCCCGGGCACGTAGAAAGTTTTCAGCTGGTCCACGGTAGAGACTGACAATGCGTCGAGTTCTTTGCACATCCGTTCCGGCACCCTTGTGATGGCCAAGGACCCTTCTGCGACTTCGAAGGTCTCTCGTAGTTTCGCTTGCTGCATGGGGGGCCAATCTGCACAGCTATTGCACGGCAGGTCCTCTTCTTCTGACTCTTCTGTGTCACTGCCAAGATGAGGGCGGACTTTGCTGCTAGATGGTCCTTCAGTAACAGATTCGTCCGTATCACTGCCGAAACGAGGGCGAGTTTTACGGAAGGACGGGCTTCCAGCGTCGGACTCATCAGTGTCGCAGCCGAAATGCGGGCGCACTTGGGTATTTTTGCTTTTGAAAGTGACAGGCGGCGCAGATTTGCTTTTGAGTCTTGGGGCCGGTCTATCCTCAGTCAGTTGTGGCTTAGCATTTTGGTGGTTCATAAAGTACCGAGAATCTTCACATCGGACTTCATGCACACCGAACGGCTGGATGTCTCCGTCAATGCGTCTTTCTTCGCCATTTTTAGTATACTTCATGCATTGATGGAGAGTTGACGGAATGATACCGTAATCGTGGAGCCATGGCCGCCCTAAGAGAATCTTATAAGACGTGTCGGCGTCGATCACGTATATCTTAGCTTCAGTTTGCAGATCCCCGAATTTGATTGGCAATGCTATAGACCCCAGAACTTGCTGGCAATTTTGGTTGAAGCCTTGAATGACAATCCTTTCCCTTGACAGGTGTCGGACGTCCATTGACAAACTCTTCAGAGTTCGCAAGTTCATGATGTTCACTGAGGACCCCGGATCAATCAATATACGATTAATTCGATCTCCGTCGCTGTATCCGGTCACGTAAAGCGGCCGATTATGCTCTGCCGTTCCCAGTAGCAAGTCTTCATCCTTAAATGTGACTGCGGCGGCATGCAAAGCGTGCTGGACTTCCTTCATATTAATTTCCGCAAAGTGAGCCTGATACCGCTCGGGGTTTTGTAGAGCGTGAATGAGAACATCTCTAAGCTCCTTAGATAGGACCAGGGCATCGTAGATGCTCAGGAGAGATGGAAGCTTCCGGAGATGCGCCAAGACATTATAGTCCACCGAGGAAGGACTTATGTTTTCATCGGCCGGTTCTCTGCCATCTTCTTCATTAGCGACTTGTTTTTCCTTCCCTTTTGGGGCGTTGTCCTGATTTTGCGGTAGAGCCATGCCGCTTCTGAGCTGGATTTGATTGGCCTTTGTGGTGAGCTCCTCGTCCTCTTCCGGAAAACAGAGATCATCCTCGGAGTCGCTGCCAAGATGGATGGCGTAGCAGGTCACTACTGGGATCTCTTCATTGGAGACTTCTTCTAACTCCTCCAGAATTTCAGCCGCTTGTACAGGGAAGAACTCCTTCAATTGAATCAATGTTCTTTCCTTTTGTTCATATTCTTCGAGGGAATCGATATATTTTTGAATGGTCTATCTCCCTGCAGACCCCTTTTCGCGCCGAGCTGCACTTTTCTTCTTCTTGAGCTTCTTGGATTTTGAGCCTGATGGAGCCGCATTGGCAGCTGGACTGGTAGGCTTCTTCTGTCCTTCCCATTCCATCCTGGGCTCTTTCTGAAGTAGCTTTAGCATCTTCTTCGTCTTATTAGATATGTGCGTACTCCACGGAGGCCGCGATGAGTCAGTTTCGTTTTTCAGGGCAGCAGGTTCAGCTGTCTGCTCCCAGAAGGCTTCAACTTCTGTCTGTATGAAGTTGGTGGTTGCAACTTGATTGTTCACCAACACGCTTTTGGACAGCTCGATCTCTCCAGCCTTGTACTGCTTCTCGACCCAGTCTTTGAAGATATAGCAATCCTCGATCGCATGGCTCACTACTCGGTGGTACGAGCAATACAGAGGATTGACGGTCATTTTTGCTTCTTGGGGTCTTTTCGACTCCGGCAATTGTAGGCCGTTGTTCAAGGCATCTTTAAATATCTTACGGACCTTGTCCCTCCTGAAAGAGTAAACCTTGTTCTTTTTCTCCTCTAGGGAAGGCCCATCTCCTCCCAGCAATGGCTTTCGAGACCGGCTGGTTTTGGATTCGCCCGCCCTTCGCTTTTCTTCATTGTCGGAGGCATTGAAAACATTGGTACTGCTGGAACTCCCGCATCTACGGTTGTCGTCCCGCTTGCTTTTCCAAGTTTTATCTCTCTGAGAGTCTGGCGGAGACTCTTGCTTCGAGCGTTCCAGCATTTGGACTTTCTTGGTTAGCTCCTGGAATGTCTTGAGGCCCGCTGTACACAAGAATGGGACCATCCAATTACTGAGGTTCCCAATGAGAAGGCTGACGAACTGGTCCTGCTCTAGCGGCGGTTCGCACTTGACCGTGAGATTACGCCATCGGGCAATAAAGTCGGTGTTGCTTTCATTCTTCCCCGGCTTGGTCCTCACAAGGTCGGCAATGGAGATTTTATCACTGACACTCATGAACCTTTGCCGGAACAGAGACTCCATTTGGGCAAAGGTAATGACGGACCCGTCTGGTATGCTCGCGTACCAGTCGAAAGCGACACCGGTCAGGCTGTTGACAAATTGACGAAGAAGGAGCGCGTCATTGCCCCCTGTATTTCCGCACGATGCTTTGAAGTGGGCAACGTGCTGATTTGCATTCCCCGTTCCATCAAATCTTCCGAACTTAGGAATGATGTAGCCGCTCGGGAACTCAATCAGATCGTACTGCGCGGGATATGGCCGCCCACTACTGCCGATTTCTTTCTGAGCTTCAGCTTCGGCCACCAATGTTTTAACCTTGCTGGTGACCAAATCCATTATCCGGTCCTGTGTTAGCGGGATAGTGCTATCTGGGGCCAAGGCGTCCCCAGAAGCGGAATGCGGCCGGCTTTCATGCGGCTCGACCAGTCTTGGTCCCAAAGGAACAGGCATTGGCTGCCTCGGATTGTCATCACCCGGCTGATTAGTAGCGGCTTGTGCCTGATTGGGAGGCGCTCGAGCAATTTGAGCCGTAAGCTGCATCACCACGTTCGTTAAGTCATCAATCTTCGAATAGAGCTTGGCCATCTCTTTATCTTTGCTCCTGAGTTGTTTTTGAAGCTCTTGAAGCAGCTCCTGCTCCGCAGTCCTGGGGCGGAAAGTCGGCTCTTCCTCGCTGTCCGAGCTTGACTCTACATGGACCGAGGGGTCTATCTGCCTATCATCCTCATCGAGAGGGTTTTCTTCATCCAGCGGGGGCGGCTGTTCTTGGGCGGCGGCAACCACATTCAGGCTAGATTGGGCTTGGGATGTGGTGGCCCCGTCCTTGCTTTTGCTGCGAAGGTTGTCGCTAGGGCGCCCGCCCGCCATATAGACCGTATGGATGGTATATCCGGACGTCTTTCTATCATTGGCAGCTGATTTCACGGATCGCTGTCTTGACCCCCTTGTTTCGGTAGCTGGTAGTCGATTGAAGGCGGCTGGCCTAACCAGGTTCTTAAATGGTGCTGGCGCTTCTTTCCTGGGTTTGCCCCGCTGCTTTCGTGCGGCACAGAGCGCCTGATAGACTCTTGAAGAGATAGTGTCGTACTTTTTCTGTTGGGGCCGGGACACGTCTCTTTGTGGCACTGTTCGGACCGCTGTCTTCTTGATTCTGGCAGTCATGGAATTTTTCTGAACCCACTTTAGAGGTTCGAAGGAATTGCTGATTCTTACGTCTGACTCAGCCGTCGTCGCGGGGCAATCCTGCACTTGGAACTTCACACGATTCCATTTGGCCGAAGCCTTGGCCCTTTTGTTGGCTCGATACCTGAGCCGCTTCTGCCTTAACTTTTCTGTTCTAAGCACCTGGCAGACTTCGACTCTTTGGGAAGACGCCGCAGACCGATTGATGGAGGGCCTTGGAAATACGCCCGATTGTGCATTTGTTGGAGTCATCGCCTGAGCTCGTCCGTAACATTTGATGTTGCCCTTTGTACCGAAGTTCTTGCCCCCCGCTGGAGCACCAGAAAATCGTTCAGACATCGTCTTAAGTTTCGGTTGTGGTGCCTTGGCGATCACGACATTCGGCCTCTTTCCCCTTGAGACCGGCTTGACCACCTGTTCCGCCGGGATTTCCGCCAGATGAGCGCTTCCGGCAGGGTAGATGATGACGGAACCAAACTGGCGGGGTGGTTCCTCCCACTGTCGACTGAGGCTTGCGGGGAGAACCACACGAGCGTTGATCTTGACCACGTACGGAATCGGGGTCGCATTGGAAGTTGAATTCGTCTGGGGAGACATTGTCGTCGAAGGTTGATTGCTGCACGGAAAAAAAACATCATTTCAGTATAAGCAATCGATATGTATATTGATTGAGTTCGCATGAACGTTTATCCCAAACTATGGGAGGAGAGATTGGTCCCACCGGGCGTGCCAGAATCTGTAGGGTGTTTTTCGTCACCCCAGTGAGATGGGAATACGCGCACGCTTGTTAGGCGTATACTACAGATTCCCCCTGCCTAGGGTAGGCGGGGGTTTAATGATTGTGGGGATCCGAATCTCCGGCAGCCGCGGACTAAGCTGCCGTTAATTACCCCTCGCCTTTGGGGCGAAGGAACCTCCGATTAACAGGTTAAACTGGTCATGCGAACCCAATGTGCGGTGTGCGTGTGTTCTGTTTTGAAAGGGGGGTTTTGGATATATCGGGAGCCACGCAGAGTTTTTACGGGGGTCCCGCTACCCGGATAGCGGGCTAGGGGTCAAGGGGGCTAGCAGCCCCCTTGCGGGGTTCGGGGCAGCGTTCGGGCCCGAAAATTTTTTGGAGGGGGAGAATGTTGCGGAGTATGTATATGTGCGAATTTGTATACATATGTATATGCGTATGTATGTACATAAAAAGAGGGGGAAAAGGCATCCAAGGGATGTATGGGGCCAGCGCCTTGAGCGCTGTGCGCTTAGGTGCTGCGCGCTCAGGCGCAAGCGCGCCACGTGTCGGCATGTGGGCGCTTTGCGCATGAGCGCTGCGCGCTGGAGCGCAAGCGCGCGCGCGCCACGTGTCGGCACGTGGGCGCTTTGCGCATGAGCGCTGCGCGCTGGAGCGCAAGCGTGCTGGTGCGCAAGCGCGCGCGCCACGTGTCGGTACGTGGGCGCTTTACGCATCGCGCTGGTGCGCAAGCGCGCGCTCCACGTGTCGGCACGTGGTCGCTTTGCGCACGAGCGCTGCGCGCGGGAGCGCAAGCGTGCTGGTGCGCAAGCGCGCGCGCCACGTGTCGGCACGTGGGCGCTTTGCGCATCGCGCTGGTGCGCAAGCGCGCGCGCCACGTGTCGGCACGTGGGCGCTTTGCGCACGAGCGCTGCGCGCCGGAGCGCAAGCGCGCGCGCCACGTGTCGGCACGTGGGCGCTTTGCGCTCACGCGCAGTGCGCTGGAGCGCAAACGCGCCACGTGTCGGCACGTAGGTGCTTTGCGCTCGAGCGCTAGCGCGCCGGCGAGGAAAGGAGGGCTTTTAGCCCCTGAAACCCTCGAAAGAGAAATTAGTGGAGTTAAACTACTAAAAAAAAAGGGAAAATGTTTTGGTTGGGGAAATGGGTTCTTCTTCTTCCTCCTCTGTTGGCTGGCTCAAGAGATGTGAGATCTAAAAAAAATCTTTTCTTTTTGAGATCTAATGATAGATCCAAGTTCCCCTTTGTGGGTTTTGTGGTGAAAAACTAATTTGTTTTATGAAAAGAAGAGTAAAACTCTTGATTTAATTCAAGAGAAAGAAGAAGGTTTTGGAACCTTGAAGAAGGAAGAAAGATCTCAGATCTGAAACTTTTTTGGAGAGAAAAAAAGTTGTTGGGATATTTCATTATCCTTGCCTTTATAGGCCATACATTTTACACATAGCCCCTTGGGCTTCACAAAATGGTATTTTGCCTATCCCATGGCTCATGTGCCATTTCTTTTTGCACATAAGCCATGGGCTTTACAAAAATTTGGCTTTATGCCTATTTTTCTTACATTTATCCAAAAATAAAATAAAAGAAATACAACAAAATTATTTATTACAAAATTTTTATCTTGGCATGGGGGGAGGCCGGCCGCTTCATATTCTGGCTCGACCCGGGCATGGGCCCACTGGATCTGGGCTTGGGCCCACTTGTCTTGGGGTTGACTTTGATTTTGACTTGGTCAACCGGGGTGTAAATTTTTACCCCAACAGCAGGGAAGAGCATCCTCACAATCAAAAACCCCTCAAGCGAGGGGGAATCTGACGAAGTCTCGGACGCATCCGTTTAAACCTTCGATACATGGTGCCATAAATCAACTTGGCATCTTCGGAGAGGTAGACGGATAGCACCAATTAGCATCTGCCCCGAATTTCAGGCAAGACGTCCGTCGCGCCGTCTTTCGGAGGGGAACAGATTCTGGCACGCCCGATGGGACCTTTTCCTCTTTCCATTCCACACTTTGTGTGTCGTGATTCGCGAACCAATCGCGGTTTTCTAATGGTTGCCCTTAGGTTTCGAAGTACTAAGATTTGGCATTTCGTTTGCTGCAGAAAACAAAAGGATCAATGGCTGGCAACTGCTCCAACTGCAAATGCAACCGACGCTCCGCCTCACCTGGAGGTGTAGCCTATGAACCGCAGGCTGCTTCCCTGTTTACTATGCCTGTGGAATAAGTGACTCAAGCTACCACCGGTCTATTCTTTGGGACCATGCTCCCGCCGGTGAACGTTAACATCCCAATGCCCGTACCGAAAGCGTCAAAGAAGTCAGTCTTTGATCGACTTACTACTCCCACGGCCCCTCTCAACGGGTCGTCCAACTCCTCGGTCTTAACCAGACTGAGCCTGAACTCCAAAGGGCCCGCCAAAAAGCCCATGGTACCTGAGAAGGCCATCCCGAAGAAGACAGCTGCTCCTGAAGTCGTCAAGGCGACTTCTCCTCCCAGAGGGTCGGTCTTCGCGAGTCTGACTACCCCCGTTCCCGCTCCCGCTCAGAAATCTGTTTTTGACCGGATGGACGTAGCTTCTCAACGAACGTCAGTCTTCAAGAGGCTGACACCGGCAGCAGGCCCTCCCTAGAACAGGGAGCAAGACGAAGCCGTCGCTGAATCAATCCCAACAACCCGTCATGCCCGACGTCGCCACTGGCGCCGGATAAGGAAGACTGGGGGAAACTCCCCCTCCGGGCTAACTCCACCAGCTCCAACGGTGGAAATTGAGGCTGTTGTTCCAACCGGGAACATCTTTAAGCTGCTAAACAGGGTACACAGAAATTCGTCATTTGCGGTTCTCAAAAGATCCCCTCCACCTGCGGAGAATGTTATAGAAATAAAGCCGGAGCAGCCTCCTCAACGGCTGTCCTCCAAAATTTATAAAGTCTGGCGGAAGGTTCAAGACTCGGTAATTGACCAAGATCACTCTCGTCAACAGAAAAGGGCGAAAGTGCAGGAAGAAAAGAACCGTCGTGTCAAACAACAAAAGACGACAACCGCTTGGGTGCCCGCTGCAATGGCTCCCTCCACGTCGACTACTCAAAAGAGAAGAAGGCCGGAGAAAGTCCCCACTCCTGCAGCAAATGTCAATGACAATAAGCCTAAACGCCCTAAGTCTGGGGGCATGATGGTGTATACGGTATACATGGCATCGGGAAAGGAGGACAGCCGTACATCCACGGGTCATAGACCGCTTACACGGTCAGTGACCAAAGCTCAGGAGCAACAGCAGATGCTCCAAGAAATGATGAACACGATGGCCGCACTCACTGGGCCGAAAGAAAGCCCCGAAGCGTCATCTGATCAACGCCAGGAGCAAGAAACTGACGCTGAATTCCTTCGTAGGATATTGGAGAAGAAGGATAAAGAGGCTGCCGAACAAGCAGCCAATATACAACGAATGACCCTCCTGTTCCAGGACATGGTGGGAATGATGATCCAACAAGATTCTCCTGCTGAAGATCCTCCAATCGTTCTTGAAGACGACATAGGAGAAACGTCAAATCCTCCACCCGCTCTGTCAACAGCAAAGGAGGAGACAATCTCCAAAGCTGACCTAGACGAATATATAGCTCAGCAGATACGGGTTCACCAGGCGACTGAGGCAGCTGGTCAAGTTGTCAGAACAGGGCGACCATATCCGAGCTGGTATGACCAGATCAAGTACCCGCCGGGCTATACAGTACCGAAATTTCATGTCTATAAGGGGACGGGCAATCCCCACCAGCATGTTGCCCAGTTCAGGACGCTATGCGGCAACACCGGCGGTGATGATAAATTATTGTTTCGCCAGTTCGTCGGTAGCTCGTCAGAAACGGCGTTCGAGTGGTACTCTGAGCTCCCAAACGACTCTATTAAAACATTTGCGGAGATGAAGCTGCTGTTTACCCAGCGTTTCGCAAGTGCCAGCGAACGCACTCCGATAACGGCGTTAATTAATGCCAGGGTGAAACCAGGCGAGACATAGGTCTAGTACGCTATACGCTGGCGAAACTTATGGTCGAAATGCGAACAACGCATTGAGGAAGCGCCCGCGGTGGGCATGTTCGTGGGTACCCTAGATCCTCATCCAACTATCTCACGGTTCATGATGTTTTTTAAGCCAACCACGTTCCAGGCTTTGATTGACAAGTTGGCCCAGATAGACCAGATGGGTCACAGACCGTCTCCCCCGAAGCCAGAACCTCGGAATGACAAGGGTAAAGGGAAGGCAACCTTCGTTGCGAACGCTCAGCAGCAACCCAATGCCCCAAAGCTGGCGGATCAACTGGAAGAAAGACGGCGGTATGATAATGAGAAAATGAAGCGCCTCTACTCATTCCCGCGGGATAAGATGAAGAGGCTATTCGAGCTGGCAGTACGCAACAGGTTTATCAACTTGTCAAACCTAAGGCGACCGCCGCAACCCAGTGAGGTGAATAACCCCAACTACTGCCCTTACCATCAAACGGTAAGCCATCCGATTGAAGATTGCTTCGTCTTCAAAGGATGGATTGAAGATCAATACCTACAGGGCAAGTTTGCGTTGTCCGAAAAGTGGAAGGTGAACCCGCCACAACCTCACACTCCCAAAAAGACGGACACACCGGGGGCAACTTGTTCCTTCATTGAAGAAGCTCCATGGGAAATCGTGCTTTCAGCAAAGACCAAAAGGATGCTGAGTGATCTTCATACATGTCCGGCGGTCAGATGGAAGAACTCGCTTGAGCCTCAGATCATTGAAGGGATGCTGAAGCCGCGTCCAACTCCAAAGATCAGTGGTGACGGCCCGAGCACTCACGACCAGCCGTCGAAATCTTCAAAGAAAAAGAAGAAGAGATCCAAAAAGCCCGTGAAGCCTGGTGACAAGCACACGGGCTTACAGAAACAGATTGACGCGCTGAAAGAATATAATCAGAAAGAGAGACCCCCATCATACTCCAAGAGTTCCTCAGCCACGTCCTTGAGGACGAAAATGATGGGGAAGACTCGTCAGACGGATCTGAGGATTACGTAGCAAGTTGCCATGTGATCTCTCATTTATCGCTAGACAATGAAGAAGCACCCTGCACAGAAGGACTGGGGGCAGAGCCTGAGCCGGAACCTGTGTGGCCGTCAGACGAGATGATCGACGCCTTTCTGAATGAGATTCGTCTGAAAAGTAAAGCCGATCGGGAGCGTGAGATGGCCATATTAGAAGGAGCCAAACGCCGGCGACTAGACGAAAGAGTTGAGTCACTCCCGCCAAATCAAAAGACATCCGATGCGGATAAAAATAGATTCAAGTCGAGGAAAAGGTTTGCTAAAGCCATATCAATGGGGATGAAGCTGCCACCCTCGGAAGAAAATACTCTCGGTGGAGCAGAAATGCATCCTAATTACTGCTCATATCATCGAAAGATTTCGCACCCCACTGAGGAGTGCGACGCTTTTAAAAGATGGTGGAAGGGATATGTTGCTCACCGGCAACATTTTAAATGGATGAAACGCAAAACTCGTCGGGAGAAGAGAAGTACGACCGAGGAGCATAAAAGAACTACCGGTAACTGTCGCACGGTCAACGCCGGAGGATCACAGGTTCTCACCTTTGGGAGTGACTCTGACGAGGAAATGGCTCTGGGTCCTCTCTTTAGAGAATCCATCTTAGGGAAAGAGGAAGAACCAAACGCCTGCGAAAACATTCAGCTGCGCAATCACACGCTTCCAGAAAAGAATCTCGGATCCACGAATAGAAAGGATAAGGGAAAAGAAAAGGTCTCTGAGGATATCGCCCTAGATGACCAAGTCATTAAAGAGCTGACTGCAAAAAACCCGCCAAAGAAGAGTAAGGTGGACTACAACGTTCTGGCGCACCTGAGGAAGCTACATTCACAGCTCAGCATTCTCGACGCCCTTTTACTATCCAAAGAAGCGAGAGATTCGTTGATCAAGGCGCTACAAGAACCGGAGCAATTCCAAGCCTTTCTCGCCGAAGAAAAGATGAAGGACGAGCTGGAGGAAGTACATGTTAGTGTATATACCCTAGAGGCCATTACTGTATCATACTAGTTTGTATATTACTTGATGGAAGCTTGGGATATTCACCTTGTATTGACAATCTTGCTCAAAATAGTAGTATGCTACTTGGTTTGTTTCTGCTTTAATGTGTGCATGTGTTTCTTTTAGCATATCGCCTTTACACATTAGTAGAGCCCTTAGGATGTTTGCTTGATTACCAGCGTTGTGATGGCAGTCACAATCGTGGGGGATGGGTAATCCACAAGCACATCCTTATGCAGGTCCCTAGTCGTAGAACTATCGAGACAGAGCATCGATACTCCGGAATAGACTAGCGTATGCGCTTCTCATCCCAGTTTGGGAGACGGCCTGTCCCACAGCCATCAGTACGTCGTACTTGAGATAGTATGCGGGTGCTCGTTAGGTTACGAGTACACTGGATAGGACTCGTCGGGAACTGTTGGTTGGAATTATACCTATCGTCAGTTATCAGTTCCCAGGTGACATGAGTACAGCTTAGTCCGTTGACTTGACACTGTCACTTCGCCTCGAGTGTGTTCCCACTGTTCTTTGATTACTACCCTACCACGGCTCAAAGGAGTCGTGCAAACAGGTAGTTTTTGGGTGCAGTCCCGAAGCACTTGGAGGCAGTGACGGTTAGACAGGATTCGTCTCTCCCGGTATTAGGGGTTGATATCGCGCTGTATCTAGGAGAGCCATTACACAAAGTCCCCGGCCAAGGCAAGCGAGATAGACTGGTAGGTTTCCAGTGTTATCTCAGGGTGTTCTGGGCTACACTCCGACACGACTTGTACCGCTATTAGAGGACTGACGTTTACCGCCCCCTAGGCCCGCCATGCGATGTTCTTAGACGAACAGACCAGACTGTACGGAGACTGTCACATTCAGGCTCAGTAGGAGTTCAGATGGGTTTACCTCGTCAATCTTCTTATCGGCATCTACCTGGGGACCGTTACGTACAGCTAGTGCCGCTTGCGGTCTGTGGTTAAACCCACTGCCAGCGTAGTGTCGAGTCTTTAGAGTCCCACACAGAGGGTTATTCGCCTTTAGGCAAAACGAGTAGAGGTCGCATGGTTTTGCGACAGGGTTCGTTCACATCCGCGCACTTGTGCACGTTTAGTGTCCGGACAGCTTATACTAGCAGGCTTTGGTTTAAGCCAGATCCTAGTATATGTTTTGGGATTGGTTTTATCTCATTGTATTCGTGTTCCTCGGAACACGGATACGGGTGTGTATGCACAGTTGACTGAGACAGAGGCAGAGGATTTTCATTAGGGTTAATGACCGTTGTCATTTTCTTAACCCTAATGTTTATGTGTGAAATATAATTTATTAATATTAGTTAATTATAATTGTGTTATGGTTATGGTTGTTGACCATTTGACTTTGCTTGACTTGTTGACCTAGGTTGACAAGTTGACCATCATCATTTCATATGAAAGATGCTCTTTGATCCTTGCAAAAGTAATTAATGTGAAATGATAATGGTCATTTCAAGATTAACCATCATAATTATCTTTAGCTAATTATTTATTTATCATAATTCACATATATGTGAGAAGATTGGTTTATTCTTCTCATTCTTTCATTCACATTCTCTCCTCCTTTTCTTCTCTCTCTAGCTCTCCACTCTCATGAGTTGAGAACCATTTGAGCTTGAGATAAAACCTTCAAAATTACTCTCTACTCTTTCTAAGGTCCTAGGTTTAGCACACCAAGCACCTTAGTTACTTCTAGTTTGAGATTGGAGCCAAAGGTAGAGGCCCTCGGGTGGATCTTTCTTCGGAAAGAGAAGGCGACAAGGAGAATCCGTTCTTTCCACTCCAAGGAGCAAGAAGAGAAAGACTTGAAGACCTAGGTATAACCCCTTAACCGAGTAGCTAACTCTTTTAGCTTGTTAATTAGTTTTTGTTTAGCAAAGATCCCTCCTTTAGCTAGTCCATGTTGCCCAGTGTTGTAAAAATCGAATTTTTCATAACTTTTCCGCCTCCCCGTAAGCACCGGGGTGGGCAACGTAGACTTACAGTGGTATCAGAGCCTAGCTAAACACAAACTAACTAGTTAGCAAAGTATCTAGAACTTCGATCGGAAAAAATCGCAAAACACTTTTCAAAAACCCTAAGTTTCTGTCGATTTTTATTTCTGCTCTAAAAATAATAAATCATACACTAAAAATTGGCTCAGGGTTTTTACAGAACACCCAAGAAAAACGAACCAGCGGGTCGACCAACGCACCGCGGAACCGCGGCAAGAGCATGCTCTTTCCAGGGATCCGCAGCCGAGTTGACTCGGTCGTCGGTCATTTTTCCTATAGTGTTCTTCTGTTGCTGTTTTGTGATTTTTGAGATGGATTGTTTCTGCCCAGATTTTCTAGAGAACAAGTTAGTTTTTGGGGTGGTTACAAATCCGTATTTTTGATCGAACTTCTTTACACTTTGGCTAATGGGTTATATCTGTGATGTGTTATATGTATTGAACGTCTGCTAATCGCTATACGTCGATTAGTGGGGGTTATACATATCTGTGATCTGTAATGTTGATGGTTTGTGTATATGAATTCGTTGGATTGTTGCGGATGAATAGCCGGGGGTTGTGAGATGAGAGTTTTCTTATTCTTTCAATTCTTGTAATATGTAAATTGATGTAATATTATTTGTATGGCCGCACAACCGGGTTGGGGTTGTAGCCGTCATTGTATAATTTCTTTTTACTGTTTTTGCTCCTAGGATAGACCCAAGATGGGGTGCACAAACTACCGGGTATCTCGAAGTGCCGAGTGGCCTGCTCACGTTGTTGAGGGAGATTGCTTCACTTCGGGTACTTGGCGGGTAGTTTGCCTCACCCGTAGGGGTCTACGGTGGGGTTTTGGCTATTCATCGCGACCGTGTAATCCGACCTTCGTTACAGGCTCGTACGAAATGCGGATTCCTAGTATATCCAATGTGTTCATCTGTGATCTGGAATGGTTATCATTGCATGCGACGAATGTTTATATATATCTATATATGATATCTATTTAGGCGTTGCTTATGTTTTGCATCCGTGCTAGTCCATCCCCCGCTCTGTCGTTAGTTAAGTAACCTAACGGGTGATGACGGGACCCCGTGGCGAATGCGGATGGCATAAGCGTACGTCATATTTTCGTTGTTTTCTGCAATGGTAGGATTAATTGATGGGACGCATTAAAATTAATGCAAGAAAAATAAACTAAGTAACAGTCGTTGGAACACTTTCAAAACCACTCGGTTCTTTTCAAAACCAAATTTTAAATGCGGAGCTTGAACCACTCCTTTTGAAAGCTATCTCGTTCCTTCGATTATATCAAGTTCACTACATTCACGGTTTCGCTAAAACCATTCGTAGCCCTCCGTCGTTTCACATGAATGGTCAATAAGTATTCAAGCTATGTTTGTTGGCCAAAGTCAAGGCATAGTGATTGGTAGCTATTGGGTATTCATGTGCAGTATAGATAGATGTGTTGGTTTGGGGCAGTCGTTCTACCTTGTTGGCCAAAGTCAAGGGTATGTGCGGGTGGGCTTAAATTAACATGGAGAATGATGGGTAGAACTTGACATGTGACTTATGATTTATTGGCCAAAGTCAAGGTCATAAGAGCATGGGGCGAAAATCCATATCGGGGGTTTCTAAAGAAACTGAAACTTGCTAGCGCTGCATACCATTTGGAGTGTGATGATTCTGATAGGATTCCTTCAGTTTTGTCACGCGATGATATTTAGATCCCGATCTTACTGTGAGTATATGCTACTCCTCCGGAACTTTCTCACTTAACGATCAATGCTATAAACCAAGTAGCTGTCAAGAAAGGTGTTAGTGGGGCTACGCCCACAGGGAAAAGAGGTTATTTAATTAAGGAACTTCGCGAAAGCGTTGGATAACCTCCCTCGAAGTACCGACACTGGCCTGGCTGAACGGTTAAGCAAGTATTGTACGGTGAGATTGATCCCGACTAATTCTTCCTTTATGGTTTGAGGAGGGATTCGAGAGACAGTGGGAGCCATCCTGTTTAGACAAATTAAAAACCACTCTAAACTTGCAAGAGCATCATGCTAAAGTGTTTCTTCTCTCTCTCCTAATTACAGCGACCAAATATCATGACTGGACTTAAGTTACTACTAGATAAAAACATACTGACAGGGCCAAACTACAAAGATTGGCTCAGGAATGTCAAAATGGCAATCACTTATGACAAGTTGGGGTATCTTTTTACCACCAAAGCTCCCCCTGTCCCAGGTCCCAAAACCAGCGTCGCAGATAGGGAAATCCGTAAAACCGGGGAAATCGACTGCACGAAGGCCAAGTGCCTCGTGCTTGCCTCTATGGACAATGAACATCAGAGGAGGCATGAGAATATGGACCTCGAATCCATATTTCTCCATACAAAAGAACTGTATGGAGAGCAATCCCGTATCGCCAGATACGAAGTGTCGAAAAAGCTGTTTTCGGCGAGATTGGTCGTCGGATCACCGGTAGCGGAACACGTGCTTAAGATGATTGGCTACATAGAGGAGCTCGCGGACCTTGGGACCATGTTGGAGAATGAGCTCTATACGGACTTGATTCTCCAGTCCCTTCCTTCCACTTACGCCCAGTTTATCCTGAACTTCAACTTGCAAGAAAAGGAGGTTGAACTTTCAGAGCTCCTCAACATGCTGAGGAATGCAGAGGGCACCCTACAGAAAGGTAGGGAAACATCCACTTTGTTTGTAGGAGGATCTTCCTCTTCTAGGTCCAAGGCAAAAGCCAAGGGAAAGAAGAAGAAAACCCCCGCTAAACCAAGGGCCGGTGTTAGTAAAGTGGATACAAAGGGAAAGGCAAAAGCAACAAAGGTAGCGGGAAAACTTGCGGGGAAGGAAGAATGCTTTTACTGTCACAAGAGTGGACACTGGAAGAAAGATTGCAGGGCTTGGAAGGCCAGAACACAGGATCTGAAGCAAGTTGCGGCTTCAGCTTCAGGTGTGTATGTTATTGAAAACTGTCTATCAATAAACTCTACTTCTGGGTATTGGATACCGGGTCAGGATCTCATATCTGTAATTCTTTGCAGGCATTGAGAAAGCGTAGGTTTTTGAAGGCAGATGACATGACCCTCAAAGTTGCAAACGGAGCTAGCATGGTTGCTGAGGCCGTGGGGGACTATCACCTGGGAATGTCAGATGGACATGTTTTGGTTTTACGTAATTGCTTTTTTGTACCCATTGCAACTTGTAATATCATTTCTGTATCTTTAATATCTAAAGGAGGTTATGAATTTGCGTTTGTAAGTAATGTTGTAAACATTCACCTTAATCAAGTTCTGATTGGGTCAGGTTCATTAAGCAATGGTATATACGTATTAAACCAACCACAGATTTTCAATGTCCAGAATACACACAAAAGAAAGTCTCCGGAAACAAATCAGACTTTCTTATGGCATTGTAGACTGGGTCACATCAATGAGAGAAGGTTGACGAAGTTACATACAGAAGGATATTTGGATCCGTTCGAATATCAATCATATGCAACTTGTCAATCATGTCTCAAAGGAAAGATGACAAAGACTCTGTTCGCTGGACACGGAGTAAGAGCGAGCGAGCTCCTGGGACTCGTACACAGCGACGTGTGCGGTCCAATGTCTACGCATGCACGAAGCGGTTATTCTTACTTCATTACTTTTACGGATGACTTTTCAAGGTACGGATATGTCTTCTTAATGAAACATAAATCCGAAGCCTTTGGAAAATTCCAGGAATATAAGAATGAAGTAGAAAAACAAACAGGCAAAAGTATCAAGACACTGAGATCTGATCGAGGTGGTGAATACTTGAGTGCTGAGTTCCTGGATTACTTAAAAGTGAATGGAATTCTCTCTCAGCTTACTCCTCCATACACTCCGCAACATAACGGTGTATCGGAGAGACGGAACCGAACCCTATTGGATATGGTACGGTCCATGATGAGTAACGCTGAGTTACCGCGATCATTCTGGGGATATGCACTAGAATCAGCTACATACCTTTTGAACCGAGTTCCAACTAAGTCTGTGCCTACTACACCATATCAGATGTGGTGTGGGAAGAGACCCTATCTTAATCATATTAAGACATGGGGATGTCCAGCTTTTGTCAAAAAGCAGCATGCAGACAAACTTGAGGCACGCTCAGTATAGTGCAAGTTTGTGGGATATCCAAAGAACTCCAAGGGATATTTCTTCTATTGCGAAGAGGAACAAAAGGTTTTTGTTTCTCGTCATGCCCACTTCTTGGAAACTGAGTTTTTGGAAAATCAGATAAGTGGGAGCGCAATAAAACTGGAAGAAATTCCAGAACCACAAGCTATTACTGAAAGCTTAGTAGAACCAGAGGGTTCGAAAGATCAGGACATTCCTACGCCGCTCCGCAGAAGTAGTAGGCAGTCTCATTCGCCCGAGAGATACTGCGGTTTTCTCATAGACGGGGATAGAGAGGATTGCATCATTGATGGTGATGAGCCGACTAGCTTCCAGCAGGCCATTCAGAGCGTTGACTCGGTAAAATGGCTGGATGCAATGCGGACCGAAATGGAGTCCATGTACACCAACAAAGTATGGACGTTGCTCCAGATGGGGTAAAACCCGTAGGATGTAAGTGGATCTTCAAAACGAAGATTGGTGTAGATGGACAAGTTGAGACCTATAAAACTAGACTTGTTGCAAAGGGTTTTCGTCAAAGACCTGGTTTGGACTATGACGAAACCTTTTCTCCAGTGGCTATGCTGAAATCCATTCGGATCCTTCTTGCCATTGCTGCCTTCCACGATTATGAGATTTAGTAGATGGACGTAAAGACCGCTTTTCTAAATGGAAATTTAGAGGAGTGTGTCTATATGGACCAGCCAGAGGGTTTCATTCAGAGTGGGAGCAGCGGAAAGGTGTGCAAGTTGCTTAAGTCCATCTATGGACTAAAGCAGGCATCGCGGAGTTGGAACATCTGTTTTGATGAGACGGTCAAAGAATTTGGCTTTATCAAAGATCCAGATGAACCATGCATCTATAGTAGATTTGTAGCAAGAACTGTAATATTCCTCGTTTTATACGTGGACGGCATTCTCTTGATAGGAAATGACATTCCTATGCTACAATCTGTCAAAGGGTTCTTGTCACACAGGTTCTCCATGAAAGACCTGGGTGATGCCTCTTACATTCTGGGGATTCGGATCTATCGTGACAGATCCAAGAGGATATTAGGACTTTCACAGTCCAGATACATCGACACCATACCGAAAAGATTCAGTATGGAAGATTCTAAGCGCGGTAATCTCCAGCTTGTCACGGGATCACCCTCTCCAAAGAGATGTCTCCCAAGATTGATTTGGAAAGGGATCGCATGTCTATTATACCCTACGCTTCTGCGGTAGGCTCTATAATGTATGCGATGTTGTGCACCAGACCAGATTTAGCTTATGCACTGAGTGTGGTAAGCCGGTATCAGTCAAACCCTGGGGAGAAACACTGGATAGCGGTAAAGAACATTCTCAAGTACCTGAGAAGGATTAAGGAGATGTTCTTGGTGTATGGCGGAAAAGACCTCCAAATCGAGGCCTTTGCTGACTCCAGCTTCCAAAGTGACAAGGATGATTCCAAGTCCATGTCGGGTTATGTCTTTACCCTCTATGGAGGGGCGATGTGTTGGAAGAGTTCCAAACAGGAAACCGTTGCTGACTCGACGATGGAAGCGGAATATATCGCTGCTGCAGATGCCGCAAAAGAAGCCGTCTGGATAAAGAAGTTCTTGACAGAACTTCAGGTGGTTCCATCCATTATTGATCCAATACCTCTGTATTGCGACAACAACGGGGCTATAGCTTTAGCGAAGGAACCCAGATCCCATCAGAAGTCCAGACACATCTTGAGGCGGTATCACCTGATCAGGGAGATCGTGGGTCGCCAGGAGATCGAGGTTCGGAGAGTTGCTACGGAAGATAACACTGCCAATCCATTCACGAAGGCCTTACCCCAGACTCAGTTCGAGCGGCTGATCGAGATGATAGGTCTTCGATACGCCAGTACATGGCCTTAGTGCAAGTGGGATATTGTTAGTGTATATGCCCTAGAGGCCATTACTGTATCATACTAGTTTGTATATTACTTGATAGAAGCTTGGGATATTCACCTTGTATTGACAATCTTGCTCAAAATAGTAGTATGCTACTTGGTTTGTCTCTGCTTTAATGTGTACATGTGTTTCTTTTAGCATATCGCCTTTACACATTAGTAGAGCCCTTAGGATCTTTGCTTGATTACCAGCGTTGTGATGGCAGTCACACTCGTGGGGGCTGGGTAATCCACAAGCACATCCTTATGCAGGTCCCTAGTCATAGGACTATCGAGACAGGGCATCGATACTCCGGAGTAGACTAGCGTATGCGCTTCTCATCCCAGTTTGGGAGACGGCCTGTCCCACAGCCGTCAGTACGTCGTACTTGAGATAGTATGCGGGTGCTCGTTAGGTTACGAGTACACTGGACAGGACTCGTCGGGAACTGTTGGTTGGTATTATACCTATCGTCAGTTATCAGTTTCCAGGTGACATGAGTACAACTTAGTCCGTTGACTTGACACTGTCACTTCGCCTCGAGTGTGTTCCCACTGTTCTTTGATTACTACCCTACCACGGCTCAAAGGAGTCGTGCAAACAAGTAGTTTTTGGGTGCAGTCCCGAAGCACTTGGAGGCAGTGACGGTTAGACAGGATTCGTCTCTCGCGGTATTGGGGGTTGATATCGCGCTGTGTCTAGGAGAGCCATTACACAAAGTCCCTGGCCAGGGCAAGCGAGATAGACTGGTAGGTTTCCAGTGTTATCTCAGGGTGTTCTGGGCTACACTCCGACACGACTTGTACCGCTATTAGGGGACTGACGTTTACCGCCCCCTAGGCCCGCCATGCAATGTTCTTAGACGAACAGACCAGACTGTACGGAGACTGTCACATTCAGGCTCAGTAGGAGTTTAGATGGGTTTACCTCATCAGTCTTCTTATCGGCATCTACCTGGGGACCGTTACGTACAGCTAGTGCCGCTTGCGGTCTGTGGTTAAACCCACTGCCAGCGTAGTGTCGAGTCTTTAGAATCCCACACAGAGGGTTTGTTCCCCTCCGAATGGCGGCCTTGACATGGACTGTCTCGCCTGAGATTCGGAGCAGATGCTATTTGGTTTTATCCGTCCACCTCTCCGAAGATGCCAAGTTGATTTATGGCACCGTGTATCGGAGGTTTAGACGGATGCGGCCGATGTAGCAGACTTCGTCAGATTCCCCCTCGCTTGAGGGGTTTTTGATTGTGGGGACGCTCTTCCCTGCAGGCGCAAGCCCCTGCAGTTAATTACGCTACCGCATCGCGGTAACAACTTTCTCCTTCTCCAGAATTTCACTTCGTGTCGTGTGTGTTTGTTTTGTTTGTGGTTGCCCGTGGATTGTATACGGGGACTATTTATTTCGTCGCCCGTAGGACGTGGATTAGTCCAAATCCGTATTTTCTTAAATTTGGGTTTGGGGTTTTGGTTTAAGGATACGTTAGCCGTTTTTGAGGCTAAGATCAACTTAAACGTTTGTTAAGGATACGTTAGTCTAGTTTGAGACTAAGATCAACTTAACGGGATCGTTTAGATCCGACAAAAGAGCGTTTGGGCTCTATTGTTCCAGTTTGGGAGATTCATAGTCCAATTTGGGACTAAAGTCTGTTTGGAGGATACGTTAGCCATTTTTGAGGCTAAGATCGACTCAAACGTTTGTTAAAGATACGTTAGTCCAGTTTGAGACTAAGATCAACTTAACGGGACCGTTTAGATCCGACAAAAGAGATTGTGCCAATTTAGGGACGTGGTGGTCCATAGCATTTATGGACGTCGGGACCCGTCACCTCTCTGACGACGTTGAAGGATTACAACGTCAGATATCAGAGGAGTTCAGAGATGTACCCTTGAACCAAGGTTGGTTGGGAGACCTGTAGTCCAATTTGGGACTAAAGTCTGTTTGAGGGTTTAAAGATACGTTAGCCGTATTTGAGGCTAAGATCAACATAAACATATGTTAAGGATTCGTTAGTCTAGTTTGAGACTAAGATCGACTTAACGGAATCGTTTAGATCCGACAAAAGAGCGTTTGGACTCTATTGTTCCAGTTTAGGGACATTGTGGTCCATTGCCAGTTTAGGGACATGAGGGTCCATGTTCCAGTTTAGGGACATAGTGGTCCATCGCCAGTTTAGGGACGTGGTGGTCCATATTCCAGTTTAGGGACGTTTCGGTCCGACATTAGTTTAGGGACGTTTCGGTCCGACATTCGTTTAGGGACGTCTCGGTCCGATATTGGTTTAGGGACGTCTCGGTCCGATATTGGTTTAGGGACGTTTCGGTCCGATATTAGTTTAAGGACGTCTCGGTCCGATATTAGTTTAGGGACGTTTCGGTCCATTATTAGTTTAAGGACGTCTCGGTCCGATATTAGTTTAAGGACGTTTCGGTCCATGAGTTTAAGGACCCCGCAGTCCATATTGACGTATGTGGTCGTCGGGACCCGTCACCTCTCTGACATCGATGAATGATTATAACGACATGTGTCAGAGGAGCTCGGAGATTGTTAGTGTTTATGCCCTAGAAGGCCATTACTGTATCATACTAGCTTGTATATTACTTAATGGAAGCTTGGGATATTCACATGTATATAACAGTCTTGCTAAACATGGTAGTATGCTACTTGGTTTTTCTATCTTAATATGTGAGTATACGTATTGATAGAGCTCTTAGGATCTTGCTTGTCTACCAGCGTTGTGATGGCAGTCACACTAGTGGGGGCTGGATAGTCTACAAGCACATCCTTATTCAGGTCCCTGGTCGTTGGATTATCGAGACAGAGCATCGATACTCCGGAGTAGACTAGTGTGTACGCTTCTCATCCCAGTTGGGGAGATGGTCTGTCCCACAGCCATCAGTACGTCGTACTGGAGATAGTATACAGGTGCTCGTTAGGTTACGGGTACACCGGACAGGACTCACAGGGAACTGTTGGTTGGTTTGATACCAGTCGTCAGTGAACAGTTCCCAGGTGACATGAGTACAGCGTAGTCCGCAGACTTGACACTGCTACTTCGCCTCGAGTGTGTCCCACTGTTCTTAGATTGCTACCCTACCACGGCTCAAAGGAGTCGTGCAAACAGGTAGCAGTTGGGTGCAGTCCCGAGCACTTGGAGGCAGTGGCGGTTAGACAGGATTCGTCCCTCCCGGTATTGGGAGTAGATATCGTGCTGTGTCAGAGAGCCATTACGCAAAGTCCCTGGCCAGGGCAAGCGAGATTTGCTGGTAGGTTCCAGCAGTTTCTCAGGGTGTAATGGGCTTCACTCCGACACGACTTATACCGCTATTAGGGGACTGACGCTTGCCGCCCCCCTAGGCCCGATATGCGATAGTCTTGGACGAACGGACCGGACTGTATGGAGATTGTCACATCAGACTCAGTAGGGGTTCGGATGGGTTTACTCATCGGCCTTCTTATCGACAACTACCTGGGGACCGTTACGTACAGCTAGTGCCGCTTGCGGTCTGTGGTTAAACCCACTGCCAGCGTAGTAGTCGAGTCTCTAGAGTCCTACACAGAGAGTTTCCTACTCCAGGCGAAACGATATAGAGGTTGCATGGTTTTGCGACAAAGGGTTCGGACGCATACGTGCGTTTACGCGCGTATGACTTTCGGACAGTTTTTACCAGTCGGCTTTGGTTTAAGCCAGTTACTGGTATCCGGTTATTGGATTTTTACAGTCTAAAGTTTTTCCGTATTTTTACGGATCGGAGGGGCGTTCTCGTAATTACTCGAGAAGCTTCTAGAAGATGTGACTAAGGAGGTTTCTTTTGGATGAGAGAGTGAGTCATAGTGGTGATTCATTCACTTCATTAATGCACATTTATTGCTTAATGACTCATGTTAATGAATCATCACAAGATATTTTGTGAAGCATGCTTATTCATTTCCTTTATTGATTATTTGAAAATAAGAATGCTTCATAATATTATGATACACTCTCTCTCTTCTCTCATTATCTTATCACACATTCTCTCTCCTCAAGCTCTCATCTTCTAACCCTAATCCTTAATCCTCATGTGTTGAGATCAAAGGATTAGTTAGACTAAACAATCCATAACCTTCACTCTATATCATCCTCTCATCTTTGATTAGCAATCAAAGTTGATTAGTTACCTCAAGTTAGAGGTTTAGCTTGGAGTTTCGCTCTCGGGTGGATCGTCTACTACCTAGAGAAGGCCGAGGAGAACAAAGGAGGACGTAAAGAAGAAGGACCGGTTTCATTAGGTATAATCCCTAATCTTTTGTTAAAAGAAACTCATAGAATACGGTTTTTTAGAGTTTAGCTTCGATTCAAGCGGTTAGTCGATGTTCGTTGTTTAAACTTGATAAGTTTTTGTAAATTCCGCCTCCCCATAAGTACTGGGGTGTACTACATCGACTTACAGTGGTATCAGAGCCTCGCTAAACACTAAATAACTTAATCGCAAATTTGTACGAATTTCGAACGAAAAAACGAAGCCGGAAAACCCTAATTCTGTTTAGTTTCTGTCGAACTTAAAATAAAGTCCTAAAATTTTTCTGGTGTGTTCAGAGAGCTAGAAAGAAATCCAGGAGAACACCCAAGAAATTCGAGCCCATGAATCGGCAACTCGGCCGCGCAAGCGCGGCGGATCGGTGGGATCCGCCGCCCTTCCGCGGCGCTTTGGCCGAGTCATGGACTCGTCTTTCTTGTGTGGGTCCCCTGTGACATTTGGGGTTTTCTGGAATATTTAATTATTGCTCAGGTTACTGTTTAACAGAGCAGATTTTGGAGCAATATTGATGTTGTTTATTCGATCGAAAAATACGGTATTTGCGTATTGGATTATATCTGTGATTGTTTAATGTGTTCGTAAACCTCCCCCAACTGCTAGTATGTCGGTTGGCAGGGGGTTGCACATTTCTGAAATGGTTATATCTGTTTGTGCATATAAACTGTATTGGACTGTTGTGGTGTATAGCCGGGGTTAGCAAAGGGTTATTGATTAATTCATTTGTTGTAAATGTAATTTGTTGTAATATTATTTTCGCGGGGCACTTCCAGGTTGCGGTCGTAGCCACCGTTGTATTATTTCATTTTACTGTTTTTGCTCCTAGGACTGACCCAAGGTGGGGTACACAGACTGCCGGGTGGGTAGTTTGCCGTACCCGTAGGGGTCGAGGGTGGGGTAAACGGCTATTCATCACAACTGTGTAATCTGTCTTTTCTTGCAGGCTCAAAAGAAATACAGATTGCTTGCAAATCCAATATTGTTTATCTGTGTTCTGGAATGAATATCATTGCGTCAGACGAATGTAAAATATCTATATTTATTATAGCTATTTAGACGTCACTTATGTTTTACACCCGCGCTAGCCCAGCCCCCGCTCTGTCGTTAGTTAAGTAACCTAACGAGTGATGACGGGACCCCGTGGCGAATGCGGATGGCATAAGAGGACGTTATATTTTCGTTGTTTTCTGCAATGATAGGTTAATGATGGGACGCATTATCTATAATGCAAAGTAAAACAAACCAAAGTTTAAATCGTTGGAACAATTTAAAAGAAACCACTCGGTTATTTTTAAAACAGATATTTTTAAATGCGGAGAATTAACCACTCCTTTTAAAAGCTATCAGGTTCCTTCGGTTATATCAAGTTCACTACGTTCACGGTTTCGCCAAAACCAGTCGTAGCCCTCCGTCATTTCATTTGGGTATTCAGTAGTATTCAAGCTATGCAGTTTTGGCCAACGTCATGGCATAGTGTTTGGTAGCTGCTGGATATTCATTTGTTGCATAGATAGATGAGTTGGTTTGGGACAGTCGTATTATCATTTGGCCAACGTCAGGGATAAATACGGATGGGTTCAAATTAACAAGATAATGATGGGTAGAACTTGACATGTGACTTATGACATTTTGACCAACGCCAAGGTCATAAGAACATGGGGTAAAAACTAATATCGGGAATTTCTAAAGAAACTGAAATTTGCAAAGAGATGCATACCATTTTGAGTTTGATGAATGTTGGTAGCATTCCTACAGCATTATCAGACGATGATATTTGGATCCCGATCCTACTGTGAGTATATGCTACTTATCAGGATATTCGTCGCTTAACGATCAATGCTATAAACCTAGTAGGTGTCCAGAAAAGTGTCAGCGGGGTTACGCCCCCAGAGAAAAGAGGTTATTTAATTAAGGAACTTCGCGAAAGCGTTGGAAAACCTCCCTCGAAGTATCGACACCGGCCTGGCTGAACGGTTAAGCAAGTATTGTACGGTGAGAATAGTCTTGGCTAATTCTTCTTTTATGGTTTGAGGAAGGATTCGAGAAACAGTGGGAGCCATCCAGTTTAGATAAACTAAAAACCACTCTAAACTTGCAAGAGCATCATGCTAAAGAGTTTTCTTCTCTCTCTCCTAATTGCAGCGACCCTGAAAATGACTGGACTTAAGTTACTTTTAGAGAAAAATATACTGACAGGGCCAAACTATAAAGATTGGCTGCGGAATGTCAAGATGGCTTTGACCTATGACAAACTGGGGTACGTCCTCACCGCTACAGCACCTGCTGTCCTTGGTCCCAAATCCAGCAATGCGGATAAGGAAATCCGTAAAACCTGGGATTTAGATTGCGCGAGAGCCAAGTGCATCGTGCTTGCCTCGATGAACAATGAACATCAGAGGAGGCACGAGGATATGTCCCTAGATGGCATATTTCTCCATACAAAGGAACTTTATGGAGAGCAATCTCGTATAGCAAGATACGAGACCTCTAAGAAACTGTTTCGAGCGAGGTTGGCTGTCGGGTCATCGGTAGGTGAACATGTCCTACAGATGATCGGCTATATTGAAGAGCTCGCGGACCTTGGGACGACTTTGGATAATGAGCTCTATACAGACCTTGTTCTCCAGTCCCTTCCTCCCACCTACGCCCAGTTTATCCTCAACTTCAATCTTCAAGGAAAAGAAGTTGAACTTGCGGAACTCCTGAACATGTTAAGGAGTGCAGAGGGCACCTTGCAGAAGGCAAGGGAAACACCCGCTATGTTTGTTGGCGGTTCATCTTCTTCCGGGTCCAAGGCTAGGGCCAAAGGAAGGAAGAAGAAGGCCGCACCCAGACCTAGAGGAGGTGTTAGTAAGGTGGGAAAGAAGGGAAAGAAAAAGTTTACAGCACCGGTAGTTGGCCTGGATGAGTGCTTCCATTGTCACAGGAAAGGGCACTGGAAGAAGGATTGCAAGGCGTGGAACGCCAAGAACCAGGAACCGAAGCAAGCTGTGGCTTCGACTTCAGGTGTGTTTGTAATTGAGAATTGTCTGTCGATCAACTCTACTTCCTGGGTATTGGATACCGGGTCAGGATCTCATATTTGCAATTCATTGCAGGCACTGAGAAACCGTAGAGTGCTGAAGGAAGGTGATATGATCCTCAGGGTTGCTAACGGAGCTAGCGTGGGAGCTGCGTCCGTCGGGGATTATCACCTAGGATTGACGAGTGGACACATTTTGGTTTTACATAACTGTTATTTTGTACCCAGCTTAACGTGTAATATCATATCTGTTTCCTTGTTATCAAATAAAGGTTATGATTTCACGTTTGTAAGAGATGTTGTCAACATCCACCTTAATCATGGTTTGATTGGGTCCGGTACTTTAAATAACGGCATATATGTGTTAAACCAACTCCAAATTTTCAATGTCCAGAACACACTAAAAAGAAAGTCTCCAGATTTAAATAAAGCTTTCTTATGGCATTGTAGACTGGGTCACATCAATGAGAGAAGGTTGACTAAGTTGCATAGAGAAGGATATTTGGACACGTTCGAATATCAAACTTATGACACTTGTCAATCTTGTCTCAAAGGAAAGATGACAAAGACTCCATTCACTGGACAAGGAGTAAGAGCGAGCGAGCTCTTAGGACTCATACACAGTGATGTATGTGGTCCAATGTCTACACATGCGAGAGGTGGTTATTCCTACTTCATTACTTTTACAGATGATTTCTCTAGGTATGGGTATGTTTTCTTAATGAAGCATAAATCAGAGGCCTTTGAGAAATTCCTGGAATTCAAGAGTGAAGCGGAAAACCAAACAGGCAAAAGTATTAAGACACTAAGATCTGATCGAGGTGGAGAATACTTAAGTGCCGAGTTCCTAGGTTACCTAAAAGAGAAAGGAATTCTCTCTCAGCTTACTCCTCCATACACTCCACAGCACAACGGTGTATCGGAGAGACGGAATCGAACCCTATTGGATATGGTACGATCCATGATGAGTAATACTGAGTTACCGCGATCTTTCTGGGGATATGCGCTAGAATCAGCGGCATATATTTTGAACAGAGTTCCAACCAAAACTGTGCCTACCACACCATATCAAATGTGGAGTGGGAAGAAACCCTATCTTCAGTATATAAGGATTTGGGGATGTCCAGCTTTTGTAAAAAAGCAGCATGTGGACAAGCTCGAGGCACGATCAGTACTGTGTAAGCTTGTAGGATATCCAAAGAACTCCAAGGGATATTGCTTCTATTACGCAGAGGAACAAAAGGTTTTTGTTTCTCGTAATGCCCATTTTTTAGAACAACAAGTTTTAGAAAAGGATACAAATGGGAGCGAAATAGAACTGGAAGAAATTCCAGAACCACAAGCTGCTACTGAAATTTTGGTAGAACCAGAGGTTCAAGAAGAACTAAACATTCCCGCACCCCTCCGCAGGAGTAGTAGGCCGTCTCATCCGCCTGAGAGATACTACGGTTTTCTCATTGATGGGGATAGAGAGGATTGCATCATAGATGATGATGAACCTACTGACTTCCAGCAGGCCATCCAGAGCGGCGACTCGGTACGATGGCTAGATGCAATGCGGACCGAAATGGAGTCCATGTACACCAACAAAGTATGGACTTTGGACTTTGCTCCAGATGGGGTAAAACCCATAGGATGCAAATGGATCTTCAAGAAAAAGATTGGTGTAGATGGACAGGTAGAAACCTATAAGGCTAGACTTGTTGCAAAGGGTTTTCGTCAAAGACCTGGTTTGGACTATGATGAAACCTTTTCTCCAGTGGCTATGCTCAAATCCATTCGGGTCCTTCTTGCTATTGCTGCCTTCCATGATTATGAAATCTGGCAGATGGACGTAAAGACGGCTTTTTTGAATGGAAATTTAGAAGAGAGCGTCTATATGGATCAGCCAGAGGGTTTCAATCAGAGTGGAAGCAGCGGGAAAGTGTGCAAGCTGCTTAAGTCTATTTATGGACTAAAGCAGGCATCGCGGAGTTGGAACATCTGTTTTGATGAGACAGTCAAAGAATATGACTTTATCAAAAATCCAGATGAACCGTGCATATATAGTAAAGTTGTGGCCAGAAGTGTCGTATTCCTCGTCTTGTACGTGGATGACATTCTATTGATAGGAAATGACATTCCTATGCTACAATCTGTCAAAGGATTCTTGTCACACAGGTTCTCCATGAAAGACCTGGGTGATGCCTCTTACATTCTGGGGATCCGGATCTATCGTGATAGATCCAAGAGGATGTTGGGACTTTCGCAGTCCAGGTATATCGACACTGTACTGAAAAGATTCAGTATGGAAGATTCTAAGCGCGGTAATCTACCGGCTTGTCACGGAATCACCCTCTCCAAAGAGATGTCTCCCAAGACTGATTTGGAAAGGGAACGCATGTCTATTATACCCTACGCTTCTGCGGTAGGCTCTATAATGTATGCGATGTTGTGTACCAGACCAGATGTAGCTTACGCACTAAGCGTGGTAAGCCGGTATCAGTCAGACCCAGGGGAGAAACACTGGATTGCAGTAAAGAACATTCTCAAGTACCTGAGGAGGACTAAGGAGATGTTCTTGGTTTACGGCGGAAAAGACCTCAGGTTGGAGGCCTTTGCTGATTCCGGCTTCCAGAGTGATAAGGACGATTCCAAGTCCATGTCGGGTTATGTCTTTACCCTCAATGGAGGGGCGGTGTGCTGGAAGAGCTCCAAGCAGGACACCGTTGCTGACTCGACGATGGAAGCGGAGTATATAGCTGCTTGCGATGCCGCAAAAGAAGCAGTCTGGATGAAGAAGTTCCTAACAGAACTTCAGGTGGTTCCTACCATAGTTGATCCAATACCTCTGTATTGCGACAACAACGGAGCTATAGCTTTAGCGAAGGAACCAAGGTCCCATCAGAAGTCCAGACACATCTTGAGGCGGTATCACCTGATCAGGGAGATCATTGATCGTCAGGAGATCGAGGTTCGGAGAGTTGCTTCAGAAGAGAACATTGCTGATCCATTCACGAAGGCCCTTCCTCAGATTCAGTTCGAGAGGCTACTCGAGATCATTGGTCTACGATATGCCAGTACATGGCCCTAGTGCAAGTGGGAGATTGTTAGTGTTTATGCCCTAGAAGGCCATTACTGTATCATACTAGCTTGTATATTACTTAATGGAAGCTTGGGATATTCACATGTATATAACAGTCTTGCTAAACATGGTAGTATGCTACTTGGTTTTTCTATCTTAATATGTGAGTATACGTATTGATAGAGCTCTTAGGATCTTGCTTGTCTACCAGCGTTGTGATGGCGGTCACACTAGTGGGGGCTGGGTAGTCTACAAGCACATCCTTATTCAGGTCCCTGGTCGTTGGATTATCGAGACAGAGCATCGATACTCCGGAGTAGACTAGTGTGTACGCTTCTCATCCCAGTTGGGGAGATGGTCTGTCCCACAGCCATCAGTACGTCGTACTGGAGATAGTATATAGGTGCTCGTTAGGTTACGGGTACACCGGACAGGACTCACAGGGAACTGTTGGTTGGTTTGATACCAGTCGTCAGTGAACAGTTCCCAGGTGACATGAGTACAGCGTAGTCCGCAGACTTGACACTGCTACTTCGCCTCGAGTGTGTCCCACTGTTCTTAGATTGCTACCCTACCACGGCTCAAAGGAGTCGTGCAAACAGGTAGCAGTTGGGTGCAGTCCCGAGCACTTGGAGGCAGTGGCGGTTAGACAGGATTCGTCCCTCCCGGTATTGGGAGTAGATATCGTGCTGTGTCAGAGAGCCATTACGCAAAGTCCCTGGCCAGGGCAAGCGAGATTTGCTGGTAGGTTCCAGCAGTTTCTCAGGGTGTAATGGGCTTCACTCCGACACGACTTATACCGCTATTAGGGGACTGACGCTTGCCGCCCCCCTAGGCCCGATATGCGATAGTCTTGGACGAACGGACCGGACTGTATGGAGATTGTCACATCAGACTCAGTAGGGGTTCGGATGGGTTTACTCATCGGCCTTCTTATCGACAACTACCTGGGGACCGTTACGTACAGCTAGTGCTGCTTGCGGTCTGTGGTTAAACCCACTGCCAGCGTAGTAGTCGAGTCTCTAGAGTCCCACACAGAGAGTTTCCTACTCCAGGCGAAACGATATAGAGGTTGCATGGTTTTGCGACAAAGGGTTCGGACGCATACGTGCGTTTACGCGCGTATGACTTTCGGACAGTTTTTACCAGTCGGCTTTGGTTTAAGCCAGTTACTGGTATCCGGTTATTGGATTTTTACAGTCTAAAGTTTTTCCGTATTTTTACGGATCGGAGGGGCGTTCTCGTAATTACTCGAGAAGCTTCTAGAAGATGTGACTAAGGAGGTTTCTTTTGGATGAGAGAGTGAGTCATAGTGGTGATTCATTCACTTCATTAATGCACATTTATTGCTTAATGACTCATGTTAATGAATCATCACAAGATATTTTGTGAAGCATGCTTATTCATTTCCTTTATTGATTATTTGAAAATAAGAATGCTTCATAATATTATGATACACTCTCTCTCTTCTCTCATTATCTTATCACACATTCTCTCTCCTCAAGCTCTCATCTTCTAACCCTAATCCTTAATCCTCATGTGTTGAGATCAAAGGATTAGTTAGACTAAACAATCCATAACCTTCACTCTATATCATCCTCTCATCTTTGATTAGCAATCAAAGTTGATTAGTTACCTCAAGTTAGAGGTTTAGCTTGGAGTTTCGCTCTCGGGTGGATCGTCTACTACCTAGAGAAGGCCGAGGAGAACAAAGGAGGACGTAAAGAAGAAGGACCGGTTTCATTAGGTATAATCCCTAATCTTTTGTTAAAAGAAACTCATAGAATACGGTTTTTTAGAGTTTAGCTTCGATTCAAGCGGTTAGTCGATGTTCGTTGTTTAAACTTGATAAGTTTTTGTAAATTCCGCCTCCCCATAAGTACTGGGGTGTACTACATCGACTTACAGAGATGTACCCTCGAACCGGATATAAATTGATTTGAGAGAGAGAGAGAGCAATTGTGCTCAGTCAATTTAATTTGAGGACTTACGGCCACGATTGGGCTAAGTCCAGTTCAGAATATTCAACACTTTTATTTGTTTTTTGGCCTATTAGGCCTGTGCTAGGGCTTGGCCCATTCTTAATAATGCATAGCATTAAATCTTGGTCTATGTTGGACCTTTATTTAGGCTCTACCCCTTTTAAGATAATGCATTGCATTATTTATTATTTTGTTTGGGCTCTGCCCATTTATAAATGATGCAGAGCATCAATTTTGTTTGGGCTCTGCCCTCTATAAAATGATGCAGAGCATCAATTTCATTTGGGCCCTCCCTTTTATTGCTCTGCAATTTAATTTGGGCCTGGCCCTTCAAGCAATGCATTGCATTGAGAATCTTCAAGAAACAGAAGTGCAGAGCACTTTTTAATCCTTTGATCTAAAGAAAAACAAGTTTTTTCTTCTTTTCTTGTTTTTTCCTTATTTCAGAGAACCAAGGGTTCATAACAAGTGCAAGGCACTACTTTTTTATTTTATTTACTTATTTATTTATTTATTGAAGATCCATGATCTTGTTCTTAGATCAATGATCTGTTGCCAAGAGAATTTTCTCTTTTAAAGGTTTTACCTTTTTTTTTTGTTCTTCCAGAATTCTCAAGAGTTCTCTTTCTCTCCTCTTTCTTTTAGCAAGATGTTGATGCCCCTTTGAAATGAGGTCTGGGGTCCTTTTTATAGTGCTCACAAATTAGTTAGATTTGTTACAGAGATCTTTCTCTGAGTGATTTGGGGAATTTTCCCCACCGTTGGATCTTTGATCCAAAGGCCCCTGCCTTATACAAGAAAATCTTCTTGTTTCAACAAGATTTATTTCTTTTTGCGCAACTCCCCCAGTGAGTGACACGTGTCGCACAATGAAGCACTTGCGCAACTGCTCTTGCGCAACTGCGCAGACACGTGTCGCGCAGCGGTGCGCTTGCGCAGTCGTGCTTGCGCAACTGCGCAGACACGTGTCGCGCAGCGGTGCGCTTGCGCAACAGTATTCGCGCAACTGCGCAGACACGTGTCGCGCAGCGGTGCGCTTGCGCAACTGAGCGTTGTTTTTGTTTTTTAAAGAGCCTTGCTCTGATTGGACGCACTGCCTTGGGCGTTGCGCTGTCGTCTGCGCCTGACACGTGGCGCATTGCGCACAGCGCAAAGAATCTGAAGCGTTGCTTCATTTATTAAAGTTTAAATTTTCAAAGCAAAGCTTTGCTCCGATTGGGGGAAGATGAAGCGTTGCTTCATCTCCCGCCTTGGAATTTGAACAGAGCTTTGTTCTGATTGGGGTAAACAAATGCCCCCCCACCGTTGCGCTTACGTGGCCTCCAAACGCGAACGCAACGGTGGCAGAATCCCAACCGTCGCGGCAGCTTTTGGAAGTTGGAAGAGCACTTAGTGCCTATAAATAGGACCTTTGGTCCTTCACAGATGATCATCATCTCCAAAACTTTTATTTTCAGAATCTTAGAGCCCTGCTCTTGTTTTTAAAAAACTCTTAGATTTTCTTTAAACGAAACTATTTAGGTAAGAATTAGTCTTGAATTAAATCAATTTTAATTAACAGAGCCTTGCTCTTATAGATCTTTGATCTAAAGAAACCCTTCTGGGGTTTCATCATTAGAGCCTTGCTCTCAAGAATCTGTTTCAAGGCTTCTTAACCCATGAACAGAACCTTGCATCTTTGTCAAAACATAGATCTCTTTGATCTGAAAATGATGAACTTTTAAGAGTTTGAATATGAATAATGAAAATTAAAAATGGAGTTTTGTATTTTAATGGACTATATCATCTTTTAATAATAGTGATCTCAGAATCTTGGGGGACTTCTTTAAATTTCCCTTATTAGGATTTTGATAGTCACTCATGTTCGTAGAGCATTGCTCTCGAGGAGTTTAACTGTCTGTGCTCGTTTTTTTAACAAGAATTCGCTTAATCAGTCGGTCTGCTAATTCTGTTGATCTTCTTTCACAGGAACAATGGATGCCCATATGTATGCTCTTAACGAGATCATCTCTTACGGGGACATCCGCCGACTTGGCCGCTCTCAGAATCGAGAGTTCACAAACGCGGAGTGTGCTGAAATTATGAGCCGCTTCGACGCATACAATGGTCCACTGCTCCCCCGGCGTTCCTCTCTCCTTAAGCTTATCGTGGGAGCCATCTGGGAAGCGCTTCCCCTATTCTGTTCCGGCGTGCCGCTTAGGGCGTTGGATGCCGCTGAGGACAAGGTGCACTCGGTGTACCTATTGAACTTCATCTCGAAGAGACGGCGAGACAGTCTTATCGATCTCTTACACGAGGTCTTTCAACAGTCTGCCATACTCGCTGCTTATCGGAGGGTGGAAGACATAGGGGGGACCCTGACGCTTGTGCTCGCGAGAGAAAGCACACTAGGATGGTCCGCGAGGCCTGGAAAGTCATAGATAGGGTCTCTTTTGAATTCCTCAATCCATGTCCTGGGTCCGAGGTTATTCCCTTGTAATAATGTTTTTCGTTTATTGCTTTTATGATTGTAAGAACTTCTGGCAATATTAATGAAGATTTTTGTTTTTCCTAGCCTGTCTTATCTTTTGTTCTGAGTCTTTTTGCCCATGCATGAATGATTGTGTCTTGAACGCTTGATCAAATGTAAATCGGATGCTCTTTCTGTTGCTTTTCCTCTTTCTCAGCATGTCGTCACAATTAGCAGGTAATAGAGTAAGCTTCTTGATTTCTTCACGAGATAGCGAGGGCTTAGGCCGCAGGTTCAGATCTACTGCCTAAGACTTTTCAACTCTATGAGCCGTGAGGGTCTCATAGAGACTTTTCTCCCTACGGATCGAGAGGATCTCGTAGGTGGGTTTTTCTCCTTAGGAATCGTGAGGATTCCTAAGTGTGGTTTTCTCTTGTAAGTCGTAAGGATCCTACAAGAGAATTTTTCCCTCTTACGAGTCGAGAGGACTTGTAAGCGGTTGTTTCCCTCCTTGTCGAAGCTCGGTGTTGGAGAGTGAGACCCGTGGATGGTATACAAGAGACCGTTTTGGGCCAACTTACGGGGTCCCAATGCTTAGGAAACAGACTTCTTTTATGCCCACTGCCTAAGGCTTTATCTCACGAGTCGAGCCGTCTCGACAATTTTTCACAAGTCGAGACGAATCGAACATTTCTCGCAAGAACATCTTAACGTCGCATTTAACCTCTGCTCTTTACGACAGAAGCCCGTTAAGGTTGGTGGTACTTAGGGTTTTGGCCATCGTACCATCGCATAAGCTGATATAGTCCTCGATAGGCAATCGTGCTGTTCGAGTAGCCCTGCGACTGCCGTGTCTCTGATCCTTTCGGGGGCTGGACAAGACGTCTTCAAGCAATCCTCCTTGGAAGTTTGACCGTCGGAAGAGCAAGCGCTAGGAATTTGCCATGCCGCTTTTTACTTGAGGTTAGGCTCATTTTGGAGGGCCCCGATGAGTCATAACCACTCCGCGCTGGTGTGGGATGATCTCCGATAGTCTTTCAGGCTTTATATAACTTGCCGTTAAGACCCTGAAGTTAGGAATTTGGCCTTTGCTTCGTTTGCTGGCATTGCGTCCTCTGTATCGAGACGAATGTCGTGGTTGTCTTTAGGTTGCTGATGAACCGTCGAGGTTTGGAACTAGGGACTTTGCCGTAGCTCCTTTTGGTGATGTTGCGTCTGCTGTATCGAGACAAACGTCGAGGTGGTGACCACTCCATGTGGGATGATCTCCGGTGGTCTTTCAGGCTTTATATGATTTGCCGTTAAGACCCTGAAGCTAGGAATTTGGCCTTCGCTTCGTTTGCTGGCATCGCGTCTGCTGTATCGAGACGAATGTTGCGGTGGGAACTAGGGATTTTGCCGTAGCTCCGTTTGTTTGATGACGTTGCGTATGCTGTGTCGAGACGAACGTTGGGGTGACATCTCGTCTGCTGTATCGAGACGGACGTCGAGATTGTCTCTAGGTTGCTGGTGAACCGTCGAGGTTTGGAACTAGGGATTTTGCCGTGGCTCCATTCGTTTAATGGCGTTGCGTCTGCTGTGTCGAGACGAACGTTGGGGTGACATCTCGTCTGCTGTATTAAGACGGACGTCGAGGTAGTGACCATTCCATGTGGGATGATCTCCGGTGGTCTTTCAGGCTTTATATGACTTGCCGTTAAGACCCTGAAGCTAGGAATTTGGCCTTCGCTTCGTTTGCTGGCATCGCGTCCTCTGTATCGAGACGAATGTCATGGTTGTCTCTAGGTTGCTGGTGAACCGTCGAGGTTTGGAACTAGGGATTTTGCCGTGGCTCCTTTTGGTGATGTTGCGTCTGCTGTATCGAAACGAACGTCGAGTTGGTGACCACTCCATGTGGGATGATCTCCGATTGTCTTTTCGGTTTTATATGAGTTACCGTCAAGACGTTGAAGCTAGGAATTTGGCCTTCGCTTCGTTTGCTTTGGCGCGTCTGAATCCTGTTGGGGGAAGAACGCTGAGGTGACATTTCATCTGCTGTATCGAGATGATCGTCGAGGTGGTGACCACTCCGCGCTGGTGTGAGATGATCTCCGATTGTCTTTCAGGCTTTATATGACTTGCCGTCAAGACGTATGAAGCTAGGAATTTGGCCTTCGCTTCGTTTGTTTCGACCATGGGGTCTCTTGTTGACGTTGCTTCTACATCCTGCTGGACTGTGAAGGAACGCCGTTGACATCTCGTCTGCTGTAACGAGACGAATGCTGAGATGGAGTTGGGATTTTGCCATCGCTCCGCTTGATGGTGTAACATCTGTGTCCTGTTGGAATGAGGAGGCACACCGTTGTTGGTCTCCAGGCTGTAGATGTGGCCATTGAGATTTGGAACTAGGGACTTTGCCACGATTCCATTTCGTTGCGACTCTGGGGTCGTTTGTTGACGTCACGTCTGCATCTGGTTGGAGTGAGGAGAAACGCCGTTGGTGATCTCTAAGTTGTAGATATTGACGTTGAGACCCTGAAG
The DNA here is from genome assembly GCA_030015575.1 of Agapanthus africanus. Lineage (NCBI taxonomy): Eukaryota > Viridiplantae > Streptophyta > Magnoliopsida > Asparagales > Amaryllidaceae > Agapanthus > Agapanthus africanus. Next base: position 349,866,758 of record JASDDO010000004.1, read on the forward strand.
CTAGGGACCTTCCTTTGCTCCGTTTGTTGACATCGTGTCCGCAATATGGCGACAAATGTCGAGGTTGTCTCTAGGTTATCTATGAACCGTCGAGATTTGGCTTCGCTTTCTGGTGGGGCCTGTTGGGAAGGTATTGTTCCCTTTTTATCTGTGCCCCTGGATTGTATACAGGGATCGATGTGATTTTACCTGTAGGGCAAAAAGTTTCATTCTTTCATTTTTTTTTATTCTTTCCGCGATGCTCTATCATTTCAGCTTTTATATCGCGAAGGTCGCGATTGCCCAATCGTTTCGGCTATTTTTCGCGGTGCCCAATCATTTCGGCTATTTTTCTTTTTACTCGCTGCTTTTTATTGCGAGTTGCCCAACCATTTCGGCTATTTTGCATGCATACATTTTTACTTGCTGATTTTGTTTGCAAGTTGCCCCATCATTTCGGCTATTTCGTATGCATTTTTGTTTTGGGGGGCTCGTTGATTTTTTTTTTTTTTTGCGAGTAGGGGATTTGGGATCTGATACCAATCTTGGCATCAGCATCGCTGCGACTGGAATATTGTCAGGAGCGAATCATCATTTGCCGTGAAAGGACTTGGAATTTGATACCGATTTAGGCATCAGTATCGCTACAACTGGGATATTGCCAGGAGCGAATCATCATCTGCCATGAAAGGACTTGGAATTTGATACCGATTTAGGCATCAGCATCGCTACAACTGGAATATTGCCAGGAGCGAATCATCATTTGCCTCTGTCGATGCCGAACAAAGGTGGCTTAGTAAACAGGGTTAAGGGTCATGTCGGCTAAGGCTTTTGACTTCATGAGCCGTAAGGGTCTCACAAAGGTATTTCTCCCTACAAGTCGTGAGGATCTTGTAGGTGTGTTTTCCCCTTGGGAATCGTGAGGATTCCTAAGTGCATGTTCTCTTGTAAGTCGTAAGGATCTTACAAAAGGGTTTTCTCCTTATAAGTCGAGAGGACTTACAAATGTTGTTTGCTGTATAAGCATATCCCTAGTCACGGATGGGACTTTGTTAGGAAAATATTTATTCATGCCCGTGGATTGTATACAAGGGTCAATATGAGCCGCTTGTAGGGCAATATCGAAGGTTGTGGGGGCTGCTTAAGAACAGGTTAAGGTTTCTGTAACTTAAGACTTTCAAATCTTATGAGCCGTAAGGGTCCCACAAGAGAGTTCTCCTTACGAGTCGTGAGGATCTCAAAAGTGTATTTTCTCCTTAGGAATCGTGGGGATCCCTAAGTGTGTTGTTCCTTTGTGAGTCGTAAGGATCTCACGCAGGTGGTTTCTCCTTACAAGGTCGAGGGGGCCCTGTAAGTGTCTTTTGACGAGGTTGCGTCCTTTCAGGTTTTCACAAACACTCGCCGGTAGTCCTGCTGTTTTTACTCACGGAGCCCTTTCGGGTTTTCATCCATGCCCGTTTTGCTTATGGACATACCGTTTTTTTTATTATTTTTTATTTTCTTCTTCTCTTTTTTTTTTATTAACGAGGTCGCGCCCTTTCGGGTTTTCACGAACACTCGCCGGTAGCCCTGCAGTTTTTACTCACGGAGCCCTTTCGGGTTTTCATCCGTGCCCATTTTGCTTATGGACATACCGTTTTTTTGTTTTTTTTTTAATTCTTTTAATTCTTCTTATTCTTCTTATTTTTTCTAACGAGATTGCGCCTTTTCAGGTTTTCACAAACACTCGCCGGTAGCCCTGCTGTTTTTACTCACGGAGCCCTTTCGGGTTTTCATCCGTGCCCATTTTGCTTATGGATATACCGTTTATTTTTTTTTATTTTTTTTTATATTCTCGTCAGCCTGAGAATGCTGCGGTAGTAGTTTAAAAACATTTCGGTCATTTGCAAGTTTTAGGACATTGCGGTCCATCATTAGTTTAAGGACATCTCGGTCCGTTGTTAGTTTAAGGACGTTTCGGTCCGTTGTCGCCGTATTTGAGGCGAATATCTGGTTTATTGACTTTTCGGTCTATGAGTCCTTCTCCATGAATGAACATGATGCCCCCGGCGTATCCATCTTCTTCGGAGCGTGCGGTTGTGGCGGACTCACCTTCCAGTTCTCAGACAGCGCAAACTTGCCCTGTTGGTATTGGTCTTCAACCCAGTTTTTGAAGACGTAGCAGTCCTCGATCAGGTGACCTACTGTTTGGTGGTAAGGGCAATAATTAGGATTATTAACATCGCCTGGCCGCAACGGACGTTTTGGACCCGGCAGATTGATGAGTCTGTCGCACACTGCCAGCTCGAACAGTCCCCTTGTTTTATCTTGCGGAAACGAGTAAGGACGTTTCAACTTTTCCTGGAGGGGTTCCCGCTTGTTGCTTTGGCAAGCAACCGGTCTAGGGTCACCTGATTGTTGTTGAGCGCTGGCGACGAGGGCCTTTTTTACTTTTCTTTTATCCTTTTTGTTCGCTCCGTTGTTTGCGGGGCCGGGATTCTTTCCGAGTAGCATGCGATTGCATGGCTGAACGTTCTCGCAGCTTCTCAATTCCTTTATTTTTGAAATAGATTCCCCGAGGGAAGAGTTGGGGATAGCTTCTTCGTCAGAGTCGCTTCCAAAGGTGGTAATTTGCGATCCCTTGAAGTCGGCTATATGACAGTCGGCGGCGGCCCCTTTGCGCTCATATATCGCATTTTTCTGATGTCCACAAGCTTCACACTTTGTCCTGTCGAAGTGTTTCTTTTGAGCGACATACCCTTGCCACCAACAGTTAAAGGATTCGCAGTCTTCGGTAGGATGTATAATCTTCTGATGATATAAACAGAAGTTAGGGTGCATTTCTACCTCAGAGAAGGTATTTTCTTCAGAGTGCGGTAACTTCATTCCTACTGATAGAGCTTTGGCGAACCTTTTCCTCGTCTTGAATTTGCTTTTACCCGCAGTGTATGGCTTTTGATTTGACGGGAATGCTTTGGCTCTTTCCAATATGGCTATTTCACGCTCTTGATTGGCTTTTGCTTTCAGATGAATTTCATTTAGGAAGACATCGATCAACTCGTCTGATGGCTGTAGAATTTCCGGTTCGGGGTTCGCCATTGATTTCTCGGCGCAAGAAGCTTCTTTATTATCTGTCAGTGAATGAGAAATCACATGACAAGTCGCTACGTAGTCTTCGGATTCATCCGATAAGTTTTCTCCATCGTTTTCATCCTCGACGAAAGAATAAGTTGCCCCCGGCGTGTCCGTTTTCTTTGGAAAGTGTGGCTGTGGTGGGTTTACCTTCCAGTTTTCCGACAGCGCGAACTTGTCTTGCAGGTATTGACCCTCGATCCATCCCTTAAAGACGAAACAATCCTCAATCGGGTGACTTACCGTTTGGTGGTAAGGGCAATAATTGGGATTATTAAGATCGCCTGGCTGCAACGGACGTTTTGGATTCGGCAGATTAATGAGTCTGTTGCGCACTGCCAGCTCGAACAGTCTTCTCGTTTTATTCTGAGTAAACGAGTAATGACGTCCTAGCCTCTCTTCGAGGGATGGGCGTGGACGCACGTTGTTTTGGCGAACGACCGGCTTTGAGTTGCTCGACTGTTGCTGAGCGTTGGCGACGATGATCGCTTTTCCTTTCTCATTTCGGGGATCGGGTCTTGGAGGAGACGGTCTATGGCCCATCTGGTCCATTTGGGCTAATTTGTCGATCAAGGCCTGGAAGGTGGTCGGCCTGAAAAACATCATGAATTGTGAGATGGTCGCATGCGGATCGAGAATGCCCACAAACATGCCAACCGCAGGTGCCTCTTCTATGCGTTGTTCGCATTTCGACCATAGGTTTCGCCATCGTGTTGCGTATTGGACCCACGTTTCGCTTGGCCTTATTCTGGCATTTATTAGTGCTGTTATCGGGGTGCGTTCACTGGCGCTTGCAAAACGCTGAGTAAACAGCAGATCCATCTCTGCAAATGTTTTGACAGAGTCATTAGGTAGCTCCGAATACCATTCAAAGGCTATTTCTGCTAAGCTGCCGACGAATTGACGTAGCAACAATTTGTCATCGCCTCCAGTATTGCCGCATAAGGCCCTGAATTAAGCGACATGCTGATGCGGATTCCCTGTCCCTTTATATACGTGGAATTTAGGGATCGTATATCCTGGCGGGTAACTGATTTGGTCATACCAGCTCGGATACGGTCGTCCGGTCCTAAAAATTTACCCAGCCGCTTCATTCGCCTGATGAACCCGGATCTGCTGAGCTATATATTCGTCTAGGTCAACTTTGGAGATTGCCTCCTCCTTGGCTGTTGACAGAGCCGGCGGAGGATTTGACGTTTCTCCCCTGTCGTCTTCAAGGACGATCGGAGGATCTTCAGCAGGAGGGTCCGGCTGTAACATTATGCCTACCATATCTTGGAAGAGGAGCGCCATCTGTTTTATGTTAGCCGCTTGCTCTGCAGCTTCTTTGTCCCTCTTTTCGAGGACTCTGCGTAAAAAGTCAGCGTCGGTTTCTTGTTCTTGACGCTCATCCGAAGACATTTCAGAGCTTTCTTTTGGCTCAGTGAGTGTTATCATTTTCTGAAGCTTTTGTTGTTTCTCCTGGGCTTTCGTCACGGATCGGGTGAGGGGTCGGTGGCCCGTAGAAGTGCGGCTTTCCTCCTTTCCAGAAGCCATATAAACAGTGTGCACCACCATGCCCCCAGACTTGGGGCGTTTGTGTTCGGTGTCTTTGCGATTTGCCGAAGACACAGGGGCTTTTTGCGGCCTCCTTTTTTGAGTGATTGGAGTTAAGGGAGCCATTGTAGTGGGCACCCAAGTAGCTTTTGCTTTTTGTGGTTTGACAGAGTAATCCTTCCCCCGCCAAACCTTCATCTCTTTCTGTCGTCGGAGGCAGTCTTGATCGATCACCGACTCTTGGACCTGTCGCCAGACTTTGTAAATTTTAGAGGACAGCCGTTGAGGGGGCTGCTCTAGCTTCTTCTCTGGAGTATTCTCCATAGGTGAAGGAGTTCGTTTCAACATCACAGTAGGAGAGTTTCTGCGCACCGTATTCAGCAATTCAAAGTTGTTCCCGATTGGAACAGCAATATCGATCCCCACCGTTGGAGCTGGAGGAGTAAATCCAGAGGGGAAGTTTCCCCCAGCCTTCTTTACTCGGCGCCAGTGGCGACGTCGAGCATGTCGTGCTAATGGAGTTGTTTCAGCTATAGGGGTGACCTCCTCATGCCCCCCGTGTTGGTCAGAATATGCTGGTACCAGCCTTTTAAAGATCGACGTCCGTTGAACGGGGACGGCCAACCTGTTAGAAGCGGGCTTCCGAACATGGGAAGAAACCTTGGTGACTTCGCCAAGAACGGGAGCTGGGATGGCTATCCGCTTCGGGATAACGCCTTCTGGTATGGCAGGCTTCTTCATGGGCCCGATGGAGCTCTGGCCTAATCCATTAAAACCTGAAGCAGTGGAGTTGGGCGACCTATTGAGAGGGGTCGCGGCAGTGGTAAGTCGATCGAAAACCGACTTCTTTGGAGCTTCTTGCAATGTCATTGGGGCGTTGAAGCTCATTGGTGGGAGCATGGTCCCAAAAAATAGTCCAGTGGTGGCTTGAGCCACCTGCTCCACCGGCATTTTGAAAAGGGAGGCCGCTTGGGGCCCATAAGTCACTCCTCCAGTAATGACGGAGCGAGAGTTGTTGCTGCAGGCGATGCTGTTCGAAGCCATTGATCTTCTGTTTTCTGCACGGAGCAAGACACCAAATCTTAGTACCTTGGATCCACAGGCAACCACAGTAAACCGCGATTCGTTCGCGAACACGACACACGAAGTGTGGAGTGGAAAGTGGAAAAGGTCCCACCGGGCATGCCAAAATCTGTTCCCCTCCGAATGGCGGCCTTGACATGGACTGTTTCGCCTGAGATTCGGGGCAGATGCTATTTGGTTTTATCCGTCCACCTCTCCGAAGATGCCAAGTTGATTTATGGCACCGTGTATCGGAGGTTTAGACGGATGCGGCCGATGTAGCAGACTTCGTCAGATTCCCCCTCACTTGAGGGGTTTTTGATTGTGGGGACGCTCTTCCCTGCAGGCACAAGCCCCTGCAATTAATTACGCTACCGCATCGCGGTAACAACTTTCTCCTTCTCCAGAATTTCACTTCGTGTCGTGTGTGTTTGTTTTGTTTGTGGTTGCCCGTGGATTGTATACGGGGACTATTTATTTCGTCGCCCGTAGGACGTGGATTAGTCCAAATCCGTATTTTCTTAGATTTGGGTTTGGGGTTTTGGTTTAAGGATATGTTAGCCGTTTTTGAGGCTAAGATCAACTTAAACGTTTGTTAAGGATACGTTAGTCTAGTTTGAGACTAAGATCAACTTAACGGGATCGTTTAGATCCGACAAAAGAGCGTTTGGGCTCTATTGTTCCAGTTTGGGAGATTCATAGTCCAATTTGGGACTAAAGTCTGTTTGGAGGATACGTTAGCCATTTTTGAGGCTAAGATCGACTCAAACGCTTGTTAAGGATACGTTAGTCCAGTTTGAGACTAAGATCAACTTAACGGGACCGTTTAGATCCGACAAAAGAGCATTTGGGCTCTATTGTGCCAGTTTAGGGACGTGGTGGTCCATAGCATTTATGGACGTCGGGACCCGTCACCTCTCTGACGACGTTGAAGGATTACAACGTCAGATATCAGAGGAGTTCAGAGATGTACCCTTGAACCAAGGTTGGTTGGGAGACCTGTAGTCCAATTTGGGACTAAAGTCTGTTTGAGGGTTTAAAGATACGTTAGCCGTATTTGAGGCTAAGATCAACTTAAACATATGTTAAGGATTCGTTAGTCTAGTTTGAGACTAAGATCGACTTAACGGGATCGTTTAGATCCGACAAAAGAGCGTTTGGACTCTATTGTTCCAGTTTAGGGACATGGTGGTCCATTGCCAGTTTAGGGACATGAGGGTCCATGTTCCAGTTTAGGGACATAGTGGTCCATCGCCAGTTTAGGGACGTGGTGGTCCATATTAGTTTAGGGACGTCTCGGTCCGATATTAGTTTAGGGACGTCTCGGTCCGATATTAGTTTAAGGACGTCTCGGTCCGATATTAGTTTAAGGACGTTTCGGTCCACGAGTTTAAGGACCCCGCAGTCCATATTGACGTATGTGGTCGTCGGGACCCGTCACCTCTCTGACATCGATGAATGATTACAACGACATGTGTCAGAGGAGCTCGGAGATGTACCCTCGAACCGGATATAAATTGATTTGAGAGAGAGAGCAATTGTGCTCAGTCAATTTAATTTGAGGACTTACGGCCACGATTGGGCTAAGTCCAGTTCAGAATATTCAACACTTTTATTTGTTTTTTGGCCTATTAGGCCTGTGCTAGGGCTTGGCCCATTCTTAATAATGCATAGCATTAAATCTTGGTCTATGTTGGACCTTTATTTAGGCTCTACCCCTTTTAAGATAATGCATTGCATTATTTATTATTTTGTTTGGGCTCTGCCCATTTATAAATGATGCAGAGCATCAATTTTGTTTGGGCTCTGCCCTCTATAAAATGATGCAGAGCATCAATTTCATTTGGGCCCTCCCTTTTATTACTCTGCAATTTAATTTGGGCCTGGCCCTTCAAGCAATGCATTGCATTGAGAATCTTCAAGAAACAGAAGTGCAGAGCACTTTTTAATCCTTTGATCTAAAGAAAAACAAGTTTTTTCTTCTTTTCTTGTTTTTTCCTTATTTCAGAGAACCAAGGGTTCATAACAAGTGCAAGGCACTACTTTTTTTATTTTATTTACTTATTTATTTATTTATTGAAGATCCATGATCTTGTTCTTAGATCAATGATCTGTTGCCAAGAGAATTTTCTCTTTTAAAGGTTTTACCTTTTTTTTGTGTTCTTCCAGAATTCTCAAGAGTTCTCTTTCTCTCCTCTTTCTTTTAGCAAGATGTTGATGCCCCTTTGAAATGAGGTCTGGGGTCCTTTTTATAGTGCTCACAAATTAGTTAGATTTGTTACAGAGATCTTTCTCTGAGTGATTTGGGGAATTTTCCCCACCGTTGGATCTTTGATCCAAAGGCCCCTGCCTTATACAAGAAAATCTTCTTGTTTCAACAAGATTTAATCTGTTTTGCGCAACTCCCCCGGTGAGTGACACGTGTCGCACAATGAAGCGCTTGCGCAACTGCTCTTGCGCAACTGCGCAGACACGTGCCGTGCAGCGGTGCGCTTGCGCAGTCGTGCTTGCGCAACTGCGCAGACTTGCGCAACAGTGTTCGCGCAACTGCGCAGACACGTGTCGCGCGGCGGTGGGCTTGCGCAATCGTGCTTGCGCAACTGCGCAGACACGTGTCTCGCGGCGGTGCGCTTGCGCAGTCGTGCGTGCGCAACTGCGCAGACACGTGTCGCTTTGCGCAGACACGTGTCGCGCAGCGGTGCGCTTGCGCAACAGTGTTCGCGCAACTGCGCAGACACGTGTCGCGCAGCGGTGCGCTTGCGCAACTGAGCGTTGCTTTTGTTTTTTAAAGAGCCTTGCTCTGATTGGATACACTGCCTTGGGCGTTGCGCTGTCGTCTGCGCCTGACACGTGGCGCATTGCGCACAGCGTAAAGAATCTGAAACGTTGCTTCATTTATTAAAGTTTAAATTTTCAAAGCAAAGCTTTGCTCTGATTGTGGGAAGATGAAGCGTTGCTTCATCTCCCGCCTTGGAATTTGAACAGAGCTTTGTTCTGATTGCGGTAAGCAGGGTTATTCGCCTTTAGGCAAAACGAGTAGAGGTCGCATGGTTTTGCGACAGGGTTCGTTCACATCCGCGCACTTGTGCACGTTTAGTATCCGGACAGCTTATACTAGCGGGCTTTGGTTTAAGCCAGATCCTAGTATATGTTTTGGGATTGGTTTTATCTCATTGTATTCGTGTTCCTCGGAACACGGATACGGGTGTGTATGCACAGTTGACTGAGACAGAGACAGGATTTTCATTTGGGTTAATGACCGTTGTCATTTTCTTAACCCTAATGTTTATGTGTGAAATATGATTTATTAATATTAGTTAATTATAATTGTGTTATGGTTATGGTTGTTGACCATTTGACTTTGCTTGACTTGTTGACTAGGTTGACAAGTTGACCATCATCATTTCATATGAAAGATGCTCTTTGATCCTTGCAAAAGTAATTAATGTGAAATGATAATGGTCATTTCAAGATTAACCATTACAATTATCTTCAGCTAATTATTTATTTATCATAATTCACATATATGTGAGAAGGTTGGTTTATTCTTCTCATTCTATCATTCACATTCTCTCTCCTCCTCTTCCTCTCTCTCTAGGGTTTATTCTTCTCATTCTATCATTCACATTCTCTCTCCTCCTCTTCCTCTCTCTCTAGCTCTCCCCTCTCATGAGTTGAGAACCATTTGAGCTTGAGATAAAACCTTCAAAATTACTCTCTACTCTTTCTAAGGTCCTAGGTTTAGCACACCAAGCACCTTAGTTACTTCTAGTTTGAGGTTGGAGCCAAAGGTAGAGGCTCTCGGATGGATCTTTCTTCGGCAAGAGAAGACGACAAGGAGAATCCGTTCTTTCCACTCCAAGGAGCAAGAAGAGAAGGACTTGAAGACCTAGGTATAACCCCTTAACCGAGTAGCTAACTCTTTTAGCTTATTAGTTAGTTTTTGTTTAGCAAAGATCCCTCCTTTAGCTAGTCCATGTTGCCTAGTGTTGTAAAAATCGAATTTTTCATAACTTTTCCGCCTCCCCGTAAGCACCGGGGTGGGCAACGTGGACTTACAGTACACACAGCCGATATCACCTTCGGCGATGAAGACCTTCTCCTTAGGACGTATGAGCACAACCGTCCCCTATATATCTCAGGATACTGCTACGATATAAAGATAGGCAAAATCCTAGTCGACAATGGGTCTTCCATCAATCTCCTCAACGTGCGAGTGTTGAAGGAAATCTGCATGAGCGTTCAACACCTCGCTCATGATAAGATCACCATCTCCGGATTCGACTCCCAGTCATCACGGACCCTCGGGTCTGTAATACTGACGCTGCGCTTCGGGCTGCTTGTCACAGACATTAAATTTCACGCCATTGACGCCAAGACATGCTACACCGCTTTGCTCGGTCGTCCTTGGTTACACGAGTACAACATCATCCCTTCTACGCAACATCAGTGTATGAAGTATTTCAAGGATGGTCTTGAGTATACCGTGACAGGAGAGCTGAATCCATTCTCCTTGAACGAAGTCCGCAAGTACGAAGATGCAAAATACTTCTTGCCAGATTTCGAAGACACGGAGAGATGTCGCAAACCGGAGAACAAAGCTGTCGCCACCATTCCTGTCTTCGGGAGTGATACTGAAGAAGAAGAAGAGATAGTTTACTCTGAGCCGTCTCGACGCAAAAACCCGGGACCGTCCGCCCCCATATTGATCTTCGGAAGCGACTCGGAAGATGAGGTTAATGCTGTGTTCTCCAGCCGGCCGTCAATACCAGCATTCCCTGGTGATAATCAGAGTTTGCAAATTACCATGATTCCGCGGGAGCACTACAAAGATCTCGACGCACTTGAAACTTACGGTGTGCAAGACCTGCAGACATTTTACGTTCCTCCCGTGCGAAAAGGTGAAAAGGCGATCCTATTCTATCGGTCCACCGAAACAAGAGTGGAGAAAGAAATCTGGCACGGCGCGAATTCTACACTTGACAGGCTCCAACCCATCCGTTTGCCCAGGTATTACACGAACGGACTAAAAAGGCTGTTGAAGCGCCAAGGGGTACCCTTCAAATAGACTATTCGACAAGCTCGGTTCTACAACAGGATTTGGGATGTCCCTGGGGCTCATCACAAGTTGCCCAACGGGAGAATGGAAACGCTTGGGCTTGGATATGTGAAATCCGGGAAACGGGAATGAGTCCATGGTAGCTACGCCATATATAACTTCGATGAAGAAGAGGATGCCCTGTCAGAAAACGCCGACCCCATACCAAAACTAGATCCTGCAATCAAAATGCCGAGTCCGTCATTTGAAGAACGAATGGACAAGCTTATCAGGAAAGCGGGTCAAAAAGCTCGAGACGACCATAACCGCGAAATGGCTATCTACGAGAAAGCCAGGACGCAACGCCTTCTTCAACAGGCTGCGAAAGATGAAAATGCTCCTCCCTGTCAACCTGTTGTGCGAAAGGCCCGACACAGAAGCAGAAACAAGTCTAAAAGCGAAAAAGGCATTCAACAACGACAAAGCGGGAACAAGAAGCCACGCAGTCGGGAATCGAGCAGTCCGGATTTGTCCCTCATGAAGAAGATGAGTCGAGCATACTCTTTTCCTCAAGACAAGACAAAGAAGATACTTGACCTCACTGTAAAACATCAAATGATTACACTTCCGGAGTCCAACCACCCCGAGCAAGCGAGCGAAGTCTCTCACCCAAACTATTGTGCTTATCACCGAGTAATAGGCCATTCTCTTGAAGATTGCTTCACCTTCAAGAATTGGGTCGAAGATCAGTATCAGCTCGGCAAGTTCGCTCTGTCTAACAGCTGGAGGGTAACGCCGCCACAGAAGCACGAACCAAAAGCCGCGCATACAGCGAGGATAGACCCAGATCTACATCGGTCCTGGAAGCGTACTCGTACTTGTCATATGATAACGATATCAAAAGAAGAGCCCGAGGATATGGATGACCTTCCCTGGTGCTTCGAAAACAATAATGGCGAGGTGATTACAGAATTCCCGTCGGCGCCGAAAGAGCTGGAAGCTGGAATCCATACCACTGCAGATGACCTCAAGAAAATTGATCTGGGGACGACAAGCGACCCGCGGCCGACATTCGTCAGCGAATTGCTGCCTGAAGAAAAGGTGGCTGCACTAAAAGACGTGCTTATGCAGTATAGAGATTGCTTCGCATGGAATTATTCCGAAATGCCAGGACTGGATCCAGAGATTGCTGTCCACAAACTGACGATATCTCCGGACGTCAAGCCAGTCAAACAGGCGCCGAGAAGAATGCGGCTCGAGCTTGAGATGAGCATCAACGCCGAAGTCAAGAAGCTGATCGATTCTGGGTTTATCCAAGAAGTTCAATATCCTGACCGGATCGCCAACATCGTCCCGGTAATGAAGAAAAATGGGACAGTGCGCATATGCGTGGACTTCCGGGATCTCAATAAAGCTTGCCCGAAGGACGATTTCCCAGTACCGGTAACCGAGCTGATGATAGATAACACGTCCGCTCACGAGGTTTTCTCTTTCATGGACGGCTCATCAGGGTACAATCAGACAAAGATGCACCCCGAAGACCAGAAGCATACCGCTTTTCGGACCCCTCTGGGAATATTCTGCTACAAGGTGATGCCCTTCGGTCTAAAGAACGCCAGTGCCACCTATCAAAGGGCCATGACGAAAATCTTCGATGACCTCATACATGAAATCGTCGAATGCTATATCGACGACCACGTCGTGAAAAGCAAATCATACGAGGAACATCTCGAGCATCTGAAGACCGTATTTCAACGCCTTCGGCAATACAACTTGAAGATGAACCCTCTCAAATGCGCGTTCGGGGTGTCCTCAGGCAAATTCCTAGGATTCATTGTCCGGCACCGAGGCATTGAGATAGATCCGTCGAAGATCAAGGCGATCATGGAAATGCCACCACCAAGGACTCTCAAACAATTGCAGTCTCTCCAGGGGAAGCTCGCGTACATCCGGCGATTTATACCCAACCTTTCAGGCAAATGCCGCCCCTACAGTCACCAGATGAAGAAGGGAACCCCGTTCGTCTGGGATCACAAATGCCAAGGCGCGCTGGACGAGATCAAGCAATACCTGTAGAACCCGCCGGTGTTGGCTGCTCCGGTCAAGGGAAAGCCCCTCATTCTTTATACAACCGCCCTCGAAGGTTCCTTAGGCGCATTATGGGCGCAAGAGAACGATCAAGGGAAAGAAAGAGCACTCTACTACTTAAGTCGAGTTCTACTGGGGGCAGAAAGCAACTATTCCCCCATCGAAAAACACTGCCTGGCATTGATCTTTGTGATAACCAAGCTCAGGCACTATGCGTTGGCGCACGAAGTCCGTCTCATATCGAAAGTGGACCCCCTTAAATATTTGATGTCGAAGGCCATATTGACGGGACGACTCGCTAAATGGGCCCTACTCTTGATGGAGTTCTCGATAACCTATCAGCCTCTCAAGGCAGTGAAAGGCCAGGCCATTGCCGACTTCCTCGCTGAACATCCGATACCTGCCGATTCTCCTCTGAATTGCGATCTGCCAGACGAACATGCGTTTGACGCGATCGACGGTGGTGATACCCGATGGGAGCTTTATTTCGATGGAGCGTCTTCCATGAAGAAGCGCAAACAAAACACACCTATAATCAAATCGGGGGTAGGTCTCATCTTTGTAACTCCACAAGGGGGGATAATGCGCTTTGCATTCTTCTTGACAGAGCCGAGGACGAACAACGAGGCTGAATACGAAGCTTTGATAGCAGGCCTCGAGATCGCCATCGACACGGGAATTGAAAACCTCCTTATATACAGAGATTCCCAACTGGTCATCAGTCAAGTAAACGACGATTACCAAACATGCAAGCCAGAGCTGGTAAAGTATGGCGAGAGAGTACAGCGACTGCTGACTCAAATCCCCTCCTACACCTTGGAAAGCATGCCGCGTGCCGAAAATAGCAAAGCGGATGCATTAGCCAAGCTTGCTAAAGAACTAGCCGACGAGAACCTCGATGACGTAAGAATCGTGGTACAAAGCCGTCGAGTATTTGCCCCTGCAGAAATATCTCCGGAGTCACCCGAAGAAAGGGGAGCAACTGAGCAGACGGCCCTGCAAATAAATGACTAAGAGAAGGTTGAAGATTGGAGAGAAGTCTTCATAGACTACTTCGAATCCCGTCGAACGCCTGAAGATGCGTCCTCAAGACATCAGCTTGTGAAACGAGCTCTGTCCTTCGCCTTCGTCAATAATACTCTGTACAAGAGGTCATTTGACTCTCTGTGGTTGAGGTGCCTGGGACCCGACGAAGCGAAAAGAGTCGTTCAGGAAGTTCACGACGGACTCTACGGTTCTCACCAAGCAGGCCCGAAGATGAAATTGAAAATTAAACGGATGGGCTACTACTGGCCAACGATGATTCAGGACTGCCTTGAATATGCGAAGCAATGCCACTCATGCCAAATCCATGGGGACTTCATCCTTCAGCATCCAAATCCACTACATCCAACGGTGGCTAGCTGGCCGTTCGAAATGTGGGGGACTGACATAATCGGCCCCATCCAACCAGCATCATCCAGGGGACATCGTTTCATCCTTGCGATGACTGATTACTTCTCCAAATGGACAGAAGCAGTACTATTAAGGGAAGTGAAGACGGAAAATATTCTCCATTTCTTCAAGACGCACGTCATTTATCGGTTTGGAACTCCGCGACGGATCATTTCCGATAACGGGCCAGCCTACAGAAGCCACAAGATTAGTCGCTTCGCGCAGCAACACAACATAGACTGGAGATATTCCTCAGTTTATAATCCGCGAGCTAACGGCCTAGCTGAGGCTTTCAACAAAACCTTGACAAAGATCGTGAAGAAGACGATGTCCCGAAACAAAAAGGACTGGCACGAGAGGCTGCAAGAAGCTCTTTGGGCGTATCGGACTACGTTCAGGACAGCCACGAACACAACGCCATACGCGTTGGTATTCGGTACGGAAACGGTACTCCCCCTCGAGATAGAGCTACCTTCTCTACGAGTGGCAGTCCACTACGAGCTGACGGACGAAAAAAATGCTCACCTTCGGCTTGAGGAGCTTGACGCCCTTGATGAAACCCGGCTCATAGCGCAACAAAATTTGGAGGCTTACAAAGCAAAGATGACGCGCTCATATGAAAGATTGACCAGGCCGAGGACATTCCGCCAAGGCGAACTGGTGCTGGTGGTCAAAAGACCTATGATCCCCAATCGTGCCAAGCGGGGAAAATTCGAGCCGAACTATGAAGGCCCGTACATAATAGACAGGGTCTACCAGGGTGGAGCGTATCTGCTCATGGATATGCACGGTGAAAGACCTTTCAGACCAATAAACGGTCGCTTCCTGAAGAAATACTACGCTTGACGGGTTAAGGCCTGGGTCAATGATAAATGACGACGACCATGTCCGCTCGCTATCTTCCTAAGCCCGAACTCTAAGTAGTAACCGGCCTTCTTCAACGACGGACCGAAATGTCCTTAAACTAACGACGGACCGAAACGTCCTTAAATTAATAACGGGCCGAAACGTCCTTAAACTAACAATGAACCACTATGTCCTAAAACTGGCTGTTGACCGAGATGTCGATAAACTACGGTGGATTGCAGCATCTTAAAGCCGATACAAAAAAAATATATAAAAAAGGAAAAAAATATAATAAAATAAAAGACAGTATGTCCATAAGCGAAATGGGCATGGATGAAAACCCGAAAGGGATCCGTGAGTAAAAACAGCAGGGCTACCAGCGAGTGTTTGTGAAAACCCGAAAGGGCGCAACCTCGTTAAAGGGCACTTGCAGGGTCCTCACGACCTTGTAATGAGAAACCACCCGCGTGAGATCCTTACGAATCACAAGGGAACAACACACTTAG
Organism: Agapanthus africanus; assembly: GCA_030015575.1. Classification (NCBI taxonomy): domain Eukaryota; kingdom Viridiplantae; phylum Streptophyta; class Magnoliopsida; order Asparagales; family Amaryllidaceae; genus Agapanthus; species Agapanthus africanus. The sequence continues at coordinate 349,882,358 of JASDDO010000004.1, forward strand.
GAGTCCTTACGATTCCTAAGGAGAAATTACACTTGCGAGATCCTCACGACTCGTAAGGAGAACTCTCTTATGGGACCCTCACGGCTCATAAGACTTGAAAGTCTTAAGTTACAGAGACCTGAACCTGTTCTTAAGCAACCCCCACAAACTTCGATATTGCCCTACAAGTGGCTCAATACTGACCCTTGTATACAATCCACGGGCGCGAATAAACATTTCCCTAACCAAGTCCCATCCGTGACTAGGGATTTGTTCATATGGCGAACAACCCTTGTAAGTCCTCTCGACTTATAAGGAGAAAACCCTTTTGTAAGATCCTTACGACTTGCAAGAGGACATGCACTTAGGAATCCTCACGATTCCCAAGGAGAAAACACACCTGCAAGATCCTCACGACTTGTAGAGAGAAATACTTTTGTGAGACCCTTACGGCTCATGAAGTCAAAAGCCTTAGTCGACAGGACCCTTAACCCTGTTTACTAAGCCATCTTTGTTCAACATCGACAAAGGCAAATGATGATTCGCTCCTGGCGATATCCCAGTTGTAGCGGTGCCGACGCCGAAATCGGTGTCTAATCCAAACCTTGGGGCGAAAAGCCAGTAAGCCACACATGCATGCGAAATAGCCGAAATGATGGGGCAACTTGCGACAAAAGCAGCAAGTAAAAATGTATGCATGAAAAATAGCCGAAATGATTGGGCAACTCGCAATAAAAAGCAGCGAGTAAAAATAAAACAAATAGCCGAAATGATTGGGCACCGCGAAAAATAGCCGAAATGATGGGGCAATCGCGACCTTCGCGATGTAAAAGCTGAAATGATAGAGCATCGCAGAAAAAGAAATAAAACAAAAAAAATGAAATTTATGCCCTATAGGTGATGTTAAATCTATCCCTGTATACAATCCAGGGGCGCAAACAAAGAAGGGATCATACTCCTCCCCCAGGTTTCATCATAAGAAACCAAATCTCGACGGGCCACAGGTGATCTAGAAATCGTCTCAACGCTCGTCTTGTAACAACGGACACAACTTCAAGCGAAGCGGAACAGCGGCAACTCCCAGTTTCATGGCTCGGCGATATACAGATCACCAAGAGTCAAACCCTCATTCCGTGAAATGCGGATACAATCAGCAAAATTCCTGGTCATGTGTAACGCGGATAACGTCACTCTTCGACCCCGTGGAAAACGTCCAGAGCGGATCCTGGTCCTCGCAGAGCACGGCAGTGAACCCGTGTGAAGCATCCAGAGAGGAGCCTAGTCCTCGCCAAGCACGGCAGTGAACCCGTGTGAAGCATCTAGTGCAAAATTCCTGGTCACGTGGAACGCGGATAACGTCACTCTTCGACCCCGTGGAAAACGTCCAGAGCGGATCCTGGTCCTCGTAGAGCACGGCAGTGAACCCGTGTGAAGCATCCAGAGCGGAGCCTATTCCTCACCAAGCACGGCAGTGAACCCGTGTGAAGCATCTAGTGCAAAATTCCTGGTCACGTGGAACGCGGATAACGTCACTCTTCGACCCCGTGGAAAACGTCCAGAGTGGATCCTGGTCCTCGCAGAGCACGGCAGTGAACCCGTGTGAAGCATCCAGAGCGGAGCCTAGTCCTCGCCAAGCACGGCAGTGAACCCGTGCGAAGCATCTAGTGCAAAATTCCTGGTCACGTGGAACGCGGATAACGTCACTCTTCGACCCCGTGGAAAACGTCCAGAGCGGATCCTGGTCCTCGCAGAGCACGGCAGTGAACCCGTGTGAAGCATCCAGAGCGGAGCCTAGTCCTCACCAAGCACGGCAGTGAACCCGTGTGAAGCATCTAGTGCAAAATTCCTAGTCACGTGGAACGCGGATAACGTCACTCTTCGACCCCGTGGAAAACGTCCAGAGTGGATCCTGGTCCTCGCAGAGCACGGCAGTGAACCCGTGTGAAGCATCCAGAGCGGAGCCTAGTCCTCGCCAAGCACGGCAGTGAACCCGTGTGAAGCATCTAGTGCAAAATTCCTGGTCACATGGAACGCGGATAACGTCACTCTTTGACCCCGTAGAAAACGTCCAGAGCGGATCCTGGTCCTCGCAGAGCACGGCAGTGAACCCGTGTAAAGCATCCAGAGCGGAGCCTTGTCCTCGCCGAACACGGCAGTGAACCCGTGTGAAGCATCTAGTGAAAAATTCCTGGTCATGTGGAACGCGGATTACGTCACTCTTTGACCCCGCGGAAAACGCCCAGAGCGGAGCCTGGTCCTCGCCAAGCACGGCAGTGAACCCGTGTGAAGCATCCAGAGCAAACACCGGATTGTGGAGTCCTTAAAATCCACAGACTATGACGTCCTTAACCTCGACCGTAATGTCTTAAAACTAACGATCAACCATGATGATTCTAGACTGATTTTACCTTGGTTAAAGGGTACATCTCTTCACTCCTTTGATATTTGGCGTTGTAATTCCTCAACGTCTTCAAAGAGGTGACGGGTCCCAATAACCACGCGTTCATGGACTGTGGAGTCCTTAAATCCACGGACTATGAGGTCCTTAACCTTGACCGAGATGTCTTAAAACAAACATCGGACTATGGAGTCCTTGAATCCACGGACTATGAGGTCCTTAACCTTGACCGAGATGTCTTAAAACTAACATCGGACTGTGGAATCCTTAAATCCACGGACTATGACGTCCTTAACCTTGATCGAGATGTCTTAAAACTAACATCGGACTGTGGAGTCCTTAAATCCACGGACTATGAGGTCCTTAACCTTGACCGAGATGTCTTAAAACTAATATCGGACTGTGGAGTCCTTAAATCCACGGACCATGAGGCCCTTAACCTTGACCGGGATGGCTTAAAACTAACATCGGACTGTGGAGTCCTTAAATCCACGGACTATGACGTCCTTAACCTTGATCGTGATGTCTTAAAACTAACATCGGACTGTGGAGTCCTTAAAATCCACGGACTATGACGTCCTTAACCTTGACCGTGATGTCTTAAAACTAACATTGGACTGTGGAGTCCTTAAATCCACGGACTATGGCGTCCTTAACCTTGACCGTGATGTTTTAAAACTAATATCGGACTGTGGAGTCCTTAAATCCACGGACTATGACGTCCTTAACCTTGACCGTGATGTCTTAAAACTAACGCCGGACTGTGGAGTCCTTAAACCCACGGACTATGAGGTCCTTAACCTTGACCGTGATGTCTTTAAACTACGGTACCCTGGAGAACATCCTAAAGCAACACCTGACCCCGTGGAATACGGATAAGGGTGACCGCACCCAGCACTTGCGGGTCCTCACTACCTGCAAGGAAGAAAACTCTCTTGTGAGATCCTTACGACTCCCAAGGGAAAACCCGCTTAAGAATCCTCACGATTCTTAAGAAGAACTTACACCTACGGGATCCTTTCGACCTGTAGGGAGAAAAACTCTTTATGAGACCCTCACGGCTCATAAAGCTCAAAAGTCTTAGGAGGCAGATCTTAATCCTGAATCCTAAGCCATCGCTGCCCTGCAAGAAGACCTAGATAAATTATCCGCAGAACACATTCAAAGGGACACACCATTGAGAAGAAAAATATGTTTTTTATTCATAAACCAAAATGGATATAAAGTACAATCCGTAAAAGAACAAAAAAATATATACTCTCATTCAGGGGTATGTACAAAAGAAGAAAAAAAGGGATATATAATTCTTCAGGCCGGCGGGCGATTTAGCAGCTTGGTCAGCCTATCCTTCTTTCGCTGGGCCACGCCTTCGTGATTCAGTATCGTCAGAAGACGGGCCTCTGCCTGAGCCTGCTGGGCCTGATATAAGGCAAGCCGACCTTCGAGCTCCTTCTCGGTAGCTTTATGGGCCTCGACTCTTTCGCAAGTAAACTCGGCGGCCTTATCGATGGTCACTACCTCCTTGATGGCCTCTTGAAGCACTCGCCAGAGTTCATACGCTTTGTTGGCCTTGGCAGTAAGATTAGCTTGAAGCTCGTTCAGCGCCTTAGAAGCCAGCCCCCTCTCCGAGAATTTGCGGCCGAGCCTCTTCTCGCACGACACCATGTTCGCCGCACACCGCTCAATCAAACCCCGCAAGCCCGCTTTCGTAGCCACAGCCTCCGAGGAAAGACATGTACACTCAAGCACGTGCAGACAAGCTTCCACCTGACGGCAAAACTCAACCCAGACTTGCACCATGGCCTCGCTATGATAGACAACAAGAAAGGGAAGAGAACCGTTAGCTTCAGCAACAAACACTTCGGCTGTGATTACACTGCCTGCACGAAGCTCCTCGATCACGGATGACAAGGAGTCAAGGCTTAATTTCGCCAGACGGTCTGAGGCTCGCAAAGCATAAGGACCGGGCGGCATGGCGATGCGCGACTCCAGCATTGTGAGAACTGGCAGGGCTGTTCAGATTTATAAAAGATCAGTAAAACTCTTAAGCAAAGGAACAAGTGGGACCATATTGAGACGTCACTTACCCACAGTCATGCAAGAGGGAGCGGAAGGCTCCCCTGGACCCTCGAGAATCTCATCCTCGTCATCGGCCTCCAGAACTGTAAAGGACGTCAATGTCATTTCGCAAAATAGCGACAATGCTATAATAAAAAATAGCGAACGACGCTAACCTTGCCCAGAGGAAAGGACGATGCGCTGAGGGGAGATCGCCTGCGGAGCCGCTATCTCCAATAGACGCTGAAACGATTGCCGGGGAGACAAATCAGCGATAGAAGCCGCCAGCTCGCGCAATTCTGGGAAAGCAAAAGAGTTTAGACGACAGAAAAAATTGCTAATTTAAAATGTTGAAGGTTACCTTCAACGCTCCCATTCTGAGTCGGGGGGATGGCGGCTTCAACGGCCTCCGCCGTTATCTCCGGCTCTAGCAAAGGGAGAGTAGTTCCGGCTACCTCTCCTCCAGCCTCTGGGCCGCCCTCAGGGAGAATCGGTGGGACGGCAGCCCCCAAAGGAGCCTCTTCCAAAGGAACAAGCGCTCCGTGATCAACAACCGCCACAGGAGGCTCTATCGTGAGAAGCGCAGCGTCATCAACCCCCTCCACATCGAGCAATGCTTCATTGGGGACGTCAACAGGATTTATCTTCAGCAAGCCCGTAGGGACCTCCCCCATGGCTGAAGACTCTGCACAATTCACGCAAGAATAAGGATACATGCAGGGATAAACAATCTGAAATACTACAAAAAAAGTATAGGAACATACCAATGCGTAGGGAAGCCTTCAATATGGATTCTTCTAGCCGATGCTCCTTCTCAAGGAGGTGTGCTCGCCAGGGTTCAAGGGTGGACTCATGGCCGCCTGTCCACAAGGAAAGCGCATCCGCGGCATCCTCCGAAGCAGCCTGCTTAAGGGCCCTTTCTCCCCACTCCTCCAAAGGGCCAATGAACCGCCGCCGTATCCACGAAGGATCTTCATAAAAGATGACGGCGGGATAAGGCCTCTTCGGGATCCTTACCTTCTCAGCTTCAAACTGCGAGCGTCTTATAGTCTCAGCCAATTGTGTGGCTTCCTCAGCAGATGAACCTGGGAAAAGAAGACCATCGTCCAGCGATGTCATGGATATGGGTTCGTCTTGAACGACAGGTTCGGATCCTTCTGAAAGATCGAGCAGATGGGCGACCGTTTTCTTCCTCCTTTTTGGCCCGGAACTGATGCCAGAAGAAGCTCGCTTCTTTTCCCGTGGAGCCTTGGCACGACGCCGACCCACCTCACCTTCAACACCCTCGTTTGGCGGTGCTACCGAGGACGACACCGCCATTGTCGACGCCGCGGGTGGTGGTGCTGCAAGTGGAGCCCGATTAGCTCGCGATCGGGTGCCCAAAGGCATGCCGACTGTTGGGGTGAGGTCTACTCCCGACTCTCCCGGGATAAGCGCAACACCGGTGTCCCTTAGGGGAAAGCGGACCGGGGCGCGCGGTCGCAACGTAGCTCCTGTGTCAAGAACCTGAGTAGGAGCACCATGTCCAAGGAGCATCCTTCTCTCCTCCACAATAATCGGGTTGACCCGATGAAGGTACCAGCCCATAAACGACCCCACGCACCGGGGAAGATGGTCAGCTTCAGGGACCATGAAGTGGGAGCCGGTGTTCAACCTTACGAAATGATGAGCGGCATCGCGAACGGCATCAAGTGAAGAGACCAGCGCAACTATGAAATCCTCGAAAGGAACGCCCTGGTCGTATCCAAGTTGCCGGGCGAAGCGATGCGGGTTGTACCGCATGAAAAGAGCCGCACTGTCCTGGCGAAATACCAAATAGCCTGGTCTAATTGCATACAAGTGCGCGGCCTCTCGGGGCCTCAAAGAAGGTACGTTGTCTTTTGACCGGTCCCAGAGTTGTTGAACTGGACCTGAGGGAGAAGATAAAACCCGGTCGGTAAACACCAATCCGCCAGCAGTAGCATAAGGGGCAATCAACGCCCGAATGGCCCCAAATTGAGTTGGATCGGAGGTGGAAGCATTCACCAATCGCATAAGTCGCAGGAAGGTGTAGGCGTCGTAAAATGCGGGCCTCTAATGCATAGCGAAAGCATCCAACACGTGCATTTCGATCCAAGACGTGAAGTAATGAAGCGAAAAGTTTACTACATCTACGCCAGGAGTAGAGGTATTAGCCGCAGCGCCCAACCCGTGATAAAGATGCGCCAAAGCCGGGATGCCGACAGCCAGCCGTGTCCCCTCAGCTATACGATGGGCCAGATAGATAACCGAGACTCTCATAAAGAGGCGATGCATGGGGATAACGAACCAGCTGAGCCAGACGCTGACGAAGCCCACGAAGAACGTCTCCTCATCCATGCCAGGAGCTGCAATGGATTCGAAAGACACCGGCGACATAATGGGGATGTAATACTATGGTAAATCCGATTCCTCGGTCGGCAGCGTCTTCGGGCCAAACCCGAAGGGGTCATTAATATGCGCAAACTTCGGAGCCGTCTTCGACAGGACATCCACGCGAAGGAAGCAAGCGATGAAGCTCTTAAAAGTGACTCCTTGCTCCTCAGATTCCGTGAACAGCCGGTCAAAAATACCCAGCGCCTTGATCAAACTTGAACGCTTGTGGCAAACGGCGTTCTCACTAGACAAGCCGTCAGTAATTGCGGGCTCGGGCTCAAAAACATACTCATTAGGAGGCAGCAGCTCCTCATACAGTGTACCCCTGATTGGCAGCCCCGAGATCTCGCGAAATTCTTCCAGAGAGATCGAAACCCCGCGGTCCCCTAAAGAAAAGTGTTGGTGGGGAGATTCCACTGGTTCAAGAACGCCTTAACCCACCAGACATGCGGGGATTGGTAGTGGAAGAGCGACGCATACATTGCCTGGTAGAGCCCGACCTTCTGCAGCCGCGCGCGATGGGCGGACAGGATGTAACAGCCCAGAGGAGGTATCCCGTAGGGTGTCAAGGGGTGAGCCCTATCTTGTAGATTTGTCCCCATGGTTGGGCCTCACCCTGACAAATACGCCGCCCCAGAATATCTATAGCTGGGATCGGATGATTCGGGATACCCGTCGTCGAAGGCTCGAGCCGCCCCATCGGAGTCCAATTCGGCATCTCCACAGCAAAGACTGTCCTTGGTGGGTCCATTGGCAGAAACGGAAAGGTGGGCTCCGTTGGTACTTCACAAAGAAAGCTTCGACGTCCACAGATAATATGACCGTACCAGGTCCCCCACAAAAGCAAGTTGGTACAGGTCGGGTCATGGGTCTTGATCATCGCCGTCGCTTCCTCATCAGATGGTGATTGGGGATAGGCGGCCTCCGAGCGAGCGAAAGGAAAATACGGAACAGACGTCATCGCACCTGCAATAAAATAAGGGGAAACTGTTAAGGCAAAACCAACAGTGATTATAGATATATATATATACAAGGGAAAAGAAAGGGACAGCAGACTCTTTTTATGGGACCATTGGCTACAAAACACATGGGCCCCACAGAATCAGGTTGACGGCTCGTTAATAATGAGGCCAAGCAATTATGATGAGACAAAGGGAATATTCTCATTAAATAGGCAGTGGGTTTCAAGTGACCCTATACACTCCCTTAAAAGAAAAATCCATCTTGGGCTCTGTGATGAATCAAACAGAATCAAGGGAATTAAATTCCCAAAGACCAACAGTGCAAACTGTTTTTGGAATGTGAAGAAGATGATTCAAGGCAAGAAAACCCATGAAGTTCTCTAGGAAGAACTTAGTTCTTCAGAGGAATTAAATTCCTTCTTGAAAAAGGGAATTAAATTCCTAGAAATTTTGTTTCAGAGCCAGAGCTCCTTAGGATGGAATTAAATTCCATGGAAAACAACCGACATTATCATCTCCCTTAAAGATTAGAAAAGCCCTAAGAGATCTACAGTTTGAAGATTAGATGGTTTTCTGTTCTTGTGGAAGAACTTGAAGAAAAAATGGGTTCATGTTAAAAGGGTGAAACCCTTGATGTGGATTTAAAATCCATAGAGTTTTTTTAAACTGAAGGTTCTTCGATCGTTCAACATCATTACCTGAAAGGAAGAGTCTTTCCTGAACAGAGTTAAACTCTGAAAATTTTTCAAGGCAGAGAACTAAGCTCTGGAAAAAGAGAATTAAATTCTCAAAAGAAGAAAAGTTCTCAAAGGAAGAAGATGAGCAAAGTGGAGGCTCTTCTGAAAGGACATGGGCATTTATAGGATGGGGTGGAAAACGTTTCATCTACCCTACTCTCAAGATAGATCCGACGGTCACAAAAGTGACAGCATTGCACTCACGTGCAGACACGTGAGAACAACGCTGTTGGGGCATTTGTTCCCTGATTAAAATCAGGAAAAGATTCAGAAGAGGCATCACGTGCTCACACGTGACCAGTGGTCACGTGCTCACACGTGACCAGTGGTCACGTATTGGCACGTGATGGTTAAGCTGCGGCACAGAGCATATTTGTTCTCTGATTAAAAGTCATGAAGAAGCTTCAGAGGAAGCATCACGTGCTAGCACGTAACCAGTGGTCACGTGTTGGCACGTAACGTTTAAAGCAGCGGCACAAAGCACATTCATCCCCTGATTAAAAATCAAGAAAAAGCTTCAGAAGAGGCATCACGTGCTCACACGTGACCAGTGGTCACGTGTTGGCACGTGATGGCTAAGCAGCGGCCAGAGAACAGAGTGCAGAAGAAGAGAAGCTCATTCCAGGGGTCACGTGCCTACACGTGACCAGGGGTCACGTGGCTACGCGTGACCGGCTTTAAAAGCCTTATTCTTTAACAGAATTAAATTCTGAGGAAAGATCCTTCAAATCTTTCCAAAATGAAAAAGGATTATCTGAAACCGCTGGATTAAAAATCTAAAGGTGATTAAATATCACCAATTTATGGAAAAATCTTGGACTTGGAAAGATTTCCCCCTAAATCTAACCGAAATAACAAAGAGATATCTTTGGATTTAAAATCCAATGGTGAATAAAATTCACCTAATAATCTAAAGGCCCAGATTAATGATAAATATAAATCAAATCTCTCAATGAACAAATCAAATCTTTCAATGAGAGATTTACCTAACAGATTGATTCTTTTCCTTCTCCTATAAATAGGAGCCAAGAAAAGAAAAGGAAAAACCTTCTGGGAGATATACAGAGAGAGAGATATAGAGCCTTGGAATCTTGAAAATTCACAAGGAAGAATTTGATTCTCTGCAAAAGAAAAAACCCTAGGTAAGGAAAGAGAGGCTTTAGAAGAGAATTTAATTCTCAAAAAAGTTTAACTCTTATATAAAGAAAAGAACTTAGTTCTTTCTCTAGTTGAGGATCTGCAAAGTGCACATCTCCCCATGAATTGAGAATTTAATTCTCATTGGGTTGAGATCCTGTCATGCAGATCTAAAACACAGAGGAGGAACTGAGTTTTGAGAATTTAATTCTTACAGAATTATAGGAATTCAATTCTTTTGAGATAAAATTAGGGTTTAACCCTATGTTATAGGAATTTAATTCCTTCAAAATGAACAGAACCAGGGTCTAACCCTAATCGAGAACTTAATTCTCTCAAACTCACAGGAATTTAATTCCCTTAAATAAAAAAAAGAATTAGGGTTTCACCCTATACCAGAATTTAATTCTTTGCAGAAAAGAAATTAGGGTTTAACCCTATTTAAGAATATAATTCTTCAGAAGAAAACAGGAATTCAATTCCTCTAAAGTTTATTGCTAGGGTTTGACCCTATGAAGAATTTAATTCTTAAAAGATGAACAGATCTTTAAAACATGCAAAGAGTCAGAGTCGCGTGCTACCACGTGACCCCTGCAAAGATCCACAGAAAAGAACTTTGAGGCAATGCCTCACGTGCCCCACGTGACCCCTGAAGCACACAGAGAAAAAGGCAAAAGAAACATAAAAGAGCTCTAGGGCGCCTTCACGTGCTACCACGTGACCCCTAGTGAGCATAATAACAGACAGAGCGTGGGCTTCCATCACGTGCTCACACGTGATGGCCGTCAGAATTAAAGTGTTAAACATTGATCCGCTGACTAAAAAAAGGGAAGCAGGGCGCTCTCACGTGCTACCACGTGACCCCTCTTGCCTTAGTGTTTAACACTAAATTGAAACCTCTATATCCAGTGTTTAACACTGATTCGCCTTAGTGTTTAACACTAATTTTGAAAACCCTATTTGCAGTGTTTAACACTGATTTTCTTAGTGATTAATACTAATTTGAAAACTCTGTTTCCAGTGTTTAACACTGATTTGCTTTAGTGTTTAACACTAATTTGAAATCTCTGTTTGTAGTGTTTAACACTGATTTGCTTTAGTGTTTAACACGAATTTGAAAGCCCTGTTGCTAGTGTTCAACACTGATTATCTTTTAGTGTTTAACACTAACTTGTTAATCTTATTCCCAGTGTTCAACACTGTTGGTCTCTAGTGTTTAACACTAGATTTAGCCCAATTGGCTGAGTTTCCAGAGGCAAAGCCTCTCCTTCAATGAACCAACAGAGAGCCAATATCCCAAACATGATTGGACTTAGCCCAAGCTGGCCATAAGTCCTCAATTCAAACTTAACTGGGCCAATGGGCTCATAATATAATAATTGATCTTAGTTTCCAAATTGGACTACAGATCACTTAATCTACCTTGGTTTAAGGGTACATCTCTTCACTCCTTTGATACTTGGCGTTATAATTCCTCAGCATCTTTAAAGAAGTGACGGGTCCCGATGACCATAATTGATACGGACTGTGGGGTCCTTAAACTCATGGACTACGAGGTCCTTAACCTTGACCGTAATGTCTTAAAACTAACGCCGGACCGTGGGGTCCTTAAACCCTCGGACTATGACGTCCTTAACCTTAACAGGAATGTCTTAAACTAACAACGGACTATGACGTCCTTAACCTTAACCGTGATGTCTTAAAACTAATATCGGACTGTGGAGTCCTTAAATCCACGGACTACGAGGTCCTTAAACTTGACCGCAATGTCTTAAAACTAACATTGGACCTCAATGTCCTTAAACTACCCATTGATCGCAATATCACTAAACTAAACAACAGGGCTCCCCTAATTACTCTCTTGTTGGATCTAAATGATCCTGTTAAGTTGATCCTAGTCTAAAACTAGACTAACGTATCCTTAACAAACGTTTAAGTCGATCTTAGTCTCAAACGAGGCTAACGTATCCTTAAACCCAAACCCCCAAACCCAAATCTAAGATAATATGGATTTGGACTAGTCCACGCCCTACGGGCGACGACATAACTCAGTCTCCGTATACGATCCACGGGCAACCAAGCACAAATCAAACACACAGGACACGAAGCGACCATATGGAGAAGGAGAAAGTTGTTACCGCAATGCGTTAGCGTAATTAACTGCAGGGGCTTGCACCTGCAGGGAAGAGCGTCCCCACAATCAAAAACCCCTCAAGCGAGGGGGAATCTGACGAAGTCTGCTACATCGAACGCATCCGTTTAAACCTTCGATACATGGTGTCATAAATCAACTTGGCATCTTCGGAGAGGTAGACGGATAGCACCAATTAGCATCTGCCCCGAATTTCAGGCAAGACGTCCGTCGCGCCGTCTTTCGGAGGGGAACACCCATAATACCCTTTGAATAAACAAAGCTTTCCTTTCTTTTTCGCAGTGCTCCATTGATCTTTATTAAATTAACAATAGATCCTAGGAAGAATTTACATTGCTTTAAAAGAATGGTACAGGCTAGAAGATGACTTTATTGGCCGGGGCCGAGCTCCCCGAAGGGCTGTCTGCCCCCGCGCTTGGCATAGGGCATGGGGCTCCCTGAGCTCCGGGTTGGCCGTCTGCTAAAGCAAGCATGATCTGACCGATGGTCAGGTCGGTGGGAGGGCGATGCTGCTCCTGCTCGCGGTCGGTCTGCCGCTTGTCCCTCAGGTAGACGGCGAGGTGCCCAGACCGGATGAGCTCTTCGATGTAGTCCCTCAGTTGTTTGCAGTCCTCCGTGGCGTGGCCCAGTACCCGGTGGAAAGTGCAGTAGGGGCCCCGGGTTCGCTTCACGGCCTGACGCGGGACCGGAGGGAACTTGAAGAACCCCTCGTTCTGGGCCTCCTCTAGCAACACCGCGAGGGAGACGTTGAGGGGGGTATACTCCTGGAACTTCGGGTGGTAGGGCTGCTGACGCTCCGGCCTCTCCTCCCGAGTCCTCTTCTTCTGGTCGGGCTGTTCTGCCTGGGGAAGGTTAGAATTCATCTCAGATTCCAGCTGGATCTCGCGTTCGGTCCACGCTTTGACCTCGGCCATGGTCTTAGGTTGCCCCAGCGCGAAGGAGCGCAACCATTCCTTGTGCCTCAGACCAGATCTGAGTGCCGTTATGACGGTTTCGTCTCGATGCTCGGGCACCTCGAGAAGGGCGTTGTAGAAACGGGTAATGTATGCCTTAAATGTTTCCTTGTCCCCGCTCTTAACCGTGAAGAGGTAGTCGACCATGCGCTTCTGTCGACGGTTACCTACGAAATGGCCGAGGAACTGACTAGCCAGCTCGTCGAAGGTCGAAATCGAGCGGGCTCGAGCCCCCGGAACCAGTCCCGACCTGCGCGGATGAGGGTGGCCGGGAAGGCCCTGCACTGGGCGGCGTCGGAATGATCCTTGAAGCTCATCCCCGCGGTGAAAGCGTCCAAGTGGTCCTTCGGGTCGGTTTTCCCGTCAAACAGGGAGACCTTTGGGGGCTTGTTGCGCGAGGAGACGTGGACGACGAGCAGCTCCTCAGTGAACGGCTTCGTGAGCGAGTCGGAGGCGTACTTAGCTCCGTCGCTCGAAAGGTGAGCTTCTCGGCACATGCCCTCGATCTTCTTCTCGAGGGCGTCGAGCCGACCGTGGTACCCCGGGGAATCGGCGCCTCGGGATCTCTGGCCCCCGCTGTGGGTGACCCGCGTTTGGGAGCGTCCCCGGTTCTTCTCAATGAGGTGCCTCAGGTCCCGGGGTGAGGTAGCTCTTGAGCCGCCTGGGCGGACCTCTTCTGTGCGGCCCCGCCGGTGGTGGTGGGGTCGACCACGCCCATGGACAGGCGAGGTGACTGACATCTCCTCATGGGGATAGGGGCCACGAGGAGGCACGAGGCGAGGCTCCCTGGCGGCGGATCTCGGTGTCGAGCCCTGGGGCGCCCAACGGGCTTCAGGGAGCACCGGTTCGAGAGACCGGCGGCCAGGGGATGCGGCTTGTTGGTGATCGGCCGTCCAGACAGGGATAGAGCCTTCTGGAGGCGGTGGAAAGGTGATCTGGGGCCTGGGCGCGGCCGTTTGGGTGCGGACGAGGGCCTCCACGAGGGATTGCAGGCGATCTATCCGGACTGCGAGAGCGTCGATGACCGTCATGGGAGGAGGTCCGTCCCCGCCTTCAGTGAGTGGAGGACGGCGGCTGATACCGGGATCTCCAGGATGGTTGTCTGCCATGAGGGTGGAGATAGGAAGGCCAACTTTGTATTTTGTGGAGTTATGTTCCCACAGACGGCGCCAACTGATAGGGCTCCTTTTCGGGCCTCCGTCAGATGTTGTCTTCCGTTGATCTCGCGGTGAACTTAACTGATTATCCTTCGTTGCGTGTGGGTCTCAATGGGTTTTGTGAGGAAGAGGTGAGGTGAGGAAGCTGTTGTCGAGTACCTGCAAAGAAGTCCCGGAGTGGTTTGGTACCACCGAGGACCCTCCGACGATCAAGTTAGAGGGGAAATCCGAGCAGAGTAACGGCATAAAAGTGTAGAGAATGGCTTACTTGACCCCTCTGTGATGGGGGTTTATATAGCGGCGATGGCACGCAGCAACAGGCGCGAGAATCTCGCCGGGAGTTACGCTCCCGACGTCACTCCTGCGTAAAAAGCGGATCGCCTATTAATGGGGATCGTGATGGCGTGGAACGTGACACGTTGCTGGCGGAGAATCTGCGCGTGGCGAGATTTGCGGAGAGGTGGTTACGCCTGTGAGCGGTGCTGTCGGTCGGTCGATGTACCGGGGAAGACGACCTCGGCAGGAGAGCTCGCGGACGAGCGGGAGAGCCGAGACATCCTGTTTCTGCGGTAGCTCGGGAACGAGCTGCGAGGCCGAGGAGGCCAATTTGTGCTGGGGCTCGGAGGCGAGCCAGCCTCATCGGTAGGACGGGCATAGGAGCAGTCTGGTCGGCCCCTGTAGGTCCTTTCTTGCATGCTCTGAGACACGTCATCTGCCACGCGTCATGATCTTGGGGTCGCCAATATCGAGCACTATCAGCAACGAAAAAATCAATAAGTCATGTAAGTGCAAAGTAGTTAAAACATTGGGGTATTATTCAGCAATTAACCCGTTTATTTTTACAAAAAAATTGCCTTGCCTCTCAAGAAACCCTGCCTCCTCCACTAGGCACGGGCTGAAGATGATGAAGGAGGGGCTCAAAGACGAAGAAGGCGGGGAGCACTGATGGACTCTGGTGAAGGCTCGAAGACGAGGACAAAGGGGGGCACGACGCTGCTAGAATCCGGCAAGGGATCAACGGGGGGGGGGGGGGGGGGCTGATGGAATCCGGCAATGGAGCAACTAAGGAGGGCAGGGGGCGCGACGCTGTTGGAATCGGGCAACGGAGCAACAAAAGGGGGCGACGTTGCTGGAATCCTGCGACCGAGCAATGAAAGGGGGTGCGGCGCTGCTGGAATCCAAGGAGAGATCAAAGACGATGAGGAAGAGGGCTGCTTCACCCTGGCGAGGCCTGGCCTCGACACGAAAATGACTAACGACAAGGGACAGATGAGAAAATGGAGAGAAGATGAGGGAGGGATGAGAAAATGGAGAAGAAATTTTATGGTGGTTAACTACATAACCAGTAATCCGCTAACTAGTTACGTTACAACCAATCATCGCTTGCCACATGGATAACTACGTGTTATATGGTACTTTTGTAATTAAATCCAAACCCTTTAATCTATTAGGCTCAATTTTTTTTAACCAAATCAATCATATTGTTATCAGGATCCTATTTCTCTTAAAAAAGCCAACGGACAAAAAATTCAACGGGTATGGGATATTTTTTTTGGAAAATATTGGAGAAAAAATCAATCAAGAGAAAAACTCATAAAAATAAGGGAAGACAGAAATCAATGGAGAAGAAAAGCCCGTCCTTTCTTTGCTTTATTCGTTAAATGGCTCCAAATTCTTGTGTTATTGATAAAGAATATATTATTTAATAGGATCATCACTGAAATATTAAAAAACTTTTTTTTGTTAGTTGGCAAAACCCACAAGTCATTTTTTCTTCTAACAATTCCTCCATAAAAGCATAAAATTCATTCCGGATCAATTGGGAGATTAATAATGTAATCATCCAAAAAGACAAAGGAAAAAAGGGGGATTATAATCGGAGAAAATATACAGAATTGGTTTTAGATTAAGTGTTGTCTCTCATTCTTGAAGGGCAAAAAACCAGGGTTTATGAATTATGATGCAAGTGCATTTTCTCATGTTGTTTCCGATTTTTTCTCTATATTGATTTACCTCCGCTTTTTTTTTATGATATAGCGCTTCTCTTGATTTTTCTCTCAGATATTTTCCAAAATAAATATCGTGTACTTGTTGATTTTTTTCCTCCGATTTTTATGAGAAAAATCAAATCATGATAACGTCATGATTGACTGGATTGGCGCATTTTAGCCTAATAGGTATTTTATGATGATTGCTACATAACTAGTCACCTGCTAACTAATTGTAAAAGTTTCATATTGCATATAGATATCCAAGTGGCAAGATATGATTGGGTTCAACGTAACTAGTTGCCGAGCTATGCAGCAAACTTTCAGTATTCCCATTAGCTCATTTGTTACCACCATAAAATTTCTCAGGATGGAGATGGTGTTGTATCTATTCTATCTTTAAAGAGATATCATCGGTGAAGGAAGCCATGTGGGTTGAGGCCCGGTAGAAAACCTAATGAACATGTTATTGAAAAATAATGGTACATATTTAATGCTTCCAATGAAATTTAAAATACAACGGAAGAACTGAGTTCTCACCCTTTCTCTTATAGCCACCTCTCTCTCTCTCTCTCTCTCTCTCTCTCTCTCTCGTTAAGTTTGCGGTCTTTTAACGCAGTCCCTATCGACAGTACGAAAACGCTATAACAAATGCAAACAAAGCTCTCTCTCTCTCTATATATATATTTTGGCCCTTTGAATTCTTATCATTTGTACATGCCCTTTTCACTTTTAGGTTTGGCTCTTTTGAGCTAATTTTTCACGCTGACTTGCTAATGTGTTTCCAAATTCAAATCCTTTAAAACAAATAAAAGTTTCTAAATTTGAAAGGATTTAGCCGTATGTTACAACATCGCGTGAGCCTGATCCGCTCAAATTTCTCGAAAAGGCATCGATTCTTTCCCTTCAGAAAATCTCCTAATAAAGAATACCAAGATTTCCTAGCTTATTGGATATCTAGTCCTTTTAAATTAAAATTCTCTTAGATGCTCAAATCTTCTATAGAATGGATCTCCACTGGATCAAGCTTCAGAAATCAGTGTTTATACGTCGAAAGAGAATTGAGATTGAGAAATGATAGGATCCAAGCACCAAACACGCATCTAGCAGGAAAATATTTGCCAACAAGAAAAGCTTCTCTATGCGATTGCAATTTCTTTATGATACTTACTCAGACTAGATATCCATACAAACTTCACATGTTTGCACTAACAGAAACGCAGAATATGTACCATAGGTTCATACAAACCTTTATAAATGAGCATCATAAGTACATGACAAATACGCAACTAAAAGTCCTATCCGTGTTTTTGTCAAAATTAGGTTCTGAAAAAATGAATGTCAAGTTGCATCATACAATTTAACCCAGATCTATACAGCATGAGATCCATAATAAATTATATATTTATAACCCGTCATCAAATATGTAAGATATGCTTTCTAATTTAATTTAATATAATTCGTTGATGTAATTTTTTATTTTTTAAAGCTTATCAAGTTTTAAATTTCATCAAAAGAGGCCATTTGAATAAGGAATAAAACACGAGTTTGATTAGAAGATGAACTCTAGAATTAAAAACCCGGTGTTATTGGCAGCCTAAAAAGATATTCTCATATTGGTGTTGAAATCATTTAAAGTACTAAGCTGGTGGGGTCCATCTTTCCTTCTTTCTATATTTTATTTATTTTTATTTTTTTGAAAAAATGACATGCCTTAGCTGTTTCCAATATTAATATTAATATTTTAAAAACATGCACGATCCATGCCCAAAATATATTCACATCAAATTGAATAATCCCCACGTGGAAATGTAGGGCGCGACCCAAACGGGTCGAATTTTAATCGGGTTGGAATTGGCCTTGCGGGCCGGATATTGACCCAAAAAGATATGAGGATCCAACATGAGCCTTGACGGGTTGTCGGATCTAATGGATCGCAAACGCCATTCTCCCCAAGGCACTGCTCTCTCCCTTTCACTCTTCATTTTTTTTGGGTAAAATCTACATAAAAACCTCGATTTTAACCCAAAAATTTACAGAGGAGAGCGCTCGAATCCTGGTAGAATTTCTAGAGGTGGCCATCTCCTGCATCGTTTTCCTCAAAGGATTCTACCCATCTGGTAAATTTCAATTTTATTCATCTGTTTTTTGATTAATTTTGTCTAATTTAAGTTCAATTGCACTGTAATTTTTTTCTTGCTTTGTTAACGGGGGAAAAAAACGAAGGGGCATTTGAGAGGAGAAGATACATGAACGTAGCTGTTCATGAAGCGAGACACCCTCAGCCTGCTAGTTACATTCACTCTGCAACCTCCGGCCTCTCCCCTTTCATCCAAAAGGTCTCTCTTTTGCTCTCTCTCTCTCTCTCTCTCTGTGTGGGTGTGTGTTTTGTTTTGGCTTTCTTAATAAGCTCATTAATTGATTTTGTTGGGGCAAATCATACTAAAATACCATGTACTTTGCTTTTTCCCTACTAATTCCGCGAACATGGCTGGAAATGCTGCGTTTCTTGTGGCATTAGTAGTTCATCTGACACATAAGACAGATAAAATTAAGAGAATATGGCCTTGGAAGATGATGGACTTTGTAAAGATTCACTTAGAGTTGTGGTGTTTGGAACATTATGGCTATCATGATGAGAGGGTACTAAATCATCTTATCTTTACGCGTTGCAACCTTTTTCCCATTTCAACGAGGCAATGAATTGTGTTCTTGGCTTAACTGGGAACTGCTTGCTTGATATGGTGAGATTGTGTAAATTTGTGAAAGGAGATTATGCTGGTCTATGAACGGAATGTTGTAGTGATTATAACGTATTTATTTTTTGAAGGACTAAAGGATATATTTTTGGTCTCAAGTAAAACAATTTAACGATGTTAGAAAACAAGGTATGCGGTAAGCTTCCTGCATATTCGACACACATACTGCACATAGGGAAGGGCGCATGACGCGCCTGCCATATATGCGGATAAGTGCATACCGACAAATCCCATATGCGATGGGCTCATGCCACACCTACTGCATATGTGCCAGTGCTCATACTGCATCTTACTCATATCAGCAAGGCGTATACCATGATGTGGCATATGCTGACAATGTAGTTACAAATAAATTCTTAGGGTGTGTGTGTGTGATCATTTGCAGTTCGCAGCTGAAGTAGTTATCAAATTACATCTAATTCATTCATATGTTATTTCTTGTTTTGGATTTTCATGAAAATAACATGTTAGAATGATCGAAAGTGAAAACAAGCATTTTAAAATGTTAAAAACATGACAATGTTGGCTTCCACATATATTTAGCATGAGAATGAAGTGTGTGAATGTATCACACGAGCTAGATCTTCTGGCATCATTACGAAAATGGGTTCATGGGTGATATATGAAAATGTCATTATGTTAAGCTTATTACTTTATCTTTTTTTTTTATCAAAAATATAATTCATGTAATGTATATTATTTGTGCTCCTAATAGTTTTCCCCTTCTCCATTGTTAGTATACGCCACATATGTATTTATATATTGAATAGCCCTTTGGTTCATTACAAAGTATTCTTACTTTAACACAGACAAAAAAGTAACTGTTCCCAGGGCCATGCATTAGCTTAGGGGGGAACAAAATACAATATGGGTGTAATTTTATTTAATAGAGACTTAGGTTTGGGTTGTTGGTTCCATTTGGTTAAATTTTTTTGGGTTGAGTTAGTAAGGAACTGATGCCCGTTTCTCTTTAGCCAAACGAGTCAACTAGATCTTAGTGTAAGCAAGCAGGTTGAATAATAACTTTTGAGGTTTATTGTATCCTGATATTCTCACCTTGAATTATTAATTTTTGGTTTTGGACTTCTTTGGGTTTAAAAAAAATCTTGCATAGCTAAAAAAGTAGGCCCCATGATCCCAGGAATCGATTAGCTTGTAAAAAGTTGTACTTTGGACAATGACCAGTGAAAATGAGTGCATCTTCGGTGCGATTTTTCCCGATTTTCGAAGCAAAATACGGGTTGAATTTCCACCATCCGATTAATTCTTAACCAGTTGCTTCCCAAAGCCATTGCGTACACGCAACACGAAGCGACGTGACGGGACCAACACGTGGTTGGCGGGACTTGAAAGTGATTCGACACGACTCCTACTCAACCGACACCTGTCCTTTCGTCCTTTGAACGTTGGTATTTTTTGACTTGTTTCCAACAGCGCCTTTCTTCATTTATGTTATGAATATATAATTTGTTATTATATATTAGTTATGAGTATGATTGGTTATTGTGTTAGTTGATTTGTTGAGATAGAGAGGTGATTTATAATTCTATATATAGATTGTATGAACTCTTTTGCTAATTAAGCTAATAAAGTATTTTTTTCTTAATTCTTTCATGGTATCATAGCTATAATTTTTCTGAAAAGAATCAAGAAAGAAAAAAAAATCTTATTTCTTACCTGCCGCCGCCTCCAACTTCGATCTCCCCTCCACCACAACTCCAGTCGTCGTCGATCTTATCTGCACCTCTAGCCACCGTTGACTTCCCCCCAGCCCTTCCAGTCGCCGTCGAAGCACCCCAGCCGTTCCCCCTTCACCCTCGACGCTTCTCAATCCCTTCCCTGATCACTCGCCAACCCCAATCGACACAACCTACAGCATCCTGATCCCTTGCCTACCCTCCAGTGAACTTGCTTGCCCTCCATCAACCCCCTCGACGCCTCGATCTGCCCCTCGACAACCTCCAGCGCCCTCGACAACCTCCAACACCCTCTCCTGCCGTCCAGCAACCCCTTAAGACCTCCAGTGTAGGCACTGCCCCTGCCCCCATCTGCGCTCCTCCTACCCTGCGCTCGTCCAGATCACCAGATCAATCCAACCCCTGCGCTCAATCTCTCGCTTGCACTTCTCCCACATCACGCTCGTCCAGATCGCCCGATCGCTCAATCCAGCGCCCTTGATCCAGATCTCCAGATCGCTCAATCTTGCACCCTTGTTCAGATTGCTCG
This sequence comes from Agapanthus africanus, assembly GCA_030015575.1. Classification (NCBI taxonomy): domain Eukaryota; kingdom Viridiplantae; phylum Streptophyta; class Magnoliopsida; order Asparagales; family Amaryllidaceae; genus Agapanthus; species Agapanthus africanus. The sequence continues at coordinate 349,903,258 of JASDDO010000004.1, forward strand.
ACCTAGAGGCCATCGATCCTTTCTAGAAGCCTCCAGAAGCTTTCGATCATTGCTGATGCACTGTTTCAGAGGATTAAATACTCTTAAAAACTTGGTCATTTACATGATCTATTAGATCAACTTGTGTATTATATTAATTTTGCGTTAGACAACCTATTTTTCTCTCGGGATCTATCTCTGCGCCGTTTATCATGGATTCTGCTGAAGATAAAGCTACTTCGGCCTCTCTGTTGTCTGTTGATTTCAAAACGGATCTTCGTTTCACTACTATCTCTTTTTTCGCGCAAAGAACTATTTTCAATGGTCCAGTGCTGTGGAATGAGCCTTGAACAACAATGGTCTTAACCGCCACTTGACGGATGCTCCTCGACTCCAAAGATCCCCCTGGTTCCAAAACGACAACAAGATAATTGTTTGGTTGTCTAACTATATGGATTCTCGCTGTTATATGTCTATTATGTCTCTAAAATATTCTAAGGAAGTTTGGACACACCTTCGTTCTCTGTACTTGTCTGAGGATAACTTGCAGAAGTTCTATGACATCTTCCACATCTTTACTACGGCTAATTTAGGAGAAGATATTCAGAATTTTGGTGCCCTCTTCAGTAGACTTCTTGATCAGTGGAATATTTTTCGGCCTATCTCCACTGACCCTATTGTCACTTGCAAACAACGCGAGTATCTTGTTAGTGCATTACTCTTGGCTCGTCTACCACCCAGCTTTGAGGGCATCCGCTCATTCATTCTTTCGCAGAGGTTCTCCATCACTGATGAGCTTCCCGTCCCGCATTTATCGTTTGCCTGCGGTCTCTTTCCTGTCCACTGAGCATGTTTCGACTACACTTGTTACTTGAGGACGTGGACGTGGGACCTACACTCCGTCTGGCTGTGGTCCCTCATATTCTTTCTCTGATGGTCGTGGGGCATTGCGAGGTCATCCCTTTTTGACTGCTCGTGATCGTAGTTCCCGTGGACATGGTCGTGGCTGAGTCAACCTTTCTTGTTCTCATTGCGGCGGCACTAATTATCGGAACAACTGGTGTTGGGAGAACTATGGCTATCCTGATGATACACCTACCGTTCGCCAGACATCCACACCGGCAGCTACTGATCAATCTTCCTCTTCTGCCGGACATGTACTTATATACAATGATGAATGTGGCCAGTTCCGTCATCTTCTCTCTTCTGTAGCTCCCGCCAACCTTTCCATTCCGTTAGGTATATCTTTACTTTCTCATTTTGATTCGTGTGTAGCCGATTCCGGCGCCTCACATCATATGTCTCGTGATGGACCATCTCATCTTGCTTCTAGTCCTCATATACTTATTTCCATGGCTGATAGTAATACTACACTTGTTTCTGGTTCCGTTGATTTATTACTTCATCTTTACACCTTAAAAATGCTTTAATTTTGCCACTTTAAAACAAAACCCGTTTTCCATTCGTTAGCTTACAAATGATTCCAACTGCTTAGTAACTTTTTATCCATCTTACTTTATGATACATGATCTTCTAATGAAGCAACGGATTGGCGGGAGGCGTGAGAATGTACTGTATTATATTGATCACATTCACAGTACATCTGCAGCTGTTTATACTGCCCAGTGGCACTGGAGCCTTGGTCACCTTTCCCTTTCTTCCTTTCTTCTTTACGTACTATATTACTTTCTATTAGTTTATCAGAATTTAGTTGTGAGTTTTGTATTCTTGGGAATCATTATCGCTACTCTTTTTCTCCTGTTAATAAGAGATATGACTTACCTTTTGTTTTAGTTCACTTTGATATTTGGGAACTCTTTAAATTTCTTAGTGTGTATGGTTATAAATATTTTGTTACATTTATTGATGATCATTCACGCATGACTTGGCCGTATCTTCTGCATAATAGGTCTGACCTTTTGTTTATTTTTAAAACCTTTGATGCCGAAATTTCTAATCAATTTGGTGTTTCCGTTAAGGTTCTTCGTTCAGATAATGCTAAGGAGTATATCAGCACGGACTTTACTGCATTTTGTAAGGCACGGGGAATATTGCACCAAACTTCGTGTTCTTGTACTCAGCAAAATGGGATTGCTGAACGAAAGAACTAATATTTACTTGAGGTAGCTCGGTTTCTTCTCTTACATATGCATGTTCCTAAACGTTTGTGGAATTTTGCACTTTTAGCTGTCTGCTTTTATATCAATCGCATGCCTTTTTCGATCCTAGGTAACCAGTCTCCTTTTTCTATTTTGTTTCCACAGCGCAAACCTTTTCCTATTCCTCCAAAGATGTTTGGTTGCCTATACTATTCTCATGTTCTCGGTCCTCATCTTGACAAACTTGATCCTTGAGCTACACGTATGGTGTTTGTAGGCCACTCTTGATCCGAAAAGGGTATGTTTGCTTTGATCCTGCCACATCCATAGTTTGTACTTCATGTGATGTGACCTTCTTAGAAGATCATGCATATTTTCCACCACCTGTTAAGGAACCCACTTCTCCTATTTCGGTTCTATGCATATCTTCCCCAAAGCTTGATTAATCTGTTCAAGCCGTGCTCCCTAGCGATCAGCATGTAGTCCTTTATCCACAGGTGTACCACCGTCGTAAAAAAGTTGTCCAGCCATCTCCCCCAATGATTCTTCTAACAATTCTTCTGCAGGTACTATAATTCAGTCTAATGTTCCTGCCTTTCCACCGCCGCCGCCTTCCGACGAAGATCTCTCTTCTTATTGCTTTACTTAAGGGTAAGCGTTTCTGTACTACCGCACATTTGATTTCTAACTTTATTTCCTATCATAGACTGACCACATCTGCTCGTCAGTTTGTTTCTTTCTTATCTGCTATCACTCTTCCTTTCTCTATTTAGGAAGCATTTCAACATCCAGGTTGGCATGCAGAGATTGCCGCACTGCGCTCAAATCAAACTTGGAAATCGGTATCTCCGTCTTCAGATAAGAAGGCCGTTGGATGTCGATGGGTCTTTTCTGTCAAGTAAAATCCAGATGGGACGATTGACCGTCTCAAAACTCGATTGGTAGCTAAAGGATTTACTTAGTAATATGGTTTGGATTATATTGAGACTTTCTCACCCGTTGCTAAATTACCATCGGTTCGTGTTCTTATATCCTTGGCTGTTTCTAAGGCATGGTCTCTTTATCAGCTTGTGAAGAATGCCTTTCTTAATAGCGATCTTTCATAGACTATTTATATGCGGCAGCTTCCTGACTTTGAGCGACCGGGGGAGTTAATGGTTTGTTTTCTACACAATTCACTATATGGACTGAAGCAGTCACCACGTGTCGGGTTTGAAAAATTTAGCATGATTTTACGACAGATTGGCTTCAAACGTAGTCGTGCCGACAAGTCCTTTTTTATATATTATTGTTCTTAGGGCAGAGTAATTATGTTGGTGCATGCTGATGATATTATCATCACTGGAGATAATTCTGCTGGTATCTCTAAGATGAAAAAAATATTTGGCTTCACACTTCCATACCAAGAACCTTGGGCCACTTAGATATATCCTTGGAATTGAAGTATCACAGAATTATGGTAGATTGCGGCTCTCTCAGCGTAAGTATGCACTTGATCTTCTATCCGAGACAGGATTTCTGGGATGTAAACCAGCCAACACTCCTATGGATTCCTCAGTCAAGCTATCTCGATTAAGCTCTCCCTCGGATTCTCCACTACCTGACTCATGACGATATCGACGTCTAGTTGAAAAGCTTATTTACCTTATGGTCATTTGGCCAGACATTGCATTTGCCGTTAGCATAATGAGTCAATATATGCAGAATCCTTTGACCTCCCACCTTAAGACAGTTGAGCATATTCTTGTATACATCAAAAGTTCTCCATGACAGGGTCTTCTTTACAAACCATCATCTATGTTATCGCTCACAATCTTTGCGGATGTTAACTTTGCTAGATCCATTGATGATCGGCGTTTCATGAGTGACTATTGTGTCTTTTTGGGAGGAAACTTGGTTACTTGGAAAAATAAGAAGCAAAATGTAGTTGCTCGTTCTTCTGTAGATACCGAGTATAGATCTATGGTATATACAGTTGCTGAGTTGGTATGTCTTATCTCCCTTTTGATGGATCTTGGAGTTCTTTTTTCTCTTCCGACTACACTCTTATGTGATAACAAGGCCGCAATTCACATTGCCGAGAATCCAGTTTTTCATGAGCGGACCAAATATATCGAGATAGATTGTTACTTCATTCGTGACAAAATGACCGATAAGGTGGTTGCACTTCAGCATGTTTCCTTTGCGGCTCAATTAGCAGTTATTCTTACTAAAGCTCTTTCTCGACCGATTTTCGCTCGTCTTCTATCCAAACTTGGCATGATTGATATCTATGTTCCAGCTTGCGGGGATTGTTATGAATATGTAATTTGTTATTATATATTAGTTATGAGTATAATTGGTTATTGTGTTAGTTAGTTGGTTGATTTGTTGAGATAGAGGTGATCTATAACTCTCTATCTATATAGATTGTATGAACTCTTATGCTAATTAAGCCAATAATGTATTTTATAAAAATTCTTTCAGTTTATAAGTAGAAACTTCCTCTTCTGCTCATCCCCTACTCCAACTGGTCTTCCTTTCTTTTTCTTCAGCTTGCATCTAAGCGAATGTAAAATAGCTGATCCCTAGATGGTAAGTTTAATTGCATGAATTGCATGTTTGGATCTTGTTATTGCTAATCTCCATCATTGAAGATTAATACAACCTTTTGTTAAATCTTTTTTCCACTTAATATGGATAGCGAATGTTCATCTTCTAAGGGCAATGCCATAATTGATCTAAGGGACAATGATTCTGATTCTGATCATAACATCGATCCAATTGATTTTGAATATTTTATTCTGCGCCATAACGTAGTATCTTATTATTTGCATTAGATTTGGTTGTATTTGAACCACAAAGGGAAGATAAGTAATATTCGAGACAGTAGCAGGTGATTGCTTTCCCCACGCTTTCTCCATTTCTTCGGCATCCTTTTGTTTTATAACATCAACCAACAATTCGATCTCTCTGTGAGTGGACATTTGCGTGTTTATATCAGACAATAGTAATATTGCTATCAACTTCTTTTGAAAGCGTTTAATGTTGACATGTAAGACTATGTTTAATTAGATAATGCATGTAATATGTTCATTATATAAAAATGGAATCAATACTCACAATATGTATCTTGGCATCAGCTTTTCTCCATCCTAGGCTTCGATAAATTTTATGGTGAAAAAACCGCAATCGTCACCTCCTTTTTGACGGGGCATGCCATAAACTACAATTTATAGCTTATAATAAAGCTCCACCGAATGGTTGCGCGCACCGTCTATTCGAAATTGTATTCTAGGTAACTAAAATTTTGTTCCCGCTTGTATTACTAATATATTACATTAAAATAATGAAAATAAATACAATGATAATGAGTTTCTCACAATTGCTTGAAATGATGACATGTGCCTTGAGGTGGGCGGAGTCTAGTATTTGTAACTCTTTCTTGACAATATGCATGACCAGGCCGGACCAATGATTGTTGTGGTAGGTAATCGGCATCTACATTGCATCGAAACCATTACTACGATTGCTACAAATGCAATATATATTAGAACGGAAAAATGTACCATTTTTGACTCAAATACTTGTGTGCACAAACGGATAAACTCTTCCGTATGCCCGTTCAAACTCGACGCTTGTCCTATATGTGTCAAATTCTGAAATGGACCAAATTAGAGACCTCATATAGTTTCCTTCTCGAACCACTAACGCTTTTCTTAGTGTTGAGAATGTGGTTAAACATAGTCCCACACCGGGAAAATTGGATGAACCTCCATAAGTCTTGAGTCTTTTGGATGGAGTCTAACTATATTAAAAGCATATATGCATCCATGTGTTGTGGGCCCAAACCGAGTTTTATATAGTATCAGAGCTCGAGTGTTTGTTTGTTTGTCCACGTTGTATTTAAGGTTTGAGCCCTGGCGCGTAAAGTCCTCACTGCACGTGAGGGGAAGTGTTGAGAATGTAGCACATCGGGAAAATTGGATGAACTTCCATAAGGCTTTAGTCTTTTGGATGGAGTCCAATTATATTAAAAGCCCATGTGCATCCATGTGTTGTGGGCCCAAACCGAGTTTTATACCGAGCATCAAGTATTCCATGCAGGCCTCCATAATTTTCGAATTATTTAACAATTCAAATTTTTTATCATAAATAGAACAATAGCTTGCTTCAAATCATATCATGAACAACAAATCATAAAAAAATATGTATGAGAGATTAGTTAGATAATAACTTCTCATCCACCAAGCATCAAAGCCTTTATTCCGTACCAAACAATGTAAGTTTTCTTTGGTTATCTTCAAGTCACTCATTATCACGACCGTCACATCACTCGCACGGTTTTCCTTAGCAAATTTGATTGCGGCGCGTTCCTTTAAGGATAGTCCTATCTCGGGATCTGGTGATGGGCTACGTTGTTTGCCCTTAGATTCTTGTAACTCAATACTGAATTGGACACTGAGACATGTTTGTTTGCGGCCTTTCGCGACTATATGTTTGGACTATCATCTAGGAAAATCTCTCCAAATAATTCCTACGCTTTTCATTCATTTCCATGGAGTGGATCTTCTTTTCTTATTGATACGAGAAATTCTGGAGTTGGTAGAGCAGTGGTTCTAGATGGGGTACGAGTCGGGTATCTTAGCTTCCCTCGGGGTTTTTGGTTTACGTGATTTTGCCTTTTCTTTTGCCTGGGTACATGGATATTCTTCAGGGATTATTCTAGCCAAATCTTCTATCTCCATCTTCAAGTCGAAATTATTCTTCATACAAGCCTCCACGTTATCCTCACTTGATTCTTCTGATCTAATATGGTGGATTTCTTTTGGGCAACTAGAGATGCAAATCTACAAGAATACACAACAATTAAAATATTTTGTCATTTTAAAAGCAATGATAAGAATTTGAAAATAAATCGAAAAAATATTATACCTTGTTTTCAAGTTTTGTTGCATGCTCATTTATACTTCTGATATCAAGTTTCATACTTTTGATATTAAGTCCAATAGCTTCCACCTTTTAAAATATCTTTAGACCTAGAAACATTATTTAATCACTACAACGATTCATTGCATAACTGTGTACATAGTACATGCAAAATATATAATTGTTTGATAAAACCAATTAATATTCAAGGGTCGAACTCAAGCATTTGTATCTCAAAGCTTAGCACTCCAATCAACTAAGCTAAGATCATATTTGATAAATTTCAAAAGTTCTCTCTTTATAACAATTTTCTTTAATAATATAATTATTTTAAAAAAAATCAATTCAAGTGCTGAGCTCAGAATTCAAACTCAAAATCTTTTGCCATACAGCTCAGAAACACAACATAATTACATCTTTAAGTGAACCAAAATTATTATTCATAGGGACATATACATGATCCTAACCTAGGCAATGAAAGGCAAGGCAATAGTATAATGCACAAAAAGTATAGTTTTCAAAAATATCGTAAACTTTAGAATCTTCATCGAAAAATGGCGTTCCATCTGGACGATAGAAACCTTTTATTAAGAGTCTTCTTCTACATAAGGAAAAAAAGAAGAATTAAAATTTGCATATTAATTGTTAATTGTTAATTTTTGCATTGCATCTTTAAAATCATTAAAACCATAGTAATTTTACGCAATCTCTTTGTCGTGTGATCGAATTTTCCACTCTAAGCCCAGACCAAATTGGTTCCATTTGTTTTGATGAAATCAAGTCCACAATTACTCTCAAGCCCTAAAAGAAGAAAAAATTAACAGGTTTAGTTTGATTACTACAGTCTAATGATATAATTATATAAATATTAAAAAAAACAAATCATTAATTTACCGTAAAGTGGTCATAACCATGTTCTATTTGAAATTTATCTCACGTTACACATCGTATCTTATCCTAATGAGCCGTCATAGGCAATGACGCACTACCCCAATCAATTTTTTGCCTATTAACCCGAATATGCTCGTAGTACCAAAGCTAAGAAAAAACAATTAAAATTTAAGATGTATTTAATAATTATGTGTATAAGTTGGAATCAATTCAACCAAAAAAATATACCCCATCCATTCCTTTTTACTTGTCATTTTAGAGGAATGCATACCAATTAAGAAAAAGTATTATCACTTTCTTAATATCAGCAATTAATCTACTTCCACATTATCACTAAAAAATCATATCATTTCTGCCCTCAACTATTAAGAAAAGTATCGTCATTTTTTTAATATCAGCAATTAATTTTTTAGGCTATTTTTGGTATTATATCATTTAGTGATATTTTTATCATAAATAATTTCCTCGTTATTTCAAAAACCTTAAGTAAAATGGGATACTTTTCTCTTTAAAATGACAAGTAAAAAGATACGGAGGGAGTACCTGCAAATGTATAGGGCATCGTATCTGAATATGCCCATATGCGTTTCTACGACGTCTATAGTAACCTAGTTAAATATATTGATTTGTCGAATAGCTTGTATAATGGATAAATAACAAGCCGACATATCGAAAATCATTTTCGGGATAAGAGGGCATCCGATTACCAGTAATGTAAATGACAACTTAAATTTATCATCAATTTCTTGTCTATTTTGGACTACTTCTAGAAAAGACAGATATCTTTCCATTTAATGTTTTATAAGAACTAAAGGCATTTGTGTCTATCATTTATACTCTCCTAGCTGTTATCTCATCACCCTTCCTTAAGCCCATCAAATAATAAGCATCTATATTTTTAAGCTCTATATGTTGATTACTTTCATGAATAGTCCTGTTATCCAAATTCATGTTTTTACCCAACTAAGTAAACACATTTTTATCCACGTCAATGTTTAGAAAAAGATTCCCATGAAATCCCAACTCAACAAATAACCTCAATTTTATCATTACTTAATGTATCAATTGTTTTTCTCAAATGGGATAAGGAACACCTCTCATAAATTTCTTCCATAGCTTCATATGGAAAGAAAAAGAAAACCATGTCATGATAATGTTTAATTTTTTTAACAATAACCATATTTAAAAAATAATAATTAAAATAAATCTTTAAGAAACAAGTTAAAGTGGGGAAGAAATAAAATGCACTCATTTGTCTTCGGTACCTTAGAATATTAAACTGTGTAAATGAAAGAATTTATACATCGACCAAACATCATTAACAGTTAAACTATTTTATCATTGACAATAAACACAATTTAATAGCAAGTTAAAATGTTTTAGCAATGATAAAACAACACATTAACAACAACTTACAAATTCAATTTATCAAATACAAGTGAACTTATACAAGAAATTTCAACCGGGATATCAGATACAATCAATCAAATATAAAAGATAAATTTTAACAATATAAGCATGTTCCATTAACCAGACTACATATTTTTAAAAAATCAAATCGATTTTAGATTTAAAACTTATTATGCTAAATTGAGTAATGGTGGTCAGGGATGGTAAAGATAGAAATTTAAGATAAAAGAAGACTTGAATTAAATTCTCCGGGTTTTAGATTCGGAAAATTCAATAAAAATCATTATTAGGGAACATTAATTGCTACAGGTACCGTTCTTTGCAATGGATCTGCTATGGGCAACCCGTTATGGACAATCCTTCACATTTGAAATTTGAATTTTAAGAATCAACGCGTTTCCACAGCGTGTCACTTGACGCGGCACGATATGACCGTTCTGCCCGAAAGTTACATCACGTGTTCAGTTCCATTTTTCATTTAATTTTTTTATAAAGGTTATGGTTTGTTTGTGTTTAAACATCGGTTAAGCAGAGATATACAGTGTTAAATTCATTTAAAACGGTTTAAATAAGAATTACAGAGATAATAAATATGGAGGGAGTGACCCCAACAACCAGCCTACTCAAGCATCCATTTCTTTCTCTCTCTGGAACCACTCGAGTGAGCGTTCGGCAGCGTGATGCGTTGTGCAGTGTGAGCCGTATGTACCTACGTGATTGATACAAACACCGATTGCAGTGTAGAGACGACGCACACTCATGTGACTCCGACTGAGCCCATCATCGAATTTGAAAATATAAATCAATTACCATTTCAAAAAAATATCATGACCTCTCCTACTAGAACTATATCGTTCATTATTCACCTGTTTAACGGCCTTCTACTTTTTCGCTTCTATATTATTTATCAAAATTATTTCAATATCATCCTAATGTCGACGACTTGACGACTTTAAGTTCGTTTAATTATTTGCAATGCAAATGTAGTTATGATTTAGTGCTACGGAAGTCAAAAGCTCTAAAGATCTAAGAAGACCATTTTATGGGTGCCATAATTGGATATCTTGCAAATACAGACATGTGCTGTGGGTAGATGAAGTTGAGAAGCAGCTTGGAAAAAGGGAAATAGAAAATTTTACCTATGGTTTTGTTGATGGACAATTAAAAGCAGTTTCTTACGTTTTACAAGCAATCTTTGTGTTTTTTTAGAAGAATGTAAGCAGCTGCATTGTAATAATGCTATCGTCAATCTAATAGATCAATGCTTTTCTTATTAATGAATAATTTATAGTTGCCTTTATATGCTATTTATTTTTATTAGTTCTTGCTAATACACTTTTGCTTACAAGCTTTGCATGTGGATTAGGTATAAAGCAGTTATTAACCAGATGTTTGAATCCAGCTGCAACCCTGGTTACCCTTTACAAATATCCGTAACTAAGCCATGAAACCGGGTGCACCCATATTGCAAATTCCTGATTGAAACAGATTTTCTCTTTCTCAATAATGCTAGCTATATATGTTTCTGTTGCCAACGGAAAAGACATTTTATTTTAGCCGTTCTACATAAATCATGAACCTAGATATCATTCATTGGAAGGCATCTTGATGTGCCAAAACTGCACAACTTAGCATCTCAAATTAATTTTAAAACTACATGTAAGAAAAAAATATATATAATATCAATTTTTCTCCATTAATAAATCTTGAGTGGTTTTTAAAAGTAAATTGTAAATTTTATTACTGAATTTTTCTTTTTTTAATAACGTTCTTGTGTTAGAAATTCATAGAATAAGGAGTCAGACAGTGCGATATCCACTTAAAAGAATTGCATTTAACACAAACACTAAAAAAAACTACAATATGTTAAAAAACTGAAACTACATTTTGCACACTACAAGCGATAAAGCAATAAAAGCGATTAAACTGCCAACCTTAAAATAAAATAAAAAACTTAAACGTTTGATCCAAACGAGGAAGATAGAGTGGCAATTTGGATCGGATTTCCCTTGCCCCCTGTCGAGGACCGTCACTACTATTGCCACCGCCGCCTAACGTACTACTACCGGCTAACCTACTATCACCAGCTTTGCCTTCAATCGCTTAAATCTATTATATGTTAAGGAGTTCTCGCTTTCATCGGGTTACACGCGCAACGGTAGTCCAAGTAATCCAAAGGCCGTATCTTCTAAACCTCTTAATATAACTGATTCCTATTAGAGGCGTTACGAATGAGATGATTGAGCTGATCGATGATTTCATGGATTGCTGCTTCCAGCTCCCTGCTACGCCACTCAAAACGACGCTCACGGCTGTAGAATATGATGGGCCATTTACCGCCACCAGGAAGGGATCGATTTTCCTTAGAGGCTTTGGCGCTACAGCGGTGCAGAAAGAGAGATGAGCTTTCTTCCATTTTTTTTTTGGGCTTGGAGAGAAGACTGAAGGGAAAACTTGGAGAGTTTTTTTTGTCTTAGAGAGAAGACTGAACGGATAACTTGGAGGAGAGAACTTGGGAGCACTGTGAGAATCAAATCTCATTCATTTATAAGATGATTCTTCTTCTTCTTCGTCTTCTTCTTCTGTTTTGGTAACATACTTCTTGTGTCTGACTTGCCATTCCAGAGGCGATAGAGGTGCCGCCCCAGCGGCGTGAGTGTTGGGAGGCATGTGTTCAGTATCACCAACACATAGTGAAGCAGGGCGTGCATCCATTTTTAGGATTTCACATTTTCTTGTGGAGGAATTTCGAACGTTATTGAAGCATTCTCTTGCAAAAATATTACACAGCTGATATTAAAAAGATCCTTGGGGATAAAGGATAAGGACCAATGTTGGTGACAAAGAAGAGTAAATGATCTTTTCCTTTGTCAATACTGCTCTATATGTTTCTAAATGTTATATTTCTTTTGTTGTTCCACATTTTCTTCCTATTCCAAAAAGCAACTGCTCCTTATGCAGGATAATTCTATCCAAGTTTGTTTAAACATCACATTTATTTTCTGATGGCAGGGATTGATTGAAAGGGTAGCAATCATATTCTTCGATACAGATCACATTCCAATAGAGAGATTTGTGTTCAAACTCAATGTTAGCCTGTCTTACACCTCCCAGGTCGACGAGAATGAGCTGGAGTTTTCTTTGAGGGCTTTCTTGGTCAAGTTGACTGTCGCCAAGCCCCTTACCAAAGTTCTTCCATCTGGTTATTACACTATACTTATCTCGTAATTTAACGATTTTTTCGAGAAATATTAGATTTGGATCAAATACTAGTCTTGATAGGTTCATAGGTTTTAGTTTCAGGCATGTTTAGGTTTACAACCTGAACCCGGCTGCTATATAGTCTATGTTAACTTTATGTTTGGGGCACATGTTGACTTTACATCAAACTTAATAGAAGCTAGGTTGAACAATCTCTTAAATTTTTAACCGAACATCAGTATTTGCATATCATTATCATAAAAACCTGTTATCTGTGTGCATGTCATACGGTTTGTTGGCTTCTGTTGAGCTTATCACATTTATAAGTTGACGCAGTGCACAATTTATGAGGGTTTTACTTCGTAGAATCCATATATTTTAGTTGTTAGATTGTTTACCTTGGTCCATATAAGATGATGATTGTTTATGATTGAAATCATCGTCTATTGCTGTGTGTAAAGCTCAATGGCTAATTGAACCTATTTTTTTTTACCCCCTGATATCAGGAATAATGCCGTTGAATCATAATATTATGATTTTTAAAGAAATTATTGCGGCTGAATATAAAAATTAAGTCTTGATAATCTCAATGGTTTTTTTGGGGGGCATGCTTAAGTTCACAACCTGGACTCAGTAACTTGTAAGTCTGTGAAGCATTTATATTTATTAAATTAAATATTATTTCACGTCTGCAATAATCTTTGATCATTGCCATATTTAGGTTGAATTTACATTAAACTTAATTGAAGAAAGATTGGACAGTCTCTCTTAAATTTTTAACCAAACATCAGTTACATCTTTGTACATCATTTTGGCTAAAACGTGGTATCTGTATGAAATTTCATAAACCTTCACTTTATTGGCTTCTGTTGGGCTGCAGCTTATAAACCATGACAATGCGGAAATTGTGAGGGTTCTACGTTGGAGATTTCTTCTTGTATTAGTTTCTTTTTCTTTTTCTGGGAGCACAACGGAGGTTAACACCCCTGCTGCGTGTAGTTTTTAGGGATCTTTTGTCGAACTCTATAACAAATAAAATATAATAAAGCTGAAATAAAGAAGAAAATAACGACTGTTAATCTTGAAACTAATGCTGAATATAAAGATTAAGGAATCTTCTTATTCATTGTATAGAAGGAAACTAACCTTATGTTTATAATACTGTACTTTTATCACTAAATCTAACAGGGGCTTTTTGCCTCAATATTATTCATCCCACAATACACGGCATTGAAAGCACCAAGCATACAATATATTAGTGAAGAAAGTGGCAAAATCTAGAGTAATTTTGAAGAAAAAGAGAGAATTGGAAGTTGAGGTGTATAGTGCTAGTTCTATTTTTTTCGTCCTTTGAATAATAAGCCGTAACCAATATCCCCCTCCCCCCCCCCTTCTCGGATGCAATCCTTTGGAATTGAACCCATGACCTCTCATTTTGGAGAGGAAATTCCAATTGGTACCGTAACCTATAGTACTAGTTCTTAGATGCAGTTTCATGCTATACTGGCAACGGTAAGAAGGTTTGATGCAATTTAGACAAGATTAATTTTTCAGGGAGAGACCTGCCTATAGGTAACAATACTTCGATGAAATCATTTCAACTAATTAAACATCGCTCCTGCTCTCTCTGTTAACAATTAAAAGGGACAGCAAACTTTCCCCCCATACTATAAATCAGCAATGTGGGCAAGAATAAGCTTGCAAACTAATTTCTGCTTGTTTTCAACAGGTAGTAGCTGGGAAATCACTGCATATTTCCGAGCGCTCCCTCAAGCAAGCAGCAGCAAGGAACCTCAGCTGTGGATTCCCACGGATACCAAGCAATGGATGCAACCTCCACATATTACCCCTATCAAATCTATGAACAGTGAATCTCTCAAGGTTCAGCTATATTTGGAGCATCCAAGTCCTACCGAGCCCAAGTATTCGGCCCCCTAATAAAACGTGTAAAGTTCCATTTCCATTCCTTTTCCTTTTGATAATCATGGAAACCTCAAACATAAGTACTTGGTACTAGATGATGTGCTGTAGAACTGCAAGGTAAAGTCCCTGGCACGTGCACTTGATGTGCAAAAAAACAGAAGCTGTAACTTTATCTGTGTCGTTGTGCAAAGCCATTTTCCTCCTTTTTCTTCGTTTTTTCCTTCTTATGTATATCTTACGAAGTGGAATATACAGCAGCCGGCTATTGCTGGAAAATGGTAGCTCTCTATACATCTCCAACACTGATTAAATCCATTAATGATGGCTGGTGCCAATTTCGTTCATTTTTTTGAGAGAGTTTGTTTACAAGGTGAATTAAATCGGTCAACTTCCAACTTCCAACAAAATTTACGTCAAGCTAATGCTCTTTGATAAATGTAGCAGTTATCTGCTAGGTATAGTAGTTAATATAAATTGCTATATCTGATAAATGTAGTAGTTATTTGCTAAGTGCAACAATTTACCTGCTAAACGGAACACTTTTTTGCCAGAAGTTGACAAGGGTATTATAGGAATATTAAAATACGAAAGTTGAACCTATAACTTTTTGGATATAGAGAGTTTTTCATTGAATTTTTTGGGCCGGAGAGTTTTTCCAAATTGTTTTTCAAGCTTAGAAAGTTGACCAATTTTTCCCTCGATTCTATGCTGCCTTGTGGTAAGGACCAGCAGGTACGGTGGTTTTGTTTTTGGGTTCAATTCCCATTAACCATCTTTCTTTTTATCACAAAAAAGCAATCCTTCATCGTTGGAATAACAACTTGAGTTAAAAATTGTAATTGCTATGCTCAATTAAGCATCTTCCAACTGCAAGTGTTAGTACACAAAAGAAACAAAAGAAAAAAGAAAAGATAGTTATTAATGTTGCAACTACATGTGCCTAAACAAACACATCATTCACAACACTGGTTAAAAAACAACATTTTAGCCAAAAGCAATTGGATATGGATGGTTCAGGTTACAGGTCAAAAAATAGGAAGAAGAGAAACGCACGGCAAAAGGAAGATGGAAAAAAACGTGGACGGCAGGATTCGAACCTGCGCGGGCAAAGCCCACATGATTTCTAGTCATGCCCGATAACCACTCCGGCACGTCCACTTTCATATCGCTCAACTTTTTATTATTCTTATTAATGTTAGAATATTCAAACTCATGAAAAGTTGAAGGGATCCCAGAGAAAGAATAATATTTTTCTATCCGGGTAGTATCCACTATGGTTTATAGTCTGCTATAAGCTATATGAGGATACTGTAGCCTCGGGCGTGGCAGCGTAGAACATGGGTGGGCCCTGCTTTGTTTTATGTTTTAGCCGGTGTAGGACCCACCCACCCCGTTTCTTTCTTATGCCTACGGCCGCGGACCACTGCATTTACATTTAATTCAAGTTACGTAGTCCTGTAGAGGGGAACTATTTCTATGTTTGTCCAGATAGCCTGGATACTATTTTCTTAATTGGCGGTATCCACCATGGTTCCAAATTTTACTATACCCATCATGAATCCTCCAGGCCTTCATGCATCATGGCATGGAACTACTTTTTATTCATTTTGACTCTGATAATGCTCAATATTGGCAACCCTTAAGATCGGGACACATGGCGGACGGCACGTCCCAGAACTCATGAGAAAGGGCCCACAAATGCCGACCATGCCACCCTTGTACCCGACTGGCCAGCGTGAGCTAGCCTCCCTCGGGGCTCCCCGCAAATTGGCCAACTCGGCCCCTCAGCTCGTCCCGAGCTGCCACAAGACCAAACCTCCTCGGCTTACTTGCTCGTCCCCGAGCTCCTTGCCGAGGCCGTCTTCTTCGGACATCCGACCAGGTCCGCCGGTCACAGGAGCAACCGCAACTCCGCGAATCTCGGCATGCGCGGATTCTCCGCCAGCAACATCCCACGTTCCACGCCTTCACGATCCCCATTCATGGGCTATCCGCTCTCTACGCGGGCGTTACGTCGGGAGCGTAACTATCGGCGAGATTCTCGCGCCTGCTGTTGCATGCCTCCATCGCTATATAAACCCCTATCACGGAAGGGTCAAGTAAGCCATCTTTTACTCCACTTAGCCGTTACGCTGCTCGGATCTAGTACTAACTTGACCGTCGGAGGGTCCTCGATGGTATCAAACCACCCCGGGACTTCTTTGCAGGTACTTGACGTCAAACTCCACCAATCACCAAATCTCCTCAAAATCCATTGAGATCCACACAAAACAGGGGATCCCCTCCAGAATTTACCCGGAGATCGACGGAAGACAACATCTGAGGGAGATCTGAAAAGGACCTCTATCAGTTGGCGTCGTCTGTGGGAAATGCAGACTCCACAAAAACAAAGTTGGCCTTCCGATCTTCGTCCACATGGCAAGCGACCATCCTGAAGATTCGGGTACTAGCCGCCACCTCCCCCTCACCGAAGGCGCGGATGAATCCCCTCCGGCGACCATCATCCACGCCCTCGCCAGCCGAATAGATCGGCTACAGTCCCTTGTGGAGGCGCTCGTCCGCGCCCAAACGGCCGGGCATGGGCCCCAGATCGCCGCTCCCCCGCCTCCGGAATGCTCTGCCCCCGTCGGCACGGCCGACCACCGGCGGGCTGTGACTCCCGACCACGGATCCCACGGACTTATACTCCCTAAGGCCCGTTGGGCGCCTCGCGGCTCCACCCCCAGGCCCGCCGCCGGGGCACCACGTCTCGAACCTCTTCGCGACTCTTGCCCCCCTGAGGAGATGTCGGCCATCTCACCTGCCCACATGCATGACCAACACCCGCTCTCCCGACGGGGGCGCACAGAAGGGGATCGCCATGACGGATCGAGAACCACCGCGCCCGAGGATCCAGAAACCTCATCGAGAGGAACCGGAGCCATGCCCAGACGCAGGTCTCCCACATCAGAGGCCAGGAACCACGGGCAATATACGAACCAAAAATGAAAACCTAAACTTACCGACGAACTCAACGGGGCTGAGCCCGGCCCAACTCAGAACTCTCTCAGACAACAGCACGTCGAAACGGGGAATGGGCTCCCACGGCGCCGCTCTCACCGCGGCGGGGTCGCTGGACTGGTTCCTGGTAAGTGCTTCTCCCTCGACCACTCTGTAGGCACGGGCCAGTCCTCGCCCTCGGGAGGGGAAATGAAGAAGAACTTCTTAATCTAGTCGTGAATGGAAGAAGGCAGGGCCACAGCCCCCCGTCCTGGCGGCGCCCCCTGGTCGCTTTCTGAAAGAGAGATAAACCCACCTCGGGTTGCCCGCTCGACCACCGGGGTGATTTTTGAAGACGAGGGAAGAATCAAGGAGGGAAAGGCTGAAGGGAATCGCCTGTAACTTCGAGCGGACCAGGAACCTGAGGACAATTCTTCACGGGTTTGGCACCAACTGATCGGGGGCTAACCCGAAGAAGTTCAACGCTTCAACGATCTCATGAGAGAAGGGCAGACGCATTCCATCCAAAAATGCTTCCAAATACAGGACGATCTCCCTGCCCCGTACTTGGTCTGCCCTCTCTCCCTCCTTGGCCAGGCGGAGCGCATAGCGTGATGGGATGTGGAAGCAAGCCCGCACGTTGGCAAGCTCGTCCTCATGCCTTATCCAACACAAGGCGCTAGGGGCAGCATCTACCGCCTCCTCTTTGGGGGCTGTCCCCGCCACATGATCCCGGGAAGAGGGGCCAACCCCTGCTCATCGGGGGGACTCAGGCTCACCTAAAGGGTTCCTAGAACCTATCTCAACGACATCAATCGACTCGACAAGAGAAGACATCTAACCTTGGGAAGAATGATCTTCGGGGAACGAAAGTGAAAGGAAGAAAACGAGCGCCGAGCAATCAAGACTTGGAACGGGAAATATGAAGGAGTAGGGGCCCTGGAACGGGCCCCACCCCTATTTTATTGCCACAAGCGATCTCATCCGACGGTGCCTTTCATCTCCCGCCAAGACGCCTCCTCGCATCTAACGGCTCCGATTGCTCCACTTGTCGTCCCCACTGGACCGCACCCTTTCAGGCGTCGCAGGTCTGCACACGTCGCGTCAGCCAATCGACGCTCGACACGTGGGCCGTCACTTCAAATGCAAGATACACGAACCGGCGCACCCTCCTTAAATGCGAAAATCTCGCCCTGATTCGCTGGCAGAAAAGACAGCTCGCGGCCCGGGGACGCGTCCCGACGAAACCTTAGGAGGGAGCTCACCCCGTGCGGCCCGGCGGTCCACTCCTGACCCGACCCACTGGCTGGTCGGAACAAGAGTGGGGGGCTAATGATAATGCTCAATATTGGCAACCCTTAAGATCGGGACACGTGGCGGACGACACGTCCCAGAACTCAGGAGAAAAGACCGACCATGCCACCCCTGTACCCGACTGGCCAGCGCGAGCTAGCCCCCCTCGAGGCTCCCAGCAGATTGGCCAGCTCGGCCCCTCAGCTCGCCCCGAGCTGCCACAAGACCAAGCCTCCTCGGCCTCCTCGCTCGTCCCCGAGCTCCTTGCCGAAGCCGTCTTCTTCGGACATCCGACCAGGTCCGCCGGTCACAGGCGCAACCGCAGCTCCCCGAATCTCGCCATGCGCGGATTCTCCGCCAGCAACATCCCACGTTCCACGCCTTTACGATCCCCATTCATGGGCGATCCGCTTTCTACGCGGGCGTGACGTCGGGAGCGTAACTGCCGGCGAGATTCTCGCGCTTGCTACTGCATGCCTCCATCACTATATAAACCCCCATCACAGAAGGGTCAAGCAAGCCATCTTTTACTCCACTTAGCCGTTATGCTGCTCGGATCTAGTACTAACTTGATTGTCGGAGGGTCCTCGGTGGTATCAAACCACCCCGGGACTTCTTTGCAGGTACTTGGCGTCAAACTCCTCCAATCACCAAATCTCCTCAAAACCCATTGAGATCCACACACAACAGGGGATCCCCTCCAGAATCTACCGGGAGATCGACGGAAGACAACATTCGAGGAAGATCTGAAAAGGACCCCCATCAGACCCTGCTCGATGTAGAAAAAGAAGCGTGCTTTTCCGCTAGTCGAACAAAATTAAGAAAGAGATTCCGTACAATTCAGTCAACGACAACCACAGAACCTTATGATTATCCATAAATCGCAACATATTAATAGTTACGTCCAATGGATGATCTTTTTTGTCTCCTAAGTATATTTTTACATGAGCAATACTTTGCCTATTGGCCTCGTGGATTTTACATTATTGATCTAGTTAGTGGCTATCTAGCAAAATTAGCCGGAGTATGACATATTACATGGAGCCTGCCAGTTCAGTTGATAAATTATTTTTACTTGATCTATTTAATTTTTGATGAGAGCATTAGGTGCAGAGCCTGCCATTTTTTCTAAACGATTCGTGCTAAATTGCAGAAACCATCCCATTTTCAGTCAAATCTCTCAATCAAATAATTTCCACGGTCACGATTTATCACGAGCCAACATAGACGGCGGATCATCCACCCTTACAACCCCGTACACTTGCATCCTTATCCTCGTGTCCCTTGCCCACAGCCGAAAGAATATATGCTGCAACAACACCGTCAGATACACGACACGTGTCCCTCTCAGTGGACCCCACCTCCCTCGATCATACCAACAAATAATTTAACCCGCGGGCCCCACTCTCCCGCCCCCCCCACCAAATTTGGCGGTAAAATAACCTCCGGCGCCACGCGTCGGACTCTGATTGGGCCACCCATGTACGAATAGTCGGTGATGTATGTATGAAGCCATCGCATCCATCCTTTTTCCCGCGCTTAAACGGAGGGGACATAAAAGGGCAGTGGAAAAAAGGAGGGAAGAAACAAGAGAGAGGAGAGAGAAATAGAAAAAAGGTGAGGGTTTTGGGGATCTCTTCAGCTGCTCGCTAAACCCTAGGCCGTATCGCTACGAATCGCCGCCTCAGCCGCTTTTGCCGCCGTTGGAACTGTCATTTCCGGCCATCTCTCGGCCGTAGATCTGCAGATCGAGAGGCGAATCGAGGGATTTGAGCTCAGATCGTTGAAATGGAGGACGTGAAGCCGACGATCTCGTTGAGGTCTGATGAAGGCGGCGCCGTGGAAGCTCGATTCGCCGATGCGTGCAAGGTTTTTATCTATTTCTTCTCTCTCGGAAATTTCTAAATTTTCTTTTCTTTTTGTAGAGTTTTTGATGATCTTATGTTATTTTTGTGTGATTTGTTGTGTGAGAAGAATGGGTTAGGGCTTGATGAGAGCATGATGAGGCAGGCGATGGTTTTCTTCAGAGAGAGCAAGCACATTCTATTGGCGAACATGTCGTCGATTGGGAGCGGATCTGTGAGTATCTGCAATATTTTTATTCAATTACGAGTGATCTGAGACCAACATTTGATAATCATAGTTTAATTTGAGGGAAATGGCTGTAAGCGGATGCGAACTAAATAATATTCATTGAAATGCTTTTTTGTAATATTTTAAATAGACGGTGTAGTTTTAATGTATTTAATATTAATATTATTTCAGTACTGGAGTTAGAAAATAATTAAATTAATTTTTAGCCTGAAGAGGTGGAGAGATTTTGGTCTGCTTTTGTGGTGTACTGTTCGATTCGGCTCAGCCAGGCAAGCGTGAAGAAAGAGAAGGAAGAAAGCGGGGTTCCTTTATGCCAGATTTTGAGGGCATTCAAGCTTAAGTAATCCTTTCACTGTTTATATCACTTCTGCTTTTGGGGCGCCACGATTTTTTTTTATTTTGACATTTTTAAGGTTTAATTTTGATTTCGCAGTGTCGTCGATTTCTTTAAAGAGATGCCTCAGCTTTCACTGAAGTCTGGTTACATTTTAAGCGGGCTGTATGGCTCAGATTGGGAGAAAAGGCTCGAGGTATTATATGTTCATTTTTTTTTCATATTTCTTATGTGATTGGTAGGTTCTGTTATTCATCACTTACCGTGCTTTTACTTTACCCTGTTTTGTTGATAGCTGAAGGAGCTACAAGCAAATTTTGTCCACTTGAGTCTTCTAAGCAGGTAAAAAAACCCCAAGTGAACATACAAAGTTACATTATATTATAAGTACGTACTTGTTTTCTTTATGTAGAAGTTATTGTTACGAGCCGACTTAATACATGTAAGTTGTCCTTGAAAGATCTTAAAAAGATAGCGATGACCTACATGAATGGTTGCATCCTTGTTATGGTTAAACTTCTCTATTGAAGTAATGGGTGTATGTGTGAGTGTCTGTCGTGCACATGACTGTTGAGCATTCAATTCCATGAATGAGGGTGCTAATTGAACACACAAATTGAATTACTAAGATGCCTTCATTGGCGAATTACTTCGATGATATATTATGTCGTAGGCATGTAAAACAGACATGATAGCAGTTCTTGTTCTAGTTAGGGAGGGTCAGATATAGTTTAGTGGAACTGATGCTTAACTTGGAGAGAGCTGTGAGCATAATTGGAAAACTAGTGGAAAAGCGAGAACACAGTTGAAAAAAGACAATTTACAAGCAAAAGAGAATACTTTATTAACAATTTAGAAGCGACATCGAGAAAGGTAACTTTTTATCTCCTTTTTTTGTTGAGGAAACGATGGGATAACAACACCCCCCCAAAGCATCGTTAAAAAAGATAGTAATGAGAGAAAAAAATCCCCGGTTACAATAATCAATTTCAAAAGATAGAAACATGCACTATAATGTCGGACATGGCCAGATATTGGCCTTTAATGGAAAATAAAAGATACTGCTAGCTAGATGCATACAATCACCAACCAGAAGCAGTGATACAACAAGATTCATCAGCACGAAGCAGAGCAACAACCATATAGAATAAAAGACAGGTTCATGAACCAAAGACCATAGTCACTCCCTGATCCAAACATAAAAGTTCATGAGCGTGTATCTAGCTCCACCAAAATGTAAACATCCCAGGTACATATCCAAGCTAGCATAGAGTAATATCATATATAGGAACTGCCACAATATAGGCTTCAAAAAGACCAAAGCGCTCTCAGATAGCAGCGGCTCCGCTCCAGTAAGTCCACCTCACAATCACAATTACTCCCTCTCGGAATCCTTTTCCTTGTTCCCCTGCATATCATCTTGAGTATTGGGCACCATCTCTGGGACTATCTTGCATAACTTCTTTCCTATCTTGACAGTAGTCTGTATCTTTGTTTTGTGTTGATTTAATGTCTCTTTGTCACAATTCTCATGCCCTACCAACTCTCCCATCCCTTGAGAGTATCAATAGACGATTTAATTGTTTCCATATTTTATATTTTTGGGTCCTTTGATGTCCACCGTACTAAGTTTGCTAAATATATATGCTTGTATGAATATTTTCTGGCTGTATGTTTGACAGTAGTTCATTTTGCTTTATTCATTGTCAATGCCTGTTGATTTATTGACTTATGCATATAATATGATATCAGGTACTACAAGCGGGCATATCAAGAATTCTTCCTGAGTGAAACAGGGAGTGATAAGCATTTTGAAGCCGCGACTAGTACCAGATATGTATCTGACTTCCATAGGTTTGGATGGTTACTATTCCTGGCTCTTCGGGTCCATGCATTCAGTCGTTTCAAAGATTTGGTCACCTGCACCAATGGATTAGTGTCTATATTGGTTAGTCCGTTGCACATCCTGACTTGTTTTTCTACCAACTCTACCTTTTCTGTTATGAGATATTATTAATTGCAAGGTTCTGATGTTTACATATATTTCGTATGCCTGCTAACTATTAGAAATTTGGCAGGCAATTCTCATTCTTCATGTTCCTATACAAATTAGGAATTTCAAGATTCAGGATTCACGACTTTTAGGTAATCAACTTTTTAACTTCAAAAATTCATAATTGCCATAGTTGTTTTAACCATTTATTTTTAGGGTATCTGATTGTGCATGGTTTCTGATACTTTAAATTGGTGGAAATGCTTTACAATTGTGCCTCAGGTACGAAATCAGACAAGGGTGTCAACCTTGTAGTGTCTCTTTGTAATTTATATCAGACATCAGAAGATGAAGTGTTGAGCACAATGGAAAAAGTTAATAACTTGATAATAGACATTTTAAAGAAGAAACCTCGGCCAGCTTCAGAGTGCAAAAAGGAAAATCTGGATTACATTATCACAGGTCAAAGTGCTTATTCTGAGTGTCTATTTCTCTATGATTGTTGCCAATCATAACATGGTTTTATGACTCTGTTGCCTCATACTAAGCTAATTTCTGTTAACAGATGGTTTGATGTACTTTGAGGATCTTCTGGAGGAAAACTCGTTGCAGTCAAGTTTGAGTACTTTGGAGAAAGACTATGAGAATGCAATTAACATTAGAGGTGAGCTAGATGAACGGATGTTCATTGATGAAAATGACAGTATACTTGGCACAGGAAGTTTATCTGGAGGCGCCATTAACATGCACAGCAGAAAGGTTTGTTGTTCGCATGGTAGACCCATGCACACTGTAGCCTTTAACTCATTCTGAAATTCTTTTACCTTAAAGTAACTTGTCTCATGTATCGACTTTCCCCCCAGCAAACATCTATAGCTATTGACTCACCAGTAAAGACACCTCTGCGCTCCCCTACTTCACCTGGAAATGGAGATCATCATGGTAACTCTATGATGGCCATCAACACACCTGTAAGCACTGCCATGACAACTGCAAAATGGCTCCGAGATGTCATTTCACCACTTCCTTTAAAGCCTTCAACAGAGCTTCGGCGTTTCCTCTTATCATGCGACAGGGATCTCACAGCAGATATTACACGAAGGGTCTTCATTATATTAGGGGCAATTTTCCCAGGCAGCACATTTGAACGAAGCACAACTGGGAGCCTGCAGTCTGCAAACCTGATGGACAGTATATGGGCAGAGCAGAGAAAAATGGAGGCAATGAAGTTGTACTATAGGGTTTTGGAGGCAATGTGTAGAGCAGAATCACAGACACCGAATTGCAAAAATCTGACTTCATTATTAACAAATGAGAGGTTTCATCGGTGCATGCTTGCTTGTTCCGCCGAATTGGTATTAGCTACACACAAGACTGTCACTATGATGTTTCCTGCTGTTTTGGAGAGAACCGGAATAACAGCTTTCGATCTAAGCAAAGTGATAGAGAGTTTTGTGAGGCATGAAGAAACTCTTCCGAGGGAATTGAAACGACATCTGAATTCTTTAGAGGAGCGACTTCTAGAAAGTTTGGCTTGGGAAAAAGGCTCATCTATGTATAATTCCTTGATTGTAGCAAGGCCAGCCCTGTCATCAGAAATAAACCGTTTGGGACTGTTATCTGAACCAATGCCATCCCTTGATGTTATGGAAGGTCGCTATAACATTTCCAGCGGGGGCTTACCACCTCTCCCTACTCGCAAGCGGGAGATTTTGCCAGGTTTCTTGTCACACTTGAAAACATTTCATTCTTGCTCAAAAAAATATTTCATGCACAATTATTTTGAACAAATACTATTGTATTCATATCTTAAGCATGTGATCTTCAAGGTCTACATCGATTTTTCCTGTTGAAGACAATGCTTTGATGTGTTATAGTCGTTCAAAGGTTTTTATTAAGTTAAATGTTATGATATATGTAACTGATAATAAAAATACCGATGCTAAGTAGATTACTGTCAGTTCTTGTTGTCGGTGGTACAACTTTTACTTGCATGGAGAAAAAGTAAAGTATCCTTTTAAACAGAGGCTTAAATTGTATCAAGCACATTTTGACAGTTCATGAATTCATGGGCCATCTTCATTTAAGGTGGTTTTAATTACCAATCCCTATATCCTTAATATTTAAGTCTTCCATCTATGTAGATGTTTTTTGAGAGAAAAGGTGGGATGATTAGCCCCCCTTAAAATTCATTAAAAATAATTTAATGATTACAAAACTCCAAGCCTCTCAAACTTATTCCATTCTACAAAAGAAAGATTAATAACAACAACGAACATAACAAGTTCTAAAAAGCATCATTCCCTCGCTCTAAGTTCATTTGCCATGACTTTTATTTTTTTGCAACTCTGAAGCTCCAATATCTATGTTGATGCTGTATGATTCAAACTGTTGTTTCCATCAACCTATATGCTCAACTGACGAAGGCCCTTTCTAAATATGCATTGCAGATCAGAATGGAGACCCACAAACTCCTAAGAAGCATTGCAGGGAAAGTAGGACCGTGTTGATAGAGCGCAATTCTTTCACATCACCTGTCAAGGAACGATTATTGAGCCCTAACAGTCTGAAATTGAAGTTAGCACCTCTACAATCTGCTTTCGCCAGGTCAGAATCCTATCTGGAAGTTCTCCAGTTCATTAAATGCAAAAAATCATCAAGTGTAAAACTCTTGATGAAAATTTATGTCAGTCTTTTTTATTTGAAAACTGCTATGCAGCCCGACGCGACCGAATCCTGCTGGAGGAGGAGAAACTTGTGCGGAGACAGGGATCAATGTTTTCTTTAGCAAGGTAAAGTTCTTATACACATTCATGCCATTTCTTCTTTGTAAAGTATATTGCATTTAAAATTTCCTTTTGATTGTGTTCCGTAGATTGTAAAGCTGGCTGCTATTAGAATTAGAAGCTTATCTGAAAGGCTGCAATTATCTCAGCAAAGTTTGGAGCGTATTTATTGTCTCGTCCAACGAATTCTTAGTCAACAAACTGCACTGTTTTTCAATCGGCACATTGACCAGCTTATTCTATGCAGTTTTTATGGTGTAGCTAAAGTATGTTCTGCTATACTTCAATATAGTAACTTATCGATCAACATTTTTTATATTAAAAGGCAGGATAATTAATCATGAGGGAGGCCAAACTTGGGTTTTCTTCTTGCTTGCAATTTGTCATATTTCTATCCTAACCAAACTTAATGTTTCTAACAGATTTCTCAATTAAGTCTGACCTTCAAGGAAATTATTTACCACTATAGAAAGCAACCTCAATGCAAGACTCAGGTTTTCCGCAGTGTCTTTGTTAGCTGGCCATCAACAAGCCGAAACGGAGTAAGATGATTCAACTTGTTTCTATTTATATTACGGTCTAGCAGTTTCTAATCTGAAATCTCATGTAACAGAAAGTGGGGCAAGACCATATTGATATTATTACCTTTTACAATGAGATATTCATTCCTGCTGTCAAGCCTTTGTTGGTGGAGTTAGCGTCGAGCAAAGTTGCTAAAGAAGACAACAGGTCTATTGAAGATAAAAACAATACCGATGGTATATTGTCTTAGTTATTTCCCTGTTCATACTTGTTCCAATTAGTCAATAGCTTTTGCTCCGCCCTCATTTTGATATCTATTTAATTTCGGTATGCTCCAGGTCAAATACCAGGATCACCTCGGTTTCCACCTTTTCCGACTCTGCCAGATATGTCTCCAAAGAAAGTATCCGCATCACATAACGTATATGTTTCTCCTTTGCGGTCCTCAAAGGTACGTGGTGCTAAAAAATTTAGTGGGTACCAGCCGAAACTAAGGCTTATGTTGATCTTATAAAGGACTACCAAGCCACACCTTTTTTGGGCCTGTTATCAAATTGATATGCTCAAATCTGACTTGATACGACCAATATTTATTATTATGACTTTTCAAACATCAATTCCAAGCTCCTAACCTTGTAGACAAGTTGGTTCCAGAATGGCCAGTTATTTTAGCATGGCTAAAGCTGCATGTTGCTTGCTATTTTCTATGCTGGGCTAATATCACTGCCGTAAAATTTATAATCATGTCCATAGACAAATTCCAAGCTATTGATATTGAACTCCTATATTTACACAACCGTTAATTAGCGTGTTCATATTCTTTGGTAGCACCATAAGCTGTCACTGAAAACCTCTCTTGTTTAGAGATGTGTAGGTGCTAAATCACCAAAAATTTTACTTACTGGTTTGCAGCCATTCTCTCATTTCTAAAAAATACCTATCAATATCAACAGATGGATTCTTTGCTTTCGCCGAGCTCCAAGAGTTACTATGCCTGTGTTGGTGAGAGCACTCATGCTTTTCAAAGTCCTTCTAAAGATTTAACTGCCATCAATAACCGGTTAAACAGGTGAGAGTTGTTATGCCAGAACCTGTGAACACAATGTATCGAATAAATTATTTTAGACGAATAAAATTTCTGATGTCTACAATTTATCTCAGTGGTCGAAAAATCAACGGCAGGCTTAATTTTGATTTGGTGAGCGATTCAGTGGTTGCTGGGAGCCTTGACTTACAGAACATTACAGCTTCACCAGCTTCATCGTCGGCTTCGTTGAAGCCTTTTGTGAAGTGTGAGCAATTTGACAACTGACTGCATCTAATGAGTTCTCGTTTAACTCACTTATTTTTGTTTGTAAGTTAACAGGATAAAGAAAATGTGCATGAGTTTGGTCAGCGACGGAATCGTATTCCAGCTGCATGCCTTTTCTCTGTATATACATGTGACTCCAGTTGCCTAAGCAAGCTAATTTAATAAATTATCAAGTTTGTATTATCTAAGACTAGTATTTTCCTGGCACATTTTTATTAAAATAAAAGCATGCATGAATATGTGAATATTCAGTCAATATGAATATTTTCTCTCTCCAAAAGCATAAGAATTTTTAAAATATTTTTGCTCATTTATTATTTCAAGTATTGATGTGGATATTTTAGCTATTTTTAATTATAAGTTTTCAAAGTGTCAACATCTTAACTAGAAGTCATTAAAAATCTTTTCAAATCTTGAGCGTTTAATGTTAATATGTATCAACATATGTTACACATGCAAAACAGCATAGGTTACATATGCATGCAAAAAATAAAAGATGGGACCATCTAAGAATAAAAGAATTAATCTCTCTTTGCATCTTTATAATAGTAGAGAGATTATAATTTGTGAAATATATTGTTTGTACTGCCTGTAAAATTGATGTCCAAAGTCTACATAATGGAAGCATTAGTTGGATTCCTGTAATGAAAATTTAATGATGTTCTCTGCTTACAATGGCGCATCAAGATTGCATTTATGAACATCCTTTTTTTGTCTTCCTGAGAAAAAACATCCATACATATTACATATCATTTTGCTCGATGCGGAAACATATTGCATGACAAAATCATAAACTTTGTGTGCGCATTTTATTTTGTTAGTGGTGACAGCAAGAACTAGAATGCTCAACATCAACCCAGTCTATCTTTATACAGGGACGCTGTTGAACCTCAGCCTGGCATTGCTTTTTCATAACCACGGGTTGTTTTTTTATACACCTAACATCCTGAGCCAAGGAATGAGGAATATATAATATCCTTAAACTGACTTGCTTCATGGATGGCTCAAGCCTTGGCCTCTTTTTCAGATTATGTATAATGGCCTCAGTTTCAAAGACAACCCGCTATTGATTAGAGCCACGAGTGTGGGTATCAAGCTTTATTTAGATGTTAGAGGAAACCAACGTTGAGTAATATGTTAGGAACAAAAATAAACTTGAATATCATAGTATAACATCTGATTTCTAATTAGGGTTTTATATCAATTCGGAAATTTCTAAATCGGATTAGAAGAGTATAAAAAATAGAAAGACATCTCATTCTATTTGTGTTATCAAGTATAAGGTGATTGAAATTTGTCTTACAAATCTTATAAATTTCAAATTCTAACAATTTTCTTTTGTTAAATTCCATAAATTGTATTTAGAATTTTTGCGAGCTTAACTATATTTTGTTTAAATTCATAAAATTTTGATTGGGAAACTATTTATCCAATCCCACAAATTTTGTATCATGTCAATTTTCCGTTAAATCCAAAAGGTTTGATGGAGAATTTATTTTATCAGTTTGCACAAATTTTTGATTTTTGCCAAAATGTGTAGAGATTTTCTTAAGTTGAAAATGTTATTTCTTTTGGCGCAACTAGGGGATCGAGGCAACTGGGCGATCTTCGAAGGCGATCTAGGGGCAATCATTGAAGGCGATCGGAGGAGATCGAGGTCAACAAATACGAACAAGGCGATCTCGGCCAGAGGCGATCGAGGATCCTCATGAGGGCGATCTTGGGTTTCTCACGAAGGCGAACTCAGGCAGAGGCGATCGAGGGCGTTCTTCGAAGGCGATCTAGGGTTGCTCACGAAGTCGTTCTTGGACATAGGCGACATGGCAAGTTTCGATCGATTTCCAGCAAGGGCGATCTCGACAGTGGTGATCTTTTGGTGTCCAGATATCCTTGAGTCGCGATCTAGATGGCTAGAGTGAAATCGACAGTGAGGTTGGTAGATCGGGATAGTGGGTCAACGGCAAAAGACAATCGATACGGGCGAGAGGAGTTGGTCAGGGCCAGTCAAAGGGGAGTTATCGGTCTTCTCCTTCGAGGGGGAGGTCCAGGACGAGGAGAGAGGTAGCAGGGGGATCAAAGGCTGGAGGTGGCTGGTTTGATTGCGGTCATCATGAAGGGCGGAGTGGGGACAGCAACGGAGATGGTCGGGGTAAGGGTTGGGTTAATTGTGGAGATGGGCGTAGAGATGTTCGTGGAGATGAACGCGGAGACGAAGAGGGTTATGATGGTGGACGTGGTGTTAGGGGATGCAGCTATGTTGGGGACGGTGGCCGTGGAGGAAACGTTGCTGGTGAAGGAGGCCGTGGCTTACGGGTTGGTGGTTGAAGCCGGAGTTTAAGTGGTGGTGGAGTGGCAAATGTGTTGGATATAGGTGCTCTTAAGGCGATTATTGTAATTGAATGAGGACCTAAAGGAGAGAACTTATTCGAGATGATATTATGTTATCTGCTTTGTCTTTATCTTTCATATGATACGTTTTATTTATTATCACGTATGGTTTAGACATGAGATACACCCCTTAGGATTTTGTTTGACTATCAGGACGATGATGGAGATCATACTAGTGGGGCCTGGGTAGTCGATAAGCACATCCTTAAATGTCCCTACTCGTAGGAGTATCGAGACTAGGTATCGGTACTCCAATTTAGACTAGTGTGTACGTTTCCTGACCCGGTTGGAGGACGATAGCTGATCCTGCAACCTTTGGTGTTTGACACCGAGGACTGTATACATATGCTTATTGGATGAACTACACTGGATGGACTCACCAAGAACTCCTAGTTGGTAATATACCAATGTCAGGTAGCAGTTCTCTGGTGATGACACGAGTACAGGGTAATTCCTAGGACCTAAGATCGCCACAGTGTCTCATGCGTATTCCCATTATACCTAGACTTCTATCCTATCACGACTCAAAGGAGCTGTGTAAACAGGTTTTTGTTGGGTATAGTTCCGAAGCACGTGGAGGCAGTGAGCGACCAAGGGGATTCGTTTCTCCCGGTATTGGGAGTTGATGTTGCGCTGTGCAGGACACGACTACAATCACAAGTCGGTGGCCACCACAGTGGAGATAAACCGATAAATGTTATTAGTTGTATTTTCAGATGGTTATGAGTCCTCTGTCGCACGACTTATCGAGTTATTGGGGTCTGATAGATTCCAAACCCTAAACCCGATATGTGATACTCTTAGACGAAGAGACCGGACTGTACGATGATGTCACTGATAGACTTTGCAGGGTTCGGATGAGCTTGCCCGTTGACCTTTTTTCGATCAATACCCGGGCAGCCGTTACGTGCAGCTAGTACCGCTGACGTGCTTGTGGGCAATAATAATCTACATCCTCACTGCCAGTGTATTGTCGAGTCTTTAGAGTCCCACACAGAGATTTCCCAGCACAGGCGAAACGATGTAGTGCACATATGAGGATACATGCAAGTGTTCTATTAAACACGTGTATGTGATACACGTATTTTAATCGGGTATTTAATGATATTAGCCGGTATATATATATATATATATATATATATATATATATATATATATATATATATATATAACCGGATTATTAAATCAAGTGTTGATTTAATAATTATGTATATTTATATATTGATATATTTATATATTAACTAATATCATGCTCACTTTATTATTTTCTTATCTTTATAAATATTTATATAGGATATAAATATTGTGACATGTATGTTGATACATATGAGATGTGTGTATGAGACTTATATGGTTTAGATGAGAACATTATTATTCTTTTATTAATTTCAAAAGTGAACGAGCATTGGAAAAATAAATGGTTGTAGAGTTCTTTGCATGTTTTCTTTGATGACTCATTTTTGGACGTTCTTGTTCTCATCTTGCGCCTTATCATCTTATGATCATCTTTATCTCTCTCTCTTGAGTTTTTAAAAAGCGAGGAAAGAAAAGAAAAAAGAAGAAAAATTAGTGAGCAATAATAATCTATATCCTCACCAATCATTCTTAGCAAGTTTGATTAGTGAGTTGCTTCATTTAGATATGATCAAGTGAAGCTATAGTTTGTGATGTAGTTATCTCAAGGTGGATCATTTTCGGCAAGAAGATCACCTAGCAAGCTTGTTTCGGACTTCGTGGAGCCTACAAGGAGTCCAACATAAATGTGGAGCACTTGAAAATACTATAAAAGCTGCAGTCTCTTTAAACTTGTAGTATTAGCTCACTAGTTTTGTTGCATGTTGTAGTTGTTGTTTATGATCCTATATTTGCTTGTAGTTGCTCTCTAGATTTTTAAAATTATCGTTTCCGCCATGTTATAAACCCTATTATAGAGAGCATAGCGAACTTACAGTGGCATCAGAGCAGCCATGACCCGAGCCCACTTTTTGGTCGGTTTAGGCCATGGTACCCCTCCGAGCCTTCGAAATGTTATTCTAATTTTTCTCCGGGGCTTCACAAAAAATTTAGGCGTGTTTCGGGTTCGTTTTGGCGCTTAAAAGTGATGATTTTTGTGTCGAGGTGAATAGTGTTTTTCAAGTGTTGAAAATTAACGTTTCGATTTTGAAGTTTTTGGGATTCATTGGCCATGGGCGATTGGTTAAATAGATTAAAGTGTTTACTTGATATATCTCGTCGGCGTATGCGATACGCGATATTTAACGCCGACGAATTGGTGTGTTCAATTCGACGGGGTTGCACAAGTGAGTCTGAGATGTTGGTTTGTTGAAATGCGTTAGATTGTCGCGAAATGAATAGCCCGCATGCGGGAGTGTGATATTGCAATAAGTGTTATTTTCATTCATGCTTGTAACCATCTTGTATATTCATTTATTCGGGACGAGCTCCAACTTGTGGCCGCCATTTCCGCTATATATATATTCTTTGTTTCGGGACTTAGCGGATCACATGTGGTCGTAGTCACCGTCTAATATATTATTATTTGTCGGGATACGATAAGGTTGTGATCGTTGTCGCCGTTGTATTAATACATGTATAGGTTTACCTCACGGAGAAGCGCATGGGCGACCGGGTTCTAGATTGCAGCGAGTGGCCATCTCAAGGAGTTGAGATCGGGTCACTCGAGTCTAGAATTAGCGGGTTGCTTGCCGCGCTTGTAGCGGGTATAGGATAGACCCGCGGATGAGTGCTCAAGTCACCGGATTCGAGAAAGTGTCGGGTGGCCCCCTCATGATGATGATGATGGGTTGCCTCGTTTCTTGGGTTGCCTGGTAGCTTGCCGCACTCGTAGGGGTCTTGTTTTGGCTGCGCACGGGCTATTCACGCGACCGGGGAATGTCACGTTTCGTTTGATAGCTCGAACGAAACGCGGGATTCCTAGATGATCCGACCATTCCTATTCTGTGATGTTCATTACATACTTGTGATATGATTATCTGCCTATGATGTTTTCTCTTGCATGCTGTAATGTGATTATATGCGTGTGATAATATATATATACGTTTTGCATCCGCGTTAGTCCTACTTCCGCTTTGCCGTAAGGTAAGTAACCTTACGGTGAAAACCCGGAGCCCTGTGGCGAATGCAGATGGCGTATATGTGCATTCTATTTTCTTTTCATATTTTTTCTGTGATTGTGTGAAGAGTTGCTAGATAATGTGATTATCTATATGATGAGATTGCGTTAATATGATTAATGCAAGTTTAAATAAACCTAAAACATATTGTAGAACCAAATATTGATATTGTGGTGTTATAGTCGAATCTTTTGTTTTGCATCGAGATATTTGCTGGATATAGTACCCTCAAGGCGATTATGATAATTGAGAGAGAACCTATACAGGAAGAACAGTCTTACTCGAGATGATAGTATGCTATCTGGTTTGTCTTTATCATTGATGTGTATACGTTTTTCTTGCTATTACGTGTCGCTAATATATAATGATAAAGCTCGTAGGATTCTTTCTTGACTACCAGTATTATGATAGCGATCATATACGTGAGAGGTGGGTAGTCCATAAGCACATCTTTAAATGTCCCTAGTCGTGAGAATATCGAGACTAGGCATCGATATTCCGGAGTAAACTAGTGTATACGTTTCGAGACCCGACGATGGGCGGTGGCCGATCTCACAAGCCATTGGTGTTGTGTCACCTAAGATAGTGTCACGCCCCGCTTCCTAGAGTGCGCTAAGATCGGCACGTGACAGATCCAACCATGCTACCTGTGGTTAGGAAACATCCCTCCACAGTCACATTACGGCTGTCCATAAGATATCAAGAACAGTAGAAATAAAATAATCTATCTAGTACATATCCATCTACCAGAATAAACGAGTCGAGAAATATAAATGTGCGGAAGCAATAAATCCAATAAGCAATAACATCTGGAAAGTACGTCCTAAATAAGGGCTCACATCAGGAAATGAAAGTACGGAAAGAAAAACTAAACTAAACTAAACACTAACATGCTCCTCACTGTTCGGCCTGTCGGCTGAAGTACTCCTGGTCAGCCTGCGAAAGAGATAATGGAACCGGGCCATGCAAAACCCAGGCGTCAGTGCGTCATAATATCAAACAATAATAAATAACCAAGATACACGAGATATGCAAGCAAGAATATAAACAGTAACATGTATATAATCAGGTAAACACGGATATAGAACAGTGAAGTGTATGAGTGTATGTGTCGTACGGTGAGTAATCTAAACTGTACTACTGGATTAATTACTCTCAAGTCTTTGAAATCAATTAATGTAATACTCATCGTAACCCATCAGACTATATCCCATTCATTCCCTACGGGACCACGGTAACAGGATTATTCCATAACGCCCGGAAAAACGGCAAACAATATATTCCGTAACGCCCGGAAAAACGGCAAACAATATAATAACCCTTTGAGTTACGTTCGGTTACATTCTTGATTTCCCCTTACCCCCAAGGTTATTTGTTCAAGTCAGGTATTGCCAATCGATATCTAATGCCAACACAGGATCAAACAGGTACAGGTTTTGCCTGTGCAGACAACAGTAACATCCATCAGGACAACGAGTCAGGATTGTTGGCATTAGTAACAAGATCAGGTATCAAGTCAAGCAGTGGTGTATCAGGTCATGTCAGGTGGTGCACAGTGTATCAAATGGATGCCTAACAGTAAAATGCAGCAAGTATCGAATCACGGTAAAACACGGATGCACAATGTCTATCAGGGATCACATCTACAACTCCATGACTGCGTATGATGCACATTATCAAGCATGGGGTACTAACATAATAGTAACATGTAATAGCATGGGGTACTAACATAATAGTAACATGTAATAATATGATCTGGCATGCAACTAGGGATGCAATAAATGATACGGATGCGAACGGATATCGGAAAACGGTAAAACTGTAACAGGGATGCACAATGCAATAAACATGCAATATTTTTATTCATATGGCTGTAAAATATATATCATAGCATGTAGAAAGATAAACTTGCATACGACTAGATATGTAATAAACTGTACGGATGCGAACGGGTATTGTAAAACTATAACATATGATGCATAATTAAACGACCTGTAATACTTTTATTCATATGAATATAAATATATTAGTATAGCATGTAACAAGATAAACTTGTCTGATCGGATTTCACGACGGGGTGTGTACGCCGCGTGCGACGTCGGTAAATGTCGTGATGCACACGCGCGTACAGAACAGAACCAGGCGAAGCAAGAACGTGACCACGCTGGCTGGGGATATCCACTGGGTCACCCGGATCGTCGGCGAAGGGCACGACTCCGCCGATGATCGAAAAACCAAGATACAAGAAAAGAAAGAGAAGAAGAAGAAGAGGATAGGTTCTCTGGGCTTGGATGCACTGGGATCAGAGAGGAAGGCGAGAGGGTGACGCCGACAATGGGCTGTCGATGGTGAGGATGCAAGCGAGGGTTTTTCGGTGATGGGTAGTGGGGTTTCTTGAAGTCGGGGATCGGGTGTGCGGGGTTTTTGGTGTTGGGAGGAGGCGGAGGAGGAGAAGAACGAGGTCGGGGAGACGAGAGGAGAGAAGTCGGTGGTGATGGAGACGAGGGCAGAGGCTCGGCGCGGGCGTGGGTTCTCTCGAGGCGGGGGCGAAAAAGAAGGGGAAGGTGAGAATAGCGAGAGGAGGGGGTGATCGGATCCTTTAGGATAGTAAATATATATAAAGAAAGAGAGAGAGAGAGAGAGAGCTGTGGGATCAGTTTAGATTAGTGAGTACCTCCGACCCGTGTGACTCCACTGTTCATCGTTTGGGTTCATTCCGTGTACCGTGCGCGCGTCGCGACTTTTCCCCGCCGACGCGTAACGTTCCGTTTTCCATATCGCGACCCGTCGAGGCAAGTAAAACTTGCTACATGCTACTTAATTTATTATGTATACAGATTATGGCACATTAAACCCGTAGTCTAACCTTAGTACCATGATTTTTCCTTTTTCATGCTCGACGTCGTGTTATATCATTTTATTTTTCCAAAATTGAAACCTATCGTGTGCATTTACTCTATTAAACCCAATAACCACATTTATATGTTCTAATCATATTTTAACTATTGACATAGCCTATGGTATTTTTCTATAGTTTTAATCCATCGGACACTCGTGTGCATTTAAACCAGTTTTAGCTGTGATTTCATCCAGAGAACCTATTTATAGATCATTGCATCCCTGGAAATTCTTAATATTTGTTAACATGATTTAACGGCCATAATTGTCATACTGTGTTCATATAAGGTTGAAACCATCTCTGAAACACAACTGATAACTGTACAGCTAGTTAATTAAATCTGCGTTATTGATTAACTTATTGCTTAGATTGTGTTGTTGTTAACC
Source organism: Agapanthus africanus (assembly GCA_030015575.1). Taxonomy (NCBI): domain Eukaryota; kingdom Viridiplantae; phylum Streptophyta; class Magnoliopsida; order Asparagales; family Amaryllidaceae; genus Agapanthus; species Agapanthus africanus. The sequence continues at coordinate 349,939,789 of JASDDO010000004.1, forward strand.
ATACTTGATTATTTATAATCATGATTATGCCAGCTGTTTATGAGTGCCCATATGTTATCTTTTACACCCTGGCCTGACTTGCTACACACACATTGATTGACCCGACATGGTACCGTACACTACTTGACCTGACCTGATGTACCATGGCTTGACCCGTTACTTGATCTTGTGTCTAATGCCAACAAACCTGACATGTAGTCCTCACGGACTGTTCCTGTTGTCTATCCAGACAAACCTGCTCTTACTTGATCCTGTGTTGGCATTAGTTCTTGATTACTGAATACCTGACTTGACATACATAACTTGGGGGTATGGGGAAATCAATGATGAAACTTGACTTGTAACTCAATAGTTCGATACCTGTTCTAATCAGTCTTACGGGCTAGGCCAGCCCCGGAGTGATGATGCTGACATCACTCATCTGTACATGCTACCTTTTACTGCCTAGCGGCACGTCTCGGATTCAGCCCGAGAATCTTGACCGTGGTCCCGGGCACGCACGGGATACTATTGAGTTACATCGACGATTCATCAGATTGATTTCAAAGACTTGAGATTAGATAACCCAATAGACCAGTTTAGTTTACTCACTGCACACTACGCCGCACTGCCCTGATTTATATTGATGCTACACCTGCTTTACCATTCATACTTATATTTGCATTTCCTGTTACCCTGTTTATATTCTATTACTTGATGACATGACGCGCTGACATCTGGGTTTTGCATGGCCCAGATTCTGTACCGTTGCTGCAGTCCGAGCAGGAGTACTTCAGCCAGCAGGCTGAGCTGTGAGGTGTCTGTAGTAGTTAGTTCTTTATTTCCTGCATTTTATTCCTGATGTGAGCCCGCATTATGGGACATACATTCCAGTTATTTTGTATCGGATCTTTTGCTTCCGCACTTTTACTATTCTTGACTCATGTTATCTTGGTTTATGGACATGTTTTAGATAGTTTTATTTTGTTCTTGATATCTCTACAGCCGTAATGTGACTGTGGATGGATACTTCCTACCCACAGGTAGCATGGTTGGCTATGTCACGTGCCCAATTTAGCGTACTCTGGGAAGCGGGACATGATAGTTACCCACAAGCCGTCAGCGGTACTAGCTGAACGTAACGGCTACCCAGGTATTGAGCGAATAGATGATCAACAAGTAAGCTTGTCCAAACTCCCATGAATCCTATAAGTAACACTACCGTACAGTCCGGTCTCTTCGTCTGATATGTCGCATATCGAGTCTGGGGGTGGAATCGTCAGATCCCAATAACTTGATAAGTCATGCCGATGTGAGGCTCATAATGGGTCGAGAAACTACCGATAACACTTACTAGTAAATCTCATCAACAGCCTTGGCCAGGGACTTCCTGTTATAGCCAATCGAGCATAGACCAACATCAACTCCCAATACCGGGAGAGACGAAACCCCTCCTATCGCTCATTGCCTCCACGTGACTCGGGACTGTACCCAAAATCCACCTGTTTGCACGACTCCTTTGAGCCGTGGTAGGGAGGAAATCAAATCACAGTGGGAACCACACAAGACTCTATGACGATCTTGGGTCTACAGACTAACCTGTACCAATGTCACCAGAGAACTGCTATCTGACGATAGGTATAATACCAGCTAGTATGTACTTGTGGACTACCCTGGCCCCACTAGTATGATCTCCATCATAGCCCTGGTAGTCAAGTACACATCCTAAGGGATTTATCAACATGTAACAGAGAGACAGTATAATGATATAAGTGTACATGTTAAGATAAAGAGCAACCAGATAGCATACTATCATGTCGAGCAAGAAAGTCCTTTCTTTATATGTCCAAGCATCCACTATAATATACAATCTTGTACAATAATGACCTCTAGGGCATACATATTACTAACAACCGTATTGTGATAACCACTTTCTCCTGCTCCGGCAGTTCACTTCGTATCGTGTGTGTTTTTTTTTGTTTGTTTTGGTTGCCCGTGGATTGTATACGGATACTAGTTTATTTCGTCGCCCGTAGGGCGCGGATTAGTCCAAATCCGTATATTTTATATTTGGGTCTGGTCTATTTAATGACCGTTAATCTGGTTTGAGATTAAGATCGACTTAAACATATGAGCATTTAGGCCCGATTATTTTAGTTTAAGGACATCAAGGTCTATTATCGCTATGTTTGAGGCGAATATTAGTTTAGGGACGTTTCGGTCCATCATTCGTCTTGCGCGCATGTGTATTTATTACTTGGCGGAGTGAATGATGGTGACATGAAATGTGCCCAATTTAGGGCACGATCCAATTTGAGGTATACACGTCAATTTTGAAGTGCATCAATGTGGGGTGTATAATTCCCTTATCTTGATGAAATTTTACATCAAGCGGAGACGGGGAGTTGTTGTTGGTTGTCGGGACCCGCCACCTCTCTGAAGACGTTTAGGAATTACAACGATATATATCAGAGGCGTGAAGAGATGTACTCTTAAACCAAATCCCGTATTTGAGAGAAAGAGGGTGATGGTCCTAAGAATCGTTAGTCATGTTTGGGACTAAGATCAACTTAGGAGATATATGATGAGTATCATTTTGGATATCATCAATGAATGATCTTTAGTCATGTATGAGACTAAAATTAGTTTGGAAATCAGAAGCAATATGATCTTGGTTGATTTAAAATCAAAAGGTTTAACCTCAGACAACTTAACCAATTTAGGCTGAGATTGGGTTTCTATACTATCCAGCAGTGCTAAGCACTAATATATATAGTGCTCACGTGTGTATCATGTGAGGCGCTACTATAGTGATAAGCACTAATTTTCTCTGGCGCTCACGTGTGAAACATGTGAGGCGCTCAGATATGGGCGCCGCCCAATCAGTGCTAAGCACTTAGTCATTTTGACTGAACATAGAGTGCTAAGCACTTTGCATGACACTCACGTGGGAAGTACGTAAGTGCTAAGCATTGATTTTGGGTTTTGTTTGTTCACCCCCCTTGATGAGCTCGTATTTGTTGAGCAATATAATCATCAAGAACGGCCTTGGAGATCGTTTCCTCTTTGGCTGCTGATAAGGCCGGAGGAGGGTTTGATGTTTCCCCTCTGTCATTCTCGATGATTATCGGCGGATCATCGGCTGGGGGTTCTGGTTGGATCATTATTCCAACCATGTCCTGAAACAAGAGTGCCATCTGCTTCATGTTAGCAGCTTGTTCAACGGCTTCTTTATCTTTTCTTTCAAGCACCCTTCGCAGAAACTCTGTATCGGTCTCTTGCTCTTGTCGCTGTTCGGCTGCTGGATCCGGACTTTCTTTCTGTCCGGTAATTGCTGCCATTTTGGTCAGCATTTCCTGGAGCTTTTGTTGTTGCTTCTGAGCCTTAGTCAGCGATCGAGTTTTCGTCCGGTGACTCACCGAAGCACGACTTTCATCTTTCCCGGAAGCCATGTAGACCGTATGCACAATCATGCCCCTAGACTTGGGGTGTTTGGGTCCATCACCTTTGGAATTTGCCGCAGGCGGTGGGATTTTCTCCGGCCTCATCCTTTTGTGGGAGGTCGAAGTTGAAGGAGCTATTATGACAGGCACCTGTGTAGAAGAAGTCCCTCGCTGTATGACGGAGGGATGGTCTTTCTCCTGCCGAGCCTTCGATTTCTTCGGCCGACGAGAGTAGTTTTGATCAATCACAGAGTCCTAGACTTTTCGCCAGACTCTATGAATTTAGGAGGAGAGCCGCTGATGGGGGCGCTCCGGTTCTGCCTGAGCAATGACCTCTGCACGTGGGGGTGATTTCTTTAGCACCGCCGTTGGAGAGTTCTTGCGTACTCTCTTGAGCAGATCAAAACTGTTCCCGGTTGGAATAGCAGCGTCAACTTCCACCATTGGAGCTGGTGGGGTAAGTCTAGAGGGGGGATTGCCCCCATCTTTTCTCACTCGGCGCCAGTGGCGACGTCGAGTGTGCCTTCCAGAAGGGACCGCCTCAGTTATGGAAGCGGCTTCGTCGTGCCCCTGGCTTTGCTGAGGGGCTGCTGTTGGTGTCAGCCTGTTGAAGACTGACGTCCCGATTGGAGTTTAGGGAGGGCCGGCCAATCTTTCGAAGACCGACTTTCTGGTGGGGGAAGCATCTTTGACAACTTCACCTGTACCAGGAGTTGGGAGGGCTATCCGTTTTGGGGCAATCCTTTAGGTATCATGAGCCTCTTTGCAGGCCCGTTCGAGCTTTTGCTTGAAGACCGAGACACCAAATTTAGACGACCCGTTGAGAGAGGCCGTTGTGGTTGCTAGTCGATTGAAGACCGACCTCTTGCGGCGCTGAAGCACCGAAACTCCTGGTGGGAGCATGGTCCCAAAGAACAATCCAGTAGTGGCTTGCGTAATTTGCCCCACCGGCATTGAAAAAATAGAGGCCTCGTTAGGCCCATAGGTCACTCCTCCAGTTGGGGTGGAGCGAGAGTTGCTGTTGCATGCACTGCATTGAGAAGCTATCGATTTTCTGCATAGGAGAAAGACACCAAGTTTTAGTACCTCGAATTCAAGGGCAACCACAGCGAACCGCGATTTTATTCGCGAAATACGACACACGAAGTGTGGAGTGGAAAGAGGAAAATGTCCCACCGGGTGTGCCAGAATCTGTTCACCGCTGAAAGACCGAGACTGAGACGTTGGGACGTCTGGCCTGAATTTAGGGGCAGATGCTATTTGTACTTCTCCATCCACCTCTCCAAAGATACCAAGTTGATTTATGACACCGTATATCGGAGGTTTGGATAGATACGACCGTTGTTGCAGACTTTATCAGATTCCCCCTCGTTTGTGAGGGTTTTTTTGATTGTGGGGACGCTCTTCCATGCAGGTGCAAGCCCCTGCAGTTAATTATGTTACCGCATTGCGGTAACCACTTTCTCCTGCTCCGGCAGTTCATTTCGTGTCGTGTGTGTTTTTTTTGTTTGTTTTGGTTGCCCGTGGATTGTATACGGAGACTAATTTATGTCGTCGCTCGTAGGGCGCGGATTAGTCCAAATCTGTATATTTTAGATTTGGGTTTGGTCTATTTAAGGACCATTAATTTGGTTTGAGATTATGATCTTCTTAAACATATGAGCATTTGGGCCCGATTATTTTAGTTTAAGGACATCAAGGTCCATTATCGTCATGTTTGAGGAGAATATTAGTTTAGGGACGTTTCGGTCTATCATTCGTCTTGCACGCACGTATATTTGTTACGTGGCGGAGTGAACGATGGTGACATGAAATGCGCCCAATTTGGGGCACGATCCGATTTGAGGTATGCACGTTAATTTGGAAGTGCATCAATGTGGGGTGTATAATTCCCTTATCTTGATGAAATTTTACATCAAGCGGAGACGAGGAGTTGTTGTTGGTTGTCGAGACCCGCCATCTCTCTGAAGACGTTGATGAATTACAATGACATATATCAGAGGTGTGAAGAGATGTACCCTTAAACCAAATCCCGTATTTGAGGAAAAATGGGTGATGGTCCTAAGAATTGTTAGTCATGTTTGAGACTAAGATCAACTTAGGAGATATGGGATGGGTATCATTTTGGATATCATTAATGAGAGATCTTTAGTCATGTATGAGACTAAAATTAGTTTGGAAATCATAAGCAATATGGGCTTGGTTGATTTAAAATCAAAGATGTTTAACCTCAGGTAACTTAGCCAATTTGGGCTGAGATTAGGTTTCAATACTACCCAGCAGAGCTAAGCACTAATATATATAGCGCTCACGTGTGTTTCACGTGAGGCGCTACTATAGTGCTAAGCACTAATTTTCTCTGGCGCTCACGTGTGAAACATGAGAGGCGCTCAGATATGGGCGTTGCCCAATCAGTGCTAAGCACCTAGTCATTTTGACTGAACATAGAGTGCTAAGCACTTTGCATGGCACTCACGTGGGAAGCACGTGAATGCTAAGTATTGATTTCGGGTTTTGTTTGTTCACCCCCCTTTTTTACAGAAGTGCTAAGCACTTGGCTAAAGCTCTGGTGCTTACGTGTGAAGCACGTGAGGAGCCAGATTTCAGGTTTCCAAGAGTGTTTCACGTGTATTTCACGTGACTACTTTATTTTTTGGGTGCTGGGCTGCTTTGTTTGGTGGTTGCCCAATCAACACAAATGAGACGCTCACGTGGGAAGCACGTGAGGCGTTTTAGCTCTTATTTTGTTTGTTTTAGACACACACGTGGGAAACACGTGAGGCACTATAATAGTGCTAAGCATTAATTCTGCTCACGTGTATTTCACGTGAGACGCCAAGTTCTTCTGTTTTTTTAAAGATGTTAATCTTTGTTAATGACATTTTAGTCATTGATGATCATCAAGATTTCTGTTTTGAAGATCTTGGATCATCACTTTTTTTTAATTGGAGAACTAAGTTCTTTATTATTTTTATAAGAACTAAGTTTTTTATGTAGGGTTAAACCCTAATTTCGGAGGAATTAAATTCCCAGACCATGTGTTCTTTTTCTTTCTTTTTAACCTAGTTCTTTTTTGAATCTTTGATTCTCAAGAACAAGATCTTCCCGATGAGAATTAAATTCTCAACTTGTGGGAGACCTGTCTTGTGGATCTCTGATCCAGAGGAAGAACTATGTTCTTGGGAATGGTTAAATCCTTATATAAGTAAAAAGAGATTTTTTGATCTCTGTGTTTTCTTTACTTAGGGTTTTGAGGAGGAAAGTCTTCTTTTTTGAGAATTAAACTCTCTGTTCTTTCAAGAGCTCGCTGCATTTTTTGCAGAAGCATATAGGTTTTTTTTATTCTTCCTCGTCTCCCTCTGTGTCTCTGAGACTTGAAGTCTCGGGTTTTTTATATAGTGGAGGCAAGTTTGTTAATTAATTTTGAGAAAATCTCTCATTGAGAGATTCCAATTGATTTAATTAGTCTCAAAATTGAGATGGGGAATTTTACCCACCGTTGGATTTTTGATCCAAAGATTTCTGTTTTACAGAATATGTTTTTTTTAAAATAAGATTGATGAAATATTTTCCTATATACAGAATTTTACTCTATTGAACGATGATATTCTTATCACCATTGGATTTTTAATTTAAGGGTGCTCGGTTTAACATAGCACAATCTTTCTCTGTTTTTGAAAGATACAGGAAATATTTTCCATCTAATTGGATCTTTGATCCGCCAACTTTCTGTTTAACAGAAAATATCCTTCCCAATAAAATTTAATTCTATGCTTAATCACCATTGGATCTTTGATCCAACTGTTCCTTGTTTAACAGGGATGATTTTTCTCTTTTAGAAAAATCCATGGAAATATTTCCAAAGAGTAGAATTTAATTTTACGTAAGGAGGTGCTCTCACGTGTTTAACACGTGAGACTTGTTTAGCTTCTCTGATTTGGCGCCCATATGCCTTGCATATTGGCGCTCACGTGTTTAACACTTGAGGCCAATTTGGCCTTTAGTTGTTTGACTGCAGTATCTATATGCTTTGCATATAGGCGCTCATATGTTTAACACGTGAGGCTTATTTAGCCTATTAGTTGTTTGATTGCAGCGCCTATATGCTTTGCATATTGGAGCTCACGTGTTTAACACGTAAGGCTCATTTAGCCTATAGTTGTTTGATTGCAGTGTCTATATGCTTTGCATATAGGCGCTCACGTGTTTAACACGTGAGGCTCATTTAGCCTATAGTTGTTTGATTGTAGCGCCTATATGCTTTGCATATAGGCGCTCACGTGTTTAACACGTGAGGCTTGAGTCGTGGGGAATTTTCTCCCCTTTTCCCCCTTTTATGAGGGATCACGGTGGGTACCCCTTAGGCCCCTTATTTGACCGTTAATTTTTTACTTGGTCTTCCCATGAGGTTTCGGGCGAGTTTCGATTCGATTTGGACTCCCGTATTGGCTTAAAACTTGGTTTTTTGGAAGTTTAGTGCACTTGATTTTTAACCCTTTGGTATATTTGGGATGTGCGCTATTTGTGTGTGGAATTCTAATGTCATGACTTCGTTTACGTGTGTGTATGTGTTGTTGAATGTCATCTAATTTCTATACGCTCAATTAGACGGAATTGCACACTTGCTTCTGTTACTTGTTTATGTGGTTATATATATATATATCTTGATTATGGTTTATCCGGATTGTCGTGTCGGATGGCCCCTCATGCGATTGCTTGTACAATTTTGATTTACATTGTTGTATTCATTTGTTCGGGACGAGCTCCAACTTATGGCCGCCGTTTCCATATTATGTATATTCTTTTATTGGGGCTCGACCAGGATGCGGTCGTTGTCAACCTTGTATATATTTCTATTCTGTACTAGGATTAACCTAGGAGAAGTGCTCAAGTAACCGGGTTTTAGAGTGCAGCAGGTGGCCATCTCATAGAGTTGAGATTGGGCCTCCTCTCTCTAGAATTGGCGGGTTGGTCGCCGCACTTGTAGGGGTTATAGGATCGACCCGCGGAGGGGTGCACAAGTTATTGGATTCTAGAAAGCGACGGTGACCGACTCATGTCATCGAGGGCAAGTTACCCAATTTCTAGAATTGGCAGGTGGCTTGCCGCACTCGTAGGGGTTTAGGATCGACTTTGTATGAGCTATCCACACGACCGAGGAACGTCGCGTCTCATTTGCGGCTTAGATGAAACGTAGGGCTCTAAGTTTATCCCCTATTCCATATTGTTTGTCGCATGCCTGTGATGACTATTATCCGCCTGGGATGACTATTATCTGCCTGCGATGTTGATATATATATATATTATATACTAGTAGATGTTTCTATTTGTTTTGCATCTGCGCTAGCCCTGTCCCCGCCCTACCGTAACTTAAGTAACCTTACAGTGAAGACCCGGGACCCCGTGGCGAATGCGGATGGAATATAAAAGTATGCTATTTTGGTTATTTCTGGTGTGGCTTAGAAACTTGTATTGATGGGAACGTATTATATGTTTAATGCAAGGAAAAACAAACATATATGATGTTGTCGGAACCAATTTTTAAAACTATTCGGTTTTCTTCAAAATAAAAGTCATATTCTTTTGCTTTGTATAGAGCTATTCGGTTAGGAATATCTTGCACCTCATTCTATGAGGAAAGAGCCTTGATCTCTTCACGGGGAGTTAAGCAAAAGTTTATATTACTAGTTTTAAAATGCTGAGCCTAAACCATTCCATTTCAAAGCCACTCGAGTTCCTTCAACGATATTAAGTTCATTACGTTAAAGGTTTTTCGCTAAAAACTAGCCGTAGCCCTCCATCATTTCAGATTGGTATTGCTTTGAATTCGTGCTATATATGTTGACCTCTGTCAAGGCGTAGTATTCGGTAGCTCTGTAATACTTTTTTTTGCATGGTGATGTGATTGGTTAGGACAGCCGTACCGTCATTTTGACCTCCGTCAAGGGCTCGTACGGGTGGGTCTAATTAATCCAGGATAATGACGGGTAGAACTTGACTTGCGAATTATGGTATGTTGACCTCTGTCAAGGCTATAAGCCGCTTGGGGAAAAAACCATATCGAGAGTTTCAAATATAAGAGAAACTTGCCAAGTTTGCGCATACCTTCTAGAGTATGGTAATTTTGGTTGGCTTCCATCAAAATTATCACACAATGATAGTTGGGTACCGATTCCCACTGATGTGTAGGTATTACTCCTCGGGAGATTTTCACTTCACAACTAGCTAACTTATTAGGTGTCTAGAAAGTGTTAAGGAGGTTACGCCTCTGCGGAAACAGGGTTATTTAATTAGGTCCGTGCGAAAGCACGGAGGACCTCCCTCAGAATACCAACACTGACCCGGCTGAATGGTTAGCGAACTTGTAAGGTGTATATGATCCTGAATAGTTCTTCTTTTAGGGTTTGAATGAGAATTCGAGGAATCAGTGGGAGCTATCTTAATTAGATAAAGTGATAACCGATCTAATTTTGATAGAGTGCACGCTGAGTGTTTCTTTTCTCTCTCTGGTTACTGCGACCCATGACTTACCTTTAAATTATGAACCAAGTTAACCGAACCTTCTTACACACTTTGATTTTGGATTATCATGATTCACGACAAAATCGCATATATCTCTGCTACTCCTACTTTCCTTTTGCATTTCTTCAGAACACTCCGTATCACTGTGATGATCTATATTGCTTGGAAAGGCTATCGTATAGTTCCATACGAACTTAAAAAAATTATTTCAGTTGAGCATGGCCACTGGTTCTGGAGAAATTGAATAGGATTATTCGATTGTCTCTTCCCTTTACCTTCTCCCAGGATGCGAGAGCTCTTTGTATTAGGAGAGTATACCTATTACACTTATTGGATAGTTTTCTTCCAAACCTTAGGCCGGTGCCGAAAGGTAGGGAATGAAGAAAACCGATTAGTTTAATTCTGGTGTACAGAAGGTAAGATGTAAAGGAATATAAAGGGGTTGAAGTGAGGGCAAACGAAATTGTGACTACTGTCATGAATCTGGATAATGGAAAATGCATTATTAGGAATACCCGGCCAACCCCTTGAAACATTTATTTTTCAAAATTTCTGTGTACTTGTAAATGAGAACTGTTTTCCCAATTAATTCTGACTTCAGTGTATGTATTTACCGAATTTAGATCTCACATCCGTACGACGTTACAGATACTGAGTAGGAGTAGAATATTGGGAAATGGGCGATTTGATTCTCAATATCGGAATTCGTTGCAATTGGATTAAATCGCCTGGTTTTGCTTAACGGCAATATTTGATTTCGAATAACCGTTGTTATGCACCAATTTTTAAAATGATATATCTGTATCTTTATTTTATAAAGTGAGATATAATTTTGAAAATTGTTTTCCAAACACTTACCTTTATCAGTTGAGGATAAGGTAAGGTGCATTGAGTAACGGTGCAAGACATTCTTAACCAAAATACAGTTTTCAATCTACAACACACGGAGTTCGAGTTATTGAACTCTTGGGGCTTATACATGAAAATGTATATTGTCCAGTGTCCTTAAGGACAAGGGGTTGGTACTCTCACCTCATTCAGATTTACCTATGAGTTCTCTGGTTTTAGACACGCATTCGTTGAAATGCAAGTGTTCCCTTAAAAAAAGGGGAGAAGGGAAGAAAAGAAAAGAAAGAAGAGACGAATTCCTTCCATGTGCAAAGCACGTGAGCGTTATGGCTTTAAGGAGAATTAAAACCTACAGTTTGGTCTCATGTGTTAAACACGTGAGCGCTCATATGCAAAGCATATGAGCGCTAAAAATAAATGACCAAAGGCCAAACATGCCCCATGTATTAAGCACGTGAGCGCTCACATGCAAAGCATATGAGCGCTGAAAGTAAGTAACCAAAGGCCAAACGGGCCCACATGTTAAACACATGAGCGCTCACATGCAAAGCACATGAGCGCTGAAAGTAAGTAACCAAAAGCCAAATAGGCCTCATGTGTTAAACATGTGAGCGCTCATATGTAATATATATGAGCGCTGAATAAAGACAGGTTAAAACCCACATTGGTGGGTCACGTGTTAAACACGTGGGCACATCATTTTGAAGCGCTTGGTTCAGATAGAATTAGATTCTATATGGAATTAGATTCTATATAGAATTAAATTCTATTTGGGAAAATATCCCCCCGATCTTTCCAAAACGAGAAAGATTTTTCTTTGTTAAAAAGAGAACCTTTGGATTCAAAATCCAACGGTGATTATAATATCACCGACAAAATCAAAAAATCAAATCAATTTTTTGGTAGGAAAATATTTTCCTAATCTTGCTAAAACTAACAGAAAATATATTTTGTTAAACAGAAATTCACTAGATCAAAGATCCAACGGTGGATAAAATTCCCCGAATAATTTTTGAGACCAATTAAATCAATTGGTATCTCCCAATGAGATATTTTCTCAAAACTAATTAACAATTTTGCCTAACCTATATAAAGGACCCGAGACTTTAAGTCTCGAGGACAAAAAAAACTTTCGATAAGCTTCTACAAAAAAGGAGAGTCAACTCCATAAGGTGAAAGAAAAAGTTACAATCGAGAATTTAATTTTCCGGCGGAAGAATAGTTCCTTCTCCTCTCAAACCCTAGGTAAAGAAAATAGAGATCAAAATTTCTCCTTTACCTATCATACATATATAAGGGTTTAACCCTCCATAAAGCACTTAGTTCTTTCTCTAGATCGGAGATCCGCAAGACAAATCTTCCATAAGTTAAGAATTTAATTCTCATCGGGAAGATTTTGCCCATCAAACTCAAGATCTAGGGAAAAGACTAGATATGAGAAAGGAAACATGAAGAAAAGAAATGGAGCTTATAATTCAGGAATTCAATTCCTCTAAAAACAGGGTTTAACCCTATACAAAGAACTTAGTTCTTATAAAAAAAGGAACATAAGAACTTAGTTCTCAAAAAATCCGATCACAGATCTTCAAAACAGAGATCTTGGTGATCATCAATGGTCAAAACACCAGTAACAAAAGTTTAACTTCTTAAAAAAATAAAAAATAAACAGAGATTATATTTCTAAGGGCTCAGCGCCTCACGTGATACCACGTGAGCGCCAAAGCAGAATTCAGATATTATATCCATAGTCAAAAGACTAAGTGCTTAACACTGCTAGGTGATGAAAAAGCCCAAGACTGAGCTCAAAATTGGCTAAGTCTCTGAAATTTCTTTGAACCCATATTGTTCCCTGCAGCCAAGCCCATATGCTTTGTTGATAGATCTTAACAAAATTTAATGATCTTTAAACATATTTCTAAGTTGATCTTAGTCTCATACAAGACTAACGTATCCTTAGTTAAAATAAATTGAGCCCATATGCTCACATATATTTATGTCGATCTTAATCTAAAACCAGATTAACGGTCCAAAAATAAAATAAAATATTCTTTGAACTGATGGAACATACAATCTAGATTCAAACCCAAATTGAATATACGAATTTGTGCTAATCCGTGCCCTACGGGTGATGACATAAATTAGTGTCCGTATACAATCCATGGACAACCAAAATAAATAAAACACAACACGGCATGAAATGACCTACCGGAGCAGGAGAAAGTTGTTATCGCAACGCGATAACATAATTAATTTCAGGGACTTGCGCCTACAGGGAAGAGCGTCATCACAATCAAAATCCCCTCATAAATAAGGAGGAATCTGATAAAGTCTGCTATATCGGTCGCATCTATCCAAACCTCCGATATACAGTGCCATAAATCAACTTGGTATCTTCGGAGAGATGGATGGATATATCCAAATAGTATCTTCCCCCAAATTCAGGCAAGACGATCCATTCCAGTTCGTCTCTGTTTTCGGTGGTAAACAGATTCTGGCACGCTCGGTAGGACCTCTTCCTCTTTCCACTCCACACTTTGTGTGTCATGTTTCGCGAACAAAATCGTGGTTCGCTATATTCAGGGTAGCTCTTGGATGCGAGATACTAAAACTTGGTGCTTCGCCTATGTGCAGAATCAATGACCTCTCACTGCACTTCCTGCAAAAGCAACTCCCACTCCACCCCAACCGGAGGAGTGACGTACGAGCCTAATGTGGCTTCCATCTTCTCAATGCCGGTAGGACAGGTTACTCAGGCCACTACCGGGCTATTCTTCGGGACCATGCTCCCACTCATAAGCTTTGGCACCACAACGCCCCGAGAAGAATCTCCTCGAAGGTCGGTCTTTGATCAGCTGGCTACTGAGATGACTCCTATTAGCAAGCCATCCAACTCTGAAGTCTAAGTCTTCAATAGGCTGAAGAGAAACTCAAACGGGCTCGTAAAGAAGCCTATGATTCCAGAAGGGGTTGCCTTAAAACGGCTAGCCCTCCCTGCTCCTACCATATGTGAAGCCGTCAAAAGCGCTTCACCTCTAAGACGGTTGGTCTTCAATAGATTGACCAACTTTGCTCCAGCTCCGCTAAGAGTGTTGTTTACCGCCGAAAACGGAGACGAACCGAGATGGTGTCGTCTTGCCTGAATTTAGGGGAAGATGCTATTTGGATTTATCCGTCCACCTCTCCGAAGATGCCATGTTGATTTATGGCACCGTGTATCAGAGGTTTAGACGGATGCGACTGTTGTAGCAGACTTCGTCAGATTCCCCCTCGTTGTGAGGGGTTTTTGATTGTGGGGACGCTCTTCCCTGCAGGCGCAAGACCCTGCAGTTAATTACGTTATCGCATCGCGATAACCACTTTCTCCTGCTCCAGAAGTTCACTTCGTATCATGTGTGTTTATTTTATTTTTGGTTGCCCGTGGATTGTATATGGAGACTAATTTATGTTGTCTCCCGTAGGACATGGATTAGTCCAAATCCGTATATTTTTAGATTTGAGTTTGGGTTGATTTAAGGATCGTTGATCCATTTTGAGATCAAGATTGACTTCAATGTAGACGAGCAGTTGGGGGCTCGGTTGTTTTTTTTTTGATGTCATGAGTCATATTTGGGAAACGATGAGTCAATGGGCTCAGTTGATCTGAATTAGGGACCTAGCCAACTTGGGCTTGACCCACTCGGTTTTCTTTTATTTGGAAGAAGTGCTAAGCACTGGTATGGGCTCAGTCCCCCTTTCTTGCAAAAAGTGCTGAGCACTTATGTTAGTTCTGACGCTCACATATAAGCATGTGGGGTTTTCTGTCATGGGGGATTTTCCCAATAAGTGTTGGACACTTGACTCTTTCCCCATTTTTTCTCTTTATGTGGAGTGCTGAGCACTCTTTAAAGCGCCCACGTGCAAAGCACGCAAGGCACTAGGCCCCAGGTGCTGAATGATGAGTGTTAATCACCCTTATGTTCTGTGGCGCCCACGTGAGGTGCTGGGCGCTGAGCGCTAGGCGTTGCTCACTGAGTGCTAAGAACTCCTTTATTTTGTAGCGTCCACGTGAGAGACACGTGAGGCGCTGGGCGTTGAGCGCCAGTCACTGAGTGCTAAGCACTCCTTATTTTTCTCTCTCTCTCTGTGTTTTTTTTTAATGATCCACGGGATCTTTTTCTACTTTTTGTTTACCTAACATTTCCAAGAAGAGAATTCTTCTTCCTCGAGAATTTAATTCTCTGTTCTTTCAAAGCTTTCTCTCTCTTTTTTTCCTTGAAGTTCATGGAGGGGGGGTTCCTCTTTTTTAGACTTGAAGTCTTGGGTATTTTATATAGTAGAGGCAAATCTGTTGATTAGTTGAAGAAATATCTCATTGAAAAATCCTAATTGATTCGGGGATTTTACCCACCGTTGGATCTTTTATCCAAGGACTTCTGTTTTATAGGAGATATTTTTCTTGTTTTTAACAAGATTAGGGAAATATTTTCCCACACAGAATTTATTCCGTAGATCGGTGATTCTTTAATCACTATTGGATTTTTAATCCAACGGTACTCTGTTTTACAGAGAGTAATCTTTCTTGTTTAGAAAGATTTGAGGAATATTTCTTCAACAGAATTTAATTCTGCACTCTGATGATTTATCATCTCCGTTGGATCTTCGATCCAACGGCTCTGTTTAACAGAGAGTAGAATTTAATTCTACCAGGCGCCGGCGCTTACGTGTTGTGCACGTGCGACGCCAATAAGAGTTTTTAACTTTGGCGTTGACGCCCTCGTGGCAAACACGTGAGGCGCTGCCTTTTGAACAGAGCTTTCCTCTTTTAAGAGTTTTTAACTCTGGCGCTGGCGCCCTCGTGGCAAACACGTGAGGCGCTGCCTCTTGAGTTTTGAACAGAGATTTTCTCTTTTAAGAGTTTTTAACTCTGGCGCTGGCGCCCTCGTGGCAAACACGTGAGGCGCTGCCTCTTGAGTTTTGAACAGAGCTTTGCTCTTTTATTGGGAAAACAAATGCCCCCCCACCGCCACGCTCACGTGGCTCACACGTGAGTGCAGCGGTGGCATCTTTTCCATGTGAGTGCGGCGGTGGAATTTTTTCCACCGTTTGATCTCCTCGGAAGTGGAACCATCTCCTTGTGCCTATAAGTAGGGCCTTTGGCCCTGGAGATGACTGCTGTTCATCTTCTCTAAACTTCTTCTTTCTGAGAATATGATTCTCTTTCCAGAGCTTAGATCTCTGCCCAAGGAAACTCTTTTAGAGTTAGAGCTTTGTTCAAAAATTTGGTAAGGATTATGATCGAACCCATTAACGGAGCTTTGCTCTTCTTAGATCGTAGATCTTAAAAATGTATTTTAGGGTTTCTTTAACCCATTAATTAGAGCTTTGCTCATCTTTCATGAAGAACTCTTAGAGTTCCTAGGATTTTTCTTTTAGATCTTTAAAGATCTTGGGGTTTAACCCTGTTAAAAAAAAAGCTTTGCTTTTAAGGGTTCGGGTAGATTACCCCATTGTTTTACAGTGCATGACTCTAAGAAGTTCTTGGGGAATTTTATTCCCTTCTTAATTTTCTGACAGATATGAAATCTGTTTGCAGAGAACAGCTCTCGAGAGAGTTTAACTCCTTAGTCCAATGATATTTCTTATTAAATGTGAATCCTTTTAGGATTCTGTTCTTAATGAGTGACTGCCCCATCAATGATGGGGCGTCACCTTAATTTTGTAGGCCCCTCTTTGTCCCACTGCAATGCAGTGCAAACATTTTGAGTCTCAAAGAACGTTAAAGTTCTGATTCCTGAATCATGACGCCAATAGCCGACCTTTCTCCTTTTGTGCAGGTGCAATGGCCTTCGACTCTTCCTTCCCTTTCGTACGTTCATAGAGCGCCTTTCCCGACGCGCCCGTGGACCAAGAAGTCTTCGCACTTATTAAAGATCATGACCTGGAGCAGAAGTCTCTTCACTTGTGGGGGTCATGGTATAATCAGATCATTAGGGGTCGGTGCAGTTTTTCTTATGCAGCGCCCTCAGAGCCAATTTCAGCGATTCATTACGCCGATTCGCTTCAAGTGAATTATGCCGTAGAAGAGGTCAACTGGACTTCGGAGGGTCGCCTTCAGCCCTCTATGGCATCAATACCCGTACAGCCGCCGATGGATTTGAATATTTTAGGGCGGCGGATATGCCAAGGCGAGTCGTGCCCTTGGGGGCAAGTCTATATGATAGGGTTGACTCCTCGCCAATCAGCCGGCTACCTGCAGTGGGCCCGGTATATCTTGTCGGCCAAGAAGTCGTTGCTGCTGAAGCTTGGGCTATATCCTGCCATATATGCGTTCCTTTTCTAATATCCCGCGCCTCATGTATGGTGGGTTAAGGATTTCTGGAACAGTGGAACATCCCAACCCACACATTTCTTCTATCGGACCGAGAGGTCTCAATTTCCTTGGAGGTGTGTGCGGAAATCTCCGGCTTACCCGTCAGAGGAGAACATTATGGGGAGATACTTCCCCCTGATGAGTACATCTTTACCACCAAATCAGTGGTGATGGGCCTTACTCCAGAGAATGCTGTTCAACACCGGTTCCCAAGCCTAATCAAGGTGTTGAACATTTATGAGAGTTTGTTCTTAGAGTCTGGAGGGCATGGAGTTGTCTTTGCAGATTTTATCGCCCGCTTTCTTCGCCCAGACGTCTTGTCAAAACAAGCCGCGAAATTCGCTAAGCTTGATGACCCGTTCGGTTTTGGTTTGGATAACTTGCCGATGGCAGAGGCGGATTTGAGGAATTTCTTCATTCCGGACATTCCGGTCATCCCTTTTGCAGAGCTCGCTGCTCCATACGTCGACGAAGAGACATTCTTTCTGGGGTTCATCGGCCTATGGTTAAGTTGGTTTGTGCTTCCGACGCATCCTCGCTATATGAGGCCGTCCGTCTTTTATCCGACCCACCGCATGATTGCAGGGAAGCGTGTGGCCGTTGGGATCGCAGGGCAGGCTCATCTATATCATGGCCTGAGCTTAGCGGCGGACACTACTCAGCCGGGGGTAAAGCCCGTACATCTCCTATTGTACCACTTCACGTCGTGGATCGAGATGCATGTGCTAGGTGCTTTCGGTGTTCACAAAAGACGCCGCTTCTACGACAGTTACAACTTTCCTCGGGTCATGTATCTAGTTGACGCTTCTGCGTCAAACCTGTCGCAGTGAGAGGCTCGACGACTGGTCCTCCGCCCGCTTATGGTTGGGGACAGCATGACCTTTGTAGATAGAGTCTTGACATCGGCAAGGAATCTACCAAGGTGGTGCAACCACTGCGTGACACTTTCAAAGACGGGGCTCCCATGTTGAAGGCTCGGGAAATCTTGCACTTGTATTCTATTAGGCCGAGCTTTTTAGTGTTCAGGCAAAATTCCTTGGCACTGTTCATAAGGTACAACCCGCACTGCTTCGCTCAACAGTCGGGTTACAATCAGGATGTTCCTCTCGAGGCATTCTTAGCCGAGCCGGTTGCTATGGAAAAGGGTATTCGCAGCGCGTTGCACCATTTTATGAGACTAAATACGGGGTCCAATTTTCTCATCAGTGAGCCGAGCTATGTGCCGAAAGCTTCGAACGCTTACGTGGCATGGTACTAGCATGCGACGGGTGCTGTTATCAGGGAAGAAAGGCGATTATTGCTCGATCACAAGGATGCAGTCTCCGCTGGTAATCCATCTGTCCCCTTAAAGCGACGGACTGCCGTTCGTCCTTCCTTGAAGGAAATTACCACATCCATAGTCCCTCGAGTCTTCCTTGAGAGGCTTCAATCTAATGTTCCTGTAATTGCGGTAGCCGTGGCATCCCTAGAATCTGGTGCTGGTATGGAAATCAGGACCCGTCACCTGAAAATTCCTGTCAAGCGCAAGCTCTTGTCGTCGGACGCTGGTGTCCGCTCGCAGAAGAAGAAGAAGTCTTTATTTTCTGCCGATGTCGCATTTGGTCAGGAGCCACATGCTCCCTACAGAGCTTGTGCGAATATGGAACCAATGAGGGTTTGTTCGACGCATCTGTAACCGATACTAATCTACAGGCTGCCATCGCGGCTTTCGAGCGACTGGCTCGCGAGAAAGCGGCGTTGATCTCTATCGCGAAGTCAGGTATACTTCTATTATATTCTTCCGCGGCTATCCCTTTTCTCTTTATTATGCTTCTATTGACGCTTTTTTAACAGGTATTTCTGCCGAAGAGGCTCTTACGGCTTTCCTCAGGACGTTCGAGGAGGAAGAGAGGCTCCGCGCTTCTTTGGGCCTTGGTATAATTCATTTCATTATGCCTTTACTCTTTTTATTCGTGATCTGACCCTTCTCTTTGTTAGTTATATGTATGCCCTAGAGGTCATTATTATACATGTGATGTATATTATAGTGGATGCTTGGACATATATAGAGAGGACTTTCTTGCTCGACATGATAGTATGCTATCTAGTTGCTCTTTATCTTAATATGTACACTTATTGTCTCTCTATTACATGTTTATAAAGCCCTTAGGATGAGTACTTAACTATCAGGATTATGATGCAGATCATACTAGTGGGGCAGAGGTAGTCGGTAAGTACATCCTTCAAATGTTCATAGTCGTAGGAATATCGAGACGGGGCATCGATATTCCAGAGTAGACTAGCGTATACGCTTCTCGACCGATATGATGGGCTATGGATGATCCTATATCCATTGGTGTTTGACATCAGAGATGGTATACGGGTGCTCAGTGGAAACTAGGTAGACTGAACGGACTCGCCGAGAACTCCTAGATGGTACTATACCTATCGTCAGATAACAGTTCTCTGGTGACGCTGGTACAGGTTAGTCTGTCGACCCGAGATCGTCATAGAGTCTTGTGTGATTCCCACTGTGCTTTGATTTCCACCTTACCACGTTCAAGAGATCATGCAAAACGGTGGTTTTTGGGTACAGTCCCGAGTCACATGGAGGCAATGAGCGATAGGAGGGGATTTCGTCTCTCCCGGTATTGGGGGTTGGTGTTGCTCTATGCTTGATTGGCCATAACAGGAAATCCCTGGCCAGGGTTGCTGAGATCTACTGGTAAGTGTTATCAGTAGTTTCTCGAACCGTTATGAGACTCACATCGGCATGACTTATCAGGCTATTGGGGTCTGACGTTTACCACCCCCAGGCTGTGATATGCGACATATCTGACGAAGAGACTGGACTGTACGGTAGTGTTACTTGATGGACTCGCAGGAGTATGAGCAGGCTTGCTTGTTGATCTTCTGATCGCTCAATACCCGGGTGGCCGTTACGTTTAGCAGACCGCTTGTGGCTTGTGGGTGGCTGATATGATCACCACCTACTGCCGGCGTATTGACGAGTCTTTAGAGTCCTACACAGAGGTTTCCTGGCTCAAGCGAAACGTAGTAGGAGCACATATGTGATATGTGCGGTACCGAGATTAATACGAGTATGTGATACCGTATTCTATTCTCGCAATATGTGATATCGGACGGTTATATGTGATATAGCCGGGTTATCGGAACAAGTGTTGATTCGATAAGTTGATACATATGATATTAGTCGGTTGTATGTGATATAGCCGGATTATTAAATCAAGTGTTGATTTAATAATTTAATGTATAATTATATATTTGATATATTGAATTACATTAACTAATATTAGCTCACTTAAACATTTCTTTTTCTCACTTTTGTGTACACTTTAATATACATGTGATATATGTTATTGTGTCATGGTTGTTGATATATGCAACATGGGTGTATAAGACTCACACCATGCTCTTGATAATTAAAGGTTTTTATTTATTTTAGTAATTCACAAATTGGTGGATATGGTTGAAGCTTGTAGAAGCTTGTAGTGTCCATTGACTTAGTCCACTAATTTGTTTTACTTAAGATATTTATTAACCTAACTATTATCCTTAGCCATATTTTAGTCTCTACATGAGTTAGTATATGATACAAACTCACCTATGGTTGTGTCACGATCCAAAGTTTGGATATGACCGGCACTTAGATTGTATAATATCAAAAGATATCTACACAACCTGAGTAAGCCAAAAACCAAGATCAAAAACCCTTTTTGCGGAACTTTAGGAAAATTTAGTTTTGTTTAGGTAAAAATCACAGATTTTAAGTATTTAAGATCTTAACAGTAATTTCCTATTTCAGTTATAGTAAAAGTAGTTATAAAGTGTTAAGTTTGGTTACATCCCTAGTTGGGATCAACAATACTAACAGTGAAAATCAATACATACTCATAGTACGACATCAAAGAAGAATCTCAGACATAATTAGAAGAAATATCAATTAATACAACTAAACGATCTCATCTGTCGAATTAATATACATATAACCATATATCGTTCTAAGTCATTATACAGGGTCTGATGGAGATACTCTAGATTCAATATACAATACCAAAAGAGAAGATTACTACATAGGTAACCTACCTAGCAAAAGATGCGATAAAAGCTGATAAGTGGATCTGCACTGCGGCTAACCGTCCACTCTACCCCTGCAAGGAACTGTGGTACAACGGGGGTGAGTTGCCAACTCAGTGAATAAGAATAACATATAACGGCTGATAATGTAAATATGACAACTATAACTAATTTCAATAAGGATAAGTTTGATGCATGATAGCATGTGAAAACATGAATTCATACTAATAATCGTATAAATCAAGAATGAAATCTCATCACTTATTTCCAAATCAAGTTCATCTTTCCGTATCCAACATCGACACAAATCTTCTGTTTTCCCTCAGGCCTCGTTCTTCCAACGATCCTGTAATCAATAACACCGGTTGGTATCGTCTAGATATCCGCCGTGTTTCACAACTATCTCCGGTATCGAGTATCCTCGCTAGGCTCCTCTGCCTCAAATGCGGCTATCCTGCCCCTCGGTCTCGACCGGGTCCACCATGTATCCAACTGTATATCTCCCCCACTCAGTCTAGATAACATATAAATCCGCGACCGTATAGCTCCTCCACTCGGTCCGGAGTAAAACCAAATCATAAAACATCTTATGGTGGACATGTCACATCAATCATGAAATCACTGGATTTATGTAATAGTACAGGAAAGCTCAAAACCATAAATCCTCAATAATATAATTTTCTCTTATATCAACTTTGAACAATTAAATACGAAACATGATGTTATTTATGCAAGGTACTACTATTAATGATGTTTAAGGTATGATAGAATCATATTTCACAAGATAATTATGTAGTGTAAAAGTGACATATTAATATCGACGAGGTATAGTGTAACATGTAAAGGTGTGCACGTGCGGCATAACTCGTCGATAATTGTGCAGTGTTCTAACGACTATTAACATGATGATATACAGGTATATATGAATGCATGTTATTAACTTCGCATAAAAAGTAAATCTTTCAATTTAACAAAATACGGGCGTATCACGCCATCTTTACACAATCCCCCGGTAGATATTTAGTCTACTCACTGGAATACGTCGTAATCTATTCAGAAATCGCCAATCCCTTTTCTTTTCTTGCGGCCTCCGAAGTTCCCGTATTTGAATCTAACATCGAAATTAATTTGAATAAGAAACGGCTAATTTCGATACGGCGAAATATACAATACGAGCGTTAAGTTTTAACTATACCACACGCGACTATTCTAAACTATCTAACACTTATCTTAACTAGACTTTAACCCCTCGCTGTTTGCAACAGAAACTTAAACGCGTTACGAATTTACCGTGTCGTATTTTAGAATTTTGATCCCTTTTACGATATTAGTCCCCAGATTCCATATACTGTTAAATTAACTTAAATAAACAATACCAAAATAATCTAACATCTATACAGAGACCTACCCAAAAACCCAAATCACCACACCTCCCTACAAATCCGGCGACGCCGGAATTTTCCTATACCTCGCCGTCCAAAATCCGAGCCCCTGGTTTCGTGCTCCTATGGTTTGTTCTAAGTCCAACATACAACATTAAGCCACTGTTTGGTTAAGTTAACTTTTATCTAAACTAAAGCAGATTCAAACAGAGCTCACTTTTGCCTAAAATACGATATTATAGACACTTTTGATTTCTAAGTTAAACTAGTTACTGAACTAAATTCCTACAGTGATTAAAGATTTTGACCTACAAGCAATTTGCTGGAAGAACTCCCTCCAAGATGCACAAGCTCCTAGTCCTTAGCTTGATGGTGAATAAATCCTAGAACTTAGCTTTTCTTCTCTTTTCTTTTCCTTTTTCCTCTTCTTTGTTCTAGTTTTTCTTTAACTTTTGAATTTTCTGAACTTTTCATTTGCTCAATGATCTGAACATATGATAGAAATGATAAAAGGAAAGGGTGATGTGTAGGAGGAGGTGTCAACTAAGGAATAGTGGTGGTTTCATGCAAGTAGGAGGTGTTGAGTGTGAAGTATGCATGAAAGAAGGAGGTGGCCTTGTATTATCTCTTCAATTTTGTTAATTTGTGATAAAATTCTGATCTAAATTATTACCTAACCCTTTTTCCACTTACCCCCTTACAATTTCAAGTTTGCATAGTTTTCCTAAATTTTACAAAAAGACCCTTCACCACCTAGTTTATTATATAAACACCATTTTATTAAAATGAAGCTAAATTTATCATTAAAACCCTTGTAATTGATTTATGTTGCATGCTAAAATTTCAATTTAATTTGTTTCACATACTACTTATGAAAATGCCCTATTTTGTCTTAATAACTTTTTAAATTGGCGTATTATTATTTAATTGATTAATTTTATTTATTTCTAAATTTTCAAAATGTTACAATATTCCCCCCTTAAGAAAATTCGGTCCCCGAATTTAAACTTAACTAGACGTACCTTCGAAAAGATGTGGAAATTTCTTTCGCATCGCATCCTCGATCTCCCAAGTGATCTCCTCGCGATTCATTTCTCGCCAAAGAACTTTTACAGATGGAAGTACCCTTGATATCAGTTTCTTTGCCTGCCGGTCTAGAATAGCTACAGGCCACACTGTGTAGGATAAATCCGGCTCAAGCTGTAAGGTATGATGCTGGATCGCGTGAGAAGGATTGTGAAGATACTTGCGAAGCATCGATACGTGAAACATCGGATGCACATCGGGAAAACTCGGTGGAAGTGCTAACCGATAAGCTACAACACCCACTCTCTCCAGAATCTTGTATGGTTCGACATATCGGGGCTGAGCTTTCCCTTTTTCCTGAAATGCATCACCCTTTCATCGGAGATACATGAAGGAACACATGATCTCCCACATCAAACTCAAGTCTATGACGTCGTCGATCTGCATAAGATTTTTGTCTGCACTGGGCCGCTCTCATTCTGTCTCATATCAACTGATTCTTTTCCGTAGTCTACTGTACTATCCGCGGTCCTAAAATGCTACTCTCGCTCAATTCCGTCCAGCAAACGGGTGATCGACATTTCCTCCCATACAAAGCTTCAAAGGGTGCCATCTGGATCGTCTCCTGAAAACTATTGTTGTACGAAAATTCTATCAAAGGTAAGCGACGATCCTAACTACCACCAAAATCAAGGCTGCAAGCTCGAAGCATCTCCTCTATAGTCTGAATGGTCCGCTCTGACTGACCATCCGTCTGTGGGTGAAAAGCTGTACTAAACTCAATCATGTACCAAGAGCTTCTTGAAGTTTCTACCATAGCCTGCTAATAAACTGGGTACCCCTATTTGACACTATGCTCGTCGAAACTCCATGCAATCGGACAATCTCGTCGATATAAATCTGAGCATACTGTGCAAACCCATACGTCGTCTTCACCGGAAGAAAATGAGTTGCCTTTGTCAATCTATCTACAATCACCCAGATGGAATCATACCTTCCGCTAGTCCTGGTTAAAACCACAATGAAATCCATAGAAATCTGTTCCCATTTCCACTTCGGAATGGTAAGGGCTGCAATTCTCCTGCCGGCCTCTGGTGCTTGGTCTTGACTTGCTGACCAGTCAAGCATCTCGAAACAAACTCTGCAACATCCCTCTTCATTCCTTCCCACTAATAAACATCCCTCAAGTCATGATACATATTGGTGGAACCAGGATGAATACTGTACGCTGATCGATGTGCCTCCTCTAAGATCTCACGTCTCAATCCATCAGAATCTGGCACACAAAGATAAGTCCCAAAACGTAATACTCCACGATCATCCATCATGAACTCCGACTCTCTGCCCTGCCTAACCTGATCCATAATCTCCGACATACGAGCATCTGCGGTCTGTGTCTCTTGAATACGATTCAATAACTGAGGACGGGTGCGAACATGTACTAACCGTCCTCCTGTAGATGTGAGCTCGAACTGT
The DNA here is from genome assembly GCA_030015575.1 of Agapanthus africanus. Taxonomy (NCBI): domain Eukaryota; kingdom Viridiplantae; phylum Streptophyta; class Magnoliopsida; order Asparagales; family Amaryllidaceae; genus Agapanthus; species Agapanthus africanus. The sequence continues at coordinate 349,964,892 of JASDDO010000004.1, forward strand.
ACACGACTATCACATAAAATCTGCCAGTCTGTAGAAGACTGTCTCTGTAAGGTGCTCAAAGGAGATAAGCTATCTCCAGGCCCCCGACTCAAGGCATCTGCTACCACATTCGCTTTGCCTGGATGATACAAGATCTCACAATCTTAATCTTTCATAAGTCCCATCCATCTACACTGCCTTAGATTCAGATCCCGCTGCTGAAAAATATACTTCAAGCTCTTATGATCTGTGAAAATTTGGCACGACTCTCCATACAAGTAATGTCTCCAATTCTTCAGTGCGAAAACTACAACAGCTATCTCCAAATCATGAGTGGGGTATTTCTGCTCGTGCCTCTCCAACTGTCGAGAAGCATAAGCTACAACCCTGCCGTGCTGCATCAACTCACAGCCTACACCCACTCGAGAGGCATCACAAAACACAACCAAACCACCTGACCCAGATGGTAAAGATAAGAATGGTGCAGTCGTCAAGCGAGTCTTCAACTACTGGAAACTTTGCTCCCATGCATCTGTCCAAAGAAAGGGAACCTCCTTCCTAGTCAATCCGGTCAACGGTGCAGCGATCCGAGAAAAATCCTTCACAAAGCGTCGGTAATAACCCGCCAGACCTAAGAAACTTCGAACCTCTGTAACTGACACAGGTCTGGGCCAGTGCTGTACCGCTTCGATCTTCTTTGGGTCCACACGTATCCCATCTCTCGTAACTACGTGACCCAAGAAATCCATACTATCTAGCCAGAAAGCACACTTGGAGAATTTAGCGAATAGTTGATGCTCCTTCAAGGTCTGCAACGTAATACGCAAATGCTGCTCGTGCTCCTCTCGGCTCCGGGAATAAACAAGAATATCATCTATGAATACTATAATAAACTGATCAAGGAATAGCCTGAAGATACGGTTCATCATATCCATGAAAGTTGCTGGGGCGTTGGTGAGTCCAAACGACATCACCAGAAATTCGTAATGACCATATCGTGTGCGAAAAGAAGTCTTCGGAATGTCATCCCTCCGAACCATCAACTGGTGATATCCTGACCGTAAATCAATCTTTGAGATGTAACCAGCTCCCTGTAGCTGATCGAATAAGTCATCGATACGAGGTAATGAATACCTATTTCGCACAGTAACTCGATTCAGCTGCCTGTAGTCGATGCACAGTCTCATACTACCGTCCTTCTTCTTAACAAATTAGACAGGAACTCCCCATGGCGATACACTTGGACGAACAAGCCCCCTATCTAACAACTCTTGCAACTGGATTTTGAGTTCCTTCAACTCCGTCGGGCCATCCGATAGGGTGGTATAGAAATAGGCCCTGCACCCGGAATCAAGTCGATACAAAACTCAATATCGCGCTCTGGCGGTAATCCTGGTAATTCAGCATGAAACACATCCGGAAATTCTCGTACGATCGAAACCTGGTCCAACGGGACTTCAACGGCTACAACGTCTCCAACAACACTAAAAACCTATGACAACCCTTCCTCAACAGTCGTATCGTCCAAAGAGCAGAATTCATGTTGGCCGGAGTTATATTACAGTCTCCCTGCCCAACAAAGATCGGTTCACCTGGAAAACGGAATCTGACCGCTTTTCTCCGACAATCTACTACACATGTCAAGCGGCCAACCAATCCATACCAAGAAGTATATCAAACTAACTTATCTAGGAGAATCAAATCCACTACTAAATCCCTATCACCAACACGTACTAAACATGACCTGAATATGTGTCGAGCTATAAAAGGATCCCCTACAGGAGTAATCACAACTAGCGGTAATTCTAACAACGACAACTCTCTTCCTAGAGAAAGTGCAAAACGTGCAATTACGTATGAATGCGTAGAAACAGAATCAATTTGAATATGTGCGTTTAAGGAACATATTGAAAGAATACCTGTTACGACTGTATTGAATGTCTGGACATCCTGTGGAGTCTAGTAAAGACCCGAGCCTGGTCCCTACTAGCATCCTGACGTCCTTCCTTAAAATCTACAATTCCTAGCAAAATGCCCTGGACGTCCACAACTAAAATAGATAGATGGGGGCCTCTGCTCAACAGGGTATGAACTGAACATATGGCCCTAAGTCCTACCTCGACCAAAACTGCGGTCTGGAATGAAACTACCTCGACCTCCTCGTCCTCTCGAATTACGACCGTCACGACCTCGGCCTCTATGGGTGTTGATCTGGCGTGGAACAACAACAGGTGTAGGAGGTAATGTGCTCGGAGGAGGTGGTGAAGGTGGTGAAGTCACATGTGAAACCGATGCCTCACCCTGTCGCATCACAGGGCAAGTCCGAATAAAGTGATACGGACACCCACACCTGAAACATCTTTGCACCGGCTGCTGAACATATGGGTATAAGTGATAGGACCGATTCATATAGAATCTGCCACGGCCTCTACGAACACGTCTAGGTGCTGATGTATTATTACAAATTTGCCTTGGTCTCTGAACCACCGTACGTGGAGTAGTGGTCGATCTCCGTGCTCGACTAATCTCTAACAAGGATCCGATCATTCGGTGCATCTCTTGAACACTTGCCTCCATCCTAGCTATACGATCAATATAGGGTGGACCAATTGGTTCATGAAAGATAGGCGTACTGCTCAGGTTTGTCCCTGTTTCAGACGAGCCCGCTCCAATCTCATCTCGAACAATGGTACTCTGAGTCCCCGTAGTCGATGATGACATAGTGGCTGGAGTAAGAAACAGGATTGATAAGGACATTGCAATTGAATCACAAGATACATGGAATCAAGGAAGAAGTACGAACAATTATCTCCTAAGGTTAGTTAGGCTGAGTATTGTAACATAAATATGCCGCGGAACATACGTACGGTACTGCACTCATCCTAATTCACCTACTCCATCAACCCAAAGGTCATCCTATGTAACAAACTCAAATCAATTTACCTTAACTCACTACTCGATTCCGTAAGGTTAATCCTAAGCTCTGATACCAACTTTGTCACGACCCAAAGTTTGGAGGTGACCGACACTTAGATTGTATAATATCTAAAGATATCTACACAACATGAGTAAGCCAAAAACCAAGATCAAAAACCCTTTTTGCGGAACTTTAGGAAAATTTAGTTTTGTTAAGGTAAAAATCACAGATTTTAAGTATTTAAGATCTTAACAGTAATTTCCTATTTCAGTTATAGTAAAAGTAGTTATAAAGTGTTAAGTTTGGTTACATCCCTAGTTGGGATCAACAATACTAACAGTGAAAATCAATACATACTCATCGTACGACATCAAAGAAGAATCTCATACATAATTAGAAGAAATATCAATTAATACAACTAAACGATCTCATCTGTCGAATTAATATACATATAACCATATATCGTTCTAAGTCATTATAGGGTCTGATGGAGATACTCTAGATTCAATATACAATACCAAAAGAGAAGGTTACTACATAGGTAACCTACCTAGCAAAAGATGCGATAAAAGCTGATAAGTGGATCTGCACTGCGGCTAACCGTCCACTCTATCCCTGCAAGGAACTGTGGCACAACGGGGGTGAGTTGCCAACTCAGTGAATAAGACTAACATATAACGGCTGATAATGTAAATATGACAACTATAACTAATTTCAATAAGGATAAGTATGATGCATGATAGCATGTGAAAACATGAATTCATACTAATAATCGTATAAATCAAGAATGAAATCTCATCACTTATTTCCAAATCAAGTTCATCTTTCCGTGTCCAACATCGACACAAATCTTCTGTTTTCCCTCAGGCCTTGTTCCTCCAACGATCCTGTAATCAATAACACTGGTCGGTATCATCTAGATATCCGCCGTGTTTCACAACTATCTCCGGTATTGAGTATCCTCGCTAGGCTCCCCCGCCTCAAATGCGGCTATCCTGCCCCTCGGTCTCGACCGGGTCCACCATATATCCAACTGTATATCTCCCCCACTCAGTCTGGATAACGTATAAATCCACGACCATATAGCTCCTCCACTCGGTCCGGAGTAAAACCAAATCATAAAACATCTTATGGTGGACATGTCATATCAATCATGAAATCACTGGATTTATGTAATAGTACAGGAAAGCTCAAAACCATAAATCCTCAATAATATAATTTTCTCTTATATCAACTTCGAACAATTAAATACGAAACATGATGTTATTTATGCAAGGTACTACTGTTAATGATGTTTAAGGTATGATAGAATCATATTTCACAAGATAATTATGTAGTGTAAAAGTGACATATTAATATCGACGAGGTGTAGTGTAACATGTAAAGGTGTGCACGTGCGACATAACTCGTCGATAATTGTGCAGTGTTCTAACGACTATTAACATGATGATATATAGGTATATATGAATGCATGTTATTAACTTCGCATATAAAGTAAATCTTTCAATTTAACAAAATACGGGCGTATCACACCATCTTTACACAATCCCCCGGTAGATGTTTAGTCTACTCATCGGAATACGTTGTAATTTATTCAGAAATTGCCAATCCCTTTTCTTTTCTTGCGGCCTTCGAAGTTCCCGTATTTGAATCTAACATCGAAATTAATTTGAATAAGAAACGGCTAACTTCGATACGACGAAATATACAATACGAGCATTAAGTTTTAACTATACCACGCGTGACTATTCTAAACTATCTAACACTTATCTTAACTGGACTTTAATCCCTCGCTGTTTGCAACAGAAACTTAAACGCGTTACGAATTTACCGTGTCGTATTTTAGAATTTTGATCCCTTTTACAATATTAGTCCCCAGATTCCATATACTGTTAAATTAACTTAAATAAACAATACCAAAATAATCCAACATCTATACAGAGACCTACCCAAAAACCTAAATCACCACACCTCCCTACAAATCCGGCGACGCCGGAATTTGCCTATACCTCGCCGGCCAAAATCCGAGCCCCTGGTTTCGTGCTCCTATGGTTTGTTCTAAGTCCAACATACAACATTAAGCCACTGTTTGGTTAAGTTAACTTTTATCTAAACTAAATCAGATTCAAACAGAGCTCACTTTTGCCTAAAATACGATATTATAGACACTTTTGATTTCTAAGTTAAACTAGTTACTGAACTAAATTCCTACAGTGATTAAAGATTTTTACCTACAAGCAATTTGCTGGAAGAACTCCTTCCAAGATGCACAAGCTCCTAGTCCATAGCTTGATGGTGAGTAAATCCTAGAACTTAGCTTTTCTTCTTTTTTCTTTTCCTTTTTCCTCTTCTTTGTTCTAGTTCTTCTTTAACTTTTGAATTTTCTGAACTTTTCATTTGCTCAATGATCTGAACATATGATAGAAATGATAAAAGGAAAGGGTGAGGTGTAGGAGGAGGTGTCAACTAAGGAATAGTGGTGGTTTCATGCAAGTAGGAGGTGTTGAGTGTGAAGTATGCATGAAAGAAGGAGGTGGCCTTGTATTATCTCTTCAGTTTTGTTAATTTGTGATAAAATTCTGATCTAAATTATTACCTAACCCTTTTTCCACTTACCCCCTTACAATTTCAAGTTTGCATAGTTTTCCTAAATTTTACAAAAAGACCCTTCGCTACCTAGTTTATTATATAAACACCATTTTATTAAAATGAAGCTAAATTTATCATTAAAACCCTTGTAATTGATTTATGTTGCATGCTAAAATTTCAATTTAATTTGTTTCACATACTACTTATGAAAATGCCCTATTTTGTCTTAATAACTTTTTAAATTGGCGTATTATTATTTAATTGATTAATTTTATTTATTTCTAAATTTTCAAAATGTTACAGGTTGCTATTCTCACCTCATGAGTTTCAGTCTCTTCTCCATTTCATCTTCTTCTTCATCAAGAAAAAGCTTTCTTGCTTTTCTCAAGGTGAAGAAATATTGTGAGAAAAATAAATCTAAAGTGAGCAAAATTCCTACTTCATCATCCTCTACTATATTAGCTATTTAGTTTAGGGTGTTTGCTTCACTAAACACTAATTAGTGAAGAGGTAGCTTGAGTTGGTGTCTTCTCGATGTAGATCATCTTCGGCCTCGAAGACTTCAAGCAAGCTTGTTCCTTTCATCTTGTAGAGCCTTTCTAGAGTCCAGAAGTTCACTACTTGGAGCGAAGGGACTACTACATGGAGCTATTGAAGTGAAGGACCGGTCTACAAAGGTTGTATTCCTTGTTCACTTAGATTTAAATATGTTTGCATTCTAGCTTTCGTCTAATTCTCTAATTAAGATTCTAGGTTAGGGTTCTTTAGCGCGCCAATTTTTTTAAAATGGCATGGTCGATGCCTCCCGAAACACAGCGGGGACTTAGGGAACCCAGCTGTCACGCCCCGCTTCCCAGAGTACGTAAGATTTGGGCACGTGACATAGCCAACCATGCTACCTGTGGGTAGGAAGTATCCGTCCACGGTCACATTACGGTTGTAAAGATATCAAGAACAGTAAAAATAAACTAAACTGATACATGTCCAAATCCATAATAACAAGAATCAATAAACAATAAGTGCGGAAGCTAATGATCCAATACAATGAATAAACAGTACGTCCCATAATGCGGGCTCACATCTGGAAATGAAATGAAATAATTAAACTAAATACTAAGGACTCACTGTTCAGCCTGCTGGCTGAAGTACTCCTGCTCGGTCGACGACAAGGGGACGGAATCTGGGCCATGCAAAACCCAGACGTCAGCGCGTCATGATATCAAGTATATAGCATAAACATGATAATAAACAATGCAAGCATGAACATGAATAAAGCAGCAATAAGAAGTAATAAACAGGGCAATGTGCAGTAGTGACTAAACTGTCCTATCAGGTTTTCTACTCTATAGTCTTTGAAACCAATTGATGAATCGTCGATGTAACTCAATAGTATCCCGTGCGTGCCCGGGACCACGGTCATGATCCTCGGGGCTGAGTCCGAGACGTGCCGCTAAGCAGTAAAAGGTAGTAGGATAGACGAGTGATGTCAGCATCATCACTCCCGGACCGGCCAAGCCCGTAAGACTGATCAGAACAATGTATCGAACTGTTGAGTTACAAGTCGGTTTCACCTTTGATTTCCCCATACCCCCAAACTATGTATGTCAAGTCAGGTATTCAGTAGTCAAGGACTAATGCCAACAAAGTCAAGTAAAAGTAGGTCTGTCTGGATCGACAGCAGGAATGGTCAGGTTTGTCGGCATTAGCCATGAAATCAGGTAACCGGTCAGGTCACGTTTTAACAGGTTGAGTCGATATGTATAGGGTGTCATGTCATGTCAAGAGTGTACGGTACCATGTCATGTCAAGTAGGAAGTGTAACAGGTCATGTCAGGAAGCACAAGATGTCATGTGGGTGCTCATAATCAAACTATCATAAGTATATGTATAAATAAACAAGCATGAGTACTATCAGAACAATAAACTGGAACATGTAATATGATATGTAAATAAATATAATTTCAAGGATATGGATGCACAGTTATCGATTAGGGTTATATTTATAGTTCCAATATTAATTAGGATGCAATTTATTAAACATGGAGTGTTAATATCATATTATTATGTAGTAATGTGATCTATGGATGCAATTATATGTATCTTAAATGCGATGGATGCAAACGGGTATCCGAAAAGTTATAAAACTATAAAATGGTAATGTGGGATGTACAACTAAACAATATGTGATATAAATATTGATATAATAATATTAATATGGATAGCATATTCGAAGCGATTAGTAACTATAAAAGATGTACTGATTAACCATGCACAAGAAGGTTCCGTTCAGAAATTCAGCGTCACCCTAATTTGTAAAATAGCTTAAAAATAACAAACGTTCTCCAAAAGAGACGTATCTTATACCAAAACAAAGATAATTCAATAAGGTTTTCAGTTTTATAAGTATAAGCATCTCAGGTTATCCATACAAAAAGTTATGAATATTCAAAGTTGAAAGTTTGCTGCTGGAATTTCCCTGGACAGCAGTTTAGAGACGTGTTCATTTGCATTTTACGTTAATTAAACAATTTATTTTGCAAGTAAATATTTCATAGAGTTATAGTATTCTGAATTAGCTTCGTAACGAACTAAAGAACGTATACTAATGATTTTTCTATGATTTATAATGAATTTTATAAGATAAGGTGTACAGTAAATTTCAGATTTGTCATATCCGATTTTTCAACGACATTTCATATGTAAACTATAAGATTTTCAAATGTATAACATTATAAAATGAAGATTATAAAAGTATATAGCATGTAGCAAGATTAACTTGCCTCGATGGGTCGCGAATCGGGAAAACGGAACGTTAACCGTCGGCGGGGAAAACTCGCGACGGCGCACGGTTCACGGAATGAACCCAAACGACGAACAAAGGAACCACACGGGTCGGGGTATCTCGCTGGAACGTCGAGAAACGTCACCGGCACGACGGAATTCCGGCAACAAAAGAACAGTTAAAAGAAATGAGAAACGAGACATGAAGCAAGAAGAGAAAAATGATAAAGAGAAGTACGAGAGAATATATGAGGGAGAGGGAGAGAGAGGAAAAAGTGGAGAGAGAGAGAGAGAAAGTGGGGCCCGCGGGGTTAAAGGGGAGGTTGTGATTGGCTGAGAGAATAAATTAAGAAGGATATAAAAGATTGTAAAATATTATATGGTTAACTTAAAGATTTAAAAGATAGGTAATGAACAGTAAGATATCAGGTTAGTTAGAAAAATATATGTGATGGTTTTATTAATATTAAAAATTAGGATTTTGGCGCCAAATGAAACATTTCCAAATTGCGCCCGGGTTGGGTTCAAAAATTCGAAATTCAAATAATAGGATTTTAAGCGGGTTCCAAATTTTAAAATGAAATGTTTTATGATTAAAAAGCATACTCTCAAAACGGACACACGCACGTGCACGTAGCCATTCAAACTCGCCCGTTTCACTGAACGGGACGAGAACACACTGCACGGACGCTACCACGAGGCTAAGGATGTCAAGTAGGCCAAGATGAATATTTTTTTAATTTTATTTTAGATGCTAAAATTTGTTATATGCAGAATGACTTAGCCAGATAAAATTTTACAGTAAGACCCAAATAAGCAAGATAAATGAAATGCGTAATATCTAATGCTCAACCAATAACAGAAAAAATAGTAGCATTGGGCTCGGGTGTTACATTATACCCAACTACAAAAGAATTTCGTCCTCGAAATTCCAAGAATACAAGATAGAAGACTACAGGAAAAGGTGAGGATATTTCTGTCGGATCTCGTCTTCTCGCTCCCACATGGACTCTCCATGCGATCGATTACCCCAAGAAATGAGCACAAGGGGGATAACCTTGTTCTTAAGAACCTTTTCTCTCCGATCCTTGATTTCAACTGGTCGCTCTTCAAAAGTTAGGTCCTCCCGTACAGTCAACTCCGAATGATCCAATACTTGGGTTTCATCTCGAACATACCTCCGTAGTTGAGATACATGAAACACATCATGCACTCCTGCCAAGGACTGTGGTAACGCCAAATGGTACGCTACCTCTCCAACACGCTCCAATATCTCGAAAGGTCCAACGAATCGAGGGCTAAGCTTTCCCCGACTCCCAAAGCGAATCACCCCTCTAGTCGGTGATATCTTCAGGAATACCAAATCACCCACGGCGAACTCTAGAGGTCTCCTTGACGTGTCGGCCCAACTTTTCTGTCTGCCTTGAGCTGCCTTCATATGCTTCCTGATTGTATTCACCTTCTCGACTGTCTGTACCACCAAATCTGGTCCTAGTAACCTTCGTTCACCAACATCATCCCAACAAACATGTGAACGGCACTTACGACCATACAGTGTTTCAAACAGAGCCATCTGAAAAGTTTCTTGAAAGCTATTGTTGTACGAAAACTCCACCAGGTGTAGATGATCTTCCCAAGAACCTTTGAAGTCCAACATGCAAGCCCTCAACATATCTTCAAGGGTCTGGGTCGTTCTCTCCGATTGTCCATCAGTCTGAGGATGATAAGCCGTGCTGAACTTCAATCGAGTCCCCAAACTTTCTTGTAAACTCCTCCAAAAGTGCGACAAGAATCGAGTGTCCCGATCGGACACGATGCTTACCGGCACTCCATGCAATCTGATAATCTCCTGCATGTATCGCTCTGCCAAAGTCTCTGTCGATTGACCAACCCGAAAAGGAATAAAGTGAGCTGCCTTGGTCAACCGATCGACAATCACCCATACAGCATTGTTGCCCTTTGGACTCCGCGGTAAAGCCGTCACGAAATCCATGGTTATAAGTTCCTACTTCCACTGAGGAATCGGAAGTGGTTGCAACAAACCGGCAACCCGTTGGTGTTCATCCTTGAGTTGCTGACACACCAAGCACTTAGCCACGAAGCGAGCAATTTCCCGTTTCACTCCTTCCCACCAGAAGTGCTGTCGAAAATCTCGGTACATCTTTGTCCCTCCTGGATGTACAAAGTAAGCTGAACTGTGTGCCTCCTTCATGAGCTCTTCACGCACATCTCCTTTTGGCACACACACACGACTACCATATCTCAACGAACCATCTTCGTGGATCAGTAAATCGGTTCGTAGTCCGGCTTCAACCTGCTCTCGAAACCTTTGCAGTCTAGGATCCTGCGATTGTGTCGCTTTAATCTTCTCAACTAAGGACGACTGTACTTGCAACTGCATCAACTGTCCTGTAGCATGTGGTAGCACAACCTCCAAGTCAAATCTCCGAAAATCCGCAACGATCTCTCTCTGTGCAGTCAATATCTGAATTGTTGGTAACCGACTTAGCGCATCTGGCACGACGTTAACTTTTCCCGGATGGTACTTAAGATCAAGGTCGTAGTCGGCCATCAGCTCCAACCATCTGCGTTGCCTCATGTTCAACTCCTTCTGAGTGAACACATATTTCAAACTCTTGTGATCCGTAAAGACTTCGACTCTCTCGCCCAAAAGGTAGTGTCTCCAAATCTTCAGGGCGAAGATCACGGCTGCAAGCTCTAAGTCATGAGTCGGATAATTCTTCTCATGAGTCTTCAGTTGTCTCGATGCGTAAGCGACGACTTTTCCATTCTGCATTAAAACACATCCCAATCCTTTTCCAGATGCGTCGCTGTGAATCACCAGTCCTCCTGAATCATCCGGTACGGTCAGGATCGGGGCGGTTATCAACTTCTGCTTCAACGTCTCGAAGGCTAAAGCACATCCATCCGTCCAAACAAACGGTACCTCCTTACGCGTAAGCTTGGTTAACGGCTCAGCTAAACGCGCGAAGTTCTCCACAAATCTTCTGTAGTAACCGGCGAGTCCAAGGAAACTTCTTATCTCCGCAACATTCTTTGGAATAGGCCAATCTCGAACTGCTGAAATCCTTTCGGGGTCGACGGCGATTCCATCGCCCGACACGACATGCCCCAGAAACTTCACTTCTTCCAGCCAGAATTCACACTTACTCATTTTCGCAGATAACTTCTCTTGTCTCAGCGTCTGCAGTGCGATCCCTAAATGCTCAGCATGCTCCTCCGGACTCTTCGAGTACACCAGAATGTCGTCAATGAATACCACAATAAACTGGTCCAAGAACGGTGAAAAGATCATGTTCATCAAATCCATAAATATTGCTGGCGCATTAGTCACTCCGAAGGGCATCACTAGATACTCGAAATGTCCATATCGAGTTCGAAACGCCGTCTTGCAAATGTCTTCTGCTTTTACTCGGACCTGATGATATCCTGATCGCAAATCCAGTTTCGAGAATACCCTCGCGCCACTGAGCTGCTCAAAAGTTCTCCAATGCGAGGGATCGGGTACTTGTTCTTAATAGTCACCCGGTTCAATTCTCGATAATCAATGCACATCCTTCTCGTGCCATCCTTCTTCTTTACTAAAAGAACTGGAGCTCCCCACGGTGAGTTGCTGCTTCGAACCCATCCCTTCTCGAGTAATTCACCCACTTGTTTCTTAACTTCTTCCAATTCCACCGGTGCCATCGGATAATAAGATTTTGATACTGGCGCTGCACCAGGAATAAGGTCAATCGCGAACTCCACATCTCGCTTCGGCGGTAAGCCCGATATATCTTCAAATACGTCCATAAAATCGCGAACAACTGCCGGCTCTTCATTACTATCAACTTCCATAGCTGCAAGAACACTGTTTGTCGGCCTAGCCCTAAACTCGACTTGCCCGACAGAACTGCTTCCTTACCGCAACCGCTGTCTACATTGTTGGCCACGAAAGGTCCAGCAAGACTACTGAGTCTCGTCCATTCTGCTGCATGCACGTCCACGGTTGCTCCATTCTGCCTCAGCCCAATAAATTTCTCTTCCATTTCCTCCCGTGCAGTCCGCGGAAAGAACTTCTCCAGGAAACTCTTAGAGAAATCCGCCCAACTGCTTGGCTTGGGCAAACGGTTCTCCTCCACAAGCCACCACTCTCGGCGTAATCCACTAGTTGAATGCGCACCACATCAACTCCTTTGTCCTCTGGAATCTGTGCCGCAATCAGCAAATTCTCCGTGCTGACTAGCCACTGCTCGGCTGGCACGGCTCCTCCAAACCAGTGAAAGTAGTAGGACCCACACGTCTGAACTCTGCCACGGTCCCTCCTCGGTCAACTGGTCTAGTTCCAATCTTGTTCACAGACTGCTGAACGATCTGCAAACCTTCCTGAAACGAGTCCGCTTGCTGCTGGATCAGCTCGGGCTGTTTCTTTGATTTCCAGCATTCCTCTTATCACTCCAAGCATGGCGGCTTCGTTCACACGCCTCTGGTACGTCTTCAACTTCTTACCTGTCATAATCCTGAACTCAAAACACCCAACATTAGCATGATGATAGATTCTGAATGTGGATCAAGGCTAGAACTCCAAGATACTTAAATAGAGTGCTGCATTGTAGCTATGCCGCGGTATCATAGCCGCAATTACTTAACTCCACCCAAGTCGCCCAAGTCCTAGGGATAACAAGAAATCAGGTTTCCGAGTCGACACGCAAAGTAAGTTTGCACGTCGTAAAAGATATAATCAGGAAGAATGTGATTCAAGAATGGTAAAACGGTCAATGTGGCTGGACATGTTTCCTAAACACGGGCATTCTGATTCGTGTATTGGGTACAATACCCAACTACAAAAGAATCAACCCGACTAACCTATGGCTCTGATACCAAAAGAACCATGTCACGCCCCGCTTCCCAGAGTACGTAAGATTTGGGCACGTGACATAGCCAACCATGCTACCTGTGGGTAGGAAGTATCCGTCCACGGTCACATTACGGTTGTAAAGATATCAAGAACAGTAAAAATAAACTAAACTGATACATGTCCAAATCCATAATAACAAGAATCAATAAACAATAAGTGCGGAAGCTAATGATCCAATACAATGAATAAACAGTACGTCCCATAATGCGGGCTCACATCTGGAAATGAAATGAAATAATTAAACTAAATACTAAGGACTCACTGTTCAGCCTGCTGGCTGAAGTACTCCTGCTCGGTCGACGACAAGGGGACGGAATCTGGGCCATGCAAAACCCAGACGTCAGCGCGTCATGATATCAAGTATATAGCATAAACATGATAATAAACAATGCAAGCATGAACATGAATAAAGCAGCAATAAGAAGTAATAAACAGGGCAATGTGCAGTAGTGACTAAACTGTCCTATCAGGTTTTCTACTCTATAGTCTTTGAAACCAATTGATGAATCGTCGATGTAACTCAATAGTATCCCGTGCGTGCCCGGGACCACGGTCATGATCCTCGGGGCTGAGTCCGAGACGTGCCGCTAAGCAGTAAAAGGTAGTAGGATAGACGAGTGATGTCAGCATCATCACTCCCGGACCGGCCAAGCCCGTAAGACTGATCAGAACAATGTATCGAACTGTTGAGTTACAAGTCGGTTTCACCTTTGATTTCCCCATACCCCCAAACTATGTATGTCAAGTCAGGTATTCAGTAGTCAAGGACTAATGCCAACAAAGTCAAGTAAAAGTAGGTCTGTCTGGATCGACAGCAGGAATGGTCAGGTTTGTCGGCATTAGCCATGAAATCAGGTAACCGGTCAGGTCACGTTTTAACAGGTTGAGTCGATATGTATAGGGTGTCATGTCATGTCAAGAGTGTACGGTACCATGTCATGTCAAGTAGGAAGTGTAACAGGTCATGTCAGGAAGCACAAGATGTCATGTGGGTGCTCATAATCAAACTATCATAAGTATATGTATAAATAAACAAGCATGAGTACTATCAGAACAATAAACTGGAACATGTAATATGATATGTAAATAAATATAATTTCAAGGATATGGATGCACAGTTATCGATTAGGGTTATATTTATAGTTCCAATATTAATTAGGATGCAATTTATTAAACATGGAGTGTTAATATCATATTATTATGTAGTAATGTGATCTATGGATGCAATTATATGTATCTTAAATGCGATGGATGCAAACGGGTATCCGAAAAGTTATAAAACTATAAAATGGTAATGTGGGATGTACAACTAAACAATATGTGATATAAATATTGATATAATAATATTAATATGGATAGCATATTCGAAGCGATTAGTAACTATAAAAGATGTACTGATTAACCATGCACAAGAAGGTTCCGTTCAGAAATTCAGCGTCACCCTAATTTGTAAAATAGCTTAAAAATAACAAACGTTCTCCAAAAGAGACGTATCTTATACCAAAACAAAGATAATTCAATAAGGTTTTCAGTTTTATAAGTATAAGCATCTCAGGTTATCCATACAAAAAGTTATGAATATTCAAAGTTGAAAGTTTGCTGCTGGAATTTCCCTGGACAGCAGTTTAGAGACGTGTTCATTTGCATTTTACGTTAATTAAACAATTTATTTTGCAAGTAAATATTTCATAGAGTTATAGTATTCTGAATTAGCTTCGTAACGAACTAAAGAACGTATACTAATGATTTTTCTATGATTTATAATGAATTTTATAAGATAAGGTGTACAGTAAATTTCAGATTTGTCATATCCGATTTTTCAACGACATTTCATATGTAAACTATAAGATTTTCAAATGTATAACATTATAAAATGAAGATTATAAAAGTATATAGCATGTAGCAAGATTAACTTGCCTCGATGGGTCGCGAATCGGGAAAACGGAACGTTAACCGTCGGCGGGGAAAACTCGCGACGGCGCACGGTTCACGGAATGAACCCAAACGACGAACAAAGGAACCACACGGGTCGGGGTATCTCGCTGGAACGTCGAGAAACGTCACCGGCACGACGGAATTCCGGCAACAAAAGAACAGTTAAAAGAAATGAGAAACGAGACATGAAGCAAGAAGAGAAAAATGATAAAGAGAAGTACGAGAGAATATATGAGGGAGAGGGAGAGAGAGGAAAAAGTGGAGAGAGAGAGAGAGAAAGTGGGGCCCGCGGGGTTAAAGGGGAGGTTGTGATTGGCTGAGAGAATAAATTAAGAAGGATATAAAAGATTGTAAAATATTATATGGTTAACTTAAAGATTTAAAAGATAGGTAATGAACAGTAAGATATCAGGTTAGTTAGAAAAATATATGTGATGGTTTTATTAATATTAAAAATTAGGATTTTGGCGCCAAATGAAACATTTCCAAATTGCGCCCGGGTTGGGTTCAAAAATTCGAAATTCAAATAATAGGATTTTAAGCGGGTTCCAAATTTTAAAATGAAATGTTTTATGATTAAAAAGCATACTCTCAAAACGGACACACGCACGTGCACGTAGCCATTCAAACTCGCCCGTTTCACTGAACGGGACGAGAACACACTGCACGGACGCTACCACGAGGCTAAGGATGTCAAGTAGGCCAAGATGAATATTTTTTTAATTTTATTTTAGATGCTAAAATTTGTTATATGCAGAATGACTTAGCCAGATAAAATTTTACAGTAAGACCCAAATAAGCAAGATAAATGAAATGCGTAATATCTAATGCTCAACCAATAACAGAAAAAATAGTAGCATTGGGCTCGGGTGTTACACCAGCACTCTTCGCCCCACTGCAGGAACTACCGTAACTCAGGTCATTCCAAGTGCAGTGCCAATCCCAAGTGGCGATGCAGGAAGGCTTCTAGAGCCAACTATTACGGTCACGGCCACCCCAAAGTCACCACAGGAGGCGTTGCTGAAGCAGCCGATGATAGACGCCGTGGCGGCTCCGGAGGCAGAGCTCGGTTCGGACGATGACGTCCCCTTGTCGGAGGTCTTAAGGAGGTCAGTTCTCACTGCTCGGACTGAAAGGAAGCACGGGAAGCATGCGGCGAGGGAACGCGATGCTGTTTTGGCCGCAGGTGTAGGCTCAAGCAGTATTCCGCCTGCTGACCTTCCTTTGGCGGATGTTCCTTCCGCCCCGCCTACCGCTCATAGACAGGTTGCACGTGCAGCTCGGGAAGAAACTGGAAAGCTACTTCAAGGTAACATAACACCTAGTCCTTTATTCGAATTTGATCCTCGAATTCCTACATACGTATTTCTTTTTAAGCACGGCCGAGTCCTGACGATGGTATGGCAGGTGAAACGCCCATGATTACAGAGCTCGAAGGGGCCACTCTTTCTCGGGAATCTGGGACTGTCCAGACTGCCGCTCTTTCTCCTTGTGGCTCCTTGGTATCGGCGGGTGTCGCAAGCATTACGACGGCCCTTGTCGAGTTAGGGGATGAAGCTATGGGTGCAGAATCTATTCCCCCGAGAGAGAGAGCGAGGAAGCCATTACACTTGGTAACGCTTTCGGCGCAATTTTGGTCCCCGATCTATCAGGTAGTCCTTGGTTTTTTTTTTTTGAATTTTTCAATCTTGTCAAGCCCTTCTAATGATATTTCGTTTGTCTTGAGCATAGGCGCGGTAAACCCTGAAGCTGTGCCGGCTGAAGAAGTGTCATCGGCCGCTATTTTGACGGTCGCTGTCCCTTCGCTTTCTTCTGCGCCTCCTCAAATCTTGGAAGGTATGGGTTTCTCACTTATTTGTTTCACCGTGGATACATTCCTCTTTGTATTGACTGTATATTGTCACAACTCTGCAGGAGTACTTTTCGACCATTTGTACCAGGTGCCCACACTTTTCCTTTCAGTCGGAAATCGTTGCACCTTCTGGTATTGGTCAGTATATTCATCACCTAATGTTTATCCCCCTCTTTTTTTTATGAGTAGACTTATTGTTTCTAAGCCTTCCTTCTATCGACCACAGTATCACGGGTCGAAGGAGGAAGCAAAAGAATAGCCGCTCTTCCGGTACTCCCAATTATGCCGCCTGCCACAGCCGGTACGATAGATTCCATCCCTCATGTGTTTTCTTTGTCTCCCGAGTCGAAATTTGATCGTAATTCATTTTGCAGAGTTTACACCGGCACCAGCTCCTTTTGAGTCTCGTATTCTAATGCCCGCGGGGCACTTCGCTAAACGTACATCCTCCAGGGGCGCCGCGAACAGCCGACGAACGTTAAGCGAGTTTATCGAAGATCTCAATGGTGAGGCCCTCACTTCTGCTACGGATTTTGCCGTCGAAGTCAATCCAATGCCGGCAACGCTCGTGAACTTACATAATGAAGATCTTTTCGGTTCTTGGGTTGATTATTGCAGGAAGATCGAGGCTTGCCTGCACGAGATTGAGCTTAAACGTCTCGCTCCTGAGGTGTTGGCCTTGAACTCTTAGCGGGCTGCGTGGGTGGAGCATAGTGTTCCTTTCATTCACCATTTTGAACAAGAGGCGGCTCTGAGACGAATGGAACATGAGGCGGCCTCCAGCGAATCCGTCCGGTTGCGCGCCCAGGTTGAAGCGAATGCTACGCAGTTAAAAGCTATTTTCGACAACTTCCAGCGATGTATTTCAGACGGGTTGATGCTAAGGCGGACGCTTGACTTCACCGAGCGGGTCACGCAGGACTGCGAAGCTGCCATACTAGAAATTGATGAAAAGCTTTCATCCTGTTTGCAGCAGCGGACTCATATTGAAGCGGAGTTAGCCACGGTAGCTGACCACGAGAAAGGATTGAGAGGAGCGCGCGAACGACTTGTCGTTTTGTTGAAGACGCCTCTTCTTTAATAACTGTCATTTTACCTCTTTTCTTGTACCGGTTGTAAACTTGTGATTCATGAATAACATGTATTCATTTTTCTTCCTTTATGAAATGTATCTTTTATTCACTTGAATTCATGAATAAAGACATATCTTATTTCATACTGGCATTTCTTTCTTTTGCTGTTTTGATTTGGTATAAAGTAGTTTATGTACTCATTGCGGAGTTTGTAGTTTATGAGCTCATTTCGGAGCTTGTAGTTTATTCACTCATCCCAGAGTCTCTAGTTTATGAACTCATTTCGGATCTTGTTTAGTTTACCTCCCTTGGGCTTGTGGGCAAACCTGTCCTAACGTCACAGTTAACCCCTGCTCTTTACGACAGAGGTCCGTTAGGGTCTGTGGTACTAAGGTTTTGTCCGTCGTACCATCGCGTTGGCTGATGCATTCCTCGATATGCAGTCTTGCTGTTCGAGTAGCCCCGCGACTGTCGTGTCTCTGATCTCTTCGGGGGCTGGACAAGACGTCTTCAAGTAATTTCCTGGGTCATATTACCGTCGGAAGAGAAAGCGTTAGGGATTTTCCATGCCGCTTTTTACTTGAGGTTAGGCTCAATTTGGGAGCTCCGATGAGTCATAACCACTCCGCGCTGGTGTGGGATGATCTCCGATAATATTTCAGGTTTTATTTGAGTTGCCGTCAAGACCCTGAAGCCAGGGATTTTCCTTTGCTTCGTTTGCTGGCATTACGTCTGCTGTAACGAGACGAATGTCGAGGTTGTCTCTAGGTTGTCTGTGAACCGTCGAGGCTTGGAACTAGGGACTTTGCCATGTCTCCGGGGTAGTCTCTAGGTTGTTGGTGAACCGTCGAGGCTTGGAACTAGGGACTTTGCTGTGGCTCCGTTGTTTTGACCCGGGGGTCGGTTGTTGACATTGCATCTTCATCCTGCTGGAGTGAGGAGAAACGCCGTTGTTGATCTCTAGGCTGTCTGTGAACCGTCAAGATCTGGAACTAGGGACTTTGCCATGGCTCCGTTTTGCTGACGTCGCATCTACATCCTATTGGAGTGGAGAAGGAACGCCAAGGTGATCTCTAGGCTGTCTGTGAACCGTCGAGATTTGGAACTAGGGACTCTGCCACGGCTCACCCTGGGGTCTGTTGTTGACGTCACGTCCGCATCCTGCTGGAGTGAGGAGAAACGCTGTTGTTTATCTCTAGGCTGTCTGTGAACCGTCGAGATTTGGAACTAGGGACTTTGCCATGGCTCCGTTTTGCCGACGTCGCGTCTGCATCCTGTTGGAGTGGAGAAGGAACGCCGGGTTGATCTTCTAGGCTGCAGATATTGCCGTCAAGATTTGGCTCTTCCTTTGACAGAGCCCGGCGGGGAAATGTGGTTCCCTTTTCAGTTATGTCCATGGATTGTATACAGGGGTTGATGTGGACTCACCTGCAGGGCAAAAGTTTTATCATTTTTTTTATATTTCTTTCCGTGATGCTCTATCATTTCAGCTTTTGTATATCGCGAAAGTCGCGATTGCCCAATCATTTTGGCTTTTTTTATCGCGGTGCCCAATCATTTCGGCTATTTTTTTCTTTTTACTCGCTGTTTTTTTTATTGCGAGTTGCCAAAACATTTCGGCTGTTTTTATATGCATATATTTTGCTCGCTGATTTTTGTTGCGAGTTTCCCCATCATTTCGGCTATTTCATATGCATTTTTTTTGGCTCGCTGATTTCTCTTGCGAGTATAGAACTTGAGATCTGATACCAATCTTGGCATCAGCAACGCTGCGACTGGAATATTTCCAAGAGCGAATCATTTGCCGTGAAGGGATTTAAAAAAAATTTGACACCTGTTCAGGCATCAGGATCGCTAATACTGGAATATTGCCAGAAGCGAATCATCATTTGCCTTTGCTGATTTGAACAAAGGTGGCTTAATAGACAGGGTTAGGATCCTGTCGACTAAGGCTTTTGATTTTATGAGCCGTAAGGGTCTCATAAAGGGTTTTTTCTCCCTACGAGTCGAGCGGATCCCGCAGGTATAGGTTCTCCCTAGAAGTCGTGAGGACTCCTAAGTGGTATTTTCTCTTGTAAGTCGTAAGGATTTTACAAGAGTGTTTTCTCCTTACAAGTCGAGAGGACTTATAAGTGTCGTTCACCATATGAGGACATTCCTCTTCATTGGTGGAACTTGGTGAGGGAAATCGTTTATTTATGCCCGTGGATTGTATACAAGATCCAATATTGACCGTCTGTAGGAAAACTTGGGGAGTGTGATAGCTTAAGAACAGGTTCGAGGCCCTGTATCTTAAGGCTTTCGAATCCTATGAGCCGTGAGGGTCTCACAGGGGGGAATTCTTCTTATGAGTCGTGAGGATCTCGTATGTGTAATTTCTCCTTAGGAATCGTGGGGATCCCTATGTGTGTTGCTCCCTTGTGAGTCGTAAGGATCTCACGCATGTGTTTTCTCCTTATAAGGTCGAGAGGACCTTGCAGGTGTCTTTATTTTAATGAGATTGCGCCTTTTCCGGTTTTCATAAACTCGCTGGTAGCCCTGCTGTTTTTACTCACGATGCCCTTTTGGGGTTTTTATCCGTGCCTATTTTGCTTGTGGACACACCATTTTTTTTAACAACGAGATTGCGCCCTTTCAGGTTTTCACAAGCTCGCCGGTAGCCCTGCTGTTTTTACTCACGGTGTCCTTTCGGGTTTTCATCCGTGCCCATTTCGCTTGTGGACATACCGTTTTTTTTGTTTTTTTACCCCTCTGTTTGCCAATGGCACTTAGGGGGAACTTCGCCACCGGAGTAGTTGTGTAGCCAGCGGGATTTGAGTTCCAGTCTTTGCCGTTGGGACTTGTGGACTTGAATTCCATTATCTCCGTGCTTGAGGCAACGTATTAGTGTAAGGACATTACAGTCCATTGCTAGTTTAGGGACATCTCGGTCCTTTGTTAGTTTAGGGACATCTCGGTCTAGGGCCAGCTTCGGGGCGATTTTTTGCCGGATACTACTTATAGAGTTTGGACTCAGGAAGACAGCGAGCGGACACGAGCATCGTTATCTATCATTAACCTGAGCCGTGACTTGTCAAGCGTAATATTTCTTAAGGAACCGGCCGTTTATTGACCGGAAGGGTCTTTCGCCATGCATATCCATGAGCAAGTAGGCCCCACCTTGGTAGACCTGGTCTATGATGTACGGACCTTCATAGTTTGGCTCGAATTTCCCCCGCTTTGCACGGTTGGGGATCATAGGTCTTTTTACGACTAACACGAGTTCGCCTTGGCGGAATGTTCTCGGTCTAGTTAGTCTTTCGTATGACCGCGTCATCCTTGCTTTGTAAGTTCTAGGTTTTGCTGCGCTATGAGATGAGTTTCATCGAGGGCATCGAGCTCCTCAAGCCGAAGATGGGCATTTTCTTCATCTGTCAGCTCGTATCGAACTGCTACTCGTAGAGAGGGTAGCTCTATCTCCAAGGGAAGTACCGCTTCCATGCTGAATACCAACACGAATGGCGTTGTATTCGTGGCCATTTTGAACGTGGTTCGATACGCCCAGAGAGCTTCATGCAGTCTCTCATGCCAGTCCCTTTTATTTCTGGACACCGTTTTCTTTATGATTTTCGTCAAGGTCTTATTGAAAGCCTCAGCTAGACCGTTAGCTCGGGGATTATAGACTGAAGAGTATCTCCAATCTATATTATGCTGCTGTGCAAAGCGGCTGATCTTATGGCTCCTGTAGGCTGGCCCATTATCCGAGATGATTCGTCGCGGAGTGCCGAACCGGTAGATGACATGTGTCCTGAAGAAATGGAGGATGTTCTCCATCTTCACATACCATAGTGGCACTGCTTCTGCCCACTTAGAGAAGTAATCGATTGTTGCCAGTATGAACCAATGTCCTTTGGATGATGCTGGCTCGATGGGCCCGATTACATCTGTTCCCCACATTTTGAACGGCCAGCTGGCTACCGTTGGGTGTAGCGTATTTGGATGTTGGTGGATGAATTCCCCGTGAATTTGGTACGAGTGACACTGTTTCGCATATTCGAGGCAGTCCTGAATCATAGTGGGCCAATAGTAACCCATTCTCTTGATCTTCAGCTTCATCTTTGGCCCAGCTTGATGGGAACCGCAGAGTCCATCGTGAGTTTCTTGGACGACCCCGTTGCTTCTTCGAGTCCCAAGCATCTTAACCACAAACCGTCGACCGATCTCTTATATAGAGTATCATTGATGAAGTCGAAGGATAAAGCGCGTTTCATGAGCTGATATCTTGACGACGCGTCTTCGGGTGTTTGATGGGATTTGAAGTAGTTTATGAAGTCTTCTCTCCAATCCTTAGCCTTTTCTTCGTCTTCTATTTAGCAGGCTGCTTGTTTGGTCGCTTCCTTTCCTTCAGACGACTCCGGAGATATTTCTGCTGGCGTGAGAATCCGGCGGCTTTGCACAATAATCCTTACATCATCGAGGTTTTCGTCGGCCAGTTCTTTAACGAGCTTGGCTAACACATCCGCCTTGCTATTTTCTGCACGCGGAATGCTTTCCAGAATGTAAGAGGGGATTTGTGTCAGCAGTTTCTGCACTCTTTCTCCATATTTTACCAACTCTTGTTTGCATGTCTGATAGTCGCCATTTACTTGGCTAACGACTAGCTGGGAGTCTCCATATATGACGAGTTTTTCGATTCCCATGTCGACAGCGATCTCAAGATCCGCTATCAAAGCTTCATACTCAGCCTCGTTGTTTGTCCTTGGCTCTGTTAAGGAAAGGGCGAAACGCATTATCCCTCCTTGCGGAGTCACGAAGCTTCGACATTATGCCTTGGCATTATTTCCTCCCTGTCGGGCATTAATTATGCAGAGTCAAGAAGATAAGGTCCTCCCTGTCGATTGCGTCAAACGCGTGTGTTCAGTCGAAAATATCGCACTTTTGATATGACATTTTCCTTACTTTTCTTAAATATCTAAAGGTGTTTGTTATAAATATGACACATATGGTGGTTTATCTGTAAAAATACTATTTTTATATGTTTATATATTATAATTAACATTATGAAAGAAAATATATGCATATAATATTTATATAATATTTTGATAATTTAAATATGCATATCATATCAAATATCCTTAATCAATATTCTTAAAATATAATATCATATCAAATTGGTTAGGATAATATCTCAGAAATACCAAATATTACTAACATTATTCTTTGAGATATGGTGCAAGCTTTGGCTCAGGTCAGGAGATCGAGAGCAACTTCTTCTTCCTCTTGTAATCTAAACTTGAAGTTTGTACTTGTGAAGTTGATTAATAAAGGTAGATCTTTAGTTTAATTAATTAGTAGTTTAATTATTTAGTTTCATTATGAATTCCATCTCTATCTGTTCTTCTATCTCTATCATGAGCGAGTAATTTTCCGCTTGATAGGGTTCGTAGGATTATGGTAGATCAATGGATGAGAAAATATTTTAACTTTCTTTTACGTCTTATGAAGTTTATAAACTTTAGCAAAAGAATCGTTAACATCCTTATCGGGCGCGCTACCAATTTATTGCTAGTCTCGACCGCGATTTGAGATCATATTAACAATTGTTTTGTTAAGGGCTAGACATGAATATAGATCAATGAAAGGACAAGGGTCAATAGTGTGGAAACCCTAGTTTCTTCCAAGAACCCTAATCCTCATTCATCACTATCAATCTAGTTTTAAATCTATCAAAAGATAAAAGGAGTCATCTTTATTAGTCATCCATGATTACTAAATCCTAACGACCCTACAAGCCCTCTTCTGATATAAAATCTACATCCGTCTTTAAACTAGATCTATATTCTACATCCGTGTTTAACGTAGATCTAGATTCTATAACTATTCTTCACTATTATATATTATTCTTCCTCTTCCTAATCAACACGTCTAAAGAAAGATTAAAAGATTCCACATATCCCTGAGGACGACCCGTACTCATCTCGGTCTAGCTACACGCGACACCGTTATTGATTGCGGTTACTACACACACTTCTTTAAATACAGATCAATCATCGTGTTCATCTGGCAATTCGCAATTTAAGGGAGAGTCGGCTGGTATTGGATGTTCAGCGAGGAAGTCAGCGATGGCCTGGCACTTCACCGCCCTGAGAGGTCGATAGATTATCGAAAACTCTATCAAGAGGAGAGCCCATTTGGCAAGCCTTCCTGTTAGTATGGCTCTTGACATCAAATATTTGAGAGGATCCACCTTTGATATGAGGTGTACCTTATGCGCCAAGGCATAATGTCGAAGCTTCGTTATCACGAAGATCAGTGCCAGGAAATGCTTTTCGATAGAAGAGTAGTTGTTTTCTGCCCCCAGAAGAACTCGACTCAAATTGTAGAGAGCTCTCTCCTTCCCCTGGTCGTTCTCTTGTGCCCATAATGTGCCTAGAGAACCTTCAAGAGGTGTTGTATACAGGATGATGGGCTTTCCCTTGACCGGAGCGGTCAGTACTAGTGGATTCTGTAGATATTGCTTGATTTCGTCCAGTGCACTTTGGCATTTATGATCCCAAACGAACGGGGTCCCCTTCTTCATTAGATGGCTGTAGGGGCGGTATTTTCCGGAGAGGTTGGCTATGAACCGTCAGATATACGCGAGCTTTCCTTGGAGAGACCGCAATTGTTTGAGAGTTCTTGGCGAGGGCATTTCCATAATCGCCCTGATCTTTGATGGGTCTATTACGATGCCTCTATGTCGTACGATGAATCCTAGGAATTTGCCCGAGGAGACTCCAAACACGCATTTCAGAGGGTTCATCTTCAGATTATATTTCCGAAGACGCTGGAAAACTATTTTCAAATGCTCCCAGTGTTCTTTGTACGATTTGCTTTTCACCACTAGGTCGTCGATAAAACATTCGACAATCTCATGTATGAGGTCATCGAAGATCTTCTTCATAGCCCTTTGATAAGTAGCGCCAGCGTTCTTCAAACCGAAGGGCATCACCTTATAGCAGAATATGCCTAGCGGAGTTCGGAAGGCGGTGTGCTTTTGGTCTTCAGGATGCATTTTTATTTGATTGTAGCCCGAAGATCCATCCATGAAGGTGAAGACCTCGTGAGTGGACATGTTATCGATCATCAGCTCGGTAATCGGTACGGGGAAGTCATCTTTCGGACAAGCTTTGTTGAGATCCCGAAAGTCCACGTAGATATGTACTGTCCCATTTTTCTTCATCACTGGGACAATGTTGGCGATCCAGTCAGGATATTGACTTCTTGGATGAAGCCGGAGTCGATTAGTTTCTTGACTTCGGCATTGATGCTCATCTCGAGTTTGAGCCGCATTCTACTTGGCACTTGTTTGACTGGCTTAACGTTCGGTGATATCGCCAGTTTATGCACAGCTATTTCCGGATCTAGTCCCGGCATCACGGAATAGTTCCACGCGAACCAGTCTTTATACTGCATAAGCACGTCCTTTAGCGTGGCCACCTACTTTTCAGACAGCAGCTCACTGACGAACGTTGGCCTCAGATCATTTTCCTTCCCCAAGTTGATTTTTCTCAGGTTGTCCGCTGTGGTGTGTATCCCATCTTTCAGCTCTTTTGGCGCCGGTGGAAATTCTAAAACCACCTCGTCCTCATCCTCATTTGCGAAGCACCGGGAGAGATCGTCCATATTCTCGTGCTCTCCTTCTTTTGATAGTGTTATTACATGGTATGCACGAGTTCGTTTCCAAGCTCGACGCTGATCTAGACTTTCCCTCGCAGTGTAGGTTGCTCTTGGCTCATGCTTTCGTGGCGGGGCTACCCTCCAACTGTCCGATAGAGCAAACTTGCCTTGCTAATACTGGTCTTCAACTCAGTCTTTGAAGGTGAAGCAGTTTTCAAGAGGATGTCCTACTACTCGGTGGTAGGAGCAATAAGCCGGATGATGGACCTCGTTTATTTGCTCGGGGTGCAGAGACTCCGGGAGCGTCATCATTTGATGCTTGATGACAAGGTCAAATATTTTCCTTGCCTTGTCTCGGGGGAAAGAGTATTCCCGACCCATCTTCTTCATAAAAGACGGATTCCAGCTGACTTTTTCTCGATCGCGTGGCTTCTTGGATCCGCTTCGCTGTTTTTGAACGCCATTCTCGTTCTTGATCTTGTTGTTGCCTATGCGTCGAACTTTTTTCTTGCCACGAGAGCGCACAACAGGTTGAGGATGAAGGGCATCGTAGTCTTCTCTTTCCGTGGACTGTTTAACGAGACGTTGCGTCCTGGCTTTCTCGTAAACGGCCATTTCGCGGCTGTGGTCATTCCGAACCTTTTGACCCGCTTCCCCTATTAGCTTGTCAATCTGTTCTTTGAATGACGGACTTGGTATTCGTACGGCGGGATTTCGCTCTGTTTCGATATCAGCGCTATCTGGAAATGCATTCGCTTCTCCACCGGAGTTATTTATGACATGGCAACCATGGAATCGCTCCCGTTTCTTGGACTAAACGTATCCAAGCCCAGTCGTCTCCATCCTCCCGTTGGGCATCTTTCGCCGAGTCCCGGGAACGTCCCAAATCTTGTTGTAGAACTGGATTTGTCGAGCGGTTTGTTTGAAGGGTACACATTGGCATTTTAATAGCCTCTTTAATTCCTCTGCGTAATATCTAGGCAGACGGATCGGTTGAAGCCTGTCAAGCGTAAGTTCGGCACCATGCCAGACTTCTTTTTCCACTCTGGTCTCCGTAGATTGATAGAAGAGGATCTCCTTTTCACCTCTTCGCCTGAGAGGGATGTAGAATGTCTGTAGCTCTTGCACACCGTATGTATCGAGCGCATCAAGTTCCCTGTAATGCTGCTGCGGAACCATGGTAATTTGTAAACTCTGATCAGCTCCAGCGAAGGTTTGTGCTGACGGGAAAATGGAGAACACGGCGTTGACCTCGTCCTCAGAGTCACTGCCAAAGACCAAAATAGGAGTAGAGGGTCCTGGGCTATTGCCTTGGGGTTTCCCCGAGTAGACTATCTCTTCATCTTCCTCGGTATCGCTCCCAAAGACCGGGATAGTGGCGACGACTTTTTGTTTATTCTCCGGTTTGCGACATCTTTCCGTGTCTTCTAAGTCTGGTAAGAAGTACTTGGCGTCTTCATATTTGTGGACTTCATTTACGGAGAATGGGTTTAGATCCCCTGTAACCGTGTACTCGAGGCCTTCTTTGAAGTACTTCATATACTGATGTTGTGTAGAAGGGATGATGTTGTACTCGTGTAACCAAGGCCGGCCGAGCAGAGCGTTATAGCAAGTCTTGGCATCAATGACATGAAATTTGATGTCAATGATGAGCATCCCAAAGCGTAATGTCAGTATCACGGACCCAAGCGTCCATGATGACTGCGAGTCAAACCCGGAGATGGTAATTTTTTCCCGATCCAGGTGCTGAACGTTCATACAGATCTTCTTCAGCACCCTCACGTTGAGAAGGTTGACAGAGGACCCGTTGTCGACCAGGATCTTCCCTATATTAATGTCGTGGCAGTACCCGGTGACATATAGAGGACGGTTGTGCTCGCACGTTCCGAGGAGGAGATCTTCATCGCCGAATGTGATGTCAGCTGTATGAACCTCTGCCAGCTCGTCCTTCATCTTTTCTTCCGCAAAGAAAGCTTGGAACTGATCAGGCTCTTGCAGTGCCTTGATTAGAGAATATTGCCTCTTTGGATAGGAGGATAGCATCCAGTATACTCAGTTGCGAGGGTATCTTCCTCAGATGTGCCAGGATATTATAATCCACCTTGTTTTTCTTAGGCGGGTTCTTGGCCGCGAGCTCTTTGACGACTCTATCATCGAGGGCAATTTGCTCAGGGACTTTTTCCTTCCCCTTGTCTCTTTTGTTCGAACCCTTGTTTGTAGGCCCGAGGTTCTTTTCAGGCAACGTACGGTTATGCAGCTGAATGATCTCGCAGTTCTTCGCCTCTTCTTCTTTTCCAGAGGTGGATTATTTGAAGAGAGGGCCGAGGGTTATTTATTCCTTAAAATTTCTCCCGAATGTAAGAACTTAAGATTTTCCTTTTGTCGAGCTGGTTCCTTCACGCTCGTCTGTAGCGCTTCTTTGTTGTCGACGGGTTTCACGCTTCATCCTCTTGAAGTGTTGTCGATGGGCAACGTATCCCTGCCACCACTTCTTGAAGGCAGTGCACTCTTCGGTGGGGTGTGTAACCCTCCGATGGTATAAGCAGTAGTTCGGATATACATCCGCTCCATCGGGGCCCGTACTCCTGGGAGTATTTCCTTTGAAAGGTGGCAGCTTCATCCCCATTGACAGGGCTTTGGCGAACCGTTTCCCCATCTTAAACCTGCTTTTGTCTGTCGCGGTTGTGCTTCGATCTGGTTGGAGTACTTTGTGACTCTTCCTCGCCGCAGTTTCTTCATCCTGACGCCGACGCTTGGCTTTCTCGTATATGGCTGTTTCACGCTCTCGGTTAGCTTTTCTCTTTTGAAACCCTTCGCTTAGCAACCTGTCAATCAAGTCGTCTGACGGCTCCAGGGATTTTTGCACTGGTCTTGCCCTCAGCTTCTCTGCACCGTTTTCTGACTCCGAGGGGGTCTCTTCGTTTTTTAACGACGAATGAGAGACCATGTGGCAACTCGCTACATAATCCTTGGGTTCTTCTGACGAGTCGTTCCCCTCATCATTGTCACTGTCTCCGTTCTCAAGGATATGGTTGAGAAACTCTTCGAGAGTGACTGGGGTCCGCACCTTCTGGTTGTACTCCTCCAGTGTGTCGATGTATTTTTGCAGGTCCGTGCACTTGTTATCAGGCTGTACGGGCTTCTTAGTCTTCTTCTTTTTCTTCGAAGACTTTGAAGGCCTGACCTGGGTGTTTTGCTTATCGTTACCAGCTTTCGGTGTTGGGCGCGGTTTAAGCACCCCCTCAATGATCTCGGGCTCCAGCGGGCTTTTCCATTTGATCGCCGGACATGCTTGAATATCCTTCAGCATTCTTTTAGTTTTAGCTGAAAGGACAACTTCCTACGGAGCTTCTTCTACAAATGAGCATGATGCCCCTGGTGTGTCCACCTTTTTAGGAGCGTGCTTCTGTGGCGGGTTCACCCTCCAATTTTCGGACAGCGCAAACTTGCCTTGCTGGTACTGGTCCTCGACCCAATTTTTGAAGACGTAGTAATCCTCAATTGGGTGGCCCAATACTCTGTGGTAGGAGCAGTAGTTGGGACAGTTGACATCACCAGGCTGCAGTGAACGTCTCGGATCCGGCAGAGTGATAAGTCTGTTGCGCACTGCCAGTTCAAACAGTCTCCTTGTTTTATCCCGGGAAAACGAGTAGGGGCGTCCTAGCTTCTCTTCGAGGGATCGGCGTGGGCATGTGTCGCTTTTTCGAGCAACCGGTTTCAGGTCAATTGGTTGCTATTGAGCGTTGGCAACGAAGATCGCTTTCCCTTTGCCCTTTTCATTCCGGGGATCCGTTTTTGGAGAGGACGGCCTATGGCCCATCTGGTCCATTTGGGCCAGCTTGTCGATCAAGTCCTGGAAGGTGGTCGGCTTGAAGAACATCATAAATTGGGATATAGTCGCCTGAGGATCAAGGGTCCCTACGAACATGCCCACGGCAGGAGCTTCTTTTATGCGTTGTTCGCATTTTGACCATAGGTTCCACCATCGGATTGCGTATTGAACCCAGGTCTCTCCTGGCTTCACCCTGGCATTGATTAATGCCGTGATCGGGGTGCGCTCGCTTGCGCTTGCGAAACGCTGTGTGAATAGTAATTCCATCTCCGTGAATGTTTTGACAGAGTCATTTAGGAGCTCGGAGTACCATTCAAATGCCATTTCCGCCAAGCTGCCAACAAACTGGCGAAGCAGCAGTTTGTCGTCGCCTCCAGTATTACCGCATAGAGCTCTGAATTGAGCAACGTGTTGGTGTGGATTGCCCGTCCCCTTATACACATGGAACTTAGGGATTGTATATCCTGGCGGGTACTTGATTTGATCGTACCAGCCTGGATAAGGTCACCCAGTTCTGACGACTTGGACAGCCGCTTCACTCGATTGATGAGCTCGTATTTGTTGAGCTATGTAGTCATCAAGGGTAGCCTTGGAGATTGTCTCTTCCTGGGCTGCAGAGACAGCCAGAGGAGGGTTTGACGTTTCCCCTCTGTCGTCTTCGATAATTATCGGAGGGTCTTCGGCTGGAGGTTCCGGCTGGATCATTATCCCAACCATGTCTTGGAACAAGAACGCCATCTGTTTTATATTAGCAGCTTGTTCCGCGGCCTCCTTATCCTTCCTTTCCAGCACCCTTCGCAAGATCTCCGTATCAATCTCTTGCTCCCGGCGCTGTTCAGACGCTGCTTCCAGGCTTTCTTTATGCCCGGTGAGTGCTGCCATTTTCGTCAGCATCTCCTGGAGCTTTTGTTGCTGTTCCTGAGCTTTCGTCAATGACCGAGTTTGTGGCCGATGAGCCACGGAAGTACGGCTTTCCTCTTTCCTATAAGCCATGTACACTGTGTGCATGATTTTGCCCCCAGACTTGGGGCGTTTGGGTCCGGTGCCTTTGGAATTCGCCGCAGGCAGTGGAGTTTTCTCCGGCCTTCTCCTTTTGTGAGAAATCGAAGTCGAAGGAGCTATTGTAACAGGAGCCTGAGAAGTCCCTCGCTGCATGATTGAGGGATGACTTTTCTCTTGTCGAACCTTCATTTTCTCCGGTCGATGAGAGTAGTTCTTGTTGATCACAGAATCCTGGACTTTCCGCCAGACTCTGTGGATTCGGGATGACATCCGCTGAGGGGGCTGCTCCGGCTGCGCCTGTACTATGTTTTCAACATGTGGGGGAGATTTCTTCAGCACCGCGGTCGGAGAGTTCTTTCGCACCCTCCTAAGCAGATCAAAGCTGTTCCCGGTTGGAACAACATCATCAACTTCCACCATTGGAGCCGGTGGAGTAAGTCTACAGGGGGAGTTGCCCCCAGCTTTTCTCACTCGGCACCAGTGGCGGCATCGAGCATGCCTTGCAGACGAGATTGCCTCAGTTGTGGGAGTGGCTTCGTCATGCCCCCTACTTTGACGAATGGCTACTGCTGGTGCCAGCCTGTTGAAGACCGGCGTCCGTTGAGAGGGGACAGTCAATCTTTCAAAGGCCGACCTTTTGGTAGGGTAAGCAGTCTTGATGAATTTTCCGGAAGCAGGAATTGGAACGACCAATCTTGCGAAGACCGATCCTTTAGCAGGAGAAGCCCCTTTGACGACTTCATCTGCCGGAACTGGAATGGCTATTCGCTTCGGGATAACCCCTTCAGGTATTGCGAGCCTCTTTGCAGGCCCACTGGAGCTTTGGCTCCGTCTGTTGAAGACTGAGGTGGAAGACTTGGACGACCCATTGAGAGGGGCCGTGGTGGCTGCAAGTCGATCAAAGACCGACTTCTTTGGAGCTTCCTGTGATGGCACCGGGGCGCAGAATCTTGTCGGCGGGAGCATGGTCCCGAAGAGCAATCTAGTGGTGGCCTGAGTCACCTGTTCCAATGGCATTGAGAAGATGCATGCCGCATTTGGCCCGTATGTCACTCCTCCAGCGGGGACGGAGTGGGAGTTGCTGTTGCAGGTACACTTGGAAGCCATTGATTCTTCTTTTCCCTGCACAGGAGCAAGACACCAAATCTTAGTACCTCGAATCCAGGGGCAACCATAGTAAACCGTGATTTGTTCGCGAACACGACACACGATGTGTGGAGTGGAAAGAGGAAAAGGTCCCACCGGGCGTTCCAGAATCTGTTTATCGCCGAAAACGGAGACGAATCGGGATGGTGTCATCTTGCCTGAATTTGGGGGTAGATGCTATTTGGATTTATCCTTCCACCTCTCTGAAGATGCCAAGTTGATTTATGGCACCGTGTATCGGAGGTTTGGACGGATGCGACCGTTGTAACAGACTTCATCAGATTCCCCTTCGTTGTGAGGGGTTTTTGATTGTGGGGAAGCTCTTCCCTACAGGTGCAAGACCCTGCAGTTAATTACGTTATCGCATCGCGATAACCATTTTCTCCTGCTCCAGAAGTTCACTTCGTATCGTGCGTGTTTATTTTATTTTTGGTTGCTCGTGGATTGTATACGGAGACTAATTTATGTTGTCGCCCGTAGGGCGTGGATTAGTCCAAATTTGTATATTTTTAGATTTGGGTTTGGGTTGATTTAAGGATCATTGATCCATTTTGAGATCAAGATCGACTTAAATGTACACGAGCAGTTGGGGGCTCGGTTGGTTTTTTTTGATGTCATGAGTTATGTTTGGAAAACGATGAGTCCATGGGCTCAGTTGATCTGAATTAGGGACCTAACCAACTTGGGCTTGACCCACTCGGTTTTCTTTTATTTGGAAGGAGTGCTAAGCACCGGTTTGGGCTCAGTCCCATTTTCTTGCAAAAAGTGCTGAGCTCTTATATGAGTTCTGACGCTCACACATAACCATATGGGGTTTTCAGTCATGGGGGATTTGCCCAATAAGTGTTGGACACTTTACTCTTTTCCCTTTTTTTTTTCTCTTTATGTGGAGTGCTGAGCACTCTTTAAAGCGCTCACGTGCAAAGCACGCGAGGCACTAGGCGCCAGGTGCTGAATGATGAGTGTTAATCACCCTTATGTTCTGTGGCGCCCACGTGAGGCGCTGGGCGCTAGGCGTCGCTCACTGAGTGCTAAGCACTCCTTTATTTTGTAGCGCCACGTGAGAGACACGTGAGGCGCTGGGCGCCAGTCACTGAGTGCTAAGCACTCCTTATTTTGTAGCGCCAACGTGAGAGACACGTGAGGCGCTGGGCGCTGAGCGCCAGTCACTGAGTGCTAAGCACTCCTTATTTCTCTCTCTCTCTCTCTCTCTCTCTCTCTCTCTCTTTAATGATCCACGGGATCTTTTTCTACTTTTTGTTTACCTAAAATTTCCAAGAAAAGAATTCTTCTTCCTCGAGAATTTAATTCTCTGTTCTTTTAAAGCTTTCTCTCTCTTTTTTTCTCTTGAAGTTTATGGAGGGGTTCCTCCTTTTTAGACTTGAAGTCTTGGGTCCTTTATATAGTAGAGGCAAATCTATTGATTAGTTGAATAAATCTCTCATTGAAAAATCCTAATTGATTCGGGGATTTTACCCACCGTTGTCTTTGATCCAAGGACTTCTGTTTTACAGGAGATATTTTTCATGTTTTTAACAAGATTAGGGAAATATTTTCCCACAAAGAATTTATTCTGTAGATCGGTGATTCTTTAATCACCATTGGATTTTTAATCCAACGGTACTCTGTTTTACAGAGAGTAATCTTTATTGTTTAGAAAGATTTGAGGAATATTTCCTCAACAGAATTTAATTCTGCACTCTGATGATTTATCATCTCCGTTGGATCTTCGATCCAACAACTCTGTTTAACAGAGAGTAGAATTTAATTCTACCAGGCGCCGGCGCTTACACGTGCAGCGCCAATAAGAGTTTTTAACTCTGGCGCTGACGCCTTCGTGGCAAACACGTGAGGCGCTGCCTTTTGAACAGAGCTTTGCTCTTTTAAGAGTTTTTAACTCTGGCGTTGGCGTCCTCGTGGCAAACACGTGAGGCGCTGCCTCTTGAGTTTTGAACAGAGCTTTGCTCTTTTAAGAGTTTTTAACTCTGGCGCTGGCGCCCTCGTGGAAAACATGTGAGGCGCTGCCTCTTGAGTTTTGAATAGAGCTTTGCTCTTTTATTGGGGAAACAAGCGTTCGTCTTCAAGAGGCTGACACCAAGCGAAGCTCTCCAGCAACGCCGGGGGCATGATGAAGTCGCCTCAAATACTGAGGCGGTTCCTACTGCAAGACATGCTCGATGCCGCCACTGGCGCCGAGTGAGACAGGCTGGGGGCAACTCTCCCTCCGGGCTTACCCCACCAGCTTCTATGGTAGATGTTGACGCTGCTATTCTAACTGAGAACAACTTTGAACCGCTTAGGAGGGTCCGTAAAAATTCCCCGACGGCGGTGTTAAAGAAATCACCTCCGCCTGCAGAAGCTACATCGCAGGCAAAGCCGGAGCAGCTTTATCAGTGGTTCTCCTTGCAAATTCATAGAGTTGGCGGAAAGTCCAAGACTCCGTGCTCGATGAAAGCTACTCTCATCGACCTAAAAAATCTAAGGTCCGACAAGAAAGGGATTGCTCCTTCGCCGTACAACGGGAGACTTCTCATAAAGAGATGCCTGTCACAGCGGCTCCTCGTGCTCCTACCTCTCATAAAAGAATGTGGCTGTAGGGTGTTTTTCATCACCCCATTGAGATGGGAATACGCGCGCGCTTGTCAGGCGTACTACAGATTCCCCCTGCCTAGGGTAGGCCGGGGTTTAATGATAGTGGGGATCCGAATCTCCGGCAGCCGCGAACTAAGCTGCCGTTAATTACCCCCCGCCTTTGGGGCGAGGGAACCTCCGATTGACGGGTCAAACTGGTCATGCGAACTCAATGTGCAGTGTACGTGTGTTGTTGTTTAGGAGGGGGGTTTGAATATATCGGGAGCCACGCAGAGTTTTTACGGGGGTCCCGCTACCCGGATAGCGGGCTGGGGGTCAAGGGGGCTAGCAGCCCCCTTGCGGGGTGCGGGGCAGCGCCCCGTTAGAAATTTTTTCTAACAGGGACAGTGTCGTGGAGTATGTGTATGTGTACATTTGTATACATATGTATATATATAAAAAGGGGGAAAAAGACATCCAAAGGATGCGTGGGGCCAGCGCCTAGGCGCTTGAGCGCAAGCGCGCTACGTGTCGGCACGTAGGCGCTCTGCGCTCGAGCGCAGAGTGCTGGAGCGCAACGCGCCACGTGTCGGCACGTGGGCGCTTTGCGCTCGAGCGCAGAGTGCTGGAGCGCAACACGCCACGTGTCGGCACGTGGGCGCTTTGCGCTCGGACGCTGAGCGCTTGGGCGCAAGCGTGCCACGTATCGGCACGTGGGCGACTTGCGCTCGAGCGCTTGCGCTGGAGCGCAAGAGCGCCACGTGTCGGCACGGGGGCGACTTGCGCTCGAGCGCTTGCGCTGGAGCGCAAGCGCGCCACGTGTCGGCATGCGGGCGCTCTGCGCTTGAGCGCCGGCGGGAAAAGGAGGCTTTTAGCCTAAAAAAAAAATTTCTCAGAAGAGAAATCAGAGAGGAGTTGGACTCCTGAGTGTTTTCTTCTTCTTTTTTTAGGGGGTTTAGTGAAAGATGTTCTTCTTCTTCCTCCTCTGTTTGCTGGATCTTGAAGATCAAGAGATGTGGGATTTTTTTTAAAATCTCTTCTTTTTGAGATCTGATGGAAGATCTGAGTTCCCCTTTATGGGTTTTGTGGTGAAAAACTATTTTGTTTTATAAAAAGAAGAGTAAAACTCTTGATTTAATTCAAGAGAAAGAAGAAGGTTTTGGAACCTTGAAGAAGGAGAAAGATCCCAGATCTGGAAAATTTTTTAGAGAGAGTAAAAAAGTTGTTGGGATATTTCATTATCCTTGCCTTTATAGGCTATACACTTTACACATAGCCCCTTGGGCTTCACAAAATGGCATTTTGCCTATCCCATGGCTCATGTGCCATTTCTTTTTGCACATAAGCCATGGGCTTTACAAAAATTTGGCTTTATGCCTATTTTTCTTATATTTATCCATGAAATAAAATAAAAGAAATACAACAAAATTGTTTATTACAAAATTTTTTATCTTGGCGTGGGGGGAGGCCGGCCGCTTCATGTTCGGGCTCGACCCGGGCATGGGCCCACTAGATCTGGGCTTGGGCCCACTTGGCTTGGGGTTGACTTTGATTTTGACTTGGTCAACCGGGGTGTAAATTTTTACCCCAACAAATTGCCCCCCATCAATAAATGCACACCACATATGTGGGTCGTGTGCATGAAATTGATGGATCTTCTTTTACTTGGAGGCGACCTGATTTGGTTCCCGCTTTTTGGGAAGCTGGCACTGCCCTTTTTACGACATGGACGGTCGTTGCTTGACATGACTCCGAGATGGAGTGTCCGTGATAGACGTTTCCCCTGGCCCGGAGTGATCTGGTTCCCGCTTTGTAGGAATCCTGCGCTGCCCTTTTTGCGACGTGGACGGTCGATGCTGCCATTTTAGCGACTTGGGCGGTCGGTTCTGCCCTTTTTGCGATGTGGACGGTCGGTGCTGCCCTTTTAGCGACTTGGATGGTCGGTGTTGCCCTTTTTGCGACTTGGACGGTCGGTGCTGCCATTTTAGCGACTTGGACGGTCGGTTCTGCCCTTTTTGCGACGTGGACGGTCGATGCTGCCCTTTTAGCGACTTGGACGGTCGGTGCTGCCCTTTTAGCGACGTGGACGGTCGGTTCTGCCCTTTTTGCGACTTGGACGATCGATGCTGCCATTTTAGCAACTTGGACGGTCGGTTCTGCCCTTTTTGCGACGTGGACGGTCGATGCTGCCCTTTTAGCGACTTGGACGGTCGGTGCTGCCCTTTTAGCGACGTGGACGGTCGGTTCTGCCCTTTTTGCGACTTGGACGGTCGATGCTGCCCTTTTAGCGACGTGGACGGTCGGTGCTTGATTTGACTTGCTCTGCTTCTTGCAATGTCAGGGGTAGACTTGACTTGCTCCGCTTCTTACGGTGTCGAGATTGGATTCTTACCTGCTCCGCTTTCTGTGGCGTCGGAGTGGAAGTTGACTTGTTGATTTTGATTTGGGTTGACATCAGTATCGCTATACTGGAATATGGTACCAGGAGTGAATCATCATCTGTCATGGAGAGGATTTTGGGATTTTGGTTTTTGTTTGGCATCTGCATTGCTGCACTGGAATAATGCCAGGAGCAACTCATCATTTGCCCCGGGAGGATTTGGGAATTGTTTTTTTTATTTTATTTTTTTTATTTGGCATCTGCATCGCTGCACTGGAATAATGCCAGGAGAAACTCATCATTTGCCCCGAGAGGATTTGGGAGAAATTGGGATTGTTTTACGTCCGTGGATTGTATACGGTTTTGCAGGATGTATGATCCAGACCGTAGGGCCGGAAAAATTTCGGGACTTTGTCGGCGTCTGCATCGCTGCACTGGAACATGGTACCAGGAGCGACTCATTATTCACCGTTGGGGTATGGGATTTGGAATTTGGT
This sequence comes from Agapanthus africanus, assembly GCA_030015575.1. Classification (NCBI taxonomy): domain Eukaryota; kingdom Viridiplantae; phylum Streptophyta; class Magnoliopsida; order Asparagales; family Amaryllidaceae; genus Agapanthus; species Agapanthus africanus. Next base: position 350,002,002 of record JASDDO010000004.1, read on the forward strand.
TGGCGTCTGCATCGCTGCACTGGAATATGGTACCAGGAGCGACTCATCATTCGCCATTTGGGGATTGGGGAGCGATGGCTTAAGAGACAGGTTTAGATCCCTATCGCCTAAGGCTTTTCAATTTTTTGGGCCGTGAGGGTCCCATAAAAGCATTTTCTCCCTACGAGTCGTAAGGACCCCGCAGGTGTATTTTCTCCTTAAGAGTCGTGATGACTCCTAAGTGTGTTTTTCTTTTTATGAGTCGTAAGGATCCCACAATGGTTTGTTCTCCTCATGTATCGTGAGGACACATGAGTGGGTCTTCTCAATGGAGCATAATTCCAAAGGCGGAGACCAGCCGCGTAACTGGTAATCGTGGTGGGGCATGGGTATGACAAGACTTATTTGAGCCCGTGGATTGTATACGGTAGTCAACTTGGGGACCAACAGTAGGGCTGGGAGAATTTTGAGAAATTGGATTTTGGTTGGCGTCTGCATCGCTGCACTGGAATGTGGCACCAGGAGCGACTCATCATTCGCCGTTTGGGGACTTGGAATTTGGATCTTGTCCGGCATCAGCATTGCTGCACTGGAATAATGTCAGGAGCAACTCATCATTTGCCTTGGGAGGACTTGGGATTTGGTTTTTTTTTGTTTGGCATCTGCATTGTTGCACTGGAATAATGCCAGGAGCAACTCATCATTTGCCCCGAGAGGATTTGGGGATTGGTTTTTTTTTTGTTTGGCATCTGCATTGCTGCACTGGAATAATGCCAGGAGCAACTCATCATTTGCCTTGGGGGGACTTGGGATTTGGGTTTTTGGTCGGCATCAGCACCGCTAACACTGAAGCGAAATACCAGGAGCGACTCATCATTTGCCGTTGCCCGTTGGGGAACGATGGCTTAGGAGACAGGTTTGGGTCCCTATCACCTAAGTCTTTTCAATTTTATGGGCCGAGACGGTCCCATAAAAGCATTTTCTCCCTACGAGTCGTAAGGATCCCGCAGGTGTATTTTCTCCTTAGGAATCGTGAGGATTCCTAAGTGTGTTGCTCCTTTGTGAGTCGTAAGGATCTCACGCAGGGGTTTTCTCCTCACAAGGTCGAGAGGACTTTGTGAGTGTATTTCATCTCTTTTCACGAGTTTGCGCCCTTTCGGGTTTTCACAGACTCGCCGGTAGTCCTGCTGTTTTTACTCACGGAGCCCTTTCGGGTTTTCATCCGTGCCCATTTTGCTTGTGGACATACCGTTTATTTCTTCTTCTTTTTTTTTTGTTTTTTTTTTGTTTTCTTTTTTTTTTTTGCCGCCGGTGGGACTTTAAAGTAGTCTTACCGGCAGGATTTGGGAGAAATAGGGGTCATTTACGCCCGTGGATTGTATACGGTTTTGCAGGATGTATGATCCAGACCGTAGGGCTGATGTGCTCAATTCGCCTGCGACTTGGAGCATTCACGTGTACTATTTCTTGAGATATCGGCCATTGATGGGTGGCATGGGCCTTTCTCCCTCGGCACTTATTAGTTGGTAGGATCCTCCGTCGAACACTTTCTCGATGACGTATGGTCCTTCCCAGTTTGGTTCGAATTTTCCCTTGCCATGTCGATTGGGGATGATCGGTCTTTTGAGGACCAACACCAATTCACCTTTCTTGAAAGCGCGGAGATGGGTTATCTTGTCATAGGCCCATGACATTTGGGCTCGGTATAGCTCCAGACTTTACTGCACCGCGAGCCTCTTTTCTTCGAGGGCATCGAGTTCTTCAAGTCGAAGGAGCATGTTTTCCTCCTCCGTCAACTCATGCTGAACGGCCATTCTTAAGCTTGGAACTTCGACTTCGAGGGGGATGACCGCCTCCACTCCAAAAAAAATGAGTATGGAGTGGACTGAGTTGGAGTACGGTGCGTGGTACGATATGCCCACAATGCCTCGTGAAGCTTGAGATTCCAGTCTCTCTTGTTGGCTGAAGCATTTTTCCTCAGGAGCTTGCATAGAGTCTTATTGAAGGCTTCGGCTAGCCCATTGGCTCTTGGATTATAGATGGAGGAATATCTCCAGTCTATCTTGTGCTGAGTAGCGAACCTTGAGACATTGAAGCTCTTGAAAGAAGGCCCGTTGTCAGAAATGATTCTTCTTGGTGTACCGAAGCGGTATAGAATATTATGCTGGAAGAATGTCAGAATATATTTTGTCTTGACTTCTTTTAGCGGGACAGCTTCAGCCCATCTGGAGAAGTAGTCTGTCGCGGCCAGTATGAACCGGTGGCCTTTAGATGACGGAGGATCAATTGGGCCAACAATGTCGGTGCCCCAGACTTCGAAGGGCCACGACGCCACCGTAGGATGCAATGGATTGGGATGCTTGTGAATAAAATCACCGTGAATTTGGCAGATATAACATTTCTTTGCATGCTCTCCGCAATCCCGTATCATGGTGGGCCAGTAATACCCAAGCCGTTTGATTTGAAGTCGCATCTTGGGGACAGATTGGTGAGCACCGCAAACGCCCGAGTGAACATCTTTCATGACCTTTTGGGATTCGGCCAATGACAGACACCTGAGCCAGAGTTGGTCATATGACCTGCGGTATAACGTGTCATTTACAAACACGTATCGGAGAGCTCTTTTCTTCAGCTGAATCCTCGCAGATTTTTCTTCGGGCAGCTTGTCGTATCGGAGGTACTCTATAAAAGGTTCTTTCCAATCGGGCTCGTCTTGGATGATCGAAGCTTCTTCCGCAGGACTGCTCTTCTGTTCCGCGCTTTTCTCTTCTCGTAGAGAGACTGGGGGTAGAATTTGCCGGCTCCTGACTGTGATTAGAATTTCGTCCATGTCAGGATCAGCCAGCTCCTTGGCCAAGCGAGCGAGTACATCAGCTTTTCCGTTCAACGCTCTAGGGACTCTCGTTAGTTCAATATGAGTGAACCGTTTCATGAGTTCCACCACTCGACCTCTGTACCGAGCTAACTCGGGTTTGTATATCTTATAGTTGCTGCTTACTTGGTTGACGACAAGCTGGGAGTCACCGTAGACTCGTACCCGACGAATTTCCATTTCTACGGCAAGCTCCAAACCAGCTATCAGAGCTTCATACTCAGCTTCATTGTTTGTCCGAGGCTCGGTGAGAGCAAAAGAACGCCGTAGGGTTCCCATTGATGGTGTGATGAACACCAATCCTATCCCTGCTTTTATCTCCGGGACGCTTGATCTGCCGGAGCTCCTTATTGATGAGGCCCCATCGAAGTAGAGCTCCCAACATGGCTCATCTTCCTCGAGGTGCAGCACTTGTTCGTCGGGTAACTCACAATTTAGCGGCGACCCTTCTGGTATGGGATGAGCATCGAGAAAGTCTGCAAGAGCTTGCCCTTTTACTGCTTTCTGAGGGGTATAAACTATGTCAAACTCAAGTAGCATGACAGCCCATCTTGCCATTCTTCCGGCTAGGCTCGCTCTGGTCATCAAGTGTTTAAGCGGGTCGACCTTGGAGATCAGCATAACCCGATGAGCGAGTAAATAGTGCCTCAGCTTCTTCACAGCAAATATTAGAGCCAGGCATTGCTTTTCGATTGGGGAGTAGTTGTGTTCCGCCCCGACTAGAGTTTGACTGAGGTAGTAGAGGGCATTTTCTTTTCCCTCCTCGTTATTCTGGGCAAGGAGCGCACCGAGTGACTCGTCCAGCGTGGCAGTGTAGAGAATCAGCGGTTTATTTGGAATGGGAGCGGCCAGCACTGGAGGGTGCAACAAGTATTGTTTGATGCTTTCGAACGCTGCTTGACATTCGGCATCCCAGATAAAAGGAGCTCCTTTCTTCATGAGCTTTGAGAAGGGCCTACATCTCCCTGATAAATTTGAGATAAACCTCCGTATATAAGCAAGCTTGCCTTGAAAAGATCTCAGCTGCGTCAGACTCTTCGGAGGGGGCATCTCCATGATGACCTTTATCTTTGATGGGTCAACTTCGATCCCTCGATGTCGGACTATGAAGCCCAGGAATTTTCCCGATGACACGCTAAAAGCGCACTTCAGAGGATTCATCTTCAGATCGTATTCCCTCAGTCTGCTGAGAACGGTCCTGAGATCTTGGATATGATCGGCCTTGGCTTTAGTCTTGACGACCAGATCATCAACATAGCATTCGACGACTTTATGGATTAGGTCATCAAAGATATTAGTCATCGCCCTTTGATATATAGCACCTGCGTTCTTCAGTTCGAATGGCATTACCTTGTAGCAATATATTCCGATCGGGGTTCGAAATGCTGTGTGCTTCTCATCCTCAGGCGACATCTTGATCTGATTATATCCAGACGAGCCATCCATAAAGGCGAACAGTTCGTAATTTGAGGTGTCATCGACCATCATTTCCATGACCGGTAGCGGGAAGTCGTCTTTAGGACATGCCTTGTTGAGGTCCCTGAAATCGACACAAACTCGGATCTGCCCATTTTTCTTCTTCACTGGGACTATGCATGCGATCCAGTCTGCATATTTCTCTTCCCTGATGAAGCCGGCATCGATGAGTTTCTTGGTTTCCTCGATGACCTTTTCTTCCAACTCCCTTCTCATTCTTCGAGGAGCTTGTTTGACTAGCTTAGCATCAGGAGATATAGCCAGCTTATGCACGACTACCTCAGGGGAAAGGCCAGGCATTTCTTTGTATGTCCACGCGAAGCAGTCGACGAACTCACGCAGCAGGGCAATTATCTGCTCTTTCATTTCCTTCGACAAGAGTGAGCTGATGTAGGTCGGCCTTGGATTATCGGGCGTTCCTAAGTCGATCTCGGTTAGCTCATCAAAGGTTGCTTGTCCGCCATCTTCGAGCTCTTGAGGAGCTTCTTTTGGCTCGGCTATCTCGTCATCATTATTCGATCTTTCGCTGGCCTCACCAACATGGATCATGTAGCACGCTTTGGAATCAGGTTGAATGTAGCCTATGCCCCGTCTATCTGGAATTCGTCCATCGATGAGTGCTCGGACCTGGGGCGGATACCATAGCCCTTCATAAAATTTTGCTTCAGACTCCGTTTGATATAACCGGCATCCGCACTTCTTAAAGTATTCCCGCATCTCGGGCGCATAGTATCTGGGATTGAGGACGGCTCTTATGCCTCTCTCATAGGGAAGGCACGCGACAGAAAGATCGTCCGGGTGCACAACGGGGTTTGACCTGTAAAACAGGATGCCCTTCTGTCCATTTTTCCTCCCGGGCACGTAGAAAGTTTTCAGCTGGTCCACGGTAGAGACTGACAATGCGTCGAGCTCTTTGCACATCCGTTCCGGCACCCTTGTGATGGCCAGGGACCCTTCAGCGACTTCGAAGGTCTCTCGTAGTTTCGCTTGCTGCATGGGGGGCCGATTTGCACAGCTGTTGCACGGCATGTCCTCTTCTTCTGACCCTTCAGTGTCACTGCCAAGATGAGGGCGGACTTTGCTGCTAGACGGGCCTTCAGTAACAGATTCGTCCGTATCGCTGCCAAAATGAGGGCAAGTTTTGCGGAAGGACGGGCTTCCAGCATCGGACTCATCGGTGTCGCTGCCGAAATGCGGGCGCACTTGGGTATTTTTGCTTTTGAAAGTGACAGCCGGCGCAGATTTGCTTTTGAGTCTTGGGGCCGTTCTATCCTCAGTCAGTTGTGGCTTAGCATTTTGGTGGTTCGTAAAGTACCGAGAATCTTCATATCGGACTTCATGCACACCGAACGGCTGGATGTCTCCGTCAATGCGTCTTTCTTTGCCATTTTTAGTATACTTCATGCATTGATGGAGAGTTGACGGAATGATGCCGTAATCGTGGAGCCACGGCCGCCCTAAGAGAATCTTATAAGACGTGTCGGCGTCGATCATGTATATCTTAGCTTCAGTTTGCAGATCCCCGAATTTGATTGGCAAAGCTATAGACCCCAGAACTTGCTGGCAATTTTGGTTGAAGCCTTGAATGACAATTCTTTCCCTTAACAGGTGTCGGACGTCCATTGACAAACTCTTCAGAGTTCGCAAGTTCATGATGTTCACTGAGGACCCCGGATCAATCAATATGCGATTAATTCGATCTCCGTCGCTGTACCCGGTCATGTAAAGCGGCCGATTATGCTCAGCCGTTCCCAGTAGCAGGTCTTCATCTTTAAATGTGACTGCGGCGGCATGCAAAGCGTGCTGGGCTTCTTTCATATTAATTTCCGCAAAGTGAGCCTGATGCCGCTCGGGGTTTTGTAGAGCGTGAATGAGAACATCTCTAAGCTCCTTAGATAGGACCAAGGCGTCGTAGATGCTCAGGAGAGATGGAAGCTTCCGGAGATGTGCCAAGACATTATAGTCCACCGAGGAAGGACTTATGTTTTCATCGGCCGGTTCTCTGCCATCTTCTTCATTAGCGACTTGTTTTTCCTTCCCTTTTGGGGCGTTGCTCTAATTTTGCGGTAGAGCCCTGCCGCTTCTGAGCTGGATTTGATTGGCCTTTGTGGTGAGCTCCTCGTCCTCTTCGGGAAAACAGAGCTCATCCTCGGAGTCGCTGCCAAGATGGATGGCGTAGCAGGTCACTACTGGGATCTCTTCATTGGAGTCTTCTTCTAACTCCTCCAGAATTTCAGCCGCTTGTACAGGGAAGAACTCCTTCAATTGAATCAATGTTCTTTCCTTTTGTTCATATTCTTCGAGGGAATCGATATATTTTTGAATGGTCGATCTCTCTGCAGACTCTTTTTCGCGCCAAGCTGCACTTTTCTTCTTCTTGAGCTTCTTGGATTTTGAGCCTGATGGAGCCGCATTGGCAGCTGGACTGGTAGGCTTCTTCTGCCCTTCCCATTCCGTCCTGGGTTCTTTCCGAAGTAGCTTTATCATCTTCTTTGTCTTATTAGATATGTGCGTACTCCACGGAGGCCGCGATGAGTCCGTTTCATTTTTCAAGGCAGCGGGTTCGGCTGTCTGCTCCCAGAAGGCTTCAGTTTCTGTCTGTATAAAGTTGGTGGTTGCAACTTGATTGTTCACCAACACGCTTCTGGACAGCTCGATCTCTTCAGCCTTGTACTGCTTCTCGACCCAGTCTTTGAAGATATAGTAATCCTCGATCGCATGGCTCACTACTCAGTGGTACGGGCAATACAGAGGATTGTCGGTCATTTTTGCTTCTTGGGGTCTTTTCGACTCCGGCAATTGTAGGCCGTTGTTCAAGGCATCTTTAAATATCTTGCGGGCCTTGTCCCTTCTGAAAGAGTAAACCTTGTTCTTTTTCTCCTCTAGGGAAGGCCCATCTCCTCCCAGCAATGGCTTTCGAGACCGGTTAGTTTTGGATTCGGCCGCCCTTCGCTTTTCTTCATTGTCGGACGCATTGAAGACATTGGTATTGCTGGAACTCCCACTTCTACGGTTGTCGTCCCGCTTGCTTTTCCAAGTTTTCTCTCTCTGAGAATCCGGCGGGGACTCTTGCTTCGAGCGTTCCAACATTTGGACTTTCTTGGTTAGCTCCTGAAATGTCTTGAGGCCCGCTGTACACAAGAATGGGACCATCCAATTGCTGAGGTTCCCAATGAGAAGGCTGACGGACTGGTCCTGCTCCAGCGGCGGTTCGCACTTGACTGTAAGATTACGCCATCGGGCGATAAAGTCGGTATTGCTTTCATTCTTCCCCGGCTTGGTCCTCACAAGGTCGGCAATGGAGATTTTATCACTGACACTCATGAACCTTTGCCGAAACAGGGACTCCATTTGGGCAAAGGTAATGACGGACCCGTCCGGTATACTCGCATACCAGTCGAAGGCGACGCCGGTCAGGCTGTTGACAAACTGACGAAGAAGGAGCGCGTCATTGCCCCCTGTATTTCCGCACGATGCTTTGAAGTGGGCGACGTGCTGATTTGCATTCCCCGTTCCATCAAATCTTCCGAACTTAGGAATGACGTAGCCGTTTGGGAACTCAATCAGATCCTACTGTGTGGGATATGGCCGGCCACTACTGCCGATTTCTTTCTGAGCTTCAGCTTCGGCCACCAATGTTTTAACCTTGCTGGTGACCAAATCCATTATCCGATCCTGTGTTAGCGGGATAGTGCTATCTGGGGCCAAAGTGTCCCCAGAAGCGGAATGTGGCCGGCTTTCATTTGGCTCAACCAGTCTTGGTCCCAAAGGAACAGGCATTGGCTGCCTCGGATTGTCATCACCCGGCTGATTAGTAGCGGCTTGTGCCTGATTGGGAGGCGCTCGAGCAATTTGAGCCGTAAGCTGCATCACCACGTTCGTTAAGTCGTCAATCTTCGAATAGAGCTTGGCCATCTCTTTATCTTTGCTCCTGAGCTGTTTTCGAAGCTCTTGAAGCAGCTCCTGCTCCGCAGTCCTGGGGCGGAAAGTCGGCTCGTCCTCGCTGTCCGAGCTTGACTCTACATGAACCGAGGGGTCTATTTGCCTATCATCCTCATCGAGAGGGTTTTCTTCATCCAGCAGGGGCGGCGGCAACCACATTCAGGCTAGATTGGGCTTGGGATGTGGTGGCCCCGTCCTTGATTTTGCTGCGAAGGTTGTCGCTGGGGCGCCCGCCCGCCATATAGACCGTATGGACGATATATCCGGCCGTCTTTCTATCATTGGCGGCTGATTTCGCGGATCGCTGTCTTGACCCCTTGCTTTGGTAGCTGGTAGTCGATTGAAGGCGGCTGGCCTAACCAGGTTCTTGAATGGTGCTGGCGCTTCTTTTCTGGGTTTGCCCCGCTGCTTTCGCGCGGCACAGAGTGCTTGATAGACTCTTGAAGAGACAGTGTCATACTTTTTCTGTTGGGGCCGGGACACGTCTCTTTGCGGCACTGTTCGGACCGCTGTCTTCTTGATTCTGGCGGTCATGGCGTTTTTCTGAACCCACTTCAGAGGCTCGAAGGAATTGCTGATTCTTACGTCCGACTCAGCCGTCGTCGCGGGCCAACCCTGCTCTTGGAACTTCACACGATTCCATTTGGCCGAAGCCTTGGCCCTCTTGTTGGCTCGATACCTGAGCCGCTTCTGCCTTAACTTTTCTGTTCTAAGCACCTGGCAGACTTCGGCTCTTTGGGAAGACGCCGCAGACCGGTTGATGGAGGGCCTTGGAGATACGCCCGATTGTGTATTTGTTGGAGTCATCGCCTGAGCTCGTCCGCAACATTTGATGTTTCCCTTTGTACCGAAGTTCTTGCCCCCCGCTGGAGCACCAGAGAATCGTTTAGATAGCGTCTTAAGTTTCGGTTGCGGTGCTGTCACGCCCCGCTTCCCAGAGTACGCAAGATTGGGCACGTGACATAGCCAACCATGCTACCTGTGGATAGGAATTATCCATCCACAGTCACATTACAGTTGTGGAGATATCAAGAACAAAATAATAAACTAATCTAATACATGTCCAAATCCATAATAACAAGAATCAATAAACAATAAGTGCGGAAGCAAATGATCCATTACAATAAATAAACAGTACGTCCCATAATGCGGGCTCACATCTGGAAATGAAATGAAAATAAATAAACTAAACCCTAAGGGACTCACAGTTCAGCCTGCTGGCTGAAGTACTCCTGCTCGGTCGTCGATAGTGGTAAGGAATCTGGGCCATGCAAAACCCAGACATCAGCGCGTCATGTCAACCAAATAATATAATAGAAACATGGTAATAAGCAATGCAGGTATGAACATGAATAAAGCAGTACTAAGAAATAACAGAGCAGGGTAATGTGCAGTGGTGACTAAACTGTCCTATCAGGTTTCTACTCTATAGTCTTTGAAATCAATTGATGAATCGTCGATGTAACTCAATAGTATCCCGTGCGTGCCCGGGACCACGGTCAAGGTCCTCGGGGCTGAATCCGAGACGTGCCGCTAAGCAGTAATAGGTAGCTGGATGGGCGAGTGATGTCAGCATCAACACTCCGGGGTTGGCCAAGCCCGTAAGACTGATCAGAACAAGTATCGAACTGTTGAGTTACAAGTCGGTTTCACCTTTGATTTCCCCATACCCCCAAGCTATGTATGTCAGGTCAGGTATTCAGTAGTCAAGGACTAATGCCAACACAAAAATCAGGTAAAGTAGGTCTGTCTGGATAGACAGCAGGAATGGTCAGGTTTGTCGGCATTAGGCATGAAATCAGGTAACAGGTCAGGTCACGTTTCAACAGGTTGAGTTGATATGTACAGGGTGTCATGTCCGGTGTATCAGTACACGTGTCAGGTGTATCAAGATCGGTCAATATGTAATGCAATCAAATGCATGCTGATAACAGGTATAGTAACGAATAAGGAATCACAGCAGGAACAGCAAATAACAATATTATTCCATGTAAACACAGTGATGCTTTGTATTATCTTATTAACAGGTTCGAGCACCCTTGGGGTGCAATAATCACAGTGTAGCGCAATATTAATAACAGCAGGCAATAAAGATATAAGTGTGCGACTATTATCCTCTAAATATTAAAATGATTAGCAGGTAGTTGTTATTAAGGTTACGGTGGCAAAATACGATTTAGGTGGCAGTATTATAATGTACATCATATTTCGTCCAATGAGATAAGTAGCAATACTAGTTAATATATCAAGTTTGTGAGTCAAACATTTAATTAGTTTAAGGTAGCATGTAGCAAGAAATCTTGCCTCGACGGTTTCGCAAACCGGAAAGCACGGATGCAGTGTCGGCAGAAAACACGAGACGGGTGCACAGGCCACGGATCGAGTCCCAACAGCGAACAGCGGGATCACACGGACCAGGGTACTTCGCTGGAGCGTCGGGTCCAAATGACGGCACGGCCGGATTCCGGCAAAAGTCATCGGCAACGAAGTTAGCAACACGATATACGTAATAAGATCAGCGGGGGGGGGGGTGGATTTCGCACAAAAGGAAAGATAAGGGATGCTTACAGGGAGACACCAGGGGGCAACCACACGGGCTCGACGGCGCTGGAACGTCGGCGAGGCAGCGACGGCGGCTGCGAAGGCTGGACAGCCTCTGGGTTCGCTGGAGAGGGTGGTGCGACGAGTAGAGGAGGGTGGTGGTCGGCTCTGGTGATCGAGGGGGAAAGGAGGTGGTCGGAGGTGGCACGGGTGACGTCGACGAGGGTCGACGGCACGTTTTCCGGCGACCCGGGGGTTGGTTCTAGGGTTTGGCTTGTCTGGGGTTGCACTGCAGGGCCCCGAGTGCTTGGATGGATCGCAGAGGAGAGGGGAAGATGGCGCTGGCGATGAGGAATGGTCGGCGGCGATGGGAGGCGGCGACGGCAGCACAGTGCGCAGGTGGCGTGGCGTCGGGGCAGGCGCTGAAGGAGGAGGGAGAACGGAGGAAGGAGGTGGGAGCGCGGTGAGGTTGTGGAGGCGAGGACGGCGACGGCGAGGTCGCGGGGAGGTCGACGGCGAGGGCTCGTGGTGGCTAGGGTTAGGGTTCGAGTTCTCGTGGGTTCCTTCTCGCGATGGTTTCCTGTAGGGGACGTGAGGAAGATAAAAATAGAGGGAGAGAGAGATTTGATGAGGAGAGAGAGAGAGAGAGAGATTTGATGAGGAGAGAGAGAGAGAGATTTGATGAGGAGAGATAGAGAGAGAGTGGGAATAGGGTGGGGCCCACGAGAGCAACCTGATTGGTTGAGGCAAGATTTAAAAGGAAAATTTGAAAGGTTTTGAATGATTTATGGTTACAGAAGATATATATTCGTATATATTTTAGTTTAAGATATTTAATTAAATGGGCATTTTCGGCGCTAAATGAAACATCTCCAAATCGCGCCCGGGTAGCGCCCAAATGTTTCAAATTCAAAATGTAGGATTTTAAGCGAGTTCCAAATTTTGAAAAGAGGTGTCTTGTGATTAAAATGCATGCCCCCAAGTCGGACACTTGCACGCGCGCGTAGACGTCCAAACTTGCCCGTTCCGCCGAACGGGAAGAAATCTCGACACGCGGACGCTACCACGCGACTAGTGGCGACGAGTAGGCCAACATGGATATTTTTAATTTCATTTTCGGTATTAAAATTTGTTATGTGCCAAAATGACTTAACCGGTTAAAATTTTGCAAAAAGCACCAAACAATCAGGATAATTGGAATGAGCAATATAAAACACTCAACTAGCAAAAGAAATAGTATTATTGGGCTCGGGTGTTACATCATACCCAACTACAAAAGAATTTCGTCCTCGAAATTCCAAGAATGCAAGATAGCTAACTACTGGAAAAGGTGAGGGAATTTCTGCCGGATCTCGTCTTCTCGCTCCCAAGTGGATTCTCCATGCGATCGATTACCCCAAGAAACTAGCACAAGAGGGATAACCTTGTTCTTAAGAACCTTTTCTCTTTGATCCTTGATTTCAACTGGTCGCTCCTCAAAAGTTAGGTCCTCCCGCACAGTCAACTCCGAATGATCCAAGACATGAGTCTCATCGCGAACATACCTCCGTAGTTGAGACACATGGAACACATCGTGCACTCCTGCTAATGACTGTGGTAACGCCAACCGGTACGCTACCTCTCCAACACGCTCCAATATCTCGAAGGGTCCAACGAATCGAGGACTAAGCTTTCCCCTACTTCCAAAGCGAATTACCCCTCTAGTCGGTGATATCTTCAGGAATACCAAATCACCCACAGCGAACTCTAGAGGTCTTCTTGACGTGTCGGCCCAACTCTTCTGTCTGTCTTGAGCTGCCTTCATATGCTTCCTGATTGTATTCACCTTCTCGACTGTCAGTACCACCAAGTCTGGTCCTAGTAACCTTCGTTCACCAACATCATCCCAACAAACAGGTGAACGGCACTTACGACCATACAATGCTTCAAACGGAGCCATCTGAATAGTTGCTTGGAAGCTATTGTTGTACGAAAACTCCACCAGGTGTAGATGATCCTCCCAAGAACCTTTGAAGTCCAACATGCAAGCCCTCAACATATCTTCAAGGGTCTGGATCGTTCTTTCCGATTGTCCATCAGTCTGAGGATGATAAGCGGTGCTAAACTTCAATCGAGTCCCCAAACTCTCTTGTAAACTCCTCCAAAAGTGCGACAAGAACCGAGTGTCCCGATCGGACACGATGCTTACCGGTACTCCATGCAGCCTGACAATCTCCTGCATGTATCGCTCTGCCAAAGTCTCCGTCGATTGACCAATCCGAAAAGGAATAAAGTGAGCTGCTTTGGTCAACCGATCGACAATCACCCATACTGCATTGTTGCCCTTTGGACTCCGCGGTAGAGCCGTCACGAAATCCATGGTTATATGTTCCCACTTCCACTGAGGAATTGGAAGTGGTTGCAACAAACCAGCAACCCTTTGGTGTTCAGCCTTGACTTGCTGACACACCAAGCACTTAGCCACGAAGCGAGCAATTTCCCGTTTCATACCTTCCCACCAGAAGTGCTGTCGAATATCTCGGTACATCTTTGTCCCTCCTGGATGTATAGAGTAAGCTGAACTGTGTGCCTCCTTCATAAGCTCTTCACGCACATCCCCTTTTGGCACACACACACGGCTACCATATCTCAACGAACCATCTTCGTGGATCAGTAAATCGGTTCGTAGTCCGGCTTCAACCTGCTCTCGAAACTTTTGTAGTCTAGGATCCTGCAATTGCGACGCTTTAATCTTCTCAACTAAGGACGATTGCACTTGCAATTGCATCAATTGCCCCGTAGCATGTGGTAGCACAACCTCCAAGTCGAATCTCCGAAAATCCGCAATGATCTCCCTCTGTGCAGTCAATATCTGAATTGCTGGTAACCGACTTAGCGCATCTGGCACGACGTTAACTTTTCCCGGATGGTACTTAAGATCAAGGTCGTAGTCGGCCATCAGCTCTAACCATCTGCGTTGCCTCATGTTCAACTCCTTCTGAGTGAATACATACTTCAAACTCTTGTGATCTGTAAAGACTTCGACTCTCTCGCCCAAAAGGTAGTGTCTCCAAATTTTCAGGGCGAAGATCACGGCTGCAAGCTCTAAGTTATGAGTCGGATAATTCTTCTCATGAGTCTTCAGTTGTCTCGATGCGTAAGCGACGACTTTCCCATTCTGCATCAAAACACATCCTAATCCCTTTCCGGATGCGTCGCTATGAATCACCAGTCCTCCTGAATCATCCGGTACGGTTAGGATAGGGGCGGTTATCAACTTCTGCTTCAACGTCTCGAAGGCCAATGCACATCCGTCCGTCCAAACAAATGGTACTTCCTTACGCGTAAGCTTGGTTAACGGCTCAGCTACACGAGCGAAGTTCTCCACAAATCTCCTGTAGTATCCGGCCAAACCAAGGAAACTTCTTATCTCAGCCACATTTCTTGGAGTAGGCCAATCTCGAACTGCTGCAATCTTCTCGGGATCAACGGCGATTCCATTGCCCGACACAACATGCCCCAGAAACTTCACTTCTTCCAGCCAGAATTCGCACTTACTCATCTTCGCATACAATTTCTCCTGTCTCAGCGTCTGCAATGCGATCTTTAAATGCTCAGCATGCTCCTCCGGACTCTTCGAGTACCCCAGAATATCGTCAATGAATACCACAATAAACTGGTCCAAGAATGGTGAAAAGATCCTGTTCATCAAATCCATGAATATTGCCGGCGCATTAGTCACTCCGAAGGGCATCACCAAATACTCGAAATGTCCATATCTAGTTCGAAACGCCGTCTTGCAAATGTCTTCTGCTTTCACTCGGACCTGATGATATCCTGATCGCAAGTCCAGTTTCGAGAATACCCTCGCGCCACTAAGCTGCTCAAAAAGTTCTCCAATGCGAGGGATCGGGTACTTGTTCTTAATAGTCACCCGGTTCAATTCTCGATAATCAATGCACATCCTTCTCGTGCCATCCTTCTTCTTTACTAAAAGAACTGGAGCTCCCCAAGGTGAGTTGCTGCTTCGAATCCAACCCTTCTTGAGTAATTCACCAACTTGTTTCTTAACTTCTTCCAACTCCACCGGTGCCATCGGATAATAAGACTTCGATACTGGCGCTGCACCAGGAATAAGGTCAATCGCAAACTCCACATCTCGCTTCAGCGGTAAGCCTGATATATCTTCAAACACATCCATAAAGTCACGAACAACTGCCGGCTCTTCATTACTATCCGCTTCCATTGTCGCAAGAACACTGTTTGTCGGCCTAGCCCTAAACTCGACTGGCCCGACAGAACTGCTTTCTCCAATGAAAGTAAACTCAGGGTGTCCGGGAATCTGGAAAATTACTTTCCTTGCCCTACAATCGATGTGTGCGTGGAAAGTGCCAAGAAAATCCATTCCCAAGACTACTTCATAACTGCCCGTATCTATCACCAAGAAATCTGCAAAAAGCTCCCGTCCGCAAACAACAACTGTACAATCTTTACATTCCTTACTAGCTATGATTTTCCCATTCCCAGTGTGTATGTCCCAAAAACTAGACAGGGTCGTGCAGTTAATCGAGTGTGTAGTTATAAATTTGGATGACATAAAACAGTGGGATGCTCCGGAATCAAATAATGGCAATGCGGGAAAACCACGAACGAGCAAAGTACCTGAAACCACTTCTCCTGATGCCTTGGCTTCCTCAGCTGTCAACGTGAAAGCTCGAGCCTGCTTTGGTCCTTGTGTCAGCTGTTTCTGCCCTTGGAACGGTCTCTGCGGAGGCTTCTGTAAATCATCTCTCGTGCGAAGCTTCGACGGACAAGCACCAACTGCGTGATCGGCTGCTCCACAAACCAGACAAAGTCCCAGTCTCCTTCGACAATCCTTCTGTACGTGCCCAGGTAATCGGCAGTAATCACAAATCACGCTCTTCCTTCGATCAATGATCACAGGCTTCTTCATTGGCGCTACACCTCGACGGTCCACTGGAATACCTCTGCGCCCATAATCTCGGTTAGGTACAAATGCAGGCTTCCTGGCCGCAACTGCTGTCTGGTGAAGGTTCCCTTTCGCTCCTGATAAACTCTGTTGCTCTCTGGCTGCCGTAAGAACCTGCGAGAAAGTGGTCAAACCCAGGGAGACAATTGTTGGAGATAGTGCCCTCATAGTCAATTATTGGATCGCAGGTACGTGATTGCAATGATTGCGGAGGACCTATCCCGGTAGCACAGTCTTACTCGAGATGATAGTATGCTATCTGGTTTGCCTTTATCAGTCGTGTACATGTTCAGGTGACTGATTGCATGTTACACTTTGATAGAGCCCTTAGGATCTTGCTTTACTACCAACAGTATGATGGCGATCATATACGTGAGAGTTGGGTAGTTTATATGCATATCCTTAATTGTGGTCCCTAGTCGTGGGAGTTTCGAGACAGGGCATCGATACTCCGGAGTAGACTAGTGTGTACAGTCGAGACCCCGACGAGGGGCGGTGGCCGGTCTCACAAGCCACTGGTGTCAGTTGGATCACCTAAGATGTATACAGGTGCTCATTGGGTTATGAGTACACCGGACAGGACTCGCCGGGAATCTGCTAGTTAGTATTATATCTACCGTCAGATAGCAGTTCCCTGGTGACATGTGTACAGGTTAGTTCATCGACCTGAGGTCGTCATTTGTCTCGTGTGAGTTCCCACTGTGCTTTGATTTCTACCCTACCACGGCTCAAAGGAGTCGTGCAAACAGGTAGTTTTTGGGTACAGTCCCGAGCCATATGGAGGCACGTGAGCGGATCGGCAGGGGATTCGTCTCTCCCGGTATTGGGGGCGAGGTCGTGCTGTGTCTAGGAGAGCCATTACACAAATCCATGGCCATGGTAGGAGATTTACTGGTAGGTACTCCAGTAGTATCTCAGGGTGTATTGGGCTTCACTCCGACACGACTTATACTGCTATTGGGGGTCTGACGTTGCTAGCCCCCTAGGCAGATATGCGATACTCATTGACGAACGGACCGGACTGTATATACATTGTCACTGTTAGGCTCAGTAGGGTTTTCGGAGGAGTTCGCTCATCGGTCTCCCTTGAGTTCGCTCCTCGGCCACCCTTGAGGTCAGTCCGTGGGCAGCCGTTACGCATTGCTAGTGCCGCTGACGGTTTGTGGTTAAACCCACTGCCAGGGTGCTGACGAGTCATTAGAGTCCCCCACAGGCAGTTTCCCAAGTTCGGGCGAAACGTTGTAGAGGCCGTATGGTTTTATGGCAGGGTTCGGAAAATGCACGTGCGTTTACGCACGTGTCAGTTTTCGGGCTGATGATACTGGTCGGCTTTGGTTTAAGCCGGATCCGAGTATTATAATGAGTAGGTATAATATCTTTGTCTCAGTTGCATTTGTATTCGGTCGTAATACAAATGCGGGTATATTTATACAGTTTCGGGGTTATCCTGAAAGTTGTTTCAGGATCACTTTTGGAAGTTGCCAGTTTCCAGTTTTCTATCAGCCGTCTTTTAACATTCGGTTAAAGACGGATTTATCTTTTTCTTGAGATGAGTGTGGAAGCTTCTAGAAGTTTCTAGATGAGGTGACTAGGATTATATGGTGTTGAGTTTTCATTGGATGCATTTAATGGTTCATTAATGCATGATGAGGTGTATTTGTGAGTCATGCTTTAGGTTTAATGATTCTTGTTTTGGTTAAGATATTTTCTTCTTGATCTTTTGAAGTGAGAAGCTTTCTTAAGGTCACCACTTGCTCCTACACTCACCCTCCTCCTTCATATATGAATGGATGGCCTCCTCTCTCACTCACACTCTCACTTGATGTTTCATTTCGGTTAGAAAAGATTATGATAGCATTCGGGGTGTATGGAATTTTACAGTTCATTTCATTCCATCACCCGATTTCCACGGCAACTTCATTAACCGATCGTCCACGGATTTGGACGAAGTGAGACAAATTCATCTACTCATTCTCTACATCATTCTTGGTCGTCTCTTTTAGCAAACTTGACGATCGAGTTGCCTCGAGTCAGAGGCGGGAGCCCGTTTAAAGAACCGATCATGTGGTGCCACCTCGACGAGGAGATCGGAGATTGACGAGATCGGAGCAGCCGCAACGGAGCGTGGGATGATGGTTGAAGAACGAAGGACTCGGATAGTTCGGTACAATCTTTCTACACTCTTTACAGTATGTTAGTTTAGCAATAATGGCAGATCCGGGTTAAAGTATACGATAGCGCCAGTTTAAAAGTTTTGTTCCGCATTTTGGCGTCTGTAGACGGCCGGGGCGCTAGCGTAGACTTACAACAATCTGCCTCTCGATGTCCACATCCAAACTGCGCAAGAACCTTCGCGCCCTGTCTGCCTCCTTGGCGACTAAGGGTCCAGCGAAGCGGCTGAGTCTCGTCCATTCCGCTGCATGTACATCCACAGCTGCTCCATTTTGTCTCAGCCCAATAAATTTCTCTTCCATTTCCTCCCGTGCAGTCCGCGGGAAGAACTTTTCCAAGAAACTTTTAGAGAAATCCGCCCAACTGATTGGCTTGGACAAGCGGGTCTCCTCCACAAGCCACCACTCTCGGGCGTAATCCACCAGCTGAATGCGCACCACATCAACTCTCTTGTCTTCAGGGATTTGTGCCGCAATCAGCAAATTCTCCGTGTCCACTAACCACTGCTTGGCTGGCAACGGCTCCTCCAAACCAGTGAAAGTAGTAGGACCCAACCGTCTGAAATCTGCCACGGTCCCTACTCGGTCGACTGGCTTCGCTACAGCGGTGCTTATAGACTGCTGAATAGCCTGCAAACCCTCCTGAAATGAATCTGCTTGCTGCTGGATCAGCTCAGTTTGCCTCTTCTGATTTTCCAACATCCCACGTATCACTCCTAACATGGCGGCTTCATCCACACGCCTCTGATACGTCTTGAAATTCTTATCTGCCATGGTCCTGAAATCAAAACAAACGACATTAGCATGATGATAGATTCAATATATAAATCAAGGCTAGAACTCCAAGATACTTAAATAGAGTACTGCATTGTAGCTATGCCGCGGTATCATAGCCGCAATTACTTAACTCCACCCAAGTCGCCTAAGTCCTAGAGATAACAAGAAATTAGGTTTTCGAGTTGACAATGCAAAGTAAGTTTGCATGTCGACATGATCCGGAAGAATGATTCAAGGATGGTAAAACGGTCAAGGTGGCAGGACATGTTTCCTAATCACGGGTATTCTAATTCGTGTATCGGGTGCAATACCCAACTACAAAGAATCAACCCAATTAACCCATGGCTCTGATACCAAAAGAACCATGTCACGCCCCGCTTCCCAGAGTACGCAAGATTGGGCACGTGACATAGCCAATCATGCTACCTGTGGATAGGAATTATCCATCCACAGTCACATTACGGTTGTGGAGATATCAAGAACAAAATAATAAACTAATCTAATACATGTCCAAATCCATAATAACAAGAATCAATAAACAATAAGTGCGGAAGCAAATGATCCATTACAATAAATAAACAGTACGTCCCATAATGCGGGCTCACATCTGGAAATGAAATGAAAATAAATAAACTAAACCCTAAGCGACTCACAGTTCAGCCTGCTGGCTGAAGTACTCCTGCTCGGTCGTTGATAGTGGTAAGGAATCTGGGCCATGCAAAACCCAGACGTCAGCGCGTCATGTCAACCAAATAATATAATAGAAACATGGAAATAAGCAATGAAGGTATGAACATGAATAAAGCAGTACTAAGAAATAACAGAGCAGGGTAATGTGCAGTGGTGACTAAACTGTCCTATCAGGTTTCTACTCTATAGTCTTTGAAATCAATTGATGAATCGTCGATGTAACTCAATAGTATCCCGTGCGTGCCCGGGACCACGGTCAAGGTCCTCGGGGCTGAATCCGAGACGTGCCGCTAAGCAGTAATAGGTAGCTGGATGGGCGAGTGATGTCAGCATCAACACTCCGGGGCTGGCCAAGCCCGTAAGACTGATCAGAACAAGTATCGAACTGTTGAGTTACAAGTCGGTTTCACCTTTGATTTCCCCATACCCCCAAGCTATGTATGTCAGGTCAGGTATTCAGTAGTCAAGGACTAATGCCAACACAAAAATCAGGTAAAGTAGGTCTGTCTGGATAGACAGCAGGAATGGTCAGGTTTGTCGGCATTAGGCATGAAATCAGGTAACAGGTCAGGTCACGTTTCAACAGGTTGAGTTGATATGTACAGGGTGTCATGTCCGGTGTATCAGTACACGTGTCAGGTGTATCAAGATCGGTCAATATGTAATGCAATCAAATGCATGCTGATAACAGGTATAGTAACGAATAAGGAATCACAGCAGGAACAGCAAATAACAATATTATTCCATATAAACACAGTGATGCTTAGTATTATCTTATTAACAGGTTCGAGCACCCTTGGGGTGCAATAATCACAGTGTAGCGCAATATTAATAACAGCAGGCAATAAAGATATAAGTGTGCGACTATTATCCTCTAAATATTAAAATGATTAGCAGGTAGTTGTTATTAAGGTTACGGTGGCAAAATACGATTTAGGTGGCAGTATTATAATGTACATCATATTTCGTCCAATGAGATAAGTAGCAATACTAGTTAATATAGCAAGTTTGTGAGTCAAACATTTAATTAGTTTAAGGTAGCATGTAGCAAGAAATCTTGCCTCGACGGTTTCGCAAACCGGAAAGCACGGATGCAGTGTCGGCAGAAAACATGAGACGGGTGCACGGGCCACGGATCGAGTCCCAACAGCGAACAGCGGGATCACACGGACCAGGGTACTTCGCTGGAGCGTCGGGTCCAAATGACGACACGGCCTGATTCCGGCAAAAGTCATCGGCAACGAAGTTAGCAACATGATATACGTAATAAGATCAGCGGGGAGGGGGGGATTTCGCACAAAAGAAAAGATAAGGGATGCTTACAGGGAGACACCAGGGGGCAACCACGCGGGCTCGACGGCGCTGGAACGCCGGCGAGGCAACGACGGCGGCTGCGAAGGCTGGATAGCCTCTGGGTTCGCTGGAGAGGGTGGTGCGACGAGTAGAGGAGGGTGGTGGTCGGCTCTGGTGATCGAGGGGGAAAGGAGGTGGTCGGAGGTGGCGCGGGTGACGTCGACGAGGGTCGACGGCACATTTTCCGGCGACCCGGGAGTTGGTGCTAGGGTTTGGCTCGTCTGGGGTTGCATTGCAGGGCCCCGAGTGCTTGGATGGATCGCAGAGGAGAGGGGAAGATGGCGCTGGCGATGAGGAATGGTCGGCGGCGATGGGAGGCGGCGACGGCAGCACAGCGCGCAGGTGGCGTGGCGTCGGGGCAGGCGCTGAAGGAGGAGGGAGAACGGAGGAAGGAGGTGGGAGCGCAGTGAGGTTGTGGAGGCGAGGACGGCGACGGCGAGGTCGCGGGGAGGTCGACGGCGAGGGTTCGTGGTGGCTAGGGTTAGGGTTCGAGTTCTCGTGGGTTCCTTCTCGCGATGGTTTCCTGTAGGGGACGTGAGGAAGATAAAAATAGAGGGAGAGAGAGATTTGACGAGGAGAGATAGAGAGAGAGATTTGATGAGGGGAGAGAGAGAGAGAGAGATTTGATGAGGGGAGAGAGAGAGAGAGATTTGATGAGGAGAGATAGAAAGAGAGTGGGAATAGGGTGGGGCCCACGAGAGCAACCTGATTGGTTGAGGCAAGATTTAAAAGGAAAATTTGAAAGGATTTGAATGATTTATGGTTACAGAAGATATATATTCGTATATATTTTAGTTTAAGATATTTAATTAAATGGGCATTTTCGGCGCTAAATGAAACATCTCCAAATCGCGCCCGGGTAGCGCCCAAATGTTTCAAATTCAAAATGTAGGATTTTAAGCGAGTTCCAAATTTTGAAAAGAGGTGTCTTGTGATTAAAATGCATGCCCCCAAGTCGGACACTTGCACGCGCGCGTAGACGTCCAAACTTGCCCGTTCCGCCGAACGGGAAGAAATCTCGACACGCGGACGCTACCACGCGACTAGTGGCGACGAGTAGGCCAACATGGATATTTTTAATTTCATTTTCGGTATTAAAATTTGTTATGTGCCAAAATGACTTAACCGGTTAAAATTTTGCAAAAAGCACCAAACAATCAGGATAATTGGAATGAGCAATATAAAACACTCAACTAGCAAAAGAAATAGTATTATTGGGCTCGGGTGTTACAGGTGCCTTGGCGATCACGACATTCGGCCTTTTGCCCCTTGAGACCGGCTTGGCCACCTGTTCCGCCGGGATCTCCGCCAGATGAGCGCTTCCGGCAGGATAGATGATGACGGAGCCGAACTGGCGGGGCGGTTCCTCCCACTGTCGACTTAGGCTTGCGGGGAGAACCACACGAGCGTTGATCTTGACCACGTACGGAATCGGGGTCACGTTGGAAGCTGAATTCGTCTGGCGAGACATTGTCGTCGAAGTTGATTGCTTGAAAATCTGCATGAAAAAGCATTATTTTTAGTATAAATACAGGTATGTATATTGGTTAAGTTCGCATGAACGTTTAACCCGAAATATGGGAGGAGAGATCAGTCCCACCGGGCGTGCCAGACTCTGTAGGGTGTTTTTCGTCACCCCATTGAGATGGGAATACGCGCGCGCTTGTCAGGCGTACTACAGATTCCCCCTGCCTAGGGTAGACCGGGGTTTAATGATAGTGGGGATCCGAATCTCCGGCAGCCGCGAACTAAGCTGCCGTTAATTACCCCCCGCCTTTGGGGCGAGGGAACCTCCGATTGACGGGTCAAACTGGTCATGCGAACTCAATGTGCAGTGTACGTGTGTTGTTGTTTAGGAGGGGGGTTTGAATATATCGGGAGCCACGCAGAGTTTTTACGGGGGTCCCGCTACCCGAATAGCGGGCTGGGGGTCAAGGAGGCTAGCAGCCCCCTTGCGGGGTGCGGGGCAGCGCCCCGTTTGAAATTTTTTCTAACAGGGACAGTGTCGTGGAGTATGTGTATGTGTACATTTGTATATATATAAGAAGGGGGAAAAAGACATCCAAAGGATGCGTGGGGCCAGCGCCTAGGCGCTCGAGCGCAAGCGCGCCACGTGTCGGCACGTAGGCGCTTTGCGCTCGCGCAGAGTGCTGGAGTGCAACGCGCCACGTGTCGGCATGTGGGCGCTTTGCGCTCGGACGCTGAGCGCTTGGGCGCAAGCGCGCCACGTGTCGGCACGTGGGCGACTTGCGCTCGAGTGCTTGCGCTTGAGCGCAAGAGCGCCACGTGTCAGCACCGGGGCGACTTGCGCTCGAGCGCTTGCGCTGGAGCGCAAGAGCGCCACGTGTCGGCACGGGGGCGACTTGCGCTCGAGCGCTTGCGCTGGAGCGCCACGTGTCGGCACGGGGGCGACTTGCGATCGAGCGCTTGCGCTTGAGCGCAAGCGCGCCACGTGTCGACACGCGGGCGCTTTGCGCTTGAGCGCTGTGCGCTTGAGCGCAAGCGCGCCATGTGTCGGCACGCGGGCGCTCTGCGCTTGAGCGCCGGCGGGAAAAGGAGGCTTTTAGCCTAAAAAAAAATTTCTCAGAAGAGAAATCAGAGAGGAGTTGGACTCCTGAGTGTGTTTTTCTTCTTTTTTTAGGGGGTTTAGTGAAAGATGTTCTTCTTCTTCCTCCTCTGTTTGCTGGATCTTGAAGATCAAGAGATGTGGGATTTTTTTTAAAATCTCTTCTTTTTGAGATCTGATGGAAGATCTGAGTTCCCCTTTATGGGTTTTGTGGTGAAAAACTATTTTGTTTTATAAAAAGAAGAGTAAAACTCTTGATTTAATTCAAGAGAAAGAAGAAGGTTTTGGAACATTGAAGAAGGAGAAAGATCCCAGATCTGGAAAATTTTTTAGAGAGAGAAAAAAAGTTGTTGGGATATTTCATTATCCTTGCCTTTATAGGCTATACAGTTTACACATAGCCCCTTGGGCTTCACAAAATGGCATTTTGCCTATCCCATGGCTCATGTGCCATTTCTTTTTGCACATAAGCCATGGGCTTTACAAAAATTTGGCTTTATGCCTATTTTTCTTACATTTATCCATGAAATAAAATAAAAGAAATACAACAAAATTGTTTATTACAAATTTTTTTATCTTGGAGTGGGGGGAGGCCGGCCGCTTCATGTTCGGGCTCGACCCGGGCAGGGGCCCACTGGATCTAGGCTTGGGCCCACTTGGCTTGGGGTTGACTTTGATTTTGACTTGGTCAACCGGGGTGTAAATTTTTACCCCAACAGTGGCCGGAGAAAATTCCATCTCCAGCTGCAAAATCCGATGGCGAAGGCTCCAAACGCCCCAAGTCTAGGGGCATAACTATACATACGGTCTATATGGTCAACGGAAAAGAAGAGAGCTATACCTCTGTGAGTCACAGACCACATACTCGGTCGCCGACGAAGGCTTAGGAGCAATAGCAAAAGCTCTAAAAGATGCTTACCAAAATGGCAGCACTCACCAGACCTAAAGAAAGTCCGGACAAAGAAACTGAATAGCGTCAGAAACAAGAAACCGATACAGAGTTCTTGCGATGGGAGTTAGAAAATAATGATAAAGAAGCTGCGGAGCAAGCTGCTAATATAAAACAGATGACTCTTCTCTTTCAAGATATAGTTGGGATGATGATCCAACCAGAATCACCAGCTGAAAATCCTCTGGTGATCATCGAAGATGATAAAGGGGAAACGTCAAATCCTCCCCAGGATCTTTTGACGGCCAAGAAGTAGACAATCTCCAAGGCAGCCCTGGATGATTATATTGCTCAGCAAATTAGAGCTCACCAAGCCAATAAAGCTGCTAACCAAATCTTCAAAACCGGATGACCATATCCGGCCTGGTGCGACCAAATAAAGTACCCGCCGGGATATACTATCCCAAAGTTCCACGTATATAAAGGAACGGGGAATCCCCATCAGCATGTCACACAGTTTAGAGCTCTATGCGGAAATACCGGAGGCGACGACAAACTGTTGTTTCTCCAATTCGTTGGAAGCTAATCAGAAACAACTTTCGAATGGTATTCGGAGCTTCCAAATGACTCCGTGAAAATCTTCTCAGAAATTGAGCTGCTGTTCACATAGAGATTTGCCAGTGCAAGTGAACGCACTCCAATTACGGCGCTGATTATTGTCAGGGTCAAGCCGGGGGAAACATGGGTTCAATACGTGATCCGGTGGCAGAACCTGTGGTCCAGATGTGAACAGCGCATTGAGGAGTCTCCGGTTGTAGGAATGTTCATTGGGACTATTGATCCTCAATCGAACGTGTCCCAGTTCATGAGATTTTTTAAGCCCACTACGTTCCAGGCGCTGATTGATAAGTTAGCTCAGATGGATCAGATGGGTCATGGTCCTTCCTCCTCAAACAAGGATCCTCGAAACAACAATAAAGGCAAAGGAAAAGTAGCCTTTGTTGCCAACACGCAACAACAACTGAGCGGTCCAAAAGCAGTTGCTCGCCAAAACAACCCCTGTACGCACCCATCCTTGGAAGAAAGGTTGAGATGTGCATACTCGTTTCCTCGCGATAAGACGAGGAGGTTGTTTGAACTGGCAATGCGAAATAACCTGATCACATTGCCAGACCCGCAGCGACTCGCACAAGCAGGCGACGTTAATAACCCCAACTACTGCTCCTACCACTGGATAGTAAGCCATCCAATCGAGGATTGCAATATCTTCAAAATTTGGGCCGAGGACTAGTACCAGCAATGGAAGTTCGCACTGTCTAAAATTGGAGGGTAAATCCGCCCCAAAAACACACTCCCAAAAAAGCGGATGTGTAGGAGCCATCCTGCTCTCTCGTGGAAGATGCTCCATGGGAAGTATGGCTTTCAGCAAAGACTAAAAGAATTCTGAAGGATCTATAAGCTTGTCCGGCGATCAAGTGGAAAAGCCCACTTGAGCCCAAAATTAAAGAAGGGTTGCTGAAACCGCATCCCACGCCAAAGTCGCCGACAAGGGGAAAAGTCCCTAAGCCAATCCCTTAAAGTCTTCTAAGAAAAAGAAGAAGGCTAGGAAGCCTGTGCGGCCTGGTGAATATGTCGACAGGCGCACAGACCTCCAAAGATACATAGATGCGCTTGAAGAATATAATTAGAAAACGCAAACATAAAACACAAACACCGGTTACACTCGAAGAATTCCCCAAGCATATTCTTGAGGATGAGGATAGCGACGATGATGAGGAAAACGACTCATCATACGAAGTGGAGGAACGTGTAGCAAGCTGCTACATGATCTCCTATTCATCACTATATGATGAAGAAGCTCCGCCGGCATCAGAAAGTGACGTGGGTGAATTGGGGGCAGAATCGGCGCTAAATTCCCCGAAACCGCTGGAAGAAGATTTCATTGAAAGGCTACTAAACGAAGCCTTTCAAAATAGCAAAGATGTCCAAGAACGTGTGTCGGCCATATATGAAAAGGCTAAGCGTTAGCGTCTGAACAGAGAAGCTACGGTGAGGACGAGTCATAAAACTTTCCGACCAAACCAAGGCATGCCTGCAACAAATAAGAGCATGATCAAATCTGAGAAGCAGTTTGCCAAAGTCCTATTGATGAGGATGAAACTGCCACCTCTCATGATGTACATGCATGGGGTCCCATATTTCGATGGCGGAGAAGGACACCCAAAATACCGCGCATACCACCGAAGAATCGCTCATCCCATTGAGGAGTGCAACGCCTTCAAGAAGAGATGGTAAAGATATGTTGCCTATACAAAACACTTTAAGAATGAGAATCGTGAAACTTGCGCTCGTCGAAATGAGAATGACGAAACGACAGCAAACAAAGAAGCAACTAGCAGCTGTCATATGGCCGGTACCAGTTCAGAAGGGGAAAAACCCCGAGTTCTCGCGTTCGGGAGCGATTCTGAGGATGAAATACCCCTTGATTCTCTCTTTGAAAACTCAACCTTGGAAAAAGAAGAGGAGGAGAAAAATTGCGAGAACATTCAGCTGTGTAATCGTACGCTACCCGAAAAGAACCTCGGACCCGTAAGCAAAGGTATGAATAAAAAGGACAAATTGAAATGGAAAATCCTCGATGAGATTTCCCTTGATGAAGAGGTGGCCAAAGAGCTCGCTGTGAAAGACCTGCCTAGGAAAACTATGGAAGATTATAATGTTCTTGCGCAGCTGAGGAAAATACCCTCACAACTGAGCATTTTGGATGCTTTACTCTGGTCCAAAGAGGCGCGAGACTCCCTGATCAAAGCCTTATAAGAGCATGATCAGTTTCAAGCCTTCCCCGCTGAAGGGAAGATGAAAAATGAACTTGCAGATGTCTACACGGCTGACATCACATTCAACGATGAAGATCTACTTTTCGGTACATGCGAATATAATCGACCGCTCTATGTCACCGGGTACTGCCATGAAGTCAAGATAGGGAAAATCCTTGTCGATAACGGATCGTCCGTCAATCTTCTCAATGTGAGAGTGCTGAAGGAAATATGTATGAATGTTCAGCTCCTTGTCCGAGACAAAATAACCATCTCAGTGTTCAACTCGCAGTCGTCATGGACGCTTGGGTCCGTAATATTGACGCTTCGCTTCGGGCTGCTCGTCACTGACATCAAATTCTATGTCATTGACGCCAAGACTTATTACAATGTTCTACCAGGTAGGCCTTGGCTGCACTAGTACAACGTCGTCCCTTCTACAAAACATCAGTGTATGAAGTATTTCCATGATGGTTTGGAGTACACCGTCATCGGAGAGCTCAATCCTTTAGTGAACGAGGTGCGAAATTATGAAGATGCTAAGTACTTTCAGCCGGATTTTGAAAACACTGAAAGATGCCATATGCAGGAAAATAAGCAAAAGTCCGTGGCCACCATCCCGGTCTTCGGAACCGATACTAAAGAAGACGAACAAATAGTCTATTCGGGACAACCTCAGGGAGAGAACAATAAGCCCGGATCATTGACCCCTATCCTGGTCTTTGGCAGCGACTCTAAAGATGAGATAAACGTGGTGTTCTCCATTCGCCCATCAACACAAACTCTAGTCGAAGCGGATCAGAGTCTACATATTATGTGTCTTCGCCCCGACACTATAAGGAACTTGACGTGCTCAATACATACAGCGTGCAAGAAGTGAAAACTTTCTACGTGCCTCCAAGACGAAGAGGTGAAAAGGCGATCCTTTTATACAAATCTATGGAGACTAAGGTGGAGAAAGAAGTCTGGCATGATACCAACCTCACTCTTGACAGGCTCCAGCCTATCCGCATGCCAAGATATTATGCGGAGGGACTAAAAACACTGTTAAAACGCCAAGGCGTACCTTTCGAACAAACTGTTCGGTAAGCCCAATTCTACAAAAAGATTTGGGATATTTCCGGGACTGAATGAAAGAAACCAAACGGGAAGAGGGAAACAATTGGGCTGGGATATGTTCGGTCCAAGAAACGGGAGGAAATCTACAGCTGCCACTCCATAAACAGCTCGAATGGAGAAGAAAATGTTTCTCCAAACAGTCATGTTGTCGAATGATTGAATGATTCTTTGTGTGTCGTGTTTTAGAAAATGTGTAAAGATCACAATCAAAGAAATTTGTAAACCGCAATCAATAACGGTGTCATTTGTAAGGCGTTAATGAATACGGATCGTCCTCAGGGAAAGTGTGATTTGATTGTAATTGATTTAGATGAATTGAAAATTAAAGAGAAAAGAAAAGACAATTTGATTCAAGATTTAAAAGTGAATTTCAAGAATTATCACAATCTAGATCTAATATCAAGAATACTAAAAATCAAGAATCAAGAATTGATGATATCCAAATCAAATGAATAATCAAGATTTGTAATGAGGCTCGTAGGAATCGATCCAATCGATAGTGACGATGAAGAATTAGGGTTACAAATTCTTTTCTATTGAAGATTTGATGCTAGATCGGTGTCAATCAACGAGGATTAGGGATCCTTTGACGAAACTAGGGTTTCTTCATCCTCATCCCTTGTCCTTTCGTTAACTAGCACTCAAATTCTAGCCTCTAGGAAATTCAATCATAGATTGTTGATCTCTAATTGAGAGCGAAAATATTCAAGAAGACATCTCGCTCCAAACTAGGTCATCTTTGATTCAATTTCCTAGGGTTTACAAAACTTATAAGACTTAATAATCGTTTCAAGATTGTAATCATCATCATCTATTGATTTTCTCGATTCCTCCACGAGCGGAGTTTTCACTCAAACATCATAACAAAGAAATCAATTAAGAATTGAGAACTCATCATAATGCTCAAATGTAAAGATAAGCAAGATAAAGAAATTTCACCTTTTATTATTCAACAATTTTGTTACAATTTGCTCAAGACTACAAGAATTGAGGAGAGAACTCGATTGTCGAATTAGCTTCGCATCGTCTTCGTGTGTCGCGGATCTTCTTGGATCACTTGCTCGGTTGAAGATCAGTTTCGCTTCTAAAAGGTTGATGGCTTCTTGCTTGAATTGTGCTCGGAGATCTTGAATTTGGCTTTTGGAAATGGATTAGGGTTTGGATGCACAAGTTGTGTCACTCAACTTGTGGGTGAATTGATGTGGAATGATCAACAACCAACAACCTTGTAATGATGCCCTTGGGTCCCCTTTTATAGGCTCTCTCCTTTAGCTTCCCCTAGAAGCTTGATTAGGATTAGCTTCCTTTAGAAGCTAAGCTAGGCTGTTAAGTAGAAGCTTCTAGAGTTAGTTAGTTAGCTAGCTTCCTTGATAAGCTTGGTTGTTGGGAAGAACCTTTTAGGTTTAGCTAGCTTGTTTGAGAAGCTTGGAAGTGTTTAGCTTGTACAAGAAGCTTGGCTGTTCGGATAGAAGCTTCTGGAGATTTCTGGAGAAAGAAGTGTCTTGAAGCAGTTTTGAACTTGAGAAGAGA
The DNA here is from genome assembly GCA_030015575.1 of Agapanthus africanus. Classification (NCBI taxonomy): domain Eukaryota; kingdom Viridiplantae; phylum Streptophyta; class Magnoliopsida; order Asparagales; family Amaryllidaceae; genus Agapanthus; species Agapanthus africanus. Next base: position 350,031,692 of record JASDDO010000004.1, read on the forward strand.
AGCCTCGTGAAAAACTCTATTGATGAAGCGCTGATGTGGCCGCGGATCCGCCGCCAATGGGCCCCTCCGGCCGCGGATCCGCAGCCCTTTGGTGGCTTTGGTGCATCAAAATTCCTTGGTACTCTTTTGGTGGCTTTAGTGCTGTTTCCTGATGTCTGGAATCTTATAAATCTTTCTTGTTCACTGCCAGATCACAAGTCTTGGACTTGGCGTATTTTTATCAGCATTTTTAGCTGTTTCGGCTCTTTTCCTGGAATTTCCTGCACAGATTCTTGAGACAAGTGTTGCGCTATACAAAAGATCATGCGTGCAATAATAAACACTCAATTTCCTTCAAAATGCCGGTTATAATCTATAACACATGTTATTTGGTATTTTACAGACAATTTGCTAATATGTGCTATATTTATACCGAACACCTTTAGATGATTGCAAATAGTAGGGAAATTGATGTGTAAAAAATGCAATATTTTCGACTGATCACCGAACAAGAGAAAACTCTTGATCGAAGAAACTTAAGTCCGTCGCTCGAAGAGCAAATTGACAAGTTAATAAAAGAAGCTTGTCAAGCCAGCCGAGATAACCATAGTCGCGAAATGGCCATATATGAAAAGGCCAAGACACAATGTCTTAGTCGGCAATCAGTGGGAGAAGTAGACCGTGATGTTCTCCATCTACAACCCGCTGTGTACTCCCGTGGAAAAGGAAAATCCTGAAGTGGAGGTAAAAATAAGCCAAAGAACGTGAACAACGTTCAAGGACAACAAAGCAAGTCCAGGACGCTTTCTAAATAAGGAAAGTTTGCTCTTAGCCCCTCCTTTATAAAGAAGATGGGTCGAAAATATTTCTTCCCTCGAGATAAGACAGGAAAAATCTTCAGCCTTGTCTTGAAGCACCAAATGTTGACGCTTTTGGAGTCTCGGCATCCCGAGCAGATAAATGATGTTCATCACCCGGATTATTGCTCTTATCACCGAGCAATAGGTCACCTTCTTGAAGACCGCTTCACGTTCAAGAACTGGGTCGAGAACCAATATCACCAATGCGAGTTTATGCTATCCGATAGCTAGTGGATAAACTCGCCACAAAAGCAAGAGTCAAAGAAGACTTATACCATCAGGATGGGACCAGTTCGACCGTGAAAATGGAAGCGGACTCGTACCTGTCATATGGAAACTCTCTCAAAAGAGGGAGAGGACGTGGACGTGAGTGACCTCTTCGGATGTTTTGCAAATGAAGACGATGACGAGGAGATCTCAGAATTTCCACTATCCCCAAAAGAGCTAGAGGATGAGATACACACCATGGTAGACAACTTAAGAAAAACCGACTTAGGAACGGAGGATGATCCGAGGCCGACGTTTGTCAGTGAGCTGCTGTCTGAAAAACAGGTAGCCACATTAAAAGATGTGCTTATACAGTACAAAGATTGCTTCGCTTGGAACTACTCCGAAATGCCGGGTTTAGATCCAGAGGTAGCAATACACAAACTGGACATATCGCCAGACATAAAGCCAATCAAACAGTCACTAAAAAGGATGTGGCTCGAACTTGAGATGATATCAATGCCGAAGTCAAGAAATTAATCGACTCTGGCTTCATCCAAGAAGTTTAATATCTCGATTGGATCGATAACATCGTTCCGGTGATGAAGAAAACCGGGACGGTTCGCATTTGCGTGGACTTTCAGGACCTCAACAAAGCATGCCCGAAGGATGACTTCCCAGTGTCCGTTACCGAGCTGATGATCGATAACACATCCACCCACGAGGTCTTCTCATTCATGGATGGATCTTCATGATACAACCAAATAAAAATGGATCCTGAGGAGCAGAAGCATGCCGCCTTCCAGACTCCGTTAGGCGTATTCTGCTACATGGTGATGCCTTTTTATTTGAAAAACGCCGAAGCTACATACTTAAGAGGCATGACGAAGACATTCGAGGACATCATACACGAGATCGTCGAATGTTATATCGATGACTTTGTGGTCAAAAGAAAATCTCATGGGGAAAATTGGGAATATCTAAAGATCGTTTTCGAGCGATTTCGGAAGTATAATATGAAGATGAACCCTCTAAAGTGCACGTTTGGAGTCTCCTTAGGCAAATTCCTAGGTTTCATCATCCGTCACCGAGTCATCGAAATTGATCCTTCGAAAATCATGGCGATCATGGAAATTCCATCACCACGAACTCTCAAACAACTGCGATCTCTCCAAGGAAAGCTCGCATACATCCGGCGGTTCATAACCAGCCTCTTCGAAAAATGTCGCCCCTATAGCCATCTGTTGAAGAAGGGGACCCCGTTCATCTGGGATCATAAATGCCAAAATGTATTAGACGAAATCAAACAATACCTGCAAAATCCGTCAGTATTGGCTGTTCCGGTTAAGGTAAAATACCTTATTCTATATACAACGACCCTTGAAGGTTCTCTAGGTGCACTATAGGCACAAGTGAATGATCAAGGAAAGGAAAGAGTTATGTACTATTTAAGCCGAGTTCTCCTGGGGGCAGAAAGTAATTACTCTCCTATCGAAAAGCACTGCCTGGGGCTGATCTTCGCAATAACGAAGCTCAGACACTACGCCTTGGCGCTTGAGATCCATCTCATATCAAAAGTGGATCCTCTTAAGTATTTGTTGTCAAAGGCCATACTGACGGGAAGGCTCGCCAAATGGGCCCTACTGTTGATGGAGTTCTCGGCGACATATCGGTCCCTCAAAGCGGTGAAAGGATAAGCCATCGCCGGCTTCCTTACGGAACATCCAACACCAGCCGATTCTCTCTTAAATTGTGAATTGCCGGATGAACATGCGTTCAATGCAGTTGAGGAGGAGAAAGAAGAAAATGAGTCTCAGTGGGAACTCTATTTCGATGGAGCATCCATGAAGCGGCGAAAGAGGAACACTCTCATAATCAAAGTTGGGGTGGGTCTTATCTTTGTGACCCTGCAATGAGGAATATTGCGTTACGCCCTCTCCTTGATGGAACCCAGGACTAACAATGAAGCGTAATATGAAGTTTTGATAGCCGGTCTTGAGATCGCCATCGACATAGGAATCAAGAACCTCTTCATATATGGAGATTCTCAGCTGATTGTCAGTCAAGTAAATGGTGATTATAAGACATGTAAGCCAGAACTAATAATTTATGCCGAAAGTGTGCAGCAGCTGTTGACCCAAATCCCTTCATATATTCTGGAAAGCGTACCGCGAGCGGAAAATAGTAAGGCGGATGTGTTAGCTAAGTTGGTTAAAGAATTGGCCGACGAAGACCTCGATGACATAAGGATCATTGTTCAAAGTCGCAAGATCCTAGCGCTAGCAGATATATCTTCGGAAGATCTAACAAAACTATCCGAAGAAAAAGAAATGACCGAACGAGAAGTTCTCCAAATAGAGAATGGAGAAAAGATCAGGGACCGGAGAGAAGTCTTCATAGACTACTTTAAATCCCAAAGCACTCCTAAAGATGCATCATCTAGACATCAGCTCATGAAACGAGCTCTATCATCCGCCTTCGTCAATGACACTCTGTACAAGCGATCCTTCGATTTTGTATGCTTAAGATGTCCAGGGCTGAAAGAAGCAAAGAAAGTCGTCCAAGAAGTACATGACGGACTTTGTGGCTCTTATCAAGCAGGAAAAAATGAAGCTGAAGATAAAAAGGATGGGAAATTACAGGCCCAGATAATTTAGAACCGTCTCGAATATGTGAAGCAATGTCACTCGTGCCAAATACCCGGGGACTTCATAAATCAACATCCAAATCCGCTACATCCGACAGTAGCCAGCTGGCCATTAGAGATGCGGGGAACCGATATAATCGTCCCTATCGAACCAGCATCATCCAGGGGACACCGGTTTATACTGGCAACAACTGACTACTTCTCTAAGTGGGCAGAAGCAGTACCGCTAAGGGAGGTGAAGACGGAGAATATTTTCCACTTCTTCAAAACCTATGTCATCTACCGGTTCGGAACTCCGCGACGGATAATCTCGGATAATGGACCTGCTTATAGAACCCATAAAATAAGTCGCTTCGCACAGTAACACAGGATAGACTGGAGATACTCCTCAGTCTATAATTCTCGGACCAATGGTTTAGTTGAAGCATTCAATAAGACCTTGAACAACGATTACTGAAAATTTAATAGAACCTAAACATTCAATCGGATTTGACATTCCATTAGCTACTCCGCAGATTTGGTGGGTAACCTCAGGCACCCGAGAGGTACTTCAGTCTTCTCAGAGATGGTGACAGGGAGGTTCTTGTTTACCCAGACTTACCATTGCTGCTGTTCTAGACTATGAGACCCGGCAGGAGGATGAGTATAGCGTCGTTCTAAACTAGCTTTAGAAGTGCACGTGTATATGACTCTGCCAGAGGGTTGTTGTAGTCAATGGGAGCAGCTGAAGCATAGAGGGCAAGTAGCTTATGTCTATTTCTAGACTAAAGCAGGTATAGTGGAAATAGATCATCTATTTTTTATGTGATAGTCATAGGTTTTGACTTCATCAGAGTAGGAGATGGATCTGATAAGAAGGTAGTAGGGAGTGATGTCCTGGTATTTGGACGACATACTTTTGATAGGAAGAGATCTTCCTATACTACGATCGGTTATACAGTGGTCGCCACAAGGTTTTTCTCCACACAGGATATGGATAAAATATCAGGTTTTCTGGTCACTAGATCTATGGTTTTAGATCTAGATTTGGGAAATTTCCTAATTTAGGTCCTTTGACACTATTCTAAAGGTGTTTTAAAATGGACGACTCCTGGCATGGTGCTGTACCTGTAGGTGATGGAGTCACCCTCTCTAAAGGATGTCTTACAGACTAAAGGGGAGAGGGATTTGCATGATTGGCATATCACTTGCTTAGGCAATTGAGTCAATCATGTGATGTCTAGTACCACACCAGATATTGCTTTTGCACTAGCTGCAATAAGCATATATTAATCCAATCCTGGAGAAACATTGGGAAGCAGTTATGAACATAAGTGGATGTTCTTGTGATATGGTAATGGCAGCCTCCTTCAGGAGACGGTTATCATTTCAGGATTCCAAGATGACTTGGATGACAGAGTGACTGTCAGAGTTTTATTTTTCCCTCTTTTGAGGGACAGTATGTTAGACAGGTGGTCCAAGCGGATACCGAGGAAGGCATAGCGTAGTATATTGATTAAGTTCAGTCGACGATACAATCTAAAAAGTTTGCTAGATTTGGAGTTCATTTGTGAACTGGGTCCCATCAGATATCCAGACAAATTCTAAGATAGGTATTGCTCATTTCGGGAGATGGCTTTCTCCGCGAAGTTCAGATATAAAGAGATAAAGATAGAAACACTGGAGCGGATCCACTCACTTAGGTTATCTCTCGAACGCAATAGTTTCGCAAATGGGCTTTGCGAGACTGATTAGTAGAGAAGTTAGGTGTTCGGTATCACACGGGCTGTGAGTATGCGACACCGCAATAATTAGCCTTAAGTACAAGTGGGAGATTGTTGGCTATAGTTCCCTCAAGTCAATTATTGAATCGCAGGAACGCGATTGTGATGATTGAGGGAGGACCTATATCGGTAGAACAGTCTTACTCGAGATGATAGTATGCTATCTGGTTTGTCTTTATCATCATGTACAACATTAGGTGGAGTTACAGATCACTATTACATGTTGATAGAGCCCATAGGATTCTTGCTTGACTACCAGCATTATGATGGAGATCATATACGTGGTAGCTGGGTGGTCTATAAGCACATCCTTAAATGTCCGTAGTCGTGGGAGTATCGAGACTGGGCATCAGTACTCCAGAGTAGACTAGTGTATGCTTATCGAGACCCCGACGAGGGGCGGTGGCCGGTCTCACAAGCCATTGGTGTCAGTTTGTTCACCTAAGATAGTATACAGGTGCTTATTGGGTTATGAGTACACTGGACGGACTCGCCGGGAACCTGCTAGAGGGTATTATACCTATTGTCAGATAGCAGTTCCCAGATGACATGTGTATAGGTTATTCTGTCGACCTGAGATCGTCATTTGTCTCGTGTGAGTTCCCACTGTGCTTTGATTACTACCCTACCACGGCTCAAAGGAGTCATGAAAACAGGTTTTAGTTGGGTACAGTCCCGAGCCACATGGAGGCAGTGAGCGGATCGTCGGGGATTCGTCCCTCCCGGTATTGGGGGTCGATGTCGCGTTGTGCATAGGTGGCTATCACCAGAAATCCTCGGCCGAGATAGACGAGAATTACCGATCTAGGATCAATAGTTTCTCAGGTGGTGATGGGTTTCATATCGACATGAATTATCGCGTCAGTAGGGGTATGACTTTATCCACCCCGTAGACTCGATATGCGATACTCTTAGACGAACATACTGGATTGTACGGATATTATCACTGTCAAGCTCAGTAGGTGTTTGGATGAGTTTGCTCGTCGGCCTTCCTTTCGCTCAATACCTGGGTAGCCGTTACGTACAGCTAGTGCCGCTGACGTGCTTGTGGTTAAACCCATTGACAGTGTATTGACGAGTCTTTAGAGTCCTACACAGAGGGTTTTCACGGTTCAGGAGATATGGTGTAGATGACGTATGTTGGTATATACATGTGTCCGATTAAATATGTGTACATGCTGCACAGACTTTAATCGGACGGTTGATAATACTAGCGGCTTAGGATTAAGCCGGATTATTAAATCAGGTTTTGATTTAATAATTTATATATGTATTTATATATGTGTATTCTAGTATTATTGTTCACTATTCATTTTCTCTCTTGGCTATTCGTATTTTGGTACGAATACACGTATATGTATTTCGATAGTGTACCGGGCTGCATTCCTTATTTATACGGATTAGTTCTAGAAGATGGCCACCTCATTAATTGATTTTCATTTTAGAAAATCAATTATGGAAATGAGGTGGAGGGTGAGTTGGCATGAGTATGGGTGATGGCATGTAGAGAGGTATGGCATGCATTTATTTATTTGTAAAATGATGAGATATTTTTTGTGTGCATGATTGAGAGAGAGAGGAGCAACCACTTACTTTGGATGGGCTTTCTCATTTTCTTTTCTTCACTTGCTCACTCTCATTCTCACTTGGAGAAAACACTTAGCTACATTTCTTTAGTTTCTCATGCCACATGTTTCCTCACCTCCTCTTGATCTTCTATGGTTGCTCATGGAGCATTTGTGATGAGAGAAAAATTATAGTGACACATTCCTACACCTCCACTCTCCATTGCTAGCAACCTTAGAGCATCGGTTGCCTCGCTTTGCGAGGCTGAAGCTTGCGTCGTTTCCCTCAGGTGGATCATCGTAGATGAAGGAAGGCCGTTAACCAAACTCGATCCGCAACCTCTACGAGCTTGGGATGAAGGTTGAAGACCGAAGGACATATATCAACTCGGTATAACCATTCCTAACTTCCTTTATATTATTTTCTAGTATAGGGTTTAGGGTATATCCGGGCATCGGGTCATGGTAGCGCTAGTTTAGAAAATTTTTGTTCTGCATTTGGCCACGGTTTGATGGCCGGGGCGTTGCCGTAACCCAACACTCCCCCTCGCTATGAGTAGCAGTTCAATACGAGTATATGGATGAAGAAAATTCTTATCTTAGGCTCGAGGGACTTGACGCTCTCGACGAAACCCGCCTTATAGCATAACAAAACCTGGAGGCTTATAAGGAAAGGATGACACAGTCATATGAAAGACTTATCAGGACGAGAACGTTCTGCCAAAGTAAACTTGTGCTGGTCGTAAAAAAACCAATGATTCTCAATCGTCCAAAACGGGGGAAGTTCGAGCCAAACTATGAAGGCCCATACATCATAGATAAGGTCTACCAAGGTGGAGCTTATCTGCTCATGGATATGCATGGCGAAAGGCCATTCCAGCCGATAAATGGTCAATTCCTCAAAAAGTACCATGCCTGAAGAGTCATGACTTAGGTCATGTTGGGTTACGGCAGCGCCCCGACCATCAATCCATGGCCAAATGCGGAACAAAAACTTTTAGAAACCGACGCTAATGGAACCCTAATATACGGATCATACTATTAACCCTATACTAGCTATATGAAAATGAGTTTAGAGAGGTTATACCGAACGATTCGTGTTCTTCGGTCTTCAACCTCTGTCCCAAGCTTCTCGCGGCTTCCTCGTTCATGTTTGATCTCCGGTCTCCCCACATCGAAGAAGATACACGTCGAGGGTCTGTAATACGGGCTCCGACCTCAAAACCGAAGCAACTCGGGTATCTAGTTTGCTAGCCTAGATAGCCAAGATGAATTAGAGAGAGTTTGTGATTACTTTGTCTCAATACACCCAAGGATTCTCAACTCAGGAGAGGGTTTGGGTGGAGGTTGAAGAAGATGCCATGAGAGAAAGTGTGAAGCAAAGAAAATGGCAAGTGAATAAAAGTATCTGCTATTTTCTTGAGTTGTTTTGGCTAAGTCTTTTGTGTGTGTTGTTTTGTGAGAATCGGCAACTCAAGAAAAGTAACTCACCAAAAAAGGATCTGCCATCCTCACAACCAAAATATCTCACACAAATATCTTTGCCAAAACAAAACCCCCCATGTCACCATGAATCATCTCATGACTCATAGCTATGAGTCACCAAGTGCATGCACTCACACTTTCCACCACAATTAAACATTAAAACTAAATGTTTAAAGCAAAAAGGAAATGGAAACTCTAAAGTAAACTTGTAACGAATTACAACAATACCCCTCATCCGTATATATATACCCGCATCCGTATTCCGACTGAATACGAATACAACGAGATAAAAATAATCCAACAATATAATACTAGGATCCAGCTTAAACCAAAACCCACTAGTATTATCCGTCCGATCATGATCCGTGCACAAGTGCACGAATATGATCGAACCCTGCCATAAAACCATACGGCCTCTACAACGTTTCGCCCGAAGCAGGGAAACCCTCTGTGTGGGACTCTAAAGACTCGTTAATACGCTGGCAGTGGGTTTAACCACAAGCACGTTAGTAGCACTAGCTGTACGTAACGGCTACCCAGGTATTGAGCGAAAGGGAGGCCGACGAGAAAACTCATCCTGAAACCCTACTGAGCCCGACGGTGACAATATCCGTACAGTCCGGTCCGTTCGTCTATGAGTATCGCATATCGAGTTTAGGGGGGTGGATAAAGTCAGACCTCTAATAACTTGACATTTAGTGTCGGTATGAAGCCTATCACTGTTTCCCTAATCAGAGCGAAGCTCTGTTTTGAATTTCAATATTCAAAATTGAAGCAACGCTTCAGATCCAGCGCGCTGTGCGCCACGTGTCAAAAGCAGACACGCCAGCGCCAGGAGCGCTGATCCCTAGGCAGTGCACCCCAATCAGAGCAAAGCTCTGTTTTCAAAATTCAAAAATTAAAAAGATGAAGCAACGCTTTAGATCCAACGCTTTGCGCTGCGTGCCACGTGTCTAACACAGGTGCGCTAGCACAGCCGCGCTGCGCTCTGCGCTGAGCGCCATGTGTCAAGCACGGGTGCGCTAGCGCAGCCGCGCTGCGCGCCACGTGTCCAACGTAGGTGCGCCAGCGCTGGAATTAAAAATTCCCACCGTTGAATCAAAAGATCTAATAATGATGATAAATCATTTATTAACCAGAATTAAATTCTGTTCAGGAAAAATCTCTCAAAATCTTTCCAAACAATAAGATTGCGCCTTAAGCACCGCTAGATCAATGATCCAATGGTAAATAATGAAGTACCAAAACAGAACAAATTCTGCATAGAAAGATTTATCTTATTGAAAAACAAGAAGATTATCTTCTGTCAAATAGAAGCCTTAGGAGCAAAGATCCAATGGTGGGAAATATTCCCAACAAGAAGATTATCTTCTGTCAAACAGAAGCCTTAGGAGCAAAGATCCAATGGTGGGAAATATTCCCAAATCAATCAGAGAAAGATCTCTTCAACTGATTTAACAAATCATTTGGCCCTATATAAAGGACCCTAGACTTCAAGAAAAAAAGGGGGGATACAGAAGAGCAAGAGAAAAACTCTCTGTCATAAAAAAAAAGAGCGAGCTCCTAAGAAAAGAAGAGTTCTCTTCATACTCAAGGTAAAAAAAAAGAGAACTATATTCTTAAGAAAAGAACAGAGATGAAAACATCTCAGAAAAGAAGAATCCTCTTCTAAAAGATCTTAGATCTATAAAAAAAAAGAAGAAAGACCAAGGTCTTTGAATAAAATGAAAGGATCAAGATCTAATCATAAAAAGAAGTATTTTTACTTCAACAGATCTTCTGATCTACAAAGGCAGAGCCTTTTGATAAAAACAAGAACTTTGTTTCTTGGATCTTGAGGCAAGGCCTCCTTTGAAGAACAAAAGCTTGTTCTTTGATCTTAAATTTGATCTGATGCGCTTTGCGCTACTGGAAAGTGCTTTGCACTCTTGAACTGCGTCTTTACGCTCCTTGGACCGGCGCTCAGCGCCAAAACATGCCATGTGTCAACCACAGACACAGTTTGTGCTTTGCGCTCCTGAAACAGAGCACTGCGCTCTTGGGTTGGCGCTCAGCGCCAAGCGCGCCACGTGTCCTTCACTGGCGCATCCATAAACTAGCGCAGCGTACTCATAAATCAAAAGCGCAATGCGCTAACAAACTAGCGTTTAGCGCTAAGCGACACGTGTACTCCTTGTGTGCGCTAACCGACAGAAGCGCAATGCGCTCTTTGACTGGCGCAAAGCGCCTGATGCGCCACGTGGCGCACTGTCAGGACACACTCTGTCCTGATGAATGCTATGCATTCAATGAAGACAAAAAAATGTCAGAGCCCACTGCTTGGCATTACTGGAAAGGGCCGAGCCCAAATAAAGGCTTAATAATAGTCAACACAGAAATAAAATGTTAAAATATTTTTAATTGGACTTAGCCCAATTATGGCCATAAGTCCTCAATTTAAATTGAACTGAGCACACCTGCTCTTCCAATCAATTTACACCCGGTTCGAGGGTACATCTCTTTACTCTTCTGATATCTGTCCTTGTAATCCTTCAACGTCGTCAGAGAGGTGACGAGTCCCGACAACCACACATTGCTTCGGACTGTGAAGTCCTTAAACTCACGGACTATGATGTCCTTAACCTCGACCGTGATGTCTTAAAACTCACATCAGACTGTGGGGTCCTTAAATTCACGGACTATGATGTCCTTAACCTCGACCGTGATGTCTTAAAACTAACGTCGGACTATGGAGTCCTTAAATTCACGGACTATGATGTCCTTAACCTCAACCGTGATGTCTTTAAACTAACATCGGACTGTGAAGTCCTTAAACTCACGGACTATGATGTCCTTAACCTTGACCGTGATGTCTTAAAACTAACATCGGACTGTGGGGTCCTTAAATCCACGGACTATGATGTCCTTAACCTCGACCGTGATGTCTTAAAACTAACATTGGACTGTGGGGTCCTTAAACCCACGGACTATGATATCCTTAACCTTGACCGCAATGTCTTAAAACTAACAATGGACCGCAATGTCCTTAAACTAATTATCGACCGCAACGTCATTAAACTAAACAATAGAGCCCGATTGCTCTTTTGTTGGATCTAAACGATCCCGTTAAGTTGATCTTAGTCTAAAATGAGACTAACGTGTCCTTAACAAACGTTTAAGTTGATCTTAGCCTCAAATAAGGCTAACGTATCCTTAAACACAACCCCCCTCAAACCCAAATCTAAGAAAGATACGGATTTGGACTAATCCACGTCCTACGGGCGACAGCATAACTTAGTCTCCGTATACAATCCACGGGCAACCGAACACAAAACAAACACCCACGACACGAAGTGACCATCTGGAGAAGGAGAAAGTTGTTACCGCAATGCGGTAGCGTAATTAACTGCAGGGGCTTGCGCCTGCAGGGAAGAGCGTCCCCACAATCAAAAACCCCTCAAACGAGGGGGAATCTGACGAAGTCTGCTATATCGGTCGCATCCGTTTAAACCTTCGATACATGGTGTCATAAATCAACTTGGCATTTTCGAAGAGGTGGACGGATAGCACTAATTAGAATCTGCCCCGAATTTCAGGCAAGACGGACCTGCGCGGTTGCGTCTCCGTTGTTCGTAGGGGAACATATTCTGGCACGTCCGGTGGGTCCTTTTCCTCTTTCCACTCCACACTTCGTGTGTCGTGTTCGCGAACCAATCGCGGTTTGCCAATGGTTGCCCTTGGGTTTCGAGGTACTAAGATTTGGCATTTTCAATGGCGTTCACCTGCTCAAAGTGTTCCACATGCAACTGCAACCCACGCTCTGCCTCAACTGGGGGCATAGCCTACGGGCCCCAAGCGGCTTCCCTGTTCACGATGCCCGTGGAACAGGTCACTCAAGCCACTACAGGGTTGTTTTTCGGGACCATGCTCCCGCCAACGAGCTTCACCGCTCCTGTGTTGACACCGGAAGCTCCCAAGAAGTCGGTCTTTGATCGGCTTACACCTACTGCGGCCCCTCTCAACGGGTTGTCCAGCACCAGCGCCTCGGTCTTCTCCAGATTGGGCCAAAATTCCTGTGGGCCCACAATGAAGCCTGCAATCCCAGAGAAGGTTATTTCGAAAAGAGTAACTAATCCTGCTCCTGAAGTCGTCAAGGCGGCTTCTCCTGTCAAGGGGCCGGTCTTTACAAGACTGACTGTTCCAACTCCTACTCCCGCTCCTGCTACTCAAAGGACATCAGTCTTCAACAGGATGACACCAGCAACAGCCCCTCACCTGAACAGGGGGCAAGACAAAGCTATCCTCATCACCGAACCAACTCCATCAGCTCGACACACTCGACGTCGCCACTGGCGCCGAGTAAGGAAGGCCGGGGGAAACTCTCCCTCTGGGCTAACTCCACCAGCCCTAACGGTAGAAATCAATGTTGCTGTTCCAACTGGGAACAACTTCGAGCTACTGAATAAGGTGTGCAGGAATTCTCCTACCACCGTGCTGAAAAGATCTCCTCCTCCTGCGGAGAATGTCGCGGAAGCAAAACCAGAACAGTCCCCTTAGCGGCTGTCTTCCAAAATCTACAAAGTCTGGCGACAGGTTCGGGACTCAGCAGTTGATCAAGATTACCCTCGCCGACAGAAAAGGGCGAAGGTTCAACAAGAAGAAAGCCATCCGCCAAGCCGCGAAAAGCTATCTGGGTGCCCACTGCGACGTCCCCCTCAACTTTGACCGCTCATAAGAGGAGAAGGCCAGAGAAGATCCCCATGCCTACGACAAATGTCAAAGGCACTGAGCCCAAACGCCCTAAGTTTGGGGGCATAATGGTGCATACCGTCTACATGGCATCCGGGAAAGAGGATAGCCGCGCTTCTACGGGCCACCGACCACTCACCTGATCCATCACAAGGGCTCAGGAACAACAACAACAGAAGCTCCAGGAGATGCTGACTGCAATGGCCGCACTCACCGGACCGAAAGCAAGCCAGAGGCATCCTTAGAACAACGCCACGAGCAGGAAACTGATGCCGAGTTCCTTCGGGGAATGCTTGAAAAGAAGGACAGAGAGGCCGCGGAGTAAGCGGCCAATATAAAGAAAATGGCCCTTCTATTCCAGGACATGGTGGGTATGATGATCCAGCAGGACTCTCCAGCTAAAGATCCTCCGATTATCCTCGAAGACGATAGAGGATAAACATCAAATCCACCTCCGGCTCTTTCAACAGCCAAAGAGGAAACTATCTCCAAGGCCGCCCTGGATGACTATATTGCTCAGCAAATAAGAGTTCACCAGGCAAATGAGGCAGCCGACCAAGTTGTCAAGACTGGGCGACCATATCCGGATTGGTATGATCAGATAAAATACCCGTCGGGCTATACGATCCCGAAATTCCATATGTACAAGGGGACAGGCAATCCCCACCAGCACGTCGCCCAGTTTAGAGCTCTGTGCGGTAACACCGGGGGCGATGATAAGCTTTTGCTCCGCCAATTTGTCGGCAGCTTATCGGAGACGGCGTTTGAATGGTACTCCGAACTACCAAACGACTCCGTCAAAACTTTCGCAGAAATGGAGTTATTGTTCACCCAGCGATTTGCGAATGCCAGAGAACGCACCCCAATAACGGCATTGATCAATGCAAGGGTGAAGCCGGGCGAAACTTGGGTTCAATACGCAATCCGATGGCGAAATTTGTGGTCAAAGTGCGAACAGCTCATCGAAGAAGCGCCAACGGTAGGCATGTTCGTGGGCACCCTAGACCCTCATGCAACTATTTCACAGTTCATGATGTTCTTCAAACCGACTACGTTCCAGGCTTTAATCGACAAGCTAGCCCAGATGGATCAAATAGGTCATAGACCGTCTCCTCCGAAGCCGGAGCCGCGGAATGAAAAAGGTAAATGGAAGGCGATCTTCGTTGCAAACACTCAACAGCATCCCAGTGCCCCAAAGCTAGCGGATCAACTGGAGGAGAGACGACGCTATTACAATGAGAAAATGAAGCGTCCTTACTCATTCCCACGGGACAAAACGAAGAGGCTGTTCGAGCTGGCGGTGCGCAACAGACTTATCAACTTGCCAAATCCTAGGCGGCCACCGCAACCCAGCGAAGTGAATAATCCCAATTATTGCCCTTACCACCAAACGGTAAGCCATCCGATCGAGGATTGCTTTGTCTTTAAAGGATGGATCGAAGATCAGTACCTACAAGGCAAGTTTGCGCTGTCTGAGAAGTGGAAAGTAAACCCACCACAACCGCACACTCCTAAGAAGACGGACACACCGGGGGCAACGTTCTCTTTTATTGAAGAAGCTCCATGGGAGGTGGCTCTTTCGGCCAAGACCAAAAGGATGCTGAATGATCTCCAGACATGCCCAGCGATCAGGTGGAAGAACCCGCTGGAACCCCAGATCATCGAGGGGATGCTGAAGCCGTGCCCAACTCCAAAGATTGGTGGTGATAGCCAGAGTGTTCACACCCAGTCGTCGAAATCTTCGAAAAAGAAGAAGAAATCCAAGAAGCCCGTGAAGCCCAGCGACAAGCGTACGGACCTACAGAAACAGATCGACGCGCTAGAAGAGTATAACCAGAAGGCGCGGACTCCAATCACGCTCCAAGAGTTCCTCATCCACGTTCTTGAAGACGGAGATGATGGAGAAGACTCGTCGGATGGATCTGAGGATTATGTAGCAAGTTTCCATGTGATCTCTCATTCATCGCTAGACAAGGAAGAAGCTCCCTGCACAGAGAGACTGGGGACAGGTCCCGAATCGGAACTTCTATGGCCGTCAGACGAAATGATCGACGCCTTCCTGAATGAGATTCATCTGAAAAGTAAAACCGATCGGGAGCGTGAGATGGCCATATTTGAAAGAGCCAAACGTCGACGACTAGACGAAAGAGTCGAGACACTCCCGCCAAATCAAGGAACATCCGTCGCGGATAAAAACAAGTTCAAGACGAGGAAAAGGTTTGCTAAAGCCATATCAATAGGAATGAAGCTACCACCCTCTGAAGGAAACACTCCCGGTGAAGCAGAAACACATCCTAGCTACTGCTTATATCATCGAAAGATTTCGCACCCTACTGAAAAGTGCGACGCTTTTAAAAGATGGTAGCAGGGATATGTTGTTCACCGGCAACATTTTAAGCGGATGAAACGCAAAACTCGTCGGGAACAAAGAAGTGCGACCGAGGAGCATAAAAGAACTACCGGTAACTGTCGCACGATCAACACCGAGGGATCGCAGGTTCTCACTTTTGGGAGCGACTCTGACGAGGAAATGGCTCTTGGCCCTCTCTTTGAAGAATCCACCTTGGGGAAAGAAGAAGAACTGAAGGCCTGTGAAAACATTCAGCTGCGCAACCGTACGCTCTCAGAAAAGAATCTCGGATCCACGAGTAGAAAAGATAAGGGAAAAGAAAAGGTCTCCGAGGATATCGCCCTGGACGACCAAGTCATGAAAGAGCTGACTGCCAAGGACCCTCCAAAGAAGAATAAGGTAGACTACAACGTTCTGGCACACTTAAGGAAGTTTCCCTCGCAGCTCAGCATTCTCGACGCTCTTTTACTATCAAGAGGAGCAAGGGAGTCATTGATCAAGGTGCTACAAGAGCCAGAGCAATTCCAAGCTTTCCTCGCCGAAGAGAAGATGAAAGACGAGCTGGAAGAAGTACACACAACCGATATCACCTTCGGCGATGAAGACCTCCTCCTTGGGACGTGCGAGCACAACTGTCCCCTATACGTCTCAGGATACTGCCATGATATAAAGATAAGCAAAATCCTGGTCGACAATGGGTCTTCCGTCAATCTCCTCAACGTGCGAGTGTTGAAGGAAATCTGCATGAGCGTCCATCACCTCGCTCGCGATAAAATTACCATCTCCGGTTTTGACTCCCAGTTATCATGGACCCTCGGGTCTGTAATACTGACGCTGTGCTTTGGGCTGCTTGTCACAGACATTAAATTTCACGTCATTGACGCTAAGACATGCTACAATGCTTTGCTCGGTAGGCCTTGGTTACACGAGTACAACATCATCCCTTCTACACAACATCAGTGTATGAAATACTTTAAGGATGGTCTCGAGTATACCGTAACGGGAGAGCTGAACCCATTCTCCGTAAACAAAGTTCGTAAGTATGAAGATGCAAAATATTTCTTGCCAGATTTCGAAGACACGGAGAGATGTCACAGATCGGAGAACAAAGTTATCACCACCATTCCCGTCTTCGGGAGTGATACTGAAGAAGAGGAAGAGAAAGTTTATTCAGGCCCACCCCAGCACAACAAGCCAGGGTCGTCCGCTCCTATGTTGATCTTTGGCAGTGACTCGGAAGATGAGGTCCATGCTATATTCTCCGCTCAGCCTTCAATACAAACATTCGCTGATGAAGAGCAAAGTTTGCAAGTTGCCATGGTTCCGCCCAAACATCATAAAGAACTCGACGCGCTTTATACCTACAATGTGAAAGAGCTGCAGACATTTTACGTCCCTCCCAGGAGAGAAGGTGAAAAGGCGATCCTATTCTACCGATCCGGGAAAACTAAAGTGGAGAAAGAAATCTTGCACGGTGCGGATTCCACACTCGACAGGCTCCGGCCTATCCATTTGCCCAGATATTACATAGACGGACTAAGGAGACTCTTGAGACGCCAAAGGATACCCTTTAAACAGACCGCTCGAAAAGCTAAGTTCTATGACAGGATCTGGAACGTTCCCGGAACGCAGCGCAAGTTGCCCAACGGGAGAATGGAAGCGATCGGGCTTGGATATGTTCGGTCCAAGAAACAGGAGCTACTCCACGACTGCTATGTCATACATGACTTTGATGAAGAAGGAGATGCTCAATGGGAGAATGCTAACCCTGAAACAGAAAGAGCCCCCGACGTGAAAATGCCCAGTCCGTCATTCGAAGAACAAATGGACAAGCTTATAAAGGAAGCTGGTCAAAAAGTTCGAGACGACCATAATCGCGAAATGGCCGTCTACGAGAAAGCCAGGACGCAACGCCTTCTTCAACAGGCTGCGAAAAATGAAAATGCCCCTCCCTGTCAACCTGCTGTACAAAAGGCTCGACGCAAAGGCCGAAACAAGTTAAAGAGCGGAAAAGGCGTCCGACAGTGACAAAGAGGGACCAGGAAGTCACGCGATCGGGAATCAAGCGGTCCCGATTTGTCCTTTATGAAGAAGATGAGTCGAGCATACTTTTTTCCTCAAGACAAGACAAAGAAGATACTTGACCTCGCTATAAAACATCAAATGATTACACTTTCGGAGTCTAAACATCCCGAGCAAGCAGGCGAAGTCTCTCACCCGGACTATTGCTCCTATCATAGGGCAATAGGACATCCTATTGAAGACTGCTTCACCTTCAAGAACTGGGTCGAAGATCAATATCAGCAAGGCAAGTTCGCTTTATCCAGTAGCTGGAGGGTAACTCCGCCGCAAAAGCACGAACCCAAATCAACGAGAGTAGACCCAGATCCACATCGGTCTTGGAAGCGAGCTCGTACTTGTCATATGATAACATTATCAAAAGAAGAGCCTGAGGATAGGGATGACCTCCCCTGGTGCTTCGAAAACAATGATAACGAGGTGATCTCAGAGTTTCCACTGGCACCGAATGTAGGGTTGCTAGGCACGCTCACAAGGTTCTACGAGGCATCAACCATGCCCGATTAAAAATTTAGCCATGCCGAACAACCCAAAGCCGGATCTTTAAACTAGAGTTTATGCGAAAACTAACATGTTAAACACTTTAACACTAAGTGAGAGGGATTACAACCTTTGTAGATCCGGTCCTTCACTTCTTAAGCTCCGTGTTGAGGTCCCTTCGCTGCGATCATCGTGTTCCGGACTCTCGAGAGGCTTCACGAAGAGAAAGATGCAGTCTTGGTTCTGATCTTCGATAACAAAGATGATCTACCTTGAAGTTTCATTAAAACAAGCTCTCACTCACTAAATGAAGTGAACACTCTCATCTAAATGGCAATGATAGATGAGGATGATGAAGTAGGATTTTCTCTCTCTTTTGTTTTCATATTCTCACATATAAACGTCACTTATGAAAAACTAGTGAAGCTTTTCATCAAGGAGGAAGAAGCCAGAAGAAGAAGAGCTCAATCCTTTTGTGATGAATAATGCATAATTGTAGTAGTTACAAATCTAACCAAGGGTTAAGCATGAAGGAGTTAATCCTTGTAGAGAATTAACTAGAGTTAATGGTTTGGATTGGGTTAACATAATATCTTCACAAAATATCAAGCAAAACACAAAGTCAAAGCTTCATGGAAGCTTCATGCAAAAGCTAACCCTAATCCAAACCCTAACCAAGTTTAACTCTAAACCATTGTTAAATTTGTAACCCTAACATGTTACAATATTATATATCACATATACAATATATTTTGTAACAATAGAAAATAATACAATTAACATATATCACATATATATTAATGTATTATCCCATGAGAAAATGAATCTTTTAGTGAGCTAATATTAGTTAATGTAATTTAATATATCATATATATTATTATACATTAAATTATCGAATCAACACTTGATTCGATAATCCGGCTATATCGCATATAACCGACTAATACGATGACCCGGCTATATCACATATACCCGGCCGATATCTCATATCGCGAGAATCCAATACGGTATCACATATCGCATTATCCTCGGTCCCGCACATATCACATATGTGCTCCTACTCCGTTTTGCCTGAGCCAAGAAACCTCTGTGTAGGACTCTAAAGAATCGTCAATACGCCGGCAGTAGGTGATGATCATATCAAACACCCACAAGCTGCAAGCGGTCAGCTAAACGTAACAGCCACCCAGGTATTGAGCGCTCAGAAGATCAACAAGCAAGCCTGTACATTCTCCTGTGAATCCAAACAGTAACACTCCCGTACAGTCCGGTCTCGTCGTCTGATATGTCGCATATCTCGCCTAGGGGTGGTAAACGTCAGACTCCAGTAGCTCGATAAGTTGTGTTGATTTGAGGTCTATAACAGTTCGAGAAACTACTGATAACACTTACCAGTAAATCTCAGCAACCCTGGCCAGGGATTTCCGGTTATATCCAATCGAACACAGCACAACATCAACTCCCTATACTGGGAGAGACGAATCCCCTTCTATCGCTCATTGCCTCCATGTGATTCGGGACTGTACCCAAAATCCACCTTTTTGCACGCCTTCTTAAACGTGGTATGATGGAAATCAAAGCACAGTGGGAATCACACAAGACTCTATGACGATCTCGGGTCAACAGACTACTCTGTACCAGTGTCACTAGAGAACTTCCATCTGACGTGAGGTATAATACCATCTGGGAGTTCTCGGCGAGTCCGTCCAGTGTACCCAGTCTCCACTGAGCACCCATACACCATCCTTGATGTCAAACACCGATGGATATTGGATCATCCATCGCCCATCATATGGGTCAAGATGCGTATACGCTAGTCTACTCTGGTGTATCGATGCCCTGTCTCGATACACCCTCGACTAGGAACTGTTATAGGATGTACTCGTCGACTACCGTGGCCCCACTAGTATGATCTCATCATAGTCCCAGTAGTCGAGTACATATCCTAAGGGCTTTATCAACATGTAACATAGAGACAATCAGAGTACATGTTAAGATAAAGTACAACCAGATAGCATACTATCATGTCGAGCAAGAAAGTCCTCCCTATATATGTCCAAGCATCCATTATAATATACATCATATGTACAGTAATGGCCTCTAGGACATACATATAACTAACAATCTTCCACTTGCACTAGGTCCATCTGTTGTGGTATCACATACCCAACAATTAGTTGCGGTTGAAGTATCTCATACTCAACCATCCCATAAAAGTCTCTACTGGGAAAAAGGCCTTTGTGAGTGGATCCGCGCTGTTGTCCTCTGTGTCTACTCTCCTAACCTCGATCTCCCTGGAGATCGACCATCTCCATGATCAGGTGATACTGCCTAAGAATTATATCTGGATTTCGGATCGGACGGTAGTTCCTTGGCATAAGTCACAACTTCATTGTCACACAATGGTAGGAACGAAGTTCATCTTATGAACTTATATATCCAGACTGCCTCTTTGGTAGCATATTTGGTAACGATGTATCTTGCCTTTAATCGTTTAGTAAGTCACGGTATCTAGCTTGGAACTCTTCCAACATACCGTCCCTCCACTGAGGGTAAAGATAATGCCTGCGACTGACATTCAGTCGTCCTTATCACCCTGGAACCTTTCCAGTGATTCTTCCCAGGATCGATTGATACCATCTCACTACAACTAGTGAGTATCCTAACATCCAATTAGATCTATCTCATAGATCCAAAACCCAGGATTTAGGAGGTATCACTTTGATCCTATATGGAGAATCTTTGTGATAAGCGGAGATTGACCAAGCGTAGCACAGGAAACTCCTTCCCTATCAAGAGTATGTCATCCACGTACTCTACGAAGATCACCACCATACTCCCTACTACCTTTCTGTATATACAAGGTTCATCTACCATTTTGATGAAGTCAAACTCTTTGACATCCACATAAAACAGACGTTCCAACTCCGCGATGCCTGCTTTATCATATAAAACATCTTGCACACGTTTCCGCTGCTCCCACTGTCTACGAAGCCCTCTGGCTGTGTACTTATATACGCTCTCTTCCAAATCATCATTTAGAAAAGCTGTCATGACACCCAACCGCCAGATATCATAGTCATGGTATGTAGCGTGGCAAGTAGGATCTGGATGGATTTAAGCATAGCTTTGAAAGTCTCAACTTTTCCATGTACACCAAGTAATCTTCTTAAGATATACTTTCTCCTGATGGGGATTTAACCCTTCAGATAAAGTGTTGGAGATAGTGCCCTCAGAGTCAATTATTGGATCACAGGCACGTGATTGCAATGATTGAGGGAGGACCTATCCCGGTAGGACAGTCTTACTCGAAATGATAGTATGCTATCTGGTTTACCTTTATCATCGTGCACTGCTTTAGGTGACCTGACATGTCGCTATTGCACGTTGATAGAGCCCCTAGGATTCTTGCTTGACTACCGGCAGTATGAGGGCGATCATATACGTGGGAGCTGGTAGTCTATAAGCACATCCTTAAAAGGTCCCTAGTCGTAGGAGTTTCGAGACAGGGCATCGATACTCCAGAGTAGACTAGTGTATACAGTCGAGACCCCGACGAGGGGCGGTGGCCGGTCTCACAAGCCATTGGTGCCAGTTGGATCACCTAAGATGTATACAGGTGCTCATTGGGTTATGAGTACACCGGACAGGACTCGCCGGGAACATGCTAGTTGGTCTTATACCTGACGTCAGATAGCAGTTCCCTGGTGACATGTGTACAGGTTAGTTCATCGACCTGGGGATCGTCATTTGTCTCGTGTGAGTTCCCACTGTACTTTGATTACTACCCTACCACGGCTCAAAGGAGTCGTGCAAACAGGTTTTAGTTGGGTACAGTCCCGAGCCACATGGAGGCAGTGAGCGGATCTTCGGGGGTTCGTCTCTCCCGGTATTGGGGGTGAGGTCGCGCTGTGTCTAGGAGAGCCATTACACGAAGACCTTGGCCAAGGCAGGAGATTTACTGATAGGTATTCCAGTAGTATCTCAGGGTGTTCTGGGCTACACTCCGACACGACTTGTACCGCTTTTGGGGGTCTGACTTTTACCAACCCCCTAGGCCCGACATGCGATGCTCATAGACGAACGGACCGGACTGTACGGATATTGTCACTGACAGGCTCAGTAGGGCGTCAGGATGAGTTCACTCATCGACGTCCCTTTTAGTCAATAGCTGGTGGCCCGTCACGTATTGGCTTATACCTCTGACGTGCTAGTGGTTAAATCCACAGCCATAGTATTGACGAGTCTTTAGAGTCCACCACACTTTCAGTTACTCAAGCTTTCGGGCGAAACGCTGTAGAGGCTGTATGGAGATATGGCAGGGTCCGATCAGATAAGTGCGGTATTGCACGGATCAGGATCGGACGGTTTTGTACTAGTGGCCATATAGTTAATATGGCAGCGTTCGATCAGATACGTGCGGTATTGCACGGATCAGGATCGGACGGATATTACTAGCCGGCTTTGGTTTAAGCCGGTCCTAGTTTAGTACAGTGTAGATTTTGTCTCTTTGCATTTGTATCCGGACGGAATACAGATGCGGGTGTGTATGCACAGTATCGGGGATTTCCTGTAATTTATTACGGGACCAGTTTTCTGGAGTTGCCAGTTTGCTTTCCGTTCCGGCCGGTTTTCCTTTGTTCTTTCCCGGCCGGACTTTTCCGATTGAGGGTGTTATTTGCAAGTTCGCAAATAACACTTTGTGGAGGACTTATTTGCATAAGGGTTGATATGATAAGTATCTTTGCTTTTCATGATTTGATGAGATTAGAAATGATTTGAGGTTGATGTTGATTTAATGATGATTATGTTTTTGGATGTGGTCACCCTCCTCCTTTTACTACGATCACCTCCCTTCTTGCTTCTTATTCTTTCTCCACCATTTTCTTAGTTGATAAGTTTTTTCATGGTTGAAGTGAGAAGAAGAAAAAAGAAAGAGAGAAAGAAAAGAGAAGAAGAGAGTTTCATCTTCATCCTTGAGAGTGTTTCATTTTCTTGATCTCATTTCATGTTAAGAAAAATGCAAGCACCATTTTTCTTGTCTTGTTTCCTCCATCATCCACAAATGGCAACCAACCCCAAAAGTGAGACATACACTTTACACTACACTTCCTACAGCAAATCTTGGACGCGTCGATTCGCCAGCTTCGCGCCCGAATTGCCTCGGTATTGAGGTGGGAGCCCGTAAAAGCTACAGGCGATGTGGTGCCCTTTCCGACGAGGAGGAGACGGACGGAGATCCCGCGAGGAGATCGGAGTGGAGATGAAGACCGGAGGACTCGGATCAGTCGGTACATCTCTTCCCTTTCTTGTTAGTAGCTTAGACTAGTTTAATGGCACGATCCGGGGTTTAGTGCGCGGTGGTGCCGGTTTGCTAAGTCCGCAAAATTAAAGTTTATCACCGTTTCCGCGTTTGGCCGTCAGATTGACGGCCGGGGCGCCGCCGTGCACTTACAGTGGTATCAGAGCCTCGCCATTAACATAGTCTAGCTTGGTGTAATGTGTTTTTCTGTTTCGATCGATCGAATGTTCCAAAACTGCATTTTAGTTCGCATCAGTTTCTGTTGAAAATTTTTGGTCTCGAAAAATTTTTCAGGTTGTAAAATATTGATGTACTGGAAAATCTAAGAGCTCTGTAAAAATTCGACGAAGTAACTCCACAGTAGGAGCGCGGAACCGCCGCGAAAACCCCCTTCCCGCCGCCCTTCCGCCGCGCACTGTGGAGATCACTTCACCAATTTTTTACAGAGGCCTTCTGGGCTTAAAATATGGGTTTTGGAATATTAAAATTGGGCCCAGGATTTCTGTGATTGCTACAGTTTTGATTGGGGGCACACTTGTTAATTTTTGATCGATCGGATATTTTAAACACATTTTTCACAGTATTTACATTATATCTGCGACCGTGAATGTCACTCGATCGGTAAATCCGATCTAACTGCTATAGCCCGGTTAGACGGATTTGCGAACGTGACTTTCACGTTGATGTTCTATGTATTTGCTGTGATGTTGCGGATCGGTCGTGGGGGATAGCCTGGATGCAATGCTAGTACAGTGTTGGTGTATTATGTACATTTGATATTGCGGGGCGAGCGTCCGACATGTGGACTGCCGTCACTGCCTGTTTGTATTATTCTTTTGGGGCACGACCTGGTTGCGGTCGATGTACCCGGTGTATGTATATTTTACTTTCTGTACTAGGATTACCCCGCGGTGGGGTGCACGGATGGCCGGGTTCTAGAGGGCAACAAGCCCGCATCTCATGGCATTGAGACGGAGGGGCTTCACTCTAGGATTGGCGGGCTGTTCGCCGCACTCGTAGGGGGTACAGTTTGACCCATGAGGGGTGCCCAAGTTGCCGGATTCCGTGGAGTACTGGGTGGTCCATTCACGGAGCTGAAGAGGGCTGCCTCGCTTCAGGTTTTGGCGGGTAACTTGCCGCGCCCGTAGGGGTCTAGGATTTCATTGCACAGGCTATCCACACGACCAGGGGAACGTCGGGTTTCAGTAGTGGCTCTGTGAAACCCGGGGATCCCAGATATCTGTATTGTTCTGTGATGCTGTACATTTCTGTGATGTTGCATTTCTTTCACGCCTTGAGCGAAATATAATATATTGGTATATATATTAGTAGATGTTGTATATGTTTTTCATCCGCGCTAGTCCAGTCCCCGCTCTGTCGTTAGTAAGCTAACCTAACGGGTAATGACGGGACCCAGTGGCGAATGCGGATGGCATATACGTACATCAGTATATTTTCGTTCTTTGTGGTGTGATCAATTGATGGGACTGCATTGATTCGGATCAATGCAAGTTTAAAAACAAACCTAATCTGATGTTGTTGGAACACTTTTCAAAAAGCTGTTATTGCAAGGACGTTCACTTTTGTTTTGCATCGTGGTATTCATTTGGAATATTCTGCTCCTCAGTCGATGAGGCAAGGGCCGAGATCCCTTCACCGGGAGTGACCCCTTGGACAGAAGTTTGCGTCAGGGCATTAACTTCACTATAGCCGATTACTTTTGCTTTGCACCGTGGTATTCAGTTGGAATATCCTGCACCCCATTCTACGGGGAAAGAGCCGAGATCCCTTCACCGGGAGTGACCTCTTTAGCAACGGTTTTCGTCACTATATTTTTAAAAGCTATCCGTTCCTTCAACGATATCAAGTTCATTACGTTAAAGGTTTTCGCCAGAAACCATTCGTAGCCCTCCGTCGTTTCATATGGGTAGTCAATAGTATTCAAGCTGTGTTTGTTGGCCAAAGTCAAGGCACAGTGTTTGGTAGCTGTTGGTTATTCATATGCAGCATAGATAGATGCGTTGGTTTGGGGCAGTCGTATAGCCTTGTTGGCCAAAGTCAAGGGCTTGTACGGGTGGGCTCAGATTAACCTGGAGAATGACGGGCAGAACTTGACATGTGACTTATGATTTGTTGGCCAAAGTCAAGGTCATAAGAGCATGGGGCAAAAATCACATCGGGAGTTTCAAAAGAACTGAAACTTGCCAGATATGCGCATACCTTCTGGAGTGTGATACCGTGAGCGGATTCCGTCACGTTAGCATGCGATGATAGTTGGATCCCGATTCCCACTGATGAGTTGGTTTACTCCTCGGGTGACCCCGACTAATTCTTCTTTCAGGTTTGGAGGAGAATTTGAGGTACAGTAGGAGGTTTCCTGATTAGAAAAAGTGATAACCATTCTGATCTAGGTTAGAGTGCACGCTGAGTGTTTCTTTTCTCTCTCTCTCTGGCAACGACCAATGACCCGACCCTAGACTATGACTCAGTGACCAAGTTGACCGAACCTACTTAACACTGGCTTTTGGATTGTCAGAGTTGCAGACCTCATTGCCACTCATACTTTTACCCTTTTCTCCAGGACACCCCGTATTACTACGAACGTCCACTTCCATTGGACAAAACCATCGTATGGTTAGATACGAACTCGAAGGAATTCGAGGATGGTTTCCGGTTCTGGAGAAAACGGATAGGATTATTCAGTTGTCTTTTCTTTTCACCCTCTCTCAGGTTGCGAGTACTCCTTGGTTTAGGAGTAGTACACCCATTGTGCAAATTGGATAGTCTTCTTCCAAACCATAGGCTGGTGCCGACCGGTAGGGAATGAAGAAAACTAATTAGCCTAAACGGTGTACAGAAGGTATTAAGATTAAGACAAAGAAAGGGATTAGTAAGAGGGCAAAGTAAGTTGCGACTGCTATTCACGACCAAACCAAGTATTTCTTCGCCAATCCTAAATCACCTTTGTATTTCTCCAGGACACTCCGTATCACTACGAAGATCCCATTTTATTGGATAATCCATCGTATGGTTATATACGAACTCGAAAGGAACTTGTTCCAGTTCGGGGATGGATCCTGGTTCAGGAGAAATAGGAATAAAGTACATTCAGGTGTTTTTTATCTTCACCTTCTCTCGCATTGCGAGTGCTCCTAGGATTAGGACAGTACACCCTTTATGCTTTTTGGATAGTCTTCTTCCAAACCATAGGCTGGTGCCGAACGGTAGGGAAGGAAGAAAACCATTTGGCTTAAAGGGGTGTACAGAAGGTAATGACTAAAGACATATGAAGGGATTTGGAGAGGTGGCAAAGAATTATACGGTTATAGTTGTGAATATGGATAATGGAAGAGGCATTACTGGGAATACCAGGATACCCCATCGAAACATTTCAATGTTTCAGTTCAGCTGTGTACTGTTAAAAGAAAACTGATTTCCCGATTAGACACCTACTCCAGGGTATGTATTTACCAGGTATGATTCTCACATCTGTATGGTTTTACAGATGATGAGTGGGAGTAAGTTATTAGGAATTGGGTGATCATCCTCATTATATCGGAATTCGTTGTAATTGGCGATATTTGAGGATGCCACCTGGGTTGTTTGCCGGTCGGCAAATATTTGGTTTTGAATATCCGCTGTTGTGCACCAATTTCAAATTGATATATCTGTACGTCTATTTTCATAGAGTGAGATATACCTTTTGATATTATGTCGATGAAATTTACCTATATCAGTGGATGGTTAGGTAAGGAGCATTAAACAGCGGTGTAATTCTTCTTAACCATAAGTACAGTTTTCAACCTACGACACACAGTGAAAGAGTTGTTAGACTCAGCGGACTTATACAAAGTATTGTATGTTGTCCAGTGTCCATTAGGACAGAGGGGTTGGTCCTCATACTATATTATGTTTACTTTTAACTTCTCTAGTTCTTAGACATGTGTTTCGTAGAAACAGAGGGTCTAAGTTTTGAGGAGTTATAGGTATTTGAATAGAGTAGAGAACCAGGTGTAGCAAGTATCGGGATTCTTCAAAGTGATCGAAGATGTAGATACTTGTGCATGGTATTCAGTTGATAGTAATGATAAAGAGAAATTGCTTCTCTTTCAGGTTACTCATAATTGGAAGCATTCCTAAGTTGAGTAACGCTGATCGGCCTCTCTCCATTTAGTTGACATGCACTGGAGATAGCTGCATGATTTGAATCTGGTTCAATTAAATCAGAGCCTCTGGTTCTGTATTGGATATAGAACAGTTCATATCTTAACGTTGTTAAGGTACAGGGAGTTGTCCGGCTTATGATTAAAACCAGACACTGGACAACTCAAGGCACGTCTCTGTAATGGCAGTTTGTGGGTTGACCCAGGCTATGACGAGGGTTGACTTTCTACCATATGGCAGATCAGTAGAAATATTGTTCTAGACTCGCCACAGTTTTATTAAAAATGGATTTTTTCAAAAACAGTAGTGGGAGTATGGTAGAACTGGAAGTGATTCCAGAACCGCAAACGATTACTGAAGATTTGATAAGGAACCTAAAGATTCAATCTGATTTGACATTCCATTGGCCACTCCGCAGATAAGGTGGGTAACTTCAGGCACCCGAGAGGTACTCCGGTAGCCTCAAGGACGGTGACAGGGATGTTCTTGTTTACCCACACTTGCCATTGTTGTTGTTCCAGGCTGCGAGACCCGGCAGGAGGATGAGTATAGCGTCGTTCTAAACTAGCTTTAGAAGTGCACGTCTGTATGACTCTGCCAGAGGGTTGTCGTAGTCAGTGGGAGCAGCGGAAGCATTGGTGGACATCAGGCTTATTTCTATTTATAGACTAAAGCAGATGTAGCGGAGATAGATCATCCATTTCTGATGTGACAGTCATAGGTTTGACGTCATCATAATAGGGGATGGATCTGTTGAGAAGGTAGTAGGAAGTGATATTCCTATACTACGATCGGTTATACTTTGGTTGTCACACAGTGGTTTCTCCACAAGGGACTTGGATATTATATCAGACATTCTGGTTACTAGATCTATGGTTTTAGATCTAGATTTGGGTGGTTTCCTAATCTGGGTACCTTGATAGCATTCTATGAGTATTTAGAATGGACGACTCCTGGCACGGTAGTACACCTGCAGGTAATGGAGTCACCCTCTCTAAAGGTGTCTTATAGACTAAAGGGGAGAGGGATACTCATGATTGGCAGATCACTTGCTTAGGCAATTGAGTCAATCATGAGATGTCAAGCACCACACCAGATGTTGTTCTTGCACTAGATGCAATAAGTTGATATTGATCCAATCCTGGAGAAACAGTCGGAAGCAGTTTTAGAACATAAGTGGATGTTCTAGGGATATGATAACGACAGCCTCATTCGGGAGACAGTTATCATTCCAGGCTTCCAAGGTGACATGGACGACAAGGAGGTTGTCAGAGTTATAGTTATCCCTCTGAAGAGGGGCAGTATTTTGGACAGATGGTCCAAGGTGATACTGAAGGTGGCATGGCGCAGGATACTGATTAAGTTCAGTTGACGATACAGTCTAAGAAGTTTGGATTTGGAGTTCATTTATGAGCTAGGTCCCATCAGACATCCAGACATTCTAAGACAGGTATTGCTCATTTCGGGAGATGGCTTTCTCCGCGAACTTGAGAAATAGAGAGACATAGAAAGAAACACCAGAGCAGATCCACTCACTGAGGCTATTCCTCGAACGCAATAGTTTCGCAAACGAGCTTTGTGAGACTGACTAGTAGAGGAGTTGGGTGATCGGTATCACACGGGCTGTGAGTATGCGACATCGCAATAATTAGCCTTGAGTGCAAGTGGGAGATTGTTGGAGATAGTGCCCTCAGAGTCAATTATTGGATCACAGGCACGTGATTGCAATGATTGAGGGAGGACCTATCCCGGTAGGACAGTCTTACTCGAAATGATAGTATGCTATCTGGTTTACCTTTATCATCGTGCACTGCTTTAGGTGACCTGACATGTCGCTATTGCACGTTGATAGAGCCCCTAGGATTCTTGCTTGACTACCGGCAGTATGAGGGCGATCATATACGTGGGAGCTGGTAGTCTATAAGCACATCCTTAAAAGGTCCCTAGTCGTAGGAGTTTCGAGACAGGGCATCGATACTCCAGAGTAGACTAGTGTATACAGTCGAGACCCCGACGAGGGGCGGTGGCCGGTCTCACAAGCCATTGGTGTCAGTTGGATCACCTAAGATGTATACAGGTGCTCATTGGGTTATGAGTACACCGGACAGGACTCGCCGGGAACATGCTAGTTGGTCTTATACCTGACGTCAGATAGCAGTTCCCTGGTGACATGTGTACAGGTTAGTTCATCGACCTGGGGATCGTCATTTGTCTCGTGTGAGTTCCCACTGTACTTTGATTACTACCCTACCACGGCTCAAAGGAGTCGTGCAAACAGGTTTTAGTTGGGTACAGTCCCGAGCCACATGGAGGCAGTGAGCGGATCTTCGGGGGTTCGTCTCTCCCGGTATTGGGGGTGAGGTCGCGCTGTGTCTAGGAGAGCCATTACACGAAGACCTTGGCCAAGGCAGGAGATTTACTGGTAGGTATTCCAGTAGTATCTCAGGGTGTTCTGGGCTACACTCCGACACGACTTGTACCGCTTTTGGGGGTCTGACTTTTACCAACCCCCTAGGCCCGACATGCGATGCTCATAGACGAACGGACCGGACTGTACGGATATTGTCACTGACAGGCTCAGTAGGGCGTCAGGATGAGTTCACTCATCGACGTCCCTTTTAGTCAATAGCTGGTGGCCCGTCACGTATTGGCTTATACCTCTGACGTGCTAGTGGTTAAATCCACAGCCATAGTATTGACGAGTCTTTAGAGTCCACCACACTTTCAGTTACTCAAGCTTTCGGGCGAAACGCTGTAGAGGCCGTATGGAGATATGGCAGGGTCCGATCAGATACGTGCGGTATTGCACGGATCAGGATCGGACGGTTTTGTACTAGTGGCCATATAGTTAATATGGCAGCGTTCGATCAGATACGTGCGGTATTGCACGGATCAGGATCGGACGGATATTACTAGCCGGCTTTGGTTTAAGCCGGTCCTAGTTTAGTACAGTGTAGATTTTGTCTCTTTGCATTTGTATCCGGACGGAATACAGATGCGGGTGTGTATGCACAGTATCGGGGTTTTCCTGTAATTTATTACGGGACCAGTTTTCTGGAGTTGCCAGTTTGCTTTCCGTTCCGGCCGGTTTTCCTTTGTTCTTTCCCGGCCGGACTTTTCCGATTGAGGGTGTTATTTGCAAGTTCGCAAATAACACTTTGTGGAGGACTTATTTGCATAAGGGTTGATATGATAAGCATCTTTGCTTTTCATGATTTGATGAGATTAGAAATGATTTGAGGTTGATGTTGATTTAGTGATGATTATGTTTTTGGATGTGGTCACCCTCCTCCTTTTACTACGATCACCTCCCTTCTTGCTTCTTATTCTTTCTCCACCATTTTCTTAGTTGATAAGTTTTTTCATGGTTGAAGTGAGAAGAAGAAAAAAGAAAGAGAGAAAGAAAAGAGAAGAAGAGAGTTTCATCTTCATCCTTGAGAGTGTTTCATTTTCTTGATCACATTTCATGTTAAGAAAAATGCAAGCACCATTTTTCTTTTCTTGTTTCCTCCATCATCCACAAATGGCAACCAACCCCAAAAGTGAGACATACACTTTACACTACACTTCCTACAGCAAATCTTGGACGCGTCGATTCGCCAGCTTCGCGCCCGAGTTGCCTCGGTATTGAGGTGGGAGCCCGTAAAAGCTACAGGCGATGTGGTGCCCTTTCCGACGAGGAGGAGACGGACGGAGATCCCGCGAGGAGATCGGAGTGGAGATGAAGACCGGAGGACTCGGATCAGTCGGTACATCTCTTCCCTTTCTTGTTAGTAGCTTAGACTAGTTTAATGGCACGATCCAGGGTTTAGTGCGCGGTTGTCACGACCCGAAAGAGCACGTGACTGGCCCTTGAACCATATGAAGTCTATAGGACTCCATCTGATCCAAGTAAGCCAAAAGCCCAGAAATCTAAAACCATTTTTAAGAATAAGTAAAGAAACTGGTTTAAAGAAGTGAAGAAAAACATGTTTGAAATCAAGGTTTTTAAATAACTAAGCCGAATATGCATTTTTAAAAACAGTACAGTCTTTTCTAAAAATTTCGGCAGAGTTTCTTTTGTAAAACTGGCCCCGAATGGGGTATAACAAGGATAACAATATATGCAATGATAAAGGCATCCCCAAGCGGGAGCTAGCTCTTCGTCAATCGACGGTCACCACCACACATGCAACAATAATATACAACGCCAAGTGGCGAGGATCAAATCCAAAAGAAAGCTCAAAAGCAACAAGAAAACCGCAACACTACTAAGCGCGACTCTATGGTCGAATAATACATCACTAGTCTAGGTCTGAAACAATATACGAGTTTTGGTTGATGGATATTCTAGATACAATGAATAATATAAATACAACGGCGGTTCTGATACAAAAGAACCCACCTATCCAAGCAAATCACCCAAAAGGAAGCAGTGTGCCAGAAATGCCGCTATAGAACTGTACGGCAAACCTGCAAGAACTGGGGCACAACGGGGGTGAGTTGCCAACTCGTGAATAGAAAGATATCTACAAGCAGAGATCGAATGCATGACCCAACCTAGGTCAATACGATCAGATATAAAGAAACCTCAATATGAATAAAGCTGAAGCATGCTAAACTGGCAATGTAATCTCTATACGTGAATGTAGTGCCAAGTGCTCGTGCTAGTGCCTCAGGTAATAGTATGTCATGAATATGAGGTATGAATGCATGAAAGCAGAATACATGTAAATGAAGAAACTGTTTTCATAATTTAGTGAGATTTCCCTTGTATTTTTAGTTGAGGTATCATAATGAAATCAGCATAAAACAGTGCCTAGCATCGGCACAAAACGTAATCCCAATATCTCGATATCTCTGTATCACAGTCTCTGTACCTCGAAATCTCGAAATCCCAATGTCTCAATCATAATATCTAGGGCGCCGTCAGTCCAGACCGGCCCCTACCATCCATCTCAAGACCACGACGGTATCCTCCGGATATCCGACGCGTCGGGTAAAATCACCGGTAGGTAGTGCTCCCCTGCCAGGCTCACATCGTCATCACCACGCGCTTCTTGCCCCGGGGCACCTTACCGGGTCCACCATGTACCCGAAACGGTTCATCCGTCTCCTCGAATCGGGTTTCCAAATCCATCAGCAAACTCATGGTGGACGACTCATACATCATGGGAAAACCGCAATTTTTATTTTAAAGAGAGAAAAGAAGTTTATATAAGTTTTGCGGTTTTCCCCCAAATCCAGAAAATCTCATGGAAATCCGAATCCAATCCTCAATAGCATGTAAACAGTGCATACAGGCATAAAAATCCATGAATAATAACATGCATGATGTAACAACTAATAATTACAATGTCTAATCTAGCATATACGGCAAGTACACTAATATCATGTCTAAATTATTAGCTAACAACCTATGTCGATGCAATAATATTTTCTAAGGTGTACGTGACATGGCAATTACCGATGAAGATGTGTGTGAGCCGGCAAGTAAGTGTACGTGGTACATACGCATCATCGGTAATGGTGCTGGTGTCCTAACAGCATAACATCAATAAAGGAGTATGAAACATAATATAAGCATGCGATGCGATGCGAACCACAATAATGAGCGGAAGCTGAATACTAGACGCAACTATAACTAATCTGCATTAATCTAAAATAACCTCTACAATTGGTGCCTTTTGAAATAACACGAATCATGGGGTTTTGAAAATAGGGGCTACGGTGTTTTTATGAAAAGATACGTCTTTTGAAATATCCGTAAGATCCCTTGGGCTGTCTTTTAAAATACCCACGATTCGTTAGTTTTTGAAATAGGTAGGAGTCTAATCTAATCTAACAACCATCTTAAACTATACGGCTGAACTAACAAGTAGAGCTACGGGTGAGGAAACCGCCTAACATCTGAGTCGATACATATACATACATGTATATATATTAGTCGGTGATCCCGCCTCAATAATATCATATCCGATACCCTATCTATAATCAGACATCCCAAGTCAAGAGTGCGGATCAATCATCAAAATATAGCTTGTACGTAAATCCGTCGTACGGCATCCCAAATCTGGGTACGGGTCAATATCACATTCATCATACTATTTATCTGGTATCCTCTTTATCAAATGTCATGATCGGGGTACTGATCTACGTCTAGTACAATATTGATACCCTCTATGTATGCATGCAGGTGTAAGAATCACTACGTCAAAAGACCCGCTAAAACATCGTGTCGTATCTCAATACGAACCAAATCACATCACCGATCTCCTGGCCTCAAGCCCAATCTCATCGACTCATCTCAAATCCCAAATACTATCCTCAAATCCAGTATATAAACACATAGTCCCATACCCATGTGTAGATATACGCACCATCATATGCACTCTAATAAATGAAAGAATGAATGCAAGTATGTGTGTAAATGTATGTGTGAGTGCAACCACTACTCTAGGGTTCGCACTAAACTAAACCAATATATTCTTATCATCAAAATATCATTATTACCATCAATAACCCTAAACAACACATAATAAATATTCGTGTGTATACGTATTCGTATACATCACCACGGACTGCGGGGGTGCTATACGCCATCCACCCGACTTCTCCCCACAGATATAAATCTACTCACATTGCTTCTCGTGTGCCAAAGCCGATGTCGCTATCTTCACCTCCTTTGCCTCAACATCACGCGGGGTACCTACAAGTATATCACAATGCTAAAGCACATGAAAATCACATCGGAAACCAAAATAGCACACGCTACCCGCATAGGTAAAAACCTATCGACTCGCATGTAAACACAATCAAAATCCACTTGTCGTTGACGTCCAAACGCCACCCGACAGGAATGAATCACCAAATACCAAAATCCATGCTAAAACAAGTCCCAAATTATACACCAACATAGGAAAATCAACCCAGATTTCACCCTAGATGGAATCAGTCAAAACTAGACATACTCAGGGTCAAAACTAGAGGAAATGGGGGCATGCACAGAAAACGAAGCAATTCCTTAAAATACCTTATTTTAGAATTTTCCATAATTTTTCCCCATTTATCTGTATTTAATTATACCAGAATATTAAAATATTCATTAAAATAATATTAAATTATAAAATTTCCCAAAAATCATATTTTATTATTTTGAAGACGTTACAATCTACCCCCCTTAAAGAAATTCGGTCCCCGAATTTAAATTTAAACCCCCAAATACTAAAATATTTCAATACAAATTCCAAGTCATCGGGGCTCCGAAATCATCTATACATAAAACATCATAGCGCAATGCATGCGCATGAGTACTGAGCAGATAACTCAAAAGCAACACCCCATCAAGCATCCGCAATCATCGGAGTCATGGTAACGACACAATGTCAAATCCAATACAAAATCAATATAATATGGACCAAGACTATACATGTAGACATCCAATCTATACATGTAAATGGCTGATGCAAATGTATGCCAAATCTTTTTAAGTCGCTGTGCGATGCGCGTAACACTGCACAGTGGCGGACGTTTCTCATAAGAAAATAACTATATATGTGTATATATATCCTTTGTTTAATAGGTACGTTCCGCCGTTTTGAAAACAGTTTAGAAGGGTTTCCTTGTTTTTAAAACGTTTCGTGTTATATCGGACACGTAGGTATATACTGAGACTATAGCTCGCTTTTCGGAAATCCCTTCGATAACTATCGATGCATGCAAAATATATCCAGGTACTGCCCACTGACTAGTCCTGCTCAGTATGAAAGCAAATATCCAACATCATAAAAATGTACTGCTCCAAAAGGAATAAATCCCAAAAATCACATAACACCACCCTGTGCGTCTGGTGCGCACGGAAATCAAAATCCATATATGTGCTAAACATGTGCACAAAACAACATCTAGGTGCAACGGGTGTGCACGAAGCATCTGTCATAGGCAACGTGTGCCTGGCAGCCAAAACAGGTGCATCTGACATGCACGAAGAATCTCGATTTAGTGCATCTGGTGTGCCCCAAAATCGTATCTCAAAACATGCGCCCAACATGCGCGAAAATCCAAATCGGTGCATCCATCATGCACGAATGAAAATCTAGACCCTGCGCACTCAATATGCACGGAATCACAAAATCCAATAGCAACGTCGAATATGCGTAAGTCCAGTCAAAAGCACTGAGTGCAAGAATCCACATCAATATCACAATCAAAATCGAAATACCGAAAGGCATCAAATCGAAGTCAGGTGCAATCGTAATGCACAAAATATAAATCCGGTGCAACAAAGGCACGAAATATAAATCTGATGCGATAAACGCAAGAAACATAAAACTGGTGCGACAAATGCACGAAGTATAGAACTGGTGCATCCCATGCACAAATACCAAGCAATAACTC
The DNA here is from genome assembly GCA_030015575.1 of Agapanthus africanus. Taxonomy (NCBI): domain Eukaryota; kingdom Viridiplantae; phylum Streptophyta; class Magnoliopsida; order Asparagales; family Amaryllidaceae; genus Agapanthus; species Agapanthus africanus. Next base: position 350,067,677 of record JASDDO010000004.1, read on the forward strand.
AAATACGTAAGCAGCAACACCAAGTGTATCCAGATATGAAGAAAATCATAAACGTGTGCAGCTGCGGGCACAAAACACATATCGATACACTACAAGCACATATAAGCTATACCGAGTGCAAAATCAAAACACTAAAATTACATGAAACTCTGCTGGAAGCGTAAATCAAATCACCAGTATAAAATAGGCATGAAATCGCAATCAACAGCTCAAGAGTAATAACTATGTACAAGGTATAAATACCCAGTAGGTGCAACCATGGTGCACAAAATCAAATATCATGAAACTCAGTCATCAAGACTAAATCATGTGAATAGATCGCCCAAAATACCGAAATCCAAAGCAACGGATACGTGATAATCAAATCACAAAATCACAAATCATAATTACCGTCGTCGGTATACCATCCTTCAGGGTCGAGAAGGTACCGGAACATCCGATGCTAGCTGCGCAAGATATCTACTTGCCTCTTGCTCGCGGCTGGCGTCCTCTGCCTCTGGTTCCTGATCTTTCCTGTAGATTACCAATCTCGCAATCCATCGGCTCATCGGCCCGGTCAGGAGTACTGACAGGAACGATTCCGTTCTGGCACTTTCCTGGTCACCTTTCGGTCAATCCTCACGACCGCTCGTAAGGCAGCGTATCACTGGCGTCGGCCTCTGGCTCTCTGAAAGCACGTCACACATCTGATCCTGGGTGCAAACATCATTGCAGCAATGTCCTGGAAGGAATCCTGCTCAAGGTCTCTTCCGATCATGCCTATGCCGATCTGTACAGAGGCTGGCTTCCTGCACAACCTCTTCTCGCTCAAAAACACCTGTGTCCTCAGCTCAATATTTTCTCGGAAACTGGTCACATTCCAACGTCTCTGTAAGCATATCAGGTCTCTAGTCTCGACGGGAAGCAATGACAGCTCATCAGTGTCTCACACGAACCTCTTGTTCCAACTGTCTCTATCGTCGTCCACTATGACGTCACGCCAAGCTACTACGCACTGCACTATTCTCGGCCACGGTCAATCTGAAGTCTCTCGCACGGACTCGAAATCGCATATTCTGTAGCTTCATCATTCTGTAGAGGATGTCAGGCCGAACAGGTCCTCGGGAACACGTCCCAACCATCGGAGGAATACTCATCACTCGTCCGTCCCTGATCAATCTGCAACGCATCTGGGTAAGTTCCTTTATCCGAACATGGTCAACTACCTCGTCGACAATGCCGAACTCTGTCCTGCTGGGTGTGCGCAATACGACCACTCCTGGTCTAGGTCTTCTCGTAACGTACTCCAGAAAGGTCCTGTCGAGGTTCCTTTCTCAAATCTCAATCCTGCCGAAATGCCCGGAAGTCATCATCCAATGCTGAAGCTAAAGCTTATTCCGGAACGGCTGCATACCTATCGCGCTTCTCTCTGGAAGATACATCCATATACCACGCCTCGGGGTGCATATCACATCTCTAATGTCAGCGGAGTGGGACGTCATCTCGTCAAAATCTCATACGAACTCCTTACTCCACCTTGCTCAATGTCGACTGATTCGGACTTAACTCATCGTGGCTACACGAACTGCGCTCCGACGGCTACGCTCGCATCTGGAGTCTCCCAAGCAGTGTCCCATCACGATATCCGAAAGATGTCGAACCATCCGATCGACTCGTCAGATCCTCATAATCCCCCAAGAGATCACATCATGGGTACAGTTTAATAGTATCGAGTACATGCCACAGCGTCGGTGGTCCAGCCGTAGAAGGGCAAACCCAAGCCTCACTAATGGCGCCGAGGAACCGCCGCAAACCCGAAGGTTCAAAGGCTTTCACACGGTCATTAAGTCGAGTTAGGGTTTCATTCTTCTAGAGAGTCCATAGAATCACCTGCATGTCTTTCCGTATATTTTAAACTTGGAAAATGGGCTCCTGACATTCGATCGTCTCTATCGACTCTCAACGAACCTGCGTGAAGTCGTCTCTAGCTGGAAACAATCTATCTGATGACCTCGCATCGGTAAACAAACGAACCACCTGTCCTAGTCATTCATCCTCAGGTGACTAGCGACTCGCTATCATCTCTCTAAGTATATGTTCACGCTGCAGTAGCTCCAACCATCTGGGCGACATCTCGTCATTTGCAGCAGCAACTGGCTTATTCTCCTGTACGCCGAACAGCGCCTCAATACTCCAGGAAAGGCAATACATAGGCGGTCATCTCTGAGTCGGTCTGCTCTAGATCTGAGTAAGACTCTCCACACTGGAAATCTTCAACTCATCAGGGCCCGCTCCGGCGCAAAATCGGACGAATCACCTTCGTCTCTCAAATCGGGTAGACTAGCTGTCATCTGTCTCATATCTGCCTGAAAGCTACGGCAATCTCAGCTCGTAAGCTTCGGAAGCGACATCCTGTCAATCTCAGCAACAGCTGGTCCATCTGTCTGCACGGTAGGCGACATCACAATCTCTAAGGTATGCTGTACATCAACAGTCCTCTCTCAACTGGCAGCTCTAACAATGGCCCGATCATCCGGTGCAAGACCAAGCACTCGCCTCCACTAGAGGTCACAATCACCAACACTAACTCGAGACGTTCCCATGTCACCAGAAAACACAATGGTCGGCCCTCGTACCAAACGAGCTCACACCGGCCGTAACCCTAGCAGCAGCCCAAACTGCCCTCAAACATGGTGACAGGAACCTCAATCGAGTATCAAGGAGAGCACATCAATGGCAAGAAAGGAAACAACAGATCCAAAGTGGATACATGATCATGGGAAGGAACAGCATCAATAAAGGTATGATCATGAAACTAATAGAATCGGGGATCTCAAATGGATGTATAATCCTGGATATAAAGAGGATCACTGATCTCGAAAATATGTACATCCTAAGGTTCCTTAAGCGGAGTGGCGTGTCGTAAGTATGCCGCGGAACATACCAACGGTACGTCACTCTACTTTAGTTACCTATTCCATCAACCAAGGGTCATCCTACACGACGAAAGTTCGGGTCTAATACCCCCTCGACCAAGTCTAAGTTCCGTAAGGTCAAGCCTAAGTTCCGTATATATATAAACGCCCTAGGCTCCACATAGTCAAACTTAGACTCGAACCAAGGTCAACCTAGCGCTCTGATACCAACTTTGTCACGACCCGAAAGAGCACGTGACTGGCCCTTGAACCATATGAAGTCTATAGGACTCCATCTGATCCAAGTAAGCCAAAAGCCCAGAAATCTAAAACCATTTTTAAGAATAAGTAAAGAAACTGGTTTAAAGAAGTGAAGAAAAACATGTTTGAAATCAAGGTTTTTAAATAACTAAGCCGAATATGCATTTTTAAAAACAGTACAGTCTTTTCTAAAAATTTCGGCAGAGTTTCTTTTGTAAAACTGGCCCCGAATGGGGTATAACAAGGATAACAATATATGCAATGATAAAGGCATCCCCAAGCGGGAGCTAGCTCTTCGTCAATCGACGGTCACCACCACACATGCAACAATAATATACAACGCCAAGTGGCGAGGATCAAATCCAAAAGAAAGCTCAAAAGCAACAAGAAAACCGCAACACTACTAAGCGCGACTCTATGGTCGAATAATACATCACTAGTCTAGGTCTGAAACAATATACGAGTTTTGGTTGATGGATATTCTAGATACAATGAATAATATAAATACAACGGCGGTTCTGATACAAAAGAACCCACCTATCCAAGCAAATCACCCAAAAGGAAGCAGTGTGCCAGAAATGCCGCTATAGAACTGTACGGCAAACCTGCAAGAACTGGGGCACAACGGGGGTGAGTTGCCAACTCGTGAATAGAAAGATATCTACAAGCAGAGATCGAATGCATGACCCAACCTAGGTCAATACGATCAGATATAAAGAAACCTCAATATGAATAAAGCTGAAGCATGCTAAACTGGCAATGTAATCTCTATACGTGAATGTAGTGCCAAGTGCTCGTGCTAGTGCCTCAGGTAATAGTATGTCATGAATATGAGGTATGAATGCATGAAAGCAGAATACATGTAAATGAAGAAACTGTTTTCATAATTTAGTGAGATTTCCCTTGTATTTTTAGTTGAGGTATCATAATGAAATCAGCATAAAACAGTGCCTAGCATCGGCACAAAACGTAATCCCAATATCTCGATATCTCTGTATCACAGTCTCTGTACCTCGAAATCTCGAAATCCCAATGTCTCAATCATAATATCTAGGGCGCCGTCAGTCCAGACCGGCCCCTACCATCCATCTCAAGACCACGACGGTATCCTCCGGATATCCGACGCGTCGGGTAAAATCACCGGTAGGTAGTGCTCCCCTGCCAGGCTCACATCGTCATCACCACGCGCTTCTTGCCCCGGGGCACCTTACCGGGTCCACCATGTACCCGAAACGGTTCATCCGTCTCCTCGAATCGGGTTTCCAAATCCATCAGCAAACTCATGGTGGACGACTCATACATCATGGGAAAACCGCAATTTTTATTTTAAAGAGAGAAAAGAAGTTTATATAAGTTTTGCGGTTTTCCCCCAAATCCAGAAAATCTCATGGAAATCCGAATCCAATCCTCAATAGCATGTAAACAGTGCATACAGGCATAAAAATCCATGAATAATAACATGCATGATGTAACAACTAATAATTACAATGTCTAATCTAGCATATACGGCAAGTACACTAATATCATGTCTAAATTATTAGCTAACAACCTATGTCGATGCAATAATATTTTCTAAGGTGTACGTGACATGGCAATTACCGATGAAGATGTGTGTGAGCCGGCAAGTAAGTGTACGTGGTACATACGCATCATCGGTAATGGTGCTGGTGTCCTAACAGCATAACATCAATAAAGGAGTATGAAACATAATATAAGCATGCGATGCGATGCGAACCACAATAATGAGCGGAAGCTGAATACTAGACGCAACTATAACTAATCTGCATTAATCTAAAATAACCTCTACAATTGGTGCCTTTTGAAATAACACGAATCATGGGGTTTTGAAAATAGGGGCTACGGTGTTTTTATGAAAAGATACGTCTTTTGAAATATCCGTAAGATCCCTTGGGCTGTCTTTTAAAATACCCACGATTCGTTAGTTTTTGAAATAGGTAGGAGTCTAATCTAATCTAACAACCATCTTAAACTATACGGCTGAACTAACAAGTAGAGCTACGGGTGAGGAAACCGCCTAACATCTGAGTCGATACATATACATACATGTATATATATTAGTCGGTGATCCCGCCTCAATAATATCATATCCGATACCCTATCTATAATCAGACATCCCAAGTCAAGAGTGCGGATCAATCATCAAAATATAGCTTGTACGTAAATCCGTCGTACGGCATCCCAAATCTGGGTACGGGTCAATATCACATTCATCATACTATTTATCTGGTATCCTCTTTATCAAATGTCATGATCGGGGTACTGATCTACGTCTAGTACAATATTGATACCCTCTATGTATGCATGCAGGTGTAAGAATCACTACGTCAAAAGACCCGCTAAAACATCGTGTCGTATCTCAATACGAACCAAATCACATCACCGATCTCCTGGCCTCAAGCCCAATCTCATCGACTCATCTCAAATCCCAAATACTATCCTCAAATCCAGTATATAAACACATAGTCCCATACCCATGTGTAGATATACGCACCATCATATGCACTCTAATAAATGAAAGAATGAATGCAAGTATGTGTGTAAATGTATGTGTGAGTGCAACCACTACTCTAGGGTTCGCACTAAACTAAACCAATATATTCTTATCATCAAAATATCATTATTACCATCAATAACCCTAAACAACACATAATAAATATTCGTGTGTATACGTATTCGTATACATCACCACGGACTGCGGGGGTGCTATACGCCATCCACCCGACTTCTCCCCACAGATATAAATCTACTCACATTGCTTCTCGTGTGCCAAAGCCGATGTCGCTATCTTCACCTCCTTTGCCTCAACATCACGCGGGGTACCTACAAGTATATCACAATGCTAAAGCACATGAAAATCACATCGGAAACCAAAATAGCACACGCTACCCGCATAGGTAAAAACCTATCGACTCGCATGTAAACACAATCAAAATCCACTTGTCGTTGACGTCCAAACGCCACCCGACAGGAATGAATCACCAAATACCAAAATCCATGCTAAAACAAGTCCCAAATTATACACCAACATAGGAAAATCAACCCAGATTTCACCCTAGATGGAATCAGTCAAAACTAGACATACTCAGGGTCAAAACTAGAGGAAATGGGGGCATGCACAGAAAACGAAGCAATTCCTTAAAATACCTTATTTTAGAATTTTCCATAATTTTTCCCCATTTATCTGTATTTAATTATACCAGAATATTAAAATATTCATTAAAATAATATTAAATTATAAAATTTCCCAAAAATCATATTTTATTATTTTGAAGACGTTACAGCGGTGGTGCCGGTTTGCTAAGTCCGCAAAATTAAAGTTTATCACCGTTTCCGCGTTTAGCCGACAGATTGACGGCCGGGGCGCCGCCGTGCACTTACATAAAGCAACCAAAGTCCATACTTTGTTGGTGTATAAGGATTCCATCTCAGATCGATAAGCATCCAGTCATTCTTACAGAGTCTCACTCCTGATGGCCAGCTCAAAACTAGTTGGGTCATCATCTCATGATGCAATCCTCGCTCCCACTGTCATAGAGAAACCGAAGTATCTCTCAGGTTGGTGAGGAACCCTACTAGATCGGCGGAGAGGCTGAGGTTCGTTGGTTACTATTGAATCCTTTGGTTCTATCAAATCATCTGCTGTAGTTTGTATAGATGGAACTCCTTTCAGTTCTACCCCATTACCACTAATTTCTTCACAAGAAATTCCCTTTCACAAAGGTGGCATGTTGAGAAACAAAACATTTTTGTTCCTCGATTAGGTAGAAGATATTCCCTTGCGTATGCTTGGGATATCCAACAAACTTCCACAGATCTGACTTTGCCTCGAGCTTTTCCGGATTTTTCTTTTTAGACATAGGCCGGACAACCCCAAATCTTAACAAACTTAAGATATGGGCTCTTCCCTTTCCATATCACATATGAAGTGGTAGGCAACTGATTTGATTGGAACCCTATTCAATAGGTATGCAGCTTCTCAAGTGCATAACTCCCAAAAGGAAATAGGAAACTCAGTAGTACTCATCATAGAGCGCACCATATCAAATAGGGTGTGATTGCTCCACCCCGATACACCGACGTGCTGTGGTGTATACGGAGGAGTAATGCTGAGAGAGAATATCATTCTCCTTTAGAATAGTCCAGAAATTCCGTGCTCAAGTATTCTCCTCCTTGATCTCATCAAAAGACATAATACTTATACCCGTTTTTGGTTCTCTACTTCTAACTTATATTCCGTGAATATCTCAAAAGCTTCGGACTTATGTTTCAACAGGAACATATGTTTGAATCTTGAGAGATCATCAGAGAATGTAATGAAGTATAAAGAACCGGTCTTGGCATGTGTAGACAGGGGACCTTCATACATCAGTATGTATCAATCCCAAGAGTTCACTAACTCTTTCTCTGTTTCCAATAAACGGAGCTGTGGTCATCTTATCTCTGTGACATGACCGACAAGTTTCACAAGATGTAAATTCAAACTAATTTAAATATGCATCTTTATGTAACTTCAGCTAGTCGGGTCGCATTGATATGACCTAGTCTACAATGCCTCAAGAAGGATTTGTTCATTTCTGAACTCTTCCTCTTGTGTGTGTTCTGTATACTAAGAACTGTGGTTTGATTTAGAACGTCAATACTTTTAGATAACGTGCCTGAACCGATCAACCCTTGATATAGGAAATGTTCAAAACATTATCCAACAATACAAAATTATATCATTTCTTTACTAATAAAGAGGCTGGTATGATGTTGTATATCAGGTTCAGTATCTAATAACATTCGTTCAGAATCAATGTATTCTGGTAATACAGGATGATAGTGACCAACAGACTTGGCTGCAACACTTGCACCGTTTCTATCTCATGAAACTTATCACCCGTTCTCAGTTCTCTACCTATCTATAGCCCATGTAACAGATTACATATGCGGGATCCTGATCCGGTATCTCATACCCAGGACGTAAAGGATACTGAGAAACAGTTCTATGTAATGAACACACCCGAAGATGATGCATCAACATGCACTTTCTTCGTTTGGGCGGCACGAGAAATCTAGTATTCCCCAATTTCCTGCTCTGTCTTATAACAATTATAAGTTGGAGCGGGACCAACGTTCCCCAGCTCAGTATAACAAGCTGGTTCGGTCAATACATCCGTATTATTATCTTGATTAAGGCGTGACATGGTCGCTAACTGGAGAGAGAGAGAAGAAAACACTCAGCGTATGCTCTTGCAAGATTAGATTGGTTATCTAATATATCTAATCAGGATGTCTCCCACTGTTTTAGTCAAATCTTCCTTCAAACCCTAAAAGGAAAGACTAGCCCGGATTAATTACACTCTACAAGTTCGCCAATCTTTCAGCCAGGCCAGTGTCGGTACTTTGAGGGAGGTTCCCCGTGCTTTCGCACGGACCTAATTAAAGTAAACCTCGTTTTCCCAGGGGCGTAACCCCGTTAACACCTTTCTAGACACCTACTTGATCGGCTAATTGTAATGTGTAAAACTCTCCCAGGAGTAACTCTTACTCGCAGCGGGTATCGGGATCCAACTATCTCATAGAAGGTATGCAATCTCATTGCAAATTTCAACACTTGAAATTCCCAATAATATTTTAGCCCTAGCAGCTATATGACCTTAACATAGTCAACAAATCATAAGTGCTAGTCAAGTTCAACCCGTCATTTCCCGATTGAATTAAACCCACCCGCACGACTCTTAACATAGTCAACAAAGTCGCACGACTACCCTAATCCAATCGCATCATATGCTTATACAGATTAGCACTAATCAGCTACCGCACACTATGTCTTAACATAGTCAACAAACGTAGCACGAATACTAACTAGTACTTATCTGAAATGACGGAGGGCTACGACAGGTTTTTAAGAAAAGCCTTTGCGTAATGAACTTGATATCGTTGTAGAATCGAGTGATTTTAAATGGAATGTTTTTGAGGCCTTTTCTAGTTTTGCTAAAGAGGTCACTCCCGGTGAAGGGATTGTTGGCTCTTTCCTCATCGAATAAGGTGCTGGGTATATCATATATACCACTATGCAAAGCAAAAACTATAGAAACAATCAAAAGACAAACCGAGTGTGTAGCATATGCTAGTTTCGCTAAAGAGGTCGCTCCCGGTGAAGGGATCTCGGTTCTTTCCTTATCGAATAAGGTGCTGGATGTTCTACAAGGAACACCGCTATGCAAAGCAAAACTAGAGCTACTAGTTTTTAAACAACTTTCTACAACATCTTAGGTTTCTTTTTAGTTTCATGAATCTCATTAATGAAGTCCCATTTTGTTTGTGCTTCACAAGCATCACTTTTGAAACGAAATCTGCAATATAACATATATCTCATATATATAATATAAACATTCGTCTCAGGCAGTAATATGATCTCATCACAGAACATTGCAGCAGAAGAACATATGTGAAATATTGGATATACTAGGACGTCCGTATTTTAGTACGAGCCTGCATAAAACACGGATTCCACGGTCGCAATGAATAGCCAAACCCACATCCCTAGACCCCTACGAGAGCGGCAAGCAACACTGCCAATTCTAGGGTTAGGAGACCCGGTCTCGACTCCTCGATATGGTCTCCCACTGGACCCTAGGACCCAGTTACTTGTGCTCCCTGCCTTGGGTCTACCTAATGCGGAAAAGTAAATAATATACAATGGTGACATCATCCTCAGCCCGGAAGTGCCCCAATAAAAGAATATTACATACAAATGAATTTTACATGAATGAAAAAGAAAAACTCTCATCTCACATAAAACCCCCAGCTATTCAGAATGCGACGATCCAATATAACATATCACAGCAACACATAATATCTCATATCATCAACGTAAGCAAGTATGCGTATCCCGATTGCCGTTGATGTATAGCAACGAAGCCGGCGATACACCACATACTACGCTTATGGTCACATAAAAGAAAGTGTAAAACTACAACAGTTGGAATCCACAACCTCCTTAGACATCGCATGCCTAACCAAATGAATTCCTTAGACATCTCATGCCTAATAATTATAAACCCCGCATTTTAGTCTCATTATCGAAAACTCTTTTCAATGTAAAGTCGGGCAATTCAACAAGATTCCCGACATCCTGATCGAATGCTCGTCGCAAACTTTAGTAGACGGCCGCACCCCCGGATGCCGTCGACGAAGTGCACTAAGGCGGAACACCGCTGCCGCGATCATCCAAACGGATGCTTTTGGCGACGGGGTTCTCCTACATTCACTTGGTCGGGGCTATGGGGCGTGGTTGTCTATTAAGTTTACCCGGCGAGTATCCGCGTACGCTACGTGATTGCGACGGACTTTTGATCGCATCAAAATTCCGTGGCAACCGATCATTTGAGACTAAACTGCTAGATTTATAACATTCAAATTAGTTATCTCATAACTACATGTGGATTCCAAATATTGTATCACATTCCAGATAAATAGACAATGTTAAACTTTCCGATCGAATAATCAAACATCCAAGTTTTCCCAAAAAGTTCTCAACACTTGAAATTAGTTTAAAAATATCCATCACATGCCACAGTACCAATGGTCCAGCCGTAGGAGGGTCAAGCCAACGCCTCACATGTAGCACGCCGTACTGCCACAAACCCTAAGGTTCATAGGAAGTTCAAGACGATCACATAATTGTAACACCTTAGAATGTGTTTAGTGGCTATTTATATTTAAATAAAGGGTTTTTAATAAAAAGTTTACCAAATTGAGTTTCAAATATTTTTCCTAATTTAATAAATATTTTTCTAGAATTTTCCTAGGCTTGCACACACATGTGCATGTAAACTAGGGTTTTAAAATGAGGTAATACCATGATTAGCAACCATGGTGGGTTTAATCTTGGGGATTAAGTCTTTTGGGCTTTAATTAAGTTCAATTAGTTATTTGAGGGTTGCTTTAATTTGAATTTCCCATTTAGTGTTGACTTGGTGAGAATGAGAGAGAGAGAGAGAGAGAGAGAGAGAGAGAGAGAATGCATCATGGCAAAAGCCATGCCTGCATTTAATGAAGAGAGAGAGTGGAGGGGTTGACATTTGGGGTTATGATTACCTCTCATTCTTGTAATCTTTTCTATCAACCTCACTCTCACACTCACACACACACACTTACCTCCACAACAGCAGCAGCAGCAGCAAAAACAACAGCAGTAGCAGCAGCAAACACAACAACAGCAGCAGCAACAACTTCAGCCTCAGCAACAGCAGCTACAGGCAGCAGCAACAGCTCCACGCAGCAGCAACATCACCCCAGCAGCTCCATTCCCTCTTCTTCTTCTCCTTCTACTGGCTTGTGAGATTTCTTGAGGGTATAACCTCTAAACTTATTCCTACTTTCGCTTAATTGAGTAGATTAGCTTCGATTAGCGATAGTTTTGTGTATTTAGTGCTTTTTGTGGTGATTGGTGGGAACCTTGACCAAGTGTTGCATGATTTGGTTTTAGTAAGTTGATGGAGTGTTGTTAGGACCATTTTAACCCAGCTTAACCCCCAATTACACTAAAATACCACCAGATCCCTATTTGATGAAAATTCATCGTTTTTAAGTAAATTTTGAGCTTCTGTAATCTGCTATCGACCCGGTGAGTTCAGATTGATTTTGAGAAGACTGCAGCATATTTGTTAGGTGCTGATCCCCCAGGTAGAACCCGCCCCCCCAATTCCGTACTGTGGCCGCCAGAAAATTCGATCTGGCCGCAAATTGCGGCCAGATGGGGAGGGTTTTGGTTGGGGTTTGGTCTTATAGGTGTCTGCTGAGACCCTTAGACTCCTAGCATGTGTATTTTTGGGTTATTCTTGCTGTAGGAAAATTTGGAACTATTTACCTATTTCTCGTATTTTAAACCTTCGCGACACGCGTGATACGCATGTGGTTTGGGATTTCTGCGTATCGCGACTCGTCAGGGTAGTTTCAGGCGCGTAATCACACGTTTTTACGTATCGCGCACACGCGCGCTTGATTTGCGACACGGGTTTCTAGTTTGACCTTAATATCACGTTTTTGTGGATTTGAGCTTATGTGTGATATATTGTGTGATTCTAGGTTCGCAGGAGAGTGAGACGGACGCTGCGAAGAAAGGGAAGCAAGTCGTCGGCTACACTTAGCGCGAGACTTCGGTGAGTAGATTTAACATCTACGGGGATATCGCCCACATGGCGTTATGCGTCAGGGCTGATAGGACCTTATAGTTATACATTGCATTTTTTCCTACATTGACTGTCATGTATACCACTGTTGCATACTGCATGCCCTGCTATATGTATGTAAACTTAGAATTGATAGAACACCGCACTATTACTAACGGTTCATGTTGCACGAGCACTAATCTGCATGTTACACACACACCGTTAGTAATTGCCATGACACACTCACTGTAGAATTGCCATGATTACATTGCTGTAGTTCATTTCATATATGATTCGTTATGATCTTCATAGAAATTGGGAGCCGCAAGATGTCTTTAAAAACTGAAACTATTTTAAAAAGCGGTTCTCCCTTGTACGTACATTGTGACTTGATACGCATAGCATATCGCATTTGATTTACTCATTGGTGTTGGATTTCCATGTGATTTCTGGTTTTGAGGACCGTGGAATTTATTAAAGAAAAGATGCACCATTTGAAAACCCGGTTCCTCGTGATATGATATTTTGGTGCGTCTACCACGCGTTTTCTCGGTGCTGAGACGTATGCTTGAAACCCGATTCGAGGAGTTGGATGATCTGTTTGCGGGTTCGTGGTGGACCCGGTATGGTTCCCCGGGGCGAGAAATGTTTTTCGTGGAGTAGACGATGAGCTTGGCAGGGTGGCGAGTACCTACCAGTGATTGGTTGGACCTGGCGGTTGTCCGGAGGATACTAACCAGAGTCGAGAGATGGATGCGGGATGATCCGTACTGCCGGGACCGAGGGCCGATACCGCAGACGGAGCCCGTGGGCTGATCCGGACTGACGGAGCCCGATATATGAGGATTTGCGTGTCGATGCTGGACACGAGTGTTTTATGATATTTTGAGTGCCGATGTTGGGCACTCGTGATTTTCAGAGATTTACAGGATTTGAGGGCCGAGCAGAGTGCCGGCACATGAGTTTATTTGGGATTTGGATGCAGTTTGGGGCACCGATTATTTTTCCATGTTGATATTTCCATGTAGATGTTGTTTATCCCATGCTCAGCATTGATTATCATGTATCTCATCCTGTAGTTATTTTACCTGACCGAGCATTTGCATGATTATTGCACATACTGCTTATCACGCATTGATATCATTTGCTGGCATTTGATAGAGTAGCGCAATACGTGCATGCTCGTGATTACCTTTATATGTTATCTCTATTCACGAGTTGGTAACTCACCCCCGTTGTGCCACAGTATTTGCAGGTTGCCCTTCTGAGTAGTCGCGGCAGGCTGCCTTTTGCATATTTTGGCTACAGATACCACTACAGTTGGTGTGAGAGCTGTTTTGCATTTTAGGTGGGTTGTGGTATCTGATTACTTTTATTGTACTCCTTTTGTATCTAGTATTCTCCATCTACCATTTATGTACTGGACTTAGATACTGTGCGAGGACGATGATGTATATTTTGTATTCTGGTGTCGAGCTCGTAGGAGCCGACTGTTTTTATATGCAGTTTATATTCCTGTGATGTTTACTTATTGCTTATTCTTCGCTACGGCGTCGTATATTACTCTTGTGATGATGGTTTCCGCCGTTAGGCGTGATTGCTCCCGTTTGGGAATGTTTCATTTCATTATATTTCATCTTTACTTATATCCTGTTTTATACCCGATTTTCGGGGTTACTTTTACAAAGGAAATGCTGCCAAAATTATTTAAATGACAACGTAACTTTAAAAGAACTTATCGAATTATGTAAGGTTTTCTAAATGTTTTAACTAAATGTTTTCAACACTCGCTACTTTTAAATTGTTTTGATTTCTGGGTTCGGCTTGCTTAGTCGCGTTACGCCTGTAGACGTAGCGTGGTTAAGTGCCGGTCACGAGTCGAAATATTCGGGTCGTGACAAAGTTGGTATCAGAGCGTAGGTTTTACCTTTCGGAGTGTAGGATGACCTTGGTATGATGGAGTAGGTAGCTGAAGCAGAGTGGCGTAGCGTGTGTATGTTCCGCGGCATACTCACGACACGGTACTCCGCTAAAGCGACCTTAGGACTTATTGATTTAAATTCCTTTTGAGTATTTACATTCTTGCGATTCGATTTCTGCATCCTTATCGAATCCTATTTACCTTTCAGCCATTATGCCGCCAAAGACTACGAGGGCGCAGAGAGCGGCCGCGAGGGCCGAGATTCGAGTTGACTCGTCCGAGACGAGGACTGATCCGGGCAGTGCACCTATTGTACCCGAGCAGACTGTTCCTCCCGTGACAGATCAGATCGCCACGCTAGGGGCTGGTATGCAGGAGATGCGCCCGACGGTGGGATCCAGCATGCAGGAGATGCGCCAGATGATTGGATCGCTAGTTGAGACGCTTCGAGCACAGCGACCAGAGGTAGCTCCACCCGTTCCAGAGACCGAGATGGTACCTACCGCACAGCCAGTTGCCCTGCAGCCACGGAGGTGATTACAGTATCGCTATCAGAGTTCATGAGGCTGAAGCCTCCGGTCTTCACAGGCACCGATACAGCCGAGGACCCACAGTCTTTCATTGATAGGATGGCCCGGATATGTCGTTCCCTCAGATGCGAGATGGGTTGAGTTCGCGAGCTTTCGCCTGGAAGGACTTGCGCAGAAGTGGTGTGATTCAGTTGAGAAGGGCAGAGCCTCAGGTCTTCCTCCTATGACCTGGAAAGAGTTCGTGGCACTATTTCTTGCCCGCTTTCTTCCACTGAGTGTCAGAGATGCTAGAGCACGCAGGTTCGAGTCCTTACGCCAGACTCCTAAGATGTCAGTGGCAGAGTATGATGTGCTGTTTACAGAGCTAGCAGTTTATGCTCCGTACCTGGTGGTTACCGAGGAGATGCGAGTCAAGAGATTTGTTCGAGGCTTGCTTACGCCACTGTTCCTCGTGATCAGCGCGCAGCATTACGAGACATACGCAGCAGTTGTGGACGCAGCCCTATTAGTTGAGGAGCGCCTTGCTGAGATTTCGGTTGTTCCAGAGCCGAAGAGAGTTCGTACTAGTATATCCGCACGGAGGCAGTCATTCAGACGCCGCGACAGGTATCGTTCTGGTACGAGGAGTAGCAGAGATTCGGGACGAGGCCAGATGTTTAGTTCGTATCCCCAGGAGAGTCAGCAGTCGTCGCGGGGTTGCTTTAGATGCGGCAGTCTACTTCACATCGTTAGAGATTGTCCTAAGATACACCGGAGGGAGGCGGCAGCACCGCATGTTACCTTACCACCTTTACCACCCCAGAGGGCGTTGCCTGTTGTACCTACCGTTGTTCCGCGTCAGACTCATACTCAGAGAGGTCGTGGGCGTGGAGGAGTTGCTCAGAGAGGACGGGATGACCGAGGCAGAGGGCAGTCAGTCACCGGTGGAGGACAGGCGCGAGTCTTTGCTTTGACGCATCGGGACGCGCAGGCGTCCAATGCGGTGGTTTCAGGTATCCTTTCAGTATGTTCTGTTGATGCACACGTGTTGTTCGATCCCGGATCCAAGCACTCGTACGTATCCACACACTTTGTGCCGAGTTTGGGTAGAGAGTCCAGTTTGCTTGATCAGCCGCTTGTTGTGACCACTCCTGTGGGAGAGTCGTTTGTTGCTAGGCACGTGTTCCGATCCTGTATCGTCTGTATTGGCGAGAGAGTGTTGCCTGTCGACTTGATCCTTCTTGAGATGTTGGACTTCGACGTTCTTTTGGGTATGGATTGGTTAGCCACGTGCTATACTTCTGTGGACTGCCGTGAGAAGACAGTTAGATTCTGCTTTCCCGGCGAGTCGGTTTTTGTTGTGTTGGGGGACCGTGGTGCCGCCCCTCACAGTGTGATTTCTTCTTTTCGCGCTGGACAGCTTTTGAGGAAGGGATGTCAGGGATTTCTCGCTTATGTTTGCGATGCTATTGCTACAGAGGTTCCATTGGATCAGGTTCCGGTTGTTAGCGAGTTTCCTGATTTGTTCCCTGACGAGCTTCCTAGGCTACCGCCCAAGCGCGACATTTCTTTCTGTATTGATTTGGTTCCTGGCACGGGGCCTATTTCCATACCGCCTTATCGGATGGCCCCGACGGAACTTCGAGAGTTGAAGGGTCAGTTGCAAGATTTGCTGGATAAGGGACTTGTTCGACCCAGTGTTTCTCCTTGGGGTGCTCCAGTCCTGTTCGTCAAGAAGAAGGACGGCAGTTTGCGTCTGTGTATCGACTACCGCCAGCTGAACAGGGTGACAGTGCGGAACAGATATCCCTTGCCACGTATCGACGATTTGTTCGACCAGCTTCAGGGGGCAGGATACTTTTCGAGGATCGATTTACGATCGGGCTATCATCAGCTGCGGGTTCGACAGGAGGACATTCCTAGGACGGCTTTCCGTACGCGCTACGGCCATTATGAGTTTTTGGTGATGTCGTTCGGACTCACCAATGCGCCAGCAGCATTTATGGACTTGATGAACCGTATCTTCCGACCATATCTGGATCTGTTCATCATAGTATTCATTGACGATATCTTGGTGTATTCCCGGAGTAGTGAGGAGCACGAGCAGCACCTGCGGATTACACTGCAGACTTTGAGGGAGCACCAGCTTTATGCGAAATTCTCCAAGTGTGCTTTCTGGCTGGACAGCGTAGACTTCTTGGGGCATGTGATTTCACGAGACGGTATATGTGTAGACCCGAGGAAGATCGAGGCCGTTCAGCGTTGGCCCAGACCCACATCGGTTACGGAGATTCGCAGCTTTTTGGGGTTGGCCGGTTACTACAGGCGATTTGTGCAGGACTTCTCCAGTATTGCTACACCTTTGACCGGGTTGACCCGGAAGGGAGTTCCTTTCGACTGGACGGAGGAGTGCGAGCACAGTTTTCAGCAGCTACGGACTCGGCTGACTACGGCACCGGTATTATCATTACCTTCAGGATCAGGCGGATTTGTGGTCTATTGTGATGCTTATCGAGTGGGGTTAGGGTGCGTATTGATGCAGCATGACAGGGTGATCGCGTATGCTTTGCGACAATTGAAGAAACATGAACAGAACTACCCCACTCACGATTTGGAGATAGCTGCAGTGGTCTTTGCACTTAAGATCTGGCGACATTACTTATACGGCTAGTCGTGCCAGATATTCACTGATCACAAGAGTTTAAAGTATATATTTCAGCAGCGAGACCTGAACCTTAGACAGCGCCGATGGATGGAGTTAGTGAAGGATTACGACTGCGAGATCTTGTATCACCCGGGCAAGGCGAATGTGGTGGCGGCTGCTTTGAGCAGGAGGCCCGGGGGTAGTCTATCTTGCTTGAGCGCAGTACAGGGGCAGTCGTGGCAGATTGGCAGATATTATGCGACAGCCGGATACAGTTCGAGTTCACGCCGATTGGAGGACAGATCGCGCATGTTCGTGCACGCCCACAGTTACTTGACCGCATACATGAGGCACAGCGCAGTGATGACCGATGTTCGGAGATCATGGCACAGATTGGACGGGGCAGATTTTCCGAGTTCGTGATCGATGATCAGGGGGTACTACGATTTGGGGTTAGACTGTGCGTACCAGATGCTGAGGGACTGCGGCGCGAGATTCTCGAGGAGGCACATCGATCGGTATACAGCGTCCATCCCGGTTCCACCAAGATGTATCATGATATGAGAGATGTTTACTGATGGGACAGAATGAAGAAGGACATCGCAGATTTCGTATCGAGATGCCTGACTTGTCAGCAAGTCAAGGCTGAGCACCAGAGGCCCGCGGGAGAGCTACAGCCGTTACCCATTCCGGAGTGGAAATGGGAGCAGATTTCGATGGATTTCATTATGGGTCTACCCAGGACTAGGCGAGGGTATGACTCCATTTGGGTGATCATAGATCGTTTGACGAAAGCGGCTCACTTCCTGCCAGTGAAGACGACTTTCGGATTTGCTCAGTACGCCCAGATTTACATCGACGAGATAGTACGACTGCACGGAGTTCCGATATGTATCGTGTCCGACAGAGGCACCCAGTTTACTAGTCGACTATGGCAGAGGCTTCAGGAGGCTTTAGGCACTCGCTTGAGTTTCAGCACAGCATTTCATCCGCAGACCGACGGACAGTCAGAGCGGACTATTCAGACTCTCGAGGACATGCTCAGAGCGTGCGTATTAGATTTCGGAGGTAGCTGGGATCATCACTTACCCTTAGTAGAGTTCTCCTACAATAACAGCTACCAGGAGACCATTCAGATGGCACCGTTTGAGGCTCTTTATGGGAGGAGATGCAGATCGCCCGCCTGTTGGACAGAGCTCAGTGAGAGCAGTATCTTAGGGCCACAGATTGTTGAGGAAACGACCGCGAAGATCCAGTTGATTCGTGATAGGATGAGAGCAGCCCAGAGTAGGCAGAGATCTTATGCGGACCGTCGGCGGCGCAGACTTGAGTTTTCTGTTGGTGATCATGTTTTCTTGAGGGTCTCCCCAATGAAAGGTGTGATGAGGTTTGGGAAGAAGGGGAAGCTCAGTCCCAGATATGTGGGCCCCTTCGAGATCCTCGAGCGTGTTGGTGCAGTTGCATACCGGTTAGCCCTTCCGCCCAGTTTTCCAGATGTGCACCCCGTATTTCACGTTTCGATGCTCCGTATATATCTTCATGATCCTTCGCATGCGATTCAGCACCCGACGATCCAGCTTGAGCGCGACCTTTCCTATGCAGAGCAGCCGGTGATGATCTTGGATCGACAAGTGAAGAAATTGAGATCGAAAGACATTCCATCAGTCAAGGTACTTTGGCGTAGCCCGAGCAGCGAGGAGGTCACTTGGGAGACCGAAAGCGAGATGAGGAAGAAGTACCCCCGTCTTTTCGAAGGTACGTGTAGTTAGATTTTGAAATTCGGGGACGAATTTCTTTAAGGGGGAGAGATTGTAACACCTTAGAATGTGTTTAGTGGCTATTTATATTTAAATAAAGGGTTTTTAATAAAAAGTTTACCAAATTAAGTTTCAAATATTTTTCCTAATTTAATAAATATTTTTCTAGAATTTTCCTAGGCTTGCACACACATGTGCATGTAAACTAGGGTTTTAAAATGAGGTAATACCATGATTAGCAACCATAGTGGGTTTAATCTTGGGGATTAAGTCTTTTGGGCTTTAATTAAGTTCAATTAGTTATTTGAGGGTTGCTTTAATTTGAATTTCCCTTTTAGTGTTGACTTGGTGAGAATGAAAGAGAGAGAGAGAGAATGCATCATGGCAAAAGCCATGCTTGCATTTAATGAAGAGAGAGAGTAGAGGGGTTGACATTTGGGGTTATGATTACCTCTCATTCTTGTAATCTTTTCTCTTAACCTCACTCTCACACTCACACACACACACTTACCTCCACAACAGCAGCAGCAGCAGCAAACACAACAGCAGCAGCAGCAGCAAACACAACAACAGCAGCAGCAACAACTTCAGCCTCAGCAACAACAGCTACAGGCAGCAGCAACAGCTCCAGGCAGCAGCAACAGCACCCCAGCAGCTCCATTCCCTCTTCTTCTTCTCCTTCTACTGGCTTGTGAGATTTCTTGAGGGTATAACCTCTAAACTTATTCCTACTTTCGCTTAATTGAGTAGATTAGCTTCGATTAGCGATAGTTTTGTGTATTTAGTGCTTTTTGTGGAGATTGGTGGGAACCTTGACCAAGTGTTGCATGATTTGGTTTTAGTAAGTTGATGGAGTGTTGTTAGGACCATTTTAACCCAGCTTAACCCCCAATTGCACTAAAATACCACCAGTTCCCTATTTGATGAAAATTCATCGTTTTAAAGTAAAGTTTGAGCTTCTGTAATCTGCTATCGACCCGGTGAGTTCAGATTGATTTTGAGAAGACTGCAGCATATTTGTTAGGTGCTGATCCCCCAGGTAGAACCCAACCCCCCAATTCCGTATTGTGGCCGCCAGAAAATTCGATCTGGCCGCAAATTGCGGCCAGATGGGGAGGGTTTTGGTTGGGGTTTGGTCCTATAGGTGTCTGCTGAGACCCTTAGACTCCTAGCATGTGTATTTTTGTGTTATTCTTGCAGTAGGAAAATCTGGAACTATTTACCTATTTCTCGTATTTTAAACCTTCGCGACACGCGTGATACGCATGTGGTTTGGGATTTCTGCGTATCGCGACGCGTCAGGGTAGTTTCAGGCGCGTAATCACACGTTTTTACGTATCGCGCACACGCGCGCTTGATTTGCGACACGGGTTTCTAGTTTGACCTTAATATCACGTTTTTGTGGATTTGAGCTTATGTGTGATATATTGTGTGATTCTAGGTTCGCAGGCGAGTGAGACGGACGCTGCGAAGAAAGGGAAGCAAGTCGTCGGCTACACTTAGCGCGAGACTTCGGTGAGTAGATTTAACATCTACGGGGATATCGCCCGCATGGCGTTATGCGTCAGGGCTCCTTATAGTTATACATTGCATTTTTTCCTACATTGACTGTCATGTATACCACTGTTGCATACTGCATTCCCTGCTATATGTATGTAAACTTAGAATTGATAGAACACCGCACTATTACTAACGGTTCATGTTGCACGAGCACTAATCTGCATGTTACACACACACCGTTAGTAATTGCCATGACACACTCACTGTAGAATTGCCATGATTACATTGCTGTAGTTCATTTCATATATGATTCGTTATGATCTTCATAGAAATTGGGAGCCGCAAGATGTCTTTAAAAACTGAAACTATTTTAAAAAGCGGTTCTCCCTTGTACGTACATTGTGACTTGATACGCATAGCATATCGCATTTGATTTACTCATTGGTGTTGGATTTCCATGTGATTTCTGGTTTTGAGGACCGTGGAATTTATTAAAGAAAAGATGCACCATTTGAAAACCCGGTTCCTCATGATATGATATTTTGGTGCGTCCACCACGCGTTTTCTCGGTGCTGAGACGTGTGCTTGAAACCCGATTCGAGGAGTTGGATGATCCGTTTGCGGGTTCGTGGTGGACCCGGTATGGTTCCCCGGGGCGAGAAATGTTTTTCGTGGAGTAGACGATGAGCCTGGCAGGGTGGCGAGTACCTACCGGTGATTGGTTGGACCTGGCGGTTGTCCGGAGGATACTGACCAGAGTCGAGAGATGGATGCGGGATGATCCGTACTGCCGGGGCCGAGGGCCATTACCGCAGACGGAGCCCGTGGGCTGATCCGGACTGACGGAGCCCGATATATGAGGATTTGCGTGTCGATGCTGGACACGAGTGTTTTATGATATTTTGAGTGCCGATGTTGGGCACTCGTGATTTTCAGAGATTTACAGGATTTGAGGGCCGAGGAGAGTGCCGGCACATGAGTTTATTTGGGATTTGGATGCAGTTTGGGGCACCGATTATTTTTCCATGTTGATATTTCCATGTAGATGTTGTTTATCCCATGCTCAGTATTGATTATCATGTATCTCATCCTGTAGTTATTTTACCTGATAGAGCATTTGCATGATTATTGCACATACTGCTTATCACGCATTGATATCATCTGCTGGCATTTGATAGAGTAGCGCAATACGTGCATGCTCGCGATTACCTTTATATGTTATCTCTATTCACGAGTTGGCAACTCACCCCCATTGTGCCACAGTATATGCATGTTTCCCTTCAGAGTAGTCGCGGCAGGCTGCCTTTTGCATCTTTTGGCTACAGATACCACTACAGTTGGTGTGAGAGCTGTTTTGCATTTTAGGTGGGTTGTGGTATCTGATTACTTTTATTGTACTCCTTTTGTATCTAGTATTTTCCATCTACCATTTATGTACTGGATTTAGATACTGTGTGAGGACGATGATGTATATTTTTTATTCTGGTGTCGAGCTCGTAGGAGCCGACTATTTTTATATGCAGTTTATATTCCTGTGATGTTTACTTATTGCTTATTCTTCGCTACGGCGTCGTATATTACTCTTGTGATGATGGTTTCCGCCGTTAGGCTTGATTGCTCCCATTTGGGAATGTTTCATTTCATTATATTTCATCTTTACTTATATCCTGTTTTATACCCGATTTTCGGGGTTACTTTTACAAAGGAAATGCTGCCAAAATTATTTAAATGACAACGTAACTTTAAAAGAACTTATCGAATTATGTAAGGTTTTCTAAATGTTTTAACTAAATATTTTCAACACTCGCTACTTTTAAATGGTTTTGATTTCTGGGTTCGGCTTACTTAGTCGCGTTACGCCTGTAGACGTAGCGTGGTTAAGTGCCGGTCACGAGTCGAAATATTCGGGTCGTGACAATAATCGAGTTAAGGTTTGTTGTCTTCTAGAGGGTCCACCGCGTTACTTGCACGACTTAGAACGTTCCTAAACTACGAAAAAATCCAACGCTTGGAAATTTTCCGGCAGGGGAAAAAGTGAGTTATTGATATCCGTTCGAACTTTTTAACATATTCTAAAAATTACCCGGACAAAACTAAACGAAGTTAAATTATCCGATCGAATCAACGAGTCCCCAATACAACCCAAGAAAACTCAACACTTGAGTGGAATTACAAAATTCCCAAAAAAAAATAACAAGAAAGGACCTAAGAATAAATATATGAAATACGAGGGACCAAATCATAATTTTGGCTGCGGAACCGCCGCCAAACCCTTGGTTTGGCCGCAGTTCCATGGTCATTTGAGCGCATTAATGGTCCGTACTTCACAGTAATTCTTAGTTTTTCCTACTTTATTTTCTGAGTATTTTTAATCCATAAAAATAAACATTTTTGAAAAATATCCAGAGATGGGTTTATATCGGGGTTTCCTGGTTCGATCGGATTTTAAACTTCGCCCAGACTTCGCCTAAAGCTCTAGCTTGGCTCTGATACCACTGTAGGGTTGCTAGGCACGCTCACAAGGTTCTACGAGGCATCAACCATGCCCGATTAAAAATTTAGTCATGCCGAACAACCCAAAGCCGGATCTTTAAATTAGAGTTTATGCGAAAACTAACATGTTAAACACTTTAACACTAAGTGAAAGGGATTACAACCTTTGTAGATCCGGTCCTTCACTTCTTAAGCTCCGTGTTGAGGTCCCTTCGCTGCGATCATCGTGTTCCGGACTTTCGAGAGGCTTCACGAAGAGAAAGATGCAGTTTTGCTTCCGATCTTCGATAACAAAGATGATCTACCTTGAACTTTCATTAACACAAGCTCTCACTCACTAAATGAAGTGAACACCCTCATCTAAATGGCAAGGATAGATAAGGATGATGAAGTAGGATTTTTGCTCTCTTTTGTTTTCATATTCTCACATATAAACATCACTTATGAAAAACTAGTGAAGCTTTTCATCAAGGAGGAAGAAGCAAGAAGAAGAAGAACTCAATACTTTTGTGATGAATAATGAATAATTGTAGTGGTTACAAATCTAACCAAGGGTTAAGCATGAAGAAGTTAACCCTTGTAGAGAATTAACTAGAGTTAATGGTTTGGATTGCGTTAACATAATATCTTCACAAAATATCAAGCAAAACACAAAGTCAAAACTTCATGAAGCTTCATGGAAGCTTCATGCAAAAGCTAACCCTAATCCAAACCCTAACAAAGTTTAAACCCTAAACCATTGTTAAATTTGTAACCCTAACATGTTACAATATTATATATCACATATACAATATATTTTGTAACAATAGAAAATAATACAATTAACATATATCACATATATATTAATGTATTATCCCGTGAGAAAATGAATCTTTTAGTGAGCTAATATTAGTTAATGTAATTTAATATATCATATATATTATTATACATTAAATTATCGAATCAACACTTGATCCGATAATCCGGCTATATCGCATATAACCGACTAATACGATGACCCGGCTATATCACATATACCCGGCCGATATCTCGTATCGCGAGAATCCAATACGGTATCACATATCGCATTATCCTCGGTCCCGCACATATCACATATGTGCTCCTACTCCGTTTTGCCTGAGCCAAGAAACCTCTGTGTAGGACTCTAAAGAATCATCAATACGCCGGCAGTAGGTGATGATCATATCAAACACCCACAAGCTGCAAGCGGTCAGCTAAACGTAACAGCCACCCAGGTATTGAGCGCTCAGAAGATCAGCAAGCAAGCCTGTACATTCTCCTGTGAATCCAAACAGTAACACTCCCGTACAGTCCGGTCTCGTCGTCTGATATGTCGCATATCTCGCCTAGGGGTGGTAAACGTCAGACCCCAGTAGCTCGATAAGTTGTGTCGACTTGAGGTCTATAAGAGTTCGAGAAACTACTGATAACACTTACCAGTAAATCTCAGCAACCCTGGCCAGGGATTTCCGGTTATAGACAATCGAGCACAGCACAACATCAACTCCCTATACCGGGAGAGACGAATCCCCTCCTATCGCTCATTGCCTCCATGTGATTCAGGACTGTACCCAAAAGCCACCTTTTTGCATGCCTTCTTGGACATGGTATGATGGAAATCAAAGCACAGTGGGAATCACACAAGACTCTATGACGATCTCGGGTCAACAGACTACTCTGTACCAGTGTCACTGGAGAACTGCCATCTGACGTGAGGTATAATACCATCTGGGAGTTCTCGGCGAGTCCGTCCAGTGTTCCCGGTCTCCACTGAGCACCCGTACACCATCCTTGATGTCAAACACCGATGGATATTGGATCATCCATCGCCCATCATATGGGTCAAGATGCGTATACGCTAGTCTACTCTGGTGTATCGATGCCCTGTCTCGATACACCCTCGACTAGGAACTGTTATAGGATGTACTCGTCGACTACCGTGGCCCCACTAGTATGATCTCATCATAGTCCCAGTAGTCGAGTACATATCCCAAGGGCTTTATCAACATGTAACATAGAGACAATCAGAGTACATGTTAAGATAAAGTACAACTAGATAGCATACTATCATGTCGAGCAAGAAAGTCCTCCCTATATATGTCCAAGCATCCATTACAATATACATCGTATGTACAGTAATGGCCTCTAGGGCATACATATAACTAACACCGAAAGAGCTGGAAGATGGAATACACATTACTGCAGATAACCTCAAGAAAATTGATTTGGGGACGGCAAGCGACCCGAGACCGACATTCGTCAGTGAGCTGCTATCTGAAGAAAAGGTGGATGCGCTAAAAGACGTGCTTATGCAGCATAGAGATTGCTTCGCATGGAACTATTCCGAAATGCCGGGATTAGATCCAGAGATTGCTGTCCACAAATTGGCAATATCCCCGAACGTCAAGCCAGTCAAACAAGCACCAAGAAGAATGCGGCTCGAGCTTGAAATGAGCATCAACGCCGAGGTCAAGAAGCTAATCGACTCCGGCTTCATCCAGGAGGTTCAATATTCTGACTGGATCGTTAACATTGTCCCAGTGATGAAGAAAAATGGGACGGTGCGCATCTGCGTAGACTTTCGGGATCTCAACAAAGCTTGCCCAAAAGACGACTTCCCAGTACCAGTTACCGAGCTGATGATAGACAATACGTCCACTCACGAAGTTTTCTCCTTCATGGACGGATCGTCAGGATACAATCAGATAAAGATGCGTCCCGAAGTCCAGAAACATACCGCTTTCCGGACCCCGTTAGGTATATTCTGCTATAAGGTAATGCCTTTCGGTCTAAAGAACGCAGGTGCCACCAATCAGAGGGCCATGACGAAGATCTTTGATGACCTTATACACAAAATCGTCGAATGCTATATCGACGACCTCGTGGTGAAAAGCAAATCATACGAAGAACATCTCGAACATCTGAAGATCGTGTTTCAATGCCTTCGGCAATACAAATTGAAGATGGACCCTCTCAAATGCGCGTTCGGAGTTTCCTCGGGCAAATTCCTAGGATTCATCGTCCGACACCGAGGTATCGAGATAGATCCGTCAAAGATCAAGGCGATCATGGAAATGCCTCCGCCAAGGACTCTCAAACAATTGCGGTCTCTCCAAGGAAAGCTCGCGTATATCCGGCGATTTATAGCCAATCTCTCTGGCAAGTGCCGTCCTTATAGCCACCTGATGAAGAAGGGAACCCCGTTCGTCTGGGATCACAAATGCTAAGGCGCGCTGGACGAAATCAAGCAGTATCTGCAGAACCCGCCAGTGCTGGCCGCTCCGGTCAAGGGAAAGCCCCTTATTCTTTATACAACAGCCCTCGAAGGTTCCTTAGGCGCATTATGGGCACAAGAGAACGACCAAGGGAAAGAAAGAGCTCTTTACTACCCGAGTCGAGTTCTCCTGGGGGCAGAAAGCAATTACTCTCCCATCGAAAAACACTGCCTGGCGTTGATCTTCGCGATAACGAAACTCCGGCACTATGCATTGGCGCATGAAGTCCGTCTCATATCGAAGGTGGACCCTCTCAAATATTTAATGTCAAAGGCCATATTGATGGGTCGGCTCGCTAAATGGGACTTGCTCCTGATGGAGTTCTCAATAACTTACCAGCCTCTTAAGGCAGTGAAAGGCCAGGCCATCACCGACTTCCTCGCTGAACATCCGATACCGGCCGATTCCCCTCTAAATTGCGAACTGCCAGACGAACATGCGTTTGATGCGATCGACGGTGGTGGTATCCGGTTGGAGCTTTATTTTGATGGAGCGTCTTCCATGAAGAAGCGCAAACAGAACACGCCTATAATCAAATCAGGGGTAGGCCTTATCTTCGTGACCCCATAAGGAGGGTAATGCGTTTCGCCTTCTCCCTGGCAGAGCCGAGGACGAACAATGAAGCCGAATACGAAGCTTTAATAGCAGGCCTCGAGATCGCCATCGACATGGGAATTGAAAACCTCCTCATATATGGAGATTCCCAACTGGTCGTTAGTCAAGTAAACGACGACTATCAAACGTGCAAACCAGAACTGGTAAAGTACGGCGATAGGGTACAGCAACTGCTGACCCAAATACCTTCCTACACCTTGGAAAGTATACCGCGTGCGGAAAATAGCAAAGCAGATGCACTAGCTAAGCTTGCTAAAGAAATGGCCGATGAGAACCTCGATGACGTGAGAATCGTGGTAGAGAGCCGTCGGGTTCTTGCACTGGCAGAAATATCTCCAGAGCCGTCCAAGGAAAAGGGAGCAACCGAGCAAATGGCTATTCAAATAAAAGACCAGGAAAAGGCTGAGGATTGGAGAGAAGTCTTTATAGACTACTTCAAATCCCGTCGAACGCCTGAAGATGCATCCTCAAAACATTAGCTCATGAAGCGAGCCCTATCTTTCGCCTTCGTCAATGATACTCTGTACAAGAGGTCATTTGATTCTCTGTGGTTGAGATGCCTGGGACCCGAAGAAGTAAAGAGAGTCGTCCAAGAAACTCACGACGGACTCTGTGGTTCTCACCAAGCCGGGCCGAAGATGAAGCTGAAAATCAAAAGGATGGGCTACTATTGCCCACGATGATCCAAGACTGCCTCGGGTATGCGAAGCAATGCCACTCGTGCCAGATTCACGGGAACTTCATCCATCAGCATCCAAATCCACTACATCCAACGGTGGCTAGCTGGCCGTTAGAAATGTGGGGAACTGACATAATCGGCCCCATCGAACCAGCATCGTCCAGAGGACATCGGTTCATTTTGGCGACAACTGATTACTTCTCCAAGTGGGCAGAAGCAGTACCGCTAAGGAAAGTGAAGACGGAGAAATCCTCCACTTCTTCAAGACACACGTCATTTATCGGTTTGGAACTCCGAGACGGATCATCTCCAATAACGGACCAGCCTACAGAAGCCACAAGATCAGCCGCTTCTCACAACAACACAACATAGACTGGAGATACTCCTCAGTTTATAATCCCCGAGCCAACGATCTAGCTGAAGCTTTTAACAAGACCCTGACAAAGATTGTGAAAAAGACGGCGTCCCGAAATAAAAAGGACTGGCACGAGAGACTGCATGAAGCTCTCTGGGCATATCGAACCACGTTCAAGACGGCCACGAACATAACGCCATACGCGTTGGTATTCGGTACAGAAGCGGTACTCCCCTTCGAGATAGAGCTACCCTCTCTACGAGTGGCAGTTCATTATGAGCTAACGGACGAAGAGAATGCTCACCTTCGGCTTGAGGAGCTTGATGCCCTTGATGAAACCCGGCTCATAGCGCAACAAAATCTGGAGGCTTATAAAGCAAAGATGACGCGCTCATATGAAAGATTGACCAGGCCGAGGACATTCCACCATGGCGAACTCGTGCTAGTGGTCAAAAGACCTATGATCCCCAATCGCGCTAAGCGGGGGAAATTCGAGCCGAACTATGAAGGCCCGTATATCATAGACAAGGTCTACCAGGATGGAGCCTATCTACTCACGGACATGCATGGTGAAAGACCTTTCAGGCCAATAAACGGTCGCTTACTGAAGAAGTACTACGCTTGACGAGTCACGGCCTAGGTCGACAATAGATGATGACGAGTATGTCCGCTATCTTCCTAAGCCCAAACTCTATAAGTAGTAACCGGCTTCCTTAATGACGGACCGAAATGCCTTTAAACTAACAACGGATCGAAATGTCTTTAAACTAACAACGGACCGAAATGTCTTTAAACTAACAACGGACCGAAACGTTCTTAAACTAACAACGGACCGAAACGTCTTTAAACTAACAACGGACCGAAACGTCCTTAAACTAACAACATACTGAAACGTCCTTAAACTAACAACGGACCGAAACGTCCTTAACCTAACAACGGACCACTATGTCCTAAAACTAGCTGTTGACCGAGATGTCGAGAAACTACGATGGATTATAGCATCCCAAAGCTGATACAAAAAAAAGAATAAAAGAAAACGGTATGTCCATAAGCAAAATGGGCACGGATGAAAACCCGAAAGGGCTCCGTGAGTAAAAACAGCAGGGCTACCGGCGAGGCTTGTGAAAACCTAAAAGGGCGCAACCTCGTTAGAAAAAAAGAAGAAAAAAAAATGGTATGTCCACAAGCAAAAAGGGCACGGATGAAAATCCGAAAGGGCTCCGTGAGTAAAAACAGCAGGGCTGCCGGCGAGTTTTGTGAAAACCCGAAAGGGCGCAATCTCGTTAAGAGACACTTGCAAGGTCCTCTCGACCTTGTAAGGAGAAATCACCCGCGTGAGATCCTTACGACTCACAAGGGAGTAACACACTTAGGGATCCTCACGATTCCTAAGGAGAAACACACCTACGAGATCCTCACGACTCGTAAGTAGAATCCTCTTATAAGACCCTCACGGCTCGTAAGATTTGAAAGTCTTAAGCTACAGAGACCTGAACCTGTTCTTAAGCAGCCCCCACGACCTCCAATACTGCCCTACAAGTGGCTCGATGCTGACCCTTATATACAATCCACGGGCGCGAATAAACATTTCCCTAACGAAGTCCCATCCGTGACTAGGGATATGTCTATATGGTGAACAACCCTTGTAAGTCCTCTCGATTTATAAGGAGAAAACCCTCTTGTAAGATCCTTACGACTTATAGGAGAAAATACACTTAGGAGTCCTCATGACTCCTAAGGAGAAAACGCACCTACGAGATCCTCACGACTTGTAGGGAGAAATACCTTCATGAGACCCTTACAGCTAATGAAGTCAAAAGCCTTAGTCGACAGGATCCTAACCCTGTTTACTAAGCCACCTTTGTTCGACATTGACAGAGGCAAATGATGATTCGCTCCTGGCAATATCCTAGTAGTAGCGGTGCTGATGTTGAAATCGGTGTCTAATTCCTAGCTTGCAGCGAAAAGCCAGCAAGCCACACATGCATACGAAATAGCCGAAATTATGGGGCAACTTGCAAACAAAATCAGCAAGTAAAAAAAATGTATGCATGCGAAATAGCCGAAATGATTGGGCAACTCGCACTAAAAAGCAACAAGTAAAAATAAAACAAATAGCCGAAATGATTGGGCACCGCGAAAAATAGCAGAAATGATTGGGCAATCGCGACCTTTGCGATATAAAAGCAGAAATGATAGAGCATCGCGGAAAGAAATAAAATAAAAATAAAAATGAAGTTTACGCCCTATAGGTGATATTACATCAATCCCTGTATACAATCCAGGGGCACAAACAAAGAAGGAATCACACTCCTCCTCCCCAGGTTTCCTCAGAAGAAGAAGCCAAATCTCGACGGTTCATAGATAGCCGGAAGAGCATTTCAACATTCGTCTCATTACAACAGACGCAACATCAAGCAAAGCGGAACAGCGGCAACCCCCACTTCCATGACTCGCCGGTGCACAGATAACCAAGAGTCAAATCTCGACTCCACGAAATGCGGATAAAGTCAAAATTCCTGGCTACGTGGAACGCGGATAACGTCAATTTTGACCCTGTGGAAAACGTCCAGAGCGGATCCTGGTCCTCGCAGAGCACGGCAGTGAACCCGTGTGACGCATCCATAGCGGAGCCTAGTCCTTGCCGAACACGACAGTGAACCCATGGGAAGCATCTAGAGCAAAATTCCTGGCTACGTGGAACACGGATAACGTCACTTCTGACCCCGTGGAAAATGTCCAGAGCGGATCCTGGTCCTCGGAGAGCATGGCAGTGAACCCGTATGATGCATCCAGAGCGGAGCCTAGTCCTCGCCGAACACGGCAGTGAACCCGTGGGAAGCATCTAGAGCAAAATTCCAGGCTACGTGGAATGCGGATAACGTCACTTCTGACCCTGTGGAAAACGTCCAGAGCGGATCCTGGTCCTCGCAGAGCACGGCAGTGAACCCGTGTGAAGCATCCAGAGCGGAGCCTAGTCCTCGCCGAACACGGCAGTGAACCCGTGGGAAGCATCTAGAGCAAAATTCCTGGCTACGTGGAACGCGGATAACGTCACTTCTGACCCCGTGGAAAATGTCCAGAGTGGATCCTGGTCCTCGCAGAGCACGGCAATGAACCCGTGTGAAGCATCCAGAGCGGAGCCTAGTCCTCGCCGAACACGGCAGTGAACCCGTGGGAAGCATCTAGAGCAAAATTCCTGGCTACGTGGAACGCGGATAACGTCACTTCTGACCCCGTGGAAAACGTCCAGAGCGGATCCTGGTCCTCACAGAGCACGGCAGTGAACCCGTGTGAAGCATCCAGAGCGGAGCCTAGTCCTCGTCGAACACGGCAGTGAACCCGTGGGAAGCATCTAGAGCAAAATTCCTGGATACGTGGAACGCGGATAACGTCACTTCTGACCCCGTGGAAAACGTCCAGAGCGGATCCTGGTCCTCGCAGAGCACGGCAGTGAACCCGTGTGAAGCATCCAGAGCGGAGCCTAGTCCTTGCCGAACACGGCAGTGAACCAGTGGGAAGCATCTAGGGCAAAATTCCTGGCTATGTGGAACGCGGATAACGTCACTTCTGACCCCGTGGAAAACGTCCAGAGCGGATCCTGGTCCTCGTAGAGCACGGCAGTGAACCCGTGTGAAGCATCCAGAGCGGAGCCTAGTCCTCGCCGAACACGGCAGTGAACCCATGGGAAGCATCTAGAGCAAAATTCCTGGCTACGTGGAACGCGGATAACGTCACTTCTGACCCCGTGGAAAACGTCCAGAGCGGATCCTGGTCCTCCCAGAGCACGGCAGTGAACCCTTGTGAAGCATCCAGAGAGGAGCCTAGTCCTCGCCGAACACGGCAGTGAACCCGTGGGAAGCATCTAGAGCAAAATTCCTGGTTACGCGGAACGCGGATAACGTCACTTCTGACCCCGTGGAAAACGTCCAGAGCGGATCCTGGTCCTCACAGAGCACGGCAGTGAACCCGTGTGAAGCATCCAGAGAGGAGCCTAGTCCTCACCGAACACGGCAGTGAACCCGTGGGAAGCATCTAGAGCAAAATTCCTGGTTATGCGGAACGCGGATAACGTCACTTCTGACCCCATGGAAACGTCCAGAGCGGATCCTGGTCCTCGCAGAGCACGGCAGTGAACCCGTGTGAAGCATCCAGAGCGGAGCCTGGTCCTCGCAGAGCACGGCAGTGAACCCGTGGGAAGCATCCAGAGCAAACATCGGACTGTGAGGTTCTTAAACTCACGGACTATGATGTCCTTAACCTTGACCATGATGTCTTAAAACTAACAACATCGGACTGTGGAGTCCTTAAATCCACGGACTATGATGTCCTTAACCTTGACCGTGATGTCTTAAAACTAACAATATCGAACTGTGAGGTCCTTAAACTCACGGACTATGATGTCCTTAACCTTGACCGTGACGTCTTAAAACTAACAACATTTGACTGTGAGGTCTTTAAACTCACGGACTATGATGTCCTTAACTTCGACCGTGATGTTTTAAAACTAACAATGGACCGTAATGTCCTTAAACTAATTTTACCTTGGTTCAAGGGTACATCTCTTCATTCCTTTGACATTTGTCGTTGTAATTCCTCAACGACTTCAAAGAGGTGACGGGTCCCGACAATCACACATTTCACGGACTGTGGGGTCCTTAAATCTACGGACTATGATGTCCTTAACCTCGACCGTGATTTCTTAAAACTAACGTCGGACTGTGGAGTCCTTAAATCCACGAACTATGATGTCCTTAACCTCGACCGTAATGTCTTAAAACTAACATCGGACTGTGAGGTCCTTAAACTCATGGACTATGATGTCCTTAACCTCGACCGTGATGTCTTAAATCTAACATCGGACTGTGAGGTCCTTAAGCTCTCGGACTATGATGTCCTTAACCTCGAATACGACGTCTTTAAACTACGGTACCCTGGAAAGCGTCCAGAGCGGATCCTGGTCCTCGCAGAGCACGGCAGTAAACCCGTGGGAAGCATCCAGAGCAACCTTTAACTCCGTGAAATGCGAATGAGGACAGTTTTACCCATCACTTCCGGGTCCTCACGACTCGCAAGGAAGTAAATTCTCTTGTGAGATCCTTACGACTTTTAAGAGAAAACGCACTTAGAAATCCTCACGATTCTTAAGAAGAAATTACACCTAGGGGATCCTCTCGACCGGTAGGGAGAAAATTATTCATGAGACCCTCACGGCTCATAAAGTTGAAAATGTCTTAGGTGACAGATCTTAACCCTGTTTTCTAAGCCATCACCACTCTACAAAGAATCCAAGACTGACAGTTATATACTTGCTAAAATCACATGGCAACAATACAGTAAAGAGAAGAAAGCAACAGTATAACAAAAGGAATGTCTTCATTCATGAACTCAATTGAATACAAGGTACATCATATAAAGGAATAAAAAAAGATACACATTATTCAGAGATTACAAGTGTATGATCGATACGAAGGCAGCTACTGAGAAGGAAGCATTTTCAACAAGTCCGCGAGCAGCTCTCGCACTTCCTTCAGTGCCTTCTCATGATCAGCCATCGCGGCTAGCTCCGCTTCGATTTGAGTCCTTTGCTGCAAGCATGATGAAATCTTCTCATCAATTTCCCGTTGGGCAGCTTCGCGATTCTGCGTAACCCGCTCGATAGAGTCGAGCTTCCGTCTCAATACGAGCCCGTCCGAAATACATTGCTGCAAGGTATCAAAGACGGCTCTCAGTTGCGCGACGTTCGCTTCGACCTGGGCACGCAACTGGATAGACTCAGCGGAAGCCTCCTCACATTCCTTCCGCCTCAAGGCCGCTTCCTGTTCGAAATGGCGGAGGAAAGACGCACTTTGCTCGACCCATGCGGCCCGCTTGGAGTTCAAAGATTGAGTCTCAGGGGCAAGATGCATAAGTTCAAACTGATGCAGACAGGCCTCGATCTTCTTGCAGTGACTAACCCAAGACTCGACGATGCCTTCACTATGGAAATTTACAAGCATCGCCAGCATCGGGTTGACCTCGGTAGCAAAATCTGCGGCAGATGTAGGAGTTGCCGCGTCAATTTCTTCGACATATTCGCTCAACATGCTCAGACTCGTCACAGCACCCTTTGAGGATGGACGTCTCGAGAAGGGGCCCGCCGGCATCATAATGCGGGATTCGAAAGAGGCCGGAGTCGAAACAACCACTACAAAACAAGTCATAATCAAATGACGGGTTTAAAGATATAAGAGATTCAGAAATAATAGAGTTAATTATACCAGCTGCAGTAGGTGGCAAAGCCGGGAGGACCGGTGGCGCAACTGATCTCTCATCTCCTCCTTCGATCTGTAGCACTGTGATCAAGGCAAAGAAGGCTCAGAAATGATTTCGTCGTCAGAAAAAGAAAGAGCATTAAATGAAAACTCTATTCACCAGCGCCACTGGACGAAGCAACCTCCGACGGGAAGGAGAAATGGGGATGCAGCACCTGGTACAGGTGGTCAAAAAGGGCTCCTGCAAAAACGCAATAACGTGAATGTCGGTACGTGAATTATACAGCCAAGAGACAAGACTGATGGGTCGCAAATCCATACCTTCCAGTATCTGCGATGGTACGAGAGAAGGCAGAGAGGTGGTTACCGTCAGGGCGGTGACTGATGGCGCTGTCTCAAGTAGTTCCACATCTGCAGCCGGCATCAGAGCCGTGACGAGGGCGTCACTTGATTCAACAACGACGTCCTCCCTCCATCGGGATGGTCTCACCCCCCGTCGCTTCATCCCCTGACTCCACAGGAGCCGTCGTCACACTTGCGACGCCAGGAGACGGCAAAGAACCGTAAGCAGGGAGAGCGATGATCGGGGCGGTGCCCGACTCTTGAGAACGAGCGGCCATCTCGGGCCCAGCAATCAGACCCGTTTCGCTTGCTACTACCTCGGGCTCAGTGATACGCAACCGTTTTATCCACTGCCGCCTTAGGATGGGCCGTGGTAGCCGTCTTGTCCACTGCTGCCTCAGGCTCGGCCGTAGTAGCCGTCTCATCCGCCGCCACCTCGCGTTCGACAGTGGTAGCTATCTGGGGCATAGCAGTCGTGACCGTCTTGTCAGCCACTAGCTCGTCCTCAGCAATTACGGTTAAATCGCCTATCGTCGCCCAGGGTTCAGCAGCTACCTCCTCCACCGCCCCCTTAGACTCGACGGTCGCAGCCGCTCCCTCAGTAAGGCTCGGCCCTGCAAGATAAAATATATAAAAACTGATGGTTTAAAGCTTTGACAACGAAGCCTCAAAACACATTACCTGGGGTCGATTTACCATTGGCTTCCCGAGCTGCACAGGCCGCCCGTCTATGGGCAGTAGACAAGGCAACCGGGAACTCCTCCGAAGTAGTAGCAGCGGGAGTAATGGCGCTTGAACCTGCCCCCGCAGCAAAAGCAGCACTACGTTCCCTTGCTGCGCGCCTCAGGCGCTTCCTTTCCTCCCGGGCCATCACAACAGACCTTTTAGAAGCCTTCTTCAGCAAGGCGTCGTCGTCCGCATTCATGGTTACCTCCAGAGCCATCAAGGCTTCCATCATCGGTTTTTTGAGCAATGCCTCCTTCGGCAGTACCGAAGAGGCCGGGACTTCGGTGGCTGGCCCGGGAAGAGTCTCCACATCACTTTGCGGGACCGGCATTGTGGTCCCTACGATGAGATAAAGAAAGGGTTAGATTGTCCGTAAAAAGGAGAATAAAGACTTAATGAACCGAAACATACCAATGCCGAATAGAGCGCGATTCCTCTCCTCCTCCTCGAAAGTCCTGAGGGAAGCCGCCAGAGCCTCTTCGGTAGTAAAGCCTGTTACAAAAGGAAGAATGCCAGTCAAGACATGATAATAAAAATAAAGATATAACGCAATGACAAAAGTGCGACTAATATTTACTTGATTGCACAAGGGCGGCTATTTCCGCTTGTTGCCGCGCGAGTCGCTCAGAAGCAGCAATAGCGGCATCGAGATCAGTGTCTGCTGG
Source organism: Agapanthus africanus (assembly GCA_030015575.1). NCBI lineage: Eukaryota > Viridiplantae > Streptophyta > Magnoliopsida > Asparagales > Amaryllidaceae > Agapanthus > Agapanthus africanus. The sequence continues at coordinate 350,103,746 of JASDDO010000004.1, forward strand.
CTCTATGAAGAGACCCTCATTGGTTCCATACTCACTTAGGCCTTCGGTAAGAGGAGCCTGAGGCTCTAGGCCGAGTACGGCATCAAGGGAGAGGACTGACTTCTTCTTCTTCCGTGCGCGAGTTCCGGTCGCATCCAGAACCAACTTGCGCTTCGTGGGCACTTTGGGCCGGCTAGTCCCGATATCCGAGCCCACACCAGATTCAGGGGAAGCCACGTTTACCGTCTCCACGGGAGCGCAAGGCACCGAGGGCACGTCCACCGTCTCCATAGGATCACGGGGCAATCCACGCGTGGGGCTTAGCATGCGTGGAGGCTCAACTGCAGTAACCTCTCTTAGCGGAGGGGGCACAGCGATCCGTCATTTCAAAGGGACTTTACGATCACTGGCGGGAGGTGCACTTCTACGATCAAGCAGCAAACGCCTTTCTTCCTTAACAACGGTACCTGTCGAATGCTGGTACCATGACATATATGTATTAAGGATCTGTAGGACACAACGCGGCTCGCTGATAAAAAAGTGAGAGCCCGTATTCAGATGCATGAAGTGATGCAGCGCGTCCCGCATCCCCTCTTCAGTGGCAGTAGGTTCCAGTAAGAAAGCCTCCAACGACACTCCTTGATTATAACTCAATTGTTGGGCAAAACGATGCGGGTTATATCTCATGAAGAGCGCCGCATCATTTTGCCTAAATACCAGGAAGCCCGGTCTGATAGAATATAAATGGAGGTCTCCCGAGCTGTCAGAACTGAGGCTCCATCTTTGAAAAGGTCCTGTAATGACTGCACTGTTGTGGTAGAGGCCTTTCCGATGGTTAACACCTTGTCGGTGAAGGTCATCCCGTCTCCAACTGTACGGGGAAGAAGGAGCAAACCTCTGGCGTCCCGTGGCGACGGATTTACAATCGAAGCGCCAACCAATCGTATAATCCGAGGGAAGCTGCACCTGTAAGTCTACGCTAGCGCCCCGGCAGTCTACAGACGCCAAATGCGGAACAAAAACTTTTAAACTGGCGCTATCGTATACTTTAACCCGGATCTGCCATTATTGCTAAACTAACAAACTGTAAAGAATGTAGAAAGATTGTACCGAACGATCCGAGTCCTTCGTTCTTCAACCATCATCCCACGCTCCGTTGCGGCTGCTCCGATCTCGTCGATCTCCGAAATCCTTGTCGAGGTGGCACCACGTCGACGATTCTTTAAACGGGCTCCCGCCTCTGACTCGAGGCAACTCGATCGTCAAGTTTGCTAAAAGAGACGACCAAGAATGATGTAGAGAATGAGTAGATGACTTTGTCTCACTTCGTCCAAATCCGTGGACGATCGGTTAATGAAGTTGCTGAGGGAATTGGGTGATGGAATGAAATGAACTGTAAAATTCCATGCACCCCAAATACTATCATATCTTTTCAACAAATGAATCAAGTGAGAGTGAGTATGAGGAGAGAGAGGGGTGGCCACTTATAAAGAAGGAGGAAGGTGAGTGTAGGAGAGGGGGGTGACCACAAGAAAGCTTCTCACTCAAAAGATCAAGAAGAAATATCCTTAGCTAAACAAAATGCTTTAATATTAAAGCATGAGTCACTTTAGAAACATTGAATCTAATAAGCAAGTCATCAAGCATTAATGACACCTTTAAAAGCAACCAATGAAAACTCAACACCAATTAACCTAGTCATCACCTTCTAGAACCTTTTAGAAGCATGACACACCCTCATCCAAGAAAAGATAAATCCGTCTTTAACCGAATGTTAAAAGACGGCTGATAGAAAACTGGAAACTGGCAACTTCCAAAAGTGATCCTGAAACGAATTTCAGGACAACCCCGAAACTGTATAAATATACCCGCATTTGTATTACGACCGAATACAAATGCAACTGAGACAAAGATATTATACCTACTCAATATAATACTCGGATCCGGCTTAAACCAAAGCCGACCAGTATTATCTGCCCGAAAAATAACACGTGCGTAAACGCACGTGCATTTTCCGAACCCTGCCATAAAACCATACGACCTCTACAACGTTTCGCCTGAACTTGGGAAACTGTCTGTTGGGGACTCTAATGACTCGTCAGTACCCTGGCAGTGGGTTTAACCACAAACCGTCAGCGGCACTAGCAATGCGTAACGGCTGCCTACGGACTGACCTCAAGGGAGACCGATGAGCGCACTCAAGGGAGGCCGATGAGCGAACTCATCCAGAAACCCTACTGAGCCTAATAGTGACAATGTATATACAGTCCGGTCCGTTTGTCTATGAGTATCGCATATCTGCCTAGGGGGCTAGTAACGTCAGACCCCCAAGAGCAGTATAAGTCGTGTCGGAGTGAAGCCCAATAACATCCTGAGATACTACTGGTGTATCTACCAGTAAATCTCCTGCCACGGCCGTGGGCTTTGTGTAATGGCTCTCCTAGACACAGCACGATCTCGCCCCCAATACCGGGAGAGACAAATCCCCTGCCGATCCGCTCACGTGCCTCCATATGGCTCGGGACTGTACCCAAAAACTACTTGTTTGCACGACTCCTTTGAGCCGTGGTAGGGTAGAAATCAAAGCACAGTGGGAACTCACACGAGACAAATGACGACCTCAGGTCGATGAACTAACCTGTACACATGTCACCAGGGAACTGCTATCTGACGGTAGATATAATACTAACTAGCAGATTCCCGGCGAGTCCTGTCCGGTGTACTCATAACCCAATGAGCACCTGTATACATCTTAGGTGATCCAACTGACACCAGTGGCTTGTGAGACCGGCCACCGCCCCTCGTCGGGGTCTCGACTGTACACACTAGTCTACTCCGGAGTATCGATGCCCTGTCTCGAAACTCCCACGACTAGGGACCACAATTAAGGATATGCATATAAACTACCCAACTCTCACGTATATGATCGCCATCATACTGTTGGTAGTAAAGCAAGATCCTAAGGGCTCTATCAAAGTGTAACATGCAATCAGTCACCTGAACATGTACACGACTGATAAAGGCAAACCAGATAGCATACTATCATCTCAAGTAAGACTGTCCTACCGGGATAGGTCCTCCGCAATCATTGCAATCACGTACCTGCGATCCAATAATTGACTATGAGGGCACTATCTCCAACAGCACCTGTCATAGAATGAAGGCCTTTTATGGATACCAAAAACGCCAAGTGCATGTAGCTCGAGCCATGACATGAAATAATTCATCGAGAAGATCACATGCGGTACTCCAGGTTCAGTAGCATCCACCGCTTGACTAAGGCCGTAATACAGATGGGCTAAGCCGGCGACCCCGACAGCCACTTTTACCCTAATAGTCATCCGGTGAGCCGGGTAAAAGACAGATGGCCTCATACGGCGAAGGTGCATCGGGAGCGCGAACCAGCTCAACCATAGCCCAAGAAATCCCAAAAAGAATGCTTCCTTATCCATCCCAGGGACTGCAATCTCCGAAAAAGGAACAACCGGGGAGTTAGGAAGGAAGAAACTCTTCTGATCTACCTCCGTCGCTGGCAGGATGTCCAAACCTAAACCGAAAGGGTCATCAAGCGTGGCGAATTTAGCAGCTTCCGGCGAGAAAACTTTCGGGTGAAGGAAGCGAGCGATGAAATCCTCAAAACTAACCCCGCGACTCCCAGATTCGAGAAAAAGGTGCTCGTAGATATTCAACACTTTGATCAGACTGGGAAACTGGTGTTGAACAGCATTCACCGGAGTAAGGCCCATTATCACTGGCTTGGCACCGAAGACATATTCGTCCATGGGAAGCGGCTCTTCATAATGCTCCCCTATGACCGGTAAGCCAGAAACTTCTGTAAACTCCTCTAAAGAGATTGACACTTCCCGGTCCAGTGCGAGGAAAGTGTGAGTAGTGATATTCCACTGCTCCAAAAAAGCCTTAACCCACCAGGTGGGAAGCGTAGGGTATTGGATGAGAGAAGCATAAACAGCGGTATACAATCTAAGCCTCATCAAGTGTGACTTCTTCGCTGACAGAATGTAGCGGGCCCATTGCAGATAACCGATCGGATGACGGGGAATCAGACCTATGTTATATGGTTGCCCCCACGGCCGCGCTTCGCCTTGACAAATACGGCGTCCCAAGGTATCTTAAACCATGGGAGGCTGAACGGGAATCGAAGCTATAGCAGGTTGAAAAAGGCCTTCTGAAGTCCAATTGACCATCTCCACGGCGTAGTTCACCGGGGGTGAGTTGGCGTAATGGATCGCTGTGATAGGCTCCGAAGGCGCCGCGCATGAAAAGCTTTGTCGACCCCTGATAATCTGATTGTACCATGATCCCCAAAAGTGAAGATTCTTATGTTCCGGATCACGGTCTCTGATCAAAGCTAGGACCTCCCGGTCTACGGGTGCTCCAGGGAATCTTCCCTCTGAACGAACGAATGAGAATGAAGCATCGAAAGACATGTTTCCTGCAAAAAAAAAGGGGACGGAAATCAACTGTCAGTGTTGTAATTTTTGATTTCTGACACTTGGTACTTTAAAAATTTGTACTACACTGCAATGCTGTGGAAAAGGGGACCAAAGGGGGATCCACAAAATCCAGATGACAATGCATCAATCATTAAAACAGCCTCATCATTAGATGAGACTGGCAATTAATGAGGAAATCCTCAAAGAGTATTCTCATTGAATGAGAAATCCCTCGGGAGAAAGAGAAAATCTCCCTTTCAGAGCAAAGCTCTATAACAGAGTGACACTTGTCAAACTCTGGTCATGGAGGGATAGAATTCCTTAAAGAGCTTGGCTCTGTAATCATGATGGAAAATCCATCAAGGATTATCAAAATTAATGCTTGAGAATTAAAATTCTGAGATCTTAAAGATCCATGAAGAAACTCTCAAGAGTTCTTCATCAAAAAACCAAAAGATCTACGGGTTATCAAAAGAGCAGAGCTTTGATTCATGGGATAAGAAACCCCAAGAAAAGATTTTTTTTAGATCTATGGGTTCATGAGAGCAAAGCTCTGCTGGTGAAACCCTAAAAGGGTTTTCTTTAGATCAAAGATCTATGAAGAGCAAGGCTCTGTTAATGGGTAAGAACCCTAATTTGTTAAAATTAAAATTTCTAAATTTTATCTAAGAGTTTTGACTCTTGAAAGTTCTTAATAAAAGAGCTGCACTCTGAATAAAAATTCTCAAGGGGAAGATGATAATCATCTCAAAGACCAAAGGTCCTATTTATAGACACTGAACTGCCTCTTCAACTTCTGAGTTAATCCAAGGGCTCAGGTGTTGCCACCGCTGCACTCATGTATGCGCCGCGTAAGCGCAACGGTGGGGGGGCATTTGTTTCCCCAATCAGAGCGAAGCTCTGTTTTGAATTTCAAAATTCAAAATTGAAGCAACTCTTCAGATCCAGCGCGCTGTGCGCTGCGTGCCACGTGTCAAAAGCAGACACGCCAGCGCCAGGAGCGCTGAGCCCTATGCAGTGCACCCCAATCAGAGCAAAGCTCTGTTTTCAAAATTCAAAATTTAAAAAGATGAATCAACGCTTCAGATCCAACGCTCTGCGCTGCGTGCCACGTGTCTAACACAGGTGCGCTAGCGCAGATGTGCTGCGCTGCGCGCCACGTGTCAAGCACGGGTGCGCTAGCGCAGTCGCGCTGCGCTGAGCGCCACGTGTCAAGCACGGGTGCGCTAGCGCAGCCGCGCTGCGCGCCACGTGTCCAACGTAGGTGTGCCAGCGCTGGAATTAAAAATTCCCACCATTGAATCAAAGGATCTAATAATGATGATAAATCATTTATTAACCAGAATTAAATTCTGTTAAGGAAAAATCTCTCAAAATCTTTCCAAACAATAAGATTGCGCCTTAAGCACCGCTGGATCAATGATCCAATGGTAAATAATGAAGTACCAAAACAGAACAAATTCTGCACAGAAATATTTCTCAATCTTATTGAAAAACAAGAAGATTATCTTCTGTCAAACAGAAGCCTTAGGATCAAAGATCCAATGGTGTGAAATATTCCCAAATCAATCAGAGAAAGATCTCTTCAACTGATTTAACAAATCATTTGGCCCTATATAAAGAACCCTATACTTCAAGAAAAAAGGGGGGATACTGTAACGTTTCAGAAATCGTTTTGCGAATTTTTCTGTTTTAGGGCAAAATAGTCGGTATTTTCCGTTTTAACCCGATTTCGATCAAACTTCCGTAGAAACTTACCGGAACTTTTCTTTAGCTAAAATAAAGCTTGTGCGCGAACTTTAGGGGTATTTAGGAGGTTTTGGTTCAGATAGAATTTTTCTCAAATAAAATATTATTTTAAGCGGTATTTTGTGCACGTAAATCGGGAAATTTCTTACAAATGAAAATTTTTGGAAATCATCACTAAAATTATTTTTAGAACCTTCTTTTTAAATATCTAGATATTTTTAGTGCAAAAGGGTTTTGAATTAAAAATGAAAAGAAAATGAAAGAAAAGGTGTCATTTTTGCATTTAATGAAGCAATTAATGAATTAAACTAGAACTTTCTTCTTCTTTTTTGCACAAAACACCCCCCACACCCTCTTGGCCGGCCCCTCTCTCCCCCTTGCTGCCCTTGTTCTTCCTCACTCATTTTTCATCATTTCTTGCACAAATAAATCATGAAAAATCCAAATTAATTCAGAGAAATTCAAATAAAATCCAAAAGCTTCATTCTTCTTCACAAAAGTTGCTTGGATGTTCATTCTAGTGAGGATTTTGGAGGCTAAAGTTTGGTTTTATTCTTGATTCAAGTGGTGTTCTTGAAGGTATAAAACCCTAACACTAATCTCTAATTGTTACTTAATATTTTATGCTAGCTTAATTAGATGTTAGTTTAAGCTTTAAATTTCATGTTTCAAAATTCTAGAAATGGTTTTAGAAATTCAAGTTAAGGTTAATGCTTAATTTAAGTGTTTAATATTTAATAGAAGTGTTAATTTGTGTTTAGGAAAAGTTTAACCTAGTAGAAAATGCTAATTATTGTTAATGAATATTTTGTTTAATTAAGGATTTTTGTTTACTAGGTTTTTGCTAAAACTCATTTTTGCAAGTGTTAAAAATATAGGAATGGTTTAGATAGCTTAGTTAAGATATTTTAAGGTGTTTGTAATTTCTAGATATGCGTTATCTTGAAACTAGTGCGAAATATTGCGGTAGGTTGTTTACTAGGTTTCGGGGTTTTTCCGACGTGGGTTCGATGGGTCGTTGCGAGGTTATATCTATTGTAGTCCTCATAATTTTTATGTTGTGTTGCGCGATCGGGACGATCGGGGTCTAGACTTAGTGTTTTGTAGTTTAGAGACCCCAATTAGGGTTTTTGGCCGATGTCGTCCGCGATAGATGCGCTAAGTGCACAGTACAATTTTCAGGGCGTTATTCTTGCGTTTCGATGTCTTTTCGTCGATGTAGGATATTTGCTTATGTGACGTGTTTGTGAAATTTTAGGTTCGTAGGCGGGGACTACGGACACTACTACAAAGGGAAAACCGGTGGTAGGATTCATCTAGCTTGGAGCATTGGTGAGTAGATTTAACATCTCCAAGGGAATCGCCCGCATGGCGTTATGCGTCTGGGTTAGAGATGTTATTTCTGTCGCATATTCTATGTCATATTTAGAATTGCGCGTTTACCCTATTACTTAGATATTGTTGTGCTTGGACTAGTATCCTTAGGATACTTCACATATTGTTGACGATTCATGTTGCACGAGCACTGATTGTATGCTACACACACCGTCAATAATTGCCATGTCACGCACAACCCACTTATTGATATGATATTGCTTGGTTAGGGACATTGAGACTTTGATTCATATTTCTTTACGCATTGACTTATAGCATACCTATATACCTACATGCTTACACATATGCTCTGACATACTTACATGCTAGTTACCTGTATACCTATAGAGTATCGTACCATTAGTGATAGGTACATACACACTTTATGTCATAGCTACAGGTACACTTTGCACACATACTTCACTTATACCCAGGGGGTATACTACATCATTACTTATAGGTAGATACATATATCTAGCTATACCTTTATGTTGCACATATATATGGTTATAGCTACATGTTTACCTTTACTTGATGTTATTTTAGAATTGGAAAGATTAGGAACCATATGATATTATATTAACTTGTTACAGTTAATTGCTGATTTTCCTTTATATGCTCGTATTTCAGAATTATGATGCGTATATTATATTCATGGATTTTCGCATTGAGATATGGATTTTTCATGATGTTTTCTGGATCTGGGAACCGTGGGAGTTCATGAAATTATGCATTAATTGAAAAACCCGGTAACCCTTGATATGATATTTCAGCAGCCACCATGAGATTTATCGGTTCGGATATATATATACCCCACGTGAGGAACGGAGGGGTCCGTGTGCGGGCACATGGTGGGGCCCGGAGGTACCCCGGGGCAAGAATCTCAGTGAAGAGATGAGTTAGTGGGGGAACCATACTTTCCGGTGACATTACCAATGACTCGGCGGTAATCATGGGGATACCGTTGGGAGTCATGTACGTATAGATACGTAGAAAGACGAGGGTCAGAGCTAGGCACTCGTGCTTTTCAGATAGCGTGTGATACGTACCTATCAGGGGGCCAGTCGTGGTGACAACACCTGATATATCATCATTTCTGTGTCGATGCTTGACACATTGGTTTCATGATATTTCTTTTTACTCCTTTGTATATATAACAGGGGATTAGGCCGCTGTTATATATGCCCTTACACCAATATTAGTGGAATGGGACGCTAATATATGTGTATTGACATTAAATTATATACATCATCATATTTATTCATGCAAATATATTTAGGATGTTAGATTTTTTCTTGATAATTTGATTTGGGATATATGTGATTCATTTGATATTGGATACAGAATATTTATGAGATTGTTGATTTGTACATTCAGGATATATGCGATTTATTCGATATTGTACATTCAGGATTTGTGAGACTTATATGATATGAGAGCCAATTTGGGGGCTGATTTGAGGAATTGGGATTTGGATTTGTCTTGATGGATTTTGATCCTACCACGATGTCAAGATTCCGTGGAAATGACATGTTTCATTCCATACTCTACATTTATTGTTTATGCACTGCTTCATTTATTAGTAGTACCTGTTAGAGTACCTTCCATGACTGTTGCATTTACATACCTTTATTCATAACATTTCTTCATGTATTAGTAGTACCGATATAGTACCTTACATGATGCTGCATACAGATTGTCATATTATTACCGCTTCATGTGTAGTTGTACCTGTTAGTGTACCTTTCATGATTATTGCATTACATATGACTATTCATTGATATTAAATGCTTATGTTAGATTCGCGTTGTACGTGCATACTCGCGATTACCTGCATATGTTATTTACTATTCACGAGTTGGCAACTCACCCCCGTTGTGCCACAGTGTTTGCAGGTGTTCCTCAGGATAGTCAGAGGCAGGGCTATTTTCAACCATCGTATCATCTTTTGCCGCGGATACCACTTCGCCTGACAGTGTGCAGTTTTTCCCAGGTGGGTTTTGTGATTATCCGATGTTGTTGTATTGTATATTCGTTGTATCCATGTACTCTCCATCTACCAGTTTTATGTATGACTTAGTGAATTGGTGTGAGGACTGTCAGTGTATATGCCCTAGAGGCCATTACTGTATCATACTAGTTTGTATATTACTTAATGGAAGCTTGGGATATTCACCTTGTATAGACAATCTTGCTCAATATAGTAGTATGCTACTTGGTTTGTTTCTACTTTAATGTGTACATGTGTTTATTTTAGTATATCACTTATACACATTAGTGGAGCCCTTAGGATCTTTGCTTGATTACCAGCGTTGTGATGGCAGTCACACTCGTGGGGGCTGGGTAATCTATAAGCACATCCTTATGCAGGTACCTAGTCGTAGGACTATCGAGACAGGGCATCGATACTCCGGAGTAGACTAGCGTATGCGCTTCTCATCCCAGTGTGGGAGACGGTCTGTCCCACAGCCGCCAGTACGTCGTACTTGAGATAGTATGCGGGTGCTCGTTAGGTTACGAGTACATTGGACAGGACTCGTCGAGAATTGTTGGTTGGTACTATACCTATCGTCAGTTATCAGTTCCCATGTGACATGAGTACAGCTTAGTCCGCTGACTCGACACTGTCACTTCGCCTCGAGTGTGTTCCCACTGTACTTTGATTACTACCCTACCACGGCTCAAAGGAGTCGTGCAAACAAGTAGTTTTTGGGTGCAGTCCCGAAGCATTTGGAGGCAGTGACGATTAGACAGGATTCGTCTCTCCCGGTATTAGGGGTTGACATCGCGCTGTGTCTAGGAGAGCCATTACACGAGTAGTCCCTGGCTAGGGAAAGCGAGATATACTGGTAGGTATCCAATGTTATCTCAGGGTGTTCTGGGCTTCACTCCGACACGACTTGTACTGCTAGTAGGGGACTGACGTTTACCGCCCCCTAGGCCCGCCATGCGATGTATCAGACGAACGGACCGGACTGTATAGAGATTGTCACATTTAGGCTCAGTAGGAGTTCAGATGGGTTTCACCTCGTCAGTCTTCTTGTCGGCATCTACCTGGGGACCGTTACGCACAGCTAGTGCAGCTTGCGGTCTGTGGTTAAACCCACTGCCAGCGTAGTGTCGAGTCTTTAGAGTCCCACACAGAAAGCTATTCGCCTTTAGGCAAAAGAGTAGAGGTCACATGGTTTTGCGACAGGTCGCATGGTTTTGCGACAGGGTTCGGTCACATCCGTGCACTTGTGCACGTTTGGTGTCCGGACAGTTAACAACAGCAGGCTTTGGTTTAAGCCAGATCCTAGTGTACATTTTGGTATTGGTTTTATCTCGTTTGTATTCGTGTTTCTCGGAACGCGAATGCGGGTGTGTATGCACAGTTGACAGAGAGACAGAGGCAGAGGATTCTCATTGGGGTTGTTGACTGTTGACTATTGACTTTTGGCTAAACCCTAATGAGAATAAGAAATATAATTAACAATAATATTAATTAAGTATTATAGTGACATGGTTGTTGAGGTGTTGACTTTGTTGACTTGTTGACCGGTTGACTAGGTTGGACTAGTTGACTATTATCATGACAATGGCTATCATTTCATGGCAAAGACTTTTGCTTGCTTGTTTGTTTTTGCAAAATGAGTGCATGAAATGATATAGCCATTTTTGACTTGAACCATCACATAATACTTGATTACTATTTTGTTATGATGGTTTTGGATTATGAGAGCTTGGATGGCAAAAGAGTTACTCATTCTCTCATTTCATTTCTCTCTCTTGCTTGAGCTCTCCCTCTTGCTCTCTCTAGCTCAAGGCAACACCCTCTCATGAGTTGAGAAACATTGCCTTAGAGATAAAAGAAAACCCAAATCACTTCTCTACTCATCCTAGTTCACAAGGTTTAGCAAACCAAGTGTTCTAGTTTCTTCAAGTTTGAAGAAGAAGCCAAAGGTAGAAGCTTTCAGGTGGATCCATCTTCGGCGCAAGGAGACGACGAGGTGAGGCCGATCCGTACACCGGAAAGAGTTGAAGAAGAAGGATTTCAAGAAAGGTATAGCCCCCTAACCGAGTAGGCAAAACTCTAGTTAGGTTGTTAGGTAGTTGTTTAACAAAGATCCGTATTTTGAGTCCATGTTACCACCTCTTGAAAAATCGTTTTTCATCATTTCCGCAAGCCCGTAAGTACCGGGAGAGGTAACGTGGACTTACAGTGGTATCAGAGCCAAGTTAAACACTATCTAACATGTTAGCAAAGTAACTAGAAATTCGATCGGATAAAAAGTCACGAAACGAACCCGAAAAATCAAGTTTCTGTCGATTCTGTATTCTGTTCAAAAATTGAAAAATCATACATCAAAAATCGACTCAGGCTTTTTACAAAACACCCAAGAAAATTGGTCCAACGAACCGGTCAAGTCGCCGCGGAAACGCGGCGGGAGCATGCTCCCGCCGCGGTTCCGCGGCCGAGTTGACTCGGCAGTGGCACAATTTTATTGCAGTGTATTTGTCACGCCCCGCTTCCCAATGTACGGCGAAGTGGACGCGACGAGGCCCGCTACGTATATACTCAGAAGTACATACGCTAAGCGTAACTAAGCAATATAAAGTAAATCACAAGAGACGGATGATATAGAAATAACAACAACTTTTATTAATAACATTCTTTATACAATGCATGAAAAGGAAATACAACTGAATGAAAAGCGATGCCTAAACAGTGGCATAACAGTAAATGGAAATACTGGAAAGAACAAGGTACAATATCTAGAGCTCGGGGTCTTCGTGGAACTGCTCCAAATCTTCACCGGTGGGCTCAGTCTCTGCTGGGTCCAAAGCACCTGACGGCATTCAAAGAAGAAAGAAACAGAATGTCGTCAGCGAACAGGTCGCTCGGTAAATCCCAAAGATAAGGAAGAAATAGACAGAGAGTAAGAGAGAGAGAGAGAGAGAGAGTAGCTTTTAATGTTGTATTGTATTGTCATATTATAGTAGTATGGTGTTAACGCTGTTGTTGTAGCTTGGTACAGAAGGATGCCAGTGTATACGAGAGGGGTCTCAGTATGCTAGAGACCAGGGCAAATGGAAGTACAAGGCTCCGTTATACAACCCGGAACAACGGCAATTGGATTTAGGTTAGGTGTCTTAATCTTACCGTTTCGTGCCACTTTTAACACCTTCCGTACCAATCTACCCCTTAAACCCCGTAGTGTTTTAACATTATTGTTGTACTGTATTGTGTAAGTTGGGTGACTGACCAAAACCATGATATCAGTAAACATGTTGTAACTGTATAATCAGGTAAATGGAATATCAGGATAATGGATGAATATCCATGGTTTGATTCAGTCAAAATGAATAGATTGTTAACTGGATTCTGGGATTCATGTATTCATGTTGAGTTGGAATATAAAAGAATATAGATTGACTTGAATCATATTCAAGTCAGAAATAGTGAGACTCTAACCCGAGTCAGACTAAAAGAAGGTAAGTTGAAGTTCGATATTTGATAGGGGCCTTATTGTAAATTATAAAACTTGAGGGGGTTTTTATGCAAAAAGTACTATTGTATAGTTTTCAAAATACACCTCAAGTATTTAATATTCGTCTTTATAGTTATAATGAGTGAATTTTATTTGTGTTATTCTATTGAATATATCCTAATAAAAGTATTAATTGATTTATTTAAAATTCATGGTATTTTAATGTAACTTTTTATCTTATAATTTTTCAGAAAAAGTGGAAACTTTATATTATAATAAAATAGGTGTCTAAATGATAATTAAATATATATTAATACAAGAATAATTTTAAATAAATATTTTATTTTCCAAAATTACATTTTTCTTAAATGCCGTATTTTAAACGTTTCGAGACCGAATGCTCCTTGCGGAGGTCTGAATCTCGCACTACTAGCCCGCGGGTGCACGATGAACCGTACTATCCCTAACGGGTTCCCCAAAGGTGGGTTGTAGTGGCGCTTTGCATAGGTTTAACAAATACTATTCATTTAGAAAAACGGTTTTATAAATATAAGGTATTTATTTGTAAAAGGAGTATAAATTTCCGTATTTTAGTTTCTAGGGTTTCCTAAGCCAACTAGCTTATTTCTAAGGTCTAAACGACAAGTCATTAGAAGTCTCAAATCGCCTCTTCACCGTCAATTGCGGCCAGGTAAGTGTCAGGTAAGTGGGAAGGAACCACAGTCGTGGGCCTAATTAAAAACCACTAGCCTAGACACTCTTGCCTAGACACCATAAGACAGTTTAGATAAACGATCGATGTTCATGACCTATCGTGCTTTCATTTTAAAATATTTTATTTAAAATTGTATACAACTTAAAGCTTTCAAGGAAGGTTTATAAAGAATATGGTATTTTAGTGAAAAGTCATATATTTCCGTATTCTATATTTTGATGTTTATCAATTAGGGTTATATTTGTGTGTGTGTAGAGGTAGGTCATTACCTCGTGACTTATTTTAAGTTTTAATGAAGTTTAGAGGTTAAACGTGATATATTAAACTTGAAGGTATTAAAGCGCAAGAATACGGTATTTGAAAACGTTATCATTTCATGTGTGAAAATTCATTCAAATTGATTTCTACAAGTTTAGTGATCAAGATAAACATATTTAGGAGTGAGGGATTTAATTAGAACAAGAAAAATAAACTTTGTGGTATTATTATGAAAAGAATACGGTTTTACAAGAAAGCTATCATTTCATGTGAGAAACTTTATTTAAATTGGTTTCTAGGTGATTAATAGTCAACATGCATATAGGTAGATATTATGGATTAGGTGACAAGTGGAAATTTGTAGAAAAACCGAATCGGAAATCGGTTTGTTCCGATTTTCGTCGGGTTCCAAAAAGTCGTATTTTCTATTAAAAGAAAAGAGAGATAGAAGAGATGGAACTTACGGTTTTGGACAAACTAAGGAGGCTAAGGGAGGTGGTGATTGTCGGTGCGTCGAAAACGTCGCGAAGGTTCTACTACGATCGTCGGAATCCGTCGTCGGTTTCGGCAGCGCTTCGCTTCTCGCTCTTTTTCTAACGTACCGAGTTCTCTTGAGAATTTGGGAGAGTGGACTTAGAGTTGTAGGGTAAAATGGTAGAGGGTAGGGATGTTTATATAGGGCTAGGCTAGGGTTAGGGTTTTAATTAAAAAAAATATATAAAAATCATTAAAAATCATTAAACCTAGGAGTAAAAGGGATTTATTGGCCAAATTAAAACCGATCCAGGTATAATAAGTGTGCAAGAGGGTTGACCAAGTCTAGAGACAACTTTTCTCAGTTGGTGACTCAGCCGTCCGGCCAAGTACGGCCGGCGGCGCCGGACCGAGTCGGCCGATTCGCCGGCCGGCGGCGCCGAGTCGGGCCGAGTCAGGCTTCCAGTGGCCGGGGATTTTCTGGGGGTACAATTTGGTATATTTACTTTTTGTTGTCCAGTACATATTTTGGGAATTATGGTCTTTTTACCGTTGACTTCCAAAAAATATTAAAACAAAATAAATACAAAAATAATGTGGGGCATGAGATTTGAACTCCGGTGGCTTGGTTCAGCAGTGCAAGGTATTACCAATGAGCTACAAGCTCCTTCTTGTAATTATTGTGGTTTTTAATTACTTAAACTGATAGCAGCAAGAATAAATACTCCTAGTATACATTAAATTTAAAGTAATTTCTTATACACTAAAAATGGAGTTATTTCATTCTTGTAGCTTGTAATTAAAAACAAAAATAATTACCTAAATCTTGTGCTCAGGCTAAAATACCCTTTGTGGATTTTAAAAATATTTTGAAAAAGTTTGTATAGGAAAAAGTGTATACGAAAATTAGGGTTGTTACATTCTACCCTCCTTATAAAATTTTCGTCCTCGAAATTTGTAAAAGGAAAGTGTAACAGTGCAAAAAAGTTTGGCGAATAAAAGTGATACGATGGTGAAAAAAAGGCTTACCGGTGTTACCTTGACCTACAGTCTCGGCTTCTACAGCTTCTAATGTGAAGGTCTGTCGCCGTGGTATATTCCTTCTAGCTGGAGGCACATTCTGCCTTTGAGACCTATTTCTCTGCCCTCTAGGCATGTCCCTCATTGCCTGTTGGAATTGGCGAGTAGGCTGTGCAGGTGGTGGAGCAGGTAGTGCAGGACGAGTTACAGGTGCCTGGATGGTTGGCCGCTGCGGTTGGTTGGTGTGTGTGTGAGATGAGTTGCTGTTGTAAGGACAGTTCCCAATTCCGTGGTTGGATGCGCCACAAATTAGACACAGGCCTTTTGCGCGCCTACAGTTCTTCCATAAATGTCCCTTTCTATGGCAGTAATGGCAAATTTCTTCAGTCCTCCTGGGTTCAAACAATGGCCTGGAAGAGGCTCCACCTGCCATCTGGTTGGCAGGGCGCTTGACTCCTGCAGACTGAGGTCTGCCCCTCTCTTTTATTACTGCCTCATAACTGCGGGCAGCTTCTAGAGCTTCCTCGTGAGTCAAGAACTTTCCTGTGGCTAGAGCAGCTTTAATCTCGGTGTCCAAACCTTGTTGAAAGCGACGGGCTCTGATCTCGTCCGTCGGTATCAAGTGTGCCGCAAATCGGCTCAACATAGTGAACTCAGCATCGTATTCATCTACCGATTTGTCCCACATTGATCCTTGCTGTAGATGAATAAACTGCTGTTCCATTGCAAACCTGGCAATCACAGGGAAATATTTCGCGTCGAACTTCTCGCGAAATGTCTTCCATTCAATCGGCTGTACCAGACGGGTTTCTTCCGCCTTCCACCAATTGCGAGCATTATCCGTGAGCTGTAGTTTCGCTACACGGACCCAAGCGTTATCTGGCACTTGAGCTGCTGCCAGATCGTCTTCGATGCTTTGTGCCCATTCTTCTGCTTCGAGAGGGCTTCCTTTACCCGAAAACTGCTTTGGGTGCAAAGCTCTGAATTGCTTTATTCCTGGTGCATCTGTCTCAGGACGACTCAGAAGTTGTTGCTGTCCCTCGAGAAGACTACGGATCGCATCAAATAACATCGTTTGCTCAGTGGTTGGTGCGGGAACAGCTGGTGTGAGAGGTAGTGCTGGTGGGGTGTTGTTGACGTTGGTGCTGGTGTTGTTCGGGGAATCCATAATCCTGAAAAAAATTTGGATTAGGACAGATTCAAATACATGAAATGATAAGATTCAAGGAATAGAGATTTGCAAGATTCAAAGAACATGAATTGTAAAGAATGTTTTAGTTGATGGTTCTTGTGTTATATTGCTTAGGTTGTTCACGCAGACCAGAACTGCATGACAGGGATTCATACAGTTCTGACTTGCATGGGCCACCAACAAAACCTGTCACGCCCCGCTTCCCAGTGTGCCGCGAAGTGGACGCGATGAGGCCCGCTATGTATATACTCAGAAGTATATACGCTATGCGTAACTAAGCAATATAAAGTAAATCACAAGAGACGGATGATATAGAAATAACAACAACTTTTATTAATAACATTCTTTGTACAATGCATGAAAAGGAAATACAACTGAATGAAAAGCGATGCCTAAACAGTGGCATAACAGTAAATGGAAATACTGAAAAGAACAAGGTACAATATCTAGAGCTCGGGGTCTTCGTGGAACTGCTCCAAATCTTCACCGGTGGGCTCAGTCTCTGCTGGGTCCAAAGCACCTGACGGCATTCAAAGAAGAAAGAAACAGAATGTCGTCAGCGAACAGGTCGCTCGGTAAGTCCCAAAGATAAGGAAGAAATAGATAGAGAGTAAGAGAGAGAGAGAGAGAGTAGCTTTTAATGTTGTATTGTATTGTCATATTATAGTAGTATGGTGTTAACGCTGTTGTTGTAGCTTGGTACAGAAGGATGCCAGTGTATACGAGAGGGGTCTCAGTATGCTAGAGAACAGGGCAAATGGAAGTACAAGGCTCCGTTATACAACCCGGAACAACGCAATTGGATTCAGGTTAGGTGTCTTAATCTTACCGTCTCGTGCCACCTTTAACACCTTCCGTACCAATCTGCCCCTTAAACCCCGTAGTGTTTTAACATTATTGTTGTACTGTATTGTATAAGTTGGGTGACTGACCAAAACCATGATATCAGCAAACATGTTGTAACTGTATAATCAGGTAAATGGAATATCAGGATAATGGATGAATATCCATGGTTTGATTCAGTCAAAATGAATAGATTGTTAACTGGATTCTGGGATTCATGTATTCATGTTGAGTTGGAATATAAAAGAATCTAGATTGACTTGAATCATATTCAAGTCAGAAATAGTCAGACTCTAACCCGAGTCAGACTAAAAGAAGGTAAGTTGAAGTTCGATATTTGATAGGGGCCTTATTGTAAATTATAAAACTTGAGGGGGTTTTATGCAAAAAGTACTATTGTATAGTTTTCAAAATACACCTCAAGTATTTAATATTCGTCTTTATAGTTATAATGAGTGAATTTTATTTGTGTTATTCTATTGAATATATCCTAATAAAAGTATTAATTGATTTATTTGAAATTCATGGTATTTTAATGTAACTTTTTATCTTATAATTTTTCAGAAAAAGTGGAAACTTTATTATAATAAAATAGGTGTCTAAATGATAATTAAATATATATTAATACAAGAATAATTTTAAATAAATATTTTATTTTCCAAAATTACATTTTTCTTAAATGCCGTATTTTAAACCTTTCGAGACCGAATGCTCCTTGCGGAGGTCTGAATCTCGCACTACTAGCCCGCGGGTGCACGATGAACCGTACTATCCCTAACGGGTTCCCCAAAGATGGGTTGTAGTGGCGCTTTGCATAGGTTTAACAAATACTATTCATTTAGAAAAACGGTTTTATAAATATAAGGTATTTATTTGTATAAGGAGTATAAATTTCCGTATTTTAGTTTCTAGGGTTTCCTAAGCCAACTAGCCTATTTCTAAGGTCTAAACGACAAGTCATTAGAAGCCTCAAATCGCCTCTTCACCGTCAATTGCGGCCAGGTAAGTGCCAGGTAAGTGGGAAGGAACCACAGTCATGGGCCTAATTAAAAACCACTAGCCTAGACACCACAAGACAGTTTAGATAAACGATCGATGTTCATGACCTATCGTGCTTTCATTTTAAAATATTTTATTTAAAATTGTATACAACTTAAAGCTTTCAAGGAAGGTTTATAAAGAATATGGTATTTTAGTGAAAAGTCATATATTTCCGTATTCTATATTTTGATGTTTATCAATTAGGGTTATATTTGTGTGTGTATAGAGGTAGGTCATTACTTCGTGACTTATTTTAAGTTTTAATGAAGTTTAGAGGTTAAACATGATATATTAAACTTGAAGGTATTAAAGCGCAAGAATACGATATTTAAAAACGTTATCATTTCATGTTTGAAAATTCATTCAAATTGATTTCTACAAGTTTAGTGATCAAGATAAACATATTTAGGAGTGAGGGATTTAATTAGAACAAGAAAAATAAACTTTGTGGTATTATTATGAAAAGAATACGGTTTTACAAGAAAGCTATCATTTCATGTGAGAAACTTTCTTTAAATTGGTTTTTAGGTGATTAATAGTCAACATGCATATAGGTAGATATTATGGATTAGGTGACAAGTGGAAATTTGTAGAAAAACCGAATCGGAAATCGGTTTGTTCCGATTTCCGTCGGGTTCCAAAAAGTCGTATTTTCTATTAAAAGAAAAGAGAGATAGAAGAGATGGGACTTACGGTTTTGGACAAACTAAGGAGGCTAAGGGAGGTGGTGATTGTCGGTGCGTCGAAAACGTCGTGAAGGTTCTACTACGATCGCCGGAATCCGTCGTCGGTTTCGGCAGTGCTTCGCTTCTCGCTCTTTTTCTAACGTACCGAGTTCTCTTGAGAATTTGGGAGAGTGGACTTAGAGTTGTAGGGTAAAATGGTAGAGGGTAGGGGTGTTTATATAGGGCTAGGCTAGGGTTAGGGTTTTAATTAAAAAAATATATAAAAATCATTAAAAATCATTAAACCTAGGAGTAAAAGGGATTTATTGGCCAAATTAAAACCTATCCAGGTATAATAAGTGTGCAAGAGGGTTTACCAAGTCAAGAGACAACTTTTCTCAGTTGGTGACTCGGCCGTCCGGCCAAGTACGGCCGGCGGCGCCGGATCGAGTCGGCCGATTCGCCGGCCGGCGGCGCCGAGTCGGGCCGAGTCAGGCTTCCAGTGGCCGGGGATTTTCTGGGGGTACAATTTGGTATATTTACTTTTTGTTGTCCAGTACATATTTTGGGAATTATGGCCTTTTTACCGTTAACTTCCAAAAAATATTAAAACAAAATAAATACAAAAATAATGTGGGGCATGGGATTTGAACTCCGGTGGCTTGGTTCAGCAGTGCAAGGTATTACCAATGAGCTACAAGCTCCTTCTTATAATTAGTGTGGTTTTTAATTACTTAAACCGATAGCAGCAAGAATAAATACTCCTAGTATACATTAAATTTAAAGTAATTTCTTATACACTAAAAATGGAGTTATTTCATTCTTGTAGCTTGTAATTAAAAACAAAAATAATTACCTAAATCTTGTGCTCAGGCTAAAATACCCCTTTGTGGATTTTAAAAATATTTTGAAAAAGTTTGTATTGGAAAAAGTGTATAAGAAAATTTGGGTTGTTACAGTATTTCTGGGGTTGTTTTGGGATTTTTACAATATGTTTTTTCTGCCCAGATTTTCCAGAAAGAAAAATTAGTTTTTTTGGGCTTGAAAATCCGTATTTTTATCGAACTTCTAAAGACTTAAGCTGACGGGTATATATCTGTGATGTGTTATATGTATTGAACGTCCGCTAATCGCTATACGTCGATTAGTGGGGGTTATACATATCTGTGATCTGTAATGTTGATGGTATGTGTATATGAATTCTTTGGATTGTCGCGGATGAATAGCCGGGGGTTGTGAGATGTGAGTTTTTCTTTTTTTTCAATTCATGTAATATGTAAATCGATGTAATATTATTTTTGGCCGCACAACCAGGTCGGGGTCGTAGCCGTCATTGTATAATTTCTTTTTACTGTTTTTGCTCCTAGGATAGACCCAAGGTGGGGTGCACAAGCTATCGGGTATCTCGAAGTGCCGAGTGGCATACTCACGTCGTTGAGGGAGGTTGCTCCGCTTCGGATATTTGGCGGGTAGTTTGCCGCACCCGTAGGGGTCTAGGGTGGTGTATTGGCTATTCATCACGACCGTGTAATCCGCTTTTCGTTACAGGCTCGTACGAATTGCGGATTCCTAGTATATCCAATGTATTCATCTGTGATCTGAAATGGCTATCATTGCAATATATCTATATATGATATTATTTAGGCGTTGCTTATGTTTTGCATCCGCGCTAGTCCAGCCCCCGCTCTATCGTTAGTTAAGTAACCTAACGGGTAATGACGGGGCCCCGTGGCGAATGCGGATGGCATAAGCGTACGTCATATTTTGGTTGTTTTCTGCAATGGTAGGATTAAATGATGGGACACATTGGAATTAATGCAAGAAAAATAAACCAAGTAAAAGTCGTTGGAACACTTTCAAAACCACTCGGTTTCTTTTCAAAAATAACTTTTAAACGCGGAGCTTAAGCCACTCCTTTTAAAAGCTATCTTGTTCCTTCGATTATATCAAGTTCACTACGTTCACGGTTTCGCCAAAACCATTCGCAACCCTCCGTCGTTTCACATGAATGGTCAATAAGTATTCAAGCTATGTATGTTGGCCAAAGTCAAGGCATATTGATTGGTAGCTATTGGGTATTCATGTGCAGCATAGATAGATGTGTTGGTTTGGGGCAGTCGTTCTACTATTTTGGCCAAAGTCAAGGGTATGTGCGGATGGGCTCAAATTAACCTGGAGAATGACGGGTAGAACTTGACATATGACTTATGATATTTTGGCCAAAGTCAAGGTCATAAGAGCATGGGGCAAAAATCCACATCGGGAGTTTCAAAAGAACTGAAACTTGCTAGCGATGCATACCATTTGGAGTGTGATGATTCTGGTAGGATTCCTTCAGTTTTGTCACGCAATGATATTTGGATCCCGATCCTACTGTGAGTATATGCTACTCCTCGGGAAATTTCTCACTTAACGATCAATGCTATAAACCAAGTAGGTGTCTAGAAAGGTGTTAGCGGGGCTACGCCCCCAGGGAAAAGAGGTTATTTAATTAAGGAACTTCGCGAAAGCGTTGGAAAACCTCCCTCGAAGTACCGACACCAGCCTGGCCGAACGGTTAAGCAAGTATTGTACGGTGAGATTGATCCTGACTAATTCTTCCTTTTTGGTTTGAGGAGGGATTCGAGAGACAGTGGGAGCCATCCTGTTTAGACAAATTAAAAACCACTCTAAACTTGCAAGAGAATCATGCTAAAGTGTTTCTTCTCTCTCTCCAAATTGCAGCGACCAAACATCATGACCGGACTTAAGTTATTACTAGATAAAAACATACTGACAGGGCCAAACTACAAAGATTGGCTCAGGAATGTCAAAATGGCAATCACTTATGACAAGTTGGGGTATCTCCTTACCACCAAAGCTCCCCCTGTCCCAGGTCCCACCTCCAGCGTCGCGGATAAGGAAATCCGTAAGACTTGGGAGATCGATTGCGCGAAGGCCAAGTGCCTCGTGCTTGCCTCTATGGACAATGAACATCAGAGGAGGCACGAGAATATGGACCTCGAATCCATATTTCTCCATACAAAAGAACTGTATGGAGAGCAATCTCGTATCGCAAGATACGAAGTGTCGAAGAAGCTATTTTCGGCAAGGTTGGCCATCGGATCATCGGTAGCGGAACACGTGCTTAAGATGATTGGCTTCATTGAGGAGCTCGCGGACCTTGGGACCACGTTAGAGAACGAGCTCTATACGGACTTGATTCTCCAGTCCCTTACTTCCACTTACGCCCAGTTTATCCTGAACTTCAACTTGCAAGAAAAAGAAGTTGAACTTTCAGAGCTCCTCAACATGCTGAGGAGTGCAGAGGGCACCCTACAGAAAGGTAGGGAAACATCCACTTTGTTTGTAGGAGGATCTTCCTCTTCTAGGTCCAAGGCGAAAGCCAAGGGAAAGAAGAAGAAAACCCCCGCCAAACCAAGGGGCGGTGTTAGTAAAGTGGATACGAAGGGAAAGTCAAAAGCAACAAAGATAGCAGGGAAACTTGTGGGGAAGGAAAAGTGCTTTTACTGTCATAAGAGTGTGCACTGGAAGAAAGATTGCAGGGCTTGGAAAGCCAGAACACAGGATCTGAAGCAAGTTGCGGCTTCAGCTTCAGGTGTGTATGTTATTGAAAACTGTCTATCAATAAACTCTACTTCCTGGGTATTGGATACCGGATCAGGATCTCATATCTGTAATTCTTTGCAGGCGTTGAGAAACCGTAGGTTTTTGAAGGCAGGTGACATGACCCTCAAAGTTGCAAACGGAGCTAGCATGGATGCTAAGGCCGTGGGGGACTATCACCTGGGAATGTCAGATGGACATGTTTTGATTTTACGTAATTGCTTTTTTTGTACCCAACGCAACTTGTAATATCATTTCTGTATCTTTGATTTCTAAAGAAGGTTATGAATTTGCGTTTGTAAGTAATGTTGTAAACATTCACCTTAATCAAATTCTGATTGGGTCAGGTACATTAAGCAATGGTATATACGTATTAAACCAACCACAGATTTTCAATGTCCAGAATACACACAAAAGAAAGTCTCCGGAAATAAATTAGACTTTCTTATGGCATTGTAGACTGGGTCACATCAATGAGACAAGGTTGACGAAGTTACATACAGAAGGATATTTGGATCCGTTCGAATATCAATCGTATGCCACCTGTCAATCCTGTCTCAAAGGAAAGATGACAAAGACTCCGTTCACTGGACACGGAGTAAGAACGAGTGAGCTCTTGGGACTCGTACACAACGATGTGTGCGGTCCAATGTCTACACATGCGCGAAGCGGTTATTCTTACTTCATTACTTTTACGGATGACTTTTCAAGGTACGGTTATGTCTTCTTAATGAAACATAAATTCGAAGCCTTTGGAAAATTCCAGGAATATAAGAATAAAGTAGAAAAACAAACCGGCAAAAGTATCAAGACACTGAGATCGGATCGAGGTGGTGAATAATTGAGTGCTGAGTTCCTGGATTACTTAAAAGAGAATGGAATTCTCTCTCAGCTTACTCCTCCATACACTCCGAAACATAACGGTGTATCGGAGAGATGGAACCAAACCCTATTGGATATGGTACGGTCCATGATGAGTAACGCTGAGTTACGGCGATCATTCTGGGGATATGCACTAGAATCAGCTGCATACCTTTTGAACCGAGTTCCAACTAAGACTGTGCCTACTACACCATATCAGATGTGGTGTGGGAAGAGACCCTATCTTAATCATATTAAGACATGGGGAAGTCCAGCTTTTGTCAAAAAGCAGCATGCGGACAAGCTCGAGGCACGCTCAGTACAGTGCAAGTTTGTGGGATATCCAAAGAACTCCAAGGGATATTTCTTCTATTGCGAAGATGAACAAAAGGTTTTTGTTTCTCGGCATGCCCACTTCTTGGAAACTCAGTTTTTGGAGAATCAGATAAGTGGGAGCGCAATAGAACTGGAAGAAATTCCAGAACCACGAGCTATTACTGAAAACTTAGTAGAACCAGAGGGTTCAAAAGAACATGACATTCCTACGCTGCTCCGCAGGAGTAGTAGGCAGTTTCATCCGCCCGAGAGATACTACGGTTTTCTCATAGACGGGGATAGAGAGGATTGCATCATTGATTATGATGAGCCGACTAGCTTCCAGCAGGCCATTCAGAGCGTTGATTCGGTAAAATGGCTGGATGCAATGCGGACTGAAATGGAGTCTATGTACACCAACAAAGTATGGACGTTGGAAGTTGCTCCAGATGGGGTAAAACCCGTAGGATGCAAGTGGATCTTCAAAAGGAAGATTGGTGTAGATGGACAGGTTGAGACCTATAAAGCTAGACTGGTTGCAAAGGGTTTTCGTCAAAGACCTGGTTTGGACTATGACGAGACCTTTTCTCCAGTAGCTATGCTGAAATCCATTCGGATCCTTCTTGCCATTGCTGCCTTCCACGATTATAAGATTTGGCAGATGGACGTAAAGACCTCTTTTCTAAATGGAAATTTAGAGGAGTGTGTTTATATGGACCAGCCAGAGGGTTTCATTCAAAGTGGGAGCAGCGGAAAGGTGTACAAGTTGCTTAAGTCCATCTATGGACTGAAGTAGGCATCGCGGAGTTGGAACATCTGTTTTGATGAGACGGTCAAGGAATTTGGCTTTATCAAAAATCCAGATGAACCATGCATCTATAGTAGATTTGTAGCGAGAACTGTAGTATTCCTCGTTTTATACGTGGATGACATTCTCTTAATAGGAAATGACATTCCTATGCTACAATCTGTCAAAGGGTTCTTGTCACACAGGTTCTCCATGAAAGACCTGGGTGATGCCTCATACATTCTGGGGATCCGGATCTATCGTGACAGATCCAAGAGGATATTGGGACTCTCACAGTCCAGGTACATCGACACCATACTGAAAAGATTCAGTATGGAAGATTCCAAGCGCGGTAATCTACCGGCTTGTCACGGGATCACCCTCTCCAAAGAAATGTCTCCCAAGACTGATTTGGAAAGGGATCGCATGTCTATTATACCCTACGCTTCTGTGGTAGGCTCTATAATGCATGCGATGTTGTGTACCAGACCAGATGTAGCTTATGCACTGAGTATGGTAAGCCGGTATCAGTCAAACCCTGGGGAGAAACACTGGATAGCGGTAAAGAACATTCTCAAGTACCTGAGAAGGACTAAGGTGATGTTCTTGGTGTATGGCGGAAAAGACCTCCAGATCGAGGCCTTTGCTGACTCCAGCTTCCAGAGTGATAAGGATGATTCCAAGTCCATGTCGGGTTATGTCTTTACCCTCAATGGAGGGGCGGTGTGTTGGAAGAGTTCCAAATAGAAAACCGTTGCTGACTCGACGATGGAAGCGGAATATATCGCTGCTGCAGATACCGCAAAAGAAGCCATCTGGATAAGGAAGTTCTTAACTGAACTTCAGGTGGTTCCGTCTATTGTTGATCCAATACCTCTGTATTGCGACAACAACGGGGCTATAGCTTTAGCAAAGGAACCCAGGTCCCATCAGAAATCCAGACACATCTTAAGGCGGTATCACCTGATCAGGGAGATCGTGGGTCGCCAGGAGATCGAGGTTCGGAGAGTTTCTACGGAAGATAACACTGCTGATCCACTCACAAAGGCCTTATCCCAGACTCAGTTCGAGCGGCTGATCGAGATGATAGGTCTTCGATACGCCAGTACATGGCCTTAGTGCAAGTGGGAGATTGTTAGTGTATATGCCCTAGAGGCCATTACTGTATCATACTAGTTTGTATATTACTTAATGGAAGCTTGGGATATTCACCTTGTATAGACAATCTTGCTCAATATAGTAATATACTACTTGGTTTGTTTCTACTTTAATGTGTACATGTGTTTATTTTAGTATATCACCTATACACATTAGTGGAGCCCTTAGGATCTTTGCTTGATTACCAGCGTTGTGATGGCAGTCACACTCGTGGGGGCTGGGTAATCTATAAGCACATCCTTATGCAGGTCCCTAGTCGTAGGACTATCGAGACAGGGCATCGATACTCCAGAGTAGACTAGCGTATGCGCTTCTCATCCCAGTGTGGGAGACGGTCTGTCCCACAGCCGCCAGTACGTCGTACTTGAGATAGTATGCGGGTGCTCGTTAGGTTACGAGTACACTGGACAGGACTCGTCGGGAACTGTTGGTTGGTACTATACCTATCGTCAGTTATCAGTTCCCAGGTGACATGAGTACAGCTTAGTCCGCTGACTCGACACTGTCACTTCGCCTCGAGTGTGTTCCCACTGTACTTTGATTACTACCCTACCACGGCTCAAAGGAGTCGTGCAAACAGGTAGTTTTTGGGTGCAGTCCCGAAGCACTTGGAGGCGGTGACAGTTAGACAGGATTCGTCTCTCCCGGTATTGGGGGTTGACATCGCGCTGTGTCTAGGAGAGCCATTACACGAGTAGTCCCTGGCCAGGGCAAGCGAGATATACTGGTAGGTCTCCAGTGTTATCTCAGGGTGTTCTGGGCTTCACTCTGACACGACTTGTACCGCTAGTAGGGGACTGACGTTTACCGCCACCCTAGGCCCGCCATGCGATGTATCAAACGAACGGACCGGACTGTATAGAGATTGTCACTTTCAGGCTCAGTAGGAGTTCAGATGGGTTTCACCTCGTCAGTCTTCTTGTCGGCATCAACCTGGGGACCGTTACGCACAGCTAGTGCCGCTTGCAGTCTGTGGTTAAACCCACTGCCAGCGTAGTGTCGAGTCTTTAGAGTCCCACACAGAAAGCTATTCTCCTTTAGGCAAAAGAGTAGAGGTCGCATGGTTTTGTGACAGGTCGCATGGTTTTGCGACAGGGTTCGGTCACATCCGTGCACTTGTGCACGTTTGGTGTCCGGACGGTTAACACTAGCAGGCTTTGGTTTAAGCCAGATCCTAATGTACATTTTGGTATTGGTTTTATCTCGTTTGTATTCGTGTTCCTCGGAATGTGGATGCGGGTATGTATGCACAGTTGACAGAGAGACAGAGGCAGAGGATTCTCATTGGGGTTGTTGACTGTTGACTATTGACTTTTGGCTAAACCCTAATGAGAATAAGAAATATAATTAACAATAATATTAATTAAGTATTATAGTGACATGGTTGTTGAGGGCTTTGTTGACTTGTTGACTTGTTGACTTTGTTGACCGGTTGTCTAGGTTGGACTAGTTGACCATCATCATGATAATGGCTATCATTTCATAGCAAAGACTTTTGCTTGCTTGCTTGTTTTTGCAAAATGAGTGCATGAAATGATATAGCCATTTTTGACTTGAACCATCACATAATACTTGATTACTATTTTGTTATGATGGTTTTGGATTATGAGAGCTTGGATGGCAAAAGAGTTACTCATTCTCTCATTTCATTTCTCTCTCTTGCTTGAGCTCTCCCTCTTGCTCTCTCTCTAGCTCAAGGCAACACCCTCTCATAAGTTGAGAAACGTTGTCTTAGATATAAAAGAAAACCCAAATCACTTCTCTACTCATTCTAGTTCACAAGGTTTAGCAAACCAAGTGTTCTAGTTTCTTCAAGTTCGAAGAAGAAGCCAAAGGTAGAAGCTTTCAGGTGGATCCATCTTCGGCGCAAGGAGACGACGAGGAGAGGCCGATCCGTACACCGGAAAGAGTTGAAGACGAAGGAGTTCAAGAAGGGTATAGCCCCCTAACCGAGTAGGCAAAACTCTAGTTAGGTTGTTAGGTAGTTGTTTAACAAAGATCCGTATTTTGAGTCCATGTTACCACCTCTTGAAAAATCGTTTTTCATCATTTTCGCAAGCCCGTAAGTACCGGGAGAGGTAACGTGGACTTATAAGGACGATATTGTATATTATTTTGTGACTTGGAGGTTTTTATACAGTTTCCTTTCTATCGTCTTCTATTTCTTCGCTACGGTGTCGTATATTTGTTGTGGTGGTTGTTTTCCGCCTTTGGACGTGGATTTGCTCCCGTTGGGGATGCTTTACTTTATATTTATGCTGTACCCATTTTTGGGGTTGGTTTTTATAAAGGAGGTGCTGCCGAAATTTTCAAGAAAGAAAATTTGACTTAAAGAATTTATACTTGAGATTTTTTTAAAGGTTTAAACAATATTTCTTATCTTTTCTTGTCTTTTAATGGTTTAGATTTCTGGGTTTTGGTTTTCTTTTACTGCGTTACGCCTATAGACGTTGCGTAGTATTAGGGCCGTCACGTGCCAATTTCGGGTCATGACAAAGTTGGTATCAGAGCGCTAGGTTTTTACCTTACGGAGTGTAGGATGACCTTGGTATGATGGAGTAGGTAGCTCAAGCAGAGTAACGTAGTGTGTGTATGTCTGCAGCATACTCATGATGCAGTACTCCGCCTAAAGTGACCTAAGTACAATTGCTTGAAATTCCTTCCTTGATGATTCATATCCTTGTGATTCGATTTCCGTGTTCATATCGAATCCTAACTCTATTTATAGCCTTTTCTGCCGACGACTATGGGGACTCAGAGTGATGCAGCGAGGGCCGAGGTCAGAGTTGACTCGGGTGGGTCAAGGGCTGACCGGGATGGTGCGCTCGTTGCACAGGAGCAGACGGATCTGCCTTCGACAGATAGTATTGCTAGGCTTGTGGAAGAGATGCTGGGCATGCGCCAGACGATGAGTTCATTGGTTGAGGCCATTCGAGTATAGCGACAGGAGGTTGTCACCCTGCTACCCAGTTGTTCCTTACGATCAGCACACAATATTCCGTCACTTACATATGTCACGTCCCGAAAGTACGGAACATGACCGGCACTTAAACTACGAAACGTCTCGAGGCGTACGTAATCCAAGTAAGCCGAAAACCCAGAAATGCAAACCAAGAAAAGTAGTAGAGTGAAGGAAAACCAATTTAAAACAAGTAGTTTTAATAGCATAAGCCGAATTATGCGGTTTTAAAAAAAAACATCAAATATTTCCCGAAAATTTCGGCAGAGTCTCCTTTGTAAATACTGGCCCCCAAACGGGATACAACATGAATAGTATACGAAATCATTAAAAAGGCATCCCCAAGCGGGAGCTAGCTCTTCGTCAATCGACGGTCACAACCACACAAGCAATATAATATACAACGCCAACGGCGAGGATCAAAATTCAAAAGGACCACAAGAAAACCACAGAAATATAACGCGCGACTCTGAGGTCGAAGGAATAATATCACTGGTCTCTATCTCAAATAATTACATGTTTGGTTGATTGAACTTCTAGATAAAACAGAATAATAATATACAAGATATATAATGGGGGTACGATACAAGTAAAACCCACCTACTAGCAAATCACCCGAAGGAAACTATGCCCGCAAGCCGTAATGAAACCTGTACGGTAAACCTGCAAGAAACTGGGGCACAACGGGGGTGAGTTGCCAACTCGTGAATAGAAAAACATCTACGGAAAGAAAACGCATAAATAACGCAACCTAGGTCAAAGATCATAATATATCCTCAATTATATATATAACATGCAACCTATAACAAGCTAGGTTAAATATCTAACCCGAGAGTAATCTCATGTGCCCGTGTCAGTGCCTCAGGTAGCAATATATCATATGAATGAGGTATGAATGCATGAAAACAGAATACATGTAAATGAAGAACTGTTTTCATAATTTAGTGAGATTTCCTTTGTATTTTTAAAATGAGGTATCATAATGAAATCAGCATAAAACAGTGCCTAGCATCGGCACAAAACATAATCCCAATATCTCGATATCTCTGTATCACAATCTCTGTACCTCAATATCTCGAAATCTCAATATCTCAATCACAATATCTAGGGCGCCATCAGTCCAGACCGGCCCCTACCATCCATCTCAAGACCACGACGGTATCCTCCGGATATCCGACGCGTCGGGTAAAATCACCGGTAGGTAGTGCTCCCCTGCCAGGCTCACATCGTCATCATCACGCGCTTCTTTCCCCGGGGTACCTTACCGGGTCCACCATGTATACGAAACGGTTCATCCGTCTCCTCGAATCGGGGCTCGAAATCCATCAGCAAACTCATGGTGGACGACTCATACATCATGGGAAAAACCGCACTTTTTATTTAAAAAGAGAGAAATCAGTTTATATAAGTTTTGCGGTTTTCCCCCCAAATCCAGAAAATTTCATGGAAATCCGAATCCAAATCATCAATAGCATGTAAAACCATGAATATAGGCATAACAATGAATAACAGTATGCATGAAGTGACAAGTAATAACTACAATGTTAAGCTGGCATATAAGGCAGGTACACTAATATAATGTCAAATTACTAACTAACAAGTTAAGTCAAGCAATAATATTTTCTAAGGTGTACGTGACATGGCAATTACCGATGAAGATGTGTGTGAGCCGGTAAGTAAGAGTACGTGGTACATACGCATCAACGGTAATGGTGCTGGTGTCCTAACAATATGATATCAACATTGCAATAAGAAATTATAACATAAGTATGCGATGCGAAACGAACCACAATAATAAGCGGGAGCTGAATACTAGACGCAACTGTAACTAACCTGTATTAATCTAATATAAGTCCTACAAATGGTGCCTTTTGAAATAACACGAATCATGGGGTTTTGAAAATAGGGGCTACGGTGTTTTTATGAAAACATACGTCTTTTGAAATATCCGTAGGATCCCTTGGGCTGTCTTTTAAAATACCCACGATTCGTTAGTTTTTGAAATAGGTAAGAATCGAATCTAATCTAACAACTAAACTAAAATAAAGGGCTGAGCTAACAAGCTGGACTACAGGTAAGGAAGCCGCCTAACATCTGAGTCGATCCATATACATACCTGTATATATATTAGTCGGTGATCCCGCCTCAATAATATCATATCCGATACCATATCTACAATCAGACATCCCAAGTCAAGAGTGCGGATCAATCATCAAGATATAGCTCGTACGTAAATCCGTCGTACGGCATCCCCAGATCTGGGTACGGGTCAATATCATATTCCTCACACCATTCCTCTGGTATCCTCTTTATTCAAGATCATAGTCTAGGGTACTGACCTATGTCTAGTACAATACTAATATCCTCAATATACTCATGATCTGACTACAGATCGACAATCTCGTACAAACCGATACCGTCAGCACATAGCATCATCAAGGGTATACATCGCCCGATACGGCCTAATATCAATATCCTAGCATATCATGCCTCATATCACGATCACATGTCGACCATTTTATTTATAACACTATTCACCTGTATCGCCGTCCCAAGATCCGCTATAACACCAGGAGTACCTCAAGTACGAATCCTGCCATATCACCGATATCACAACCACAAAACAAATCTCATCGACTCAGCTCAATCCCAAGTATCATCCTCAAATCCGTATGTGAACACATAGTCCCATACCCATATGATCACATAACTATAAAGAATCCCATGAGCACATATAAATAGGAATGTATGCAAGTATGTATGTGTGTATGTGTAGTGCAACACTACCCTAGGTTTCGCAACACTAAAATAATCCAACACACCAATATCCATCCTAAACATCGTTATTAATCCCAAATAACATATAATAATTGTTGGTGTGTATACGCATCCGTATACACCACCACGGACTGCGGGGGTGCTATACGCCATCCACCCGACTTCTCCCCGTAGATATAAATCTACTCACCTGGTCCTCGCTCGCCGGTGCCGACGTCGCCACACGCTTCCTTGTCGTCTCGAAGTCCACATGGGGTACCTACATATCGTAACGCATTAAAACCCAATTTGAAATCGAAACGGCGTACGAAAACTAAATCGGTACGCGTATTACGCATAGGTCAAAACCTATCGCCTACGCATGCAAGAATAGCCAAACCAACCCTCGATGTCGATGTACAAATATCAACCCATCGAGAAAAACCCAAACACCCCAATCGTGTTTTCACAATCACTAATTTTAATATTAAGTAGATTGCAACTCATCAAAACCCCAAATTAAATCAAATCAATTTATTTCTGAAAACCTAGAAAGCGCTTAATTTTCGTTTTAATTCGAAACTTGATGTTTTATCAAAACTAATGGCCATAATATCCACTAAATATCATAACTAAGTCATATAAACCATTTCCATAATTTTATCTCGTCAATTTTTATTAAACCCAAAATTCTAGTTTGCAAAATATCACATTTAAACACTTTTAAAAGCAAAATTCACAATTCAACAATTAAGCTTGGTTTTGCATGAACTAAAGTAGTAAACTATAATTTAAAATTTTAATAATGTCATGAATACCCTTACTAGATTTTAATCTCACATTTAAATAAATTTCTAAAAACCTAGTTTGCTTAAAAAAATCTTAATTTGGGTATTTTAAATGTTACAATTAGCAATAAGAAACAAGATTAAGTTTTGCATAGCATTAACATGTTAATCTACTCATTGTAACCTTAAGTAAGTGACAACCACTCTAATTGAATCCAAACCCTAACTTTTTAATTCAAAGTCTTCTCTTGAAAATTCAAGTGTTGAAATTGAATCCAAATTACACACCAAATTCAATTAAATTGGAGTAATTAACCAACCATGAAGACATAGGTTAAGATTTTTACCTCCCAATTCTAGAGATCTAGCTTGGAAATTATCCTCCAAAACATCAACTTTCCTCCAAGATCCAAGTTAGAATAGGCCAAGGAGAAATGGGTAAAGCTTGGATTTGGAGTTGGTGTGAGTTTGTATGGTTTTTATTGCATTTTTGAGTGAGGTTTCTTCATGAAAAATGAAGATTTTGAGGAGGGTTGCTGCTGGATTTAGGGAAGAGGCTCAGCTGAAATGGAGAGGGGTGAAGGAGAGAGAATGTGTGGGTGCAAGTAGAAAGGTCCAAGTCAACAAAGTCATGCTCCATTCTTTATTAATTCCCTTTTCTTTTCTTTTGCTTTTCTCTTCAAATTCAAGTGGGGAAAAGGGTGGGGGCTGCTGAATTCAGCAAAGGGGAGAGGTAAATGGGGGTGTGTGAGTGTGGGTATGGGTGTGGGGTGATGAAAAATGATAAATATAACACCCCAAATATCCATTTACACTAAAAAAAAGCCTTTTTTCTTCAATAATTTTTAAACCGTTTTGGCAACCGATTTCGTTTCAAAAACCACATGATAAAATTTTGTTTAATGTTTTATGATGCACAAAATTTGTTTCAACTCATTCCAATTTGTAATTTTCCCTAATTAAATGTATTAGTGACGGCTTAAAATAATATTAAAATAATATTTTTTTCAGAAAATTTGAAATTTCACCAGTGGCTCAATAAACACCAAATACTAGCAATTACATAGCTAGAATATGTATATTTAATTTTATAATAAAAATATTTGTATTTTGACTTTTTACAGAAAACCCCCTTATTTTACCGTTTTTTTCGAAATTTCACCGAAACGATTTTCAAAACGTTATAATCTTCCCCCCTTAAAGAAATTCGGTCCCCGAATTTAAATTAAAATGAGCATATAACTCAAATCAGAACTCCGTCAAGCATCCCGCAATCATCGGAGTCATGGGGAAGACATCAATACCAAATCCAAAGCAAAACCAATATGATATAACTCGAAACTATACATGTAAAATATATTCAGGTACTGTCCTCTGACTAGTCCTGCTCAGTACGAAAACACATAGCAATATCATAAAAACGTACTGCTCTATAAGAAAAATCAATCCCAAAATACGTGTATGAATATTACGCGCGTCTTGTGCGCACGGAAATCTAAATCTAAATATGTGCCATACATATGCACAGAAACAACATCTAAGTGCATCGGTTGTGCACGAAACATCTGTCGTAGGCAACATGTGTGCCTGACAGCAAAATCAGGTGCATCTGACATTCACGAAAAATCTCGATTTAATGCATCTGGTGTGCACCAAAATCACACTTCAAAACATGCGCCCAACATGCGTGAAAATCCAAATCAGGTGCATCCATCGTGCACGAAATCATGAAATCCAATATCAAGTGCCGAACATGCGCAAAATCAAATCAGGTGCACAAGGTGCACAAAACAAATATCGAACATCACCATCGAAATTAAAGTCCAATACATCTAAGTGCACAAAAGGCGTATCACTGCACTGCAAGCATATATAAACTATACAGAGTGCAGGAACCAAATCGTGTGCGTGCATACGCACAAAATCAACTCAATGTCTAAAACTGTAAAATCACAAACATGTGAAACCCAAGCACGAAAACGATATCAAGTGCAACACTGTGCAAAGATCGTAAATCCTCAATCATCAAAATCAAATCATTCGAATAAATCACCCAAAACATCGAAATCAATAATGGCGGCATAGTACCGCTCAAGCGCATCCTCTAAGAATCTCGGGTCAACTGTCGCGGTCACTAATGGGACGTCTCGTCGATGATCATGAACTCTGGCCTGCTGGTGTGCGTAACAATGACCACTCCTGGGTCAAGGTCTTCACTGGGAATTACCAATCTCTCGGTCCATCGGCTCATCGGCCTTGTCAGGTGTGCTAACGGGGATGATCCCGTTCTGGCACGCCTCTTGTTATCTCCCGGTCAATCATCGCGACCACTCGTAAGACAGCATATCACCGGCGTCGGCCTCTGGCTCTCTGAATGTACGTGACACATCTGATCCTGGGTGCAAGTATCATTGCAGCAGTGTCCTGGAAGGAATCCTGCTCACGGTCTCTTCCATGTCTCGTCTCTGCCAACTGTCCGGAAGTCATCGTCCTTTCCTATATCTGCATCTTGCTCCGGAACGGCTGCATACCCATCGCGACTCCTTCTGGAAGGTATATCCAGTACTCTGCCTCGGCATGCGTATCGCATCTCTGATGTCGGCGGAGTGGAACGTCGTCTTATCCAGATCTTGTACGGACCTCTTTACTCCACTTTCTCTAATGTCGACTGTTTCGGAATCGTCTCATCGTGGCTACATGGACTGCGCTCCAACGGCTATCCTCGTATCGGGAGTCTCCCATGAAATGCATCTCACCACCTAGCATCCGAATTAAGTCGAGCCATCCGATCGAGTCGTCAAACCTCCTAATCCCCCAAGAGCTCAACCTCTTGGGCACAATTTAATAGTATCGAGTACATACCACAACATAGGTGGTCCAGCCGTAGAAGGGCAAACCCAAACCTCACTAATGGCGCCGTAGAACTGCCGCAAACCCGAAGGTTCAAAGACTTTCACACGGTCATTAAGTCGAGTTAGGGTTTCATTCTTCTAGAGGGACCATAGAATTGCCTGCATGTCTTACCGACTACTTTAAACTTGGAATAATAGGTTTCTGACATTCGATTGTCTCTGTCGACTCCCAACGTCTCCGCGTGAAGTCGTCTCTAGCTGGAATCAATCTATCTGATGACCTCGCATCGGGGTAGGCGAACGATCCACATGTCCTAGTC
This sequence comes from Agapanthus africanus, assembly GCA_030015575.1. Lineage (NCBI taxonomy): Eukaryota > Viridiplantae > Streptophyta > Magnoliopsida > Asparagales > Amaryllidaceae > Agapanthus > Agapanthus africanus. The sequence goes on from JASDDO010000004.1 coordinate 350,139,384, forward strand.
ATTCATCCTCGATGACTAGCGACCTTCTATCATCTCTTAGTACAACTCGTTCAGCCCTAATTCCAGCATCTGGGGAAATATCTCGTCGTTCGCAGCAATAACTGGCTCGCTCGTCTGCACGCTGAACAGTGCCTCGATCATCATGAATAAGAAACACACCAACGGTCATCAAAATCTGGCTGGCCTCTATCATTGGCTCAATCCTCTAGTGTCGATCAGCACATCCGAGTAACCTCATAAAGGCGATCCGCCAAACGCTCGTGGCGCGGAAATACAGTAAAAAGACACATCTCTGCAATCGTGTGTTGTCGAAATTTCGCCCTGGTCAGTCCTCGTTCGTGACGAGATCGTGCTGACCGCAACTCTATCCGTAGCTCTCCTTGCCTGTAATCGTGGCAGCAAAACCATAACTGGTACTGATGAGGCTAGATCGGAATGAATATAATACTGAGCAAAGAAATGTACATCCTAAGGCTTCTTAAGTGGAGTAGCGTATCGTAAATATGCCGCGGAACATACCTATGGTACGTCACTCTACTTTAGTCACCTATTCCATCAACCAAGGGTCATCCTACGCTCCGAAGGTAAAACCTTGGCTCTGATACCAACTTTGTCACGTCCCGAAAGTACGGAACATGACCGGCACTTAAACTACGAAACGTCTCGAGGCGTACGTAATCCAAGTAAGCCGAAAACCCAGAAATGCAAACCAAGAAAAGTAGTAGAGTGAAGGAAAACCAATTTAAAACAAGTAGTTTTAATAGCATAAGCCGAATTATGCGGTTTTAAAAAAAAAACATCAAATATTTCCCGAAAATTTCGGCAGAGTCTCCTTTGTAAATACTGGCCCCCAAACGGGATACAACATGAATAGTATACGAAATCAATAAAAAGGCATCGCCAAGTGGGAGCTAGCTCTTCGTCAATCGACGATCACAACCACACAAGCAATATAATATACAACGCCAACGGCGAGGATCAAAATTCAAAAGGAAACTCAAAACCACAAGAAAATCACGGAAATATAACGCGCGACTCTAAGGTCGAAGGAATAACATCACTGGTCTCTATCTCAAATAATTACATGTTTGGTTGATGGAAATTCTAGATACAACAGAATAATAATATACAAGATATATAATGGGGGTACGATACAAGTAAAACCCACCTACTAGCAAATCACCCGAAGAAAACTATGCCCGCAAGCCGTAATGAAACCTGTACGGCAAACGTGCAAGAAACTGGGGCACAACGGGGGTGAGTTGCCAACTCGTGAATAGAAAAACATCTACGGAAAGAAAACGCATAAATAACGCAACCTAGGTTAAAGATCATAATCTATCCTCAATTATATATATAACATGCAACCTATAACAAGGCTAGGGTAAATATCTAACCCGAGTGTAATCTCATGTGCCCGTGTCAGTGCCTCAGGTAGCAATATATCATATGAATGAGGTATGAATGCATGAAAACAGAATACATGTAAATGAAGAACTGTTTTCATAATTTAGTGAGATTTCCTTTGTATTTTTAAAATGAGGTATCATAATGAAATCAGCATAAAACAGTGCCTAGCATCGGCACAAAACGTAATCCCAATATCTCGATATCTCTGTATCACAGTCTCTGTACCTCAATATCTCGAAATCTCAATATCTCAATCACAATATCTAGGGCGCCGTCAGTCCAGACCGGCCCCTACCATCCATCTCAAGACCACGACGGTATCCTCCGGATATCCGACGCGTCGGGTAAAATCACCGGTAGGTAGTGCTCCCCTGCCAGGCTCACATCGTCATCATCACGCGCTTCTTGCCCCGGGGTACCTTACCGGGTCCACCATGTACCCGAAACGGTTCATCCGTCTCCTCGAATCGGGTCTCGAAATCCATCAGCAAACTCATGGTGGACGACTCATACATCATGGGAAAAACCGCACTTTTTATTTAAAAAGAGAGAAATCAGTTTATATAAGTTTTGCGGTTTTCCCCCAAATCCAGAAAATTTCATGGAAATCCGAATCCAAATCATCAATAGCATGTAAAACCATGAATATAGGCATAACAATGAATAACAGTATGCATGAAGTGACAAGTAATAACTACAATGTTAAGCTGGCATATAAGGCAGGTACACTAATATAATGTCAAATTACTAACTAACAAGCTAAGTCAAGCAATAATATTTTCTAAGGTGTACGTGACATGGCAATTACCGATGAAGATGTGTATGAGCCGGCAAGTAAGTGTACGTGGTACATACGCATCATCGATAATGGTGCTGGTGTCCTAACAATATGATATCAACATTGCAATAAGAAATTATAACATAAGTATGCGATGCGAAGCGAACCACAATAATAAGCGGGAGCTGAATACTAGACGCAACTGTAACTAACCTGCATTAATCTAATATAAGTTCTACAAATGGTGCCTTTTGAAATAACACGAATCATGGGGTTTTGAAAATAGGGCTACGGTGTTTTTATGAAAAGATACGTCTTTTGAAATATCCGTAGGATCCCTTGGGCTGTCTTTTAAAATACCCACGATTCGTTAGTTTTTGAAATAGGTAAGAATCGAATCTAATCTAACAACTAAACTAAACTAAAGGGCTAAGCTAACAAGCTGGACTACAGGTAAGGAAGCCGCCTAACATCTGAGTCGATCCATATACATACCTGTATATATATTAGTCGGTGATCCCGCCTCAATAATATCATATCCGATACCATATCTACAATCAGACATCCCAAGTCAAGAGTGCGGATCAATCATCAAGATATAGCTCGTACGTAAATCCGTCGTACGGCATCCCCAGATCTGGGTACGGGTCAATATCATATTCCTCACACCATTCCTCTAGTATCCTCTTTATTCAAGATCATAGTCTAAGGTACTGACCTATGTCTAGTACAATACTAATATCCTCAATATACTCATGATCTGACTACAGATCGACAATCTCGTACAAACCGATACCGTCAGCACATAGCATCATCAAGGGTATACATCGCCCGATACGGCCTAATATCAATATCCTAGCATATCATGCCTCATATCACGATCACATGTAGACCATTTTATTTATAACACTATTCACCCGTATCGCCGCCCCAAGATCCGCTATAACACCAGGACGTACCTCAAGTACGAATCCTGCCATATCACCGATATCACAACCACAAAACAAATCTCATCGACTCAGCTCAATCCCAAGTATCATCCTCAAATCCGTATGTGAACACATAGTCCCATACCCATGTGATCACATAACTATAAAGAATCCCATGAGCACATATAAATAGGAATGTATGCAAGTATGTAAGTGTGTATGTGTAGTGCAACACTACCCTAGGGTTCGCAACACTAAAATAATCCAACACACCAATATCCATTCTAAACATCGTTATTAATCCCAAATAACATATAATAATTGTTGGTGTGTATACGCATCCGTATACACCACCACGTACTGCGGGGGTGCTATACGCCATCCACCCGACTTCTCCCCGTAGATATAAATCTACTCACCTGGTCCTCGCTCGCCGGTGCCGACGTCGCCACGCGCTTGCTTGTCGTCTCGAAGTCCACATGGGGTACCTACATATCGTAACGCATTAAAACCCAATTTGAAATCGAAACGGCGTACGAAAACCAAATCGGTACGCGTATCACGCATAGGTCAAAACCTATCGCCTACGCATGCAAGAATAGCCAAACCAACTCTCGATGTCGATGTACAAATATCAACCCATCGAGAAAAACTCAAACACCCCAATCGTGTTTTCACAATCACTAATTTTAATATTAAGTAGATTGCAACTCATCAAAACCCTAAATTAAATCAAATCGATTTATTTCCGAAAACCTAGAAAGCGCTTAATTTTCGTTTTAATTCGAAACTTGATGTTTTATCAAAACTAATAGCCATAATATCCACTAAATATCATAACTAAGTCATATAAACCATTTCCATAATTTTATCTCGTCAATTTTTATTAAACCCAAAATTCTAGTTTGCAAAATATCACATTTAAACACTTTTTAAAGCAAAATTCACAATTCAACAATTAAGCTTGGTTTTGCATGAACTAAATTAGTAAACTATAATTTAAAATTTTAATAATGTCATGAATACCCTTACTAGATTTTAATCTCACATTTAAATAAATTTCTAAAAACCTAGTTTGCTTAAAAAAATCTTAATTTGGGTATTTTAAATGTTACAATTAGCAATAAGCAACAAGATTAAGTTTTGCATAGCATTAACATGTTAATCTACTCATTGTAACCTTAAGTAAGTGACAACCACTCTAATTGAATCCAAACCCTAACTTTTTAATTCAAAGTCTTCTCTTGAAAATTCAAGTGTTGAAATTGAATCCAAATTACACACTAAATTCAATTAAATTGGAGTAATTAACCAACCATGAAGATATATGTTAAGATTTTTACCTCCCAATAAATATACATATTCTAGCTATGTAATTGCTTGTATTTGGTGTTTATTGAGCCACTGGTGAAATTTCAAATTTTCTGAAAAAAATATTTGTATTTTGACTTTTTACAGAAAACCCCCTTTTTTACCGTTTTTTTCGAAATTTCACTGAAACGATTTTCAAAACGTTACAACATAGCACCAGTGGATGCAGCCCTAGTTGACGAGACACGTATTCCAGAGACTTCGGGAGTTCCGGAACCGTGGAGGACTCGTACCGGTGTACCAGCCCAGAGACAGAGGCTTAGTCGTCGAGACAACTTTCGTGACCGTTGCGGGAGTAGCAGAGGTTTGGGACGAGGGGATTCGTGTTATCTAGATCAGCCGTTTGTTGTGTTAACTTCTGTCAGCGATTCTTTTGTTGCGCGACACGTATTTCAGTCGTATGCCAATCGGTTAGGAGATTCATCCATCACTTGATCCTTCTAGAGATGTTGGATTTGACGTTCTCCTGGGCACGGACTGGCTAGTTACGTTCTAGGCGTCTGTGGACTACCATGAGGAAACAGTCAGGTTTGTTTTCCTGGCAAGTCAGTTCTTATTGTGCAGGGGGACAGTGGTACCGCCTCTCTCAGCTCGAATTCAACATTTTTTCGCTAGTCGGCTTTTGAGGAGAGGATGTCGTGGATTCTTGGCGTTCATTCGTGGTACCGGAGCCACAGTTGGTTTGTTGGACCGGATTCCTTTCGTGCAAGAGTTATCCGACGTTGTTCCAGATGAGCCGCCGAAGCTTAGGGAGCTTAAGGATCAGCTGCAGAGTTGTTTGTTGCGGGGCTTGGGCGTCTGAGTGTTTCGCATTAGGGAGCTCCTATTTCTGTTCGTCATGGAGGAAGACGGCAGTTTAGGTTATGTATTGATGGATCGCCAATTGAACCGGCTTACGGTGCAGATAGGTATCCTTTACCTCGCATTGACGATTTCTTCGATCAGCTCCAGAGTGCGAGACATTTTCTAAGTTTGTTCGGGATCAGGTCATCATTGTTGCGTTTTTGGAGTGATGACATTCCGAAGACTGCCTTGTGCGTGCTACGGGCTTTGTGTGTTTTGGTGGTGTCGTCGGACTCACCAATGCCCTAGCAGCATTCGTAGATATGGTGAACCATATTTCTTCAGGCCGTTCCTCGACCATTTATTGTTGTGTTATTGACGACATTCTGGTCTATTCTTTGTGTCTTGAGGAACAGGAGCAACATTTGAGGATTTGTTTTGCAGATACTGGGAGAGCACCAGCGGTTTGCTAGATTCTCTGAGTGTTCCTTCAGGCTTGTTTGTGTTGACTCCTAGGTCTTGTAGTTACGGGAGACGGTTTTTCGTATGGTCCCGAGGAAGATCGTGTCCGTACAGCTTAGGCCCAGGCTTGTGTTTGGACGGAGATCCGCAGATTTTGGGCTTAGCAGGTTTTTACCGCCGTTTTGTGCAGGATTGCTAGTGTAGTGCTGCACCGTTGACTGGAATGACCGGGAAGGAGATTTCTTTTCTTTGGACTGAGGCATGTGTGCGGACTTTTCGGCAGTTGAAGATTCGGTTAACAACTGCATCAGTTCTTTCTTTGCTTTCTGGTTCGGGCGACTTTTTGTTTTAACTGTGATGTTTCGCGTGCGGGGCTCGATTGTATACTGAGGTGACACTATAAAGTTATCGCTTTTGCTTCCCTACATTTGGAGGAAGTACGAGCAGGATATCCCACTCATGATCTGGAGATGGCCACGGTGGTAGTGCGTTGGGGATTGGAGACACTACTTGTTGGAGAGTCGTGTCAGATTTTCACGGACCACCAGAACTTAATGTACATCTTCCTGCAGAGGGTGTTGATTGTTGAGACAGTCTTCTGCAGATTTACAGTTCTTGTGCGTTCGTTGAGTACAGCTTGTGCTCGCCTCTACTGAGGGGACAGTTTGCTCATGTCCGCGCCCGACCACTTTTCCTTTATCGCTTTCGCGAGGCACTGCCCGCCGATGCTCGTTCGTAAAAGATTCTTGAGCATACTCGGCTGGGTAATGATTCGGAGTCCTTGATTTGTGACAAGGGTGTGCTAAGTTTAGGGACGTGTTTGTGTACCTGATACTATTGGGTAGAGACGCGAAATCCTAGAGCAGACACATCTATTAACTCTCTGTACTCATTCATGTTCCACCAACATTGACGTGACTTGTGAGATAGTTACGGGTGGGCATGGATGTAAAGAGAAGTTTCAGATTTCGTTTCAAGGTGTCTGTCTTGTTGTGTATTTTGGTTGAGCATCTGAGACCGGCTGGAGAGTTGCAACCTTTAACCGTTCCGAAGTGGGAATAGGAGCAGATCTCCATGAATTTCGTTATGGTGTCTACCCAGTTTTAGTAAGGGTGTGACTTCATTCGGGTGCTTGTTGTCCGGTTATACTCAGGTTGCTCAGTTGTTCTTTGTTAAGTTGTGCATTGCACGGAGTTCGTTCGAGGGTCGTGTCCAATGAAGGCACCCTGTTCGCTTGCCGTCTTGGGCAGAAGCTTAAGGAAGCCTTGGGTACTGGTTAAGCTTTAGCTCCATCTTTCCATCCGCAGGATGATGGGTTTGTGAGAGCGGGCTATACCAGACTCTGGAGGATATGTTTGTGCGTTCGTGTTGTTGTTGTCAGGAGTTGGGGATCGTCACTCGCCATTGTCAGGATTCTCCTTCGATAGTTGTTATCAGGAGACACTCCAATTGGCAACCTTTAGGTTTAGGGGTTAGGTCGTGTCGATCACCAATCTGTTTGTCTGACTCTGCGTTGTTGGATTTTTGGACCCCAGCTAGTCTAGAGACTTCGGAAATGATCCAGTTGTTCAGGTCAGGATGATGACAGTCCTGTGCGGACAGAGATCTTATGCCGACCAGGGTGGTCGCAGGCCTGAGTTCGTAGTGGGAGATCATGTATTCCTATGGATTTTTCGATAAATGACGTGTGGAGTTTTGGGAATCTTATCCCAGGATTGTAGGTCCTTTTGATATCCTTTAAGCGAGTCAGTTCGTTGTCTTTAATTTGGCACTTCCGCCTAGATTATTGAGTTTTCACCCCGCATTCTTTGTGTTGATACTTTGCAATTACCTTCATGACTTTTTTTCACATGATTCAGCATTAGACCATTTGCTTTGATGCGATCTTTTCGCTGACCGGCACCCATTGGTGTTAATGGCACGGCAGGTGGAGAAACTTCGGTCAAGAGTCTTACTATCTGTGGAGAGTTTTCTTGGACGTAGCCGTATAGTGAGATGATCACTCGGGAGGCTGCGAGCGAGAATTGGGAGTTTTGTACTCTTCTTTTTGAAGCTACGCTTAGTGAAAAATTATAATTCGGGGACCGAATTTCTCTAAGGGGGGTAGATTGTAACGTTTCAGAAATCGTTTTGCGAATTTTTCTGTTTTAGGGCAAAATAGTCGGTATTTTCCGTTTTAACCCTATTTCGATCAAACTTCCGTAGAAACTTACCGGCACTTTTTTATAGCTAAAATAAAGCTTGTGCGCGAAATTTAGGGGTATTTGGGAGGTTTTAGTTCAGATAGAATTTTTCTCAAATAAAATATTATTTTAAGCGGTATTTTATGCACGTAAATCGGGAAATTTCTTCCATATGAAATTTTTTTGAAATCATCACTATAATTATTTTTAGAACCTTCTTTTTAAATATCAAGATATTTTTAGTGCAAAAGGTTTTTGAATTAAAAAAGAAAAGAAAATGAAAGAAAAGGTATCATTTTTGCATTTAATGAAGCAATTAATGAATTAAACTAGAACTTTCTTCTTCTTTTTTGCACAAAACACCCCCCACACCCTCTTGGCCGGCCCCTCTCTCCCCCTTGTTGCCCTTGTTCTTCCTCACTCATTTTTCATCATTTCTTGCACAAATAAATCATGAAAAATCCAAATTAATTCATAGAAATTCAAATAAAATCCAAAAGCTTCATTCTTCTTCACAAAAGTTGCTTGGATTTTCATTCTAGTGAGAATTTTGGAGGCTAAAGTTTGGTTTTATTCTTGATTCAAGTGGTGTTCTTGAAGGTATAAAACCCTAACCCTAATCTCTAATTGTTACTTAATAATTTATGCTAGCTTAATTAGATGTTAGTTTAAGCTTTAAATTTCATATTTCAAAATTCTTGAAATGGTTTTAGAAATTCAAGTTAAGGTTAAAACTTAATTTAAGTGGTTAATATTTAATTGAAGTGTTAATTTGTGTTTAGGAAAAGCTTAACCTAGTAGAAAATGCTAATTATTGTTAACGAATATTTTGTTTAATTAAGGATTTTTGCTTACTAGGTTTTTGCTAAAACTCATTTTTGCAAGTGTTAAAAATATAGGAATGGTTTAGATAGCTTAGTTAAGCTATTTTAAGGTGTTTGTAATCGCTAGATATGCGTTATCTTGAAACTAGTGCGAAATATTGCGGTAGGTTGTTTACTAGGTTTCGGGGTTTTTCCGACGTGGGTTCGATTGGTCGTTGCGAGGTTATATTTATTGTAGTCCTCGTAATTTTTATGTTGTGTTGCGCGATCGGGATGATCGGGGTCTAGACTTAGTGTTTTGTAGTTTAGCGACCCCAATTAGGGTTTTTGGCCGATGTCGTGCGCGATAGATGCGCTAAGTGTGCAGTACAATTTTCAGGGCGTTATTCTTGCGTTTCGATGTCTTTTCGTCGATGTAGGATATTTGCTTATGTGATGTGTTTGTGAAATTTTAGGTTCACAGGCGGGGACTACGGACACTACTACAAAGGGAAAACCGGTGGTAGGATTCACCTAGCTTGAAGCGTTGGTGAGTAGATTTAACATCTACAGGGGAATCGCCCGCATGGCGTTATGCGTCTGGGCTAGAGATGTTATTTCTGTCGCATATTCTATGTCATATTTAGAATTGCGCATTTACCCTATTACTTAGATATTGTTGTGCTTGGACTAGTATCCTAAGGACACTGCACATATTGTTGACGATTCATGTTGCACGAGCACTGATTGTATGCTACACACACCGTCAATAATTGCCATGTCACGCACAACCCACTTATAGATATGATATTGCTTGGTTAGGGACATTGAGACTTTGATTCATATTTCTTTACGCATTGACTTATAGCATACCTATATACCTACATGCTTACACATATGCTCTGACATACTTACATGCTAGTTACATGTATACCTATATACCTATAGAGTATCGTACTATTAGTGATAGGTACATACACACTTTATGTCATAGCTACAGGTATACTTTGCACACATACTTCACTTATACCCAGGGGGTATACTACATCATTACTTATAGGTAGATACATATATCTTGCTATACCTTTATGTTGCACATATATTTGGTTATAGCTACATGTTTACCTTTACTTGATGTTATTTTAGAATTGGAAAGATTAGGAACCACATGATATTATATTAACTTGTTACAGTTAATTGCTGATTTTCCTTTATATGCTCGTATTTCAGATTTATGATGCGTATATTATATTCATGGATTTTCGCATTGAGATATGGATTTTTCATGATGTTTTCTGGATTTGGGAACCGTGGGAGTTCATGAAATTATGCATTAATTGAAAAACCCGGTTTCCCTTGATATGATATTTCAGCAGCCACCATGAGAATTATCGGTTCGGATATATATATACCCCACGCGAGAAACAGAGGGGTCCGTTTGCGGGTACATGGTGGGGCCCGGAGGTACCCCGGGGCAGGAATCTCAGTCGGGAGATGAGTTAGTGGGGGAACCATACTTTCTGGTGACATTTCCAATGACTCGGCGGTAATCATGGGGATACCGTTGGGAGTCATGTACGTATAGATATGTGAAAAGACGAGGGTTAGAGCTAGGCATTCGTGCTTTTCGGATAGCGTGTGATACGTACCTATCAGGGGGCCAGGTGTGGTGACAGCACCTGATATATCATCATTTCTGTGTCGATGCTTGACACATTGGTTTCATGATATTTCTTTTTACTCCTTTGTATATATAACAGGGGATTAGGCCGCTGTTATATATGCCCTTACACCAATATTAGTGGAATGGGACGCTAATATATGTGTATTGACATTAAATTATATACATCATCATATTTATTCATGCAAATATATTTAGGATGTTAGATTTTTTCTTGATAATTTGATTTGGGATATAGGTGATTCATTTGATATTGGATACAGGATATTTACGAGATTGCTGATTTGTACATTCAGGATATATGCGATTTATTCGATATTGTACATTCAGGATTTGTGAGACTTATATGATATGAGAGCCAATTTGGGGGCTGATTTGAGGAGTTGGGATTTGGATTTGTCTTGATGGATTTTGATCCTACCACGATTTCAGGATTCCGTGGAAATGACATGTTTCATTCCATACTCTACATTTATTGTTTATGCGCTGCTTCATTTTTTAGTAGTACCTGTTTGAGTACCTTTCATGACTGTTGCATTTACATACCTTTATTCATATCATTTCTTCATGTATTAGTAGTACCGATATAGTACCTTACATGATGCTGCATACAGATTGTCATATTATTACCGCTTCATGTGTAGTTGTACCTGTTAGTGTACCTTTCATGATTATTGCATTACATATGACTATTCATTGATATTAAATGCTTATGTTTGATTCGCGTTGCACGTGCATACTCGCGATTACCTGCATATGTTATTTATTATTCACGAGTTGGCAACTCACCCCCGTTGTGCCACAGTGTTTGCAGGTGTTCCTCAGGATAGTCAGAGGCAGGGCTATTTTCATCCATCGTATCATCTTTTGCTGCGGATACCACTTCGCCTGACAGTGTGCAGTTTTGCCCAGGTGGGTTTTGTGATTATCCGATGTTGTTGTATTGTATATTCGTTGTATTCATGTACTCTCCATCTACCAGTTTTATGTATGACTTAGTGAATTGGTGTGAGGACGATATTGTATATTATTTTGTGACTTGGATGTTTTTATACAGTTTCCTTTCTATCGTCTTCTATTTCTTCGCTACGGCGTCGTATATTTGTTTGTGGTGGTTGTTTTCCGCCTTTGGGCGTGGATTTGTTCTCGTTGGGGATGCTTTACTTTATATTTATGTTGTACCCATTTTTAGGGTTGGTTTTTATAAAGGAGGTGCTGCCGAAATTTTCAAGAAAGAAAATTGGACTTAAAGAATTTATACTTGATATTTTTTTAAAGGTTTCAACAATGTTTCTTATCTTTTCTTGTCTTTTAATGGTTTAGATTTCCGGGTTTTGGCTTTCTTTTACTGTGTTACGCCTGTAGACGTTGCGTAGTATTAGGGCCGTCACGTGCCAATTTCGTGTCGTGACAAAGTTGGTATCAGAGCGCTAGGTTTATACCTTACGGAGTGTAGGATGACCTTGGTATGATGGAGTATGTAGCTCAAGCAGAGTAACGTAGTGTGTGTATGTCTGCAGCATACTCACGATGCAGTACTCCGCCTAAAGTGACCTAAGTACAATTGGTTGAAATTCCTTCCTTGATGATTCATATCCTTGTGATTCGATTTCCGTGTTCATATCGAATCCTAACTCTATTTATAGCCTTTTCTGCCGACGACTATGGGAACTCAGAGTGATGCAGCGAGGGCCGAGGTCAGAGTTGACTTGGGTGTGTCAAGGACTGACCAGGATGGTGCGCTCGTTGCACAGGAGCAGACGGATCCGCCTTCGACAGATAGTATTGCTAGGCTTGTGGAAGAGATGCTGGACATGCGCCAGACGATGAGTTCATTGGTTGAGGCCATTCGAGCGCAGCGACAGGAGGTTGTCACCCTGCTACCCAGTTGTTCCTTGCGATCAGCACACAGTATTCCGTCACTTACATAGCACCAGTGGATGCAGCCCTAGTTGACGAGACACGTATTCCAGAGACTTCAGGAGTTCCGGAACTGTGGAGGACTTGTACCGGTGTACCAGCCAAGAGACAGAGGCTTAGTCGTCGAGACAGCTTTCGTGACCGTTGCGGGAGTAGCAGAGGTTTGGGACGAGGGGATTCGTGTTATCTAGATTAGCCGTTTGTTGTGTTAACTTCTGTCAGCGATTCTTTTGTTGCGCGTCACGTATTTCAGTCGTATGCCAATCGGTTAGAAGATTCATCCGTCACTTGATCCTTCTAGAGATGTTGGATTTTACGTTCTCCTCGGCACGGACTGGCTAGTTACGTGCTAGGCGTCTGTGGACTACCGCGAGGAAACAGTCAGGTTTGTTTTCCCGGCAAGTCAGTTCTTATTGTGCAGGGGGACAGTGGTGCCGCCTCTCACAGCTCGAATTCAGCTTTTTTTCGCTAGTCGGCTTTTGAGGAGAGGATGTCGTGGATTCTTGGCGTTCATTCGTGGTACCGGATCCACAGTTGGTTTGTTAGACCGGGTTCCTTTCGTGCGAGAGTTATCCGACGTTGTTCCAGTTGAGCCGGCGAAGCTTAGGGAGCTTAAGGATCAGCTGCAGAGTTGTTTGTTGGGGGGCTTGTGTGTCTGAGTGTTTCGCATTAGGGAGCTCCTATTTCTGTTCGTCATGGAGGAAGACGGCGGTTTAGGTTGTGTATTGATGGATCTCCAATTGAACCGGCTTACGGTGCGGATAGGTATCCTTTACCTCGCATCGATTTCTTCGATCAGCTCCAGAGTGCGAGACAATTTCTAAGTTTGTTCGGGATCAGGTCATCATTGTTGCGGGTTCGGAGTGATGACATTCCGAAGACGGCCTTGTGCGTGCTACGGGCTTTGTGTGTTTTGGTAGTGTCGTCGGACTCACCAATGCCCTAGCAGCATTCGTAGATATGGTGAACCATATTTCTTCAGGCCATTCCTCGACCATTTATTGTTGTGTTATTGACGATATTCTGGTCTATTCTTTGTGTCTTGAGGAACAGGAGCAGCACTTGATGATTTGTTTTGCAGATACTGGGAGAGCACCAGCGGTTTGCTAGATTCTCGGAGTGTTCCTTCAGGCTTGTTTGTATTGACTCCTAGGTCTTGTAGTTACGGGAGACGGTTTTTCGTATGGTCCCGAGGAAGATCGTGGCCGTACAGCTTAGGCCCAGGCTTGCGTTCGGACGGAGGTCCGCAGATTTTGGGCTTAGCAGGTTTTTACCGCCGTTTCGTGCAGGATTGCTAGTGTAGTGGTGCACCGTTGACTGGAATGACCGGGAAGGAGGTTTCTTTTCTTTGGACTGAGGCATGTGTGCGGACTTTTCGGCAGTTGAAGATTCGGTTAACAACTGCATCAGTTCTTTCTTTGCTTTCTGGTTCGGGCGACTTTTTGTTTTAACTGTGATGTTTCGCGAATGGGTTCGATTGTGTACTGAGGTGACACTATAGAGTTATCTCTTTTGCTTCCCTACATTTGGAGGAAGTACGAGCAGGATATCCCACTCATGATCTGGAGATGGCCACGGTGGTAGTGCGTTGGGGATTGGAGACACTACTTGTTCGAGAGTCGTGTCAGATTTTCACGGACCACCAGAGCTTAATGTACATCTTCCTGCAGAGGGTGTTGATTGTTGAGACAGTCTTCTGCAGATTTACAGTTCTTGTGCGTTCGTTGAGTACAGCTTGTGCTCGCCTCTACTGAGGGGACAACTTGCTCATGTCCGCGCCCGACCACTTTTCCTTTATCGTTTTCGCGAGGCACTGCCCGCCGATGCTCGTTCGTCAAAGATTCTTGAGCATACTCGGCTGGGTAATGATTCAGAGTCCTTGATTTGTGACAAGGGTATGCTAAGTTTAGGGACGTGTTTGTGTACCTGATACTATTGGGTAGAGACGCGAAATCCTAGAGCAGGCACATCTATTAACTCTCTGTACTCATTCAAGTTCCACCAACATTGACATGACTTGTGAGATAGTTATGGGTGGGCATGGATGTAAAGAGAAGTTTCAGATTTCGTTTCATGGTGTCTGTCTTGTTGTGTGTTTTGGTTGAGCATCTGAGACCGGCTGGAGAGTTGCAACATTTAACCGTTCCTAAGTCGGAATGGGAGCAGATCTCCATGAATTTCATTATGGTGTCTACCCAGTTTTAGTAAGGGTGTGACTTCATTCGGGTGTTTGTTGTCCGGTTATACTCAGGTTGCTCAGTTGTTCTTTGTTAAGTTGTGCGTTGCACGGAGTTCCTTTGAGGATCGTGTCCAATGAAGGCACCCTGTTCGCTTGCCGTCTTGGGCAGAAGCTTCAGGAAGCCTTGGGTACTGGTTGAGATTTAGCTCCATCTTTCCATCCGCAGGATGATCGGTTTGTGAGAGCGGGCTATACCAGACTCTGGAGGATATGTTTGTGCGTTCGTGTTGTTGTTGTCGGCAGTTGGGGATCGTCACTCACCATTGTCAGGATTCTCCTTCGATAGTTGTTATCAGGAGACACTCCAATTGGCAACCTTTAGGTTTAGGGGTTAGGTCGTGTCGATCACCAATCTGTTTTTCTGACTCTGCGTTGTTGGATTTTTGGACCCCAGCTAGTCTAGAGACTTCGGAAATGATCCAGTTGTTCAGGTCAGGATGATGACAGTCCTGTGCGGACAGAGATCTTATGCCGACCAGGGTGGTCGCAGGCCTGAGTTCGTAGTGGGAGATCACGTATTCCTATGGATTTTTTGATAAATGACGTGTGGAGTTTTGGGAATCTTATCCCAGGATTGTAGGTCCTTTTGAGATCCTTTAAGCGAGTTAGTTCGTTGTCTTTAATTTGGCACTTCCGCCCAGATTATTGAGTTTTCACCCCGCATTCTTTGTGTTGATACTTTGCAATTACCTTCATGACTTTTTTTCACATGATTCAGCATTAGACCATTTGCTTTGACGCGATCTTTTCGCTGACCGGCATCCATTGGTGTTAATGGCCCGGCAGGTGGAGAAATTTCGGTCAAGGGTCTTACTATCTGTGGAGAGTTTTCTTGGACGTAGCCGTATAGTGAGATGATCACTCGGGAGGCTGCGAGCGAGAATTGGGAGTTTTGTACTCTTCTTTTTGAAGGTACGCTTAGTGAAAAATTATAAATCGGGGACCGAATTTCTTTAAGGGGGAAGATTGTAACGTTTCAGAAATCGTTTTGCGAATTTTTCTGTTTTAGGGCAAAATAGTCAGTATTTTCCGTTTTAACCCGATTTCGATCAAACTTCCGTAGAAACTTACCGGCACTTTTTTATAGCTAAAATAAAGCTTGTGCGCGAACTTTAGGGGTATTTGGGAGGTTTTGGTTCAGATAGAATTTTTCTCAAATAAAATATTATTTTAAGCGGTATTTTGTGCACGTAAATCGGGAAATTTCTTCCAAATGAATTTTTTTGGAAATCATCACTAAAATTATTTTTAGAACCTTCTTTTTAAATATCAAGATATTTTTAGGGCAAAAGGTTTTTGAATTAAAAAAGAAAAAAAAATGAAAGAAAAGGTATCATTTTTGCATTTAATGAAGCAATTAATGAATTAAACTAGAACTTTCTTCTTCTTTTTTGCACAAAACACCCCCCACACCCTCTTGGCCGGCCCCTCTCTCCCCCTTGCTGCCCTTGTTCTTCCTCACTCATTTTTCATCATTTCTTGCACAAATAAATCATGAAAAATCCAAATTAATTCATAGAAAATTAAAATAAATTCCAAAAGCTTCATTCTTCTTCACAGAAGTTGCTTGGATCTTCATTCTAGTGAGGATTTTGGAGGCTAAAGTTTGGTTTTATTCTTGATTCAAGTGGTGTTCTTGAAGGTATAAAACCCTAACCCTAATCTCTAATTGTTACTTAATATTTTATGCTAGCTTACTTAGATGTTAGTTTAAGCTTTAAATTTCATGTTTCAAAATTCTTGAAATGGTTTTAGAAATTCAAGTTAAGGTTAAAGCTTAATTTAAGTGTTTAACATTTAATTGAAGTGTTAATTTGTGTTTAGGTAAAACTTAACCTAGTAGAAAATGCTAATTATTGTTAATGAATATTTTGTTTAATTAAGGATTTTTGTTTACTAGGTTTTTGCTAAAACTCATTTTTGCAAGTGTTAAAAATATAGGAATGGTTTAGATAGCTTAGTTAAGCTATTTTAAGGTGTTTGTAATCGCAAGATATGCGTTATCTTGAAACTAGTGCGAAATATTGCGGTAGGTTGTTTACTAGGTTTCGGGGTTTTTCCAACGTGGGTTCAATTGGTCGTTGCGAGGTTATATCTATTGTAGTCATCGTAATTTTTATGTTGTGTTACGCGATCGGGACGATCGGGGTCTAGACTTAGTGTTTTGTAGTTTAGCGACCCCAATTAGGGTTTTTGGCCGATGTCGTGCGCGATAGATGCGCTAAGTGCGCAGTACAATTTTCACGGCGTTATTCTTGCGTTTCGATATCTTTTCGTCGATGTAGGATATTTGCTTCTGTGATATGTTTGTGAAAATTTAGGTTCGCAGGCGGGGACTACGGACACTACTACAAAGGGAAAACCGGTGGTAGGATTCACCTAGCTTGGAGCGTTGGTGAGTAGATCTAACATCTACAGGGGAATCGCCCGCATGGCGTTATGCGTCTGGGCTAGAGATGTTATTTCTGTCGCATATTCTATGTCATATTTAGAATTGTGCATTTACCCTATTACTTAGATATTGTTGTGCTTGGACTAGTATCCTTAGGACACTGCACATATTGTTGACAATTCATGTTGCACGAGCACTGATTGTATGTTACACACACCGTCAATAATTGCCATGTCACGCACAGCCTACTTATAGATATGATATTGCTTGGTTAGGGACATTGAGACTTTGATTCATATTTCTTTACGCATTGACTTATAGCATATCTATATTCCTATATGCTTACACATATGCTCTGACATACTTACATGCTAGTTACCTGTATACCTATAGAGTATCGTACCATTAATGATAGGTACATACACACTTTATGTCATAGCTACAGGTATACTTTGCACACATACTTCACTTATACCCAGGGGTATACTACATCATTACTTATAGGTAGATACATATATCTTGCTATACCTTTATGTTGCACATATATTTGGTTATAGCTACATGTTTACCTTTACTTGATGTTATTTTAGAATTGGAAAGATTAGGAACCACATGATATTATATTAACTTGTTACAGTTAATTGCTGATTTTCCTTTATATGCTCGTATTTCAGATTTATGATGCGTATATTATATTCATGGATTTTCGCATTGAGATATGGATTTTTCATGATATTTTCTGGATTTGGGAACCGTGGGAGTTCATGAAATTATGCATTAATTGAAAAACCCGGTTTCCCTTGATATGATATTTCAGCATCCACCATGAGATTTATCGGTTCGGATATATATATATCCCACGCGAGGAACGGAGGGGTCCGTGTGCAGGTACATTGTGGGGCCCGGAGGTACCCCGGGGCAAGAATCTCAGTGAGGAGATGAGTTAGTGGGGGAACCATACTTTCCGGTGACATTACCAATGACTCGGCGGTAATCATGGGGATACCGTTGGGAGTCATGTACGTATAGATACGTGGAAAGACGAGTGTCAGAGCTAGGCACTCGTGCTTTTCGGATAGCGTGTGATACGTACCTATCAGGGGGCCAGTCGTGGTGACAACACCTGATATATCAGCATTTATGTGTCGATGTTTGACACATTAGTTTCATGATATTTCTTTTTACTCCTTTGTATATATAACAGGGGATTAGGCCGCTGTTATATATGCCCTTACACCAATATTAGTGGAATGAGACGCTAATATATGTGTATTGACATTAAATTATATACATCATCATATTTATTCATGCAAATATATTTAGGATGTTAGATTTTTTCTTGATAATTTGATTTGGGATATAGGTGATTCATTTGATATTGGATACATGATATTTATGAGATTGCTGATTTGTACATTCAGGATATATGTGATTTATTCGATATTGTACATTCAGGATTTGTGAGACTTATATGATATGAGAGCCAATTTGGGGGCTGATTTGAGGAATTGGGATTTGGATTTGTCTTAATGGATTTTGATCCTACCATGATGTCAGGATTCTGTGGAAATGACATGTTTCATTCCATACTCTACATTTATTGTTTATGCACTGCTTCATTTATTAGTAGTACCTGTTAGAGTACCTTCCATGACTGTTGCATTTACATACCTTTATTCATATCATTTCTTCATGTATTAGTAGTACCGATATAGTACCTTACATGATGCTGCATACAGATTGTCATATTATTACCGCTTCATGTGTAGTTGTACCTGTTAGTGTACCTTTCATGATTATTGCATTACATATGAATATTCATTGATATTAAATGCTTATGTTAGATTCGCGTTGTACGTGCATTCTCGCGATTACCTGCATATGTTATTTACTATTCACGAGTTGGCAACTCACCCCCGTTGTGCCACAGTGTTTGCAGGTGTTCCTCAGGATAGTCAGAGGCAGGGCTATTTTCATCCATCGTATCATCTTTTGCTGCGGATACCACTTCGCCTGACAGTGTGCAGTTTTGCCCAGGTGGGTTTTGTGATTATTCGATGTTGTTGTATTGTATATTCGTTGTATCCATGTACTCTCCATCTACCAGTTTTATGTATGACTTAGTGAATTGGTGTGAGGACGATATTGTATATTATTTTGTGACTTGGAGGTTTTTATACAGTTTCCTTTCTATCGTCTTCTATTTCTTCGCTACGGTGTCGTATATTTGTTGTGGTGGTTGTTTTCCGTCTTTGGGCGTGGATTTGCTCCCGTTGGGGATGCTTTACTTTATATTTATGTTGTACCCATTTTTGGGGTTGGTTTTTATAAAGGAGGTGCTGCCGAAATTTTCAAGAAAGAAAATTGGACTTAAAGAATTTATACTTGAGATTTTTTTAAAGGTTTAAACAATGTTTCTTATCTTTTCTCTTCTTTTAATGGTTTAGATTTCTGGGTTTTGGCTTTCTTTTACTGCGTTACGCCTGTAGACGTTGCGTAGTATTAGGGCCGTCACATGCCAATTTCGGGTCGTGACAAAGTTGGTATCAGAGCGCTAGGTTTTTACCTTACGGAGTGTAGGATGACCTTGGTATGATGGAGTAGGTAGCTCAAGCAGAGTAACGTAGTGTGTGTATGTCTGCAGCATACTCACGATGCAGTACTCCGCCTAAAGTGACCTAAGTACAATTGGTTGAAATTCCTTCCTTGATGATTCATATCCTTGTGATTCGATTTCCGTGTTCATCTCGAATCCTAACTCTATTTATAGCCTTTTCTGCCGACGACTATGGGGACTCAGAGTGATGCAGCGAGGGTCGAGGTCAGAGTTGACTCGGGTGGGTCAGGGACTGACCAGGATGGTGCGTTCGTTGCACAGGAGCAGACGGATCCGCCTTCGACAGATAGTATTGCTAGGCTTGTGGAAGAGATGCTGGACATGCGCCAGACGATGAGTTCATTGATTGAGGCCATTCGAGCGCAGCGACAGGAGGTTGTCACCTTGCTACCCAGTTGTTCCTTGCGATCAGCACACAGTATTCCGTCACTTACATAGCACCAGTGGATGCAGCCCTAGTTGGCGAGACATGTATTCCAGAGACTTCGGGAGTTCCGGAACCGTGGAGGACTCGTACCGGTGTACCAGCCCAGAGACAGAGGCTTAGTCGTCGAGACAGCTTTCGTGACCGTTGCGGGACGATCGGGGTCCAGACTTGGTGTTTTGTAGTTTAGCGACCCCAATTAGGGTTTTTGGCCGGTATCGTGTGCAATAGATGCGCTAAGCGAGCAGTGTAATTTTCAGGGCGTTATTCTTGCGTTTCGATGTCTTTTTGTCGATGTAGGATTTTTGCTTATGTGATGTGTTTGTGAAATTTTAGGTTTGCAAGCGGAGACTTCGGACGCTACAACAAGGGAAAACAGGTGGTAGGCTTCACTTAGACATGAGCGTTGGTGAGTAGATTTAACATCTACAGGGGAATCACCCGCATGGCGTTATGCGTCTGGGCTAGAGATGTTATTTCTGTCGCATATTCTATGTCATATTTAGAATTGCGTATTTACCCTATTACTTAGATATTGTTGTGCTTGGAGTAGTATCCTTAGGACACTGCACATATTATTGACGATTCATGTTGCACGAGCACTGATTGTATCCTACACACACCGTCAATAATTGCCATGTCACGCACAACCCACTTATAGATATGATATTGCTTGGTTAGGGACATTGAGACTTTGATTCATATTTCTTTACGCATTGACTTGTAGCATACCTGTATACCTACATGCTTACAAATATGCTCTGACATACTTACATGCTAGTTACCTGTATACCTATAAAGTATCGTACCATTAGTGATAGGTACATACACACTTTATGTCATAGCTACAGGTATACCTTGCACACCTATTTCATTTATACCCAGGGGGTATACTACATCATTACTTGTAGGTAGATACATATATCTTGCTATACTTTTATGTTTTCACATACATCTGGTTATAGCTACATGTTTACCTTTACTTGATGCTATTTAGAATTGGAGAAAATAGGAACCGCATGATATTTTATATTAACTTGTTGCAGTTAATTAGCGGCTTTCCCTTGATATGCTTTCATTACAGTTTTATGTTGCATATATTATATTCATGGATTTTCGCATTGAGATATGGATTTTTCATGATGTTTTCTGGATTTGGGGACCGTGGGAGTTCATGAAATTATGCATTAATTGAAAAACCCGGTTTCCCTTGATATGATATTTCAGCAGCCACCATGAGATTTATCGGTTCGGATATATATATACCCCACGCGAGGAACGGAGGGGTCCGTGTGCGGGTACATGTGGGGCCCAGAGGTATCCGGGGCAAGAATCTCAGTGAGGAGATGAGTTAGTGGTGGAACCATACTTTCCGGTGACATTACCAATGACTCGGCGGTAATCATGGGGATACCGTTGGGAGTCATGTACGTATAGATATATGGAAAGACGAGGGTCAGAGCTAGGCACTCGTGCTTTTCGGATAGCGTGTGATACGTACCTATCAGGGGGCCAGTCGTGGTGACAGCACCTGATAGATCAGCATTTCTGTGTCGATGCTTGACACATTGGTTTCATGATATTTCTTCTTACTCCTTTGTATATATATAACAGGGGATTAGGCCGCTGTTATATATGCCCTTACACCAATATTAGTGGAATGGGACGCTAATATATGTGTATTGACATTAAATTTATACATCATCATATTTATTTATGCAAATATACATAGAATGTAATGGACTCATTGACATTGGATTTAGGACATTTGAGAATTCATTTGATATTGATTATAGGATATATGTGAGATCTACTTGATATTGTACATTCGGAGTATACGAGATACACTTGACATTGTACATACGGGATATGTGAGATCTACTTGATGTTGTACATTAAGGTTATGTAAGACTTACTTGATATGATAGCCAAATTGGGGGCTGATTTGAGGAAATTGGGATTTGGATTGTCTTGATGGATTTTGATCCTACCACGATGTTAGGATTCCGTGGAAATGACACGTTTCATTCCATACTCTACATTTATTGTTTATGCACTGCTTCATGTGTTAGTAGTACCTGTTAGAGTACCTTCCATGACTGTTGCATTTACATACCTTTATTCATATCATTTCTTCATGTATTAGTAGTACCTGTTAGAGTACCTTCCATGACTGTTGCATTTACATACCTTTATTTATATCATTTCTTCATGTATTAGTAGTACCGATATAGTACCTTACATGATGCTGCATACAGATTGTCATATTATTACCGCTTCATGTGTAGTTGTACCTGTTAGTGTACCTTTCATGATTATTGCATTACATATGACTATTCATTGATATTAAATGCTTATGTTAGATTCGCGTTGTACGTGCATACTCACGATTACCTGCATATGTTATTTACTATTCACGAGTTGGAAACTCACCCCCGTTGTGCCACAGTGTTTGCAGGTGTTCCTCAGGATAGTCAGAGGCAGGGCTATTTTCATCCATCGTATCATCTTTTGCTGCGGATACCACATCAGCTCACAGTGTGCAGTTTTGCCCAGGTGGGTTTTGTGATTATCCGATGTTGTATTGTATATTCGTTGTATCCATGTACTCTCCATCTACCAGTTTTATGTATGACTTAGTGACTTGGTGTGAGGACGATATTGTATATTATTTTGTGACTTGGAGGTTTTTATACAGGTTCCTTTCTATCGTCTTCTATTTCTTTGTTACGGCGTCGTATATCTGTTGTGGTGGTTGTTTTCCGTCTTTTGGCATGGATTTGCTCCCGTTGGGATACTTTACTTTATATTTATGTTGTACCCATTTTGGGGGCTTGTTTTACAAAGGAGGTGCTGCCAAAAATTTTAAGAAATAAAAGTGAGATTTTAAAGAATTTGGGTTGTGATTTCAAAGGTTTTGAAAATACTATTATCAATTTCTTTCTACTTTTGATGGTTTAGATTTCTGGGTTTTGGCTTTCTTTTACCGCGTTACGTCTGTAGGCGTTGCGTAGTATTAGGGCCGTCATGTGCCAATTTCGGGTCGTGACAAAATCAGATACAGAAGAGCAAGAGAAAAACTCTCTGTCAAAAAAAAAAAGAAGAGAGAGCTCCTTAGAAAAGAAGAGTTCTCTTCATACTCAAGGTAAAAGAAAAAGAGAACTATATTCTTAAGAAAAGAACAGAGATGAAAAC
This sequence comes from Agapanthus africanus, assembly GCA_030015575.1. Lineage (NCBI taxonomy): Eukaryota > Viridiplantae > Streptophyta > Magnoliopsida > Asparagales > Amaryllidaceae > Agapanthus > Agapanthus africanus. The sequence continues at coordinate 350,162,571 of JASDDO010000004.1, forward strand.
ATCTCAGAAAAGAAGAACCCTCTTCTAAAAGATCTTAGATCTATATAAAAAAAAGAAAGACCAAGGTCTTTGAATAAAAAGAAAGGATCAAGATCTAATCATAAAAAGAAGTATTTTTACTTCAACAGATCTTCTGATCTACAAAGGCAGAGCCTTTTGATAAAAACAAGAACTTTTTTTCTTGGATCTTGAGGCAAGGCCTCCTTTGAAGAACAAAAACTTGTTCTTTGATCTTAAATTTGATCTGATGCGCTTTGCGCTATTGGAAAGTGCTTTGCACTCTTGAACTGCGTCTTTGCGCTCCTTGGACCGGCGCTCAGCGCCAAAACATGCCACGTGTCAACCACAGACACAGTTTGCGCTTTGCGCTCCTGAAACAGAGCACTGCGCTCTTGGGTTGGCGCTCAGCGCCAAGCGCGCCACGTGTCCTTCACTGGCGCACCCATAAACTGGCGCAGCGCACTCATAAATCAAAAGCGCAATGCGCTAACAAACTAGCGTTTAGCGCTAAGCGACACGTGTCCTCCTCGTGTGCGCTAACCGACAGAAACGCAATGCGCACTTTGACTGGCGCAAAGCGCCTGATGCGCCACGTGACGCACTGTCAGGACACACTCTGTACTGATGAATGCTATGCATTCAATGAAGACAAAAAAATGTCAGAGCCCACTGCTTGGCATTACTGGAAAGGGCCGAGCCCAAATAAAGGCTTAATAATAGCCAACATAGAAATAAAATGTTAAAACATTTTTAACTGGACTTAGCCCAATTCTGGCCATAAGTCCTCAATTTAAATTGAACTGAGCACACCTGCTCTTCCAATCAATTTACACCCGGTTCGAGGGTACATCTCTTTACTCCTCTGATATCTGTCGTTGTAATCTTTCAACGTCGTCAGAGAGGTGACGGGTCCCGACAACCACACATTGCTTCGGACTTTGGGGTCCTTAAATTCACGGACTATGATGTCCTTAACCTCGACCGTGATGTCTTAAAACTAACGTCGGACTGTGGGGTCCTTAAATTCACGGACTATGATGTCCTTAACCTCAACCGTGATGTCTTAAAACTAACGTCGGATGTGGCGTCCTTAAATTCACGGACTATGATGTCCTTAACCTCTACCGTGATGTCTTTAAACTAACATCGGACTGTGAAGTCCTTAAACTCACGGACTATAATGTCCTTAACCTTGACTGTGATTTCTTAAAACTAACATCGGACTGTGGGGTCCTTAAATCCATGGACTATGATGTCCTTAACCTCGACCGTGATGTCTTAAAACTAACATTGGACTGTGGGGTCCTTAAACCCACGGACTATGATTTCCTTAACCTTGACCGCAATGTCTTAAAACTAACAATGGACCGCAATGTCCTTAAACTAATTATCGACCGCAACGTCATTAAACTAAACAATAAAGCCCGATTGCTCTTTTTTTGGATCTAAACGATCCCGTTAAGTTGATCTTAGTCTAAAATGAGACTAACGTGTTCTTAAAAAACGTTTAAGTTGATCTTAGCCTCAAATAAGGCTAACGTATCCTTAAACACAACCCCCCTCAAACCCAAATCTAAGAAAGATACGGATTTGGACTAATCCACGTCCTACGGGCGACAGCATAACTTAGTCTCCGTATACAATCCACGGGCAACCGAACACAAAACAAACACCCACGACACGAAGTGACCATCTGGAGAAGGAGAAAGTTGTTACCGCGATGCGGTAGCGTAATTAACTGCAGGGGCTTGCGCCTGCAGGGAAGAGCGTCCCCACAATCAAAACCCCCTCAAACGAGGGGGAATCTGACGAAGTCTGCTACATCGGTCGCATTCGTTTAAACCTTCGATACATGGTGTCATAAATCAACTTGGCATCTTCAAAGAGGTGGACGGATAGCACTAATTAGCATCTGCCCTGAATTTCAGGCAAGACGGACCTGCGCGGGCGCGTCTCCGTTGTTCGGAGGGGAACAATCACCACCTGAGAAACTACCGATCCTAGATCAGTAATTCTCGACTACCTTGGCCAAGGATTTCTGGTGATGGACATCCGTGCACACCGCGACATCAACCCCCAATACCAGGAGAGACGAATCCCCTGACGATCCGCTCACTGCCTCCATGTGGCTTGGGACTGTACCCAACTAAATGCTGTTTGCACGACTCCTTTGAGCAGTGGTAGGGTAGTAATCAAAGCACAATGGGAACTCACACGAGACAGATGACGATCTTAGGTCGATAGACTAACCTGTACACATGTCACCAGGGAACTGCTATTTGACAATAGGTATAATACCAACTAGCAGGTTCCCGGCGAGTCCGTCCGGTGTACTCATAACCCAATGAGCACCTGTATACATCTTAGGTGAACCAACTGACACCAATGGCTTGTGAGATCGGCCATCGCCCCTCGTCTGGGTCTCGATCCGTATACACTAGTCTACTCTTGGAGTATCGATGCCCAGTCTCGAAACCCCCACGACCAGGGACATTTTAAGGATGTGCTTATAGACCACCAAGCTCCGACGTATATGATCGCCATCATACTGCTGGTATTCAAGCATGAATCCTAAGGGCTTTATCAACATGTAATAGTGATCAGTAATGTCACCTGTTTCCCCCAATCAGAGCAAAGCTCTGTTTGAATTTCAAAAATTCAAAAATTGAAGCAACGCTTCAGATTCCTTGCGCTGCGCGCAACGCGCCACGTGTCTAAAGCAGACACGCCAGCGCTGCGCCCAAGACAGCGCACCCAATCAGAGCAAGGCTCTGTTTTAAAATAAAAATAAAGGAGGCAACGCTTCAGATGACTTGCGCTCTGCGCTGCGCGACACGTGTCAGCGCAGTTGCGCTAGCGCAGTTGCGCTGTCAATCCCAGGTGCGCTTGCGCCAACTATGATAGAATTTAAACAATAAAATTCTGGAAAGATCTTTCTAATCTTGTTAAAACAAGAAGATTATCTTCTGTAAAACAGAGGCCCTAGGATCAAAGATCCAGCATGGGGAAACATCCCTAAATCAATCAGAGAAAGATATCTTTAACTGATTTAACAAATCAATTGGCACTATATAAAGGCCCCTAGACTCCAAGTCTAAAATACATACACAGAGATAGAGAGACAGAACTCCTCTAAAAATTTTCAGAAGAGAAAGAGAAAAAGGTAAAACCTTTGAAAAAAGAAGAATTTCTTCTAAAAAGATCAATGATCTAAGAACAAGATCAAGATCTTCCATAAAAAAGAAAAAGATCAATAAAAGATCCAATAAAGAAAAAAGAGAAGTAATTTACTTCATATAAAGGCATTGCCTTTTGATGAACCATCGGTTCTTGAATCTTGAGGTAGAACCTCTAAAAAGATTCTTTCCTTTGATCTAAATTTGATCAAGATGCGCTCTGCGCTACTGAACAGTGCCTTGCACTTTTGAAATTTGCGCTGTCACGCTCCCTAGATTGGCGCAAGTCACCAGAGAGCGCCACGTGGCAATCACAAAACAGATCTGCGCCTTGCGCTTCTAAAAACAGAGCACTGCTCTCTTGGTTTGGCGCAAGTCACCAGAGCGCGCCACGTGTCAGCAGCGCACTAGCGCAACGCACTGGCGCAGCGCACTGCGCTAACAGACTTGCGCTCACCAGCGCGTGACACGTGTCACCTCCACATGAATTTGCGCCTTGCGCTCCTCAATTGGCGCAAAGCGCCTGACAAGCCACGTGGGGCACTGTCAGAACATTTAATGCAGTGCATTACTAAGGGCAGAGCCCAATTAAAAGGTCTATCAGACCAAATAAAAATGCTCTGCATTATTAAACGAGGGCCGAGCCCAATTAAAAGGTCTATTAGACCAAACAAAATGCAATGCATTATTAAACAAGGGCAGACCCCAAATAAAAGTCTGACAGGCCAAACACAAATAAAATGTTGAATATTCTCAACTGGACTTAGCCCAATTCTGGCCGTAAGTCCTCAAATTAAATTGAACTGAGCACGACTGCTCTCTCAAATCAATTTACACCCGGTTCAAGGGTACATCTCTGAACTCCTCTGATATTTGTCGTTGTAATCCTTCAACGTCGTCAGAGAGGTGACGGGTCCCGACAACCACACATTGCTACGGATTGCAGGGTCCTTAAACTCATGGACTAATGCGTCCTTAAACCAATATTCGTCCCCAAAATGGGAACAATGGACCACCATGTCCCTAAACTGGCAATGGACCATTATGTCCCTAAACTAGAACAATAGAGCACAAATGCTCTTTTGTCGGATCTAAACGATCCCGTTAAGTTGATCTTAGGCTCAAATTAGACTAACGTATCCTTAACAAATGTTTGAGTTAATCTTAGCCTCAAATATGGCTAACGTATCTTCAAACCAAAACCCCAAACCCAAATCTAAGAAAATACGGATTTGGACTAATCCACGTCCTACGGGCGACAACATAAATTAGTCTTCGTATACAATCCACGGGCAACCACAAACAAAAAAAACACCCACGACACGAAGTGAACATCTGGAGAAGGAGAAAGTTGTTACCGCGATGCGGTAGCGTAATTAACTGCAGGGGCTTGCGCCTGCAGGGAAGAGCATCCCCACAATCAAAAACCCCTCAAGCGAGGGGAAATCTGACGAAGTCTGCTACATCAGCCGCATCCGTCTAAACCTTCGATACACGGTGCCATAAATCAACTTGGCATCTTCGGAGAGGTGGACGGATAAAACCAAATAGCATCTGCCCCGAATCTCAGGCAAGACGTCTCTACATCGCGCCGTCATTCGGAGGGGAACAGATTCTGGCACGCCCGGTGGGACCTTTTCCTCTTTCCACTCCACACTTCGTGCGTCGTATTCGCGAACGAATCGCGGTTTGTTAATGGTTGCCCTCGGGTTTCAAGTTACTAAGATTTGGTCTCTTGCTTGGCGCAGAAATCAAACAGCAATGGCGTTCAACTGCTCGAACTGCTCCAACTGTAAGTGCAACCGACGCTCCGCCTCACCTGTAGGTGTAGCTTATGGACCGCAGGAGGCATCACTATTCATGATGCTGCTGGAACAAATTACCCAAGCTACTACCGGTCTGTTTATCGGGACCATGCTCCCGCCAGCGAGCTTCACCATCCCTGTACCCGTATCGGAAGCTTCAAAGAAGTCGGTCTTCGATCGACTTGCTACTCCCATGGCCCCTCTCAACGGGTCGTCCAATTCCTCAGTCTTCACCAGGCTGAACTCGGGCTCCAAAGGGCCTACCAAGAAGCCCATAATACCTGAAGTGGCCATCCCAAAGAAGATAGCTGCTCCTGAAGTCGTCAAGGCGGCTTCTCCTCCCAGAGGGTCGGTCTTTGCGAGACTGATTACTCCCGTTCCCGCTCCCGCTCAGAAATCTGTGTTTGACCGGTTGGACACGGCTTCTCAACGGACGTCAGTCTTCAAGAGGCTGACACCGGCAACAGCCCTTCACATGAATAGGGGGCAAGACAAAGCCGTCGCTGAACCAATCCCAACAACTCGTCACGCCCGACGTCGCCACTGGCGCCGGACAAGGAAGGCTGGGGGCAACTCCCCCTCAGGGCTAACTCCACCAGCTCCAACGGTGGAAATTAATGCTGCTGTTCCAACCGGGAACAGCTTTGAGCTGTTGAACAGGGTACGCAGGAATTCGCCAACTGCTGTGCTCAAAAGGTCTCCTCCACCGGTAGAGACCGTCACAGAAGCAAAATCGGAGCAGTCTCCTCAACGGCTGTCTTCCAAAGTCTACAAGACTTGGCGACGAGTCCAAGAATCGGTGATCGATCCAAATTTCTCCCGCCAGCGCAAGAAGCTGAAGGTCCAACAGGAAGTCAGCTATCCTGCTAAGCCACGAAAAGCTGTCTGGGTGCCCACCTCGACGGTTCCCTCAACTTCGACCTCTCCTGAGAAAAGAAGGCCGGAGAAGATCCCTGTGCCGGCGACAAAAGTCAAAGACACTGAACCCAAACGCCTTAAGTCTGGGGGCATGGTGGTACATACCGTCTACATGGCGTCCGGGAAAGAGGATAGCCGTATATCCACAGGTCATAGACCGCTTACGCGATCGGTGACTAAAGCTCAAGAGCAGCAGCAGAAGCTCCAAGAAATGATGACTGCGATGGCCTCACTCACCGGGCCAAAAGAAAGCCCAGAAGCATCCTCGGATCAGCGACAGGAGCAAGAAACCGACGCCGAATTCCTTCGCAGGATACTTGAAAAGAAGGACAAAGAGGCTGCGGAACAAGCAGCCAATATAAAACGAATGGCCCTTCTGTTCCAGGACATGGTGGGTATGATGATCCAGCAGGATCCTCCGATTGTCCTTGAAGATGACAGAGGAGAAACGTCAAATCCTCCACCGGCTCTGTCAACAGCCAAGGAGGAGACAATTTCTAAAGCTGCCCTAGATGAATATATAGCTCAGCAGATAAGGGTTCACTAGGCAACTGAGGCGGCCGGTCAAGTTGTCAAAACGGGGCGACCATATCCGAGCTGGTATGATCAGATCAAATACCCGCCGGGCTACACGATCCCAAAATTCCATGTCTACAAGGGGACAGGAAATCCCCATCAATATGTTGCCCAGTTCAGGGCTCTTTGTGGCAACACCGGCGGCGATGATAAGCTCCTGCTTCGTCAATTCGTCGGCAGCTTATCGGAGACGGCGTTTGAATGGTACTCCGAGCTTCCGAACGACTCTGTTAAAACTTTCGCTGAAATGGAGTTATTGTTTACCCAGCGTTTCGCGAGCGCCAGCGAACGCACCCCAATAACGGCGTTGATCAATGCATGAGTAAAGCCGGGCGAAACTTGGGTTCAATATGCAATCCGATGGCGGAACTTGTTGTCAAAATGCGAACAACGCATCGAAGAAGCGCTAGCGGTGGGCATGTTCGTGGGCACCTTAGATCCTCATGCAACTATTTCACAGTTCATGATGTTCTTTAAACCAACCATGTTCCGGGCCTTGATTGATAAATTAGCTCAAATGGACCAGATGGGCCATAGACCGTCTCCTCCAAAGACGAACTCTTGAAATGAGAAGGGGAAAGGAAAAGCGATCGTCGTTGCCAATGCTCAACAACAGCCGAGCAACTTGAAGCCGGTTGTCCGTCAAAACAATATGCGTCCACGCGTATCCCTTGAGGAGAGGCTAGGACGTCCTTACTCGTTTCCTCAAGATAAAACGAGAAGACTGTTCGAGCTAGTAGTGCGCAACAGACTCATCAATCTGCCAGATTCAAAACATCCGTTGCAGCCAAATAACGTCAATGATCCCAATTACTTACCCTACCACCGAGTATTGGGTCATCCGATCGAAGATTGCTACGTCTTCAAAAACTGGATTGAAGATCAATACCAACAAGGCAAGTTCGCGTTGTCCGAAAGATGGAAGGTGAACCCGCCGCAACCTCATATCCCTAAAAAGGTGAATATGCCGGGGGCAACGTGCTCCCTTGTTGAAGAAGCTCCGTGGGAGGTCGTGCTATCAGCCAAAACCAAAAGGATGCTGAATGATCTCCAGACATGCCCGGTGATCAGGTAGAAGAACCCGCTAGAACCCCAGATCATCGAAGGGATTCTAAAGCCGCACCCAACTCCAAAGATCGGTGGTGATGGCCCAAGCACTCACACCCAGCCGTCGAAATCTTCAAAGAAGAAGAAGAAAAGATCCAAAAAGCCCGTGAAACCTGGCGACAAGCGCACGGACTTACAGAAACAGATTGACGCGCTGGAGGAGTATAATCAGAAGGAACAGACTCCCATCACGCTCCAAGAGTTCCTCAGCCACGTCTTTCAGGAGGAAGATGATGGAGAAAGCTCGTCGGATGAATCTGAGGGTTACGTAGCAATTTTTCATATGATCTCCCGCACGTTTACAGAAGATGAGAACACTCCTTGCACTGAGAAGCCAGGGGCAGGTCCCGAACCGGAACTGCTATGGCCGTCAGATGAAATGATCGACGCCTTCCTGAATGAGATTCGTCTGGAAAGTAAAGCCAATCGGGAGCGTGAGATGGTCATATTTGAAAGGGCCAAGCGCCGGCGACTAGACGAAAGAGTCGAGACACCCCCGTCAAATTAAAAGACTTCCGTTGCGGATAAAAATAAATTCAAGACGATGAAAAGGTTTGCTAAAGCCATATCAATGGGGATGAAGTTACCACCTTCTGAAGGAAACATTGCCAGCAAAGCAGAAATGCACCCTTCCTACTGCTTATATCATCGAGAGATTTCGCACCCAACCGAAGAGTGCAAAGCTTTCAATAGATGGTGGCAGGGGTATGTTGTTCACCGGCAACATTTTAAGCGGGAGAAGCGCAAAACTCGTTGGGAACAGAAAAGTACGACCGAGGAGCTTAGAAGAACTACCGGCGATTGTCGCATGGTTAACGCCGGGGAAGCGAAAATTCTTACATTCGGGAGCGACTCTAACGAGGAAATGGCACTTAGCCCTCTCTTTAAAGAGTCCACCTCAGGAAAAGAGGAAGAGCCGAAGGCCTGCGAAAACATCCAGCTGCGTAATCGTACGCTACCCCAAAAGAATCTCGGACCCTCAAATAAAAAAGATAAGGGAAAAGAAAAGGTCTCTGAGGATATCGCCCTAGATGACCAAGTCATGGAAGAGCTAACCGCCAAGCACCCGCCAAGAAAGAACAAGGTGGACTACAATGTCCAGGTGCACTTAAGGAAATTGCCCTCACAACTCAGCATTCTCGACGCCCTTTTACTATCCAAAGAAGCGAGAGATTCATTGATCAAGGCGCTGCAAGAGCCAGAACAATTCCAAGCTTTTCTCGCCGAAGAAAAGATGAAGGACGAGCTGGAGGAAGTACACACAACCGATATTACCTTCGGCGACGAAGACCTCCTCCTTGGGACGTGTGAGCACAACCGTCCCCTATATATCTCAGGATACTGCCACGGTATAAAGATTGGAAAAATCCTGGTCGACAATGGGTCTTCCGTCAATCTCCTCAACATGCGAGTGTTGAAGGAAATCTGCATGAGCATCAAGCATCTCGCTCATGATAAGATCACCATCTCTGGTTTTGACTCCCAGTCATCGCGGATTCTCGGGTCGGTGATACTAACGCTACGCTTCGGGCTGCTGGTCATGGATATTAAATTTCATGTCATTGAATCCAAGACATGCTACAACGCTTTGCTCGGCCGGCCTTGGTTACACGAGTACAACATCATCCCTTCTACATAACATCAGTGTATGAAATATTTTAAGGATGGTCTCGAGTATACCATAACAGGAGAGCTGAACCCATTCTCCATGAACGAAGTCCGCAAATATGAAGATGCAAAATACTTCTTACCGGATTTCGAAGACACAGAGAGATGTCACAAACCGGAGAACAAATCTATCACCACCATCCCTGTCTTCGGGAGTGATACTGAGGAAGAGGAAGAGATGATTTATTCAGGCCCACCCCAGTACAACAAGCCAGGACCGTCCACTCCTATGTTAATCTTTGGCAGCGACTCAGAAGATGAGGTCCATGTTATATTCTCTGCTCGGCTTGCAATACGAACATTCGCTGATGAAGAGCAAAGTTTGCAAGTTGCTATGGTTCCGCCCAAACATCATAAAGAACTGGACACGCTTGATACCTATAGTGTGGAAGAGCTGCAGATGTTCTATGTCCCTCCCAGGTGAGAAGGTGAAAAGGCGATCCTATTCTACCGCTCCGAGGAAACTAAGGTGAAGAAATCTAGCACGGCGCGGATCCTACACTTGACAGGCTTCAGCCCATCCGTCTGCCTAGATATTATACAGAAGGCTTGAAAAGACTATTGAAGCGCCAAGGGATACCCTTCAAGCAAACCACTCGAAAAGCTAAGTTCTACGACAGGATCTGGAACGTTCCCGGAACTCAGTGCAAGTTGCCCAACGGGAGAATGGAAGCGATCGGGCTTGGATATGTTCGGTCCAAGAAACGGGAACTACTCCGCGACTATTGTGTCGTACATGACTTTGATGAAGAAGGAGATGCACAATGGGAGAGTGCTAATCCTGAACCAGAAAAAGTCCCCGACGTAAAAATGCCCAGTCCGTCGTTCGAAGAACAAATGGACAAGCTTATAAGGGAAGCTGGTCAAAAAGTTCGAGACGACCACAATCGTGAAATGGCTATCTATGAGAAAGCCAAGACGCAACGCCTTCTTCAACAGGCTGCAAAAGATGAAAATGCCCCTCCCTGTCAACCTATTGCAAAAAAGGCCCGACGCAGAAGCAGAAACAAGTCAAAAAGCGGAAAAGCCGTCCGACAGCAACAAAGCACGACCAGGAAGTCACGCGATCGGGAATCGAGCGGTCCGGATTTGTCCCTTATGAAAAAGATGAGTCGAGCTTATTCTTTTCCTCAAGACAAGACAAAGAAGATACTTGACCTCGCTATAAAACATCAAATGCTTACACTCCCGGAGTCCAAACACCCTGAGCAAGCAGGCAAGGTCTCTCACCCAGACTATTGCTCTTATCACTGAGTAATAGGACATCCTCTCGAAGATTGCTTCACCTTCAAGAACTGGTTCGAAGATCAGTATCAGCTCGGCAAATTCGCTTTATCTAACAGCTGGAGGGTAACTCCGCCACAGAAGCATGAACCCAAAGCCACGAGAACAGAACCAGATCTACATCGGTCTTGGAAGGGAGCTCGTGCTTGTCATATGATAACGATATCAAAAGAAGAGCCCGAGAATATAGATGACCTTCCTTGGTGCTTCGAAAACAGCAATGACGGGGTGATCTCAGAATTCCCACCAGCGCCAAAAGAGCTGGAAGATAGGATACACACCACGGCGGATAACCTCAAGAAAATTGAGTTGGGGATGGCGAACGACCCGCAACTGACATTCGTTAGTGAGCTGTTGTCTGAAGGAAGGGTGGCTTCATTAAAAGACGTGCTTATGCAGTATAAAGATTGCTTCGCATGGAACTATTCCGAAATGCCAGGACTAGATCCAGAAATTGCTGTGCATAAATTGGCGATATCCCCGGACGTTATACCAATCAAACAAGCACCGAGAAGAATGCGGCTGGAGCTTGAGATGAGCATTAACGCCGAAGTTAAGAAGCTGATCGACTCTGGGTTTATCCAGGAAGTTCAATATCCCGATTGGATCGCCAACATCTTCCCGGTGATGAAGAAAAATGGGACGGTGCGCATATGTGTAGACTTTCGGGACCTCAATAAAGCCTGCCCGAAGGACGATTTCCCAGTGCTAGTCACTGAGCTGATGATAGATAACACGTCCACTCACGAGGTTTTCTCCTTTATGGACGGCTCATCAGGATATAATCAGATAAAGAAGCATCCCGAGGACTAGAAGCATACCTCTTTCCGGACCCCTTTGGGTATATTCTGCTACAAGGTGATGCCCTTCGGTCTAAAGAACGCCAGTGCCACCTATCAAAGGGCCATGAAAAAGATCTTCGATGACCTTATACATGAAATCGTCGAATGCTATATCGACGACCTCATGGTTAAGAGCAAATCATACGAGGAGTATTTAGAGAATCTGAAGACCGTATTTCAACGCCTTCGACAATACAACTTGAAGATGAACCCTCTCAAGTGCGCATTCGGAGTTTCCTCAGGAAAATTCCTAGGATTCATTGTCCGACACCGAGGTATCGAGATAGATACGTCAAAGATCAAGGCGATCATGGAAATGCCTCCGCCAAGGACTCTCAAGCAATTGCGGTCTCTCCAAGGGAAGCTCGCGTACATCCGGCGATTTATAGCCAACTTTTCAGGCAAGTGCCGCCCTTACAGTCATCTGATGAAGAAGGGAACCCCTTTCGTTTGGGATCACAAATGCCAGAGCGCACTGGACGAAATCAAACAATACCTGCAGAATCCGCCAGTGTTGGCCGCTCCGGTCAAGGGAAAGCCTCTCATTCTTTATATAACCGCCCTCGAAGGTTCCTTAGGCGCATTATAGGCATAAGAGAATGACCAAGGGAAAGAAAGAGCTCTTTATTACTTAAGTCGAGTTCTCCTGGGGACATAAAGCAACTACTCCCCGATCGAAAAACACTGCCTGGCGTTGATCTTCGCGATAACGAAGCTCAGGCACTATGCGTTGGCGCATGAAGTCCGTCTCATTTCGAAGGTGGACCCCCTTAAATATTTAATGTCGAAGGCCATATTGACAGGAGACTCGCTAAATGGTCCTTCCTCTTAATGGAGTTTTCGATAACCTATCAGCCTCTTATGGCAGTGAAAGGCCAGGCCATCGCCGACTTCCTCGCTGAGCATCCGATACCGGCCGGTTCCCCTCTGAATTGCGAGCTGCCAGACGAACATGCGTTTGATGCGATCGACGGTAGTAATACCCGATGGGAACTCTATTTTGATAGAGCGTCTTCCATGAAGAAGCGCAAACAAAGCACCCCTATAATCAAATCGGGGGTAGGCCTCATCTTCGTAACTCCACAAGGAGGGATAATGCGCTTTGCTTTCTCCTTAACAGAGCCGAAGACGAACAATGAAGCCGAATACGAAGCTTTGATAGCAGGCATCGAGATCGCCATCGACATGGAAATTGAAAACCTCCTCTTATATGGAGATTCTCAACCGGTCGTCAGTCAAGTAAATGGCGACTACCAAACGTGCAAACCCGAACTGGTAAAGTATGGTGAGAGAGTACAGCAATTGCTGACTCAAATCCCCTCCTACATGTTGGAAATCATACCGCGCACGGAAAATAGCAAAGCAGATGCACTAGCTAAGCTCGCTAAAACACTGGCCGACGAGAACCTCGATGACGTAAGAATCGTGGTACAAAGCCGTCGGGTGCTTGCCCCAGCAGAAATATCTCCGAAATCATCCGAAGGAAAGGGAGTGACTGAGCAAATGACTATGCAAATAAAAGACCAGGAAAAGGCTGAGGATTAGAGAGAAGTATTTATAGACTACTTCAAATCCCGTCGAACACCTGAAGATGCGTCCTCAAGACATCAGCTTATGAAACGAGCTCTTTCTTTCGCCTTCGTCAATGATACTCTGTACAAGAGGTCATTTGATTTTCTGTTGCTGAGATGCCTGGGACCTGAAGAAGCAAAAAGAGTCGTCCAAGAAGTTCACGACGGACTCTGCGGTTCTCACCAAGCCGGGCCGAAGATGAAGCTGAAAATCAAGCGGATGGGTTATTATTGGCCCACGATGATCCAAAACTGCCTCGAGTATGTGAAGCAATGCCACTCGTGCCAGATCCATGGGGACTTTATCCATCAGTATCCAAATCCACGCCATCCAACGGTGGCTAGCTGGCTGCTCGAAATGTGGGGGACTGACGTAATCGGCCCCATCGAACCATCATCGTCCAGGGGACATCGATTCATTTTGGCGACGACTGACTACTTCTCCAAATGGGCAGAAGCAATACCGCTGAGGGAAGTGAAGACGGAGAATATCCTCCATTTCTTCTAAACGCACGTCATTTATCGGTTTGGAACTTCGTGACGGATCATCTCCGATAACGGGCCAGCCTACAGAAGCCACAAGATCAGCCGCTTCGCGCAACAACACAACATAGACTGGAGATACTCCTCAGTTTATAATCCCAGAGCTAACGGTCTAGCTGAGGCTTTCAACAAGACCTTGACGAAGATCGTGAAGAAGACGGTGTCCCGAAATAAAAAGGACTGGCACGAAAGACTGCAAGAAGCTCTCTGGGCGTATCGAACTACGTTCAAGACGGCCACGAACACAACGCCGTACGCGTTGGTATTCGGTACAGAAGCGGTACTCCCCCTCGAAATAGAATTACCCCCTCTACGAGTGGCAGTCCACTACGAGCTGACCGACGAAGAAAATGCTCACCTTCGGCTTGAGGAGCTTGATGCCCTTGATGAAACCCGGCTCATAGCGCAACAAAATCTGTAGGCTTATAAAGCAAAGATGACGCGCTCATATGAAAGATTGACCAGGCCGAGGACATTCCGCCAAGGCGAACTCATGCTAGTGGTCAAAAGACCTATGATCCCCAATCGCGCCAAGCGGGGAAAATTCGAGCCGAACTATGAAGGCCCGTACATCATAGACAAGGTCTACCAGGGAGGAGCCTATCTACTCATGGATATGCACGGTGAAAGGCCTTTCAGGCCAATAAACGGTCACTTCCTAAAGAAGTACTAGGCTTGACGAGTCACGGCCTAGGTCAATGATAGATGACGACGACTATGTCCACTCGCTATCTTCCTAAGCCCAAAACTCTATAAGCAGTAGCCGACCTTCTTCAACAACAGACCAGAACGTCCTTAAACTAATGACAGACCACTACGTCCTAAAACTAGCTGTTGACCGAGATGTCGATAAACTACGGTGGATTACAATATCCCAAAGCCGATAAAAAAAAGAATAAAAAGAAATAAAAAAAAAAAATAGAAACGGTATGTCCATAATCAAAATGGGCACGGATGAAAACCCAAAAGGGCTCCGTGAGTAAAAACAGCAAGGCTACCGGCGAGTGTTCGTGAAAACTCGAAAGGGCGCGACCTCGTTAAAAAAAAAGGAATAAAAAGAATTAAAAAAAAGGATATAAAAAAAAAGAAGACGGTATGTCCATAAGCGAAATGGGCACGGATGAAAACTTGAAAGGGCTCCGTGAGTAAAAACAGCAGGGCTACCGGCGAGTGTTTGTGAAAACCCGAAAGGGCGCAACCTCGTTAAAAAAAACACTTACAGGGTCCTCTTGACCTTGTGAGGAGAAACCGCCCGCGTGAGATCCTTACGACTCACAAGGGAGCAACACACTTAGGGATCCTCACGATTCCTAAGGAGAAATTACACTTGCGAGATCCTCACGACTCGTAAGGAGAGCTCTCTTATGGGACCCTCACGGCTCATAAGATTTGAAAGTCTTAAGTTACAGAGACCTGAACTTGTTCTTAAGAAACCTCCACAACCTTCGATATTGCCTTACAAGTGGTTCAGTCCTGACCCTTGTATACAATCCACGGGCACGAATAAACATTTCCCCAGCAAAGTCCCACCCGTGACTAGGGATATGTCCATATGGTGAACAACCCTTGTAAGTCCTCTCGGCTTATAAGGAGAAAGCACTCTTGTAGGATCCTTACGACTTATAAGAGAACATACACTTAGGAATCCTCACGATTCCTAAGGAGAAAAAGCACCTACGAGATCATCACGACTTTTAGGGAGAAATACCTTTGTGAGACCCTTACGGCTCATGATGTCAAAAGCTTTAGTCGACAGGATCCTAACCCTGTTTACTAAGCCACCTTTGTTCAACGTCGATAGAGGAAAATGATGATTCGCTCCTGGCAATATCCCAGTTGTAGCGGTGCTGATGCCGAAACCGGTGTCTAATTCCAAGCTTGCGGCGAAAAGACAGCAAGCCACACATGCATACGAAATAGCCGAAATGATGGGGCAACTTGCAACAAAATCAGCAAGTAAAAATATATGCATACAAAATAGCCGAAATGATTGGGCAACTCGGAATAAAAAGCAGCGAGTAAAAATAAAATAAATAGCCGAAATGATTGGGCAACTCGGAATAAAAAGCAGCGAGTAAAAATAAAATAAATAGCCGAAATGATTGGGCAACTCGTAATAAAAAGCAGCGTGTGAAAATAAATAGCCGAAATGATTGGGCACCGCGAAAAATAGCCGAAATGATTGGGCAATCGCGACCTTCGTGATATAAAAGCTGAAATGATAGAGCATCACGGAAATAAAATAATAATATAAAAAAAATGAATGAAACTTTTGCCCTACAGATGAGATCACATCGATCCCTGTATACAATCCAGGGGCACAAACAAAGAGGGAACCATATCTTCCCAACAGGCTCCACCAGAAAGCGAAGCCAAATCTCGACGGTTCATAGACAACCTAGAGACAACCTCGACATTTGTCGCAATATTGCAGACACAATGTCAACAAACGAAGCGAAGGAAGATCCCTAGCTTCAGGGTCTCGACGTCGATATCGACAACTTAGAGATCACAAACGGCGTTCCTTCGCAGTCCAGCAGGATACGGATACAACGCCAACAGAAGACCTCACGGTCGAAACAAAGCGAAGCGACGGCAAAATCCCAGCTTCACCTCAACATTCGTCTCAATACAACAGACGAGATGTCATGACAGCGTTCTTCCAACAACAGGATTCGGACGTGACAAAGCAAACGAAGCGAAGGCCAAATTCCTAGCTTCAGGGTCTTAACGGCAAGTCATATAAAGCGTGAAAGACAATCGGAGATCATCTCGCACCAGTGCGGAGTGGTCACCACCTCGACGTTCGTCTCAACACAGCAGATGCAATGCCAGCAAACGAAGCGAAGGCCAAATCCCTAGCTTCAGGGTCTTAACGGCAGGTCATATAAAGCCTGAAAGACAATCAGAGATCATCTTGCACCAGTGCGGAGTGGTCACCACCTCGACGTTCGTCTCGACACAGCAGACGCAACATCACCAAGAGGAGCCACGGCAAAATCCCTAGTTCCAAACCTCGACGGTTCACCAGTAACCTAGACACAACCGCGACATTCGTCTCGATATAGAGGACGCAATGCCAGCAAACGAAGCAAAGGCCAAATTCCTAGCTTCAGGGTCTTAACGGCAAGTCATATAAAGCCTGAAAACTATCGGAGATCATCCCACACCAGCGCGGAGTGGTTATGACTCATCGGGGCTCTCCAAAATGAGCCTAACCTCAAGTAAAAAGCGGCATGGCAAAATTCCTAACGCTTGCTCTTCCGATGGTCAAATTGCCTAGGAGGATTGCTTGAAGACGTCTTGTCCAGCCCCCGAAGGGATCAGAGACACGACAGTCGCAAGGCTACTCGAACAGCAAGAACGCCTATCGAGGAATACATTAGCCAACGCGACGGTACGACGGACAAAACTCTAAGTACCACAGACCCTAACGGACCTCTGTCGTAAAGAGCAGATGTTAACTATGACGTTAGGATATTCTTGAGAGAACTGCTCGATTCGTCTCGACTCGTGAGGAAATTAGTGTCTTTGCGAGAACTTCTCGATTCGTCTCGACTCGTGAGGAAAATCCTTAGGCAGCGGGGATTAAAAAACCTGTTTCCTAAGCACTGGAGTCCTACAAGTCGGTCCAAAACGGACTCTTGCATACTATTCACGGACCACACTCTCCAAGGTCGAATCTCGACAAGGAGGGAAACAACCGCTTACGAGTCCTCTCGACTGGTAAGAGGGAAACTTCTCTAGTGAGATCCTTACGACTCTCAAGAGAAAACACACTTAGGAATCCTCACGATTCCTAAGGAGAAAATACACCTACGAGATCCTCTCGATCCGTAGGGAGAAAAGTCTTTGTGAGACCCTCACGGCTCATAAAGTTGAAAAGTCTTAGGCAGCAGATATGAACCTGCGGCTTAAGCCATCACTACCTCCTGAAGAAGCCAATACAAGATGCTCGCTTTATCATCTGTCAACCATGTTTACTAAGGTAACATGCTGATAATAAAAGAAGGGAGAAAGCACAGAGATGACAAGAGACATTGCAAAAGAAAATGTGTGTATCTTTATTCATGAATTCAATTAAGTACAAGGCGAATCGTATAAAAGAATAAAGAATGTATACATATTATTCAAAGATTACAAGTGTATAATTGATACAAAGGCAGCTACTGAGAAGGAAGCGTCTTAAATAGCCCCATCAATTGCTCGCGCACTTCCTTCAATGCCTTCTCTGATCGGCCGCCACAGCCAATTCTGCTTCCACCTGAGTCCGCTGCTGCAGGAAGGATGAAAGTCGCTCCTCAACTGCCTGCTGGACTGCCTCCTGATTTGGTGCATCCCGCTCGACGACGTCAAGTTGCTGCCTCAGTATTAACCCGTCAGAGATGCATCGCAGAAGGCCTTCAAAGATAACCTTTCACTGTGCAGCATTTGCATCCACCTGAGCATGCAGTCGGGCATATTTGCTCGAAGTCTCTCCGCCCTCCTTACGCCTTAAAGCAACATCTTGTTCAAAATGGCGGAAGTAAGAAGCGCTCTGCTCGATCCATGCCGCCCGTCGAGTGCTCGCGGCCAAGATCTCGGGGGCAGGATGTTAGTTATATGTATGCCCTAGAGGTCATTACTATACATGAGATGTATATTGTAGTGGATGCTTGGACATATATAGGGAGGACTTTCTTGCTCGACATGATAGTATTCTATCTGGTTACTCTTTACCTTAACGTGTACACTGATTGTCTCTCTGTCACATGTTGGTAAAGTCCTTAGGATGTGTACTTGATTACCTGGACTATGATGCGGATCATACTAGTGGGGACATGGTAGTCCATAAGTACATCCTTCAAGGTCCCTAGTCGTGGGTGTATCGAGACGGGGCATCGATATACCAGAGTAGACTAGCGTATACCTTCTCAACTCATGTAGATGGGCGATGGATGATCCCATATCCATTGGTGTTTGACATCAGAGATGATATACGGGTGCTCAGTGGAGACTGGGTACACTGGACGGACTCGCTGAGAACTCCCAGATGGTATTATACCTTACGTCAGATGGCAGTTCTCTGGTGACAATGGTGCATGTTAGTCTGTAGACCCGAGATCGTCATAGAGTCTTGTGTGATTCCCACTGTGCTTTGATTTCCACCTTACCACGTCCAAGAGGGCGTGCAAAACGGTGGTTTTTGGGTACAGTCCCGAGTCACATGGAGGCAATGAGCGATAGCAGGAGTTTCGTCTCTTCCGGTATTGGGGATTGATGTTGCGCTGTGCTCGATTGGCCATAACAGGGAAGTCCCTGGCCAGGGCTGGTTTATAGATTTACTGGTAAGTGTTACCAGTAGTTTCTCGACCCGTTATGAGCCTCGCATCGGCATGACTTATCGGTTATTGGGGTCTGACGTTTACCACCCCTAGACTTGATATGCGACATATCAGACGAGGAGACCGGACTATACGGTAATGTCACTGTCAGGCTTTTTGCAGGAGTTGGAGCGGGCTTGCTTGCTGATCTTCTGATCTCTCAATAACCGGGTAGCCGTTACGTCCAGCTAGTACCGCTGACGGCTTGTGGGTGCTTGATATGATCATCACCTACTGCCGGCGTATTGACGAGTCTTTAGAGTCCTACATAGAGGTTATACTGGCTCAGGCAAAACGAAATAGGAGCGCATATGTGATATGTGCGAGACCGAGAATAATGCGTGTATGTGATACCGTATTCTATTTTCGCGATGTTTGTATCGATCGGTTATATGCGATATAACCAGGTTATCGAATCAAGGGTTGATTCGATAAGTCGATACATTGGATGTTAGTTGGTTATATGTGATATAGCCGGATTATTAAGTCAAGTGTTGATTTAATAATTTAGTGTATAATTGTATATGTGATATACTAATTTACATTAACTAACATTGGTTCACTTAAGCATTTGTTTTTCTCACTTGCGCACAACTTAATATATATGTGATATATATTTATTTGTGTTCTTTTTGTATCATGGTTGTTGATACAACTTACATGGGTGTATAAGACTTATACCATACTAATTATATTTGTTAGGTTTTTATATTTAAAGTAATTCTAAAACAAATGGATAATGAGCTCACATGCATGAAGCTTCTTGAAGCTTATGGTTGCATTGACTTAGTCCACTAGTTTTTGTTTTACTTAAGATATTAATTAACCTAACCACTATAATTAGCCATGGTAATGTCTCTACATGAGTTAGTATATGATACTCACTCACCATGGTTAGCACTCTCTCTCTTGATTAGTTTTCATTCTCATTTTGAGCTCATCTTCTTCCTCCTTCAATTTCTTTCTAGGGTTTGATAAAGAGAGAGAATGATAGTGAGAAAAGAAATTCTAAAGTGCACCCATTTCCTATTTCATCATCCTCTACTAGACTGGCACTTTAGTTTAGGGTGTTTGCTTCACTAATTCTCTAGTTAGTGAAGTAGAAGGTTTAGTTCGTATTCTCTCGACGTAGATCTTCTTCGGCCTCGAAGACTTCAAGCAATACCGTTGCAATCTTCTCATGGAGCCGTCCGAGAGTCCGGGAGTTCGATGATCGCAGCGAAGGGACTACTACAAGGAGCCTAAGAAGTGAAGGACTGATCTACAAAGGTTGTATTTCGTATTCACTTTGTGTTAAAGTGTTTAACATGCTAGTTTTTTCCTAATCTCTAGTTTAAAGATCTAGTTTAGAGTTATTCGGCACGGCTAAAATTTTAATCGGGCATGGTTGATGCCTTGTAGAACCTTCTTAGAGTGCCTAGTAACCCTGCGGTGGTATCAGAGCCTAGCTAGAGTATTGGGCGATGTGTTTACGAAGTTAAAACTCCGAACGAACCCCGTAACGTCAATTTAACCCCCTCTCTGGACAATTTCTAAAAATGTGGATTTTTCTGTATTAAAAATACCTAAAAAAATTCAGCAGGGAAATATAAGCACTACGGTGAAAAATGAGAGCACAATCCGTACAAACCGCCGCGGAACCGCGGCCGTACCTCCCTTGGGCCGCGGATCCGCGGCAGTACTGAGGAATTATGCACTAGTTTTTGCACTGTAATATCAATTTCTGTAAGTGCTATTTTCTGGGTATTTTTAATCTGACTCAATTGTTGAGTGTTCTGGGGATTATTTTGTATTCGTTGATTCGATCGGAAAATTTAGTTTCGTTCTTGTTTTTCCGGATAATTTAGAAAGTATTAAAAAGTTCGAACGGATATCAATAACTCACTTTTTCCCGACCCGGAAAATTTCCAAGTGTTGGATTTTTCCGTTGTTTAAGAATGTCTAAATCGTGCAAGTTACGCAATGGACCCTCTAGAAGACAACAAACCTTAACTCGATTATGTGACCGTCTTGAACTGCCTTTTGAATCTTAGGGTTTGGGGCAGTACGGCGTTGCCACATGTGAGGCGTTGGCTTGACCCTTCTACGGCTGGACCATTGGTACTGTGGCATGTGATGGATGTTTTTAAACTCCCCTCAAGTGTTGAGAACTATTTGGGAAATCTTGGGTGTTTGATTATTCGATCGGAAAGTTTAACATTGTCTATTTATCTGGAATGTGATACAATATTTGGAATCCACAAGTAGTTATGAGATAACTAATTTTAATGTTATAAACATAGCAGTTTAGTCTCAAATGATCGGTTGCCACGGAATTTTGATGCGATCAAAAGTCCGTCGCAATCACGTAGCGTACGCGGATACTCGCCGGGTAAACTTAATAGACAACCATGCCCCATAGCCCCGACTAAGTGACTGTAGGAGAACCCCGTCGCTAAAAGCATCCGTTCGGGTGCTCGCGGCATCGGTGTTCCACCTTAGTGCACTTCGTCGACGGCATCCGGGGGTGCGGCCGTCTACTAAAGTTTGCGATGAGCATTCGATCACATATCGGGCGTTGGATATATATGCCCTAGAGGCCTTCATTGTATAGGATGCTAGGGATATGTATGTACATGAAAATCTTGCTTAATATGATAGTACGCTATTTGGTTTGACTTTATCTTAACGTGTGATATATTTTACTTTGTATTTATAAACATGTTGATAAAGCCCATAGGGTGTTTGCCTGACTACCGGCGTTGTGATGGCAGTCATACTTGTGGGAGCTGGATAGTCAATAGGTACATCCTTAGATGTCCCTGGTCGCAGGAGTATCGAGACTGGGCATCGATACTCCAGAGTAGACTAGTGTATACATATCTAGACCCTGACGAGGGGCGATGGATTGATCCCGCATCCATTGGTGATGTGCACCTAAGATTGTATACAGATGCTCACTGGATGTGAGTACACCGGACATGACTCGCCGAGAACAGACTGGATGGTATTTATACCTAACGTCAGATAGCAGTTCTCAGGTGACATGTGTGCAGATAGTCCGTTGACTTAAGGTCGTCATTTGTCTCGTGTGAGTTCCCACTGTGCTTTGATTACTACCCTACCACGGTTCAAAGGAGTCGTGCAAACAGGTTTTAGTTGGGCGCAGTCCCGAGCCATGTGGAGGCAGTGAGCAACTGTTAGGGATTCGTCTTTCCCGGTATAGGGAGTTGATATCGCACGGTGATCGGTTGGTCATTACCATAAGTACCTGGCCAGGGCTGATTTAGAATTACTGATGGACTGATCAGTAGATTCTCGGATGGTCTTGAGCCATGCCGACACGACTTGTATGGTTATTAGGGGTCTGACGTTTACCACCTCCCTAGACTATACATGCGATACTCTTAGACGAACAGACCGGACTGCGCGGATATTGTCGCGGACAGGCTCAGTAGGAGTTCGGATGGGTTTCCTCATCGGCCTTCTTATCGACATCTACCTGGAGACCGTTACGTACAGCTAGTGCCGCTTACGGTCTGTGGTTAAACCCACTGCCAGCGTACACACAGAGTTTTCCCTACTCCAGGCGAAACGATATAGAGGTCGTACGGTTTTACGACAAGGGTTCGGACGCATACGTATTTAAACGCACGTATGACGTTCGGACAGTTTTTACTAGCCGGTTTTGGTTTAAGCCAGATTCTAGTATCAGGTTATTGGATTTATACAGTCTAAAGTTTTTCCGTATTTTCACGGATAGGAGGGGCGTTCTCATAATTTTACGGGAAGCTTATAGAAGCATGGTGACTTGAGGGTTTAGGTGGCATTATCATTAAATGCAATTGTGACTCATTTTGTGTGATTCATCATGTCATTAATGCATTATTAAATGCTTAATGACTCACATAGTGAATCACTCATATTGAATTAATGTAGCATGATGAATAATCACATTTATTCATTTATTTGTTTATTCATTATGCTTCATATATTCAAGTGAGAAACAATATCATTATCATGTTCACCTTCTCTCCCCTCAAGCTCACTCTCTCTTCAAACTCTAATCCTACCACTCATGAGTTGAGATCAAGGATTAGAATATACTAAACACTCCATAACCTAACTCTATATGATCTAAGTTCCTTTGATTAGCAACTAGAGAAACTTAGTTACCTCAAGTTTGGAGGTGAAGCTTGGATTAAGGTTCTCGGGTGGATCATCTATCACTTAGAGGAGGCCGAGGAGGACATAGAGAACGAAAAGACGAAGGACACGATTCACTAGGTATAATCTCTTTTCATAGTAGCTAAGAACTTCTATGGTTGTTGTTAATTATCGTTTAGTAAAGATTTTCGGTTAGTCGATGTTTGCTTATAGAACAAGATCGTTTTTCAAATTTCCGCCTCCCCGCAACTCGTGGGGTGTTGCACATCGACTTACAGTGGTATCAGAGCCTCACTAAACAATAATTAACTCATTTGCAAAGTCGTATGAATTTCGAACGCAAAACAAACCGGAAAATACACCGATATCACATAGTTTCTGTCATTTTTAAAATGAGGCCTAAAAATTTTTCAGGGACCTCCAGAATAACCTACATGAAATTATAAGAACACAGGAAAAAATAGGCTCCTGAATCGGCCATTGAGCCACGGAACCGCGGCTGATACCACCGATCCGCAGCGGATCTGCGGCCGAGTTGGAGCCGATTCAGCCCAGTTTTTCCCTGTGAATCTTCTGTGATGTTTTGTCTATTCTGGAATGATTTATTTTCTGCTCAAGTTTCAGATTTACAGAGAAGTTTTAGAGTAGAATTTAATGTGTTTGATCGATCGAAATTATACGATGTTTGCTTGTTTGATTATATCTGTGAACTGTTTTATTTGTTCGTAAACCTCCCCTAACTGCTAGTATGACGGTTGGCAGGGGGTTGCACATATCTGTAATGTTTTAACTGTTTTTGGTTATGAACTGTATTGGTTTGTTGTGATGATTAGCCGGGGTTTTGTGATGGGTTATTGTATTAATTCATTCGATGTAATTGTAATAAGTTGTAATATTATTTTGCAGGGCACATCCAGGTTGCGGTTGTAGGCACTGTTGTATTATTTCTTTTTACTGCTTTTGCTCCTAGGATAGACCCAAGGTGGGGTGCATAAACTACCGGGTATTTTGAAGTCTTTAGTGGCCTACTCACGTCGTTGAGGGAGACCACTTCACTTGGCGGGTAGTTTGCCGTACCCGTAGGGGTCTGGGGTGGGGTAATGGCTATTCATCACAACTGTGTAATCCGTCTTTCGTTGCAGGCTCAAAAGAAACGCGGATTGCTTGTATATCCAATAAAGTTCATCTGTGATCTGGAATGCCTATTATTGCGTATGACGAATGTACAATATCTATATATGATAGCTATTTAGACGTCGCTTATGTTTTACACCTGCGCTAGCCCAGCCCCCGCTCTGCCGTTAGTTAAGTAACCTAACGGGTGATGACGGGACCCCGTGGCGAATGCGGATGGCATAAGAGGACGTTGTATTTTCGTTGTTATCAGTAATGATAGGTTAATGATGGGACACATTATTTTTAATGCAAAGAAAATAAAACCTAAACTGAATGGTTAGAACAATTTCAAAACCACTCGGTTTTCTTCAAAAAGCAAATTTTAAATGCGGAGCTTAAACCACTCCTTTTTAAATAAAGGCTATCATGGTTCCTTCGATCATATCAAGTTCACTACGTTAACGGTTTTTTGCCAAAAACCAGCCGTAACCCTCCGTCGTTTCAAATAGACAGCACATCGTATTCATGCTATGCTTGTTGGCCTACGTCAAGGCATAGTGTATGGTAGCAGTGTGTTTGCTTATTTGTTGCATAGATAGATGCATTAGTATAGGACAGACGTACAACCTTGTTGGCCTACGTCAAGGGCATGTACGATGTACCTAAATTAATCAGGACAACGACGGGTAGAACTTGACTTGCGTCTTATGATTTGTTGGCCTACGTCAAGGTCATAAGAGCTTAGGGTAAAAATCATATCGGGAGTTTCAAACATAAAGGAAACTTGCAGATTTAGCATACCTTCTGGAGTGTGGTGACTAGAGTGGCTTCCATCTAGTGCATCATGCAATGATAGTTGGATCCCGATCCCACTGATGAGTAGGATTACTCTCGGGAAATTTTCTTACTTAACAATCAATGTTATAAACCAAGTAGGTGTCCAGAAAGGTGTTCGAGGGGCTATGCCTCCAGGGAAAAGAGGTTATTTAATTAAGGAACTTCGCGAAAGCGTTGGAAAACCTCCCTCGAAGTACCAACACTGGCCTGGTTGAAAGGTTAAGCAAGTATTGTGACGTGTGATTAAATCCTGACTAGTTCTTCTTTTAGGTTTTGAAGAAGGATTTGAGGAAACAGTGGGAGCCATCCTGTTTAGATAAATTGATAACCAATCTAAACTTGCAAGAGCATATGCTGAGTGTTTTCTTTTCTTTCTCTCTGGCAGCTACCATGACAGGACTAAAACTATTACTTGAAAAAAATATACTGACCGGGCAGAACTATAAAGATTGGCTAAGGAACGTCAACATTGCACTGACTTATGACAAAGTAGCATATGTTACCACCGCTGTTCCTCCCCTTATCCCAGGACCAGATTCCTCAGTTGTGGACAAGGAAGTTCGCAAAACCTGGGATCTAGACTGTGAGCGAGCTAAGTGTATCGTGCTGGCGTCCATGAACAATGAACTCCAGAAACAGCACGAGAGTATGGATATTATATCCATCATTCTCCATGTCAAGGAATTGTATGGGGAGCACTCCCGTATCGCGAGGTACGAGACCTCAAGGAAACTCTTCCAGATGAGGTTAGCTCCAGGATCGCCTGTAGGAGAGCACGTCCTCAAAATGATCAGCCTTACTGAAGAACTCGCAAACCTGGGATGCGTGCTAGAGAATGATTTGTACATCGACTTGATTTTGCAGTCCCTTCCCCATACCTTCTCTCAGTTCGTGCTAAGCTTCAACATGCACGAAATGGAAGCTGATCTTCCAAAGCTCCTCAACATGTTGAGGGTCGCAGAGACCTCATTGAAAAAGGAGAAGACCCCCGTTCTGTATGTTGGCCAATCATCCTCTTCTAAATCTAAAGCGAAAGCTAAAGGGAAGAAGAAGATGAAAACCACCAAACCGAAGAGTGGGGTCAAGAAGGTGCAGGGAACGAACAAGGTAGGAAGGGTGAAGGCAGATATAAACGAATGCTTTTATTGTCACAAGCAAGGGCACTGGAAGAAGGATTGTATAGCCTTCAAAGCCAAGGACAAGAAGCAAGCTGTTGCTTCTGCTTCAGGTGTGTTCTTAATCGAAAATTGTCTTTCAGTAAACTCTACATCATGGGTACTTGATACCGGTTCTGGTTCTCACATCTGTAATTCATTGCAGGATCTGAGAAATAGTAGAGTACTGGGGACAGGTGATATGACTCTCCGGATGGGCAATGGAATGCATGTAGATGCTATTGCAATAGGGGAATATCACCTAGGGTTGACTAGTGGGCACATTTTGGTGTTGTACAACTGTTTTGGTATTCCCAGTATGTTGTGTAATATTATATCAGTATCTTTGTTATCTAATGAAGGATATAATTTTGCGCTTGAAAGAAATGTCATGAACATTCTCCTAAATCAAGAACTGATTGGGTATGGCACACTGGAAAACAGTATATACATACTTAATCAACCTCGAATTTTCAATATTCAAAACACGCTTAAAAGAAAGGCTCCAGATTCAAACCAAGCCTTTCTATGGCATTGTAGACTTGGTCATATAAACGAAACAATGTTGACTAAGTTACATAAAGATGGATATTTAGTTCCGTTTGAATATTCATCATATGCAACTTGTCAATCATGTATCAAAGGAAAAATGACCAAATCTCCGTTCACCGGATACGGAGAAAGAGCCACAGAACTTTTGGGACTTGTACACAGTGATGTATGTGGTCCAATGTCTACGCATGCGAGAAGTGGTCACTCCTACTTCATCACTTTTACTGATGACTTCTCTAGGTATGGACATGTGTTCTTAATGAAACATAAATCCGAGGCCTTTGAAAAGTTTAAGGAGTATAAAAATGAAGTAGAGAAACAGACTGGTAAAAGCATCAAGACACTTCGATCTGATCGAGGTGGAGAATACTTGAGTACCAGTTCCTTGATTTCTTAAAAGAGAATGGAATTCTCTCTTAGCTTACTCCACCTTATACACCTCAGCATAATGGTGTATCAGAAAGGAGGAATCGCACGCTATTAGATATGGTGCGTTCAATGATGAGTGGTACTGAGTTGCCACTTTCCTTCTTGGGTTTTGCTCTAGAATCAGCAGCATACTTATTGAATAGAGTTCCAACTAAGTCTGTGCCTACCACTCCATATGAAATGTGGAGCGGGAAGAGACCATATCTCAAGTATATCAAGATATGGGGGTGTCCGGCATATGTTAAAAAGCATAGTCCGGACAAGCTCGAGGCACGATCGGTTTTGTGCAAGTTTGTAGGATACCCCAAACATTCAAGGGGGTACATGGTCTACCACACTGAAGAACAAAAGGTGTTTGTCGCTCGCCACATTGTCTTCTTAGAGAGCGAATTTCTTGCAAAAGAAATTAGTGGGAGCGCGGTAGAGATGGAAGAAATTCCAGAACCTCAAACTGCTGCCGAGGACATAGTGGAATCTCAGGTTTCAATAGAACCCGACGAACCAACGCCACTACGCAGGTCTAGTAGGCTTTCTCATCCTCCTGAAAGATACTATGGTTTTCTTCTAGATGGGGATCGAGAGGATTGCATCATCGATGATGATGAGCCTATTAGTTTTCAGCAGGCTATCACAATTATTAACTCGGTGAAGTGGCTGGATGCTATGAGATCCGAAATGGAATCCATGTACACCAATAAAGTATGGACTTTAGAAGTTGCTCCTCCTGGGGTGAAACCAGTTGGATGCAAATGGATCTTCAAAAAGAAGATTGGTGCACTTGGACAAGTGGAAACCTACAAAGCTAGACTCGTTGCAAAAGGTTTTCGTCAAATACCAGGATTGGACTATGATGAAACCTTTTCACCTGTAGCTATGCTTAAATCCATTCGGATCCTGCTTGCCATTGCTGCCTTCCATGACTATGAAATCTGGCAGATGGACGTAAAACCAGCTTTTCTAAATGGACATTTAGAAGAGAGTGTTTACATGGATCAACCAGAAGGTTTCTTAGACAGTGGGAGCAGCGGAAGAGTGTGCAAGTTTCTTAAATCCATCTATGGATTAAAGCAAGCATCGCGAAGTTGGAACATCTGCTTTGATGAAACAGTCAAAGAATTTGACTTTATCAAAAATGTAGATGAACCATGTATTTATAGGAAGATTGTAGAAGGAGCAGTAGTCTTCCTCGTTTTGTACGTCGACGACATACTACTGATAGGGAATGATATCCCTATGCTACAATCAGTAAAGCTCTTCTTATCACAGAAATTCTCCATGAAAGACTTGGGAGATGCAACCTACATTCTGGGCATTAAGATCTATCATAATAGATCCAATAGAATATTGGGACTTTCACAGTCCAGGTATATTGACACTATACTAAAGAGATTTAGTATGGAAGATTCCAAGTGCGGTAATATACCCGCTTGTCACGGGATCACCCTCTCCAAAGAGATGTCTCCAAAGACTGATGAAGAGAGGGCTTGCATGGGCATTATACCCTACGCTTCGGCAGTAGGATCTATAATGTATGCGATGTTATGTACCAGACCAGATGTAGCTTACACACTTAGTGTAGTAAGCAGGTATCAGTCTGACCCAGGTGAGAAGCATTGGATAGCGGTAAAGAACATTCTCAAGTACCTGAGAAGGACTAAGGAGATGTTCTTGATTTACGGTAATGGGGACCTCCAGGTTGAGGCTTTTACCGACTTCGGATTCCAAAGTGACAAAGATGATTCTAAATCCATTTCGGGTTTTGTGTTTACCCTCAATGGAGGGGCGGTATGTTGGAGGAGTTCCAAACAGGATACTGTCGCAGACTCAACTATGGAGGCTGAGTATATAGCTGCTAGTGAAGCCGCAAAAGAGGCTATCTGGATGAGGAAGTTCATCTCTGAACTTCAGGTGGTTCCGTCCATTGCCAATCCAATACCTTTGTATTGTAATAACAATGGGGCTGTAGCATTAGCGAAGGAACCAAGGTCCCATCAGAAATCCAGGCATATCTTAAGGAGGTTTCACCCGATCAGGGAGATCGTGGATCGTCGGGAGATCGAGGTACGGAGAGTGGACACAAAAGACAACACGGCAGATCCATTCACCAAGGCCATCCCTCAAGTCCAGTTCGAGAGGCTGTTTGAGATGTTGGGCATGCGGTACGCCAGCAACTGGATCTAGTGCAGACAGTGGGTACTCATTGCGCCAATTATAGGCCTTAGTGCAAGTGGGAGATTGTTGGATATATATGCCCTAGAGGCCTTCATTGTATAGGATGCTAGGGATATGTATGTACATGACAATCTTGCTTAATATGATAGTATGCTATTTGGTTTGACTTTATCTTAACGTGTGATATATTTTACTTTGTATTTATAAACATGTTGATAAAGCCCATAGGGTGTTTGCTTGACTACCGGCGTTGTGATGGCAGTCATACTTGTGGGAGCTGGATAGTCAATAGGCACATCCTTAGATGTCCCTGGTCGCAGGAGTATCGAGACTGGGCATCGATACTCCAGAGTAGACTAGTGTATACATATCTAGACCCTGACGAGGGTCGATGGATTGGTCCCGCAGCCATTGGTGATGTGCACCTAAGATTGTATACAGATGCTCACTGGAAGTGAGTACACCGGACAGGACTCGCCGAGAACTGACTGGATGGTATTTATACCTAACGTCAGATAGTAGTTCTCAGGTGACATATGTGCAGATAGTCCGTTGACTTAAGGTCGTCATTTGTCTCGTGTGAGTTCCTACTGTGCTTTGATTACTACCCTACCACGGTTCAAAGGAGTCATGCAAATAGGTTTTAGTTGGGTACAGTCCCGAGCCATGTGGAGGCAGTGAGCGACTATTAGGGATTCGTCTCTCCCGGTATAGGGAGTTGATATCGCACGGTAATCGGTTGGTCATTACCATAAGTCCCTGGCCAGGGCTGATTGAGAATTACTGATGGACTGATCAGTAGATTCTCGGATGGTCTTGAGCCATGCCAACACGACTTGTACGGTTATAAGGGGTCTGATGTTTACCACCTCCCTAGACCATACATGAGATACTCTTAGACGAACAGACCGGACTGCGCGGATATTGTCACGGACAGGCTCAGTAGGAGTTCGGATGGGTTTCCTCATCGGCCTTCTTATCGACATCTACCTAGGGACCGTTACGTACAGCTAGTGCCGCTTACGGTCTGTGGTTAAACCCACTGCTAGCGTAGTAGTCGAGTCTTTAGAGTCCCACACAGAGTTTTCCCTACTCCAGGAGAAACGATATAGAGGTCGTACGGTTTTACGACAAGGGTTCGGACGCATACGTATTTAAACGCACGTACGACGTTCAGACAGTTTTTACTAGCCGGCTTTGGTTTAAGCCAGATTCTAGTATCAGGTTATTGGATTTATACAGTCTAAAGTTTTTCCGTGTTTTCACGGATTGGAGGGGCGTTCTCGTAATTTTACGGGAAGCTTCTAGAAGCATGGTGACTTGAGGGTTTAGGTGGCATTATCATTAAATGCAATTGTGACTCATTTTGTGTGATTCATCATGTCATTAATGCATTATTAAATGCTTAATGACTCACATAGTGAATCACTCATATTGAATTAATGTAGCATGATGAATAATCACATTTATTCATTTATTTGTTTATTCATTATGCTTTATATATTCAAGTGAGAAACAATATCATTATCATTGTCATGTTCACCTTCTCTCTCCTCAAGCTCACTCTCTCTTCAAACTCTAATCCTACCACTCATGAGTTGATATCAAGGATTAGAATAGACTAAACACTCCATAACCTAACTCTATATGATCTAAGTTCCTTTGATTAGCAACTAGAGAAACTTAGTTACCTCAAGTTTGGAGGTTAAGCTTGGATTAGGGTTCTCGGGTGGATCATCTATCACTTAGAGGAGGCCGAGGAGGACGTAGAGAACGAAAAGACGAAGGACACGATTCACTAGGTATAATCTCTTTTCATAGTAGCTAAGAACTTCTATGGTTGTTGTTAATTATCGTTTAGTAAAGATCTTCGGTTAGTCGATGTTTGCTTATAGAACAAGATCGTTTTTCAAATTTCCGCCTCCCCGCAACTCGTGGGGTGTTGCACATCGACTTACATCGGGAATCTTGTTGAATTGCCCGACTAGATATTGAAAAGTGTTTTCGATATAGAGACTAAAATGCAGGGTTTATAATTGTTAGGCATGCGATGTCTAAGGAGGTTGCGGATTCCAACTGTTGTAGTTTTACACTTTCTTTTCTGCGACCGTAAGTGTAATATGTGTTATCGCCGGTTTCGATGCTATATGTTAACGACAATTGGGATGTGCATATTTACTTACGTTGATGACATGTGATGTTATGTGTTGCTGGATATGTTATATTGGATCGTCACGTTTTGAATAGCCGGGGGTTTTATGTGAGATGAGGTTTTTTTTTATTTTCATTCATGTAAAATTAATTGTATGTAATATTCTTTTATTGGGGCACTTCCGGGATGAGGTTGATGTCACCATTTGTATATTATTTACTTTTCCGCACTAGGATATACCCAAGGAGGAGAGCACAAGTAACCGGGTTCTAGAGTCCAGTGGGAGACCAACTCGAGGAGTCGAGTCCGGGTCTCCTAACTCTAGAATTGGTAGGGTTGCTTGCCGCTCTCGTAGGGGTCTAGGGGTATGGGTTTGGCTATTCATCGCGACCGTGGAATCCGTGTTTTACAGAGGATCAAAATAAAACACGGACGTCCTACTATATCCAATGTTCCATATGTTTCTTCTGCTGCGATATCTGTGATGAGATCATTTGATATGTTGTGATAAATACTGTATATAGTATATATGATATATTATATAGGCGTTACTTATGTTTTACACCCGCGCTAGCCCTGCCCCGCTCTGCCGTTAGTTACCTAACCTAACGGTGCACGAGGGGACATCGAGGCGAATGCGGATGGCATAAGTGTACGTCGTATTTATCTGTGATGTTTAGGTGACTTAAATGATGGGACTTCATTAATGTGATTAATAAAAGAAAAGAAACCTAAAAGATGTTGTGGAATCGAATTTTCAAAAACAGGTAGCTACAGTTCTTGCTTTGCATCGCGGTGTTCCTTGTAGAACATCATGCACCTTATTTGATAAGGAAAGGACCGAGATCCCTTCACCGGGAGTGACCCCTTTATCAATGACTGGCAGATGCTACACCCCTCGGTTTTGTCTTTTGATTACTTTTCTAGTTCTTGCTTTGTACAGTGATATATATGATATATCCTGCACCTCTATAGCGTTTTGAAAATCGTTTCGGTGAAATTTTGGAAAATCGGTAAAGTAAGGGGGTTTTCTGTAAAAAGTCAAAATACAAATATCTTATTATAAAAATTAAATATAAATATTCTAGCTATGTAATTGCTAGTATTTGGTGTTTATTGAGCCACTGGTGAAATTTCAAATTTTCTGAAAATTTTTCCAAAATTAATTATTTTAATATTATTTTAAGCCGTCACCAATATATTTAATTAGGGAAAATTACAAATTGGAATGAGTTGAAACAAATTTTGTGCATCATGACACATTAAATAAAATTTTATCATGTGGTTTTTGAAACGAAATCGTTTGCCAAAACGGTTTAGAAATTATTGATGAAAAAAGGCTTTTTTTTAGTGTAAATGGAGATTTGGGGTATAATATTTATCATTTTCCCTCATCCCACACACACACCCAGTCTCACCCACCCCCACTTCCATTGTGGCCGAACCCTTGCTGCCCCCAATTCCCCACTTGAGAAAAGAAAAGTCCAAGCAAACAACAAAAGAGAAGAATGAATAAAGAAAAAAGTGTATAAGTGTTGACTTTGGGGTATGGGTTTTGTTTGACTTTTGCCACAAAACCCCATTCTCTCTCTCTCTCTCCTCACTCATCCCCTCTCCCATTTCAGCCGAGCCCTATGGCTGCAGCCCCCCTATCTTCTCCTTCTCATTTCACTACAAAATTCATCACAAAATGCCTCAAAAATCCATATAAAACCTCATTAATCTCCTAATTTAAATCCTACCCATTATTCCTTGACCCATCTAGCTTGGATTCATGAAGCAAGAAGCCATTTTGGAGACCAAGATTTTCATGCCAGCTCTCTAGTTTTGTGAGGTACAATCTTACTCTAATTGTTACCTTGTTTATAATTGTTGTAATCCATGCTAATTAGGTGTTTTATTATGGGTTTAATTGAAAGTTGAAATCTAAAGAGAGAGTTTTGAAATTCAAGTGAGGGTTTTGATTTGGAGCTAGGGTTTGATCACTTGAGGTTGGTTGTGATGTGCGGTTTCACATCTTTAGTATGCTAAAAACCTAACCTAATTGCTAAATTTCGAATTGTTACAACTAATTTGTCCAAATTGCTTAATTGTTGCAAACTAGGGTTTTAGATTTAATTCCAAAATATGAGATTAAAATATGGTTAGAGTTTTTATCACATTATTAGCTATATAATGTGTAGATCAACATTTTAGAGCATGCAAAACCTAGTCTAGTTATGGATTTGTGGATTGTTGCTTCGAAATGGTTAAAATTGGGTTATTGTGCTAACTAAAAATTTTGGTTTAATACAGATTAGTGTGATAAAATCTAGTTAAAGTTTATGTGGCCTAATTAAGCTAATTAGTGAACATTGCGGCCGCTAGATTTGTTTAAATAGCAAGTTTTGTACTAAAACGGTTAAATTTTGCTTACTAGAGTTTCGGGAAAATAGCTTTTAAAGCGAATTTGAAGTTTTGATGAAGTAAACCCTATTTTATATATATATTTTGTGGGTTGTGAAACCACGAATGGCGCGTTTGTGTTTTTCTCGATCACTCGGCATTTGTACGCCGATGTCGAGGGTTTTGGGTTGATTTGAGAGAGCGAACCATAGGTTTTGACCTATGTGGGATTCGTGAGTCGTTTTGGTCATGAGTCGGATTTTAATGCGATACGGTGCGTTATGATATGTAGGTACCCCATGTGGACTTCGAGACGAGAAGTAAGCGCGTGGCGACGTCGGCACCGGCGAGCGAGGACCAGGTGAGTAGATTTATATCTACGGGGAGAAGTCGGGTGGATGGCGTATAGCATCCCCGCAGTCCGTGGTGGTGTATACGGATGCGTATACATACCAACAATTATTATATGTTATTTGGGATTAATAACGATGTTTAGGATGGATATTGGTGTGTTGGATTATTTTAGTGTTGCGAACCCTAGGGAAGTGTTGCACTACACATACACACATACATACTTGCATACATTCCTATTTATATGTGCTCATGGGATTCTTTATAGTTATGTGTTCACATGGGTATGGGACTATGTGTTCACATACGGATTTGAGGATGATACTTGGGATTGAGCTGAGTCGATGAGATTTGTTTTGTGGTTGTGATATGGCAGGATTCGTACTTGAGGTACGTCCTGGTATTATAGCGGATCTTGGGGCGGCGATATGGGTGAATAGTGTTATAAATAAAAAGGTCGACATGTGATCGTGATATGAGGCATGATATGCTAGGATATTGATCCTAGGCTGTATTGGGCGATGTATACCCCTTGATGATGCTATGTGCTGACGGTATCGGTTTGTACGAGATTGTCGATCTGTAGTCAGATCATGACTATATTGATGATATTAGTATTGTATTAGACATAGGTCAGTACCTTAGACTATGATCTTTGATAAAGAGGATACCGGATGAATAGTGTGATGAATATGATTTTGACCCGTACCCAGATTTGGGATGCCGTACGACGGTTTTACGTACGAGCTATATATTGATGATTGATCCGCACTCTTGACTTGGGATGTCTGGTTATAGATATGATATTATTGAGGCGGAATCACCGACTATACATATACAGGTATGTAAATGTATCGACTCAGATGATAGGCGGTTTCCTTACCTGTAGTTCAGCTTGTTAGTTCAGCCGTATAGTTTAGTGTAGTTGTTAGATTAGATTAGACTTCTTACCTATTTCAAAAACTAACGAATCGTGGGTATTTTAAAAGACAGCCCAAGGGATCCTACGGATATTTCAAAAGACGTATCTTTTCATAAAAACACCGTAGCCCCTATTTTCAAAACCCCATGATTCGTGTTATTTCAAAAGGCACAATTTGTAGGACTTATATTAGATTAATGCAGGTTAGTTACAGTTACGTCTAGTATTCAGCTCCCGCTTATTATTGTGGTTCGCTTCGCATCGCATACTTATGTTATAATTTCTTATTGCAATGTTGATATCATATTGTTAGGACACCAGCACCATTACCGATGATGCGTATGTACCACGT
Organism: Agapanthus africanus; assembly: GCA_030015575.1. Lineage (NCBI taxonomy): Eukaryota > Viridiplantae > Streptophyta > Magnoliopsida > Asparagales > Amaryllidaceae > Agapanthus > Agapanthus africanus. The sequence goes on from JASDDO010000004.1 coordinate 350,197,992, forward strand.
ACACTTACTTGCCGGCTCACACACATCTTCATCGGTAATTGCCATGTCACGTACACCTTAGAAAATATTATTGCTTGACTTAGCTCGTTAGTTAGTAATTTGACATGATATTAGTGTACCTTCCTTATATGCCAGCTTAACATTGTAGTTATTACTTGTCACTTCATGCATACTGTTGTTCATTGTTATGCCTATATTTATGGTCTTACATGCTATTGATGATTTGGATTCGGATTTCCATGAAATTTTCTTGATTTGGGGGAAAAACCGCAAAACTTATATAAACTGATTTCGCTCTTTTTAAATAAAAAAGTGCGGTTTTTCCCATGATGTATGAGTTGTCCACCATGAGTTTGCTGATGGATTTCGAGACCCGATTCGAGGAGGCGGATGAACCGTTTCGGGTACATGGTGGACCCAGTAAGATACCCCGGGGCAAGAAGCGCGTGATGATGACGATGTGAGCCTGGCAGGGGAGCACTACCTACCGGTGATTTTACCCGACGCGTCGGATATCCGGAGGATACCGTCGTGGTCTTGAGATGGATGGTAGGGGCCGGTCTGGACTGACGGCGCCCTAGATATTGTGATTGGGACATTGAACTTTCGAGATATTGAGGTACAGAGACTGTGATACAGACATATCGAGATTTTGGGATTACGTTTTGTGCCGATGCTAGGCACTGTTTTATGCTGATTTCATTATGATACCTCATTTTAAAAATACAAGGAAATCTCACTAAATTATGAAAACAGTTTCTTCATTTACATGTATTTTGTTTTCATGCATTCATACCTCATTCATATGATATATTGCTACCTGAGGCACTGTCACAGGCACATGAGATTACACTCAGGTTAGATATTTACCCTAGCCATTGTTATAGGCTGCATGTTATACATATATTTGAGGATATATTTTGATCATTGACCTTGGTTGCGTTATTTATGCGATTTCTGTGTGTAGATGTTTTCTACTCACGAGTTGGCAACTCACCCCCGTTGTGCCACAGTTCTTGCAGCTTTCGCCGTACAGGTTTCATTACGGCTTGCTGGCACTCTTTCCATTTCCGGGTGATTTGCTAGTAGGTGGGTTTATTTGTATCGCACCCATCATTATATCTTGTATATCATTATTCTGTTGTATCTAGAAGTTCCATCAACCAAAACATGTATTTATTTGAGATAGAGACCAGTGATGTTATTCCTTCGACCTTAGAGTCGCGCATTATATTTCTGTGGTTTTCTTGTGGTTTTGAGTTTCCTTTTGAATTTTGATCCTCGCCGTTGTTGTTGTATATTATATTGCTTGTGTGGTTGTGACCGTCGATTGACGAAGAGCTAGCTCCCGCTTGGGGATGCCTTTTTATTGATTTCGTATACTATTCATGTTGTATCCCGTTTGGGGGCCAGTATTTACAAAGGAGACTCTGCCGAAATTTTCGGGAAATATTTGATGTTTTTTTTTAAAAAAAAAGAACCGCATAATTCGGCTTATGCTATTAAAACTACTTGTTTTAAATTGGTTTTCCTTCACTCTACTACTTTTCTTGGTTTGGGTTCTGGGTTTTCGGCTTACTTAGGTTACGTACGCCTCGAGACGTTCGTAGTTTAAGTGCCGGTCATATTCCGTACTTTCGGGATGTGACAACCTCATTCGACGAGGAAAGAGCCGAGATCCCTTCACCGGGAGTGACCTCTTTAGCGAAACTAGCAAAAGCCTAAAAAACACTCCATTTTAAAATCATTTGATTTTACAACGATATCAAGTTCATTACGCAATAGGTTTTCAGAAAAACCTGTCGTAGCCCTCCGTCATTTCAGATAAGTTGTATATAGTATTCGTGCTACATTTGCTGGCTTTCGTCAAGGTGTAGTGTGCGGTAGCTATATGCTGCTTATCTGCTGCATACGATGCGATTGGATTAGGGTAGTCGTACGGCTTTGTTGGCTTTCGTCAAGGGTCATGCGGGTGGGTTTAATTCAGTCAAGAAATATACGGGTTGAACTTGACTAGCGGGCTATGGTTTGTTGGCTTTCGTCAAGGTCATAGCACGTTAGGGGAAAAATTATCGGGAATTTCAAGTGTTGAAATTTGCAATGAGATTGCATACCTTCTATGAGATAGTTGGATCCCGATACCCACTGCGAGTAATTGTTACTCCTGGGAGAGTTTTACACATTACAATTAGCCGATCAAGTAGGTGTCTAGAAAGGTGTCAACGGGGTTACGCCTCTGGGAAAACGAGGTTTACTTTAATTAGGTCCGTGCGAAAGCACGGGGAACCTCCCTCAAAGTACCGACACTGGCCTGGCTGAAAGATTGGCGAAGTTGTAGGGTGTAATTAATCCCGGCTAGTCTTTCCTTTTAGGGTTTGAAGGAAGATTTGATAAAAACAGTGGGAGCCATTCTGATTAGATAAAATCATAACCAATCTGATCTTGCAAGAGCATACGCAGAGTGTTTTCTTCTCTCTCTCTCCAGGTAGCGACCATGTCACGCCTTAATCAAGATAATAATACGGATGTATTGACCGAACCCACTTGTTATACTGCGCTAGGGAATATTGGTCCCGCTCCAACTTATAATTGTTATAAGATAGAGCAGGAAATAGGGGATTACCAGAATTCCCGTGCCGCCCAAACGAAGAAAGTGCATGCTGATGCATCTTCTTCGGGTGTGTTCATTACTAAGAACTGTTTCTCAGTATCCTTTACATCCTGGGTATGTGATACCGGATCAGGATCCCACATATGTAATTTGTTACATGGGCTACAGATAGGTAGAGAACTGAGAACGGGTGATAAGTTTCATGAGATAGAAAACGGTGCAAGTGTTGCAGCCAAGTCTGTTGGTCACTATCACCCCGTGTTACCAGAATACATTGATTCTGAACGAATGTTATTAGATACCGAACCTGATATACAACATCATATCTGTCTCTTTATTAGTAAAGAAAGGATATAATTTTGTATTGATAATGTTTTGAACATTTCCTATATCAAGAGTTGACCGGTTCAGGCATGTTATCTAAAAGCATAGACGTTCTAAATCAAACTACAGTTCTTAGTATACAGAACACACACAAGAGGAAGAGTTCAGAAATGAACGAATCCTTCTTGAGGTATTGTAGACTAGGTCATATCAATGCGACCCGACTAGCTGAAGTTACATATAGATGCATATTTAAATTAGTTTGAATTTACATCTTGTGAAACTTGCCAGTCATGTCACAGAGATAAGATGACTATAGCTCTGTTTATTGGAAGCAGAGAAAGAGTTAGTGAACTCTTGGGATGATACATGTTGATGTATGAAGGTCCCATGTCTACACATGCTAAGACCGGTTCTTTGTACTTCATTACATTCTCTGATGATCTCTCAAGATTCAGACATATGTTCCTGTTGAAACACAAGTCCGAACCTTTTGAGATATTCACAGAATATAAGTTAGAAGTAGAGAACCAAAACGGGTATAAGTATTATGTCCTTTGATGTGATCAGGGAGGAGAATACTTGAGCACGGGATCCCTGGATTATTTTAAAGGAGAATGAGATTCTCTCTCAGCATTACTCCTCCGTATACACCACAACACGTCGGTGTATCGGGGCGGAGCAATCACACCCTATGTGATAAGGTGTGCTCTATGATGAGTACTACTGAGTTACCTATTTCCTTTTGGGAGTTATGCACTGGAGGAGTTGCATACCTATTGAATAGGGTTCCGATCAAATCAGTTGCCTACCACTTCATATGAGATATGGAAAGGGAAGAGCCCATATCTTAAGTCAGTTAAGATTTGGGGTTGTCCAGCCTATGTCTAAAAGCATAATCCGGACAAGCTCGAGGCAAAGTCAGTTCTGTAGAAGTTTGTTGGATATCCCAAGCATTCGTAAGGGAATATCTTCTACCTAACCGAGGAACAAAAGATGTTTTGTTTCTCAGCATGCCACCTTTGTGAAAGGGAATTTCTTGTGAAGAAATTAGTGGACATGAGGTAGAACTGGAAGGAGTTCCAGTTATATAAACTGCAGCTGATGATTTGATAGAACCAAAGGATTCAATAGTTTCTAACGAACCTCAGCCTCTCCGCCGATCTAGTAGGGTTCCTCGCCCACCTGAGAGATACTTCGGTTTCTCTATGACAGTGGGAGCGAGGATTGCATCATGAGATGATGACCCAGCTATTTTCGAGCTGGCCATCAGGAGTGGAACTCTGTAAGAATGGCTGGATGCTTAGAGATTTGAGATGGAATCCTTATACACCAACAAAGTATGGACTTTGGTTGCTTTATCTGAAGGGTTAAATCCCCATCAGAAGCAAGTATATCTTAAGAAGATTACTTTGTATACATGGAAAAGTTGAGACTTTCAAAGCTAGACTTGTTAAAGGTTTGCATCATTGACCAGGTATGGATTATGATGAAACCTTTTCTAAGTAGCTATGCTTAAGTCCATCCAGATCCTACTTGCCACGGCTACATACCATGACTACGATATCTGGCGGTTGGGTGTCATGACTGCATTTCTAAATGATGTTTTAGAAGAGAGTGTCTATAAGTACACAGTCAGAGGGCTTCATAGACAGTGGGAGCAGTGGAAACATGTGCAAGATGTTTTATGTGATAAAGCAGGCATCGCGGAGTTGGAACGTCTGTTTTGATGTGGTAGTCAAAGGGTTTGACTTCATCAAAATGGTAGATGAACCTTGTATATACAAAAAGGTAGTAGAGAGTATGGTGGTGATCCTCGTAGAGTACGTGGATGGCATACTCTTGATGGGGAAGGAGTTTCCTATGCTACGCTCGGTCAATCTCCGCTTATCACAATGATTCTCCACATAGGATCAAAATGATACCTCCTAAATCCTGAGTTTTGATATATGAGATAAATGTAATTGGATGTTAGGATTCTCACTAGTTGTAGTGAGATGGTATCAATCGATCTTGGGGAGAATCACTGGAAAGGTTCCAGGGTGACAGGGACGACTGAATGTCAATCACAGGCATTGTCTTTACCCTCAGTAAAGGGACGGCATGTTGGAAGAGTTCCAAGACAGATACATGGCATACTAGACGATAAAGGCTAGATACATCGCTACCAAAGATGCTACCAAAGAGGAAGTCTGGGTGTATATTAGTTCATGAGATGAACTTCGTTCCTACCATTGTGTGACAATGGAGTTGTGGCTTATGCCTAGGAACGCCCATCCCATCAGTGATCCAGACATATTCTAAGGCAGTGTCACCTGATCATGGAGATGGTTGATCTCCAGGGGATCGAGGTCAGGAGAGTAGACTCAGAGGACAACATTGCGGATCCACTCACAAAGGCTTATTTCCAGAGAGAGACTTTTATGGGATGGTTGAGTATGAGATACTACAACTACTGTTATCAGATGGCCCTAGTGCAAGTGGGAGATTGTTAGTTATATGTATGCCCTAGAGGCCATTACTATACATGAGATGTATATTGTAGTGGATGCTTGGACATATATAGGGAGGACTTTCTTGCTGGACATGATAGTATGCTATCTGGTTACTCTTTACCTTAACGTGTACACTGATTGTCTCTCTGTCACATGTTGGTAAAGTCCTTAGGATGTGTACTTGACTACCTGGACTATGATGCGCATCATACTAGTGGGGACATGGTAGTCCATAAGTACATCCTTCAAGGTCCCTAGTCGTGGGTGTATCGAGGCGGGGCATCGATATACCAGAGTAGACTAGCGTATACCTTCTCGACCCATGTAGATGGGCGATAGATGATCTCATATCCATTGGTGTTTGACATCAGAGATGATATATGGGTTCTCAGTGGAGACTGGGTACACTGGACGGACTCGCCGAGAACTCCCAGATGGTATTATACCTTACGTCAGATGGCAGTTCTCTGGTGACACTGGTACAGGTTAGTCTGTAGACCCGAGATCGTCATAGAGTCTTGTGTGATTCCCACTGTGCTTTGATTTCCACCTTACCACGTCCAAGAGGGCGTGCAAAACGGTGGTTTTTGGATACAGTCCCGAGTCACATGGAGGCAATGAGCGATAGGAGGGGTTTCGTCTCTCCCGATATTGGGGGTTGATGTTGCGCTATGCTCGATTGGCCATAACAGGGAAGTCCCTGGCCATGGCTGGTTTATAGATTTACTGGTAAGTGTTACCAGTAGTTTCTCGACCCGTTATGAGCCTCGCATCGGCATGACTTATCGGTTATTGGGGTCTGACGTTTACCACCCCTAGACTTGATATGCGACATATCAGACGAGGAGACCGGACTGTACGGTAATGTCACTGTCAGGCTTTTTGCAGGAGTTGGAGCGGGTTTGCTTGCTGATCTTCTGATCGCTCAATAACCGGGTAGCCGTTACGTCTAGCTAGTACCGCTGACGGCTTGTGGGTGCTTGATATGATCATCACCTACTGCCGGCGTATTGACGAGTCTTTAGAGTCCTACATAGAGGTTATACTGGCTCAGGCAAAACGAAATAAGAGCGCATATGTAATATGTGCGGGACCGAGAATAATGCGTGTATGTGATACCGTATTCTATTCTCGCGATGTTTGTATCGATCGGTTATATGCGATATAACCAGGTTATCGAATCAAGGGTTGATTCGATAAGTCGATACATTGGATGTTAGTCGGTTATATGTGATATAACCGGATTATTAAGTCAAGTGTTGATTTAATAATTTAGTGTATAATTGTATATGTGATATACTAATTTACATTAACTAACATTGGTTCACTTAAGCATTTGTTTTTCTCACTTGCGCACAACTTAATATATATGTGATATATATTTATTTGTGTTCTTTTTGTATCATGGTTGTTGATACAACTTACATGGGTGTATAAGACTTATACCATACTAATTATATTTGTTAGGTTTTTATATTTAAAGTAATTCTAAAACAAATGGATAATGAGCTCACATGCATGAAGCTTCTTGAAGCTTATGGTTGCATTGACTTAGTCCATTAGTTTTTGTTTTACTTAAGATATTAATTAACCTAACCACTATAATTAGCCATGGTAATGTCTCTACATGAGTTAGTATATGATACTCACTCACCATGGTTAGCACTCTCTCTCTTGATTAGTTTTCATTCTCATTTTGAGCTCATCTTCTTCCTCCAATTTCTTTCTAGGGTTTGATAAAGAGAGAGAATGATAGTGAGAAAAAAAATTCTAAAGTGTACCCATTTCCTATTTCATCATCCTTTACTAGACTAGCACTTTAGTTTAGGGTGTTTGCTTCACTAATTCTCTAGTTAGTGAAGTAGAAGCTTTAGTTCGTATTCCCTCGACGTAGATCATTTTCGGCCTCGATGACTTCAAGCAATACCGTTGCAATCTTCTCATGGAGCCGTCCGAGAGTCCGGGAGTTCGATGATCGCAGCGAAGGGTCAACTACAAGGAGCCTAAGAAGTGAAGGACTGATCTACAAAGGTTGTATTTTGTATTCACTTTGTGTTAAAGTGTTTAACATGCTAGTTTTTTCCTAATCTCTAGTTTAAAGATCTAGTTTAGAGTTATTCGGCACGGCTAAAATTTTAATCGGGCATGGTTGATGCCTTGTAGAATCTTCTTAGAGTGCCTAGTAACCCTACACAGGACGCATAAGCTCCAGCTGATGCAGGCGGGCCTCGATCTCCCTGTAGTGATTAACCCAAGACTCGACGACGCCTTCATTATGAAAATTTGCAAGCGTCTCCAGCATCGGGTTAACTTCCGCAACGAAATCTGCGGCAGATGGGGGAGCTTCTGCGTCAATCTCTTTGATGCATCCGCTCAGCATACTCAAACTCATCGCAGCACCCTTTGAGGATGGACGCCTGGAGAATGGGCCTGCCGGCATCGTGATGCGAGACTCGAAGGGGTCCGGAATCGGAACGACAGCTGCAGAACAAAACACAATCAAATGACGATTCAAAGAAATATAAGAAAGTCATTAAAGATGGAGGCTACTATACCAGCCGCAGGAGGAGGCAAAGCCGGGAGGACCGGTGGCACGGCTGATCTTACATCTCCTCCTTCGATCTGTAGCACTGCAATCAGGGCAAGGAAGAATTAGAAACAAGTTCATTATTGGGAAAAGAAAGAGTATTAATTGAAAACTATACTCACCAGCGCCACTGGAGGAAGCAAGCTCCGACGGGAAGGAGAAGTGCGGGTGCAGCACCTGGTAGAGGCGATCAAAAAGTACTCCTGCAAGGACACAATAGTACAACATCAGTACATGAATTATACGGCCGAAAGATAAAACAGATGGGTCATAAGTCCATACCTTCCAGCATTTGCGACGATACGAGAAAGGGAAGAGAGGTGGCCACCGTCAAGGCAGTAGCTGACGGCGCTCCCTCGAGCAATGGGGCATCAACACTGGCCGCGCCTGCGTTAGAAACAAGATAAGCACTGTCAGAAAAGTTACAGAATAAAGAAAAGGACGGTAACCCAAAATTTACCTGATGAGCCACCAACCGAAACGGCGGCGTCTCCCTCCTCCATTGGCATGGGTTCACCTCCCGTTGCCTCATCGCCCGACTCCACGGGAGTCGTCGTCAGGCTCGCGGCACCGGGAGACGACAAGGAACCGTAGGCAGGGAGAGTGATGATCGGAGCATTGCCCGACTCTTAAGAAAGAACGGCCATTTCTTCCTCAGCGATAATGCCCGTCTCACCCGCTACCCCCTCGGGCTCGGCGGTCACAGTCGTCTCGTCCACCGTTGCCAAGGATTCATCGATCGCAGCCGCTCCATCCGCTGCTTCTCCAGACTCGGCTGTAGCAGCCATCTCATCTGCCGCTACCTCGGGCCCGGCATCGACAACCTTCTCGGGCATAGTAGGCGTGGCCGTCTCATCTGCCGCCACCTCGGGCTCGGCATCGACAACCTTCTCGGGCATAGTAGGCGTGACCGTCTCGTCAGCCACTAGCTCAGGCTCGGCGACTACGGCCGCACCGCCTACCGTCGCCTCGGTTTCGGCTGCTGCCTTCTCCACCGTCCCCTCAGGCTCGACGGTCGCCGCCTCTTCTTCAGTTGGACTCGGCCCTGCAGGACAAGATGCATAAGAACCGATAGTTTTATAACTTTTACAACAAAGCATCGAAAAACACATTACCTGAGGTGGATTGATCGTTAGCTTCCCGAGTTGCACGTACCGCCCGCCTATGAGCAGTAGACAAGGCGACCGGTGGCTCCTCGGAAGGAGTAGCAGCGGGAGTAACAGCACTTGAGCCCGCTCCCACGGCCAAAGCAGCATTGCGCTCCTTCGCTGCACGCCTCAAGCGCTTCCTCTCTTCCCGGGCCGTCACGATGGACCTCTTGGAAGCCTCCTTCAGCAAGGCATCGTCGTCCGCGTTCAGAGTTGCCTCCAGAGCCTTCAAGGCCTCCATCATCAGCTTTTTGAGTCGAGTCTCTCGCGGCAGCCCCGAAGAGGCCGGGACTTCAGTAGCTGGCCCAGGAAGAGTCCCCACATCGGCTTGCGCAGTAGATCCCGCGCCCCCTGCAAAGAGACAAAGAAAAGATTAGATTGGCCATAAAAAGGAGGATAAAAGACTCAGTGAGCCAAGACGTACAACACCCAATAGAGTGCGTTTCATCTCTTCCTCCTGGAAAGTTTTGAGGGAAGCAGCGATAGCTTCTTCGGTGGTAATGCCTGTTAAAAAAAGTGGGGGAAAGCGTTAGTCAAAAACAATAATAAGAGTACGATGCAATGACGGAAAAATACAACTAGTCATTATCCGATTGCGCGAGTTTAGCCAACCACGCTTCGAGCCTTGCCGATCGCTCAGAAGCCGCGATGGCGGCCGCCATATCGGTGTCTGCTGGATATACAAAGAAACTCTCATTGCTTCTGTACTCGCTTAGGCTTTCGGTGAGAGGGGCCTGAGGCTCTAAGCCGAGGATGGCATCGATAGAAAGAATAGACTTCTTCTTCCTCTTCTGCCCGCAGACTCCGGTCGCAGCCAAGATCAGCTTACGCTTCGCAGGCACCTTACGACGGCGGGTCCCGATGTCCGAGCCCACGCCAGACTCGGGAGAAATTACATTCACCGTCTCCACTGGAGCACGGGGCGCTGGGGGCACATCCGCGGTAGTACGGGGCAATCCGCGCGGAGGGCTCAGCACGCGCGGTGGCTCAGCTCCAGCATCTCTCAGCGGAGGAACGACAGGGGTCCTTGGCCTCAGGGGAGCTTTATGGTCGCTGCCAGGAGGCACACCCTTGCGGTCAACCAACAATCGCCTTTCTTCCTTAATAACGGCGCCCATCAAATGCTGGTACCACGCCGTATATGTATTGAGGATCTGTGGGACGCAAGTCGGCTCGCTGATGAAAAAGTGAGAGCCCGTATTCAGACGCATGAAGTGATGCAGCGCGCTCCGCATCCCTTCTTCAGTGGCAGCAGGTTCCAGCAAGAAAGCCTCCAACAGCACTCCTTGATTATAGCTCAGTTGCTGGGCAAAACGATGCGGGTTGTATCTCATGAAAAGCGCCGCATCATTTTGCCTAAACACCAGGAAACCCGGTCTGATAGAATATAAATGGAGGGTCTCCCGGGCTGTCAGAACTGAGGCCCCATCTTTGAAAATGTCTTGCAATGACCGCACTGTGGTAGTAGACGCCTTTCCGATGGTTAACACTTTGTCGTTGAAGGTCATCCCGTCTCCAACTGTGCGGGGATGAAGGAGCAAACCTTTGGCATACCGTGGCGACGGAGTTACAATTGAGGCGCCGACCAATCGCATAATCCGAGGGAAGCTACACTTGTCATAGAACGAAGGCCTTTTGTGCATACCAAAAACGCCAAGTGTATGTAGCTCAAGCCATGACATGAAGTAATGCATCGAGAAGATCACATGCGGTACTCCAGGTTCATTAGCATCCGCCGCTTGACTAAGGCCATGATACATATGGGCTAAGCCGGTGATCCCGACGGCCACTTTTACCCCAATGGACATCTGGTGAGCTGGGTAAAAGACAGATGGCCTCATACGGCGAAGATGCATCGGGAGCGCAAACCAACTCAGCCATAGCCCAAGAAATCCTAAGAAGAATGCTTCCTCATCCATCCCAGGGACTGCAACTTCCGCAAAAGGGACAACCGGGGAGTTAGGAAGGAAGAAACCCTTCTGATCTACCTCCGTCGCTGGTAGGTTGTCCAAACCTAAACCGAAAGGGTCATCAAGCGTGGCAAACTTAGCAGCTTCCGCCGAGAGGACTTTCGGGTGAAGGAAGCGAGCGATGAAGTCCTCGAAATTAACCCCGCGACTCCCAGATTCGATAAAAAGGCCCTCGTAGATATTCAACACTTTGATCAATCTTGGAAACTGATGTTGAACAACATTCTCCGGGGTAAGGCCCATGATCATTGGCTTAGCACCGAAGACATATTCGTCCGTGGGAAGCAGCTCCTTGTAATGCTCCCCTATGACCGGTAAGCCGGAAACTTCTGTGAACTCCTCTAAAGAAATCAACACTTCCCGATCCAGTACGAGGAAAGTATGAGTAGGGATATTCCACTGCTCCAAAAAAACCTTAACCCACCAGGTAGGAAGCGTGGGATATTGGAAGAGAGAAGCATAGACAGCGGTGTACAACCCAAGCCTCATTAATTGCGACTTCTTCGCTGACAAAATATAGTGAGCCCATGGCAGGTAACCGATCGGATGACGGGGGATCAGACCTATATTATAAGGTTGCCCCCAGGGTCGCGCTTCGCTTTGACAAATACGGCGTCCCAAGATATCTAAAACCATGGGAGGCTGAACGGGAATTGCAGCTATAGCGGGATGAAGAAGGCCATTTGAAGTCCAATTGACCATCTCCACGGCATACTTCACCGGGGATGAGTTGGCATAATAGATCGCCGTAATGGACTCCGATGGTACCGCGCATGAAAAGCTCTGTCGACCCCTGATAATCTGATTGTACCATGACCCCCAACGGTGAAGATTCTTATGTTCCGGATCATGGTCTCTGATCAAAGCTAGAACCTTTCGGTCTACGGGTGCTCCAGGGAATCCTCCCTCCGAGCGAACGAATGGGAACGATGTATCGAAAGACATGTTGCCTGCAAAAAGAAGAGGGACGGAGATCAACTGTCAGTATTATAATTTTTAATTTCTGACACTTGGAACTTTAAAAGTTGTACTACACTGCAATGCAGTGGAAAGGGGACCAAAGGGGGACCCACAAAATCTAGATGACGATGCATCAGTTAATAAGACAGCCTCATCATTGGATGATACTGTCAATTAATGAGGAGATCCCCAAAGAATATTCTCATTAAATGAGAAATCCCTTGAGACAAGGAGAAAATCTCCCTTTTCAGAGCAAAGCTCTGTCACAGAGTGACACTTGTCAAACTCTGGTCACAAGGGAATAAAATTCCTTAAAAGAGCCTAGCTCTGTAATAATGATGGAAAAATCCATCAAAGGAAAAATTAACTCCTAAAAATGAAAGTGTGGGATCTTAAAGATCCATGAAAAACTCTTGAGAGTTCTTCATCAAAAGATCAAAAAGATCTATATTTTGTCCATGAGCAAAGCTCTGTTCATGGGTTAAAAACCCTGAAACAAGATCTCTTTAGATCTATGGATTCTTGAGAGCAAGGCTCTGTTGCTGAAACCTAAAGGGTTTTCTTTAGATCAAAGATCTATGAGAGCAAGGCTCTGTCAATTAAAATTAATTTAATTTAATTTAAGCTAATTTTACCTAAAAGTTTTCTAGAGTTTAACTCTTAAGATTCTTGAACGCAAGAGCAAGGCTCTAAGGTTCTGAAAATAAGAATTCTGGAAGATGATAAACATCTGAGGAGGACCAAGGGTCCTATTTATAGGCGCTTAAGCGCCCCTTCAACTCCTGAGTTGATTTAGCGGTGGGGATCTTGCCACCGCTACACTCACGTGTGCGCCAGGTGAGCGCAACGGTGGGGGGGCATTTGTTTCCCCCAATCAGAGCAAAGCTCTGTTTGAATTTCAAAAATTCAAAAATTGAAGCAACGCTTTAGATTCCTTGCGCTGCGCGCAACGCGCCACGTGTCAAAAGCAGACACGCCAGCGCTGCGCTCAAGACAGCGCACCCAATCAGAGCAAGGCTCTGTTTTAAAATAAAAATAAAGGAGGCAATGCTTCAGATGACTTGCGCTCTGCGCTGCGCGACACGTGTCAGCGCAGTTGCGCTACACTGCGCTCTGCGCTGCGCGACACGTGTCAGCGCAGTTGCGCTGCGCTGTGCTCTGCGCTGTGCGACACGTGTCAGCGCAGTTGAGCAGCGCTCGACACGTGTCAAGCGCAGGTGCGCTTGCGCCAATTGTGCCAGAATTTAAACAATAAAATTCTGGAAAGATCTTTCTAATCTTGTTAAAACAAGAAGATTATCTTCTGTAAAACAGAGGCCCTAGGATCAAAGATCCAGCGGTGGGGAAACATCCCTAAATCAATCAGAGAAAGATCTCTTTAACTGATTTAACAAATCAATTGGCACTATATAAAGGCCCATAGACTCCAAGTCTAAAATACATACACAGAGATAGAGAGACAGAACTCCTCTAAAAATTTTCAGAAGAGAAAGAGAAAAAAAGGTAAAACCTTTGAAAAAAGAAGAATTTCTTCTAAAAAGATCAATGATCTAAGAACAAGATCAAGATCTTCCATAAAAAAGAAAAAGATCAATAAAAGATCCAATAAAGAAAAAAGAGAAGTAATTTACTTCATATAAAGGCATTGCCTTTTGATGAACCATCAGTTCTTGAATCTTGAGGTAGAACCTCTAAAAAGATTCTTTCCTTTGATCTAAATTTGATCAAGATGCGTTCTGCGCTACTGAACAGTGCCTTGCACTTTTGAAATTTGCGCTTTTGCGCTCCCTAGATTGGCGCAAGTCACCAGAGAGCGCCACGTGGCAATCACAAAACAGATCTGCGCCTTGCTCTTCTAAAAACATAGCACTGCTCTCTTGGTTTGGCGCAAGTCACCAGAGCGCGCCACGTGTCAGCAGCGCATGATTGGTAGAGATTCTGCGTGTTCAAGTTTAGTCAATTACCGCAATCAAGACGGTTTCTCTTATAGCTAGCCGGTTGAGTACGGGTCGTCCGCAGAGAGATGGGAATCTTTTTCTAAGTGTTTTAACGAGTTAAGTCCAGTTTTCCAGATTTTGTTGTGATTAATTAAGTGTTAAAATGATATATAAAGAGAGCTTATTAGGGTTAGGATTAGGTTAGTTTGAGTTAGGAGTCGCTCACCTCTTTCGTTGCCACTCTTAATATCGGTGTTACGGTAATCGGCAACAACGGGGATTAGCACGACTAGGAAGGACCTTGCGAGTATAAGTTAGGCTTTCCAACGCATAAGTTCTTCCTTTTGGTGCTTGTCTGTCCGTTCTTGGCTCTTATCCATAACCTCCGGTTAATTCAACCACAACCGGTCTCACTACGGAATCACCGCTATCATGTAGGATAGGGTGCCGTAAGGAGCGGATTGTGGTTCAATTAACGGGAGTCGATTTTAAGATGTTGGGTAAGGAAAGAGTGAGAGAGATTTCCTTCTCTCAAACTTCCCTTATCCTACCCTAACAAGTATGAAACTACTCACACATCATAATGAAAAGAAAACAAAACAAAAGAGGAAGATAGAAAGAAGGAGATTAGAAGATAACAACTAGCTATTTGCGACCTCACCTTGGCAAGGATCAAGCGTAAGCATCATGGTTGTTTTAATGATAAAGGAAAAGAGAAAAGAAATAAACAACAAGAAATAACAACAACTAAGTTAACAAATTAAAATTACAAGCAATTATAAAAGAACAAGACAAGCATGATAAGTAAAAGGATCTTCTTTATTCATCATTCTTCACTCACAAAAGCTCACTACAAGATTTTTAATGGAGAAGAGATGAGAAGAGGAAGAAGAAACAAGTATTCTAAACCTAGAAAAATACAAAATTATGCACCCTTGGCTTCACTCAGTTCTGGCCTATTTATAGGCAGGGAAAAGGAAATCTAGGGCAACAATCAGAACACATATGAAAAGACCAATCTGCCCCTGAAAGCCCAGCCTCTGTTGCCATCGTACGGCCGCGGTTCCGCGGCCTAAGCCTGCTATTGCCGCGGAACCGTGGCTCTTTAGGGGAATTGAGCTGTCGGTTTTTCTGGGGTTCCCTGGTCCTCTTTGTACTTCAATATGGTATGTGATTTTTCTCAGAATCTTTCCACATTTCTTCCAGAATTTCTGTTGAGGAATAGGTGATTTGATGTGGATCTTTTTGTCATGATTTCCTCGAGCTCCGCGTAGATTTCTTGGATCTTGTGTTGCCATTGAGCCTTGTGCATGAAAATGACATTGATTTGCCGTTTTGTCTCTTAAACTGGTGTGTGGCAACAGACGGATAAAGAGCGGAGATCCGTGTTTTATCTGTGGTTGGCAGGAACCCGGATTTTGTCGTGTTTTTCCATGAATTTCACCGTTAAGAGCCGAGAACCTGTATCCTGCAATTGACTAGCAAACACGGCTCAAGAGTACCTACCGGTATGCAATGTGATAAAAATTGGGCGGTATAAAAATGCAAAAATCTGATATGAACAAATACCCCCAAACTTATCATTTGCTCGTCCCGAGCAAAGCCAATTTATTCACAAAAAATTTCCTAACCTCACTTTCGCAGGGAACGCGATTGCACTGAGCATGTGCAACAAGCCGTTAAACCTCTAGGTGTCCCTAGTAGGAGGAGTGTCGTCTCCTGAGAGTTTTCAGCGGATACTACCCATAAAATCCGGTCAAGCTAGTTTTGTAAAATAACTAAGATTCAAACCCTAAAGTTTTATTTCAGAAATTAACAATTCTATTATCCTAAGTCTAGACTATCGAACCTTTATTTTTCACACCTCGCTTTTTATTTAACTACAGATTTTATATGTCTTTACGTGCAGTGCAAATAGTGTCGTTAAGTTCCCGAAAGGTCGAATAAAGTCATTATGTCACACAATAAAGCCCAGATAAGAATTTTGAAAGGATCACATAAGTTTTATAAAGAGTTAAGCATTTTTCAAGCTTCGTTTTCCAGTAAGGTTTCAACTTCAGAATTTCAATCTTCCTTAACAGGAAACTAGGTCTTATTTTTCACTCCACCTTTTTCTTGTTTTCATTTCATACACACCTCTGTGAACGTGCAATAGTCTTTATCATAGAATAAAACCTTCATATCTCCGCTAAATTTTTTATAAAAGCCTGTCTTTTATCAAGATTATTCTCACACAAAGAACCGTTAGGAATTTTAACTCGGAGAGAACACTTGCTTGATTTTGTTTTAATCTGGACTTTCTAGGCTTCTTAGCGAGCTTTGGGCCAATGCTCCCAAACCAGTTGGTTTTAGGGCATTAGGTGTAGAAACACCCCAGCGGACTTAATTACTCAAGTTACCTAGGTCCAAAAACAAAAGACAGTTTGGCGTGAAAATCAGATGATTTAATAAGAACGGAGATATAACCGGCAGTTCAGTTATTTTTTTGGATAAAAGACATGTTTAGTGGGTTTGGTGTGTAATCATTCCAATCAAGTTTCAGATGGGTTATTGTTCAGACTTAGTTCCAATTACGGCATCAATAACATTCCTTCATATTCGCTTTACTTCATAAACTATTCTTGACATTACTTATTTCAGAACAAACCTATTTGATCCTCAGAAAATCATTTATCTGTTTAAAAGTTTTTAAACACAAAAGACTTGTCATCTAATTTCCAAAAACTCACGACACGTGTAGTGTGATGTAAAGACGTATATCAGCAATAGTTATCTTCAAAGGAGAGTTATCTTTCAGGTTTTCAAAATCTAAACATAAAATTTAGTTATTCTTATTTTTTCAAACAAAACCGTCGAAATGCTGAATCAGAGTCCTCCCACTAGCTAACTTGACAGAAAAGTTTTTATGTTTTTAGAAAATTTTCAGATTTTTATGGATTTTATGGATTTTAATATGCAGATGCAAAATATACATATGAATGCGAAGGTAAGAAATGCGTACCGAGCGTACCCCCAAACTTAAACTGGACAGTGTCCTCACTGTCATCGCATGAAGAGATCATTTGAAGGGTCAAAATTGTCGGTTAGCGATACAAATTTTTTTTTTTTTGTTTTTAAAGAAAAAAGAAAAAGAATATCCAAAAATATATACAAAATGGTACATACCCCCAAACTTATTTGGAACAGTGTCCACTGTTCTTGGCTGGATAACCGAAGTTTGGAGGTAGGAAGAGGAAGATTAGGCAGGGTAAACCGGCTCCTGTAAGACCAGGAGCTCCTCTGTTGGTTCGGCGCTAAGGTACGGTTTGAGTCGGTGTCCGTTCATTTTGAAAAATGAACCGTCCTTTGGATTTTCCAAATCCACAGCGTCCTGTGGATCCACATTCCGCACAAAATACGGCCCTTTCCAGCGAGATCTGAGCTTTCCTGGATGGAAGTGAAGTCGGGTGTCGTAAAGCAGTACCTGCTGACCAGGTACGAAGGTTTTGCACAAAAGGTGTTTATCGTGAAACACCTTCGTTCGATTCTTAACGACTACCGCGTTATCGTAAGCCTCATCCCTAAGCTCGCTCAGTTCGTTCAACTGCAGCTTCCGATGGCTGCCCGCATCCTCGAGAGACAGATTCAGCTCTTTTATCGCCCAAAATGCGCGATGCTCTATTTCGACAGGTAGGTGGCAGGCTTTTCCGTACACAAGCCGATAGGGAGACATGCCAAGGTCGGTCTTATAAGCGGTTCGAAAGGCCCAAAGGGCATCAGTGAGTTTCAGCGACCAATCCTTACGGTTCTTGGAAACCGTCTTCTCCAGTATCTGCTTGATTTGCCGATTTGAAACTTCGGCCTGCCCGCAGGTTTGGGGGTGGTAGGGCGTAGAGAGCTTATGATTAATGGAGTATTTCCGCATTAAGGCCTCGAAAATTTTGTTGCAGAAATGACTTCCATTGTCGCTAATGATCGCTCGGGGGTGCCCAAACCGGGAGAAAATGTTTTCTTTAAGGAACCTAACGACAACCTTGTTGTCGTTAGTCCGGCTGGGCACAGCCTCGACCCATTTAGAGACATAATCAACATCGAGAAGGATGTACAAGTTCCCAAAAGAGCTGGGGAACGGCCCCATGAAATCTATCCCCCAAACATCGAAAATCTCCACAACCAAGATCGGTTGGAGCGGCATCTCGTTCCTCCGGGATATCCGGCCCATGTGTTGGAACCGGGAGCAAGTCTTGCAATAGTCATGAGCGTATTTGAAGAGTTGTGGCCAGTAGAAACCACATTGCAAGATCTTCTCAGCTGTCTTTCTGGGGCCAAAATGCCCGCCACACGCTTGATCGTGGCAAAATGACAGCACACTCTTGAATTCCTCGTCAGGGACACACCGACGAATAATCTGGTCGGGACAGTACTTGAACAAATAGGGTTCGTCCCAGTAGAAGTGTTTTACTTGGGATAAAAAGCGAAGTCTATCCTGACTTGACCATTCAGTCGGTAGTAATCCCGTGGCCAAATAGTTCACAATATCTGCGAACCAGGGTTCGCAAGATACTGTCAAGAGCTGTTCATCCGGGAAAACGTCGTTGATCGGAATTGGAAGCGAAGGCGAAGAAGGAAGTCGTGAGAGATGGTCGGCAACTACGTTTTCACACCCTCGTTTGTCCTTAATGACAAGGTCAAACTCTTGAAGCAAGAGGATCCAACGTATTAGCCGAGATTTTGCATCTTTCTTCGCAAAAAGATGGCGCAGAGCAGAATGGTCTGTGTAGACAATGACTGGAGAGCCGATGAGGTAGGGCCTGAACTTTTCTAAAGCAAATACAACATCTAAGAATTCCTTCTCAGTTGTTGTATAATTGAGTTGTGCGTCGTTCAGGGTTCGGCTCGCATAATAGATTACGTGTGGCATCTTGTTGATGTGTTGTCCAAGGACAGCACCAATGGCAAAGTCAGATGCATCGCACATAATCTCAAATGGGTGCGTCCAGTCAGGTGAAGAAAGAACGGGAGCAGAAGTGAGTGAGCGTTTCAATGACTCGAATGCAGTCACACAGCTCGAGTTGAAGTCGAATGGCATATCCTTGGCCAGCAAAAGAGTCAAGGGCCTAGCAATCTTGCTAAACTCCTTGATAAACTGTCTATAGAAACCGGCATGGCCAAGGAAGGCTCGGATATCTCTGACGCATCAGGGAGGAGGGAGATTGGAAATGACCTAAATCTTTGCTTTGTCAACCTCTATGCCATTTTGCGAGATGATATGTCCTAAGACAATACCTTCGCGCACCATGAAGTGGCATTTCTCCCAATTCAAAGTGAGATTCTTGTCCTTACATCGGGTAAGGACAGCGTCAAGATGCAGCAAACACTCGTTGAAGGAATCGCCGAAGATGGAGAGATCATCCATGAAAATCTCCAGAAATTTTTCCACCATGTCTGAGAAGATTCCCATCATACACCGCTGGAAGGTAGCGGGCGCATTGCATAACCCAAAGGGCATGCGACGATATGCAAACGTGCCGAAAGGAAAAGTGAATTTGGTCTTGTCCTGGTCTTTTTCGGCGATGGGAATCTGATTATAGCCGGAGTAGCCATCAAGAAAGCAGTAGTACTCGTGTCCGGCCAATCGTTCAAGCATCTGGTCAATGAAATGTAGCGGAAAGTGGTTTTTCCGCGTTGCGGCGTTGAGTTTTCTGTAATCAATGCATACTCGCCACCCAGTTTGGGTGCGAGTAGGGATTAACTCGTTCGCCTCGTTGGTTATGACCGTGATGCCCGACTTTTTGGGGACAACATGAATGGGGCTAACCCACTGGCTATCAGAGATAGAGTAAATGATACCACTATCTAGACATTTTACGATCTCCTTCTTCACAGCCTCTTTCATGACTGGATTGAGACGTCTTTGTGGATCCCGGGCTGGTTTGGCCTCATCCATCAGATGAATGTGATGCTCAACGATCAGGGGACTAATCCCCTTGATGTCCGCCATGGACCAGCCAAAAGCTTGCTTGTTGCTATGCAAGACCGCGAGAAGGGCTTTCTCTTGCTCTGGAGCTAGAGAAGCCGAAATGATGACAGGGAGGGTCTCGTTCTCACCTAAGTAAGCATACTTAAGGTGAGACGGCAAAGACTTGAGTTCGAGCGTTGGAGGTGAAACGATGGAAGGCAAGATTGGTGCAGAGGTCTCGAACTCAAAGGATTCCAGCAAAGGTTCAAAACGAGTGTAGGCGACCGAGTTGGATGGTTCAGGTAACTCATCCGAAAATTCGAAAGATTCAAACTCGGGTTGTGCGCGGTTAAGATCGTTCGAGAACGTAAAACACTCGTAGTCGTTGTCGGGCGCAGAAACAGCAGCAGGTTCGAGGAGGAACGCACTAGTGGCGTCAAGATTATCGTGTTCGAACAGAAACTCCTCGAATTCACATTCTACTGGGGTGATCTCCTGGATCGAGCAGACGTCCAGTATATGAGCATTAGGTTCGGCGGGCTGATTCCCCAACCTAAAAATGTTGAGTTCAATCGTCATGTTTCCAAAAGAGAGGTTCATCGAACCATTGCGACAATTGATCACAGCATTTGAGGTTGCAAGAAATGGGCGACCGAGTATCACCGGAATTTGAATCTGAAGATGCCTATATCTTCATCAATAAATTTCAAAACGTCTGTGCCATGATGAAAACCACCCAACTGTCGGACGATGCTATACGTCTACGGGTCATTCCGTTCACTTTATGCGATCTTGCTGAAAAATGGCTGTATAGCACCGCTTCCCATTCCATAACCAGTTGGGACGAGTTTGTTAAAGCGTTTCTAAAAAAACCGGAGGTTATGGATAAGAGCCAAGACATTCGCCATTTGATTGGTAGATATTCTGCGTGTTCAAGTTTAGTCAATTACCGCAATCAAGACGGTTTAGCTTGTAGCTAGCCGGTTGAGTACGGGTCGTCCGCAGAGAGATGGGAATCTTTTTCTAAGTGTTTTAACGAGTTAAGTCCAGTTTTCCAGATTTTGTTGTCATTAATTAAGTGTTAAAATGATATGTAAAGAGAGCTTGTTAGGGTTAGGATTAGGTTAGTTTGAGTTAGGAGTCGCTCACCTCTTTCGTTGCCACTCTTAATATCGGTGTTACGGTAATCGGCAACAACGGGGATTAGCACGACTAGGAAGGAACTTGCGAGTATAAGCTAGGCTTTCCAACGCATAAGTTCTTCCTTTTGGTGCTTGTCCGTCCGTTCTTGGCTCTTATCCATAACCTCCGGTTAATTCAATCACAACCGGTCTCACTACGGAATCACCGCTATCATGTAGGATAGGATGCCGTAAGGAGCGGATTGTGGTTCAATTAACGGGAGTCGATTTTAAGATGTTGGGCAAGGAAAGAGTGAGAGAGATTTTCTTCTCTCAAACTTCCCTTATCCTACCCTAACAAGTATGAAACTACTCACACATCATAATGAAAAGAAAACAAAACAAAAGAGGAAGATAGAAAGAAGGAGATTAGAAGATAACAACTAGCTATTTGCGACCTCACCTTGGCAAGGATCAAGCGTAAGCATCATGGTTGTTTTAATGATAAAGGAAAAGAGAAAAGAAATAAACAACAAGAAATAACAACAACTAAGTTAACAAATTAAAATTACAAGCAATTATAAAAGAACAAGACAAGCATGATAAGTAAAAGGATCTTCTTTATTCATCATTCTTCACTCACAAAAGCTCACTACAAGATTTTTAATGGAGAAGAGATGAGAAGAGGAAGAAGAAACAAGTATTCTAAACCTAGAAAAATACAAGATTATGCACCCTTGGCTTCACTCAGTTCTGGGCTATTTATAGGCAGGGAAAAGGAAATCTAGGGCAACAATCAGAACACATATGAAAAGACCAATCTGCCCCTGAAAGCCCAGCCTCTGTTGCCACCGTACGGCCGCGGTTCCGCGGCCTAAGCCTGCTATTGCCGCGGAACCGTGGCTCTTTGGGGGAATTGAGCTGTCGGTTTTTCTGGGGTTCCCTGGTCCTCTTTTTACTTCAGTATGGTATGTGATTTTTCTCAGAATCTTTCCACATTTCTTCCAGAATTTCTGTTGAGGAATAGGTGATTTGATGTTGATCTTTTTGTCATGATTTCCTCGAGCTCCGCGTAGATTTCTTGGATCTTGTGTTGCCATTGAGCCTTGTGCATGAAAATGACATTGATTTGCCTTTTTGTCTCTTAAACTGGTGTGTGGCAACAGACGGATAAAGAGCGGAGATCCGTGTTTTATCTGTGGTTGGCAGGAACCCGGATTTTGTCGTGTTTTTCCATGAATTTCACCGTTAAGAGCCGAGAAACTGTATCCTGCAATTGACTAGCAAACACGGCTCAAGAGTACCTACCGGTATGCAATGTGATAAAAATTGGGCGGTATAAAAATGCAAAAATCTGATATGAACAGCGCACTAGGGCAACGCACTGCGCTAACAGACTTGCGCTCACCAGCGCGTGACACGTGTCACCTCCACATGAATTTGCGCCTTGCGCTCCTCAATTGGCGCAAAGCGCCTGACAAGCCATGTGGGGCACTGTCTGAACATTTAATGCAGTGCATTACTAAGGGCAGAGCCCAATTAAAAGGTCTATCAGACCAAATAAAAATGCTCTGCATTATTAAACGAGGGCAGAGCCCAATTAAAAGGTCTATCAGACCAAACAAAATGCAATGCATTATTAAACAAGGGCAGAGCCCAAATAAAGGCCTGACAGGCCAAACACAAATAAAATGTTGAATATTCTCAACTGGACTTAGCCCAATTCTGGCCGTAAGTCCTCAAATTAAATTGAACTGAGCACGACTGCTCTCTCAAATCAATTTACACCCAGTTCAAGGGTACATCTCTGAACTCCTCTGATATTTGTCGTTGTAATCCTTCAACGTCGTCAGAGAGGTGACGGGTCCCGACAACCACACATTGCTACGGACTGTGGGGTCCTTAAACTCATGGACTAATGCGTCCTTAAACCAATATTCGTCCCCAAAATGAGAACAATGGACCACCATGTCCCTAAACTGGCAATGGACCACTATGTCCCTAAACTAGAACAATAGAGCCCAAATGCACTTTTGTCGGATCTAAACGATCCCGTTAGGTTGATCTTAGTCTCAAATTAGACTAACGTATCCTTAAAAAATATTTGAGTCGATCTTAGCCTCAAATATGGCTAACGTATCTTCAAACCAAAACCCCAAACCCAAATCTAAGAAAATACGGATTTGGACTAATCCACGTCCTACGGGCGACGACATAAATTAGTCTCCGTATACAATCCACGGGCAACCACAAACAAAACAAACACCCACAACACGAAGTGAACATCTGGAGAAGGAGAAAGTTGTTACCGCGATGCGGCAGCGTAATTAACTGCAGGGGCTTGCGCCTGTAGGGAAGAGCGTCCCCACAATCAAAAACCCCTCAAGCTAGGGGGAATCTGACGAAGTCTGCTACATCGGCCGCATCCATCTAAACCTTCGATACTCGGTGCCATAAATCAACTTGGCATCTTCGGAGAGGTGGACGGATAAAACCAAATAGCATCTGCCCTGAATCTCAGGCAAGATGTCTCTACGTCGCGCCGTCATTCAGAGGGGAACATCACCTAAAGTATGTACACGATGATAAAGAAAAACCAGATAACATACTATCATCTTAAGTAAGAATGTTCTACCGGTATAGGTCCTCCCTCAATCATTGCAATCACGTGTCTGCGATCCAATAATTGACTTGAGGGCACTATAGCCAATATGTCAATGATAGATGATGACGCTTGTGTCCGCTCGCAATCTTCCTGAGTCAAAACTCTGAAATTGGTGCCAAATGAAATTCGCCCCAAACACAGCAATAATAGACTGAAACGCCTTTAAATTAACAATGGACCACTACGTCCTATAGGGTTTCCTTAGCACCTTGCCTAGGGTTTGGGTTGCATCACACATGCCATATTAAAATTTTAGGGGGTACTAAGCAAACTAACTTAGGAATCGAACTAGAAAGTTAGAGTAACAACATATAGTATCACATACAAACTAGTGTCTAACACTAAGTGGGGAGGAATACAACCTTTGTAGACCTCCTTTGATGACTTCTTGGATCTCCTAGAGTTTGGACCGGCTCGCTTGAATCCTTCCAAGTCCACGACGATCCACCCGGAGTCCCTTTGCTCAAGCTCCTAGCTTCACTTGATCTTTGAAGAAGTGGAGCAATCAATCTACACTAATGGGCTAGACAAGTGTAGAATGGTGATGTGGTTCTTTTTCTTTTCTTCACTCAATGGAAAACTCAAGAGAGCATGAGAGAGGAAAAAGATGAAGATGGCTAGCTTGAGCTCTTTTGTGATAATGATAATGTTTCATAATAAAATGACAAAAGAAAAATATATGTATATGAGTCACAACTCACAACAAACCATGGTTAATAAATATCTAGATATTTTCATTTGTGAGTTAAAGAACAAGGAAATTAAACCATGGTCAAAACTTAGGTCAAGTAAAGAATAGTGATGAAGAAAATTCAACCATGATTTAATCATTTCTTTTTCTCAATAAGGAAAAAATATATACATATATATCTACCATGTGAGTCTTGCATTGCTATCTCCAATGTATCAACAACCATGACACACATGTATGCATGTATGTGTGCATTCACATCAACATGTGTATATGTATACATGCACACATCCAAATAGAAAATGTTTAAATAAATGAGATAAAAGCCAATATTAAATCAACACTTGATTTAATAAACCGGTCATATCACATACGACCCGACCAATAGAAAACCGCCCGATTAAAATACGGTATCATATACACGCATTTAATCGAGCTCCCGCGCATATCTCATATGCACACCACATCGTTTCGCCTGATCTAGGAAACTCCTGTGTGAGACTCTAAGACTCGTCAATACGCCGGCAGTAGGTGATGATCAAATCAAACACCCACAAGCCGCAAGCGGTCAGCTAAATGTAACGGCCACCCGGGTATTGAGCGATCAGAAGAAAAACAAGCGAACCTGTCAAAACTCCCGTCGAGCCAACTGGCAACACTTACCGTACAGTCCGGTCTCTTCGTCAGATATGCTGCCTATCGAGTCTAGGGATGGTATCGTCGACCCCAATAACTCTATAAGTCATGCCGGTATATGGTCTATAACAGATCGAGAAACTACTGATAACACTTATCAGTAAATCTCAGCAGCCCTGGCCAGGGAATTCCTGTTATAGCCAATTGTGCATTGCGCAACATCAACCCCCAATACCGGGAGAGACGAAACCCCTCCTATCGCTCATCGCCTCCATGTGCCTCTGGACTGTACCCAAAATCCACCTGTTTGCATGACTCAGTAGAGCCATGGTAGGGTGGAGATCAAAGTACAGTGGGAGGACACACAAGACTCTATGACAATCTTGGGTCTACAGACTAACCTGTACCCGTGTCACCTGAGAACTGCTATCCGACGTGAGATATAATACCACATAGGAGTTCTCGGCGAGTCTGTTCAGTGTACCCAGTCTCACTGAGCACCCGTATACAGTCTTTGGTGTTAGCACACCAGATGGATATGGGATCATCCATCGCCCATCATATGGGACAAGAATCTTATACGCTAGTCTACTCTGGAATATCGATTCCTCGTCTCGATACACCTACGACTAGGAACATTTCAAGGATATGCTTATAAACTACACTTGTCCCACTAGTATGATCTGCATCATAGTCTTAGTAGTGAAGCAAATATCCTAAGGGCTTTATCAACATGTACCAAATGTGTAAGAAGCATGATCAAATGAACATGTCAAGATAAAGTAAACCAGATAGCATACTATCATGTCGAGCAAGAATGTCCCCTGAATATATATAAACATATACCGATACATCCACTATCATATAATGGCCTCTAGGGCATACATATATCCAACAATCTCCCACTTGCACTAAGGCCAATTATCGGCGTATCTCATACCCAACAACTCAAAAAGTCGCTCATGCTGCGGCTGAGGGAGGGCCTTGGTGAATGGATCCGTAGTGTTATTCTTTGTATCTACTCTCCTAATCTCGATCTTGTGGCGATCAACAATCTCCCAGATCAAATGATATCGTCTCAGGATGTGTCTGGACTTCTGATGGGACCTGGGCTCTTTGGCCAACGCCACAGCCCCATTATTGTCACAATACAATGGTATTGGATCAATAATGGTTGGAACTATTTCTAGCTCCGAGATGAACTTTCTCATCCAGACGGCTTCCTTGGCAGCAACATTTGCAGCAATGTACTCAGCTTCCATTGTAGAGTCTGCAACGGTATCCTGTTTGGAACCCTTCCAACTCACCGCCCCTCCGTTGAGGGTAAATGCAAACTCTGATATAGACTTGCTGTCATCCTTATCACTCTAGAAGATCGAATCGGTAAAGGCCTCCATTTGGAGATCCCCGTTACCATACACCAAGAACAATTCTTTAGTCCTTCGCAAGTACTTAAGAATGTTCTTCACAGCAGTCCAGTGATTCTCCCCTGGGTTTGACTGATACCTGCTTACTACACCCAGTGCATAAGCTATATCAGGGCGTGTACACAACATCGCATACATTATTGATCCTACGTCTGAAGCGTACGGAATAATGCTCATGCGAGCTCTCTCTTCATCAGACTTTGGGCAAAAAGTCCTTGGAGAGAGTGACTCCATGACAAACGGGTAAGGCACCCCGCTTGGAGTCTTCCATACTAAACCTTTTTAGGATGGTGTTGATGTACCTGGTTTGGGACAATCCCAATAATCGTTTGGATCTATCCCTATAGACCCGTATGCCCAATATGTACGTGGCATCACCCAGGTCCTTCATGGAGAACCTTTGTGATAAGAATGATTTGACCGATTGTAGCATAGGAATGTCATTTCCTATCAGAAGAATGTCATCCACGTACAATACTAGGAATGCGACAGTTCTCCCTGCAGTCTTCTTATAAACACAAGGTTCATCTGGATTTTTGACGAAATCAAACTCTTTGATAACATCATCAAAACAGATGTTCCAACTCCGTGATACCTGCTTTAATCCATAAATGGATTTAAGCAACCTACATGCTTTCTCGCTTCTCCTACTGTCAATGAAGCCTTCTGGCTGATCCATATAAACGTATTCTTCTAAATCACCATTTAGAAATGCCGTTTTAACGTCCATCTGCCAGATTTCATAGACGTAGTGAGCAGCAATAGCAAGTAGGATCCGAATGGATTTAAGCATGGCTACCGGAGAGAAAGTCTCGTCATAGTCCAGTCCTGGTCTTTGACGAAAGCCTTTCGCTACCAACCTTGCCTTATAGGTCACCACCTGACCATCTACACCGATCTTTCTCTTAAAGATCCATTTGCACCCTACGGGTTTTACCCCAGAGGGTACAACCTCCAAAGTCCATATTTTGTTGGTGTACAAAAACTCCATCTTGGATCTCATGGCATCCAACCACTTCACAGAGTCTCCACTTGTGATAGCTTGCTGAAAACTTAGGGTCATCATCATCCATGATGCAATCTTTTCTATAACCATCAATGAGAAAACCGTAGTATCTCTCCGGTGGGCGAGAAGTCCTACCAGATCTACGGAGTGGCTGAGGTTTATAAGATTCTGTTGCAACATCAGGTTCAACCAACTAGTCATTTGTAACTTGTATCTCTAGAACCTCTTCTAGATCTACCACATTGCCATCAGTATCATTTGGAAAAATCTCATTTTCTAAAAATGTGGCATGTTGAGAAACAAACACTTTTTGTTCCTCCTTGTGGTAGAATAGATATCCAAACGAATGTTTTGGATATCCACAAATATACATTTGACCGATCGTGTCTCGAGTTTGTCTGGATTCTGTTTTTTGACAAAGGCTGGACAACCCCAAATCTTAACTCATTTAAGAGATGGTCTCTTTCCATACCATATCTCATATGGAGTGGTAGACACGATCTTGGTTGGAACTTTGTTCAAAAGAAACGCTGCAGTCTCCAATGCATGCCCCCAAAAGGAGAGAGGTAACTCAGCATTACTCATCATGGATCGTACCATATCTAATAGGGTACGATTCCGCCGTTCTGACACACCGTTGTGCTGTGGTGTGTAAGGGGGAGTGGGATGAGAGAAAATCCCATTCTCTTTTAGGAAGTTTGAAAACTCTGTACTAAGATACTCTCCACCTCGATCTGATCGAAGTATTTTGATGCTCATTCCTGTTTGTTTTTCTACTTCAAGTTTGTACTCCTTGAATTTCTTGAAAGCTTCAGACTTATGCTTTAACAAAAACACATGACCGAATCATGAGAAATCATCAGTAAAAGTTATGAGGTAAGAAAAACCGCCTCTTGCATGTGTAGACATTGGCCCACATACATCACTCTGTATGAGGCCCAAGAGCTCTGTAGCTCTTTCTCCGTGTCCAGTAAACGGAGTTTTGGTCATTTTCCCTTTGATACAAGACTGACAAGTCGCATAAGATTTATACTCAAAATGATTTAAATATCCATCTTTATGAACTTTGTTAGTCTTGTTTCATTAATATGACCAAGTCTACAATACCAAAGAAAAGCTTCATTTATATATGAAAATTTTCTTTTATTTGTGTGTTGTATGTTGAAAACTGTGTGTTGATTAAGGACGTATATCCCGTTATTAAGTGTACCACAACCAATCAACTCTTGATTAAGTTTAATGTTCATAACATTGTGCTGCAATACAAAATGATATCCTTCATTGTCTAACAAAGAAACATATATAATATTACAAAGCATGCTTGGTACAAAATAACATGGGTTCAAAACCAATATACAACCCGATGACAACCCTAGGTGATACTCTCCCACTGAAACTGCATGTACATTGGAACCATTTCCAACTCGGAGAGTATGATCACCGGTCTTCAAAACTCTGCTATTTCTCAACGCCTGCACAGAATTGCAGATATGAGAACCCGAACCTTTATCCAATACCCAGGAAGCAGAGTTTATAGAAAAATAGTTTTCAGTTACGAACACACCTGAAGTTGAAGCATCACCATGCTTCCTTTTCTTGAGATCCAAGTACTCAGTACAATTTCGCTTCCAATGCCCCGTCTTCTTGCAGTGAAAACCTCTTTTATCAAATTTTCCTTAAAACCTTTAAAAAGAAAATTAGCCGGGATTAATTACATTTTACAACTTCACTAACCGTTCAACCAGGCCAGTGTCGGTACTTTGAGGGAGGTTCCTCGTGCTGTCGCACGGACCTAATTAGAATAAATCTTGTTTTCCTAGAGGCGTAGCCCCGTTGACACCTTTCTAGACACCTAATGGGTTAGCTAATTGTAAAGTGCAAAACTCTCCCGGGAGCAACTCTTTCTCACAGTGGGATCGGGATCCTACTATCACATAGAAGGTATGCAATCTCATTGCAAATTTCAACTCTTGAAACTCCCGATATGGTTTTTACCCCTAGCACTTATGACCTTGGCTATGGTCAACATATCATAAGCACTAGTCAAGTTCTACCCGTCATTTCATGATTAATTAGACCCACCCACATGACCCTTGGCTATAGTTAACATAATCATGTGACTGTCCTAATTAATCGCATCATATGCTGTGTAGGAAGACATCACTTAGCTACCGTACACTATGCCTTGGCTAAAGTCAATATACGTAGCATGAATACTAAGTACTCTACTTCTTAAAATGACGGAGGGTTGCGAATAGTTTTTAAGAAAACCTTTAACGCTTTAAACTTGATATCATTGTAGAATCAAATGGGTTTAAAAGGAGTGGCTTAAGCTCCGCACTTTGAAAACTTGCTTTTTCATAAAAAGCCGAGTAGGTTTCAAATCTGATTCTACAATATTTTTTAGGTTTATTTTTCTTTACATTAATCTCATTAATGTAGTCCCATCATTTAAGTCCTTAAGCCATCACAGAAAAGAAACGAAAATAGAACGTACGCTTATGTCATCCGCATTCGCCACAATGTCCCGTTATGCACCGTTAGGTTACTTAACTAACGGCATAGCGGGGCGGGACTAGTGCGGATGTAAAACATAAGCAACGTTTATTATATATCATATATATAATACCATTCTTCTCAGCATATAAAGTGATCACATCACAGAATATCAGCAGCAGAAGCACATATGAAAATATAGGATATTCTAGGAAGTCCGTATTTTGTATTTAGCCATCAATAGAAAATTCGGATTCCACGGTCGCGATGAATAGCCAAGCCCATACCCCTAGACCCCTACGAGAGCGGCAAGTGACCCTACCAATTCTAGAGTTTAGGAGACCCGGTCCCGACTCCTCAAGATGGCCTCCCACTGAACTCTAGAACCCGGTCACTTGTGCTCCCCTCCTTGGGTCTATCCTAATGCGGAAAAGTAAATAATATACAACAATGGTGACATCATCCTCAACCCGGAAGTGCCCCAAATAAAAGAATATTACATACAATTAATTTTACATGAATGAAAATAAAAACTCTCATCTCACATAAAACCCCCGGCTATTCAATCATGACGATCCTGCACATCATATCTCAGCAACACATAATATCACATGTCATCAACGTAAGTAAGTATGCGTACCCCGATTGTCATTGATGTATAACAACGAAACCAGCGATACACCACATACTACACTTAGGGTCGCAGAAAAGAAAGTGAAAAACAACAACAATTGCAATCATCACTTTCACATATATCCAGACGATGTTAAACGTTTCGATTGAATCAACAAACACTCACAAATTACCCCGAGAGCTCAACACTTGAGCAAAATTAAAATACCCAAAAACGTGCCACAGTGTCTATGGACCAGTCGTAGAAGGGTCAACCCTTGCCTCACCTATGGCGCCACAGGACTACGACAAACTCTAAGGTTTGGCCGCGGTTCCATGGTCATTGGATCGAGTTAGGGTTATGTTCTTCTAGAGGGTCCATAGGGATACTTGCACGATCTTCCGAATATGTTCAACTTGGGAAATTCCAACACTTCGAAAATTTCAGCGAAGGGTCTTGATGTGGGGTTTGAAGTTCGTTCGAACTGTTAAACATTGTCTAGGTTACCATTACAATGTTAAAATATACGACTACGAAACACTCCGAATTATCTCCTAAGAAAAATAAACATCACATGAAATTTTGGGCTAAACAAACAATACCTGAAACCCCAAAATCTACAGACTAGAGCACAGGAGAAAATCAAGGCGATTTGGGGGAACTGGGGCCGGCCTGCTCGGTTTTACAGAGCATGTGCTTGGGTGAAATCCGGTGGAATGGCCTCAAATTTCTTCTGTGTTCTATATGTATCACATACAATCTTCTGCAGTTGCTAAAATAATTTTTACAGATCGTTTTAAAATCGACAGAGAGAAGATTCTAGGGTTCCAGAAATCCGTATTTTTCGGAGTTGTTTAGGTTTCGTAATATTTAACATCGTCTAAATTTCTAACCTGGCTCTGATACCACTTTAGGGTTTCCTTAGCACCTTACCTAGGGTTTGGGTTGCATCACACATGCCATATTAAAATTTTAGGGGGTGCTAAGCAAACTAACCATGGAATCAAACTAGAAAGTTAGAGTACCAACATATAGTATCGCATACAAACTAGTGTCTAACACTAAGTGGGTAGGAATACAACCTTTGTAGACCTCTTTTGATGACTTCTTGGATCTCCTAGAGTTTGGACCGGCTCGCTTGAATTCTTCCAAGTCCACGACGATCCACCCGGAGTCCCTTTGCTCAAGCTTCTATCTTCACTTGATCTTTGAAGAAGTGGAGCAATCAATCTACACTAGTGGGCTAGACAAGTGTAGAATGGTGACATGGTTTGTGTTCTCACTTAAAAACCCTTTCTTTTTCTTTTCTTCACTCAATGGAAAACTCAAGAGAGCATGAGAGAGGAAGAAGATGAAGATGGCTAGCTTGAGCTCTTTTGTGATAATGATAACGTCTCATAATAAAATGAGAAAAGAAAAATATATGTATATGAGTCACACTCACAACAAACCATGGTTAATAAATATCTAGATATTTTTATTTGTGAGTTAAAGAACAAGGAAATTAAACCATGGTCAAAACTTTGGTCAAGTAAAGAATAGTGATGAAGAAAATTCAACCATGATTTAATCATTTCTTTTTCTCAATAATGAAAATATATATATACATATATATCTACCATGTGAGTCTTGCATTGCCATCTCCAATGTATCAACAACCATGACACACATGTATGCATGTATGTGTGTATTCACATCAACATGTGTATATGCATACATGCACACATCCAAATAGAAAAAGGTTTAAATAAATAAGATAAAAGTCAATATTAAATCAACACTTGATTTAATAAACCGGTCATATCACATACGACCCGACCAATAGAAAACCGCCCGATTAAAATACGGTATCATATACACGCATTTAATCGAGCTCCCGCGCATATCTCATATGCACACCACATCGTTTCGCCCGAGCTAGGAAACTCCTGTGTGGGACTCTAAGACCCGTCAATACGCCGGCAGTAGGTGATGATCACATCAAACATCCACAAGCCGCAAGTGGTCAGCTAAACGTAACGGCCACCCGGGTATTGAGCGATCAGAAGAAAAACAAGCGAACCTGTCAAAACTCCCTTCGAGTCAACTAGAAACACTTACCGTACATTCCGGTCTCTTCGTCAGATATGCTGCATATCGAATCTAGGGATGGTATCGTCGACCCCAATAACTCTATAAGTCATGCCGGTATATGGTCTATAACATATTAAGAAACTACTGATAACGTTTATCAGTAAATCTCAGCAGCCCTGGCCAGGGAATTTCTGTTATAGCCAATCGTGCATTGCGCAACATCAACCCCCAATACCGGGAGAGACGAAACCCCTCCTATCGCTCATCGCCTCCATGTACCTCGGGACTGTACCCAAAATCCACCTGTTTGCACGACTCAGTAGAGCCGTGGTAGGGTGGAGATCAAAGTACAGTAGGAGGACACACAAGACTCTATGACGATCTCGGGTCTACAGACTAACCTGTACCAGTGTCACCTGAGAACTGCTATCCAACGTGAGACATAATACCACATAGGAGTTCTCGGTGAGTCCGTTCAGTATACCCAGTCTCACTGAGCACCCGTATACAGTCTTTGGTGTCAGCACACCAGATGGAAATGAGATCATCCATCGCCCATCATATGGGACAAGAATCATATACGCTAGTCTACTCTGGAATATCGATGCCCCGTCTCGATACACCTACGACTAGGAACATTTCAAGGATATGCTTATAAACTACATTTGTCCTACTAGTATGATCTGCATCATAGTCTCAGTAGTCAAGCACATATCCTAAGGGCCTTATCAACATATACCAAATGAGTAAGAAGCATGATCAAATGAACATGTCAAGATAAAGTAAACCAGATAGCATACTATCATGTCGAGCAAGAATGTCCCCTGAATATATATTCACACATACCGATACATCCACTATCATATAATGGCCTCTAGGGCATACATATATCCAACACGTCCTTAAACTGGTATTGGACCTAAATGTCCTTACACTAATATTCGTCCCAAACATGGCAATAATGGACCAAAATTTCCTTAAACTAATACTTGCTCCAAACACCGCGATAATGGACCGAGATGTCCTTAAACTAATACTCACCCTAAATACGGGAATGTTGGACCGAAATGTCCTTAAACTAGAATTCATCCCAAATACGAGAATGATGGACCGAAATGTCCCTAAACTAACAATGGACCACTACGTACTTAAACTGGTAACAGACCGAAACATCCCTAAACTCATAATGGATCGAAATATCCTTAAACTAAAATTCGACCCAAATACGGGAATGTCGGACCGAAACGTCCCTAAACTAACAATGGATCACTACGTCCTTAAACCAGTATTGAACCGAGACGTCTCTAAACTAATAATGGACCGTAATTTCCTTAAACCAATATATTTCCCTACGGTGAGTCTCCATATCGAGCACCGTATACAATCCATGGGCATAAAACAATTCACATCCTTCCCAAGTCCCATATGATGGGGTCCTTCGAAGAAAGTCGTGATCCACAACTGTTAGTGCGTTACCTTACGGGCTGCCTAAAAAAAGGTATGTCCACAAGCGGAATGAGCACGGATAAAAACCCGAAAGGACGCCGTGAGTAAACACAACAGGGCTACCGGCGAGCTTGTGAAAACCCGAAAGGGCGCAAACTTGTTAAAAGAAAGGAAAAAATGCACTTGCAAAGTCTTCACGATTTTGTAAGGAGAAAACACCTGCGTGAGATCTTTACGACTCACAAAGGAGAAACACACTTAGAAATCCATACGATTCCTAAGGAGAAAATTCACTTGCGAGATCCTCACGACCCGTAAGGAGAATATACCCTCTATAAGACCCTCACGGCTTATATAATTCAAAAGCCTTAAGTTACAGGGATCTGAATATGTTCTTAAGCCATCATAACCCCATAAATTTATGCCCTACAGGCGGTCCAATATTGACCCTTGTATACAATCCATGAGCGTAAATAAATATATTTTCGACCAAGTCCCACCAAGAATTAGAAATATTGTTCAATATGTTGAACGGAACTTGTGAGTTCTTACGACTTGCAAGAGAAAATATCACTTAGGCGTCCTTACGACTTGCAAGAGAAAATACCACTTAGGAGTCCTCATGACTTCTAAGGAGAAAAAATACACCTATGAGATCCTCACGACTCATAGCGAGAAATATCTTTATGAGACCTTTATGGCTCATAAAGTCAAAAAGCTTTAGTCGACATGATCCTAACCCTGTTTGCTAAGCCACCTTTGTTCAAATCAACAAAGGCAAATGATGATTCGCTCCTGACAATATTCCTGTTGCAGCGATGCTAATTCCAAGATTGGTATCAGATCCTAAGTTCCTGACTAGTAATAAAACACAACGAATCACAAAAAAATGCATATGAAACAGCCGAAATGATAGGGCAACTCGCAATAAAAAGCAGCGAGTAAATAATAATAATAATAATAAAATAACCGAAATGATTGGGCACCGTGGATAAAATAACCGAAATGATTAGGCAATCGCGACTTTCGCGATACAAAAAGCTGAAAAGATAGAGCATCACGGAAATATAAAAAATATAATAAAATGAAACTTTTCTGCTCTGCAAGTAGGTCTATACCGACTCTTGTATACAATCCATGGGCATAAATGAAAGAAAGGGAACCATAATTTCCCACCATACTTCATCAAAAGAAGAAGCGAGTCTTAATGGCACATCTACAGCCTAGAGACTATTTGGACGTCTCTCTTACTCCAGCAAAGTACAGACGTGACGTCAATAAGGACCAAAGGGACAAATAAAAGTGGAGTGATGGCAAAATCCTAGTTCCAGATCTCAATGGCAATATCTACAGCTTAGAGATCATCTTGACGTTCCTCCTCATTCTAGCAAAGTGTAGGACCTAAGGGTCAAATAAAAGTGGAGTGACGACAAAATCCTATCTCCAGACCTCGATGGCGATATATACGGCCTAGAGGTCATACAGATGTCTACCTTATTTTAGCAAAGAATCGATACGACGCCAAAACAAAAAAACAAAGTGACGGCATATTCTTAGCTTCGGGTCCTGACGGCCAGCCTAGAGATCATTGGATGTCATCCCACCCCAGAAGGGTGCAGTTATGACTCATCGGGGCTTCAAATCAAGCCTAATCTCAAGTAAAGCGCCACGACATTACCTGACGCTTGATCTTCCGATGGTAATATGGATATTCCAACCTAAGAAGATTACTTGAAGACGTCTTGTCCAGCATCAGAAGGGATCAGACACGACAAACGTGGGGCTATTCAAGCCGCAATCCAAGGAATTGCATATCGAGGATACATCAGCCAACGCGACAGTACGATGAACTTAACCCGGTACCACAAACCCAACGGACCCTTATCATAAAAGAGGGGGTTTATCTATTTTTAACGTTATTGCGAGTTTGTCTATAAACTTAAGGGAAAGGTAAACTAAAAACTCTGAAATGAGTAAATAAACTAAACACTCTGGAATGAGTAAATAAACTAAATACTCCGGAATGAGTAAATAAACTAATCCTCGCTAGTAAGAGACAATCAAGAAAAGAAAAGTGCAAATATGAAAGGGAAGGAGGCTTGTCATTCATATTTCAGAAAAAAGAATTACACACTAATGATGAGGACGACTACAAAGGAAATAAAAAATGGAAACAAAATAAAAAACAAACACTGCCGCATCATCCAGGATCTACAGCGGCAAGACACTAAATTCCGGGCATGGATTCTCAAACTCAAAAGAAAGTTTGAGCAAGGCACCTTCAGCTTCATCGACCATCTTCTTGTGCATCTTCTCTCGGATGCAAGCTTCAGGGTCACCACTGATGTTCTCCATCCTCTGATACGATGATACTATTGTTGTTTGTTGGAAGACGCGGTGCAAGATAGTGATGGGATTATCTCTCCGTTTCTTCGAGATCAGGCCCATCAGATATACTGAATGTACCTTGTCTTCAGCGTTATCGAGCACTTGGAGCGGCATAGCCTCGAGACACCCAGGTAAAGCTTCCTAGATCGACCTAATGATGATCTTCAGAAGGGTAGAGCGACGAGGGAGCAATCGTGTAACAACCCTAATTTTCCTATACAAATTTTTTTTTTCAAATATTTTTTCAAAAATCCACAAAGGGGTATTTTAGCATGAGCACAAGATATAGGTAATTATTTTGTTCTTAATTACAAGCTACAAGAATATAATAACTCCATTTTTAGTGTACAAGAATTTACTTTAAATTTAATGTATACTAGGAGTATTTATTCTTGCTGCTATCAGTTTAAGTAATTAAATACCACAATAATTACAAGAAGGAGCTTGTAGCTCATTGGTAATACCTTGCACTGCTGAACCAAGCCATCAGAGTTCGAATCCCATACCCTACATTATTTTTAATATTGATTTTTTTAAAACCTTTAGAATACCAAGAGTTTACATGTGCATATCTCACAAAACCCCCCACTACACCCAAACATGTAACACTTGCAGGAGTTAGATGAACCGTCGAGGGGGATCCAGGTCACCGCACTCGGTCGGGAATCGGCCAACTCGGCCGACTCAGTGATCCGACCGAGTCACGGCCGAGCCACCCCCGATTCGGCCGATTCCGGTGATGGTCACAACATGAAAGTTGTGTCTTTTCATATTCCCTACGCACCTGCAAAGTTTCAGCCTCATACCACTTCCAGAGCTCTTTAAAAACCCCAATTACTCCACTTTTAATACATTTTTATTACATTTTATCACATTTTTATTTTTAACTTTTCATCTACCCTAACCCTATAAATACCAACCCTACACACTACCCTCTCACCCCCCAAAATCTTGAGCCACTCTCTCAAAAGTTTTCCAAGAAGTGTGTGCTTTGAAACCGAGTTCCCGGCGAAGCCCTGACGGAATTCCGGCGACGTGTTTTGGAGCAACCGGCGATGTAACCACCCCTCGGTCTTCCTCCCTAGTTCTCTTTACTCTTTAGAAGAGTTTAAACCCGTAAGTCCCATCCTTCTCACCTTTCTATTTCTTAAAAATACGGATTTATGAGACCCGACGGAAATCGGAACAAACCGATTTCCGATTCGGTTTTTCTACAAAATCCCACTTGTCACATAATCCATAATACCTACCTATATTCATGATGACTATTAATCACATAGAAACCAATTTAAACAAACTTTCTCACATGAAATGATAGCTTTCTTGTAAAACCGTATTCTTTTCATAAAAATACCATGAAGTTTATTTTTCTTCGTTTAATCAATTCCCTCATTTCTAAATATGTTTATCTTGATCACTAAACTTGTAGAAATCAATTTGAATGAATTTTCACACATGAAATGATAACGTTTTCAAATACCGTATTCTTGCGCTTAAATACCTTCAAGTTTAATATATCATATTTAACCTCTAAAACTTCATTAAACCTTAAAATAAGTCACGAGGTAATGACCTACCTCTACACACACACAAATATAACCCTAATTGATAAACGTCAAAACCTAGAATACGAAAATATAGGACTTTTCACTAAAATACCATATTCTTTATAAACCTTTTCTAAAAGATTTAAGTTGTACACAATTCTAAAACAAAATCTTTTAAAATGAAAGTACGATTTGTCATGGACATCGATCGTTTATCTAAACTGACTTTGTGGTGTCTAGGCAAGTGTGTCTAGGCTAGTGGTTTTTAATTAGGCCCACTACCGTGGTTCCTTCCCACTTACCTGGCACTTACCTGGCCGCAAATGACGGTGAAGAGGCGATTTGAGGCTTCTAATGACTTGTCGTTTAGACCTTAGAAATAGGCTAGTTGGCTTAGAAAACCCTACAAACTAAAATACGGAAATTTATATCTTTTTACAAATAAATACCTTATATTTATAAAACTGTTTTTCTAAATGAATAGTATTTGTTAAACCTAAGCAAAGCGCCGCTACAACCCACCTTTGGGGAACCCGTTAGGGATAGTACGGTTCATCGTGCACCCGCGGGCTAGTAGTGCGAGATTCAGACCTCCGCAAGGAGCATTCGGTCTCGAAAGGTTTAAAATACGGCATTTAAGAAAAATGAGATTTTGGAAAATAAAATAATTATTTAAAATTATTTTTGTATTAATTTAATTATCATTTAAACACCTATTTTATCATAAGATAAAGTTTTCAT
This sequence comes from Agapanthus africanus, assembly GCA_030015575.1. Taxonomy (NCBI): domain Eukaryota; kingdom Viridiplantae; phylum Streptophyta; class Magnoliopsida; order Asparagales; family Amaryllidaceae; genus Agapanthus; species Agapanthus africanus. The sequence continues at coordinate 350,236,812 of JASDDO010000004.1, forward strand.
TTTTCTAAAATTACAAGATTAAAAGTTACATTAAAATACCATGAGTTTCAAATAAATCAATTAATACTTTTATTAGGATATATTCACTAGAATAACATAAACAAAATTCACATTCATTATAACTATAAAGACGAATAATAAATACTTGAGGTGTATTTTGAAAAATATACAATAATACTTTTTACAAAAACCCCCCTCAAGTTTTATAAATTACAATAAGGCCCCTAACAATTATTGAACTTCAACTTACCTTCTTTTAGTCTGACTCGGGTTTGAGTCTGACTATTTCTGACTTGAACATGATTCAAGTCAATCTATATTCTTTTATATTCCAACTCAATACGAATACATGAATCCCTGAATCCAGTTAACAATCTATATAACTTGACTGAACCGAACCATGGATATATTTCTTTTACATGTTTCCCAGTATTCCATTTACATGACTCTACGGTTATAACCGTTTCCTGATATCATGGTTTCGGTCAGTCAGTTAATCAATCTTACAATCAATACAATTTTACAAGATAACAATACAAACAAGATATCGCGGGGTTAAGGGGTAGATTGGTACGGAAGGTGTTAAAGGTGGCACGAGGTGGTCAGATTAATACATCTAACCTGAATCCTATTGCTGTTGTACCGTGGCATAACGGTTCCTTGTACTACACGTGCCCCAGTCTCTGGCAAGTGAGACTCCCCTCGTATACACTGGCATCCTTCTGTACCAAACTACAAACAACAGCGTTAACATAACATTACAGCAATAGTTTATACTTTAAAAATGCTTCTTCTTATTCTGTCCTCTCTACTTCCCTCTTACCTTTAGGACTTACCGAGCGATCTGTTCGCTGACGACATTCTGTTCTTTCTTCTTTGAATATCGTCAGGTGACTTAGACCCGGCAGAAGTTGAGCCAACCCAGGAAGATTTGGAGCATTTTGCCGAAGACCCAGCAGTATAATTTCATTGTACACTTTTCTTTTCAGTACTTTCCTTTTCCTGTTATGCCACTGTTTAGGCATCTTTTATTCCAGTTGTATTTTCTTTTCATGCATTGTACAAAGAATGTTAATAAATAAAAGTTGCTGTTCTTTTATACTCTTGTCTCTTGTGTATTTATTTTATATTGCTTAGCTACGCTTAGCGTATGTATTTCTGAGTACATACGTAGCGGACCTCGCCACGTCCCCTTCGCCGTACACTGGGAAGCGGGGCGTGACAAATCGACTGTTGTAATCATGGAAGCGACGCATCACATCATCGCATTGGGCGGCAGTATATTCTTGGCCTTGAAGGCGATCTTGAATGCGGATATCTTTGTAGGAGACAATCTCCTCGATGTCATACAAACGACTAGCTATGGTACCTAAAAAGGAACAAAAGAAGCGTTAGCCAAGGGACATGAGTTCATTTTTATGGAACTACGGGCAACTCATCAATGATGAAATATGTGCCCATTGTGAGAATAAAAAAAGATTCTCATTAAATGAGCAGTGGAGTTAAAACTCCCAATATCCCTGAAAAGCGGGTTCTTTTAAACAACAACAAATTAAAATCTGGTAGATGGGTATTAAAACCCTAAAAAGGAAAATATCTAAGAACAACAAAAGAAATTTAATGGGATAAAATTCCCAGAATCCCTAAAAAAACTGTTTAAAAAATCAAACCAGAGCTAATCTCTGCGAACAAGAAAACAATAATGGGATTAAATCCCAGAATCCCCATACCGGGAAACTTATGGGTTAAACAATGGAATTAAATTCCAGAAATCCCCAAATGTCAAGATTGACAATATGGTAAATCCCTAAGGAGAAAATCAATGATGATCTCAAGAATGTCCATCTATTGAACCCTAAATCAGGACATCAAGATCTATGATTTTCATAAAAAAAACTTTTTATTGTAGATCTTCAAGAGTTCGGTTCAAGAAAAAGAGCCAAGCTCTGTCAAATATGTTAATGGATCCGCAAAATGCCCAAAATATGTTAAGAGCTAAGCTCTGTTCGTGATCCTTACCAAAAATTTCGGCAGAGTCGACTCTGTTCAAAGGAATTTTTGAGGGCAAAGAACTAAGTTCTGAACGAGAATTAAATTCTTAAGAAAAGGAAAACTCAATGAGGAAGACGAAGAAACAGTACTCACTTCAGAGCCAAAGGCCCCATTTATAGGACTTGATGGGATCGGTTCGACTCCCCACTTCCCGAGGTGATCCAACGGTTGTAAGACTGGCACCGTTGCACTCACGTGCAACCCATGTGAGAGCAACGTTGGGGGCATTTGTTCCCTTAAAAAAGAGGGGGGGGCGAAGAAAAGAAAGAAGAGACAAATTCCTTCCATGTGCAAAGCATGTGAGCGTTCTAACTTTAAGGAGAATTAAAACCCACCGTTTGGCCTCACGTGCTAAACACGTGAGCACTCATATTCAAAGCATACGAGCGCTGAAAATAAATGACCAAAGTCCAAACAGGCCCCACGTGGTAAACACGTAAGCGCTCACATGCAAAGCACATGAGCCCTGAAAGTAAGTAACCAAAGGCCAAACAGGCCCCACGTGTTAAACACGTGAGTGCTAACATGCAAAACACATGAGCGCTGAAAGTAATTAACCAAAAGCTAAATAGGCCTCACGTGTTAAACACGTGATCGCTCATATGCAAAGCATATGAGCACTGAATATAGACAGGTTAAAACCTACACTGGGGGGTCATGTGTTAAACACGTGAGCACATCATTTTGAACCGCTAGCTTACACATAATTAGATTCTATATAGAATTAAATTCCATTTGGGAAAATACCCCCCCCCCCCCGATCTTTTCAAAACGGGTAAGATTTTTCTCTGTTAAAAAGAGAACCTTTGGATTCAAAATCCAACGGTGATTATAATATCACCGACCAAATCAGAAAATCAAATCAATATCTTTGTTAGGAAAATATTTTCCTAATCTTGCTAAAACTAACAGAAAATATATTCTGTTAAACAGAAAATCACTGGATTAAATATCTAACGGTGGATAAAATTCTCTGAATAATCTTTGAGACCAATCAAATCAATTGGTATCTCTTAATGAGAGATTTTTTCAAAACTAATTAACATTTTATCTTTACCTATATAAAGGACCCGAGACTTCAAGTCTCGAGGAGCAAAAAAACTCTCGATAAGCTTCTGCAAAAAAGAGAATCAACCCATAAGGTGACAGAAAAAGCTACAGTCGAGAATTTAATTCTCCGGCGGAAGAAAAGTTCCTTCTCCTCACAAACCCTAGGTAAAGAAAACAGAGATCAAAATATCTCCTTTACTTATCATACATAAATACAAGGGTTTAACCCTCCATAAAGAATTTAGTTCTTTCTCTGGATCGGAGATCCGCAAGGCAAATCTTCCGTAAGATGAGAATTTAATTCTCATCGGGAAGATTTTGCTTTTCAGACTCGAGATCTAGGCGAAAGACTAAATATGAGAAAGGAAACATGAAGAAAAGAAATGAATCTTATATCCCAGGAATTCAATTTCTCTAAAAACAGAGTTTGACCCTATATAAAGAACTTAGTTCTTATAAAAAAAAGGATCATAGGAACGTAGTTCTCAAAAAACCCGATCCCAAATCTTCAAAACGAGATCTTTGTGATCATCAATGGTCAAAATACCATTAATAGAAGTTTAATTTCTTAAAAAATAAAAAATAAACAGAGATTAAATCTCCAAGGGCTCAACGCCTCACGTGATACCCACGTGAGCGCCAGAGCAGAATTCAGATATTATATCCATAGTCAAAAGATTACGTGCTTAGCACTGCTAGGTGATGAAAAAGCTCAAGACTGAGACCAAAATTGGCTAAGTCTCTGAAATTTTTTTGGACCCATATTGTTCTCTGCAGCCGAGCTCATATGCTCTGTTGATAGATCTTAACAAAATTTAATGATTCTTAAATATATTTTTAAGTCGATCTTAGTCTCATACAAGACTAACGTATCCTTAGTTAAAATAAATTGAGCCCATATGCTCATATATATTTATGTCGACCTTAATCTAAAACCAGATTAATGGTCCTTAAGTAAAAAAAATATTCTTTGAACCGACGGAATATACAACCTAGGTTCAAACCCAAATTGAACATGCGGATTTGGACTAATCTGCGCCCTATGGACGACGACATAAATTAGTCTCCTATTCAATCCATGGGAAACCAAAATAAATAAAACACAACACAACACGAAATGACCTACCGGAGCAGGTGAAATTTGTTATCGCAAGGCGATAACGTAATTAACTGCAGGGGCTTGCGCCTACAAAGAAGAGCGTCCCCACAATCAAAAAACCCTTACAAATGAAGGGGAATCTGATAAAATTTGCTACATTGGTCGCATCTATCCAAACCTTTGATATACGGTATTATAAATCAACTTGGTATCTTCGGAGAGGTGGATGGATATGTCTAAATAGCATCTGCCCCTAAATTCAGGCAAGGTGATCCATCCCAGTTCGTCTCTGTTTTCGGCGGTAAATAGTAAGGTCCAAAGATTTTGAGAAGTTTGTTGGTATAAGAATAAAGTAGAGAACCATACGTTAGAAGTATCAGGATTCTTCGAAGTGATCGAAGATATAGATACTTATGCTAGGTATTCCATCATAGTAATATTGAGAACTTGCTTCTCTCACAGGTAACTCATCCGTGGTTGCGCTCTATAATGAGTAATACTGTATTGGCCTTTTTCCATATAGGTGATATGCACTGAAAACAGATACATGACATTTGAATCCAATTCCATCTAAATTAGTGCCTATGATTCTATATGGACATAGATTGGTTGCATATCTTGAGGATATTAAGATATGGAGTTATTCAGTTTCTGTTTAAAAGCAGAATCCGGACAAACTCAAGGCACGCTTCAGTAATGGAAGTTTGTGGATTATCCCAAGCATTCGCTAGGGTTCTGTTTCTACCATTTTCAAGATCAATAGTTATATTGTTCTTGACTCACCACCTTTTTTTTATAAATGGAATCTTTTTTTCAAAAGTAACTAGTGGGAGTATGGTAGAACTGGAAGTGATTTCAGAACCACAAACGGTTACTGAAAATTTAATACAACCTAAAGATTCAATTGGACTTGATAAACCATTAGTCACTCCGCAGATTTTAGTAGGAGACTTCAGCCACCTGAGAGATACTTCTGTTTTCTCGTAGACGGTGACAAAGAGGTTAGCATCATGGTTATGATGGCCCTACTAGTTATATGCATGTCATAGGAAGTGGTAATTTCCAGGTGACCAGATACTTTATATCCAAGATTGACTCTATGCACTCTAGCAAATTATGGATTTTGGACTTTGCTGGGCGCTCCTGAAGAGGTAAAACCCATTAGGAGCAAGTAGATCTTTCAAGATCTGTGTAAGTGGAAAGGTGTTAAGCTAATAAGGTTAGACTTGTTGTATAGATTTTTATCAAATTCCCGTTGTGGATTGTAATGAGATTTTTACTTTAGTGTTTACGCTAAAATCCATACAGATATGACTTGGCACTGCTATTGTTCTTGACTATGATATCTGGCAGGTGGATAACTATAACGTCTTTCTAAATGGAAATTTAGAAATGCACGTGTATATGACTCTGCCAGAGGGTTATCGTAGTTAGTGGGAGCAGCGGAAGGTGTGCAAGTTGCTTATGTCTATTCGTAGACTAAAGCATGCATAGCGGAGACAGATCATCTGTTTTGATGTGACAATCAAGGTGATTGATTTCATCAAAACAACAGATGAATCTAGTAAGAAGGGTGTAGGGAGTACTGTCCTGGGTTTTGGATTACATACTCCTGATAGAAAGTGATGTTCCTATACTACAATCGGTCAAACTTTAGTTATCACAAGGAGGTTTCTCCACATTGGATATGGAAAATATATCAGGGATTCTGGTGATTTGATCTATAGTTTTAGATCTAGATTTAGGAGATGTCCCAATCCAGATACTTAGACAGTATTCTAAAAAGTGTTTTAGAATGGACGACTCCTGGCGTGGTAGTGTACCCGCAGGTGATGGAGTTTCCCTCTCTAAAGAGATGTCTTCTAGACCGATGATGAGAAAGACTGGCATGAATGACATATTTTTGCTTAGGCAATTTAGTCAATCATGCAATATTTTGTACAAAACCAGATGTTACTTCTGCGCTTTCCGTAATAAGCAGATATTAATCCAATCCCGGAGAAAAAAAGTAAGCAGTTATGAACATAAGAGGATGATCTTGGTATATGATAACGGCAGCCTCCTCCAGGAGGTGGTTATCGGTTCAAGCTTCTAAGGTGACCTAGATGACAGAGATGCTGTCAGAGTTTTTGAGTTTACTCTCTTTTGAGGAGCAGTATATTAGATAGGGTTCCAATAAAGATACTGAGGTAGATATGGTGCAGGATGTTGGTTATGACTCAACGGAGGATACAACCCAAGAAGTTTATTGGATAAAGTTGTTCAGTTATGAACTTAGTCCCATCATGTATCCAGACAAATTCTTGAGGCGAGGTATCGCTCGTTCGGGTGATTGCTGATCTCTGCGATGTTGAGATAAAGAGAGTGGAAGTTGGAACATTGAAGCGGATCCACTCACTGAGGCTGTTTCTCGAACACGGATGTTTCTCAAACGAGCTTTATGAAACTGATTAGTAGAGAAATTAGGTACTCGGTAGCATACGGGATGTGGGTATGCGATACCGCAATAATTAGCCTTAAGTAAAAGTGGGATATTGTTGGATATAGTGCCCTCAAGGCAATTATTGTAATTGCAGGCAGGCGATTATGATAATTGATGGAGGACCTATACAGGTAGAACAGTCTTACTCAAGATGATAGTATGCTATTTGTTTGTTATCATTGATATGTATACGTTTTACTTGTTATTATGTGTCTCTAATACATAATGATAAAACCCATAGGATTCTTGCTTGACTACCAACATTATGATGGCGATCATATACGTGAGAGCTAGGTAGTCCATAAGCACATCCTTAAATGTCCTTAATCGTGGGAGTATCGAGACTGGGCATCGATATTCTGGAGTAGACTAGTGTATACGTTTCGAGACCCCGATGAGGGGCGGTGGCCGGTCTCACAAGTCATTGGTGTTGTGTCATCTAAGATAGTATACAGGTGCTCACTGGAGGTGAGTACACTGGACGGACTCGCCGAGAACTTCTAGATGGTATTATATCCATCGTCAGATAGAAGTTCACTAGTGGCATAAGTACATGTTAGTCTTTTGACCTAATATCGTCATTTGTCTCATGTAAGTTCCCATTGTACTTAGATTACTACCCTACCACGGCTCAAGTGGAGTCGTGCAAACAGATTTTAGTTGGGTACAGTCCTGAGCCACATGGAGACAGTGAGCGATTGTCAGGGATTCTTCTCTCCTGGTATTAGGAGTCAATGTCGCACTATGTTCGGTTGGCCATCTAACTAAATTCGTGGCTACGGTGGATGAGATTTACTGATAGGAGTTCAGTAGTTTCTCAGTTGGTGATGAGCTTGACTCCGATACGACTAATCAGGTTATTAGGGATCTGATGTTATCCACCCTCTAAACCCGGTGTGCGATACTCTTAGACGAAGAGACCGGATTGTACGGAGATTGTCATATTCAGGCTCAGTAGGGTATGGAAGGACTTGATTGTCAACCTCTCGTTCAGCATATACCTGGGTAGCTGTTACGTACAGCTAGTGCTGCTGACGTGCTTGTAGTTATGGATTTATCCAGTAACCACTGCCAGCGTATTGTCGAGTTTATAGAGTCCCATACAGAGGGTTTTTCCGGTTCAGGCGATATGATTTAGATGACGTATGTTGGTACATACAGGGGTCCGATTAAATACGTGTGCAGGCTACACGGACTTTAATCAGACGGTTGATAAGACTAGCGGCTTAGGATTAAGCCGGATTATTAAATCAAGTTTTGATTTAATAATTTATATATATATCTATATATATATATATATATATATTTAATATATGTATTCTAGTATTATTGTTCACTGTTCATTTTCTTACTCTTGGCCAGCCATATTTTTATACGGATACGCGTATATGTGTTTCAATACGTATACCGGGTTGTATTCCGTATTATACGGAATTTGTTCTAGAAGATGGACACCTCATTTGTGAATATTCATTTATGAATATTCATGAAATAAGGTGGAGGGTGAGATGGTTTTGAGCATGGTTGAAGACATGTAGAGAGGAATGAGCTTTCATTTGTTTATTAGATAATTGGTATGATATTTTATTTTGTATGGTTGAAAAATTATGAAGCCATTCCTTCACTCTCTCATTCTTTCATGCAAACACTTTCCATTTTTTGAAATGGTAGCCTCTTCACCTCTTCCTCCTTCTTCTTCACTTGCTCTTTTGATCTTTGGATTTGTGAGAAAAAGATAGTGGGAAATTCCTACATCCCCACTCTCCATTCCTAGTGAGCTTGGAGCGTCGGTTGCTTCATTAGGTGAAGCTGGAGTTTGGATCGGTTCCCTTAGGTGGATTATCTTTGGCAAGGATGGTCGCCATTCAAGTTTGTTCCCGAAGGCCTACGAGCATCTTGGAGGGGTCTTCCACGATTGGGTGGACACGCGTCAAAGGTTGTATTTCCTAAACCTTGTATGCTAGTTTGCTAGTTTTGGTGTTTGGAAAGATCACTAGGGATTTGGTTCTATTGCCCTCTTGTAAATTTTTGTTTTTCGGTTTCGCATTGGCCGTGGCTCACGCGGTGAGGGCACTAGGAACTTTCAATATTCGGTTAGGAATATTCTGCACCTCATTCGACGAGGAAACAACCTAGATCTCTTCACAGGGAGTGACCTCTTTGGCAAAACATTGTGTTACAATAAATTAGCAAATTGAATAGCCGTATCCTATTGTTTTGCACAGTGGTATTCAATTAAGAATATCATGTACCTCATTCTATGAGGTAAGAGCCTTGATCCTTTCATGTGGAATTCGCACTTAAGCAATAGTCTACGTAACTATAAATTTGTAAACCACTCGGTTCCTTCAATGATATCAAGTTCATTACGTTAAAGGTTTTCTTCAAAACCAGCCGTAGCCCTATGTTATTATAGAAAGTAGAGTACTTAGTATTTGTGCTGCATTTGTTGATCATTCGTTAATGCGTACTGTACGGTAGCTAAGTGATATCTTCTTGCTTGCATGTGCTGTGATTGGCTAAAACGGTCGTATGGTTTTGTTGATCATTCGTCAAGGGCCTATACGGGTGGATCTAGACCAATCAAGAAATGATGGGTTGAACTTGACTAGGACTCTTTGATTTGTTGATCATTCGTCAAGTTCCTAGGGTATTAGGGGTAAAACTAATATTAGGAGGTTCAAGTGTTAAAACTTGCAATGAGATTGCATACCTTTTATAGAGTGGGGTAATTTGTTGATCATCCGTTAAGGTTACAACGCCATGATAGTTTGGGTTCCGATTCCTACTGTGAGTAATAGTTACTCTCGAAAGATTTTTTTATCAATAATCCCGGCTTATTCTCCTTTTCGGGTTTGAATGAGGATTCGATGGAACAATGGGAGCTATCCTGATTAGATAAATATACCAATCTAATCTTGATAGAGTGCAAGATGAGTGTTTATTTTCTCTCTCTTTGGCGGTGACCTAAAACTGACCTTAAACTAAAAACTCGTAAACCAAGTTAACCGAACCTTTTTACAATCAATGGTTTTGGAATGTCATGATTGCCCTATTTCACGACATAGTCACATATATCCTTACCCATTCCTGTTTCCCTTTTGCTTCCTCCAGAATACTCTGTATCCAATACAGAGATACATATTGCTTGGAAGGTCGTCGTATAGTTAGATACGAACTCAAAAAAATTGTTTCAGTCGAGGAAGACCGTAGGTTCTGAAGAAAGTGATTTGTATACGATACAATTCATTTGTCTCTCTTCTCCACCTTATCTCAAGTTTGAGAGCTCCTTAAATAAGGAGAATATATCGGTTACGCTTGTTGGATAGTCTTCTTCTAATCCTGATACTGGAGCTGAAACGAAGGATAAGAAGAAAACCAACTAGCATAAGTCCGGTATACACAATGCAAGAAAGAGAGATATCCAAAAAGGGTCGAAGTGAGCGGAAAAGAAAATGCAACTACTGTTATGACATTGGGTAATGAAAGAGGCATTACTAGGAATACCCGGCCACCCCTTGAAATATTTTGATATTTCATATTTTCTATGTGATTGTAATCGAAAACCGTTTTCCAATTAATTCTGACTCCTGAGTATATAGATATTGGATTAACATCCCATATCTTTAAGTTGTTACAAATACTGAGAAGAATTAGATTATTGAAAATTTGATTTTATCCTCAATATCGGATATCGGAGCAATTGTTGCTATTGGGTAAATCACATGATTTTTCCTTTCGGCAAACTTTTGGTTTTGAATATCTGTTATTATGCACCAACTTTTAAAAACTGATAAATCCGTCACTTTATTTGATAAAGTGGGATATAAATTTTTAAAAAAATTATGTTATGAACATTTGCTTTTATCATTTGATGATTGGGTAATGTGTATTGAATAACGGGATAAACATTCTTAACCAAAATACAGTTTTCAAATTACAACACACAGAGTATGAGTTAATGAACTCATAGGACTTATAAATAATTATGTATGTTGTCCGATGTCCGCACGGACAAGGGGTTGGTACTTATACTTCGTTCAGTTTTTCTATGAGTTCTCTGATCTTAGACACACATTCTTGTTGAAATGCATAATCCAAAGATTTTGAGAAGTTCATAGGGTATAAGAATAAAGTAGAGAACCAAACGTTGGAAGTATCAAGATTCTTCGAAGTGTTCGAAAATGCGGATACATATGCTAGGTATTTCGTAGTTATATAATTGAAAATTTAATTCTCTCTCAGATTACTCATCCGTGGGTGCGCTTCATGATGAGTAATACTGAATCGCCTTTTTCAATTAGAGGATGCACTAGAAATAGATGCATATCAATTGATACCGGTTCCACCTAAATCAGTGCCTCAAATTCTATATATGATATAGAATGGGATAGCATCTTAAGATTGTTAAGATATTGAGTTGTCCGGGTTATACTTAAAACTAGATAAACCCAAGGCACGTTTCAATAATGGCAGTTTGTGGGTTATCCCGGGCATTGATGAGAGATTAACTTTCTACCATTTTCGGGATCAAAAGTTGTTTTGTTCTTGACACGTTACCTATTTAGAAAAGGAATTTCTTGCATAAGAAATTAGTGGAAGTATGGTAGAACTAGAAATGATTCCATAACTACAAATGGTTACTGAAGATTTAGTAGAATCTGAAGATTTAATTGACCCTGACAAACCTTAGCTTACATCGAAGATTTAGTAGGTGACCTCAGCCAGTTGAGAGATACTACGGTTTCCTCATTGACGGTGACAAGGAGGCTTGTATAATGTGAGATGACCCTACTAGTTATCAGCAGGCCGTGGGAAGTGGTGACTTCCGATTGATGGCTGGATCCCGAGTTATCCTAGTTGGACTCTATGCACCGCAATAAAGTGTGGACTTCGTTGGGTGCTCATGAAGGGGTAAAACCCATTAGAAGCAAGTAAATCTTACGAGATCAGTGTAAACGGAAAGGTATTGACCTAATAAGGCTAAACTTATAGTAAAAAGTTTTCATCAAATACCCGTTGTGGATTGTGATGAAACTATTACTTCATTGTCTGTGCTGAAGTCCATACGGATATAACTTTCCACTTTTATTTTTCATGACTGTGATATCTGGCAGATGGATGACTATAACGTCTTTCTAAATTGGATTTAGAAGTGTACGCGTATATGACTCTGCCAGAGAATTATCTTAGTCAGTAGGAGCAGCGGTAAGTGTGCAAGTTGTTTATGTTTATCTTTAGACTAAAGTAGATATAACAGAAATAGATCATCTGTTTTGATTTCACGGTCAAAGTTTTTGACTTCATCAAAATGAGAGATGAACCTGGTATTTGTAAGAAGATAATAAGGAGTGTTGTCAGATTCCTCATATGGTATGTAGATGACATGCTCATGATCGGAAGTGATGTTCCTATGCTGCAATCGATAAAACAATGGTGGTCACGAGTGTTTCTCCATGCAGGATATGGATGTCAGTCCAATCCTAGAGAAACATAGGGTAGCAGTGAAGAGCATTTGATGTTTTTGGTGTATGGTAATGGCAGAGGTGGTTACCGATTCTAGCTTTCCAAAGAAGACAGAGCGTCTGTCGCGAGTTATAAGTTCACTCTCTTTTGAGGAGCAGTAAATTGGAAAAAATTCCAAGTGAGATACTGAGATAGTCATGGCGATGGATGCTGATTGTGAATCAGCAAAGGATACTGTTAGTGATATATGCCCTAGAGGCCATTATTGTATAGTACTAGTTTGTATATTACATTTTGGAAGCTTGGGATATACACGGATTTTATGACAGTCTTGCTCAATATGGTAGTATGCTGCTTGGTTTGTTTCTATCTTAATATGTGTATATGTTTCTTTTAGCGTATCGCTAATACATATTGGTAGAGCCCTTAGGATCTTTTCTTGACTACCAGCGTTATGATGGTAGTCACACTAGTAGGGGATGGGTAGTATATAAGCACATCCTTATACAGGTCCCTAGTCGTAGGATTATCGAGACAGGGCATCGATACTCCAGAGTAGACTAGTGTATACGCTTCTCATCCCAGCAGGGGAGATGGTCTGTCCCACAGCCATTAGTATGTCGTACTGGAGATAGTATGCGGGTGCTCATTGGGTTATGAGTTACACTAGACGGACTCATGTGGAACTGCTGGTTAGTACTATACCTATCGTCAGGTAGCAGTTCCCAGGTGACATGAGTACAGCGTAGTCCGTTGACTTGACACTGCTACTTCGCCTCAAGTGTGTTCCCACTGTTCTTAGATTACTACCTTACCACGACTCTGATGATTCGTGCAAACAGGTAGTAGTTGGGTGTAGTCCCGAAGCACTTGGAGGCAGTGGCGGTTAGATAGGATTCGCCTCTCCCGGTATTGGGGGTTGATGTCGCGCTGTGTTCGGAAAGCCATTACATAAATCCCCTAGCCAGGGCAAGCGAGATTTACTGGTAGGTACTCCAGTGTTTCTCAGGGTGTTTTGGGCTCTACTTCGGCACGACTTACTGCGCTATTAAGGGTCTGACGGCTACTGCCCCTAGGCCCGATATGCGATACTCTTAGACAAACAGACCGGACTGTACGAAGATTGTCACAGATAGGCTCAGTAAGAGTTCGGATAAGTTTGCTCATCGGCCTTCTTATCGACAGATACCTGGGTAGCCGTTACGTGTAGTTAGTACCACTGACGTACTTGTGGTTAAACCCGCTGCCAGCGTACTGTCGAGTCTTTAGAGTCCCACACAGAGGGTTTCCCTACTTCAGGCGAAACGATGTAGAGGTCGTATGGTTTTACGACTGGGTTCGAACATATACGTGTACTTATGCACGGATCGTGTTTGGACGAATAATACTAGTGGACTTTGGTTTAAGCCGGATCCTAGTATTAGATTATTGGATTCATTTCGTCTCATTGTATTAGTGTTTTTCGGAATACGGATACGGGTATGTATATACGGTGAGGGGTATTCTTGTAATTTGTTCAAGAGTGCTTCTAGAAGAAGACATCATATTACTTGTATTACCATTTAGGTTAAATGGTTAATGAGGTGGAGGTATGAGGTGTTATTTTGTGATAAATGAAGCATGGCTACTTGGTGACTCATGAATGACTATTGAGGCAAGGGTGGACTTAGATATTTTGGTAAATATTTTGTGAGATATTTTGGCATGCTTCATAGTCATCACAATCAGCCATATTCATTTCATTATTATCTTAAACACTCTCTCTCCTCAAGAGCTCTCATTTTCTTCCTCAAACCCTAATTGTCTCATGTGTTGAGAAACCTAGGGTTATTGAGACTAATCTATCCATAATCAATCTCTACATCCTCTAGGCTACGTAGATTAGCACACTAGGTACCTTAGTTACCTCATCTTAGAGGTCGGAGCTCTTAGTAGACACTCTCGGGTGGATCTTCTTTGACTCGAGGAGGCCGATGAGGAGGTGCGATCCGTACACCCTTTAAGGAGCTCACGAAGAGGAGGAGGAGTGCAAGAAGAAGAAGGACTTGATTCTTGAGGTATAACTTTCTTACGTAGTAGTTAAACCTCATAATTGTTTTGTTATCTAGGGTTTAGTATCGATCTTGGAGTTTAGTCGGTGTTGCGAAGCATATAAAAATCGTTTTTTGCAAACTCCGCCTCCCCGCGAATCCGCGGAGTGCGCGACATTGACTTACAGATGCCGCCTGAGAATTCGCTGGATATAATTGTTCATTTATGAACATAATCCCACCATCTGTCCAAGCAAATACAAAGGAAGGCATCGCTCAGTTCGAAAGATATTTGATCTTCGCGAAGTTGATATACAGGGAGAAATAGAAAGAAGCGTTGTGCTGGGTCCACTCATTGAGGTTAGTTCTCGAACACAGTTTGCGAAACTGTTAGTACAGAAGTTGGGTATGAGATACCGCAATAATTGGCCTTAAGTGCAAGTGGGAGATTGTTGGATATAGGTGCCCTCAAGGCAATTATTGTAATTGAATGATGACCTATACGGGAGAACTATCCTACTCGAGATTATAGTATGTTATTTGGTTTGTCTTTATCTTTCATGTGATGTGTTTTATTTATTATCACGTATCGTTTAGACATGAGATAAAGCCCTTAGGATTTTTCTTGACTAACAGGACGATGATAGAGATTATATTAGTGGGGGCTGGGTAGTCGATAAGCATATCCTTAAATGTCCTTAGAAGTATCGAGACTGGGTATCGGTACTCCAGTTTAGACTAGTGTATACGTTTCTTGACCCGGTTGGAGGGCGATAGCTGATCCTGCAGTTATTGGTGTTTGACACCAAGGATTTATACATGTGCTCATTGGATGAGCTACACTGAACGGACTCATCGAGAACTCCTAATTGGTAATATACCAATGTCAGGTAGTAGTTCTTTGGTGACATGAGTAAAGGGTAGTCCCTAGGACCTGAAATCGTCATAGTGTCTCATGTATGTTCCCACTATACTTACACTTCTACCCTACCACGGCTCAAAGGAGTCACGCAAACAGGTTTTTGTTGGGTATAGTCCCGAAGTACGTTGAGGTAGTGAGAGGTCGAGGGGATTCTTCTCTCTCGGTATAGGGAGTTGATGACGCGCCGTGCAGGATATGACTACAAGCATAAGTCAGTGGCCACCGCAGTAGAGATAAACTGATAAGTGTTATCAATTGTATCTTCGGATGGTTATGAGTCCTCTGTCGCACGACTTATTGAGTTATTGGGGTTTGACAGATTCTAAACCTTAGACCCTATATGCGATAATCTTAGATGAAGAGACCGGACTGTATGGTGATGTTACTGATAGACTTGTATGGTTCATATGAGCTTGCTCGTTGACCTTTTTCGATTAATACCTGGGTAGCCGTTACGTGCAGCTAGTACCGATGTGCTTGTGGGCTATGGATATGATCCTAACCTACTTCCAGCGTATTGTCGAGTATTTAGAGTCCCACACAGAGGTTTCCTGGCACAGGAGAAACGATGCAAGGCACATATGAGAATACGTGCAAGTTCGATTAAACACGTGTATGTGATACACGTATTTTAATCGGGTATTTAATGATATTAGCCGGTATATATATGATATAACCGGATTATTAAATCAAGTGTTGATTTAATAATTAAATGTATATTTATATATTGATACATTTATATATTAACTAATATCATACTTACTTTATTATTTTCTTCTCTTTATAAATATTTATATGGGATATAAATATTGTGACATGTATATTGCTACATATTAGATGGGTGTATAAGACTCATATGGTTTAGATGAGAACATTGTTATTCTTTTATTAATTTCAAAAGAGAACGAGTCATGGAAAAATAGATAGTTGTAGAGTTCTTTAGATGTTTTCTTTGATGACTCATTTTTGGATGTTCTTGTTCTCATCTTGAGCCTTATCATCTTATGATCATCTTTATCTCTCTCTCTCTCTCTCTCTCGTGAGATTTTAAAAAGTGAGGAAAGAAAAGAAAAAAGAAGAAAAATTAGTGAGCAATAATAATCTACATCCGCACTAATCATTCCTAGTAAGTTTGATTAGTGAGTTGCTTTATTTTGATATGATCAAGTTATAGTTTGTGATGAAGTTACCTCAAGGTGGATCATCTTCGGCAAGAAGGTCATCGGGCAAGCTTGTTCCGGACGTTGTGGATTCTACAAGGAGTCCAACACAAATGTGGAGCGCTTGAAAATGCTACAAAGGTTGTAGTCTCTTTAAACTTGTAGAATTAGCTCACTAGTTTTGTTGCATGTTGTAGTTGTTGTTCATGATTCTGTGTTTGCTTGCAGTTGCTCTATAGATTTTTAAAATTATCTCTTCCGCCATGTTATAAACCCTATTGTAGAAAGTGTAGCGAACTTACAGGTGGAGGAGGAGTGGGTCCTCGTGAGGGACATAACCATGGGGTTGATGTTGATATTGATAAGGAACGTAGCGGTCAGGGTGATGGTGGTGGAGGATCGATGAAATTCATGGAGGTGGTATGTGCTGGGGGAGGAAGGGTGGCTATTGGGGGAGATATTCAGGTTGCTTGTCAGCGCGATCAGAAGAGTGGGGTTGAGCAGGGTGAGGGTGGTGGTCAAGGTAGGCGAGATGCCGGCAGGGGTTTTGATGGTGGCGGCAGTGTTGACGGGAGTAGGGATGGTCGACGAGTTACTGGCAGATATATTGAGGGTTATGCTCCAGGAGATTAGGAACGAAGTGGTGAGGGATGTAGTGTTGGTGGCTGCTGTGAAGGTGGGACTGCTCTCGGGGATGTTCGCTATGGTGATGGCTACATTGGGGATGATGGGAGAGGCGTAGAAGGGTATGTTGCTGGTGGGGTTCTTGCAGAGGCCCGGGGCCGTGACAGTGAGAGGCGTGAGGGTGTCGCGAGGAGTCTGGTGGAAGTGATTTCTACGATGGAGAACAGTTTGTGGGAAGGCGTAATCTTCTTAGCCTTTGGACACAGGCTGTTAATAGGGAGTCTTCGAGGCATGGCAGTGGCAGGGAGAAGGCTGAAGGTGGAATGTGGATTCGAGGGAAGCTGTATGTTAAGGATGACGTCATTACAGTAGTGGTGGAGGCAGCGGCAAGCCATAGATTAGTTAGAGAAAGAGATCCGGAGAGTTTCAAGGGCATGATTTCACTAGTGGTCGTTAGATCGATTGATCAAGAAGGTTAGAATCGATCTCCGGTTGACATAAGGAATGAGACCAATGTGGTGAGGCCTTTTAATAGTCAGAAGTCATCACGTGGTGGGTTCAACGGGAACTGCTTAAATTGCAATCAATGGAGGCATTCATAGCATGAGTGTCAATTTGGTCGGATTTGTTATAACTGCCAGGCGGAGGGACATTTAGCAAGGAATTGTGCTTCACTAGAAAGGGAAGATCAGAAGAGATATCGAGATGGGGCAGGACATGTTACAGATGTTATTGTGCCATATAACGATGAGATGGAGCAAAGAAGGAAAGAGTTGGCAAAAAATTTAGGCATGATTAGGGTGACTAAGGCTAGGGATGGCCCCCCCTGCAAGGCTAGCGGTGGAAAAGTTACGTGGGTTGCCGGGGAGATACAAGACACACGATTGGGTTCTGGTATCGCATCCTTTAGGATACGTCACACACTTTCCATCGGCGGAGTCTCTTGAGTTACTGGTGAAATGTCCAGCAACTGAAGACTCTGTTAGCAATTTCCAATTCAGAATTACGAAGTGGACATGTTATGAAGGATCTATGGCTCGTCGACATCATTCGGAGGTGTGGTTGCGTGTGGAGAATCTGCCAGTGCATGTGTGGTCTTGACACGTGTTCGAAGAGTTAGTAAAGATCTTTGGTGTCGTGTTAGGATTGATGAGGCTACTGTGGCTAAGGTTGTTAGTAATATGGCACATATTCGTGTGGGGTGTGAGGGGAGACGTTATATTCCCAAAGAGAAGAAGGTGCTGATAGTTGGAAGGGGTTTTAAAGTGTTTTCCTTCGTGGAGGGGGGTGCGTCAATTACAAGAGTACCGGCAGTGAACTTCAAGGAGGCGGTAGTCAGTAGAGATGTGGGAGGCATGGGAAGGAGATTAGGGCTAGAAGTACCACGAAGCCTAAGGGAGGAAGATGCCAGGAGACAACCCATTCAAGCGAAGGCTCTCCAGGTATAGGTGGAGGTCGTCAAACCCTCGACCTCAACGCCTTTCGAGCGTGAGAATCAGGTTACGGATCGGGAGGAGGATTCAAACCTCAAAAAGAATATGGTCTTGAGAGATGCCGGTAATTTGAGTTTGCAGGGGGATGGTGGTTATCGATCGATGCCCCTTGGAGAGC
The DNA here is from genome assembly GCA_030015575.1 of Agapanthus africanus. Taxonomy (NCBI): domain Eukaryota; kingdom Viridiplantae; phylum Streptophyta; class Magnoliopsida; order Asparagales; family Amaryllidaceae; genus Agapanthus; species Agapanthus africanus. Next base: position 350,255,308 of record JASDDO010000004.1, read on the forward strand.
AAGGCGGGAACAAGAAAAGACCTGTTTCGGATATTGTTGGGAAATAGAATGTTGTGAAAGAGGTTGCGGTTGCAAGTTTGCTATGCTCTCTACAATAGGGTTTATAACACGACAAAAGCAATAATTTTAAAAATCTAGAGAGCAACTACAAATAAACATAGTATCATGAACAACAACTACAATATGCAATAAAACTAGTGAGCTAATTCTATAAGTGTAAAGGGACTACAACCTTCGTAGCCTTGTAGGCTCCACGAAATCCGGAACAAAATTGCTCGGTGATCTCCTTACTGAAAATGATCCACATTGAGATAACTTCATCACAAGCTTTAGCTTCAAATTGATCTCATCAAATTGAAGCAACCCACTAATTAAATTTTCTAAGAATGATTAGTAGGAGATGTAGAATAATTAGCTCACTAAATTCTTCTCTTTTATTTTTCACTTTCTCACTTGAACCATTATAAGTGAGATAGCCATGGAGATGAAGTGATCAGAATGACACGGCTTCATAAAGATAAGAACAAATATATCATAGCTTATTTAAAATGAATAAAACAAAAAGGAGTCATCTGAAGTCTACACAATTTTAATGAATAACTCATTGTTTAATTTAATTAAATAAGCAAATATCATTTATCCTAATGTGTGTATATAACCATGACAAATGATATATATATATATATATATATATATATATATATATATTATTTATATCATATATAAATAATATTTAAAGAGAAGGAAAAATAAAGTGAGCATAATATTAGTTAATATATAAATATATCAATATATAAATATACATTTAATTATTAAATCAACACCTGATTTAATAATCCGTTTATATCATATATATATATATATCGGCTGATATCATTAAGCACCCGATTATAATACGTGTATCACATACACGTGCTTAATCGAACTCCTGCATGTACACATCGTTTCGCCTGTGCTGGGAAAGCTCTGTATGGGACTTTAAAGACTCAAAAAATATGCTGGCAATAGCTTAGGATCATATTCATAGCCAACAAGCACGTCAGCGGTACTAGCTGCACGTAACGAATACCTAGGTATTGATCGAAAGAAGGTCAACGAGCAATCTCATATGAACCCTGCAAAGTCTATTAATGACATTATTATACAGTCCGGTCTCTTAGTTTAAGAGTATCGCATATCGGGTCCAGGGTTTGGAATCTGTCAGACCCCAATAACTCGATAAGTCGTGCGATAGAGGACTCATAACCAACCGAAGATACAATTGATAACACTTATCAGTTTATCTCCACTGCGGTGGCCACCGACTTGTGGTTGTAGTCATCTCCTGCACAGTGCAACATCAACTCCCTATACCGGGAAAGACGAATCCCCTCGACCGCTCACCGCCTCCACGTGCTTCGGGACTATACCCAACAAAACCCTATTTGCACGACTCCTTTGAGCCGTGGTAGGGTCGAAGTCTAAGTATAGTGGGAACACACATGAGATACTATGGCGATCTCAGGTCCTTTACTACCCTGTACTCATGTCACCAGAGAACTGCTACCTGACATTGGTATATTACCAACTAGGAGTTCTCGGTTAGTTTATCTAGTGTAACTTATCCAATGAGCACCTGTATACAATCCTCGGTGTCAAACACCAATAGCTATAGGATCAACTATAGCTCTCCAACCGGGTCAGGAAACGTACACTCTAGTCTAAACTGGAGTATCGATGCCCAGCCTCGATACTCCTACGACTAGGGATATTGAAGGATGTGATTATCGACTACCCAGGCCCCACTAGTATGATCTCCATTATTGTCCTGGTAGTCAAGAGAAATCCTAAGGGTTTTATCTCATGTATTAGCTATATATAATAACTAGTAAAACGTTTTCACAAGACAGATAAAGACAAACCAGACAACATACTATCATCTCAAGTAAGATTGTTCTCTCATATAGATCCTCCTTCAATTGCAATAATTGCCTTGAGGGCACTTATATCCAACAGCGGTGGGGGTTGGTCATTAAGGGGAATTAAAGCGCAAGCAGAATTCAAAACAGCTAGAGGCGGAGCAATATACAAAAGAAGCGGACGAGGAGGATACAGATTCAGCTGAACCGGTTTCTTATAGTTTGGATGATGCTCGATTGAAATCATTTAGTGAGGAAAGCAGTGAGGTTGTGTTGGATAGGAGAATTGATGGGGTCACGGAGGACGGGAAACAAAGGGAGCATAAGCAGGTTGAAGATAGAGCCACAGACGACAGAATTAAATACATAATGACCAAGAAGCTTGAAGATGTATTCTCGGAAGATGACACTTTTATAAGGCGGGGGATAGAGGAAGGAGTAGCCAAGGTGGTAGCAAAAGGAGGTGCATTTCAGGAATATGGTACTAACCTGACGGCTGGTCAAATGGGAGATAATTCAGATGTGCCTATTAATGATAGAGAAAAGGATGCTTTGGTAGGGGGTAGAATGGAAGCTGAGTCTGTTCAAGAAGATAGTACTGCAGGGGAGAGTCGGAGGAGCAAAAGAATAGAGGAAAAAAGGGTTTTGCAGTGGGAGCCAAATCGGTGAGGTGTTCAAAGGCTATTGCAAGGGCAAAGATCAATGCAACGTCCTCAGGTACACATTCAAAGTCTGATGCAAATTTTGGTAATATCCCAGATGAGAAATTGTCAGAGATATCAGAGGCTATTGGGGTGGACATGGGTCAATATGTTGATCTTGTAGATAGAAACCTGGAAGTTGCTCGGTTGTTAGAACTGGATAGGTGTATCCTAGGGGTTCCTCCTCAGAATGAGGGGGGCAGGCGGAGTGGGGATGGGGAGAAGGTGATCTCTCAGGGTTAGTTTTGCGTAGATATCCGGGTTGTGGGGTAAGGGTTCTTTTTCTCATTGTTTGAGATAAGCTGTCTTTTTTGGAATATGCGTGGGATAGGGTTGGCCTCTAAATGAAGGATGGTTAGGGATGTCATTAGAAAAGAGGATTTTTCTTACTTAGGTTTGTCTGAGACCAAACTGTGTAACCCGTCGTCTAGAATGCTAAATAGTTTGGGTGGAGGAAGAGATGTTAAATGAGTGGTTAAGAAGGCGGAGGGTGCTCGTGGAGGGATCTTGCTAGGGATTCGGGAAGATATCTTGGAGATTGTGGATTCCTTCATTGGATCCTTTTTAATTACGATAGTGACTAAAAACAAAGCAGGATGGATGGGTGCAGATGATTACTGTGGTATAAGGCCCGACCAGGAGAGAATCTGTCACGCCCCGCTTCCCAATATAGGCAAGGAGACACGACGGGTCACACGACGTATTTATTCAGAAGTAAACACGCTAAACGTATCTAAGCAATATAAAGTAAAATACATAAGAGACAGGAATGTAAATGAACAACAACTTTATTTATTAAACATTCTTTTACAGGTACAACTGAAATGTAAATACATGAGTAGAAAGCGATGCCTAAACAATGGCATAACTAAAATGAAATAAATATGTACAAGGGTCTAAAGCTCCGGGTCAAAAGCAAACTGCTCCAAATCCTCGGTGCTGGGCTCGGTCTCTAAAGCGTCCGAAACACCTGACAACATTCCAAAGAAAGAAGAAAGGAATGTCTTCAGCGAACAATCGCTCGGTAAGTCCTACAGATGAGTAGAGATAGAATAGACAGAAGAGAATATGACTATTAATGTTGATTATATTGTTAACGCTGTTGTTTGTAGCTTGGTACAGAAAATACCAGTGTATACGAGAGGAATCCCACTATTCTGGAGACTAAGGTATACGGAGCACAAGGAACCGTTCAGCCACGGTACAACGACAATGGATATTCAGGTTAGGTGTATTATGGTTACAGTCTCGTGCCACTTCTAACACCTTCCGTACCAATCTACCCCTTATAAACCCCGCAATGTCTTTTGTATTGATTGTATTGTTTTATTATATAGATGGATGACTTTCCAAAACCATGATATCAATAAATGGAATGGATATAAATGGAGAGTCATGTAGACGGAGTATATCTATTCGGTTCAGTCAATATAGATTGATATAGATTGAATAGACGGATTCATGGATTCAAGTTGTATTGTAGTTTATACTTGAATCACATTCAAGTCAGATTGATTAGATTGAGAATCGGTCTGAGTCAGATACTTTGAAAAGAAATTGAAATCCTGAATTAGTTTTGATGTTATCGGTAACTGCTGCACATGGACGGCAGGATTTGTGTATTTTTCCAAGACAATTACCGTGTTGATAACACCGTTTGTTAGATTGTCTATCTTAGATAGGAAAGCACCCGTATTCTACGGCTCCCTGAGGCTCAAGTGAACTGGTCCCGCTTAAACCTATGTTTACTAGGGTCCTTATTGTAATTTAGTATAACTTGAGGGGGGTTTATGTAAAAATAGTTTGATATAATTTTCAAAATACATCTCAAGCATTTAATTATTGTCTTTAGGGTTTTCATAGATGTGTATTTTATAAAAGTGAAATTTCTAATGAGTAGAACCTAGTTTTCATAGTATATGGTATTTTATTGAAATATTGAAATTGTTTTGTATTTGGATGGTATTTTCATGTACTGGTGATTCTTTTGATTTAGAAAACTTGGAATATTTATATAATATAATTAAAATAGATATTTTGATAATAGTTATATACATATATATTTAATGAAAATAAATTTTATTTATTTTATTGTAGAAATCTCATTTTCTAAAGAAAAATACATTAAAATTCCAACGAGATCGAATGCTCTGTTCGGAGGGCTGCATTTCGCTCTACTAGGCTCGAGAATGTGCGATAATCTGCACCATCACAAACGGGGTCCCCAAAAGTGGGTTGTTGAGGCGCAATTGCAATGAATTGTTTAATACACTTTTTAAAGAAATGGTTTTGCAAGTTAATGATATTTATTTGTAATGTCGTATTATCCCATGAATATATTCCCAAATTCTCATCGTGCTATGTCAAAGATGTGTGTTGTGATGAGGTAGGTCATTACCTCACGAGTTATCTAAAGGTAATACAAGTATTATGTTGTTTTATGTCGGAAATGAAGTATGTGTTATTTTACCGAAAAAATACGATAAAAGTTGCATAAAATATTATTTTGAGATGAAACTTATTTTAAAGCATTTTTTAATGTTTGTTAAACATTATATGAGAGTATGGTATTGATTGTTTATGAAAAATAACATTTTTAAAGAAAAACCGAATCGGAAGTCGGATTGACTCCGTTTCCGTCGAGTTTTAGAAATGAAAGTTTTTAAGATAGTAGAAGAGAGGGGGAGAAGGGACTTACAGTTTATTGAACAAGAGAAGGGGGAGGGGAAACTAAGGAAGGATTCGTGGCGTCGTTTCGTCGCTGGAATCTCCTTGGAACGTCGCCGGAACTTCACCCTTCGCTAACTCCACTTGCACACTAAAAGGACATGAGAATTTTTGAGAGTTTTGACCGGGAATTTCTGAGTGAGGATGTGTGAAATAAAGTGTGGTATTCATAGAGAAAATTAGGGTTTAGAGGTTAAAGAATGCATTAAAATTTGCATTAAAAATTGATTTAAAGGGCATTTTATTGTTCTCTGGATGAAAGCAGAGTAAAAAAACAACATGGGGGTAGCGGGGTAGGCCAAGGGGTGCTCGGGAAAAAATATCAGAGCATTACCTATGGGGGGAACCGGCGGTACTGGGCTTTTTGTTGATTTCTCTGGTCGAAATCCGGTGGAATGGGGTTGGATCGTCGCCACGTGTCCCTAATGCTTTACATACCCTCATGCACATGTTTAATTAATATGTAACTTAACATATTACGTGTAGTGCACGTGTAAACTCTTAGGCTTCTAAAAGATTAAAAGAAAATTAAATAAAAGGATAATGTGGCTGGGGGGATTCGATCACAGGGGCTACGTCACAACAGTGCAAGGCTTTACCAATATGCTACAAGTACTTTCTTGTTGTTCAAAAGTAAAACAAATACTTATAGTGTACACAAGATTGCAAATACCCCAATTGTACATTAACTTTTAAACAATTTTCTGTATATTGAAATTGGAGTTGTTACGGTCTACCCTCCTTACAAAATTTTCGTCCTTGAAATTTACAATTTATTTTAAGGACTAATTTACAAATAAATGAGGGTATCTTGCACGCATCTCATCCTCACGTTCCCATGTTGATTCTCCCGGTGAATCTTTTCTCCACATCACTCGAACCAAATTGATTTCCTTGTTCCGATGTGACTTCATCTTTCTATCCAGGATCTCAACAGGTTGTTGCTCACAAGATAAATCTGGCTGTACAGTGAGCTCAGAGTGATCAAGAATATGGCTGAGATCACTCACATACCTTCTGAGTTGGGATATGTGGAACACGTTGTGCACTCCTTCCAATGAAGGTGTAAGTGTCAAGCGATATTCCACTTCACCGACTCGTTCGAGTATGTCGAACGGTCCAATATATCTCGGACTAAGCTTACCCCGTCTTCCAAAACAAATCACTCCACGGTTCGGAGATATCATTAGAAATACATGTTCTCCCGGTTCAAACTCCAAGTGAAGGCGCTTTGCATCAGACCAGTGCTTCTATCGATCTTGGGCTATGCGCATTCTTTCCCTGATAGTACGAACCACGTCGACACTTGCTACTATCATCTCAGGTCCAAGGAGTTCTCTATCTTCGATATCGTCCCAACTTAATGGCGATCGACACTTCCTTCCATAAAGCGCTGCAAAATGTGCCATTCCTATACTTTCTTGGTAGCTGTTGTTGTATGAAAACTCCACAAGATGTAGGTGATCTTCCCAGGATCCTCCGAAGTCTAGCATACACGCTCTTAGCATATTTTCTAAGATCTGAATAGTTCGCTCAGACCGACCATCTGTTTGTGGATGATAAGCCGTGCTAAAATTCAGACTTGTTCCCAAGCTAGCTTGCAGACTTTGCCAAATATGCGATCAGAATATAGTGTCACGATCGGAGACAATGCAAACCGGTACTTCATGTAATCTCATGATTTCCTGCATGAGTTCATGGGTATCAGAGATAGTACATTTTTGAAGAGTTTAAATCTTACTTAGATTCTTACCTCCATGTACTTCTTTGCTAGTGTTTCAGTAGATTGGCCAACTCGAAATGGAATGAAGTGAGCCTACTTTGTGAGTCGATCCATAATAACTCATACCGCTTCGTTACCCTTCGTGCTGCGAGGAAGTGCGGTCACGAAATCCATTGTGATGTGTTGCCACTTCCATTCTGGGATAGGTAACAGTTGAAGTAATCCAGCAGTCCTATGATGTTCAGCCTTTACTTGCTGACACACCAAGCATTTAGCGACGTTTCTGGCTACTTCACGCTTCATTCCATGCCACCAGTAATTTTGACGTAGATCTTTGTACATCTTTGTACCTCCAGGGTCTACTGAATAAGGAGAGCTTCTTTCATCAACTATTCTCGCACAGAACCTTTAGGCACACACAATCTACTGCCGTATCTCAAAGATCCGTCTTCATGGATGATGAAGTCTGTTCGAAGTCCACTTTCCACTTGTTATCTGATCTTTTGCAACTTAGCATCACTTTCTTGAGCTGCTTTGATCTGATTGACAATAGTAGATTGAACTTGTAAGTTCATCAAACTTGAAGCGTTACCTGGCATGACTACTTCAATCTCCATTTGATGCAAGTCTTGTTGAAGCTTCCACTGTGCGGTGAGATTCAATGCTAATGGCTGGCGACTAAGTGCATCGGGTACTACATTCACCTTCCCTGGGTGATATTACAGGTTGATGTCAAAGTCTGCCATGAGTTCTAACCATCTTCTCTGCCGCATATTCATCTCCTTCTGAGTAACCATATATTTCAGACTCTTGTGATCTGTGTATATGTCCACTCGCTCACCAAGAAGATAATGGTACCAAATCTTAAGAGCAAAGATAACGTCCGCCAACTCCAAATCATGCGTCGGATAATTGCACTCATGAATCTCCAGTTGTCTTGAAGCATAAGCCACAACCTTATCGTGCTGATGTCGAAAACATCCTAATCCGTTACCGGATGCATCGCAATTCACTTCGAAACTTCCAGATTGGTCCGGTATAACGAGAATAGGTGCTGATGCTAATCTTGACTTGAGTTTTACGAAAGCTTGCTCACATGCTTCTGACCACACTAATTCTTCATCTTTATGTGTGAGCTTGGTCAGGAGTGTTGCAATCTTCGAAAATCCTTCAATGAACCTTCTGTAATATCCTGCTAGACCCAAGAAACTTCGAATGTCCTTCACTGACTTCGATGTCGGCCATTCGCTTACTGCTGAAACTTTAGCTGGATCCATAGAGATTCCATCGCCTGATACAATATTTTCGAGGAAACCAACTTGATCTAGCAAACACTCGCATTTGCTGTACTTGGCATAGAGTTGATGCTGTCGTAAAGTTTCCAGGACAATTCGTAGTTGCTCGGCATGTTCTTTCCAACTCTTAGAATACACCAGGATGTCGTCAATGAAGATGACAACAAACCTGTCTCGGTCTCTCGGAAAACTTGATTCATTAGGTTCATGAATATAGCTGGTGCGTTGGTCACTCTAAACGGCATCATAAGAAATTCTTAATGACCATAGCGAATTCTGAATGCCGTTTTTTAGATATCAGATTCTTTGATCTTCACCTGATGATAACCCGAACAAAGATCTAACTTGGATAAGACGCAAGATCCACTTAGCTGATCGAACAGATCGTCGATGCGCGGTAGTGGATACTTGTTCTTTATAGTTACATCGTTCAGAGCTCTATAATCAATGCACATTTGATATGAACCTTCCTTCTTCTTTACAAGCAGAACTGGTGATCCCTAACTTGAAGTGCTGGGACGAATCCATCCTTTCGTCAATAATTCGTCCAACTGAGTTCGGACTTCCTTCAAACCTTCCGGACTTAATCGATACGGTGCTTTGATCAGGCATACCTGATATGTCTTCAGGAAACACATCGTCGAACTCTCGAACTATCTCTAGTTTTGATCTTTCCTCCACTTGAAGTGTTGCAATCACTGCCTTCTTTGGTTTTGCCTTGTATGTACTTGGATCCAGGGTGCGGTCTCCACTTTTGAAATAAAAGACCGGATGTTCTGGAATCTTGAAGACTACCCTCCTTTGACGACAGTCAATAGTAGCATAGAATATTCTGAGCCAATCCATACCCAAGACGGCATTAAAATTCGGTATGTCCAGCACCTTGAAGTCAGCATAGAATTCTCTGCTGCAGACGACCACTGGACAAAGATCGTATCCCATTACTGCCTTTAGAACGCCGTTCCCTGAACTGACATTCCAGCTAGATACGAGAGGTTGGACTGGAATCGCATCGGACGAACCGTTGCGACATAAAGCAATGAGGTGCTCCAGTATCGAAGAGTGCTAGTGCAGGAAGTGAGGCTACTAAGATTGCACCTAAGTTATATGGGATAGGTTTTAGGTATAAGGAAAAGATTTATAGATATGTATACAGACTGAAGGAATGTTTGAAAAGAAAGTGTTACCAGTAATGACTTGGCCGGTGGCTTCAGCCTCTTCCATAGTCATTGTGAAAGCGTGTCGCCTCAGCACATTCCTCATTGCTGGAGGAGCATTCCATTATCCGTTCCTTGGTCCTTGAGGTACGTTCCGTTGAGCTTGATGGAATTGACGAGGAGGAGGTGCAGTTGGTCCATGAGGAGGTGGAGCAGGTAGTGCGAGTCGTGGAGCAGGTGCCTGGATGGCTGGGCGCTGCTGATAAGTGATTGCTGTCCTGGGTGCAGCATTTGGGTTGTGTCTACGAGGACAAGACCCAATGTCATGAGTAGCTGAGCCGCAGACTAAGCAAAGGCGATTTGCACGCCGGCAGTCTTTCACCAAATGTCCATCTCTCCTGCAGTAGGTACAAAAGGCTGGGTTGGGCCGGTTGTTCGGTACTCCTGGTCTCCTGGGCACAAATGGTGGCCTTGAAGTGGCTCCTCCTGCCATCTGAGTGGAAGGGCGCTTCATCCCGGCAGATTGAGGTCTGCCCCTCATTTTCACTACTGCCTCGTATCGGCGGGCAGCTTTCAGGGCCAATTCGTGGGTTGGGAAATCCCCTGTAGTTAAGGCAGCTTGGATTTCCGAATCTAACCCTTGCTGAAACCGTCTGGATCTGATCTCAACAGTTGGTATCAAATGTGTCGCGAACCTGTTAAGGTATTGTGTTAGCTGTGTAGTATGTGATATTTTAAAATTGAATATTGAGATATATCTTACCTACTGAGCATGGTAAACTCAGCGTCATATTCATCCACAGACTTAGTCCACATCGAACCCTATTGTAGATGAATAAATTGCTGCTCCATGTCGAATCGGGCAGTCTCAGGGAAGTATTTCGCGTCAAACATGTCGCAAAAAGTCCTCCATTCGATCGGTTGGTCAAGACGGATTTCTTCCGCCTTCCTCCAGACTCGTGCATTGTCAGTGAGCTGCAGCTTCGAAACTCGAACCCAAGCGATATCTAGCACTTGTGCCGCTACTAGGTCATCCTCAATGCTCTGAGCCCACTCCTCAGCTTCCAGAGGGCTCTCTTTTCCCGAGAATTGCTTGGGGTGTAAAGCTCGGAATTGCTTTACCCTAGGTGCTTCCACTTCTGGACGGTTCATCAGAATAGCAGTCTGCTGCCGCTGTCCCTTCAGGAGGCCGCGGATCGCCTCAAGCAGTACCTTCTGCTCATTGATCGGAGCAGCGACGGTAAGTATAAGCGGTAGAGGTGGTGGAGTGTTGTTGAAGTTGGTACTGGTGTTGTTTGGGGAGTCCATAACCTTGAAAGAAAAAGTTGGGTTATGACAGATTCAAATTATATGAAATTGGAAGATTCAAGAAATATATAAAGAATGTTTTTAGTTGCTAATTCTTGTGTTATATTGCTTAGGACTTCATGCAAAATTAACCCGCATGTCTATGCAGAACCGACCTGCATGTCCATACAGAGCTGATCGGCATGAGCCACCAAAAAAACCTGTTACGCCCTGCTTCCCAATATACGACAAGGAGACGCGACGGGTCACGCGACGTATTTACTCAGAAGTAAACACGCTAAGCGTATCTAAGCAATATAAAGTAAAGTACACAAGAGGCAGGAATGTAAATGAACAACAACTTTATTTATTAAACATTCTTTTATAGGTACAACTGAAATGTAAATACATGGATAGAAAGCGATGCCTAAAAAATGACATAACTGAAATGAAATAAATATGTACAAGGGTCTAAAGCTCCGGGTCAAAAGCAAACTGCTCCAAATCCTCGGTGCTGGGCTCGGTCTCTAAAGCGTCCGCAACACCTTACAACATTCCAAAGAAAGAAGAAAGGAATGTCGTCAGCGAACAATCGCTCGGTAAGTCCCACAGATGAGTAGAGATATAATAGACAGAAGAAAATATGACTATTAATGTTTGATTATATTGTTAACGCTTTTGTTTGTAGCTTGGTACAGAAAATGCCAGTGTATACGAGAGGAGTCCCACTATTCCGGAGACTAAGGTATACGGAGCACAAGGAACTGTTCAGCCACGGTACAACGGCAATGGATATTCAGGTTAGGTGTATTATGGTTGCAGTCTCGTGCCACTTCTAACACCTTCCGTACCAATCTACCCCTTATAAACCCCGCGATGTCTTTTGTATTGATTGTATTGTTTTGTTATATAAATGGATGACTTGCCGAAACTATGATATCAGTAAATGGAATGGATATAAATGGAGAGTCATGTAGACGGAGTATATCCATGGTTCGGTTCAGTCAATATAGATTGATATAGATTGAATAAACGGATTCATGGATTCATGTTGTATTGTAGTTTATACTTGAATTACATTCAAGTCAGATTGATTAGATTGAGACTCGGTCCGAGTCAGATACTTTGAAAAGAAATTGAAATCCTGAATTAGTTTTGATATTATCGGTAACTGTTGCATATGGACGACAGGATTTGTGTCTTTTTCCAAGACAATTACCGTTTTGATAACCCCGTTTGTTAGATTGTCTACCTTAGATAGGCAAGCACCCATATTCTCCGGCTCCCTGAGGTTCAAGAGAACTGGCCCCGCTTAAACTTATGTTTACTAGGGCCCTTATTGTAATTTAGTATAACTTGAGGGGGTTTTATGTAAAAATAGTTTGATATAATTTTCAAAATATATCTCAAGCATTTAATTATCGTCTTATGGGTTTTCATAGATGTGTATTTTATAAAAGTGAAATTTCTAGTGAGTAGAACCTAGTTTTCATAGTATATGGTATTTTATTAAAATATTGGAATTGTTTTGTATTTGGATGTTATTTTCATGTAATGGTGATTACTTTGATTTAGAAAACTTGGAATATTTATATAATATAATTAAAATAGATATTTTGATAATAGTTATATACATGTATATTTAAAGGAAATAAATTTTATTTATTTTCTTGTAGAAATCTCATTTTCTAAATAAAAATGCATTAAAATTCCATCGAGATCGAATGCTCCTTTCGGAGGTCTGCATCTCTCTCTACTAGGTCCGAGAATGTGCGATAATCCACACCATCCCGAACGGGGTCCCCAAAAGTGGGTTGTAGAGGCACAATTGCAAGGAATTGTTTAATACACTTTTTAAAGAAATGGTTTTGTAAGTTAATGGTATTTATTTGTAATGTCGTATTACCCCATGAATATATTCCTAAATTCTCATCGTGCTATGTCAAAGATGTGTGTTGTGATGAGGTAGGTCATTACCTTGTGAGTTTTTTAAAGGTAATATAAGTATTATGTTGTTTTATGTCGGAAATGAAGTATGTTGTATTTTACTGTAAAAATACGATAAAAGTTGCATAAAAGATAATTTTGAGATGAAGATTGTTTTAAAGTGTTTGTTAATGTTTTTTAAACATTATATGAGAGTATGGTATTGATTGTTTAAGAAAAATAACGTTTTTAAATAAAAACCGAATCGGAAGTCGGATTGACTCCGTTTCCGTCGGATTTTAGAAATGAAAGTTTTTAAGATAGTAGAAGAGAGGGGGAGAAGGGAATTACTGGCTATTGAATAAGAGAAGGGGGGAGGGAAAACTAAGGAAGGTTTCGGGGCGTCGTTTCATCACCGGAATCTCCTTGGAACGTCACCGGAACTTTACCCTTCGCTAACTCTACTTGCACACTAAAAGGACTTGAGAATTTTTGAAAGTTTTGACAGGGAATTTCTGAGTGAGGATATGTGAAATGGAGTGTGGTATTTATAGGGAAAATTAAGGTTTAGAGGATTAAAGAATGCATTAAAATTTGCATTAAAAATTGATTTAAAGGGCATTTTATTGTTCTCTGGATGAAAGCATAGTAAACAAACAACATGGGATTAGCCGGGTAGGCCAAGGGGTGCTCGGGAAAAATATCAGAGCATTACCTACGGGGGGAACCGGCGGTACCTAGCTTTTTGTTGATTTCGCCGGTCGAAATCCGGTGGAATGGGGTTGGATCGTCGCCACGTGTCCCCACGCTTCACATACCCTCGTGCACATGTTTAATTAATCTGTAACTTAACATATTACGTGTAGTGCACGTGCAAACTCTTGGGCTTATAGAAGATTAAAATAAAATTAAATAAAAAGATAATGTGGCTTGGGGGATTCGATCACAGGGGCTACGTCACAGCAGTGCAAGGCTTTACCAATGTGCTACAAGTACTTTCTTGCTGTTCAAAAGTAAAACAAATACTTATAGTGTACACATGATTGCAAATAACCCAATTGTACATTAACTTTTAAACAATTTTCTGTACATTGAAATTGTAGTTGTTACAGTCTACCCTCCTTACAAAAATTTCGTTCTCGAAATTTACAATTTATTTTAAGGACTGGTTTACAAATAAATGAGGGTATCTTGCACGCATCTCATCCTCACGTTCCCATGTTGATTCTCCCGGTGAATCTTTTCTCCACATCACTTGAACTAAATTGACTTCCTTGTTCCGAAGTGACTTCACCTTTCTATCCAAGATCTTAATAAGTTGTTGCTCACAAGATAAATCTGGCTGTACAGTGAGCTTGGAGTGATCAAGAATATGGCTGGGGCCACTCACATACCTTCTGAGTTAGGATATGTAGAACACGTTGTGCACTCCTTCCAATGAAAGTGGAAGTGCCAAGCGATATGCCACTTCGCCGACTCGTTCGAGTATGTCGAACGATCTAATATACCTCGGACTAAGCTTACCCCGTCTTCCAAAACGAATTACTCCACGGTTCGGAGATATCTTCAGAAATACATGTTCTCCTGGTTGAAACTCTAAGTGACGGCGCTTTGCATCAGCCCGGTGCTTCTGTCGATCTTGGGCTATGCGTATTCTTTCCCTGATAGTACGAACCACGTCGACAGTTGCTCCTATCATATCAGGTCCAAGGAGTTCTCTATCTCCGATGTCATCCCAACTTAATGGCGATCGACACTTCCTTCCATAAAGCGCTGCAAAAGGTGTCATTTCTATACTTGCTTGGTAGCTGTTGTTGTATGAAAACTCCACAAGATGTAGGTGATCTTCCCACAATCCTCCGAAGTCTAGCATACACGCTCTTAGCATATTTTCTAAGATCTGAATTGTTCGCTCAGACCGACCATCTGTTTGTGGATGATAAGCCGTGCTGAAATTCAGACTTGTTTCCAAGCTAGCTTACAGACTTTGCCAAAATTGCGATCGGAATCTAGTGTCACGATCGGAGACAATGTAAACCGGTACTCCATGTAATCTCACGATTTCCTGCATGAGTTCATGGGTATCAGAGATAGTATATTTTTGAAGAGTTTAAATCTTACATAGATTCTTACCTCCATGTACTTCTTTTCTAGTGTCTCAGTAGATTGGCCAACTCGAAAGGGAATGAAGTGAGCCGACTTTGTGAGTCGATCCACAATAACCCATACCGCATCGTTACCCTTCGTGCTGCGAGAAAGTGCGGTCACGAAATCCATTGTGATGTGTTGCCACTTCCATTCTGGGATAGGTAACGGTTGAAGTAATCTAGCAGTCCTATGATGTTCAGCCTTTACTTGCTGACACACCAAGTATTTAGCGACGCTTGTGGCTATTTCACGCTTCATTCCATGCCACCAGTAATTTTGACACAGATCTTTGTACATCTTTGTACCTCCAGGGTGTACTGAATAAGGAGAGCTTCTTTCATCAACTCTTTTCGCACAGAACCTTTAGGTACACACAATCTACTGCCGTATCTCAAAGATCTGTCTTCATGGATGATGAAGTCTGTTCGAAGTCTACTTTCCACTTATTCTCTGATCTTTTGCAACATAGCATCACTTTCTTGAGCTGCTTTGATCTGATTGAAAATGGTAGATTGAACTTGTAAGTTCATCAAACTTGAAGCGTTACCTGGCATGACTACTTCAATCTCCATTTGATGCAAGTCTTGTTGAAGCTTCCACTGTGCGGTGAGATTCAATGCTAATGGTTGGCGACTAAGTGCATCGGGTACTACATTCACCTTCCCTGGGTGATATTGCAGGTTGATGTCAAAGTCCGCCATGAGTTCTAACCATCTTCTCTGCCGCATATTAAACTCCTTCTGAGTAAACATATATTTCAGACTCTTGTGATCTGTGTATATGTCCACTCGCTCACCAATAAGATAATGGCACCAAATCTTAATAGCAAAGATAACGGCCGCCAACTCCAAATCATGCGTCGGATAATTGCGCTCATGAATCTTCAGCTGTCTTGAAGCATAAGCCACAACCTTACCGTGCTGATGTAGAACACATCCTAATCCCTTACCGGATGCATCGCAATTCACTTCGAAACCTCCAGATTGGTCCGGTATAACGAGAATAGGTGCTGATGTCAATCTTGACTTGAGTTCTACGAAATCTCGCTCGCATGCTTCTGACTACATGAATTCTTCATCTTTACGTGTGAGCTTGGTCAGGGGTGTTGCAATCTTCGAAAATCCTTCAATGAACCTTCTGTAATATCCTACTAGACCTAAGAAATTTCGAATGTCCTTCACTAACTTCGGTGTCGGCCATTCGCTTACTGCTGAAACTTTAGCTGGATCCACAGAGATTCCATCGCCTGATACAATATGTCCGAGGAAACCAACTTGATCTAGCCAAAACTCGCATTTGCTGTACTTGGCATAGAGTTGATGCTGTCGTAAAGTTTCCAGGACAATTCGTAGGTGCACAAAAAGTTTCGGTTTGAAAAAAGATGGTTGGAAGATCTGACTGTTAAGGATATCATCAAGAAGAGTTGGGCATGTCCTACGAATTCTGTAGACGCTGCAAATATCCTGGTGGTTAAATTGTGAAGGCTTAGAAGAGTTTTGAAGAAGTGAGATAAGAAACAAGGGGCATTGGAGAGACAAAGAAAGGAAGAACTTATAGGATTTATCAAAGAGATGGAGAAGCAGGAGGAAGACCGAGACCTAACTCTAGGAGAACATTGTTGTCCTCAATCATGGAGGGTGGAGTTAAAAGTGATTTATGTGACCGAAGAGTTGGATTGGAGTCAAAAGGCAAAGGAGGATTGGTTGAAGGACGAAGACGAAAATACAAGCAATTTTTTACAAGATGGCGAATATGAATAGAAGGGCTAACCATATTCACGTGATCGATGAAGATGGAGAGCTATTTACAGATGGGGAAACCTTAAGAAGGGCGGCATTGGGTTTTTATAAGAAACTAATGGGCACAGTGAAGGAGGATTGATAGATGATGAAGGACGATTTTTGGAATGATGGGGAGAGGCTCACAGATGGACAGAAAGAAGAGTTGGACACAGGGTTCTTAGAAGAGGAGGTTAAAGCATCGATTTGGGAAATGGGAGCAGATAAGGCACCTGGACCAGATGGATTCCTAATTTCTTTCTATCATAGCTTTTGGGATATTGTGACAGAGGATATTTTGAGGTTGTTTGTGGCGATGGAGGAGAATAGACTTAATTTGGATTGCCTTAACTGCTCGACTCTGGTTCTCATTCCGAAGAAAAGCGAGGCTAGGTGTCTTAAGGAATACAGACCGATAAGCTTAGTAAATTGTTCATGTAAGATTATCTCGAAGGTCTTGGCTAATCGGTTGAGGAAGGTTTTGGGAGATATCACCAAAGATACGCAGACCGGCTTTGTGGCAGGACAGTACATCATGGATGGGATAGTTATAACTAATGAAATCATTTAAGATTCTCAAAGGCGAGGGAAAGAAGGATACATCCTTAAATTATATTTTGAGAAAGCTTATGACATGGTGGACTGAAGATGTATTTTAGAGTATCTAGAGCTTAAAAGATTCTCCCAAAAGTGATAGTTTTGGATTAATTTGTGGTTATCCTCCGCATCTGCCAATATCTGCATAAATGGAGAAGACATGAACGAGTTTCGGTATAGATGTGGCCTATGGCAAAAGGATCCACTTTCACCGCTTATTTTTACCTTAGTGGCAGATGGACTTGTAAACATGATACAAAGAGGTAGAAACAAGGGGTTATTGGAGGGAATAGGTCCAGGAGGCACAATAACATAGATTATAAATTTGCAGTATGCAGACGATACATTGCTATTTGGTAGGCTATGCGAGAATCAGGCTGCGATTATCAAATAGGTCCTTTATTCCTTTGAACTTTGGTCAGAGCTGAGCATCAATTTTCACAAAAGCTCGGTGGTGTGCTTAGGAGAAAGATCAGTCTGGGAGGAGTGTCTTGTATCCATTTTTAACTACAAAGCGGAAGACTTTCCGGTTAAGTATATATCTAGGGCTACCTCTGCGGCCCGGCACGTTGAAGAAATCAAACTGGTTTCCATTGATTGATAGGTTGCAAAATTGATTAGAGGGCTGGAAGGGTCGGTGTCTTTCAATAGGTGGGAGCGCGACTTTGCTAATTTCAGTGTTGTCGGCAGCCCTAATATATATGGCATTTTACTTGCTATCAGGTTGGGTGGTTAAAAGGATTGATCAGATTCGTCGAAATTTCTTGTGGAGAGGAGCGTCATTGGAAAAAAAAGAAATACCATCTGGTTAGACAGGGGACGGTTCGTAGACTGAAAGAAAAGGGATTCTTGGGTGTAAATAATATCAATGAAATGAACAGGGCACTACTGGGTAAGTGGTGGTGGAGGTGGGTGGAAGATAACACGAAAGGATGGGTGGCTAGTATCAAATGCAGCTTATGGTAATAAGTTTGGGGTTATAAACGCACCAAATAAGAACGTGGCAACATCATCTGCTTTCCTCAAAGGTATTACGTCGGTAAAGGATTCCTTTTTCAATGGTATCTCTTATACGATAGAGAATGATAGCTCGATTAACTTATGGAAAGATTATTGGTGAGGAGGTATCACTTTGCAAAAGAGATTCCTTTTCCTTTTTGAGCTCGCAAATTATATGGAGGCTTCAGTTTTTAGTCAATGGAAAGGACTTAAGTGGTGGCCAAGATTTCAGAAAGCGTTAACGAGAGAGGAGAGGAGACAACGGTGCATGTTGATTGATTATCTTGAGTCATGGAAGCCGATAGATGGAGAAAGTCTGGATAAGACAGAATGGAAATGGTCGATGAGTAAGGATTTTTCGGTTAAGTCCTTTTATAATATTTTGAACTAAGGAGGGGTGGTGTCCACAAACGATAAGAGAATTTGGAAGTTCCCTGTGCTGTTAATGGTTCGTATTTTCTTGTGGTTGGCGTCCAATAATGCAATCTTGACGAGAGACAATTTATGTAAGTGGAAGTTGGTAGGGCCGTCGTGTTGCGGTGTTTGTAAGGCACAGCCAGAATCAGTGAATCATTTATTTTTCTTGTGTCCAGTTGCTAGGAGTGTCTGGAATAAGTTTTTGACTGGGTTTGGGTTTTCTTCTCTTCCGTGTACCTTTGGTGATTTATGGACATATGGGGGCATTGGGTTGGGTAGAGAAATTAGGGGAGTGAAAGATTATGGTTTCTGCCGTGTGTTGGAATATTTGGTTAGAGTGGAATAATAGAATTTTAAAAAATATTAAGAAATCTAATTTGAGTATTTAAAACACGACTGAAGCAATCATTAAATTCTGGACAGATGGTGTAGAAAAGAGGGCAAAGGAAAAGGCAAGGACCGAGGCACAGGACGAGAGGCCGGTAGCTGGTTTGGGGTCTTCAGCTTCCAACATGGTCAGGGATGGAGCGGTGCGATCACGAGGAGGACAACATTGATTGATAATGGGTACGAAGGAAGGTTTTAAGGGAGATGGTGGCTTTTTTCGTATTTAGTTTTTAGAAAATAAAACTTGTATTTCTTTTCTATGGGATGCGTTATCCTCTGTTTTTTAATTTTTATTCTTTTCTTTTCTTTCTTCGGAAGTTTTTTGATGTGGTTTCGTTAAATAGTCGTTTAATGAAACGCGGGGACATTTTGTTTTCGTTTTAATTCAAGAAAAAGCTATTATCAATTTTCTCTAATTTATCACAAAACTGAAGTCAATCAACAAATTGTGTCACCCTTTGCTGCTGCCACCCATTATTTTAATTTCAAATCTACTTCACAACATGCAGCTCTTAAATCATGTAGCTAAACAAATTAGAATGAACAAAGTGAATATAAAAAGGAGACAATCAAAACATCGGTCTCATTTTCACTTTCAAGAGTGATTAGATTTAGATTAATTGGTATTTAAAAACCTATAAATATATAGTTCTACAGTTTTAACACGGCTAAAATGAGTGCACAAAGTTTGAATTTTGGTTATGCTACTTTGATTTTAGTTTCTTTTTTTTAATGTTAAATTATAAGATATTTGAATTTAACTGTATTAGATATTATGGTTATCATAAATCAGATAAGTTCTTATTTATATTATTGAGATTATGATTAATGTGTTAGGTTATTAGGATTATTAGTTATCAGTTAGTTATGTTTTGAGATGTATAAATTGAAATGATTTATCATCATGGTATCAAAACCAATGGTTCGATCCAAAATTTCTCTTCATTTATATTTTTAGTTTATTATTCCAAAATAAATAAAGTTGCGTCAATAATATCTAATTCAGAAATGAGTTCAGTTTGATTATAATCAATTGCCTCCATCAATATTAAATCCAAGCAGCTATTTTTTTTATGACGTCTTCTAGCAGCACGATCTTCTTCCTTTAATATTTCCAGCGAAAGAGACTACAGGTTATTCGATCTACCTTGCAATCCGCGAAAGAGATCAAGGGGTATTAGTCCGCCATACTCGATGCTTTAGATCTACTATTCTTCTTCGTTGTTTTTTAAGTTGCATATTTTGGTTCAAGATATTATCTAAACTCTCGGTTATCTACCGTGAATTTGAAGGAGGTTTTTAGATTATAAGATATTTGAATATAAGTGTATTAGATATTATGGTTATCATAATTCAGATAAGTTCTGATTTATATTGTTGAGATTATGATTAATGTGTTAAATTGTTAGGATTATTAGCTATTAGTTAGTTATGTAATGAGGTGTATAAATTGAGATGATTTATCTTTTAATAAATTGATAGAGTTTATAAGATTCTTATCATTTTATTCTCACAATAGTTTACTTTTGGAAATTTAAAATCATGTTTGGCTATCTTTACAAAGGTTTACATCTTACATGTAAGCACCCATATAACTGAAAGTTTCTAGTACTCATACCGCTACAACTGCAATCAATGCGAACCAAAAACCAAAAAATTTTCAGAGAGAGCACTAGAAACTAATCCTAAGCGATCGTTCCAAACACTAAATTAGAAGCATAACATACAAGGTTTAGGGATTACAACCTTTGTCGCGTGTCCACCCAATCATGGAAGACCTCTCCAAGCTCCGTAGGCCGTCGGAAACGTGCTTGAGAGGCGACCGCCCTGCCGAAGATGATCCACATGAAGAAAATCGATCCAAACTCCTGCTTCACATCAAGAACTTTAGTGAAGCAATCTAAAGATCACAATTCGCTAGGTTGTGATGCTTAGAGATGTGGAGATTTAACACTATCAAAATCTCTCACAATCTAAGCTTAAGAGAGCTCTCGAAGAAGGAGAAAGATGAGGAGAGAGAACTCCTATTTGCAAATGAGATAAGTGTAAAAAAGAATGAGAGAGAGATCTCTTTTATTTACTAACCATAAAAGATGTCATACTCATTTTAGCATTTAAAAATAAGCCAATCCCTCTCAACTATGCTTACACTTTACACCTCACATGCCACCTTATTTAATAATTTCCTAAAAAGGAAATTTCTAAAATGAGGTGTCCACGTTCTAGAAGTATCCTGTATAAATACAGAATAGAACCTCGGTATATGTATCGAATACATGTATGTGTATCCGTATAAAAACACGAATAGCTAAGAGAGAAAATAAGCAGTGAACATATTATTAGAATATATATATCAAAAAATATATATGTAAATTATTAAATCAATATTTGATTTAATAATGCGGCTTAATCCTAAACCGGCTAGTTTTATCAAATGTTCGATTAAAGTCCGTGTAGCCAGTACACGTATTTAATCGGAGCCCTGTATGTATCAACATACAGCCTCTACATCATATCGTCTGAACTGGGAAAAAGCCTTTGTGTGGGACTTTAAAAACTCGACAATACGCTGGTAATGAGTTACTGGATAAATCCATAAGTACAAATATGTCAGTGGCACTAGCTGTACGTAACGGCTACCTACATATATGTCGAAAGGGAGGTCGACAATCAAGTTTGTCCGTACCCTACTGAGCCTATAAGTGAAAATATCCATATAGTCCGGTCTTTTCGTCTGAGAGTGTCGCATACCAGATCTAGAGGTTGGATAATGTCAGACTCCTAATATCCCGATTAGTCGTGCCGATATCAATCTCATCACCCACCGAGAAACTACTGATCTCCAATCAGTAAATTTCATCCACCATGACCAGGGATTTATGATGATAGCCAACCAAACACTGCGCGGCATCGACTCCCTATATCAGGAGAAACGAATCCCTAACGATTGCTCACTGCCTTCATGTGGCTCGGGACTGTACCCAACTAAAACCTGTTTGCACAAATTCTTTGAGCCGTGGTAGGATAATAATCAAAATACAGTGGGAACTCTCACGAGAAAAATGACGATCTTAGGTCAAAAAACTACCCTATACTCATGTCACCAGAAAACTGCTATCTGACGATAGGTATAATACCATCTAGAAGTTTTCGACCAGTCCTTCTGGTGTACTCACATCCAGTGAGCACATGTATACTATCTTAGGTGCCAAAACACCAGTGGCTTGTGAGATCGGCCACCGCCCTTAGTCGAGGTCTAGAAATGTATACACCAGTCTACTCCGGAATATCGATGTTCAGTATCGATACTCTCTCGACTAGGGACATTTAAGAATGTGCTTATGGACTACCCAGCTCCCACGTATATGATCGCCATCATAATGCTGGTAGTCAAGTAAGAATTCTATGGGTTTTATCATTATGTATTAGCGACACGTAATAACCAGTAAAATGTATACACATCAATGATAAAGATAAACCAAATAGCATACTATCATCTCGAGTAAGTCTATTCTACCTATATAGGATCTCCCTTAATTACCATAATTGCCTACATACAATTACAATAATTTCCTTAACGGCACTATATCCAACAATCTCCCACTTGCACTTAAGACCAATTATTGCGGTATCGCTTACTCATAGCTCCGTGTGCTATCGAATACCCAATTTCTCTACTAATCAGTTTCGCAAACCGTGTTCGAGAAATAGCTTCAGTGAGTGGATCCACTACAATGTTTCTAAATTAATCTCTATACATCTCAATTTCGTGGAGATCAACTATCTCCCGAACTGAGCGATACTTGACTTAGAATTTGTCTGGATACCTAATGTGACCAAGTTCTTTAAAGAACAACTTTATCCAACAAACTTCTTGGGCTGTACCCTCCGTTGATTATAATCAGCATCCGGCGCTAAATCTATCTCAGTATCCGCTTAGAATCCTTTCCAACATACTGCCACTCAAAAGAGGTTAAACTTATAACTTTAACAGCCGCTCTGTCATTCAGGTCACCATGAAAGCCTGAACCGGTAACCGCCTCTTGTAGGAGGCTGCTATTATCATACACCAAGAACATGCTGATATGTTCTTCACTGTTTCCCTTTGTTTTTCCAGGATTGGATTAATATCTGCTTACTACAGTAAGTGTAAAAGCAATATCTGGTCCGGTACATGATGTAGGGTTCCTTAGTGCCTGCGGCGCAGCGGAGGCGCGAATGGCGAATTTTTTTTTCAAGCAAACACGAAAAAACCCCGAACCTAGAATCGATCCAAACTCCTAAACTAGCATACCAAGCATGCAAAGATACAGAATACTACCTTCGACGCATGTCCATCCAATCATGGAAGACCCTTCCAAGCTCTTTGTATGCTGTCCGGATCGTGCTTGAGTGGCGACCGCCCTTGCCGAAGAAGATCCACCTGAAGGAAACCAATCCAAGCTCCGGCTTCACCTAGTGAAGCGATCGACGCTCCAACCTCGCTATGAATGGAGAGTGGGAATGTAGAAATATTCTCACTATCTTTTTCTCTCTTTTCTAAACTCAAGTGAGCTATTTAGAAGAAGGAGGAGGATGTGAAGAAGAAGAAGCCATAGAAAATGGTGAAGTCTTCAAGTGAAGGAAAAAAACACAAGTGTAGAAAGAATAATGGCTCATCATTTTGCAACCAAGGAAAAATAGTAACCACAAATGATTTTATTAATTTTTAAAAGCAAGGCCATACCTCTTTACACCATACTTCTTTACACCTCATCCTCCACCTCATTTTTGATTTTCTATAAAAGAAAAATCAATAAATGAAGTGTCCATCTCTTAGAACAAATTCCGTATAAATACGGAATACAACCCAGTATATGTATCGAAATACATATATGCGTATTCGTATAAAAATACGAATAGCCAAGAGAGAGAAAATGAATAGTGAACAATAATACTAGAATTTAAATATTAAATATATATATATATAAATTATTAAATCAAAACCTGATTTAATAATCCGTCTCAATCCTAAGCCACTAGTATTATCAACCGTCCGATTAAAATCCGTATAGCCTGTACACGTATTTAATCGGACACCTTATATGCACCAACATACATCATCAACATCATATTGCCTGAACCGGGAAAACCCTTTGTGTGGAACTCTAAAAACTCGATAATACGCTGGCAGTGATTTACTGGATAAATCCAAAAACTAAAGCACGTCAGCGGCACTAGCAGTATGTAACGGCTGCCCAGGTATCTGTCGAAATGGAGGTCGACAATCAAGTTCGTTCGTACCTTACTGAGCCTGAATGTGACAATCTCCATACAGTCTGGTCTCTTCGTCTGAGAGTATCTCATACCGGGTCTAGGGGTGGAAACGTCAGACCCCTAATAACCCGATAAGTCGTGTCGGAGTTAAGCTCATCACCAACCGAGAAACTACTGAATTCATATCGGTAAATCTCATCTACCGTGGCCACGGATTTAGGGTGATAGCCAACCGAACACAGCACGATATCGACTCCTAATATCAGGAGAGATGAATTCCCGACAATCGCTCACTACTTCCATGTGGCTCGGGACTGTACCCAACTAAAACCTGTTTGCATGACTCCTTTGAGCTGTGGTAGGGTAGTAATCAAAGTACAGTGGGAACTTACACGAGACAAATGACGATCTCAGGTCAAAAGACTAACCTGTACTAATGCCGCTCGAGAACTTCCATCTGACGATAGATATAATACCATTTAGAAGTTCTCGGCGAGTTCGTCCAGTGTACTCACCTCCAGTGAGCACCTGTATACTATCATAGGTGACATAATACCAATGGCTTGTGAGACCGGCCACCGCCCCTCGTCGGGGTCTCGAAACGTATACACTAGTCTACTCCGGAATATCGATGCCCAGTCTCGATACTCTAATGATTAGGGACATTTAAAGATGTGCTTATAGACTACCCAGCTCTCATGTATATGATCGCCATCATAATGCTGGTAATCAAGCAAGAATCCTACGGGGCTTCATCATTATGTATTAGCGACACGTAATAACAAGTAAAATGTGTACACATCAATGATAAAGACAAACCAGACAGCATACTATCATTTCGAGTAAGATTGTTCTACCTGTATAGGTCCTCCCTCAATTATCATTATCGCGTGCCTGCAATTACAATAATTGAATTGAGGGCACTATATCCAACACATGACATCGCGTGTTTGACTCAGTCGCCTAAGAAAGTGATATGTCATTCATGCGAGTTCCTCTCTTCATCAGTCGAGAATACATCTCTTTAGAGAGGGTGGCTCCATTACCTGCGGGTAGACTGCCACGCCAGGAGTCGTCCATTCTAAACCTTTTTAGAATGGTGTCCAAGTACCCGGATTGGGACACATCCCAAATCTAGATCTATCAACATAGATCTAGTCACCAGAATTTTTGATATATTATCCTGATCCTATGTGGAGAAATATCTGTGATAACCAAAGTTTGATCGATTGTAATATATGAACATCACTTTCTATCAGGAGTATGTCATCCAAATACCAGGACAATACTTCCTACATCCTTCTTACAGTGGTTCATCTGTTGTTTTGATGAAGTCAAACACCTTGACTGTTACATCAAAACAGATGATCCATCTCCGCTATGCCCGTTTTAGTCTATAAATAGACATAAGCAATTTACACACCTTCCGCTGTTCCCACTGACCACGATAACCCTATGACAGAGTCATATATACGTGCACTTCTAAATTCCTATTTAGAAAGACTTTATAGTCATCCACATGCCAGATATCATAGTCATGAATAGCAACAGTGGCAAGTTATATCTGTATGGACTTCAGCATAGACACTGAAGTAAGAGCTTCATCATAATCCACACCGAGTATTTGATGAAAAACCCTTTTACTATAAGTCTTAGCCTTATTAGGTTACTACCTTTCCATTTGTACTAATCTTGAAAGATCTACTTACTCCTAATGGGTTTTACCACTTCAAGAGCATCAAACAAAGTCCAAAATCCATAATTTGATGGAGTGCGTGGAATCCAACTTGGATATAATGTATCTGGCCATCTGAAAGTCACCACTTCCTATGATCTGCTGATAACTAATAGGGCCATCATCACCATGATGCCGACCTCCCTGTCACCGTCTATGAGGAAACCGATGTATCTTTCGGGTGGCTGAGATCATCTACTAAAATCTGCGGAGTGGCTAAGATTTTTCGAATTCAATTGAATCTCGATATTTTACTAAATTTTCAGTAACCGTTTATGGTTATGGAATCACTTCCAGTTCTATCATACTCCCACTAATTTCTTTTGAAAAAAAAGTTATTTTTATAAAATGGTGGCGAGTCAAGAACAATACAACTATTGATCTTGAAAATGGTAGAAATTAAACTCTTGCGAATACTTGGGATAACCCACAAACTGCCATTACTAAAACATGTCTTGAGTTTGTCCGGAATCTGCTTTTAAACAAAAATCGGATAACTCCATATCTTAACAAACTCAAGATATGCAACCATTCTACGTCAATATAGAATCTAAGGCACTAATTTAGATGGAACCTGATTCAAATGTTATGCAGCTATAACCAGTGCATATCTCCAAATGGAAAAGGGAATACATCATTTCTCATCAAGGAGCGCATCCACAGATGAGTAATCTGAGAGAGAATTAAATTTCTCAACATTACTACTATGGAATACCTAGTATAAATATCCACATTTTCGATCACTTCGAAAAATATTGATACTTTCGACATTTGGTGCTCTAATTTATTCTAATTCCCTATGAACTTCTCAAAATCTTTGGACATTGTATTACAATGAATGCGTGTTTAAAACCAGAGAACTCATAGGCAAATTGAATGAGGAAAGAGTACCAACCCCTTGCCCAAAGGACACCGGACAAAATACATTACCATATATAAGTCCCAAGAGTCCAATAACTTGAACTCCGTGTGTTGTAAATTGAAAACTGTATTTTGTTTAAGAATGTCTTGCACCGTTATTCAATGCACCTTATTTTATTCTCAACTGATAAAGGTAAATATTTTTCAAAAATTACATCTCACTTTATAAACTAAAGAGACAGATATATCGGTTTTAAAAATTGGTGCATAATAACGATTATTCAAAATCAAATATTTGCCGTTAGGCAAAACCGGGTGATTTAATCCAATATCACCAACTGCTACGAATTCCGATATTGAGAATCAAATCACCCATTTTCCAATATTCTACTCCTTCTCAGCATCTATAACGTCCTATAGATGTGGGATTCTAATCCGGTATACATATACCTATGAGTCAGAATTAATTGGGAAACAGTTTTCAATTACAACCACATAGGAAAACTGAAACATAAAAAATGTTTCAAGGGGGTGGCCGGGTATTCCTAGTAATGCTTCTTCTAATTCCCAGATTCATGACACTAGTTGCAAGTTCCTTTGCCCTCACTTCAATCCCTTTATATGTCTCTACATCTTACAGTCTGTACACTATACTTAGGCTAGTTGGTTTTCTTCTTTCCCTATCTTTCGGTACCAGCTTAAGATTTGGAAGAAGACTATCTAACAAGCGTAACTGGTGTACTCTCCTTATACAAGGAGCTTTTAACTTGAGAGAAGGTGAAGAAGGGGAGACAACCAAATTATACAATTCAATTTCTCCAAACCCATGGCCATTCTCGACTGAAGCAATTTCTT
The DNA here is from genome assembly GCA_030015575.1 of Agapanthus africanus. Classification (NCBI taxonomy): domain Eukaryota; kingdom Viridiplantae; phylum Streptophyta; class Magnoliopsida; order Asparagales; family Amaryllidaceae; genus Agapanthus; species Agapanthus africanus. The sequence continues at coordinate 350,283,055 of JASDDO010000004.1, forward strand.
TGAGTTCGTATGTAACTATACAATAGCTATTCCAAGCAATATAGATCTTTGTAGTGATACAGAGTGTTCTGGAGAAGGCAAAGGGAAAGTAAGAGTAGCAGGGATATATGCGAGTTTGTTGTGAATCATGACAATACAAATCCATATGGTAAAAATGTTCGGTTAACTTGGTTTATGAGTTTTAGTTTAAGGTCAGACATGGCCGCAAACCAGAGAGAGAGAGAGAGAAAGAAACACTCAGTGTGTACTCTATTAAAATTATATCGGTTAATTAATTTATCTAATCAGGATGGCTCCCACTGTTTTCTTGAATTCTCCTTCAAGCCCAAAAAGGAGAACTAGTCGGGATCATATACAACTTACAAGTTCGCTAACTGTTCAACCAGGCCAGTGTTGGTACTCCGAGAGAGGTCTCTCGTGCTTTCGCACATACCAAATTAAATAACCCCGTTTCCACAAAGGCATAACCCCGTTAACACCTTTCTAAACACCTAATAGGTAGGTAGTTGTGAAGTGAAAATCTCCCATGAGTAATACCTACTCATCAGTTGGGATCGGGACCCAACTATTATCGTGTGATAATCTTGATGGAAGCCAACCAATGTCACCACACTTCAGAAGGTATGCGCAAATTTGGAAAATTTCCCTTATATTTGAAACTCCTGATATGGTTTTTGCCCCAAGCTGCTTATGACCTTAACTTAGTCAACAAATCATAAGTCGCAAGTCAAGTTCAACCCGTCATTATCTTAATTACCCTAAACCCACCCGCACAACAATTAACTTAGTCAACAAGGTCGTACGACTGTCCTAATTAATCGCATCACATACTATAAAAAAGCACCACTTAGTTATTGTACACCACCTCTTAACTTAGTCAACAAACTTAGTACAAATACTAAGCACTACTCGTAGGAAATGACGAAGGGCTAGGGCTAGTTTTTGGCGAAAAACCTTTAACGTAATGAATTTGATATCGTTGAAGGAATCCGAGCGCCTTTGAAAAGGAGTGGTTTAGGCTCCATTTTGACAACGAGTGGTTTTGAAGAAAACCGAGTGGTTTATAGTAACATAAACTTTTGTTTAAGAGAGAACTCCCCATGAAGGGATCAAGGCTCTTTCCTCATTGAATGAGGTGCAGGATATTCCTAACCGAATACCCCTATGCAAAGCAAAAGATTACAGCTATAAACACCTTTGAAAATTTGGTTCCCGTAACATCATACAGGTTTATTTTTCTTGCATTAAACATATAATGTAGTCCCATCATTTTAAGTTTCTAGCCACAACAGAAGCAACCAAAATAGTATACTTTTATATGCCATCCACATTCGCCACGGGACCTCGGGTCTTCAATGTAAGGTTACTTAACTTACGGCAGGGCGGTGGCAGGACTAGCGCGGATGCAAAACATATAGAAGTATCCAATATATATATATATATATATATATATATATATATATATATATATATATGCATAAAATAAACATCATATGCATGCGATAAACAAAAACCAATATGGAATAACGGATAAAGTAGGAGCCCCACGTTTCATTTAAGCCCAAATAAACCGCAACGTTCTTCAGTCGTGTGGATAGCCCGTACAATATCGTACCAAGACCCCTACGAGCGCGGCAAGCTACCCGCCAATCCTAGAAATGGGGCAACCCGGCCTCAATAACATGAGTGGGCCACCCGAAGATTTCTAGTATCCGGCAACTTGGGCGCACCTCTTAGGATCTATCCTAGAACCTTTACAAGTGCGGAGAGCAACCTGCCAATTTTAGAGTGAGGCGGCCTGATCTCAACTCCATGAAATAGCCACCTACCGCACTTTAGAACCCGACTACTTGAGCACTTCTCCTGAGTTCATCCTAGTACATGTAATGAAATATATACAAAGACAACAACGCCCGCATCCTGGATGCGTCCCAATAAAAGAATATACATCAAGCGGCAGTGACGACCACAAGTCGGCCGCTCATCCCGAACAAATGAATACATATAACAAAACTGTACAAGAAAATCACACAAGGGACTATCCTTCACGACAATCTGGCTAAACCATCACAAGATATATATATCACACCAATAAGCAATAACAACATATGTGCAACCCCGTCTAATCGAATATATAACAATTAGACGACGTTTAACAATACACACATACAAAGATACGGTATATAAACAATGCTAAAGTTTCGAATGAAAATTTTCCCGAGTTGCCCAAAAGCTAAGATAACACACATTGAAATCTGGGGAAAAAGTACACTAAAAATCAAGTTTCCTTGAGTTCAAGCCCCTGAAAAAATCCAGGGACCAACTGAAAATTTTGGGCCGACCTGAGGAAGCCCCGGGCGGCCACAAAGTGTTGATAGGTCCCCGGATTTTTGGTTATTCATTTAAAGGACAATATCAACATGTTTTGATACACCAAAAAATTTTCCGAGTCCTTTTACAAAACAGGACAGAGGCTTGATCTCGGAAACAAAATACGGGAAAAATTTCGGTCTCGAAAGTAAAACATCGTCTAAAAATAGTTATAGTGTTTTGTTTGGCTCTGATACCATTGAAAGTTTCTAGTGCTTATACCTCTATAACCGCGGCCAATGAGGAATCGAAATTTTTTTCAAGAGGGAGCACTAGAAACTAATCCCTGACGATCGTTCTAAACACTAAACTAGAAGCATAATTTACAAGGTTTAGGGATTACAATCTTTTTCGCGTGTCCACCCAATCGTAGAAGGCCCCTCCATACTCTGTAGGCCATTGGGAACATGCTTGAGAGACGACCGACCTTACCGAAGATGATCCATCTGAGGGAAACCGATCCAAGTCCCAGGTTCACATCAAGAACTCTAGTGAAGCAACCTAAAGATCACAATTCTATAGGTTGTGATGTTTAGAGATGTAGGGATTTAACACTATCAAAATCCCTCACAATCTAAGCTCAAGAGCGGTCTTAAAGAAGGAGAAAGAAGATGAGGAGAGTGAGATGAGCAGAGAGAACTCCCATTTGCAAATGAGCCAAGCGCAATAAAGAATGAGAGAGGGATCTCTTTTATTTACTAACCATAAAAGATTCCATTACTCATTTTAGCATTTAAAAATGAGCTCATCCCTCTCAACCATGCCCACACTTTACATCTTACATTCCACCTTACTTAATAATTTTCTAAAAAGGAAATTCCTAAAATGAGGTGTTCTCTTTCTAGAAGTATTACGTATAAATACGGAATACAACCCCTGTATATGTATCGAATATATATACGTGTATACGTATAAAAATACGAATATCTAAGAGAGATAAAATGAATAGTGAACATATTACTAGAATATATATATATATGTGTGTGTGTGTGTGTGTGTGTAAATTATTAAATCAATACTTGATTTAATAATCCGGCTTAATCCTAAATCGGCCAGTATTATCAAATGTTCGATTAAAGCCCGTATAGCCAGTATACGTATTTAATCGGACCTCTGCACGTATCAACATACAGCCTCTACATTATATCACATGAACCGGAAAAAACCCTCTGTGTGGGACTCTAAAGGCTCGACAATACGCCGGCGGTGAGTTACTGGATAAATCCATAAGCACAAGCATGTCAGCAGCTGTTCCCTCCAAAATTCTGGCTCAAAACCTGCTCCCTTATAAAATAATAACAATAAAATGAAAAAATAAATGGAAAACTCCACATGCAAAGAATGTAACAAATGCCTCAAAGCCAAGAGCTAAAACATTTTGAAGCAACGCATCAGATCCAGCGCCAGGAGCGCAGCGCCCTAGACAGTGCACCATGTGTGCGCTAGAGCTAGGCGCGCTGCGCGCCACGTGTCAAACATGGGTGCGCTAGCGCAGGCTGCGCTGCGCTCTAAGCAGCGCACCACGTGTTAAATACGGATGCGCAACGCTCTGAGCAGCACACCACGTGCAAAGCACGGGTGCGCTAGCGCTGGAATTATAAAATTCCTCACCGTTAGATCAAAAGATCTAATAATAATAATTAATCAGAATTAAATTCTGTTATGGAAAGATCTTTTCAATCTTGTTAAAAACAAGAAGATTGCCTTCTGTAAAACAGAAGCCCTAGGATCAAAGATCCAACGGTAGGAAACATCCCCAAATCAATCAGAGAAAGATCTCTTTAACTGATTCAACAAATAAACTTGCCCTATATAAAGGCCCCAAGACTTCAAGTCTGAAAGAGAGAACCCCCCCCCCATAAACTTCGAAAAATTCAAAGGAAGAGAAGCATAGCTATCGGCAAAAGAAGATATTTTCTTCAAGGTAAAAGAATGGTGATGAACACAGAGATGAAATCATCTCATAAAAAGAAGAATTCTTTTCTTTAAAAAAAAAGATCATAGATCTACAAGACAAAAAGTCACAGAAGAGATCAAAAGATCTCATCATAAAACAAAGAAGTACTTACTTCTTCCACAGATCATAGATCTATAAGACAAATTGTCTTTCTGAGATCATGAACATCTCATCATAAAGGGGGAGAGAATTATTAAATTCTCTTAAAGATCATAGATCCATTAAGGCAAAGCCTTTCTTTAATACAGGAGATTGAAGTATCTCCTATAAAATAAGAACTGTTGTTCTTAAACCTTGAGACAAAGTCTCTTTTAAAAGAACATAAATTTGTTTCCAGATCATAAAATTGATCAAATGCGCCTTGCGCTCTTGAAATGCGCCTTGCGCTCCTGAACTGTGCTTCTGCGCTCCCTGGATCGGCGCTCAGCGCCAAATGCGCCATATGTCAACCACGTATCCGCCAATTAACAACTTGCACTTTGCGCTCTTGAAATAGCGCACTGCGCTCATGGACTAGCGCAAAGCGCCAAGCGCGCCATGTGTCATTCATGTGTGCGCCATTGAATTAATAGCGCAATGCGCTCATATATTAGCGCAATGCGCTCATCATCTGGCGCTCGGCACCAAATGCGCCACGTGTCGCTCACGTGTGCGCTACTCAGCAGAAGCGCAATGCGCTCATCATCTGGCGCTCAGCGCCAAGCGCGCCATGTGTCATTCACGTGTGCGCTACTCAGCAGAAGCGCAATACGCTCATCATCTGGCGCTCAGCGCCAAGCATACACGTGTGCGCTACTCAGCAGAAGCACAATGCGCTCTTTTGACTGACGCAAAGCACCAAGCGTACCACATGTCCCTCACGTGGGCGCTGACAGAACATAAATTGTTCTTTAATAGCCCAGAGCTCTGATGAATGCTCAGTATTCAATAAAATACAAAAACATTGTCAAGATATAAATCAATGCTCAGCATTGTTAAAAGGGCCAAGCCCAAATAAAGGCTTAACAGCCCAAAATAAAATGTTAAACATTTATTGGACTTAGCCCAAGATTGGCCATAAGTCCTCAACTCATATTAATTGAGCCCATCTGCTCATGAATATTTAACAGATCTTAGTTCCAAATTGGACTACAGATCTTTCAAACAACTCACATCGGTTCGAGGGTACATCTCTTTATTCCTATGATATCTGTCGTTGCAATCCTTCAACGTCTTCAGAGAGGTGACGGGTCCCGACAACCATACATTCCATAGACTATGACGTCTTTAAACTGGACTGTGGGGTCCTTAAACCCATAGACTAGGATGTCCTTAACCTCGGACTGTGGGGTCCCTTTAAACCCACGGACGACGGTGTCCTTAACCTCGGACTGTGGGGTCCTTTTAAACCCACAGACTACGATGTCCTTAACCCTGGACCACCATGTCCTTAAACTGGTATTGGACCACCATGTCCTTAAACTGGTAATCAACCGCAATTTCCCTAAACTAAACAATCGAGTCCAAATGCTCTCTTGTTGGATCTAAACGATCCCGTTAAGTTGCTCTTAGTCTAAAATTAGACTAGCATATCCTTAACAAACGTTTAAGTTGATCTTAGCCTCAAATAAGACTAACGTATCCTTAAACCAACCCCCAAACCCAAATCTAAGAAAATACGGATTTGGACTAATCCACGTCCTACGGGCGACAACATAAATTAGTCTCCGTATACAATCCACGGGCAACCAAAAACAAAACAAACACACACGATACGAAGTAACCATCCGGAGAAGGAGAAAGTGGTTACCGCGATGTGGTAGCATAATTAACTGCAGGGGCTTGCGCCTGCAGGGAAGAGCGTCCCCACAATCAAAAACCCCTCAACGAGGAGGAATCTGACGAAGTCTGCTACATCAACCGCATCCGTTTAAACCTTCGATATGTGGTGTCATAAATCAACTTGGCTTCTTCGGAGAGGTGGACGGATAGCACCAATTAGCATCTGCCCACGGAATTCAGGCCCCGACTTCCCAACGTCCCGGTCGCGTCTTTCGGCGGGGAACAGATTCTGGCACGCCCGGTGGGACCTTTTCCCCTTTCCACTCCTCACTTCGTGTGTCGTGTTTTTCCCATGATCAGATAATCGCGGTGTGTATATTTGTGGTTGCCTTTAGGGGAGTGGATACTGAAGTCGGCGTTTCGTCTCCATGAAGAATGGCATTTGCTGCCGCCTGAGCAAGCATCTCCTGCAGCTTTTCACGTTGCAGTTGAACATTTGTTAAGGACCGAGTTTGAGGTCGGTTGACTAGTAGAAGCTCGAACTTTGTCTTTTGAATTCATTATATAGACTATGTGAACTACCATGCCCCCAAGCTTGGGGCGTTTGGAGTTTTGGCCTTTGGAGTTTGCTTCGGGCACTTGAGCTTTATTGGGCCTCTCTTTTTTGTGAAAAGCCGCTTTGGTTTTGGGAGGAACCGCTGTATCGGGATCCGTCTTGGGATGAGTCCCCTTGTATTTGAAAGAGGATTTGTCAGAATTTGGCTGACGTTTAGGGGAAGAGCCGCGGTTGACGACAGAGACCTTCATTCGCTTCCGTACTTTATATATAGATGAGGAAAGTTGCTTCAGGGAGCGAACTGGTTTCTGCTCTCGTGGGATCTCCATGGGCTGCAGAGATTTCTCAAATAGTGCGATAGGAAAATTTTATCTGACCCTTCGCACCAATTTGAAGCTGTTCCTGGTTGGAACAACATTCACCACCGAGATTGAAACAGAACCATACGGAGAACTGCCCCTAGCTCATTTTGTATGATTCCAATATCGACGTCGACCATTTCTTACGGCCGAGATTTGATTAGCTTCAGGATTCTGCCGAGCCTGCCCCCTGTTTCCTTTGAGAGCTTGAATATTCTGCCCCCTGCGTCGACCTTGGTCCTTGGCAGGTGCCGGTTGTTGGAGGACTGATTCTGTCAGCAAAGTTGCAGCTTGGGGAACCAGCCTGTGGAAGACAGATTTCTTCTGGGCTTCCTCCATCGGTGTTGAGGCACAGAGGGTGGGAGGTGGGAGCGTCGACCCAAAGAGAAGCCCGTTGATTTCTTGAAAAGCCGGATTGCAGAGATTTGTGCCTACAAGTGGTCCGTACTTGACTCCACAAGATATGACAGAGCCTGAGTTGCTAGGGCGAGAGCAAACACCATTCTTCATAGAGACGAAACGCCGGATTCAGTATCCACTCCCCTAAGGGCAACCACAAACATACACACCGCGATTATCTGATCAAGGGAAAAACATGACACATGAAGTGTGGAGTGGAAAGAGGAAAAGGTCCCACCGGGCGTGCCAGAATCTGTTCTCCGCCGAAAAGACGCGACCGGGACGTTGGGACGTCGGGTCGACGTCGATATTGGCATCATACAAAATGAGCTGGGGGCAGTGCTCCGTATGGTTCTGTTTCAACCTCAGTGATGAATGTTATTCCAACCAGGAACAACTTCAAATTGGTACGAAGGGTCAGATAAAATTTTCCTATCGCAATATTTGAGAAATCTCTGCAGCCCGTGGAGATCCCACGAGAGCAGAAACCAGTTCGCTCCCTGAAGCAACTTTCCTCATCTATATATAAAGTACGGAAGCGAGTGAAGGTCTCTGTCGTCAACCGCGGCTCTTTCTCTAAACGTCAGCCAAACGCTGACAAATCCTCTTTCAAATACAAGGGGACTCATCCCAAGACGGATCCCGATACAGCGGTTCCTCCCAAAACCAAAGCGGCTTTTCATAAAAAAGAGAGGCCCAATAAAGCTCAAGTGCCCGAAGCAAACTCCAAAGGCCAAAACTCCAAACGCCCTAAGCCTGAGGGCATGGTAGTTCACATAGTCTATGTGATGAATTCCAAAGACAAAGTTCGAGCTTCTACTAGTCACCGACCTCAAACTCGGTCCTTAACAAAAGTTCAACTGCAACGTGAAAAGCTGCAGGGGATGCTTTCTCAGGCTGCAGCAAACGCTAATCCATCGTCTAAGGCAAATCCCGAAGACGCACCTGGAGAAAAAAGGGCAAAGGGAAAGCAACTTTCGTCGCCAATACTCAACAACAGCCGAGCAACTTAAAGACGATTGTTTGCCAAAACAACGTGCGTCCACTCCCATCCCTCGAGGAGAGACTCGGACGTCCTTACTCGTTTCCCCAGGATAAAATGAGGAGACTGTTCGAACTGGCAGTGCGCAATAGGCCCATCACTCTGCCGAAGCCAAGACGCCCAGCACAACCAGGCGACATTAACAATCCTAATTACTTCCCTTACCACCAAGCAGCAAGCCATCCAATCGAAGATTGCTTCATCTTCAAAGGCTGGATTGAGGATCAATACCAATTGGGCAAATTCGCGCTGTCCGAAAAATAGAAGGTGAACCCGCCACAACCACATGATCCGAAAAAGATGGACATGCCGGGGGCATCTTGCTCGTTCATAGAGAAAGCCCCATGGACCGAAAAGTCCGTAAACTAGAAACTCGCCTCAAATATGGCAACGGTAGATCGAAACGTCGTTAAACTAATGATGGACCACTATATCCTAAATCTAGCTATTGACCGAAACGTCGTTAAACTACTACCAACCCGCGCCGTCCCCTGGCTGACGTGATATTAAAGGGGAAAAAGAGAGAAAAGAATAAAAAAAAGAAGAAAAAAGAAAAACGGTATGTCCATAAGCGAAATGGGCTCGGATGAAAACCCGAGAGGGCTCCGTGAGTAAAAACAACAGGGCTACCGGCGAGTTTTTGTGAAAACCCGAAAGGGCGCAACCTCGTTAAAAGATACTTGCAAGGTCCTCTCGACCTTGTGAGGAGAAACCACCTGCGTGAGATCCTTACGACTCACAAGGGAGCAACACACTTAGGGGTCCCTACGACTCCTAAGGAGAAATTAGACTTGCGAGATCCTCACGACTTATAAGGAGAACCCTCTTATGGGACCCTCACGGCTCATAGGATTCAAAAGTCTTAAGCTACAGGGATCTGAACTTGTTCTTAAGCGGCCACCACAACCTCCAATGCTGCCCTACAAGCGGTTCAATATTGACCCTTGTATACAATTCACGGGCGCGAATAAACATTTCCCTAACAAAGTCCCATCCGTGACTAGGGATATGTCTACACGGTGAAAAGCCCTTGTAAGTCCTCTCGACTTATAAGGAGAAAACACTCTTGTAAGATCCTTATGACTTATAATAGACCATGCACTTAGGAATCCTCATGATTCCTAAGGAGAAAACGCACCTACGAGATCCTCACGAATCGCAAGAAGAAAAACCTTTATGAGAACCTTACGGCTCATGAAGTTGAAAGCCTTAGTCGACAGGATCCTAACCCTGTTCGCTAAGCCACCTTTGTTCGACATCGACAGAGGCAAATGTTGATTCGCTCCTGGCAATATCCCAGTTGTAGCGGTGCTGATGCCAAAATCGGTATCTAATCCCAAGCTTACAGCAAAAAGCTAGCGAGCCACACATGCATATGAATAGCCGAAATGATAGGATAACTTGCAAACAAAATCAGCAAGTAAAAATGTATGCATGCAAAATAGCCGAAATGATTGGGCAACTCGCAATAAAAAGTAGTGAGTAAAAATAAAACAAATAGCCGAAATGATTGGGCACCGCGAAAAATAGCCGAAATGATTGGGCAATCGCGACCTTCGCGATATAAAAGCTGAAATGATAGAGCATCGCGGAAAGAAATAAAGAAAAATGAAATTTATGCCCTACAGGTGAAATCATATCGATCCCTGTATACAATCCAGGGGCGCAAACAAAGAGGGAACCATATCATCCCACCAGGCTCCATCAGAAAGAGAGCCAAGTCTCGACGGTCACATCTGCATCCCAGAAGACCAACAACAGCATTCCTCTTTATGCCAGCAAGGCACGGAAGCGATACAACGAAACTGAGCCACGGCATAGTCCCTAGTTCCAAATCTTGACGGTTCACAGATAACCTAGAGACCACCTCGACATTCGTCTCGTTACAGCAGACGTAATGTCAACAACGGCGTTCCTTTGCAGTCCAGCAGGACGCAGATCCAACATCAACAAAAGACCTCACGGTCAAAACAAATCGGAGTGATGGCAAAATCCCAGCTCCACCTCAGCATTCGTCTCGTTACAGCAGACGCGATGTTGACAACGACGTTCCTTCGCAGTCCAGCAGGACGCAGATCAAACGTCAACGAAAGACCTCATGGTCGAAACAATGCGGAGTGATGGAAAAATCCCAATTCCACCTCAGCATTCGTCTCGTTACAGCAGACGCAATGTCAACAACGGCGTTCCTTCGCAGTCCAGCAGGATGCAGATGCAATGTCAACGAAAGACCTCACGGTCGAAACAAAGCGGAGTGATGACAAAATCCCAACTCCACCTCAGCATTCGTCTCGTTACAGCAGACGCAATGACAGCAAACGAAGCAAATGCAACATTCTTAGCTTCAAGGTCTTGACGGCAACTCATATAAAGCCTGAAAGACCATCGGAGATCATCCCACACTAGCGAGGAGTGATCACCACCATGACATTCGTCTCGATACAGCAGACGCAATGACAACAAATGAAGCAAAGGCAACATTCCCAGCTTCAGGGTCTTGACGTCAACTCATATAAAGCCTGAAAGACCATCGGAGATCATCCCACAATAGCGAGGAGTGATCACCACCATAACATTCGTCTCGATACAGCAGACGTAATGACATCAAATGAAGCAAAGACAACATTCCTAGCTTCAGGGTCTTGACGGAAACTCATATAAAGAGTGAAAGACCATCGGAGATCATCCCACACCAGCGAGGAGTGATCACCACCATGACATTCGTCTCGATACAGCAGACAAGATGTCACTATAGCGTCCTTCCTCTAACAGGATTCGGACACGCCAAAGAAAACAAAGCGAAGGCCAAATTCCTGGCTTCAGGGTCTTGACGGTAACTCATATAAAACCTGAAAGACTACCGGAGATCATCCTGCATGGAGTGGTCACCACCTCGACGTTCGTCTCGATGCAGCAGATGAGATGTCACCACAGCATTCTTCCTCCAGCAAGATTCATACGCGACAATCAAACAACGGAGTCACGGCAAAATCCCTAGTTCCAAGTCTCGACGGTTCACCAACAACCTAGAGACAACCGCGACATTCGTCTCGATACAGTAGACGCGGTGCCAGCAAACGAAGCGAAGGACAAATTCCTAGCTTCAGGGTCTTGACGGCAACTCATATAAAACCTGAAAGACTATCGGAGATCATCCCACACCAACGCGGAGTGGTTATGACTCATCGGGGCTCTCCAAAATGAACCTAACCTCAAGTAAAAAGCGGCATGGCAAAATTCCCAATGCTTTCTCTTCCGACGGTCAAACTGCCTAGGAAGATTTCTTGAAGACGTCTTGTCCAGCCCCCGAAGGGATCAGAGACACGAGAGTTGCAAGGCTACTCGAACAGCAAGATTGCCTATCGAGGGATACATCCGCCAATGCGACGGTACGACGGGCAAAACCCTAGTACCACAGACCCTAACGGACCTCTGTCGTAAAGAGCAAAGGTTAACTGTGACGTTAGGACATCCTTGCGAGAACTTATCGATTCGTCTCGACTCGTAAGGCAAAGCCTTAGGCAATAGGGATTAAAAAAAACTGTTTCCTAAGCACTGGGGCCCTGCAAGTCGGTCCCAAATGGACTCTTGCATACTATTCACGGACCACACACTCCAAAGTCGAATCTCGACAAGGAGGGAAACAACCACTTATGAGTCCTCTTGACTTGTAAGAGGGAAAATTCTCTTGTGAGATCCTTACGACTCTCAAGACAAAGCACAGTTAGGAATCCTCACGATTCCTAAGGAGAAAATACACCTACAGGATCCTCTCGACCTGTAGGAAGAAAAAACCTTTTTGAGACCCTTACGGCTCATGAAGATGGAAAAGACTTAGGCTACAAGGACCCTAAAACTTGTCTCCTAAGCCCTCAATTCTATGGCCGTACATAACTCTGCACTACTTCACCCACGTATATACTTACGTGGGCAAAGTAGTGGGGGGCATTTGTTCCCGCCAAAATTCTGGCTCAAAACCCGCTCCCTTATAAAATAATAAAAATAAAATGAAAAAATAAAGGGAAAACTCCACATGCAAAGAATATAACAAATGCCTCAAAGCTAAGAGCTAAAACATTTTGAAGCAACGCTTCAGATCCAGCGCCAGGAGCGCTGCGCCCTAGGCAGTGCACCATGTGTGCACTAGCGCTAGGCGCGCTGCGCGCCACGTGTCAAACACGGATGCGCTAGCGCAGGCTGCGTTGCGCTCTGAGCAGCGCACCACGTGTCAAATACGGGTGCGCTACGCTCTGAGCAGCGCACCACGTGCAAAGCACAGGTGCGCTAGCGCTGGAATTATAAAATTCCTCACCATTAGATCAAAAGATCTAATAATAATTAATCAGAATTAAATTCTGTTATGGAAAGATCTTTTCAATCTTGTTAAAAATAAGAAGATTGCCTTCTGTAAAACAGAAGCCCTAGGATCAAAGATCCAACGGTGGGAAACATCCCCAAATCAATCAGAGAAAGATCTCTTTAACTGATTCAACAAATCAACTTGCCCTATATAAATGCCCCAAGACTTCAAGTCTGAAAGAGAGAAACCCCCCCCCCCCCATAAACTTTGAAAAATTCAAAGGAAGAGAAGCATAGCCCTCAGCAAAAGAAAATATTTTCTTCAAGGTAAAAGAATGGTGATGAACACAGAGATGAAATCATCTCATAAAAAGAAGAATTCTTTTCTTTAAAAAAAAAGATCATAGATCTACAAGACAAAATGTCTTTCACAGAAGAGATCAAAAGATCTCATCATAAAACAAAGAAGTGCTTACTTCTTCCACAGATCATAGATCTATAAGACAAATTGTCTTTCTGAGATCATGAACATCTCATCATAAAGGGGGAGAGAATTATTAAATTCTCTTAGGGATCATAGATCCATAAAGGCAAAGCATTTCTTTAATACAAGAGATTGAAGCATCTCCTATAAAATAAGAACTGTTGTTCTTAAACCTTGAGACAAAGTCTCTTTTAAAAGAACATAAATTTGTTCCCAGATCATAAAATTGATCAAACGCGCCTTGCGCTCTTGAAATGCGCCTTGCGCTCTTGAACTGCACTTCTGCGCTCCCTGGATCGGCGCTCAGCGCCAAATGCGCCGCGTGTCAACCACGTATGCGCCAATTAACAACTTGCGCACCGTGCTCTTGAAATAGCGAACTGCGCTCATGGACTGGCGCAAAGCGCCAAGCGCGCTACGTGTTATTCATGTGTGCGCCATTGAATTAATAGCACAATGCGCTCATATATTAGCGCAATGCGCTCATATATTAGCGCAATGCTCTCATCATCTGGCACTCAGCACCAAGCGCGCCACGTGTCATTCACGTATGCGCTACTCAGCAGAAGCGCAATGCGCTCATCATCTGGCGCTAAGCGCGCCGTGTGTCACTCACATGTGCGCTACTCAGCAGAAGCGCAATGCGCTCTTTGACTGGCGCAAAGCGCCAAGCATACCACGTGTCCCTCACGTGGGCACTGACAGAACATAAATTGTTCTTTAATAGCCCAGAGCTCTTATGAATGCTCAGCATTCAATAAAAGACAAAAACATTGTCAAGATATAAATCAATTCTCAGCATTGTTAAAAGGGCCAAGCCCAAATAAAGGCTCAACAGCCCAAAATAAAATGTTAAACATTTATTGGACTTAGCCCAAGATTGGCCATAAGTCTTCAACTCATATTAATTGAGCCCATCTGCTCATGAATATTTAACAGATCTTAGTTCCAAATTGGACCATCTTTCAAACAACTCACACCGGTTCGAGGGTACATCTCTTTATTCCTCTGATATCTGTCGTTGTAATCCTTCAACGTCTTCAGAGAGGTGACGGGTCCCGACAACCATACATTCCATAGAATATGACATCTTTAAACTGGACTGTGGGGTCCTTAAACCCATGGACTACGATGTCCTTAACCTCAGACTGTGGGGTCCCTTTAAACCCACGGACTACGATGTCCTTAACCTCGGACTGTGTGGTCCCTTTAAACCCACGGACTACGATTTCCTTAACCTCAGACTGTGGGGTCCCTTTAAACCCACGGACTACGATGTCCATAACCCTGGACCACCATGTCCTTAACCTGGTATTGGACCACCATGTCCTTAAACTGGTATTGGACCACCATGTCCTTAAACTAGTAATCGATCGCATTGTTCCTAAACTAAACAATTGAGTCCAAATGCTCTCTTGTTGGATCTAAACGATCCCACTAAGTTGCTCTTAGTCTAAAATTAGACTAATGTATCCTTGACAAACGTTTAAGTTGATCTTAGCCTCAAATGAGACTAACGTATCCTTAAACCAACCCCCAAACCCAAATCTAAGAAAATACGGATTTGGACTAATCCACGTCCTACGGGCGACAACATAAATTAGTCTCCAATTACAATCCACGGGCAACCAAAAACAAAATAAACACACACGACATGAAGTGACCATCTGGAGAAGGAGAAAGTGGTTACCGCGATGCGGTAGCGTAATTAACTGCAGGGGCTTGCGCCTGTAGGGAAGAGCGTCCCCACAATCAAAAACCCCTCAACGAGGGGGAATCTGACGAAGTCTGCTACATCGGCCGCATCCGTTTAAACCTTCGATATATGGTGTCATAAATCAACTTGGCATCTTTGGAGAGGTGGACGGATAGCACCAATTAGCATCTGCCCACGGAATTCAGGCCCCGACGTCCCAACGTCCCGGTCGCGTCTTTCGGCGGGGAACAGCGGCATTAGCTGTATTAATGGCTATCCAGGTATATGTCGAAAAGGAGGTCGACAATTAAGTCTGTCCGTACCCTACTGAGTCTGTAAGTGAAAATCTCCATACAGTCCGGTCTCTTCGTTTGAGAGTGTCGTATACTGGATCTAGGAGGTGGATAACGTCAGACCCTTAATAACCTGATAAGTCGCGCCGGTGTCAAGCTCATCACCCACCGAGAAACTACTGATCTCCTATCAGTAAATCTCATCCACCATGGATAGGAATTTTTGGTGATAACCAACCGAACACTGCGTGATCTCGACTCCCTATAACAGGAGAGACGAATTCCTGACGATCACTCACTGCCTCCATATGGTTCGAGACTGTACCTAACTAAAACCTATTTGCACAACTCCTTTGAGCCATGGTAGGGTAGTAATCAAAGTACAGTGGGAACTCACACGAGACAAATGACGATCTAAGGTCAAAAGACTACGATGTACTCATGTCACCAGAGAACTGTTATCTGACGATAGGTATAATACCATCTAGAAGTTCCTGGCGAGTCCGTCCAGTGTACTCAACTCCAGTGAGTACCTGTATACTATTGTAGGTGACACAACACCAATGGCTTATGAGACCATCCACCGCCCCTTGTCGGGGTCTCGAAATGTATACACTAGTCTACTCCGGAATATCAATGCCCAGTCTCGATACTCCCATGACTAGGGACATTTAAGTATGTGCTTATGGACCATCCAACTCTTACGTATATGATCGCCATCATAATGCTGGTAGTCAAGCAAGAATCCTACGGGCTTTATCATTATGTATTAGCGACACGTAATAACAAGTAAAATATATACACATCAATGATAAAGACAAACTAGATAGCATATTATCATATGGAGTGAGACTGTTCTACTTGTATAGGTCCTCCTTCATTTATCATAATCGCCTTCCTGCACTTACAATAATTTCCTTGAGGGCACTATATCCAACAAATATATCGTCGCAAAACAAAAGATTCGACTATAACACTACAATATCGAATATTTGGTTCTACAATGTGTTTTAAATTTATCCAACGAATCTCTCTCTCTCTCTCCTTTTCTCTTTCATCCTTCCCCTCTCCCCTCAAGCTCCATTGCTGCAACCCCTCACCAAGGCCACCTCGTCGCTTCCGGTCCCTTCACCGAGCTCCCCTACTGACCTATGCAACTCCATGCCGAGCCCCACTCCTCAACCGAGCTAACGACCCCCCTTAAGCTCCATAGCCGAGCCCCTCAACCTCTAGCCACCCAACCATCGAGCTCACCACCGCTGGTGACTCCACCTCTACCATCACCACGAGCCACCTTCGATGAACCTCTCTTTGCCCTCACCGAGACCTCACCATCACCGTTCACCTCCTCACTTTCTCCACCTCTTCAAAACCATCCGCTACCACCATCACCGGCCCCCACTGCACCGGCCGCTTGCAGCCGCTCGAGCTCCCCACCTCGCTGGAGCCGCCTCTGCCTCACCGCCGATGACCGAAGCTCCTCATCGTCACTACCACCATCACCCCCGCACCCGAACTCCTAGCCGTTTACAAGCTAAACCGTTGCCATTGCAGCCGAACGTGCCGTGCCCTTGTTGTTGTCGCTGCTCATGTCGTTTCCTCCGCTGCCGTGTCCCGTCGTGATTGCGGTCGTTGCCAGGCAAGTCCAAAGACTTGCTTTACATACTATTAGTTTTATACACATAATTATATATTTACATTTTTACATAACAATAAGGTTAGTTATAAAATGATGGATTCCGGATAAGTTTTACAATCCATGTTTACACATAGCTTGACGTAGTATATAAATTGGGTCTTTTATCCGGCTCTAATGATGTTAAGAATTTATATGAACTGAATCTTACTTTGACCGATTAAACGAAATCAAAGCTTTGATTTCCATACGTATAAACAAGTATTCAATGATAAACTTTATGTGAAAACCCATTTTTAAATGGTGGAAGTTGTGATCGTTAAACCCTTTTACTATTTATAGAGGTACTGCAGAAATATGGTTGCAATTTAATATCGTTTCAGCCATAAAATGCTACCCTGATAACTATTGCGAAATCAGAATTTTTCCGAACATTCTAGACCGTTAAATTAATAATAAATCTTTTACACATCGGATTTTAGCGTCCCATGACTCGTATCGAATCCAACAGATTAACCAATAGCACCCTATAGTTGATCTTTAAATTTTAATAAGTTATGATAGAGAAAACGGAGGAGAATTGCGGCTCTGGACTGCTGTCCAGAGCAGTAATCCATATTAAACCATGTTTTTAAACTGCTATAACTCTCTGTTCAAATGAGAAAATGTCCAGAGCCCTATATCAACGCATAGAAAATTGAGTTATCTTTCTTACGCCACTGGTTTCAATGGATTCCTTTGTTGTATAATATTTTAAACATATTTTATAATGTCGATGTGTCAGGCTAAATTTTGCAGTGACAAATTTTACACATCGAGCTTATCCTAACCGTAACTCTCTGTTTATATAGGTTATTACTGATCTGTTGATTTCATTGGAATACTAACTGATAACCCTAAATATCATTCAACTGTAGCGACACCTGAATATATATGTAACTGATAGAAAAACACGTTCGAAGATAGACATTCAGTTCAGAAACTGAAATTCCAGCGGCGAATATCCGTATTGAAACAACTGTATCTTCCTAATCAGAACCCCGATTGATATGAAACAAATTTTCCTGTCTAGATAATTAAGTCTGCTATTTTTTATATTATTTTGACTAAATCTGCACGTATGAATAACCGTAATTTTCCCAATTTTATTAACACTGATTTCCTACGTTTCATTCTTATAGTATTTTATTGCATTTTCATTATATTGCTTAATTGCTTTACCCGTGGTACTTAGTGACCGCTTGCATTTACACCCTAGTGATTATAGCACATTTTCGAGTGATAGTGGTATCAATTGGTCGTGTCATGTATGCTTATGAAAGTGATTGAACAGTGAAAGTGATGTGTACTTGTATACAACCAATTCAATACATGAATCTATACTGAAACCTGGGGAAATGAGGAAGTTGAGGTGGAATTGAATTTGTATTTAGCGAGGTATAGTGTTTTAGAGAATGATCATTGGAAAAGTGATATATATATATATACTGATTAGGTCGTGGGCCTAACGGCACGACTGCAAGGTTATGTCCCGGGCACAGTAGATCGTAGTCTCGCGCATGCACGAGACCCTCGTTAAATACGATGTCTCTTTTCCATCGATTAATTTCATTGACATAGAGAATGCTAGGTTTAGCGATATAGACATTGCATTGATTACTGATTTGACACACATGCTACACTAGTCACATGTGCCTGCTATTCCACAAACACTTACCATTATTTTTCATGCCTGCTTGTTCATGTTTATTTTATTGCATAATTATATATTGCTATATTGTGTCGCTCTGACGACCTGAGTATGCATGTTCAGATGACGAAGTGAACCCAGCTCAGGATCAGGACTTGCCCTACGAGATCGCGTAGATTTAGACCGCGATATCAGTGTTATCGTCTTCTGTTTTCAATAAAGGACTGTGCTATTTTGCTTAGTAGTTTATCTTGTTGTTGAACTCCTTGTATCGTTGAACTCATTTTGATTAATGTAATAAACTAGTGATTGTGATTTTCTTTACTTGTGCTGCATTTTACTGATTACCATGTAATGCTAGAAGCCAAAGAGTGATTATGGAAGGACTATTCCTTAACCGCAGGAGCACGGCTGGCCTAATCACCCTCGTATTCCGTATTTTGGGATGCGGGGCATGACACGTTCTTAGCCTTGGATTTTGACTGTGACTTGTTCCTATTTGCTTCCAGATCTCTCTTCTCCACATGTCCTCGAACAAATAAGCCAGACGATGAACCGTCCTCTTTAGTGAAAGTCAACTCCTTATCGATCTTCTTTTTGTTCATCAAATTCTTCTTGACGTTCTTGATTGAGATTGCGTCTCTTCCAAAAACCATGTGTCACGGAAGTGATTATAAGAGGGTGGCAACGAACATAACAAGAGAAGAGCCTGATCTTCATCATCAATCTTAATATCAATCTTACCCAGATCTGTAAAGATTGAATTAAACTCACCAAAGTGAGATTTTATTGGAGAGTTTTCTGATATACGAAATGTATAGAGACGTTGTTTCAACAGGAGTAGATTCGTGAGAGATTTTCTCAAATATAACTCCTCCAACTTATTCTACAAATCATCCGCCATCTTCTCCACCAAAACGTCTTGTAGTACTTCGTTAGTCAGACAAAAATGGTAAGCAGTGAGGGCCTTCTCATCCATCTCCTCCTAAGTTTCTTCCATCACAGTGGAAGGTTTTTTCTCCATCCCATGAATCGCCTTCTTCAAATTGTTTTGAGTCAAAACGGCAACCATATGGACTTGCAACAAACAGAAACTTATATTCCCACCGAACTTCATGATTGTCGGAGACATGATGCGAGATAAAAATACCTTGAGTACTAACGAATCCTAAACTTCAAAATCACGATCTAAGAAAGTGGGGAAAAGGATGTAGTTTTCGTTGCCCACCATTGACCTAGATCGCAAAATCAAAGACCTAATAGTTCAACCAAAAATCCCACAACGCAACAATAGCTCTGATACCAGCTTGTTGCAAATAAGGAAATTGTACCCTCATAAAAAAGATAAAGAGGAGAAAATTCCCCACAACTTAAACCTCACATGTTAAATACGTGAGCCCCTATATGCAGAGCATATAGGCGCTGCAATCAAATAACTAATAGGCTAAATAAGCCTCACGTGTTAAACACGTGAGCGCCTATATGCAAAGCATATAGGCGCTGCAATCAAACACCTAATAGGCTAAATAAGCCTCACGTGTTAAACACGTGAGCGTTTATATGCAAAGCATATATGCGCTGCAGTCAAACTACTATAGGCCAAATTGGCCTCACGTGTTAAAGACGTGAGCGCCCATATGCAGGGCATATGGGCGCCAAATTAGAGAAGCTAAATAAGCCTCACGTGTTAAACACGTGAGGGCACCTCCTTACGCATAATTAAATTCTTCTCAAACAAGGAACCGTTGGATCAAAGATCCAATGGTGATTAAGCATAGAATTAAATTCTATAGGGATGGATATTTTCTGTTAAACAGAAAGTTGGTGGATCAAACATCCAAGGAGATGGAAAATATTTCCTATATCTTTCTAAACAGAGAAAGATTGTGCTCTGTTAAACCGAGCACCCTTGGATTAAAAATCCAATGGTGATAAAAATATCACCATTTAATAGAATAAAATTCTATATATGGAAAATATTCCCCCAATCTTGATAAAAACAAGAAAACATATTTTGTAAAACAGAAGTCCTTGGATCAAAGATCTAACGGTGGGTAAAATTCCCCAAATCAATTTTGAGTCCAATTAAATCAATTTGAATCTCTCAATGAGAGATTTTCTCAAAATTAATTAACAAACTTTCCATCACTATATAAAGGACCCGAGACTCCAAGTCTCAATATAGAAAAAACCCCTATAAGCTCCTTCCAAAATACAGTGAGCTCTTGAGAGAACAGAGAATTTAATTCTCAAAGAAAGAAGACCTTGCTCCTTCAAAACACTCTAGGTATATAAAAAAGGAGAGATTAAAAGTTTCCCTCTTGCCTAGTATTACGGATATAAGGGTTTAGTCCTTCATACAAGAACTTAGTTCTTCCTCTGGTTTGAAATTTGCAAAAGCAAATCTCCCCACAAGTTGAGAATTTAATTCTTATCGGGAAGATTCTGTTCTTCAGATTCAAAACTTAGGGAAAAGAACTAGGTTAAAAAGAAAAAGAAAAAAAAGAAAAAGAACGTATGTTCTGGGAATTTAATTCCCCCGAACTTAGGGTTTAACCCTACATAAAGAACTTAGTTCTTATAAAATTAAAAGAGAACTTAGTTCTCCAATAAAAACAATGATAATGATTCAAGATCTTCAAAACAGAAATCTTAATGATCATCAATGACTAAAATGTCATTAACAGAGATTAATATCTCTGAAAACAAGACGAACTTGGCATCTCACGTGAAACACACATGATTAAAATTAGTGCTTAACACTATTATATTGCCTCATGTGTTTCCCATGTGAGTGCTTAAGACAAACAAAAGAAAAACTAAAACGTCTCACGTGCTTCCCACGTGAGCGTCCAAAGAGCAAAGAAAATGCCCTTTGTGTTGATTAGGCAGCCACCAAATAAGGCATCCCAACACCCCAAAATAAAGCAATCACGTGAAATACACGTGAAACACTTTTGGAAACCCAAAACCTGGCGCCTCACGTGCATCACACGTGAGCTTCAGCCAAGTGCTTAGCACTTATGTCAAAAAGGGGGGTGGGCAAATAAAACCTGAAATTAATGCGCAGCACTCACGTGCTTCCCACGTGAGTGCCATGCAAAGTGCTTAGCACAGCACTGGTTGGGCAGCGCCCACATCTGAGCGTCTCACATGTTTCACACGTGAGTGCCAGAGAAGATTAGTGCTCAGCACTATTCCATCGCCCCACGTGAAATACATGTGAGCATATATATTAGTGCTTAGCACTGCTGGGTAGTACACAAAACCAATCTTAGCCCAAATTGGCTAAGTTTCCTGAGATTAAATCTCTTTGATTTTAAATCAACCGAGCCTATATGCTCGTGATTTCCAAACCGATCTTAGTCTCAAACATGACTAATGATCTCTCATGGATGATATCCAAAATGATATTCATCCCATATCTCCTAAGGCAATCTTAGTGTAACATTTCAGAAATATAAAATATTATTTTTGGAATTTAATATTAAAATAATATATTTCGCGAAAACTATTCGAATTACGAATTTGGGGTTTTCGTAAAATGGTATAAATATATACCAATATTTATGAAATAATTGGAGATTAAAATGATTTATTCATTTAAAAATATATTTATCGGATTTGGGAATTTTTATAATTAATTATATGCTAGTTTAAAATAAACTAGATTAGTGCACTACTAATCACAATTATGTCAAATTCGTATTTTTAATTAGTCATGGTTAGTGCACCATGTTATGTTGCATTGTTGTTGCATGTTGTGTTATTTTGTATGTTTCATGTGGTATTTAGTTTTTGTGAGAAAGAGAGAGGAAACAAATAGATGCCATGGTTGATAAAAGAAAAAGAAAAGAAAAAGAAAAGAAAAGTCAATGGCATGGCATGTGATGAGAGAGAGAAATGAGAGTATGGCATGCTACCCTTGACATCAATTATTTACTTCACTCTCATTTGCTTTCTTCAACTCCTCCTTCTTCTTCCTCACCTCCCTCCTCCATCTCCTCTAACCCATGAAAGCATCTCCAATCTTTCACCAAAACCTTATACTCCCTTCATTAAAAATGATCCCCACCTTATCCTACACCATACGGACCTTTCAAGCTTGAATTTTGAAGATTTTGAGCAACTCAAGAAAATTCTTGAGTTGCCAAATGAGGTAAAACCCATATCTTTTAGTTAAGTTATTAGGTTTAGTATATTCTAATTTAGTTTAGAATTTGATTAAGTGTGGATTTGTGATCTTAGAAATTCCAAGTTAAGGTTTAGTGGGAAACTTGACTTGTAATTGGTAAATTGAAGTGTTGTGAGAGTTTGTAAGACCTTAATGATGATTTTACTGGCCAAGAACATAGGTTTGAACCTGATACACGAACTTAGGATTTACCCTGTGTCCGTTTTGTGAAGTTATGTTGGCCTACAGGGAATCTGGTGCTATCTGGGATGTTTCTGAGATAAACGAACAAGTCTATTAACCTAGATAAATCACTAGAAACCCACCACCAAAATACGAACACAAAATTCCTCCTTCTGGCCGGCGAGATCGGATTTTATAAGGTTGTCGCCGGATTTCTGTTGGGCTATGGTGTTGAGTTTTTGGCTGTAGCTCACTTACCCTGTAACCTATTCCCTGTACTTGCTTGTTTAGTCCCAATTAATCTGAGATGAAATCTGGGAGTGATTTCCGATGTTGTTGAATTTGGTATTTGTGATTTATGAACTTGGGTTTTGGTATTTGATATTGTATTGGGTCGTTGGATATTTGTACGCCAACGACGAGGGTTGTTTGGTTGTTTTTGCATGCGTAGGCTATAGGTTCTAACCTATGAGCGCCCCGTATGCCGTATCGGTTTTCGGACATTGATTTTAATGGTATTGCGACTGTGTATTTATTGTAGGTACCTTCGCGTGGATTCCGAGATGACGAAGAACATCGACTACGGCCGAACAAGGAGTTCCGCAGATGAGTAGATTTATATCTACGGGGGAAGTCGGGTGGATGGCGTATAGCACCCCCGCAAATTATAAATGGAAACCAATATATATAGAATATGGTTGGAGGAACTATGTGAGAAACTTATGGATATGGTTAAAAGAGTTAGTAGGCGATGAGATGAGATGATACGAGCGGATACGATTGATATAAGATATGAAACGAGATGTATAAGGATATGACATGAGATCGATGGATATGATAAGATTGAGATAGATGTGTTATGAGACCGGTAAAATGAGAGATATATATAAGATTACTTGACGTGAGATATTGAGGTGATGAAAAGAGAATGCGACGAGAGATATTTATATATATAATTATGTGAATGATGAGTGATATGTCGTACGAGACTGTAAATCCATACCCACATTGTTATATAGGTCGATAAAACCCCTATTCTGTTTGTTTTCGCTGTACGATGGTTTACCGCACGCGATATTTTACCGGATGATTGATCCATACCCTTGACTAGAGGATGCCGTACGATGGATTATACCGTACGTGATGTTGTGAGGCTGGATGCCGATTAATAGATTCATCGACTCGGATATGTTATAGATACGTATACCTTATAGCATTTCGCTTACGATATATTTTATGCTACGTTCATGATATTCACATCGCATTACATATACATATGCCAGTATACCTACACAATTATCAATGATGCGTATGTTACACTTATACAGATTGCCGGCTCACACACTTTTTATCATCGATAATTGCTATGTCACTTACACAGTAGAATTGCCACATCATGCTATTACTCTTAATTGTTCAGTACTGTCACATCATTATGCCATGTTGCATGATATACTTGCTATGCTCACATCACTATACTATGTCGCATGATATACTTGATATGCTCACATTTTTATTCTATGTTTGCATACATCATGCTTTATGATTATACGCATTGAGATGCTGTTTTCATGAGATTCTGGATTTGAGAACCGTGGTTATATTTCAAAGGAAATTTTGTATTGTTTTAAAAACCCGGTTTCTCTTGATAAAATATTTCGAGACGCCCACCATGAGTTTTCTCAGTTCTGAGCATTGAGTATACCCGATTTGAGGAGCGGTAGGCACCGTCTGCGGTTACATGGTGGACCTGGTGAGGTATCCTAGGGCAAGAAGACTCGTATAGTTAGGCGGTGAGCCTGGCAGCGGAGCACTACCTACCGGTGATAGTATTTGGACTCGGCGGTTATCCGGAGGATACCGACCAGAGTCGTGAGATGATATGGGCCGATCCGGACTGACGGAGCCCTTGGGCTTATCCGGACTGACGGAGCCCGAGTTATGAGGATTTACGTGTCGATGCTGGACACGGGTTTCATATTGTTTCGAGTGTCGATGTTGGACACTCAGGTTCCATGATTTTGATGTGTCGTTGATGGACACACGTTGGTTGATATCCTCATATTTGCATGCATATGCTTTCATGATGTTTCTATTGTCGATGTTGGGCACTCAGGTTCCATGATGTTGTTGTGTCATTGATGGACACGTGGATGATATCCACATGCATACAAGCATTGATTATATTGTTGGCATATATGCAGACACGGTCACCCTAGATATCATAGTATTACCTATATGATATAGTTGACCTAGAAATCGTTGTTTTATTCGATTTCTACTTGCTGATGTTTTCTACTCACGAGTTGGCAACTCACCCCGTTGTGCCACAGTTCTTGTAGGTTGACCGCCTGGATCAGTAGCAGTATCGCTGGCACACAGGTTGCATTCGGGTGATTTTCTTTGGTAGGTGGGACTTTTTGGATCGTGCCCACTCCTGTATTATTATTCTTGTTGTATCTAGTCAACTCCATCAATCAGAAACTAGTATTTGTATAAGTAGTAAGACTTAGCAAGACCTGTGGTTGCGAGACTTAGAGCGATAGGTTATATGTTCGCTTGGTGGGTTTGATGTCTTGCTTTATTCACTATCCTTTTGTGTTGATCTTCGCCGTTGGGCGTCGTATACATATATTTCTGACTTGCATGGTTGTGATTCCGCCGATTGGTGAAGAGCTAGCTCCCGCTTGGGGATGCCTTTATTGTTGTTATGTATATGTGGTTTTGGATCAAAATATACAAGGGAGGTGCTGCCCAAATTTTTAAAAGACAAAACATGTTTTTTTCAACCAGTATAATCCACTTGCATTTTCATGTTCCATTATCTATGCATATAAGAAAACATTTGATTTCATTATACCTTTATTTCAAAACTTCACCTCTTTTATTTTCTTTAAAATTGTTTAGATTTCTGTGCTTCGGCTTACTTAAGTTACGTTACACCTTTAGACGTTGCGTAATTTAAGTGTCGGTCACAAACTAAATTTCGGGTAGTGACAAAGTTGGTATCAGAGCGCTAGGTTTAACGTTGGTTCGAGTCTAGGTTTGACTATGTGGAGTCTGGGGAGTAATCTATTTCGGAACCTAGGCTTGACCTTACGGAACTTAGACTTGAACAGGGGGTATTAGACCCGAACTTTCGTTACATAGGTTGAACCTGATTGATGGAGTAGGTAACTCAAGTAGAGTGACGTACCGTGCGTATGTTTTGCTACATACTTATGATACGATACTCCGCTTAAGTGACCTTAGGATGTACATATCTTGAGATCTGTGATTCTCTTCGTTCCCATGATTATACATCCATTTGAGATCCTTGATTCTATTCGTTCCAATGATCATACTCTCATTGATTCCGTTCCTCCTTATGATCATGTATCCATTTTGGGATCTGTTGATTCCTTTCATCCCTTTGATCTATCTTCATTGATTCATGCTTGAGGTTCCTGTCACCATGGTTTGAGCGCAGATTGAGCTGCTGCTAGCGATGCGGTCAGGGCGAGCTCGTCATGGACGAGGACTGACCATCGTGTTTTCTGGGGACATGGGAACGTCTCGATTTAGTGTTTGTGTTGTGACCTCTCGTTTGAGGCGAGTGTTCGGTTTTGCACCAGATGATCGGGCCACTGATAGAAGCTGCCGGTTGTGAGAGGACTGTTGATGTACAGCCTACCTCAGAGTTTGTGATGTCGTCTACCTTGTAGACAGATGACCCATCTGTTGCTGAGATTGATGGGATGTCGCTTCCAGAGCTTACGAGCTGAGATCGCTGGAGCTTTCAGGCAGAGATGCGAGAGAAGATAGCTAGTCTATCTTGAGTTGAGGGACGAAGGTGATTCGTCTGATTTGATGCGCCGACAGATGCCCAGTTGAGTTGAAGATTTCTAGTGTGGAGAATCATACTCAGATCTAGAGTAGATCGATCTAGAGATGATGTTGTTCGTTGGATGCACCGATAGGAGATCAATAAGTTGACCAGTTTCGGATAGAGGACCTCACCCAGATGCGTTGTGAGTTGATCGAGAGTGGATGAATAACGTATATTCCTCCGATAGTTGGGACGAGTTCCCGAGGACGTGTTCGGCTAGATATCTTCTATAGAGTGATGAAGATACCGAGTTCGTAATTTCGAGTCCGTGTGAAAGACTTTGGATTGACTGTAGCCGAGAACAATTGCAGTACGCAGATAGCATGACGTGACGTTGAAGTGGACGATAATAAAGACGAGTGGAACAAAAGGTTCGTGTGAGATGTTAACGAGCTGTTGTTACTCCCCGTCGAGATTAGAGATCTGATATGTATACAGAGGCATTGGGATACGGCCAATTCCCGAGGAAATGCTGTGCTGAGAACGCAGATGTCCAGAAAACGAGAAAAGATTATGTAAGAGTACTAGCCTCCGTATAGTTCGGCATAGGTGAGATTGGAAGAGACCTTGAGCAGGTTCCTTCCAGGACACTGCTGCGATAAGATTTGCACCCAGGATCAGTTGTTTCATGTATATTCAGAGGGCCAGAGGCCGAAGCCAGTGACGCGCTGCTTTACGAATGGTCATGCTAATTGGCTGAGAGATGATCCGCGGAGTGCCAGAGCGGAATCGTTTCTGTTAGTACACCTGACCGGGTCGATGAGCCGATAGATTGCGAGATTGGTAATCCACAGAGAAATGAGAACTCAGAGACAGAGGACGCCAGACCGTGAGCAGGAGGCAAGCGGATGTTCTTGCTCTGCCAGTTTTGGGCGCACCGACATTTTTCGACATTGTAGGAGGTGTACCTCAATGTCATTTGTTGCAATTTATGTTTTGTGATCCGAGTATCACACTTTTATCGCTTAGATTGAGTTTCGATGATTGGGTTTCGTGATTTATGTGTTCGTGCACCAAGGCTGCACCTATTGGATATTTTCTTTTATGCACGATTATTGCACTTGATTTATATTTATACACCGCTACATCGGTTTGCGATTTGTGCATATCTATTGCACTTGATATCGATTTTGTGCCTTGGCTGCACGTACTTATGATTATGGATTTCGATACTATCGATTTGATTTTGTGCATGTGATACGCAATTGATTTGGTTTTTGCACTCGGTATAGCTCGCATGTGCTTGCAGTGCATTGATACATGTTTTGTGCACGCAGTGCACACGTTTATGATTTTATACACCTTGGTACACTCGGTGTTGTTTTATACGCATTTAAGTTATTGATGAGTTTCCGTGCACTTGTTGCACCCGATTTTTATTTTGGGCATTTGTTGCACCAGATTCGTATTTCGTGCATTTGTTGCACTAGATTTGTATTTCGTGCATTTGTTGCACTAGATTTATATTTTGAGCATTGGTTGCACCATATTGGTATTTCGTGCATTGGTTGCACTAGATCTATACCCCGTATATTGGTTGCACCCGATTTATGTCTTTGAGCATTTGTTTCATCAGATTTATGTTTTTGTGCGCGTTTGCACTTAACGTTAGTTTTCGTGCATGCTACTGTACTAGAGGCTTTATACGGACCTGACGCGCTTGGGTTGGATTTTTGTGCATATTAGGCGCATGGTGCGGGATTTTGTGCGCACCGGATGCACTAAATTTAGATTTTATTTGTGCATGTCGGATGCACATGATTGAGATTTTATTCGTGCATGTTGGATGCACTTGATTTAGATTTTATTCATGCATGACGGATGCACTTGATTGGGATTTTATTCGTGCATGTTGGATGCACTTGATATAGATTTCATTCGTGCATGACCGATGCACTTGATTTGGATTTTCGTGCATGTTGGGTGCATGATATGAGATGTGATTTTGCGCACACCGGATGCACTCGATTGGGATTTTCATTCGTGCATGTTAGTTGCACTGGGTTGAGATTTTCATGCATTGTAGATGCACTTGATATTATTGTCGTGCACATCCGTTGCACTGGACAGATGCTTTCGTGCACACCCGTTGCACTTAGTTTGGTTTTGTGCACATTCGTTGCACTTGTATCTGGCTTTGATTTCCATGCGCACCAGACGCACGTGATTGTTGGATACGCCTTTCGAGGCTGATTTTGCTCTTGAGCACTTTATTTTCATGATGAGCACTATATTATGTAGTAGCCGAACATACTGATCCGAGAACAGTACCTGAGTACTTTGCGTGTATTAAAAGTTTAACAAGAGGTTTTCAAAAAGGAGCTATAGTCTCGCTATTTCCTACGTGTCCGCGAGTGGCACGAACGTTTACAAAGGAAAACCTTTTGGGATATTTCAAAACAGCGGAATGTATATTCGAGCAAAACATATATGAACATATATTTATTTCTTTACAAATGAGCGTCCGTCATTTGTGCTGTGAGTTACGCATCACACGGCGATTCAGAAAAGATTTTGCATGTGTTTTATTCAGTTTTAGGAGATTTTTCCAAAGATGCGTACTATACACGTATTATAGTATTTGACTAGTGCATATTGGATTTCAGTAGGGGATTTCGAATCTGTATCTCTATTTTAACTCCGATGATTGCGTGACGCTTGACAGATTTCGATTTTGAGTTTCATACTCATTTTCAGGCGCACACGATGCGCTGTGGTATTTCTGTATCTTCCGTAATTTCGGAGCCCCGTGATTTGAGCTGATTATTGAAATGTTTTAGTATTTGGGGATTTAAATTTAAATTCGGAGACCGAATTTATTTAAGGGGGGAAGATTGTAACATTTCAGAAATATAAAATATTATTTTTGGAATTTAATATTAAAATAATATATTTCACGAAAGCAATTCGAATTGCGAATTTGGGGTTTTCGTAAATTGTTATAAATATATACCAATATTTGTGAAATAATTGGAGATTAAAATGATTTATTCATTTAAAAATATATTTATCGGATTTGGACATTTTTATAATTAATTATATGCAAGTTTAAATTAAACTCGATTAGTGCACTACTAATCACAATTATGCCAAATCCGTATTTTTAATTAGTCATGGCAAGTGCACCATGTTATGTTGCATTGTTGCTGCATGTTGTGTTATTTTGTTTGTTTCATGTGGTATTTAGTTTTTGTGAGAAAGAGAGAGGAAACAAATAGATGCCATGGTTGATAAAAGAAAAGAGAAAAGAGAAAGAAAAGAAAAGTCAATGGCATGGCATGTGATGAGATAGAGAGATGAGAGTATGTCATGCTACCCTTGACATCAATTATTTCCTTCACTCTCATTTGCTTTCTTCAACTCCTCCTTCTCCCTCCCCACCTCCCTCCTCCAGCTCCTCTACCCCATGAAAGCATCTCCAATCCTTCACCAAAATCCTAAACTCCCTTCATTAAAAATGATCCCCACCTTATCCTACACCCTATGGACCTTTCAAGCTTGGATTTTGAAGATTTTGAGCATGAGTTGCCAAATGAGGTAAAACCCATATCTTTTAGTTAAGTTATTAGGTTTAGTGTATTCTAGTTTAGTTTAGAATTTGATTAAGTGTAGATTTATGATCTTAGAAATTCCAAGTTAAGGTTTAGTAGGAAACTTGACTTGTAATTGGTAAATTGAAGTGTTGTGAGAGTTTGTAAGACCTTAATGATGATTTTACTGGCCAAGAACAGAGTTTTGAACCCGATACACGAACTTAGGATTTACCCCGTGTCCGTTTTGTGAAGTTATGTTGGCCTACAGGAAATCTGGTGCTATCTAGGATGTTTCTGAGATAAACAAACAAGTCTATTAACCTAGATAAATCAATAGAAACCCACCACCAAAATACGAACCCAAAAATCCTCCTTCTGGCCGGCGAGATTGGATTTTATGAGGTTGTCGCCGGATTTCTGTTGGGCTATGGTGTTGAGTTTTTGGCTGTAGCTCACTTACCCTGTAACCTATTCCCTGTACTTGCTTGTTTAGTCCCAATTAATCTGAGATGAAATCTGGGAGTGATTTCCTATGTTGCTGAATTTGGTATTTGTGATTTATGAACTTGGGTTTTGGTATTTGATATTGTATTGGGTCGTTGGATGTTTGTACGCCAACGACGAGGGTTGTTTGGTTGTTTTTGCATGCGTAGGCTATAGGTTCTAACCTATGAGTGCACCGTGTGCCGTATCGGTTTTCGGACATTAAATTTTAAAGGTATAGCGACTGTGTATTTATTGTAGGTACCTTCGCGTGGATTCCGAGACGACGAAGCATATCGACTACGGCCGAACAAGGAGTTCCGCAGGTGAGTAGATTTATATCTACGGGAAAAGTCGGGTGGATGGCGTATATCACCCCCACAAATTATAAATGGAAACCAATATATATAGAATATGGTTGGAGGAACTATGTGAAAAACTTATGGATATGGTTAAAAGAGTTAGTAGGCGATGATATGAGATGATATGAGTGGATACGATTGATATAAGATATGAAACGAGATGTATAAGGATATGACATGAGATCGATGTATATGATAAGATTGAGATAGATGTGTTATGAGACCGGTAAAATGAGAGATATATATATATAAGATTACTTGATGTGAGATGTTGAGGTGATGAAAAGAGAATGTGACGAGAGATATTTATATATATAATTATGTGAATGATGAGTGATATGCCGTACAAGACTGTAGATCCGTACCCTTATTGTTGTATAGGTCGATAGAACCCCTATTCTGTTTGTTGTCGTTGTACGATGGTTTACCGCACGCGATATTTTACCGGATGATTGATCCATACCCTTGACTAGAGGATGCCGTACGATGGATTATACTGTACGTGATGTTGTGAGGCTGGATGCCGATTGATAGATTCATCGACTCGGATATGTTATAGATACGTATACCTTATAGGATTTCGCTTACGATGTACTTTATGCTACGTTCATGATATTCTCATTGCATTACATATACCTGTGCTAGTACACCTACACATTATCGACGATGCGTATGTTACACTTACACAGATTGCCGGCTCACACACCTTCGTCATCGATAATTGCTATGTCACTTACACAGTAGAATTGCCACATCATGCTATTACTCTTAATTGTTCAGTACTGTCACATCATTATGCTATGTTGCATGATATACTTGATACACTCACATCACTATACTATGTCGCATGATATACTGGATATGCTCACATTTCTATTCTATGTTTGCATACATCATGCTTTATGATTATACGCATTGAGATGCTGTTTTCATGAGATTCTGGATTTGAGAACCGTGGATATATTTCAAAGAAAATTATGTATTGTTTTAATAACCCGGTTTCTTTTGATATAATATTTTGAGGCGTCCACCATGAGTTTTCTCGGTTTTGTGTATTGAGTATACTCGATTCGAGGAGCGGTAGGCACCGTCTGCGGGTACATGGTGGACCCGGTGAGGTACCCCGGGGCAAGAAGACTCGTATAGTTAGGCGGTGAGCCTGGCAGGGGAGCACTACCTACCGGTGATAGTATTTGGACTCGGCGGTTATCCGGAGGATACCGACCGGAGTCGTGAGATGATATGGGCCGATTCGGACTGACGGAGCCCTTGGGCCGATCCGGACCGACGGAGCCCAAGATATGAGGATTTACGTGTCGATGCTGGACATGGGTTTCATGATGTTTCGAGTGTCGATATTGGACACTATGGTTCCATGATTTTGATGTGTTATTGATGGACACACGTTGGTTGATATCCTCATATTTACATGCATATGCTTTCATGACGTTTCGAGCCTCGATGTTGGACACTCAGATTCCATGATGTTGTTGTGTCATTGATGGACACGTGGATGATATCCACATGCATACAGGCATTGATTATATTATTGGCATATATGCAGATACGATCACCCTAGATATCATAGTATTACCTTTATGATATAGTTGACCTAGGTATCGTTGTTTTATTTGATTTCTACCTGCTGATGTTTTCTACTCACGAGTTGGCAACTCACCCCCGTTGTGCTACAGTTCTTGCAGGTTGACCGCCTGGATCGGTAGTAGAATCGCTGGCACATAGCTTACATTTGGGTGATTTTCTTTGGTAGGTGGGACCTTTTGGATCATGCCTACTCTTGTATTATTATTCCTTTTGTATCTAGTCAACTCCATCAATCAGAAACTAGTATTTGTATAAGTAGTAAGATTTAGCAAGACTTGTGGTTGCGAGACATAGAGCGATGGGTTATATGTTCGCTTGGTGGGTTTGATATCTTGCTTTATTCACCATCCTTTTGTGTTGATCTTCGCCGTTGGGCGTCGTATACATATATTTTTGACTTGCGTGGTTGTGATTCCGCCGATTGGCGAAGAGCTAGTTCCCGCTTGGGGATGCCTTTATTGTTGTTATGTATATGTGGTTTTGGATCAAAATATACAAGGGAGGTGCTGCCCAAATTTTTAAAAGACAAAGCATGTTTTTTTAACTAGTATAATCCACTTGCATTTTCACGTTCCATTATCTATGCATTTAAGAAAACATTTGATTTCATTATACCTTTATTTTAAAACTTCTCCTCTTTTATTTTCTTTAAAAAGGTTTAGATTTCTGGGCTTCGGCTTACTTAAATTACGTTACGTCTTTAGACGTTGCGTGATTTAAGTGCCGGTCACGAACTAAATTTCGAGTCATGACACTTAGTCCTAAATATGACTAACGATTCTTAGGTCCACAACCTTTTTTTTTGCCTTCAAATACGGGATTTGGTTCAAGGGTATATCTCGCCACACCTCTGATATATGTCGTTGTAATTTCTCAGCGTTTTCAGAGAGATGACGGGTCCCGACAACCAACAACTCCGTTCATTCCACATTAATGCACTTCCAAATTGACGTGCACACCTCAAATCGGATCGCACCCCAAATTGGGCGCATTCCATGTTACCATCGTTCACTCCGCTGTGTAACAAATACACGTGCGCGCAAGATGAATGTTGAACCAAAATGTCCTTAAGCAAATATTCGTCCCCAAAACGGGAATGTTGGACCGAAATGTCCTCAAATTAAATTGCGTCCCTAAAATGGTAATGTTGGACCGAAACGTCCTTAAACTAATATTCTCTCCAAACATGGCGATAATGGACCGTGATGTTCTTAAACTAAAATAATTGAGCTCATATGCTCATTTGTTTCTAAGTTGATCTTAGTCTCAAATATAACTAACGATCCTTAGATCAAACTTAAATATCTTATGAATGGATGGACCTCACAAATGTGAGAAATGCGTCCTAAGTTCATTCCCGTTGGAAAACCAAGCTACCAACGTGAACCTCGTCAAGCAAATCCTTGATCCAAACCTAAATCTCAAATATACGGATTTGGACTAATCCGCGCCGTACGGGAGACGACACAAACTAGTCTCCGTACACAATCCACGGGCAACCAAAACAAAAAAAAACACACACGACACAAAGTGAACTTTCGGAGCAGGAGAAAGTGGTTATCGTAATGCGGTAACATAATTAACTGCAGGGGCTTGCGCCTGCAGGGAAGAGCGTCCCCATAATAAAAAAACCCTTATAAAATGAGGGGGAATATGATAAAGTCTGCTACAACGGTCGTGTCTGTCCAAAACTCCGATATATGGTGCTATAAATCAACTTGGTATCTTTGGATTGGTGGATGGATAAGTCCAAATAGCATCTGCCCCCAGATTCAGGTAAGACGATCCATCCCAATCATGGTATATATGTTTGTAGTTGCCCTTGGGTGATGAGATACTGAAGTCGGCGTTTTGTCTCTTTGTAGAATGGAATTTGCTTCCACTCACCGCAACTCAGGCTCTGTCACATCCGGCGGAGTCAATTATGGGCCACTTACAGCCTCAAATCTTTGCAATCCGGCTCTTCAAGAAATCAACGGGCTTCTATTTGGGTTGATACTCCCACCCTCGGTGCCTCTACGCCGAAGGAGGAAGCCCAGAAGAATTCTGTCTTCCACAGGCTGGCTCGCCAAGATGCAGCTTTACCGACGGAATAGTTCTCAAACAACTGGCACCCGCCAATGACCAAGGTCGACGCAGGGGGCATAGTACTCATGATCTCAAAGAAAGCAGGAGGCAAGCTCAGCAAACTCTTGAGACTGATAAATCTATGGTCGCAAGACATCATCGACGTCGAAATGGGCGTCAAATAAGATGAGCTGGGGGCAGTTCTCCATCCGGGATGATTCTAACTCTGACATCGAATGTTGTTGTTCCAACCGGGAACAGCTTTGAACTGCTGCGAAGGGTCAAGCAAAATTCCCCCATCGCGATATTGAAGAAGTCTTCACAAACCATGGAGAACTAAGGAGAGCAGAAACCAGTTCTCTCCCTAAAAAAACTTTCCTCATCTATATATAAGGTGTGGAAGCAAATGAAGGACTCAGTCGTTATCCGCGGCCCTTCCCCTAAGAGTCAGCTAAACTCTGACAACTCCCCTTCCAAATACAAGGGGACTCATCCCAAGACGGTTCCTGATACTATGGTTCCTCCTAAAGTGGCTTCTCATAAAAAAGAGAGGCCTAATAAAATCCAAATGCCCGAGGCAAACTCCGAGGGTCAAAACTCCAAACGCCCTAAGCCTGGGGGCATAGTAGTTCACACGGTCTACATGGTGAACTCCAAAGGCGAATGTCACACTTATACTAGTCATGGACTGCATACTTGGTCTCTGACAAAAGGCTCAACTGCAACGTGAAAAGCTGCAGGAGATACTTGCTCAGGCTGCAGCACTCGCTAATCCATTGTCTAAGGAAAACCCCGAGGACGCACCCGAAGAAAGAGTAGGGAAGGAGTCGGATATTGATTTTCTAAAGCGCGCTCTCAAAAAGAGAGATGAATAAGCGGCAGAAATGTCAACTAAAATGAACCAGATGGCCCTTCTAATCCAGAATATGGCTGGAATGATGGTTCATTCGGAACCACTAGCAGATGAAACGCCGGTAGTCATTTTTAAAAGCATGGGTGACATTTCAAAGCCCCTGCGAGCCTCATCAATGGCTGAGGAGGAAATGATCCCAAAAGAAAAACTAGACACTTATATCGCTCAGCAAAACAAAGCTCATTATGTCAGTGAAGCCGCAAATAGGTCAATCAAGACTGGTCGACCGTATTCGGCGTGCTACGATCAAATACAGTACCCGCCGGAATATATACTTCCGACATTCCACATATACGAAGGAATCGGGAACCCTCTCAAGCACATCGCTCGATTTAAATCCATGTGCGGCAATACTGGAGGAAATGATATACTTCTCCTTCGACAGTTCGTCAGCAGTTTAGCAGGCACAGCGTTCGAATGGTATGCGGAACTCCCAATTGATTCCGTGAATACCTTCGACGCGATGGAGATGCTCTTCTACCAGAGATTCGCTAGTGTGAATAAACGCACTACCGTAACGATATTTGTCAATGAAAGGGTTAGACCGAATGAGACCTGGGATCAATATGGTACCCGATGGCAAAATCTCTGGTCAAAATGCGAGCAACGCATCAATGAAGCTGCAGCCGTGGGAATGTTCATAGCCACCCTTGACCCAAATTCAAATGTGTTCCCATACATGGCCCTCTTCAAGCCGACGACCTTCTAAGAACTCATGGATAAAATGGTTCGATTGGATCAGACTCGAACCGCTGAAATCCGCCACAGGGTAAACTATCGCCTCTCAGGCCTCCCCGGCTGATTCTACCATAGAGGCCAATGATAGACAATAACTCCCCCCGAACACAGCTTACAACTTTCATCGTACTGTGCTCTCCAAAGAGCAACTCTTCTCAAAATCTCAAAAGGTGCTGAGTTGGAATCCCATTCATTATAAGGATTCTTGTGGTTCCGGAGAATCCAGCTACAAGAGAACCAGGAATAGAGAGCTCTCTCCATTCAAGACTCTTCCTCATCCGATGAAGATGTATGAAAAACAAAGGTAAGGTGGCGTTTGTCGCGAACGCTCAACAAAGAATGAGCGGCTCCGAAGCAACCTGTCGCCAAAACAGCGACAACACGTGTTCTTCCCTTCGAAAGATTGAGCGCAAATACTCGCGCCCCCTGGATATACGCAGGGGGAATATTGCTCACTGGCGGAATAATCTCTACGCCAGATGGTCCTTTTTTCAAAAAATAGGAAGGATATTAAGGGACCTGCAAACGGGTCCTACAATCAAGTGGAATATCCATCTTAAACAAAAAAAATCCTGGGAGGGATTTGAAATCCATGTCCCACTCCGAATCAGATGATGAGGGGAAAAGCCTCCAAGTCAAGTTCATTCTTCTAAGGAAGAAGAAAACTCAGCAGAAGGAGTGACATGATATCCCTGTAGGGTTCCTAGGCACGCTAATGAAGTCTCACAAGGCATCAACCATGCCAATTTCAAATTTTACGGGTGCCGAGAAACCCTAATACGGATCGTTGACTAGAAGTTTAGGCGAAATACGAATCTAGTTAACAACTTAACTGAAGGAGAGAGGCTACAACCTTTGTAGATCCGGTTCTCCACTTCCTTAGCTCCACGTAGGCGTCCTCTCGCTGTCCATCTCGAATCCCGGACTCAATCGTCGGCTTGATCGGAGAAATAGGCGGACTAGGTCGTCGGCTTCGTGCCGAAGATGATCTACGTCGAGGCATCACAAGTTCAAGCTCCGACTTCACAAATTTGTGAAACTTGTGAAGAAAACACCCAAAACAACTTGGCAAGAGGTAGAGGGTGAAGAAATAGGAGGTGGGTTCACTTTAGAATTGGATTTCTCACTTTAGAACTCAAGTTGCCATTGATGGCATCAAGCTTTCTTTCTTGAAGAAGAAGATCAAGAAGAAGGAAATATTATGATAAGTTAATCAAAAATGAAAAAGAAATGAATACTTATCATAATAGGAACCATGGTTAGGTGTAGAGAATTGACCAAGGTTAGAAGAGTGTTTAGGGTTAAGCATGAAGACAAATTGGTCACTTTGGTCAAAGCTTCATGAAGCTTCACAAAGGTTCAAGAATGAAAGCAACCATTTTGTATTCTTATCCCATTCTTTTTCCAAAATCAATAAATAAAAGAATGGATAATTAAAACCCTAATCACTTTCTTAACCTAGGTTTAATTCTTTACACTTAACCAAATGAGCAAGCATCATCAAACATGATACAAAGATGTGCACAAAAGTATATCACATATACAACTTGCACATCAAGTGAGAAAATCCATTTAAAGTGAACCAATACTAGTTAATGCAAAGTAATATATCAAATATATTATTATACATTAAATCATTAAATCAACACTTGATTTAACGATCCGGTCATATCGCATATAACCGACTAGTATACAATGTATCGATTAATCGAATCAATGATTCGATAACTAGGTTATATCGAATATAACCAATCGATACATTCATCGCGTGAATGGAATACGGTATCACATACACGCATTATTCTCGGTCCTGCACATATCTCATATGCGCTCCTATTTCGTTTCGCTTGAGCCAGGAAACCTCTGTGTAGGACTCTAAAGACTCGTCAATACGCCGGTAGCAGATGATGATCATATCAAGCACCCACAAGCTGCAAGCGGTCTGCTAAACGTAACGGCCATCCGGGTATTGAGCGATCAGAAGATCGACGGGCTAGCCCGCTCACACTCCTGTGAATCCAACCAGTAACACTTACCGTACAGTCCGGTCTGTTCGTCTGATATGTCGCATATCAAGTCTAGGGGTGGTAAACGTCAGACCCCAATAACCGATAAGTCATGCCAATGTGAGGCTCATAACGGGTCGAAAAACTACTGGTAACACTTACCAGCAAATCTCTGATCAGCCCTGGCCAGGGACTTCCCTGTTACGGCCAATCGAGCACAGCGCAACATCAACCCCCAATACCGGGAGAGACGAAACCCCTCCTATCGCTCATTGCCTCCATGTGACTCGGGACTGTGCCCAAAGACCACCATTTTGCACGCCCTTATGGACGTGGTAAGGTGGAGATCAAAGCACAGTGGGAATCACACAAGACTCTATAACGATCTCGGGTCTACAGACTAACCTGTACAAGTGTCACCTGAGAACTGCCATCTGACGTGAGGTATAATACCATCTGGGAGTTCTCGGCGAGTCCGTCCAGTGTACCCAGTCTCCACTGAGCACCCATATACCATCTCTGATGTCAAACACCAATGGATATGGGATCATCCATCGCCCATCTCATGGGTCGAGAAGCGTATACGCTAGTCTACTCTGGTATATCGATGCCCCGTCTCGATACACCCACGACTAGGGACCTTAAAGGATGTACTTATGGACTACCATGTCCCCACTAGTATGATCTGCATCATAGTCCAGGTAGTCAAGTACACATCCTAAGGGCTTTACCAACATGTAACCATAAAACAGTTTAAAGAGACTAGTGTACATGTTAAGATAAAGAGTAACCAGATAGCATACTATCATATCGAGCAAGAAAGTCATCTCTATATATGTCCAAGCATCCAATATAATATACATCATCTGTACAATACTGGCCTCTAGGGCATACATACAACTAACAATCTCCCACTTGCACTGGGCCAGCTGCTGTAGTATCGCATACCGAGCATCCCGAAGAGACTCTCAAACTGTATCTGGGGAATGGCCTTCGTGAGTGGATCCGCCGTGTTGTTCTTCGTGTCAACCCTCCTGACCTCGATCTCCCGGCGATCAACTATCTCCCGGATCAGGTGATACCGCCTCAGAATATGCCTGGATTGCTGATGGGACCTGGGTTCCTTGGCCAAAGCCACCGCTCCATTGTTATCGCAATACAAAGGTATTGGATGCTCAATGGATGGAACCACTCCAAGTTCAGTAATGAACTTCTTGATCCAGACAGCCTCTTTGGCAGCATCGTTGGCAGCGATGTATTCAGCCTCCATCGTCGAGTTTGCCACGGTTTCCTGCTTGGAACTCTTCCAGCTAACCGCCCCTCCGTAAAGGGTAAAGACAAATCCCGACTGCGACTTAGAGTCGTCCTTATCACTCTGGAAGCTCGAATCGGTAAAGGACTCCACTTGGAGTTCTCCGTTACCATACACCAAGAGCATCTCTTTAGTCCTTCGTAAGTACTTGAGAATGCTTTTCACAGCTGTCCAGTGACTCTCTCCAGGATCAGCTTGATACCTGCTCACTACACTTAGTGAGTATGCTACATCGGGTCTGGTACATAGCATCGCATACATGATAGAGCCTACTGCTGAAACATAGGGTATCCCTTGCATGCGAGCTCTCTCTAAATCAGTCTTGGGAGACATCTCTTTGGAGAGAGTGACTCCAGAGTTCATGGGCAAGTTCCCACGCTTGGATTCTTCCATACTAAACCTCTTTAGTATGGTGTCAATGTACCTGGATTGGGACAATCCCAAAATCCGTTTGGATCTATCCCTATAGATCCTAATTCCCAATATGCAGGAGGCATCACCAAGATCTTTCATCGAGAATCTTTGTGATAAGAAGAGCTTGACCGATTGCAGCATAGGAATATCATTTCCTATCAAGAGTATGTCGTCCACGTATAATACGAGGAAGACAACCTTACTCTCTGCCACATTCTTGTAGATACAAGGTTCATCTGGGTTTTTGACGAAATCAAACTCTTTGAAAACGACGTCAAAGCAGATGTTCCAACTCCGCGATGCTTGCTTTAATCCATATATGGATTTAAGCAGCTTGCACACCTTCCCGCTGCTCCCACTATCTATGAAGCCCTCTGGCTGAGTCATGTACACGCACTCTTCTAAATCACCATTTAGAAAGGTGGTCTTAATATCCATTTGCCAGATTTCGTAATCATGATATGCAGCGATGGCAAGCATGATCTGGATGGATTTAATCATAGCCACTGGAGAAAAGGTTTCGTCATAGTCCACACCTGGTCTTTGACGAAAACCCTTTGCAACAAGTCTAACTTTGAAAGTCTCCACTTTCCCATCTACACCAAGTTTCTTCTTGAAGATCCACTTTCTCCCAATGGGTTTTACCCCTTCAGGAGCAATGTCCAAAGTCCATACTTTGTTGGTGTACATGGATTCCATCTCGGACCGCATAGCATCCAGCCATTTCACTGAGTCCCTACTCGTGATGGCCTGCTCGAAGCTAGTTGGGTCATCATCCTCCATGATGCAATCATCGCTCCCACCATCCATGAGAAAACCGTAGTATCTCTCAGGTTGGCGAGGAACCCTACTAGATCGGCGGAGAGGCTGAGGTTCGTCGGGAGCTACTGAATCCTCTGGTTCCACTAAATCTTCAGTTTGAGTTTGTGTAGCCGGAACCTCTTCCAGCTCTACCACTTTGCCACTAATTTCTTTTTCAAGGAATTCCTTTTCTAAAAAGGTGGCATGTTGAGCAACAAACACTTTTTGTTGCTCACTGT
Organism: Agapanthus africanus; assembly: GCA_030015575.1. Lineage (NCBI taxonomy): Eukaryota > Viridiplantae > Streptophyta > Magnoliopsida > Asparagales > Amaryllidaceae > Agapanthus > Agapanthus africanus. The sequence goes on from JASDDO010000004.1 coordinate 350,324,295, forward strand.
GGTAGAAAAAATACCCATATGAATTCTTTGGATATCCCACAAACTTGCAGAGAACTGACCGTGCCTCGAGCTTGTCCGGATTTTGTCTTTTGACATAGGCTGGACAACCCCATATCTTAACTCGTTTAAGATATGGCCTCTTCCCACTCCATATCTCATATGGTGTGGTAGGTACAGATTTAGATGGAACTTGATTCAATAGGTATGCTGCTGTCTCCAGCGCATAACCCCAGAAGGAAATAGGTAACTCAGCTGTGCTCATCATAGAGCGCACCATATCTAATAGGGTGCGGTTCCTCCATTCTGATACACCGTTGTGCTGTGGTGTATATGGAGGAGTCAGCTGAGAGAGAATCCCATTCTCTTTTAGGAAGTCCAGGAATTCATTGCTTAAGTATTCTCCTCCTCGATCAGATCGAAGGATTTTAATACTTTTTCCGGTTTGGTTCTCGACTTCCCTTTTATATTCTCTAAATTTCTCAAAAGCTTCTGATTTGTGTTTCATCAGGAACACATATCCGAATCTAGAGAGATCGTCAGTGAATGTAATGAAGTACGAAGAACCATCCCTGGCATGTGTAGACATGGGACCGCATACATCACTATGTATCAGTCCCAAGAGTTCGGTAACTCTTTCTCCGTGTCCCGTAAACGGAGTTTTGGTCATCTTGCCTTTGAGACATGACTGGCAAGTGTCATAAGATGAAAATTCAAACGGATTTAAATATCCATCCTTATGCAACTTAGCCAGTCGTGTCGCATTGATGTGACCCAGTCTACAATGCCACAAGTAGGATTCGTTCATCTCTGAACTCTTTCTCTTGTGTGTGTTTGTTATGCTCAGAACTGTTGATTGATTTAGAACATAAATGCCATTGCACAACGTGCCTGATCCAACCAACTTTTGGTTACGGAAAATGTTCATAACATTGTCCTGTAATACAAAATTATATCCCTCTTTACTCAATAAAGAAACCGATATAATGTTGCATATCAGGTTCGGCATGTAATAGCATTCGTTCAGAACCAATGTATTACCAGTTGGTAATGCAAGGTGATATTCCCCGACAGTCTTAGCTGCAACAATTGCACCATTTCCAACTTTAATGTCTTTATCACCTTCTCCAAGTTCTCTACCTTTCCTGAGCCCATGTAACTCATTACATATATGGGATCCTGACCCGGTATCTAATACCCAGGACGTAGAGCAAATGGAGAAACAGTTCTCTGTAACGAACACACCCGAAGAAAATGCATCATCATGTACTTTCTTCATTCGGGTGGCATGGGAATCCTGGTATTCCCCTATATCATGTTCAGTCCTATAACTCTTATAAGAAAGAACGGAACCAACGTTCCCCAGCACAGTATAACATGCGGGTTCGGTCAATACATCCATATTATTATCTTGATTAGGGCCTGACATGGTCGCTACCTGGAGAGAGAGAGAAGAAAACACTTTAGCGTATGCTCGTGCAAGATCAGATTGGTTATTATCTTATCTAATCAGGATGGCTCCAACTGTTTTTATCAAATCTTCCTTCAAACCCTAAAAGGAAAGACTAGCCGGGATTAATTACACACTACAAGTTCGCCAATCTTTCAGCCAGGCCAGTGTCGGTACTTTGAGGGAGGTCCCCCGTGCTTTCGCACAAACCTAATTAATGTAAACCTCGTTTTCCCAGAGGCGTAACCCCGTTGACACCTTTCTAGACACCTACTTGATCGGCTAATTGCAATGTGCAAAACTCTCCCAGGAGTAACTCTTACTCGCAGTGGGTATCGGGATCCAACTATCTGATAGAAGGTATGCAATCTCATTGCAAATTTCAACACTTGAAATTCCCGATAATATTTTGCCCCGAACGATCTATGACCTTGACAAGGTCAACAAACCATAGACCGCAAGTCAAGTTCAACCCGTCATTTCTTGATTGAATCAAACCCACCCGCACGACCCTTGACAAGGTCAACAAGGTCGTACGACTACCCTAACCCAATATGCATCATATGCATAAGCAGATAAATACTGGTTAGCTACAGCATACTGCGCCTTGACAAGGTCAACAAACGCAGCACGAATACTAAACAGGACTTATCTGAAATGACGGAGGGCTACGACAGGTTTTTCTGAAAACCTATTGCGTAATGAACTTGATATCGTTGTAGAATCAAATGAAGTTTTGAAATGGAGCGATTTTGAGGCTTTTCTAGTTTTGCTAAAGGGGTCACTCCCGGTGAAGGGATCGTCGGCCCTTTCCTCGTCGAATGAGGTGCGGGATATATCATATATATCACTGTGCAAAGCAGAAACTATAGAAGCTATCAAAAGACAAACCGAGTGTGTAGCATCTGCCAGTTATTGCTAAAGGAGTCACTCCCGGTGAAGGGATCTCGGTCCTTTCCTCATCGAATAAGGTGCAGGATATATCACATATAATGCTGTGCATCGCAAGAACTGTAGCTACCTGTTTTATTTAAAATTTGATTCTACAACATCTTAGGTTTCTTTTCTTTCATTAATCACATTAATGAAGTCCCATCATTTAAGTCACCTAAACATCACAGATAAATACGACGTACACTTATGCCATCCGCATTCGCCTCGATGTCCCCTCGTGCACCGTTAGGTTAGGTAACTAACGACAAAGCAGGGCAGGGCTAGTGCGGGTGCAAAACATAAGTAACGTCTATATAATATATCATATATACTATATATTGTATCTATCACAGAACATCACATGATCACATCACAGATAAAGTAGCAGAAGAAACATATGAAATATTGGATATACTAGGACGTCCGTGTTTTCAATACGACCCAGTATAAAACACGGATTCCACGGTCGTGATGAATAGCCAATCCCACACCCCTAGATCCCTACGAGAGCGGCAAGCAACCCTGCCAATTCTAGGGTTAGGAGACCCGGACTCGACTCCTCGAGTTGGTCTCCCACTGGACCCCATAACCCGGTTACTTGTGCTCCCCTCCTTGGGTCTATCCTAATGCGGAAAAGTAAATAATATACAAAAGGTGACAACTTCCGCAACCTGGAAGTGCCCCAAATAAAAGAATATTACATACAAGTTTTTACATGAATTAAAATGAAAAAACACTCATCTCACATAAAAACCTCCGGCTATTCGAACACGACGATCCAATATAACATATCCAGCAACACATAACATCACATGTCATCAACGTAAGTAAATATGCGCATCCCAATTGTCGTTGACATATAGCAACGAAACCGGCGAAATCATATATTACACTTACGGTCACAGAAAAGAATGTGTAAAACTACAACAGTTGGAATCCGCAACCTCTTTAGATATCGCATGCCTAATCAAATGAATTACTCAGACATCACATGCCTAACAATTATAAACCCCGCATTTTAGTCTCATTATCGAAAACTCTTTTCAATATCATGTGGGACTAAACTGCTTGATTTATAACATTCATTCAGTTATCTCATAACTTTTTGTGAATTCCAATTATTGTATCCCATTCCGGATAAATAGAAAATATTAAAATTTCCGATCGAACATTCAAACACCCACGTTTTCCCGAAACCGATCAACACATGAAATAAGTTCAAAGACATTCACTTCATGCCTCAGTACCAACGGTCCAGCCGTAGAAGGGTCAAGCCAACGCCTCACATGTGGCACACCGTACTGCCCCAAACCCGAAGGTTCAAAGGGCAGTTCAAGACGGTCACATAATCGAGTTAAGGTTTGTTGTCTTCTAGAGGGACCACCGCGTTACTTGCACTACTTCGAACGTCTTTAAACTACGGAAAAGTCCAACAATTGAAAATTTCCCGTCAGGGGAAAGATTGGGTATTTACATCCGGTCGAACTTTTTAACATATTCAAAAATTATCCGGAAAACACTTAGACAAAGTTTGATAATCCGATCGAAATACCGAGTCCCCAATACAACCAAGAATACTCAACTCTTGAATAAATATTAAAAATTCCCAGAGAACTCTGCACTGAATAAAAGAAATTACTGTGCAAAATTGGGTGGGTGACGTCATCATACGGACGCGGAACCGCCGCAGAAGCAAGGCTTCTGCCGCGGTTCCGCCGCACTTTGGAGGAATTGGTTGATCGTATTTCACAGTAATTCTTAGAAAGTCCTGCTGAATTTTCTGCATATTTTTAATTTGGAAAAAACCCAGTTTTCAGAAAATTTCCAGAGAGCATCATGGATTTTAGGGTTTCGGTTCGATCGGGTTTCAAACGTCGTCTAGACTTCGCCTAAGGCTCTAGCTAGGCTCTGATACCACTGTAGGGTTCCTAGGCACGCTAATGAAGTCTCACAAGGCATCAACCATGCCAATTTCAAATTTTACGGGTGCCGAGAAACCCTAATACGGATCGTTGACTAGAAGTTTAGGCGAAATACGAATCTAGTTAACAACTTAACTAAAGGAGAGAGGCTACAACCTTTGTAGATCCGGTTCTCCACTTCCTTAGCTCTACGTAGGCGTCCTCTCGCTGTCCATCTCGAATCCCGGACTCAATCGTCGGCTTGATCGGAGAAATAGGCGGACTAGGTCGTCGGCTTCGTGCCAAAGATGATCTACGTCGAGGCATCACAAGTTCAAGCTCCGACTTCACAAATTTGTGAAACTTGTGAATAAAACACCCAAAACAACTTGGCAAGAGGTAGAGGGTGAAGAAATAGGAGGTGGGTTCACTTTAGAATTGGATTTCTCACTTTAGAACTCAAGTTGCCATTGATGGCATCAAGCTTTCTTTCTTGAAGAAGAAGGAAATATTATGATAAGTTAATCAAAAATGAAAAAGAAATGAATACTTATCATAATAGGAACCATGGTTAGGTGTAGAGAATTGACCAAGGTTAGAAGAGTGTTTAGGGTTAAGCATGAAGACAAATTGGTCACTTTGGTCAAAGCTTCATGAAGCTTCACAAAGGTTCAAGAATGAAAGCAACCATTTTGTATTCTTATCCCATTCTTTTTCCAAAATCAATAAATAAAAGAATGGATAATTAAAACCCTAATCACTTTCTTAACCTAGGTTTAATTCTTTACACTTAACCAAATGAGCAAGCATCATCAAACATGATACAAAGATGTGCACAAAAGTATATCACATATACAACTTGCACATCAAGTGAGAAAATCCATTTAAAGTGAACCAATACTAGTTAATGCAAAGTAATATATCGAATATATTATTATACATTAAATCATTAAATCAACACTTGATTTAACGAGTCGGTCATATCGCATATAACCGACTAGTATACAATGTATCGATTTATCGAATCAATGATTCGATAACTAGGTTATATCGAATATAACCAATCGATACATTCATCGCGAGAATGGAATACGGTATCACATACACGCATTATTCTCGGTCCTGCACATATCTCATATGCGCTCCTATTTCGTTTCGCTTGAGCCAGGAAACCTCTGTGTAGGACTCTAAAGACTCGTCAATACGCCGGTAGCAGATGATGATCATATCAAGCACCCATAAGCCGCAAGCGGTCTGCTAAACGTAACGGCCATCCGGGTATTGAGCGATCAGAAGATCGACGGGCTAGCCCGCTCACACACCTGTGAATCCAACCAGTAACACTTACCGTACAGTCCGGTCTGTTCGTCTGATATGTCGCATATCAAGTCTAGGGGTGGTAAACGTCAGACCCCAATAACCGATAAGTCATGCCGATGTGAGGCTCATAACGGGTCGAGAAACTAATAGTAACACTTACCAGCAAATCTCTGATCAGCCCTGGCCAGGGACTTCCCTGTTACGACCAATCGAGCACAGCGCAACATCAACCCCCAATACCGGGAGAGACGAAACCCCTCCTATCGCTCATTGCCTCCATGTGACTCGAGACCGTGCCCAAAGACCACCGTTTTGCACGCCCTTATGGACGTGGTAAGGTGGAGATCAAAGCACAGTGGGAATCACACAAGACTCTATGACGATCTCGGGTCTACAGACTAACCTGTACAAGTGTCACCTGAGAACTGCCATCTGACGTGAGGTATAATACCATCTGGGAGTTCTCGACGAGTCTGTCCAGTGTACCCAGTCTCCACTGAGCACCCATATACCATCTCTGATGTCAAACACCAATGGATATGGGATCATCCATCGCCCATCTCATGGGTCGAGAAGCGTATACGCTAGTCTACTCTGGTATATCGATGCCCCGTCTCGATACACCCACGACTAGGGACCTTGAAGGATGTACTTATGGACTACCATGTCCCCACTAGTATGATCTGCATCATAGTCCAGGTAGTCAAGTACACATCCTAAGGGCTTTAACAACATGTAACCATAAGACAGTTTAAAGAGACTAGTGTACATGTTAAGATAAAGAGTAACCAGATAGCATACTATCATATCGAGCAAGAAAGTCATCTCTATATATGTCCAAGCATCCAATATAATATACAACATCTGTACAATACTGGCCTCTAGGGCATACATACAACTAACAATCCCGTTCCTTCGTATGTGAAGATACTTCGTTAGCGTCAGAAAAACGATGTTGATGAATAGGGGGCAAGTGCCGTGTAAAATGCCCGGTATTTCCCGCAAAAACAACCCGATTGCTGTGGTAATAAAAGAAGCAGTCTAAGATGGTGAAAATAGCTTAAGGTGTGAAGTGTCCATGCAAATAAAGGACAGGAAGCAACGCCTCAGCAAACAAGAGTTGGAAGGGATAAGTTATGCAACTCCTCGACCGAATGATAAATAATAGACCGAAACGTCCATAAACTAGTGCGTCACATCAAACACGACGCGTCGCCTCAAACACGGCGATAATGGACCGAAACGTCCCTAAAGTAGTGCGTCGCCTCAAACGTGGCGATAATGGACCGAAACGTACCTAAACTAGTGCGTCGCCCCAAATACGGCGATAAAGAACTGAGAAGTCCTTAAACTAATTATCCACCTCAAATATGGAAACAACGGACCGAGAAGTCCCTAAACTAACAACGGACCGAGATGTCCCTAAACTAGAACCTCGCCTCAAATATGACGATATTGGACCGAAAAGTCCCTAAACTAAAATTTCGCCTCAAATATGGTGATAATGGACCGGAACGTCCCTAAACTAGTGCATCGCCCTAAATACAGCGATACATTCCCTTGGGACCTATATTGTAATCGAAGTCTTAGCAGGAAAGATTACAACTCAAGTCCCACCGGCTACATAGCAACTCCAGCGATGAAGCTGCCCCAAAACCCACCGGCGAACAGGTGGGTCATCTGCGACGAAGCTACTTTTGAGAGTTTCGCCATTTAAAAAAACGGTATGTCCACAAGAAAAATGGGCACGGATGAAAACCCGAAAGAGCGCCGTCAGTAAAAACAGCAGGACTGCCGACGAGTTTGTGAAAACCCGAATAGGGCACAAACTCGTAAAATAAAAAATTCATGTGCACTTTCAAGGTCCTTTCGACCTTGTGAGGAGAAAATACCTGCGTAAGATCCTTACGACTCACAAAGGAGCAACACACTTAGGAATCCTCATGATTCCTAAGGAGAAATTACACTTATGGGATCCTCACGACTCGTAAGGAAAATTCCCCTCATGAGACCCTCATGGCTCATAAGATTTAAAAGCCTTAAGCTACAGGGATCTAAACATGTTCTTAAGCGGTCATATTCCCGTAATATTTCTTTACAGGCGGTCCAATATTGACCCTTGTATGCAATCCACGGGCATAAATAAATATTCTCCCACCAAGTTCCACCAATAGCGAGAGATGTCCTCGTATGATGAACAACACTTGTAAGTCCTCTCGACTTATAAGGAGAAAACACTCTTGGAAGATCCTTACGACTTACGAGAGAAAACGCACTTAGTAATCCCCACGATTCCTAAGGAGAAAATACACCTACGAGATCCTCACGATTCATAGGAAGAAATACCTTTATGAGACCCTTACGGCTCATGAAGTCAAAAGACCTTAGTCGACAGGATCCTAACCATGTCTACTATGCCATCTTTGTTCAAATCGACAAAGGCGAATGATGATTCGCTCATGACAATATTCCAGTTGAAGCGATACTGATACCACAATGGGTATCAGGACCAAGTCCCCAACTCGTGATAAAAGTCAACGAGCAAGAAATATGCATAAATAGCCGATATGTTTGGGCAACTCGCAATAAAAAGCAGTGAGTAAATATAAAAAAATAGCCGAAATGATTGGGCACAGCGAAAAATAGCCGAAATGATTGGGCAATCGCGAATTTCGCGATATGAAGAGCTGAAAAGATAGAGCATCGCGGAAAAATAAAAAATATAAAATGAAATTCCTCTGCCCTGTAGGTAAGTCCACACCGACCCCTGTATACAATCCATGGGCACAAATGAAAGAAAGGGAACCATATCTTCCCACCAGGCACCGTCAAAGGGAGAACCAGATCTTGACGGCAACATCTACAGCTTAGAGATCAGCTCGACGTTCCTTCTCTGTGTAGATGCGACGTCAGCAAAGGCTCCAAGGAGCCAAATAAAAAGGAGTAACGGAAAAATCCTAACTCCAGTTCGACGTGCTTCTCATGCCAGCAGGATGCAGACGCAACGTCAACTAAGGCTCTAAGGAGCCAAATCAAAAAGAAGTGACGGCAAAATCCTAACTCCATGTCATGTCCCGCTTCCCAGAGTCCGTGAACTACGGCACGCGACAGAGCCAACCATGCTACCTGTGGTTAGGAAACATCCCTCCACAGTCACATTACGGCTGTCTATAGGATATTAAGAACAGAAAAATATAAAATTTATCTATTACATGTCCATTTGCCACAGTAAAAGAGTCAAGAAAATGTATAAGCGGAAACAAATTAAATCCAATAAACAACATCTGAAAACTTGTCCCAATACGGGCTCATATCAAGGAAATAAAACTGCGGAAAATAAACTAAACAAAACTAACATCTCTAATAACAATCTGTTGGAGATAGTGCCCTCAGAGTCAATTATTGGATCACAGGCACGTGATTGCAATGATTGAGGGAGGACCTATCCCGGTAGGACAGTCTTGCTCAAGATGATAGTATGCTATCTGGTTTTCCTTTATCATCGTGTACTGCTTTAGGTGACCTGACAGGTCGCTATTGCACGTTGATAGAGCCCCTAGGATTCTTGCTTGACTGCCAGCAGTATGAGGGCGATCATATACGTAGGAGCTGGTAGTCTATAAGCACATCCTTAAAAGGTCCCTAGTCGTGGGAGTTTCGAGACTGGGCATCAATACTCCATTAGTAGACTAGTGTATACAGTCGAGACCCCGACGAGGGGCGGTGGCAGATCTCACAAGCCACTGGTGTCAGTTGGTTCACCTAAGATGTATACAGGTGCTCATTGGGTTATGAGTACACCGGACAGGACTCGCCGGGAACCTGCTAGTTGGTCTTATACCTGACGTCAGATAGCAGTTCCCTGGTGACATGTGTACAGGTTAGTTCATCGACCTGAGATCGTCATTTTTCTCGTGTGAGTTCCCACTGTGCTTTGATTACTACCCTACCACGGCTCAAAGGAATCGTGCAAACAGGTTTTAGTTGGGTACAGTCCCGAGCCACATGGAGGCAGTGAGCGGATCTGCAGGGGTTCGTCTCTCCCGGTATTGGGGGTGAGGTCGTGCTGTGTCTAGGAGAGCCATTACACAAAGCCCTCGGCCGAGGCAGGAAATTTACTGGTAGGTATTCCAGTAGTATCTCAGGGTGTTCTGGGCTACGCTCCGACACGACTTGTACCGCTTTTGGGGGTCTGACTTTTACCAACCCCCTAGGCCCGTCATGCGATGCTCATAGACGAATGGACCGGACTGTACGGATATTGTCACTGACAGGCTCAGTAGGGTGTCAGGATGAGTTCGCTCATCGACGTCCCTTTTGGTCAATAGCTGGTGGCCCGTCACGTATTGGCTTATACCTCTGACGTGCTAGTGGTTAAATCCACAGCCATAGTATTGACGAGTCTTTAGAGTCCACCACACATTCAGTTACTCATGTTTCGGGCGAAACGCTGTAGAGGCCGTATGGAGATATGGCAGGGTCCGATCAGATACGTGCGGTATTGCACGGATCAGGATCGGACAGTTTGTACTAGAGGCCGTATGGTTATATGGCAGGGTTCGATCAGATACGTGCGGTATTGCATGGATCAGGATCGGACAGATATTACTAGCCGGCTTTGGTTTAAGCCGGATCCTAGTATAGTACAGTGTAGATTTTGTCTCATTGCATTTGTATCCGGTCGGAATACAGATGCGGGTGTGTATGCACTGTATCGGGGTTTTCCTGTAATTTATTACGGGACCGGTTTTCTGGAGTTGCCAGTTTGCATTCCGTTCCGGCCAGTTTTCCTTTGTTCTTTCCCGGCCGGACTTTTCCGATGGAGGGGGGGTTATTTGCAAGTTTGCAAATAACATATTGTGGAGGGGTTTCTTGCATATGGATTGATTATGAAAGCATCTTTTGATACCATTCTTTTCTATCATCATTTCTTTCTTTATTAAGATTAGAAATGAGATGAAATATGATATGACTTTGTTATCATGGTTTTTGGATATGGTCACCCTCCACCTTTTACTACACTCACCTCCCTCTTGTATTATGTTTTTCACTCCACCACCATTTCTTTTTTTTTTATGAGGCCGACCACAATTTTGGAGGGAGAGAAAAAGAGAGAGAGTTTCATTTTGATGGTGGCACATATTTCTTCATCTCATTCTTCTTGTTTTTGGAAAAATGAAAGCACCATTTTTCCTTAACCTCATTCCTCCATCACCAATTGCAATTTCACTACCCCAAATGAGACAACCATTCTACACTAGCCTACAGCACTTCTTGGACGCGTCGGCTAGCCAACTTCGCGCCCGAGTTATCTCGGTCCAGAGGTGGGAGCCCGTAAAAGATTCCGGCTACGTGGTGCCCTTTCCGACGAGAAGACGACGAATGGTGATTCCGCGGGAGATCGGAGTGGAGACGAAGACCGAAGGACACGGATCGTTTGGTATAGCTCTCTTCCCTTCTCTTGTTAGCTAGCATTAGGTTAATGGTTACGATCCGGGTTTATTGTCCGCGGTAGCGCCAGTTTGAAAGTTAAGAAAAAATTTTGATTCCGCATTTTGGCCTCGAATAGACGACCGGGGCGCTGCCGTGGCGCAACACAATCGTTTAATTCCTCACTGCTCGGCTTGATGGGTAAAGTACTCTTGTTCAGACTGCGATAAAAATAGAGGAACTGGGCCATGCGAAATCTAGACGTCAGTGTGTCATAATACCAAAATAGCAGTAATAACCAAGATGGAACGATATAGGTAAACATGAATATAAATGAATAGCACGGATAAGAAACAGTGAGGTATATGTGTGTATGTGAGGTGTGATGTGTACCCTAAAACTATGCTTCTAGGTTATATATTCTAAAGTCTTTGAAATCAATTAATGTAATCATCATCGTAACCCAACAGTCTATACCTCGTTCATTCCCCACGGGACCACGGTAACAGGATTTATTCCGTAACGCCCGGAAAAACGGAAAATGGGATTATTCTGTAACGCCCAGAAAAACGGCAAACATGTAATTATTCCGTAACGTCCGGAAAAACGGCAAACAGGATTATTCTGTAACGCCCGGAAAAATGGCAAACATGTAATAATGGCCTTTTGAGTTACGTTTCGGTTACATTCTTGATTTCCCCTTTACCTCCAGGTTTGTGTTCAAGTCAGGTATTGCTAATAGAGATCTAATGCCAACACATGATCCAGCAGATACAGGTTTTCATCTATGCAGACAACATGTTACGTCCGTCAGGACAACACGTCAATATCGTTGGCATTAGTAACAAGATCCAAGTAACAAGTCAAGTAGGGTGTCGTGAACATGTCATGTGATGCATATGTATCAAGTAGATACCAAATATGAAACTGTAACGAATATCTGAACACGGTAAGCACGACGGATATCAGGATGCATATGTATCCATCTGTAATAACCTGTTATACGTCCATGACTACGTATGATGCAAACTAGATGGCATGCTATACTAATATAATAGTATAATAACATTGTGATGTTCCGTCCTGCAACTAGATAAGCTATTATCGGTACGGATACAGACGAATGCTATAAAACTGTAAATCGGTAATATTTGCTGAATATTAAAACACATGCACTATTATTTATTAAATAGTTACTGATATAATAACATTAACAGAGACAATATATTCAATTCGATTAATAACTATAAAAGTTGTATTGATTAACCATGCACAAGAAAGTTCCGTTAAGAAATTCAGCGTCACCATGATTTGTAAAATAACTTTAAAATAACAAAAGGTCCTCTAAAAGTGACGTGTCATATACCAAAACAAAGCTAATTCAATAAGATTTTCATTTTTATAAGTTAAAGTATCTCAGGTTGTTCCTATAAAAAGTTATAACGTTCGAAGTTGAAAGTTTGCTGCTGGAATTTCCCTAGACAGCAGTTCAGAGGTACTTTCATTTACAGTTTACGTTATTTAAACAATTTATTTTGCAAGTAAATATTTCACAGAGTTATATTATTCTGAGTTAGATTCATAACGAACTAAAGAACGTATGCTAATGATTTTTCTATTATTTATAATGAATTTTATAAGGTATGGTGTACAGTAAATTTCAGATTTGTCGTATCCGCTTTGCGACGACGTTTCATGTGTAAACTATAATATTTTCAAACTATATTTTGTATAACGTTATAAAATGCAGATTATAAACTAATTAATGATAATAATAAAAAATATTACGACGATATGTATATATTTATAGATATAATTATAGCATGTCGCAAGTTGTAAACTTGCATACATTGTATATTATAAAATTGATTAACGTTAAATAACTACGGTGTATAAATTATATAGATATAGCTGTATGATGATGATGATAATAATAATAATAGTACAACAACATATAAGTAAATCACATAAAGCATAGCATGTAGCAAGTTGTAAACTTGTCTCGAAACAAACGCGATGAACGGAAGCAACACGACGCTATACAAATCAACACCAAGTTTTGATGGCTTGGTTAAGGTTCTAGGATGCGGCTGGAGTTACGTCGGCAAGAATGAGTGTGGGCTTGAAGAATGAAGAAGGAGAATATATAAATTGATAAGGAAGAGATATGTTATGTGGAGAGAAAGAGAGAGGTTTTATGTTTAATATAAATATATATAGTATAGTTTAAATTAGGTTATAAATATATATTAGTTTTAATGTATATAGATAATATCAAACTACAACCAAGCTCCACCAAAATCTCATCAAAAATATATTTTGAAAAATAATTCACACATGTAAACTTCTCAACCATAATGTAAGAATATATTTTAAATAACTTATACCCCTAATTTAAGATTTAAAATGATTCTAAAAATATATCTAGATTTAGTAAATATTTGATATTAGATATCTTGAGATTTAAACGTAAAAGATAAAAGCAAAATAAAATATGGGATGTCAATCATATGATGACAGTTAACAAAATATAACTTATTCTTAATTTGTGGTTATTAAAAGATATATGATGATCTAGATATATGATATATAAAGATCTAAAAAAATATAATGTAGGTATTATACTAGATTCACATAGATATACTTTACTGGTAAATCTGAGATACAATATTGCACCATATTGGGTTTTAAACTTGCGGGTCGGGTCGGATAACAACTACTAGTATTCGAATCATTCGCGACCCAATAGATAAAATAGAAGAAATATAAAGTAAGTGTTAAAATACCAATTAATATCGTATAAATGCATTAGGGTGTTACACTCCAGCTCGACGTGCTTCTCATGCCAGCAGGATGTAGACACGATGTCAACAAAGACCCAAGAGTCAAATAGAAATGGAGTCACGGCAAAATCCTAGCTTCAAGTCTCGACGGCGCATATACATCCTAGAGATCATCCCGACGTTCCCCCTCATTTCAGCAGGATGCGAATGCGGCTATCAAATGAAAATGGAGTAATGGCATATTCCTAGCTCCGGACTTCAACCGTGATACATACAGCATGAAGGTCCTATAGATGTCTGCCCTACTTCAGCAAAGAATCGGCGCGACATCGTCAAAACAAAAAACGAAGCAATGGCATATTCCCAGCTTCGGGTTTTGAAGGCAACTCATATAAAGTCTAAAAGACTATCGGAGATCATCCCACACCAGAGCGGAGTTGTTATGACTCATCGGGGCTCCAAATTGAGTCTAACCTCAAGTAAAAAAGCGTCATGGCAAATTCCTAATATTTTTATTCCGACGGTGATATGACCTAAGGAAATTACTTGAAGACGTCTTGTCCAGCCCCCGAAGGGATCAGAGACACGACAGTCATGGGGCTACTCAAACAACAGCTTAAAAACTGCATATCGAGAAATATATCAGCCAACACGATGGTACCATGGACTAAAACCCTAGTACCACAAATCTAACGGACCCCAATCATAAATAATGGGGGTTATCTGCATATAACGTTAGGACAAGTTTGCCTGTAAACCCAAGGGAGGTAAACAAAGCTACTCCAAAATGAGTGAATAAACTAGAAACTCTGAAATGAGTATATAAACTAGAAACTCCGAAACGAGTGAATAAACTAAAGACTCCGAAACGAGTGAATAAACTAGAGACTCCGAAATGAGTGAATAAAATACAGACTCCGAAACAAGTACATAATCTAAAGACTCTGAAACGAGTGAAATACAAACTCCTAAACGAGTGAATAAACTAGAAACTCCGAAACGAGTGAATAAACTAGTCAGATCAAGACAATCAAGAACAAGAAAATGCAAGTCTAAAAAAGGAAAAAGGCTTGTCATTCATACTTCAAAAAAGATTACACAATGATGATGAGAACGACTATAAAAAAAATAAAAAAATAATAAAATAAAATATAAACATCATCTAAGGTCTACAATGTCAAGACGCTGAATTCTGGACATATGGATTCATGAACTTAGAGGAAAGTTTGAGTAAAGTGTTTCTAGCTTCATTGACCATCTTCTTATGCATTTTCTCACGAATGCAAGCGTCGGGATCCCCGCTGATATCGTCCATCCTCTGGTACGCGAATATTATCACCTTCTGTTGGAAAACGCGATGCAAAACAGCGATAAGATCATTTCTCTGCTTCTTTGAGATCAGGCCCATCAGATATACTGAATGCACCTTGTCTTTAGCATCATCAAGTGCCTCGAGCGGTATAGCCTCATCAAGCTTAAGAAGTGCTTCCCAAATCGACCCAATGATAATCTTCAAAAGAGCAGAACGGCGGGGGAGCAATCGACCGTTGTAATCGTCGAAGCGATGCATCATCTCAGCACATTGGGCGTCTATAAACTCCTGGCCTTGACAGCGGCCTTGGATGTGAATCTCCTCATAAAAGATAATCTCTTTAAGATCATACAGATGAGAAGTCATAGTATCTGAAAAGAAAAACCAGTAAAGAATTAGCAATTAAAATACCAAAATCATTACGATCTAGAAGAAAAATAGTGGCCCCCACAAAATCAAGGTGATTATGAGAATCCAAAAGGATTCTCATTTAATGAAAAATCTCATTGAACAGTGGAGTTCAAGACTCCCAATGGTCTCGAAGAACGTGTCCTACAACAGATTCAAATCTGCAAGAAGAACCCTAAAAAGGAAAATGCCCAAGAACAGAAGAGGAATAAAATTCCTTAGATCTCTTAGAGCTAAGCTCTGTAAGAAAATGGAATTAAATTCTTTCAATAGTGGGATTAAATCTCAGAAACCCCCATGATGGGGAAACAAAGAAAATGGAATTAAATTCAAAGGATTCTCAAACATCAGTGATAGGGTAAAACCCTAAGAGGAGAACTAACAATCTTCATTGATTCAAGATCCCGGAGTCTACTAAAAAAAGAATTTTTAGATATCTAAGAGACTAGTCCAAGAAAAGAGCAAAGCTCTGCTGCTGAATTTAAAATCCAAGACAAGAACAAAAAGGGTTTCCTAAGAAATGAATTCCATTCATAATCCTTACCAAGAAGAGTTTTTGCAGAGTTATCTGAAGTTCTATAGGCAGAGAGCTAAGCTCTGAAAGAAGAATTAAATTATCAAGAAAAGAGTTAAGGAAGAATATGAAGAAACAATGGTCATCTCAAGGGCCAAAGACCCCATTTATAAGACGTGATGGGAAACGGTTCAGCTTCCCATTCCCCTAGGGAATCCAACGGTGATAAAGATGGACAACGTTGTACTTACGTGCAAGCCACGTGAGAACAACGCTGGGGGAATTTGTTCCCTCATAAAAAAGAAAAAGGGGAGAAAATTCCCCACAACTCAAACCTCACGTGTTAAAAACAACTAATAGGCTAAATAAGTCTTACGCGTTAAACACGTGAGCGTCTATATGCAAAGCATATAGGCGCTGCAATGAAACACCTAATGGGCTAAATAAGCCTCATGTGTTAAACACGTGAGTGCCTATATGTAAAGCATATAGGTGCTGCAGTCAAACTACTATAGGCCAAATTGGCCTCACGTGTTAAACACGTGAGCGCCCATATGCAGGACATACGGACGCCAAATCAGAGAAGCTAAATAAGCCTAAACACGTGAGGGCACCTCCTTACGTAGAATTAAATTCTACTCAAATAAGGAACCGTTGGATCAAAAATCCAATAGTGATTAAATATAGAATTAAATTCTATTGGGAATGATATTTTCTGTTAAACAGAAAGTTGGTGGATCAAAAATCCAAGGAGATGGAAAATATTTCCTATATCTTTCTATACAGAGAAAGATTGTGCTCTGTTAAACCGAGCACCCTTGAATTAAAAATCCAATGGTGATAAAAATATCACCGTTTAATAGAATAAAATTCTATATATGGAAATATTCCCCCAATCTTGTTAAAAACAAGAAAACATATTCTGTATAACAGAAGTCCTTGGATCAAAGGTCCAGCGGTGGGTAAAATTTCCCAAATCAATTTTGAGTCTAATTAAATCAATTGAAATCTCTCAATGAGATATTTTCTTCAAATTAATTAACAAACTTGTCTCCATTATATAAAGGACCCAAGACTCCAAGTCTCAATATAGAAAACCCCCGTATAAACTCCTGCCAAAATACAGTGAGCTCTAAAGAAAACAGATAATTTAATTCTCAAAGAAAGAAGACCTTCATCCTTCAAAATACTCTAGGTAAATAAAAAAGGAGATATTAAAAGTATCCCTCTTGCCTAGTATAACGAATATAAGGGTTTAACCCTTTATATAAGAACTTAGTTCTTCCCCTGGTTTGAGATTTGCAAATGCAAATCTCCCCACAGGTTGAGAATTTAATTCTCATCGGGAAGATTCTGTTCTTCAGACTCAAAACTTAGGAAAAGGAACTTGGTTAAAAAGAAAAAGAAAGAAAAAGAAAATGAACATATGTTCTGGGAATTTAATTCCCCCGAAATTAGGGTTTAACCCTACTTAAAGAACTTAGTTCTTATAAAAATAAAAAAGAACTTAATTCTCCAATAAAAACAATGATGATGATTCAAGATCTTCAAAACAGAAATCTTGATGATCATCAATGACTAAAATTTCATTAACAGAAATTAATATCTCTGAAAACAAGAAGAACTTGACGTCTTATGTGAAACACATGTGAGTAAAATTAGTGTTCAGCACTATTATATTGCCTCATGTGTTTCCCACGTGAGTGCTTAAAACAAAAAAAAGAAAAACTAAAACGCCTCGCATACTTCCTACGTGAGCATCCAAAGAGCAAAGAAAAACTCCTTTGTGTTGATATGGCAGCAACCAAATAAGGCAGCCCAACACCCCAAAATAAAGCAATCACGTGAAACACTCTTGAAAACCCAAAACCTGGCGCCTCACGTGCTTCACACGTGAGCTCCAGCCAAGTACTTAGCACTTATGTCAAAAAATGGTGTGAGCAAATAAAACCTGAAATTAATGCTCAACACTCACATGCTGTCACGCCCCGCTTCCCAGTGTACGGGCAAAGAGACGCGAAGAGGCCGCTACGTATTTACTCAGAAGTAAACACGCTAAGCGTATCTAAGCAATATAAAATAAAAGTAAACAAGAGACAAGATGTAAATGAACATCAACTTTATTTATATAACATTCTTTTTACAATACAAACAAAAAGTAAATACATAGAATGAAAGCAATACCTAAACAACGGCATAACAGAAATGGAAATGGAATAAGTACAAGTGGCTACAGCTCTAGGTCTTCGGTGTACTGCTCAGGGGCCTGCTCCAAATGCTCGGTACTGGGCTCGGTCTCCAGAAGGTCCGATCCACCTGACAACATTCCAAAGGAGAAGAGAAATAGGGATGTTGTCAGCGAACAATCGTTCGGTAAGTCCCAAAGATGAGGGAGAAGTAGAATAGATAGAGAGAGATTATAATTGTATTATATTTTGATTGTTTTGTTAACGCGGTTGTTTGTAGCTTGGTACAGAAGATACCAGTGTATACGAGAGGAGTCCAACTTACACCGTGGACTTTGGTAACCCGTAGTACAAGGCTACGTCGATAATACCACAGAACAATGACATGGATGTAATTACGTCTTAAGTGGCCACCTCGTGCCACCTTTAGCATGTTCTGTACCAGTCTACCCCTTTATAAACCCCGTAATGTATTATGAATTAATTGTAATGATTGTACTGGTTGTATTGTATTGTCTTGTATTGTAAATTGTAAATGGAAGACTTGCCGAAACCATGATATCAGTAAAAGGAACGGATATAATAGATGAACATGTAGATGGATGTATATCCATGGTTTGATTCAGTCAAGTTTATAAATTGTATAGATTGAACAGACGGATTCATGTTGAATTGTAGTTTTATACTTGAATCATATTCAAATCAGATTGATTAGATTGAGACTCGGTCTGAGTCAGACAATTAGAAAAGAAATTGAAATACTGAATTAGGTTTTGATATTATCGGTAACTGCTGCACATGGACGGCAGGATTTGTGTCGTTTTTGTTAGTTATATGTATGCCCTAAAGGCCATTACTGTACATGAGATGTATAATATAGTGGATGCTGGGACATATATAGGGAGGACTTTCTTACTCGACATGATAGTACGCTATCTAGTTGCTCTTTATCTTAACATGTATACTTATTGTCTCTCTGTTACATGTTGATAAAGCCCTTAGGATGTGTACTCGACTTCCAGAACTATGATGTAGATCATACTAGTGGGGCCTGGATAGTCCATGTGTACATCCTTCAATGTTCCTAGTCATGGGAATATCGAGACGGGGAATCGATATTCCAGAGTAGACTAGCGTATATCTTCTCGACCCATGTGATGGGCGATGGATGATCCCATATCCATTAGTGTTTGACATCAGAGACGGTATGTGGGTGCTCAGTGGAGACTGAGTACACTGAACGGACTCGCCGAGAACTCCCAGATGGTATTATACCTCACGTCAGATGGCAGTTCTCTGGTGACACTGGTACAGCTTAGTCTGTTGACCCGAGATCGTCATAGAGTCTTGTGTGTCTCCCACTGTGCTTTGATTTCCACCCTACCACAGCTCTACTGAGTCGTTCAAACAGGTGGTTTTTCGGTACAGTCCCGATTCACATGGAGGCAATGAGCGATAGGAGGGGATTCGTCTCTCCCGGTATTGGGGGTTGATGTTGCGCTATGCTCGACTGGCCATAACTGGAAATCCCTGGCCAGGGTTGCACTGATTTACTGGTAAGTGTTATCAGTAGTTTCATGCTTGTTATAGACCTTACATCGGCATGACTTATCAAGCTGCTGGGGTCTGACGTTTACTACCCCTAGGCGAGATATGCGACATATCAGACGAACAGACCGTACTGTGCGGTAAGTGTTACTGATTGGATTCGCAGGAGTGTGAGCAGGCTTGCTCGTTGATCTTCTGATCGCTCAATACCCGGGTGGCCATTACGTTTAGCAGACCACTTGCGGCTTGTGGGTGATTGATATGATCACCTCCTACTGCCGGCGTATTGACGAGTCTTTAGAGTCCTACACAGAGGTTTCCTAGCTCAAGCGAAACGAAATAGGAGCGCATATAAGATATGTGCGGGACCGAGAATAATACCAGTATGTGATACTGTATTATATTCTCGCGATTTGTATCATCGGACGGTTATATGAGATATAGCCGGGTTACCGAATCAAGTGTTGATTCGATACATTGATACACTAGATATTAGTCGGTTATATGCGATATGACCGGATCGTTAAATCAAGTGTTGATTTAATGATTTAATGTATAATTATATATTTGATATATTACTTTACATTAACTAGTATTGGTTCACTTAAGATTGATTTTCTCACTTGATATGCACAAGTTGTATATGTGATATATGTTTGTGCACTTGTTTGTATCATGATTGATGATACATGCAAACATGGGTGTGTGTGTGACATACACCATGTTAATTATAATTTAGGTTTTTATTTATCTTAATTATTCAAAATGGTGGCTTCTTTTGTCATGGCTTGAAGCTTCATGAAGCTTGAAGCAACTTTGACAAAGTCCACTCATTTTGTCTTGGTTAAGATATTCATTAACCAAACCATTATAATTAACTATGGTTTAGTCTCTACAAAGGTAAACTCACTCATGGTTTCATCCTGATAGACTTCACTTGATTATTCATTTTACATAATTCATTCTTATTCTTTTCTTCTTCTTCCTCTTCTTCAAGTGAAGAAAAGCTTTCTAGAATTTTTCAAGTAAAGATTAAGAGTGAGAAATCCAAATCTAAAGTGAACCCATTTCCTATTTCATCATCCTCTACTACTTGCCATTTAGTTTAGGGTGTTCTCTTCATAAAGTTCTTGACCTAGTGAAGATGGAGCTTGAGTTTGAGTCTCCTCGACGTAGATCATCTTCGGCCTCGAAGTCAACGACCTAGCCCGCTCATTTCTCCGAGGAAACTATCACTCGAGTCTAGGATCTCGATGATCGCAGTGAAGGGACGTCAACACGGAGCTTTAGAAGTGAAGGACCGGATCTACAAAGGTTGTAACCCCTTTTCACTTAGTGTTAAAATGTTTAACTTGCTAGCTTTCGCATAATCTCTAGTATACGATCTTGGTTAGGGTTGTTCGGCACGGCTATTTTTTTGAATCGGGCATGGTTGATGCCTTGTAGAACCTTGTTAGAGTGCCTAGGAACCCTACAGTAGTATCAGAGCCGAGCTAGAGCTTTAGGCGCAACCAATCTTTATAGTTTGGCCCTGTTAGTATATTTTTCTCTAAAAGTAACTTAAGTCCAGTCATTTTCAGGGTCGCTGCAATTAGGAGAGAGAGAAGAAAACTCTTTAGCATGATGCTCTTGCAAGTTTAGAGTGGTTTTTAGTTTATCTAAACTGGATGGCTCCCACTGTTTCTCGAATCCTTCCTCAAACCATAAAAGAAGAATTAGCCAGGACTATTCTCACTGTACAATACTTGCTTAACCGTTCAGCCAGGCTGGTGTCGGTACTTCGAGGGAGGTTTTCCAACGCTTTCGCGAAGTTCCTTAATTAAATAACCTCTTTTCTCTGGGGGCGTAACCCCGCTGACACCTTTCTTGACACCTACTTGGTTTATAACATTGATCGTTAGGTGACGAATATCCTGATGAGTAGCAAATACTCACAGTAGGATCGGGATCCAAATATCATCGTATGATAATATTGAAGGAATCCTACCAACATTCATCAAACTCCAAATGGTATGCAACTCTTTGCAAATTTCAGTTTCTTTAGAAATTCCCGATATATATTTTTGCCCCATGCTCTTATGACCTTGGCGTTAAGTCAAAATGTCATAAGTCAGATGTCAAGTTCTACCCATCATTATCTTGTCAATTTGAACCCATCCATATATATCATTGACGTTCGGCCAAAATGATAATACGACTGTCCCAAACTAACTCATCTATCTATGCAACAAATGAATATCCAGTAGCTACCAAACACTATGCCTTGGCGTTAGGTCAAAATACATAGCTTGAATACTACTGAACACCCAGATGAAATGACGGAGGGCTACGAATGGTTTTGGCGAAACCGTGAACGTAGTGAACTTGATATAACCGAAGGAACCTGATAGCTTTTAAAAGGAGTGGTTAAAGCTCCGTATTTAAAATATCTGTTTTTAAAATTAACCGAGTGGTTTCTTTTAAATTGTTCCAACGATTAAACATTTGGTTTATTTTCTTTGCATTATTAATAATGCGTCCCATATTAACCTATCATTGCAGAAAACAACGAAAATACAACGTCCTCTTATGCCATCCGCATTCGCCATGGGGTCCCGTCATCACCCGTTAGGTTACTTAACTAACGGCAGAGTGGGGGCTGGGCTAGCGCGGGTGTAAAACATAAGTGACGTCTAAATAGCTATCATATATAGATATTGTACATTCGTCAGACGCAATAATAGGCATTCCAGATCTCATATGAACTTTATTGGATTTGCAAGCAATCCGTATTTGTTTAGAGCCTGCAACAAAAGACGGATTACACAGTTGTGATGAATAGCCATTACCCCACCCTAGACCCCTACGGGTACGGCAAACTACCCACCAAATACCCGAGGTGAAGCGGTCTCCCTCAACAAAGTGAGTAGGCTACTAAACACTTCAAAGTACCCGGTAGTTTGTGCACCCCACCTTGGGTCTATCCTAGGAGCAAAAACAGTAAACTGAAATAATACAACGGTGGCTACAACCGCAACCTGGATGTGCCCCGCAAAATAATATTACAACATATTACAATTACATCGAATGAATTAAAATAATAACCCATCACAAATCCCGGCTAATCATCACAACATTCTAATACAGTTCACATCCACAAACAGTAAAAACCATTACAGAAATGTGCAACCCCTTGCCAACCGACATACTAGCAGTTAAGGGAGGTTTACGAACACATTATACAAACACAGATATAATCATATTAGCAAACATCGCAAAATTTCGATCGGAAAAACGCTTTTAGATTCTACTCCAATACTTCTCTGTGAACCTGAGATCTTAGCAGAAAATAAAACATCCCAGAAACATCACTGTTAACACCTATGAGTTACTAAAGAAATTAGGGCTGACTCGGGCCTAACTCGGCCGCGGATCCGCCGCGGATCCCATGGATCCGCCGCGGTTCCGCAGTGAGATAGCCGAGTCACAGGCCCAAATTTCTTCAGTAGCTCTAATTTTCCCTGCTTGTTATTCTGAAGCACCCTGAAAAATTTTTGGAGCCATTTTAAAAATCGACAGCAAGTGTGATAATCGGCGATGTTTCCGGTTGCTTTTTGCGTTCAAAATCTTTACGACTTTGCTAATTAGTTATTTATTGTTTAGCGAGGCTCTGATACCAATGTTGGTCAGGCAGCCACCCCATCCAATGGGGTCGCCGTGGCACCAACGGGTCCCTCAGCCGCTACTTTTTACGCATGCCCCCTCGCGAGGACTACAACCCGCCGGAACACCTTCCGGTCTCGGGACACCCAGGGGGTAAGAGCCTATGCTTCGCTACACTGTCACACAGTGAGAACCCCCCATAGGTCGACATCCAATGCCTAGTAGCTCTGATACCACTGTAAGTTGATGTACAACACCCCACGACTTGCGGGGAGGCGGAAATATGAAAAACGATCTTGTTCTTTGCTTAAACATCGACTAACCGCATGAATCGAAGCTAAACGAAAACTAACACCTATCATAGAAGTTCTAAACTACTATGTGAAGTTATTATACCTAAAGAACCGTGTCCTTCGTCTTTACGAACTCCACCTCCTCCTCGGCCTTCTCCAAGTAGTAGACGATCCACCACGAGAGTTTTACTCCAAGCTTTGCCTCTAAACTTGACGCAACTAGGTTTCTTTAAGTGCTAATCAAAGTACTTAGATGATATAGAGTGAGGGTTATGGATTAAGTAGTCTAACTAATCCTTGTACTCAACACATGAGAGGGGAGGATTAGGGTTTGAAGAGAGGAAGCTTGAGGAGAGAGAAGGTGAGAATAATAATCAAATGAGAAAATGAGTTATCATAATATATATCAAGCATTATTGTTTTTCAAGAAAAGAAAAGAAAATGATTTACAACCATGCTTGATAAATATCTAATGGTGATTCATCTCCATGAGTCATTAAGCATTTATGATGCATTAATGACATGGATGAATCATCCATATGACTCACTAATCTCATTTAATGTATATGCCACCTTAACCTCCTTAGTCACCATCTTCTAGAAGCTTCTCGCGCAATTACGAGAACGCCCCTCCTATCCGTGAAAACACGGAAAAACTTTAGACTGTATAAATCCAATAACCGGATACTAGTAACTGGCTTAAACCAAAGCCAACTAGTAAAAACTGTCCGAAAGTCGTACGTGCGTACACACACGTATGCGTCCGAACCCTTGTCGTAAAACCATACGACCTCTATATCGTTTCGCCTGGAGTAGGGAAACTCTCTGTGTGGGACTCTAGAGACTCAACTACTACGCTGGCAGTGGGTTTAACCACAGACCGCAAGCGGTACTAGCTGTACGTAACGGTCCCCAGGTAGATGTCGATAAGAAGGCCGATGAGGAAACCCATCCGAACTCCTACTGAGTCTGATGTGAAAATCTCCGTACAGTCTGGTCTGTTCGTCTAAGACTATCGCATATCGGGCCTAGGGGGGCGGCAAGCGTCAGTCCCCTAATAGCGGTATAAGTCGTGTCGGAGCGAAGCCCATTACACCCTGAGAAACTACTGGAACCTACCAGCAAATCTCGCTTGCCCTGGCCAGGGACTTTGCGTAATGGCTCTCTGACACAGCGCGATATCAACCCCCAATACCGGGAGAGACGAATCCTGACTAACCACCACTGCCTCCAAGTGCTCGGGACTGCACCCAACTACTACCTGTTTGCACGACTCCTTTAAGCCGTGGTAGGGTAGCAATCTAAGAACAGTGGGACACACTCGAGGCGAAATAGCAGTGTTAAGTCTGCGGACTATGCTGTACTCATGTCACCTGGGAACTGTTCACTGACGACTGGTATAAAACCAACCATCAGTTCCCTGTGAGTCCTGTCCGGTGTACCCGTAACCTAATGAGCACCTGCATACTATCTCCAGTACGACGTACTGACGGCTGTGGGACAGACCATCTCCCCAACTGGGATGAGAAGCGTACACACTAGTCTACTCCGGAGTATCGATGCCCTGTCTCAATAATCCTACGACTAGGGACCTGAATAAGGATGTGCTTGTAGACTACCCAGCCCCCACTAGTGTGACTGCCATCACAATGCTGGTAGTCAAGCAAGATCCTAAGAGCTCTATCAATACGTATACTCACATATTAAGATAGAAAAACCAAGTAGCATACTACCATGTTTAGCAAGACTGTTATATACATGTGAATATCCCAAGCTTCCATTATGTAATATACAAACTAGTATGATACAATAATGACCCCTAGGGCATATACACTAACAATCTCCTACTTGCACTAGGGCCATGTACTGGCGTATCGAAGACCGATGATCTCGAGTACCCTCTCGAACTGAATCTGAGGTAGGGCCTTTGTGAATGGATCAGCAATGTTCTCTTCAGTAGCAACTCTCCGAACCTCGATCTCCTGACGATCAATGATCTCCCTGATCAGGTGATACCGCCTTAAGTTGTGTCTAGACTTCTGATGGGACCTTGGTTCCTTCGCTAAAGCTATAGCTCCGTTGTTGTCGCAATACAGAGGTATTGGATCAACAATGGTAGGAACCACCTGAAGTTCTGTTAGGAACTTCTTCATCCAGACTGCTTCTTTTGCGGCATCGCAAGCAGCTATATACTCCGCTTCCATAGTTGAGTCAGCAACGGTGTCCTGCTTGGAACTCTTCCAGCACACCGCCCCTCCATTGAGGGTAAAGACATAACCCGACATGGACTTGGAATCGTCCTTATCACTCTGGAAGCCGGAATCAGCAAAGGCCTCCAACCTGAGGTCTTTTCCGCCATAAACCAAGAACATCTCCTTAGTCTTTCTTAGGTACTTGAGAATGTTCTTTACTGCTATCCAGTACTTCTCCCCTGGGTCTGACTGATACCGGCTTACCACGCTCAGTGCGTAAGCTACATCTGATCTGGTGCACAACATCGCATACATTATAGAGCCTACCGCAGAAGCGTAGGGTATAATAGACATGCGTTCCCTTTCCAAATCAGTCTTGGGAGACATCTCTTTGGATAGGGTGATTCCGTGACAAGCCGGTAGATTACCGCGCTTAGAATCTTCCATACTAAATCTTTTCAGTACAGTGTCGATATACCTGGACTGTGAAAGTCCCAACATCCTCTTGGATCTATCACGATAGATCCGGATCCCCAGAATGTAAGAGGCATCTCCCAGGTCTTTCATGGAGAACCTGTGTGACAAGAATCCTTTGACAGATTGTAGCATAGGAATGTCATTTCCTATCAACAGAATGTCATCCACATACAAGACGAGGAATACGACACTTCTGGCTACAACTTTACTATATATGCATGGTTCATCTGGATTTTTGATGAAGTCATATTCTTTGACTGTTTCATCAAAACATATGTTCCAACTCCGCGATGCCTGCTTCAGTCCATAAATGGACTTAAGCAGCTTGCATACTTTCCCGCTGCTCCCACTCTGATTGAAACCCTATGGCTGATCCATATAGACGCACTCTTCTAAATTTCCATTCAGAAAAGCCGTCTTTACGTCCATCTGCCAGATTTCATAATCATGGAAGGCAGCAATAGCAAGAAGGACCCGAATGGATTTGAGCATAGCCACTGGAGAAAAAGTTTCGTCATAGTCCAAACCAGGTCTTTGACGAAAACCCTTTGCAACAAGTCTAGCCTTATAGGTTTCCACCTGTCCATCTACACCAATCTTTTTCTTGAAGATCCATTTGCATTCTATGGGTTTTACCCCATCTAGAGCAAGGTCCAAAGTCCATACTTTGTTGGTGTACATGGACTCCATTTCGGTCCGCATTGCATCTAGCCATCGTACCGAGTCGCCGCTCTGGATGGCCTGCTGGAAGCCAGTAGGTTCATCATCATCTATGATGCAATCCTCTCTATCCCCATCTATAAGAAAACCGTAGTATCTCTCAGGCGGATGAGACGGCCTACTACTCCTGCGGAGGGGTGCGGGAATGTCCTGTTCTTCTTGAACTACCGGTTCTACCAAACTTTCAGTATTAGTTTGTGGTTCTGGAATTTCTTCCAGTTCTATTTCGCTCCCACTTGATTCCTTTTCTAAAAACTGATGTTCTAGAAAATGGGCATTACGAGAAACAAATACCTTTTGTTCCTCTGCGTAATAGAATAGATATCCCCTGGAGTTCTTTGGATATCCCACAAACTTACACTTTACTGATCGTGCCTCGAGCTTGTCCACATGCTGCTTTTTAACAAAAGCTGGACATCCCCAAATCTTTATATACTGTAGATGGGGTTTCTTCCCGCTCCACATTTGATATGGAGTGGTAGGCACAGTCTTGGTAGGTACCATGTTCAGAAGATATGCCGCTGATTCTAGCGCATAACCCCAAAAAGATCGCGGTAACTCAGTATTACTCATCATGGATCGTACCATATCCAATAGGGTTCGATTCCGTCTCTCCGATACACCGTTATGCTGTGGAGTGTATGGAGGAGTAAGCTGAGAGAGAATTCCTTTCTCTTTTAGGTAACCTAGGAACTCGGCACTCAAGTATTCACCACCTCGATCAGATCTTAGTGTCTTGATACTTTTGTCGGTTTGGTTTTCTACTTCATTCTTATACTCTTGGAATTTCTCAAAAGCTTCGGATTTATGTTTCATCAGATAAATGAATCCGTACCTTGAGTAATCATCCATGAAAGTAATGAAATAGGAAAAACCACCTCTTGCATGTGTAGACATTGGACCACATACATCGCTGTGTATGAGTCCTAAGAGCTCGCTCGCTCTTACTGCATGTCCAGTAAATGGAGTCTTTGTCATCTTTCCTTTGAGACAAGATTGACAAGTGTTATAAGTTTGATATTCGAACGAGTCCAAATATCCTTCTCTATGCAACTTAGTCAACCTTCTCTCATTGATGTGACCCAGTCTACAATGCCATAAGAAAGCTTTATTTAAATATGGAGACTTTCTTTTTAGTGTGTTCTGGACATTGAAAATTTGGAGTTGGTTTAATACATATATACCGTTTTCCAGTGTACCGGACCCAATCAAACTATGATTAAGGTGGATGTTAACAACACCACTTCCAAACGTGAAATCATAACCTTTATTTGATAACAAGGAAACAGATATGATATTACACGTTAAGCTGGGTACACAAAAACAGTTATGTAAAACCAAAATGTGTCCACTCGTCAATCCCAAGTGATAATCCCCTACGGACAAAGCTCCCACGCTAGCTCCGTTAGCAACCATCAGGGTCATATCACCTTCCTTCAACACTCTACAGTTTCTCAGTGCCTGCAATGAATTGCAAATATGAGATCCTGATCCGGTATCCAATACCCAGGAAGTAGAGTTGATTGACAGACAATTCTCAATTACAAACACACCTGAAGTCGAATCCACAGCTTGCTTCGGTTCCTGGTTCTTGGCGTTCCACGCCTTGCAATCCTTTTTCCAGTGCCCTTTCCTGTGACAATGGAAGCACTCATCCTGGCCCACTACCGGTACCGCAAACTTTTTCTTTCCCTTCCCTCCCACCTTACTTACACCTCCTCTAGGTCTGGGGGCGGCCTTCTTTTTCCTTCCTTTGGCCCTAGCCTTGGACCCGGAAGAAGAAGCACCGCCAACAAACATAGCGGGTGTTTCCCTTGCCTTCTGCAAGGTGCCCTCTGCACTCCTTAACATGTTCAGGAGTTCCGGAAGTTCAACTTCTTTACTTTGAATGTTGAAGTTCAGGATAAACTGGGCGTAGGTAGGAGGAAGGGACTGGAGAATAAGGTCTCTATAGAGCTCATTATCCAAAGTCGTCCCAAGGTCTGCGAGCTCTTCTATATAGCCGATCATCTTTAGGACATGTTCTCCTACCGATGACCCGACAGCCAACCTCGCTCGAAACAAGTTCTTAGAGGTCTCGTATCTTGCTATACGAGATTGCTCTCCATAAAGTTCCTTTGTATGGAGAAATATGGCATCTAGTTCCATATCCTCGTGCCTCCTCTGATGTTCATTGTTCATCGAGGCAAGCACGATGCACTTGGCTTTCGCGCAATCGAAATCCCAGGTTTTGCGGATTTCCTTATCCGCATTACTGGATTTGGGACCAGGGACAGCAGGTGCCGTAGCGGTGAGGACGTACCCCAATTTGTCATAGGTCAAAGCCATTTTGACATTCCGCAGCCAATCATTATAGTTTGGCCCTGTCAGTATATTTTTCTCTAAAAGTAACTTAAGTCCAGTCATTTTCAGGGTCGCTGCAATTAGGAGAGAGAGAAGAAAACTCTTTAGCATGATGCTCTTGCAAGTTTAGAGTGGTTTTTAGTTTATCTAAACTGGATGGCTCCCACTGTTTCTCGAATCCTTCCTCAAACCATAAAAGAAGAAATAGCCATGACTATTCTCACTGTACAATACTTGCTTAACCGTTCAGCCAGGCTGGTGTCGGTACTTCGAGGGAGGTTTTCCAACGCTTTCGCGAAGTTCCTTAATTAAATAACCTCTTTTCTCTGGGGGCGTAACCCCGCTGACACCTTTCTTGACACCTACTTGGTTTATAACATTGATCGTTAGGTGACGAATATCCTGATGAGTAGCAAATACTCACAGTAGGATCGGGATCCAAATATCATCGTATGATAATATTGAAGGAATCCTACCAACATTCATCAAACTCCAAATGGTATGCAACTCTTTGCAAATTTCAGTTTCTTTAGAAATTCCCGATATATATTTTTGCCCCATGCTCTTATGACCTTGGCGTTAGGTCAAAATGTCATAAGTCACATGTCAAGTTCTACCCATCATTATCTTGTCAATTTGAACCCATCCGTATATATCCTTGACGTTCGGCCAAAATGATAATACGACTGTCCCAAACTAACTCATCTATCTATGCAACAAATGAATATCCATTAGCTACCAAACACTATGCCTTGGCGTTAGGTCAAAATACATAGCTTGAATACTACTGAACACCCAGATGAAATGACGGAGGGCTACGAATGGTTTTGGCGAAACCGTGAACGTAGTGAACTTGATATAACCGAAGGAACCTGATAGCTTTTAAAAGGAGTGGTTAAAGCTCCGTATTTAAAATATCTGTTTTTAAAATTAACAGAGTGGTTTCTTTTAAATTGTTCCAACGATTAAACTTTTGGTTTATTTTCTTTGCATTATTAATAATGCGTCCCATCATTAACCTATCATTGCAGAAACCAACGAAAATACAACGTCCTCTTATGCCATCCGCATTCGCCACGGGGTCCCGTCATCACCCGTTAGGTTACTTAACTAACGGCAGAGCGGGGGCTGGGCTAGCGCGGGTGTAAAACATAAGTGACGTCTAAATAGCTATCATATATAGATATTGTACATTCGTCAGACGCAATAATAGGCATTCCAGATCTCATATGAACTTTATTGGATTTGCAAGCAATCCGTGTTTGTTTAGAGCCTGCAACAAAAGACGGATTACACAGTTGTGATGAATAGCCATTACCCCACCCTAGACCCTTACGGGTACGGCAAACTACCCGCCAAATATCCGAAGTGAAGCGGTCCCCCTCAACAAAGTGAGTAGGCCACTAAACACTTCAAAGTACCCGGTAGTTTATGCACCCCACCTTGGGTCTATCCTAGGAGCAAAAACAGTAAAATGAAATAATACAACGGTGGCTACAACCGCAACCTGGATGTGGCCCGTAAAATAATATTACAACATATTACAATTACATCGAATGAATTTAAATAATAACCCATCACAAATCCCGGCTAATCATCACAACAGTCTAATACAGTTCACATCCACAAACAGTAAAAACCATTACAGAAATGTGCAACCCCTTGCCAACCGACATACTAGCAGTTAGGGGAGGTTTACGAACACATTATACAAACACAGATATAATCATATTAGCAAACATCGCAAAATTTCGATCGGAAAAACGCTTTTAGATTCTACTCCAATACTTCTCTGTGAACCTGAGATCTTAGCAGAAAATAAAACATCCCAGAAACATCACTGTTAACACCTATGAGTTACTAAAGAAATTAGGGCCGACTCGGGCCTAACTCGGCCGCGGATCCGCCGCGGATCCCATGGATCCGCCGCGGTTCCGCAGTGAGATAGCCGAGTCACAGGCCCAAATTTCTTCAGTAGCTCTAATTTTCCCTGCTTGTTATTCTGAAGCACCCTGAAAAATTTTTGGAGCCATTTTAAAAATCGACAGCAAGTGTGATAATCGGCGATGTTTCCGGTTGCTTTTTGCGTTCGAAATCTTTACGACTTTGCTAATTAGTTATTTATTGTTTAGCGAGGCTCTGATACCAATGTTGGTCAGGCAGCCACCCCATCCAATAGGGTCGCCGTGGCACCAACGGGTCCCTCAGCCGCTACTTTTTACGCATGCCCCCTCGCGAGGACTACAACCCGCCGGAACACCTTCCGGTCTTGGGACACCCAGGGGGTAAGAGCCTATGCTTCGCCACACTGTCACACAGTGAGAACCCCCCATAGGTCGACATCCAATGCCTAGTAGCTCTGATACCACTGTAAGTCGATGTACAACACCCCACGACTTGTGGGGAGGCGGAAATATGAAAAACGATCTTGTTCTTTGCTTAAACATCGACTAACCGTATGAATCGAAGCTAAACGATAACTAACACCTATCATAGAAGTTCAAAACTACTATGTGAAGTGATTATACCTAAAGAACTGTGTCCTTCGTCTTTACGAACTCCAACTCCTCCTCGTTCTTCTCCAAGTAGTAGACGATCCACCACGAGAGTTTTACTCCAAGCTTTGCCTCTAAACTTGAGGCAACTAGGTTTCTTTAAATGCTAATCAAAGTACCTAGATGATATAGAGTGAGGGTTATGGATTAAGTAGTCTAACTAATCCTTGTACTCAACACATGAGAGGGGAGGATTAGGGTTTGAAGAGAGGAAGCTTGAGGAGAGAGAAGGTGAGAATAATAATCAAATGAGAAAATGAGTTATCATAATATATATCAAGCATTATTGTTTTTCAAGAAAAGAAAAGAAAATGATTTACAACCATGCTTGATAAATATCTAATGGTGATTCATCTCCATGAGTCATTAAGCATTTATGATGCATTAATGACATGGATGAATCATCCATATGACTCACTAATCTCATTTAATGTATATGCCACCTTAACCTCCTTAGTCACCATCTTCTAGAAGCTTCTCGCGCAATTACGAGAACGCCCCTCCTATCCGTGAAAACACGGAAAAACCTTAGACTGTATAAATCCAATAACCGGATACTAGTAACTGGCTTAAACCAAAGCCGACTAGTAAAAACTGTCCGAAAGTCATACGTGCGTAAACACACGTATGCGTCCGAACCCTTGTCGTAAAACCATACGACCTCTATATCGTTTCGCCTGGAGTAGGGAAACTCTCTGTGTGGGACTCTAGAGACTCGACTACTACGTTGGCAGTGGGTTTAACCACAGACCGCAAGCGGCACTAGCTGTATGTAACGGTCCCCAGGTAGATGTCGATAAGAAGGCCGATGAGGAAACCCATCCGAACTCCTACTGAGTCTGATGTGACAATCTCCGTACAATCCGGTCTGTTCGTCTAAGACTATTGCATATCGGGCCTACAGGGGCGGCAAGCGTCAGTCCCCTAATAGCGGTATAAGTCGTGTCGGAGCGAAGCCCATTACACCCTGAGAAACTACTGGAACCTACCAGCAAATCTCGCTTGCCTTGGCCAGAGACTTTGCGTAATGGCTCTCTGACACAGCGCGATATCAACCCCCAATACCAGGAGAGACGAATCCTGTCTAACCGCCACTGCCTCCAAGTGCTCGGGACTGCACCCAACTGCTACCAGTTTGCACGACTCCTTTGAGCCGTGGTAGGGTAGCAATCTAAGAACAGTGGGACACACTCGAGGCGAAGTAGCAGTGTCAAGTCTGCGGACTATGTTGTACTCATGTCAACTGGGAACTGTTCACTGACGACTGGTATAAAACCAACCAACAGATCCCTGTGAGTCATGTCCGGTGTACCCGTAACCTAATGAGCACCTGCATACTATCTCCAGTACGACGTACTGACGGCTGTGGGACAGACCATCTCCCCAACTGGGATGAGAAGCGTACACACTAGTCTACTCCGGAGTATCGATGCCCTGTCTCAATAATCCTACGACTAGGGACCTGAATAAGGATATGCTTGTAGACTACCCAGCCCCCACTAGTGTGACTGCCATCACAACGCTGGTAGTCAAGCAAGATCCTAAGAGCTCTATCAATACGTATACTCACATATTAAGATAGAAAAACCAAGTAGCATACTACCATGTTTAGCAAGACTGTTATATACATGTGAATATCCCAAGCTTCCATTAAGTAATATACAAACTAGTATGATACAATAATGGCCCCTAGGGCATATACACTAACAAGTGTCTCCCTGACGTAGACCATCTTCGGCCTAGAAGTCTTCGAAGCAAGCACGTTCGTTTCTTCAACGGAGCCTCTCTAGAGTCCGGAGCTTGAGATCGCAGCGGAGGGGACTACTGCACGGAGCTATTTGAAGTGAAGGACCGGTTTACAAAGGTTGTATTCCTTGCTCTCTTTACTTTTGCAAAGTGTTTGCATATATCTTTCCGTATATTTCTAGTTAACGATCTAGTTTAGGGTTAGCTAAAACGACAAAATTTTAATTTGGCATGGAGGATGCCTCCCGAAACCTTGCTTCTGTCGTACGTAACCCTTCAGTGGCATCAGAGCCATGCTAGAAATAAATACGGATTTTGTTAAGATTACGAAACCGAAACAACTCCAAAACTTGAAACGGAAAACCTGTTTGGTGTCGTTTTTTTAAATTTGTCAAAAAATTTTTTAAACAAGTACAGAGTGATGTATGGGATATATCATGAACACTGTAAAAATTTCAGGGGGTTTCTTGAAAAATGGGCCGGCCACCACATATGTCATATCTGCCAAAACCGAGCACCCCCCCTGAAATTTTGCCTGTGTTCTAGTGACTTGGTTTTGATGTTTCAGGTGTTGTTTATTTTTTCTAATTTTGCATGTGATGTAATCTTACACTATAAACAATTCGGAGTGTTTCGTATTCGTAGTTTTAACATTGTTTCGGGTGTTTCACATATTGTCTAGACAATTTTAAAAAGTTCGATCGAATGTCAAAAACCCATTTTTCCAAGTTTAACGTATTCGGAAAAACATGCAAGTGATTCTTTGGACCCTATAGAAGAACGTAAACCTTAACTCGATTATGTGGCCGTCAAAACCACCACTTGAACCCTAGGGTTTGTGGTAGTTTAGCGTTTCACATGTGAGGCGTTTGTTTGACCCTTCTACGGCTGGTTCATAGGTACTGAGGCATCTTCTGGGTATTACTAAAACTGTGCTCAAGTGTTGAGCTGTCGGGAAATTGTGGGACTTTGATGAATCGATCGAAGTGTTTATCATCGTCTGGATATTATGTGATGGGATAAAATATTTGGAATCCACATGTAGTTATGAGATAACTAATTTGAATGTTATAAATCTAGCAATTTAGTCTCATTTTGATCGGTTGCCACGGGATTTTGATGCGATCAAAAGTCCGTCGCAATCATGTAGAGTACGCGGATACTCGGCTGGTAAACTTAATAGATAGTCATGCCCCATAGCCCCGACCAAGTGACTGTAGGAGAACCCCGTCGCCAAAACCATCCGTTCAGGTGCTCGCGGCAGTGGTGTTCCGCCTTAGTGCACTTCGTCGACGGTATCGGGGGTGCGGCCGTCTACTAAAGTTTCCGACGAGCATTCGATCAGGATGTCGGGAATCTTGTTGAATTGCCCGACTAGATATTGAAAAGAGTTTTATAATTGTTAGGCATGCGATGTCTAAGGAATTCATTTGGTTAGGCATGTGATGTCTAAGGTGGTTGCGGATTCCAACTGTTGTAGTTTTTCATTCTCTTTTCTGCGACCATAAGTGTAATATGTGGTGTATCGCCGGTTTCGGTGCTATATGTCAACGACAATTGGGATACGCATATTTACTTACGTTGATGACATGTGATGTTATGTGTTGTTTGGATATGTTATATTGGATCGTCGTGTTTGAATAGCCGGGGGTTTTATGTGAGATGCGAGTTTTTCATTTTCATTCATGTAAAATTCATTGTATGTAATATTCTTTTATTGGGGCATTTCCGGGTTGAGGATGATGTCACCATTGTATATTATTTAGTTTTCCGCATTAGGATAGACCCAAGGCGGGGAGCACAAGTAACCGGGTTCTAGGGTCCAGTGGGAGACCATCTCGAGGAGTCGAGACCGGGTCTCCTAACTCTAGAATTGGTAGGGTTGCTTGCCGCTCTCGTAGGGGTCTAGGGGTGTGGGATTGGCTATTCATCACGACCGTGGAATCCGTGTTTTATACAGGCTTAAAATAAAACATGGAAATCCTAGTATATCCAATATTTCATATGTTGTTCTTCTGCTGCGATATCTGTGATGTGATCATTTGATATGTTGAGATTCATACAGGATATAGTATATGTGATATATTATATAGATGTTGCTTTTGTTTTACACCCGCGCTAGCACTTTCCCGCTCTGCCGTTAGTTACCTAACCTAACGGTCCACGAGGGGACATCGAGGCGAATGCGGATGGTATAAGCGTACGTTGTATTTATCTGTGATGTTTAGGTAACTTAAAATGATGGGACTTCATTAATGAGATTAATGAAATAAAAGAAACCTAAAGATGTTGTGGAATCGAATTTTCAAAAAAAAACAGGTAGCTCTAGTTGTTGCTTTGCATAGCGGTGTTCTTTGTAGAACATCCAGCACCTTATTCGATAAGGAAAGAACCGAGATCCCTTCACCGGGAGTGACTTCTTTAGCAATAACTGGAAGATGATACAACCCTCGGTTTTGTCTTTTGATTGCATTTCTAGTTCTTGCTTTGCATAGTGGTATTTGTGAGATATCCTGCACCTTATTCGATAAGGAAAGAGCCGACGATCCCTTCACCGGGAGTGACCTCTTTAGCAAAACTAGTAAAAGCCTAAAAAACACTCCATTTAAATTATTTGATTCTACAACGATATCAATTTCATTATGCAAAAGGTTTTCATAAAAACCTGTTGTAGCCCTCCGTCATTTCAGATAAGTACTTCATAGTATTCGTGCTACGTTTGTTGGCCTACGTCAAGGCATAGTGTTCGGTAGCTATTTATGCTTATCTGCTAAAGCATATGATGCGATTGAGTTAAGGTAGTCGTGCGACTTTGTTGGCCTGCGTCAAGGGTTGTGCGGGTGGGTTTAATTCAATCGGAAAATGACGGGTTGAACTTGACTAGCGGACTATGGTTTGTTGGCCTGGGTCAAGGTCATAAGACGCTAGGGGTAAAATATTATCGGGAATTTCAAGTGTTGAAATTTGCAATGAGATTGCATACCTCCTATGAGATAGTTGGATCCCGATACCCACTGCAAGTAAGAGTTACTCTTGGGAGAGTTTTACAGATCACAATTAGCCGATCAATTAGGTGTCTAGAAAGATGTCAACGGGGTTACGCCCCTGGGAAAACGAGGTTTATTTTAATTAGGTCCATGCGAAAGCACGGGGAACCCCCTCAAAGTACCGGCACTGGCCTGGCTGAAAGATTGGCAAACTTGTAGGGTGTGATTAATCCCGGCTAGTCTTTCCTTTTAGGGTTTGAAGGAAGATTTGACTAAAACAGTGGGAGCCATCCTGATTAGATATATTAATAACCAATCTAATCTTGCAAGAGCATACGCTGAGTGTTTTCTTCTCTCTCTCTCCAGGTAGAGACCATGTCACGCCTTAATTAAGATAATAATACGGATGTATTGACCGAACCCGCTTATTATACTGCGCTAAGGAACGTTGGTCCCGCTCCAACTTATAATTGTTATAAGACCGAGCAGGAAATAGGGGATTACCAGAATTCCCGTGCCGCCCAAACAAAGAAAGTACATGATGATGCATCTTTTTCGGGTGTGTTCATTGCAGAGAACTGTTTCTCAGTATCCTTTACGTCATGGGTATGAAATACCGGATCAGGATCCCGCAAATGTAATCTGTTACATGGGCTACAGATAGGTAGGGAACTGAGAAATGGTGATAAGTTTTAAGAGTTAAAAATGTTGCAAGTGTTGCAGCCAAGTCTGTTGGCAGTTATCACCCTGTATTACCAAATACATTGATTCTGAACGAATGTTATTAGATACCGAACCTGATATACAATATCATATCAGTCTCTTTATTAGTAAAGAAGGATATAATTTTGTATTGTTGGATAATGTTTTGAACATTTCCTGTATCAAGAGTTGATCGGTTCAGGCACGTTATCTAAAAGCATATACGTTCTAAATCAAACTACAGTTCTTAACGTATAGAACACACACAAGAAGAAGAGTTCAGAATTGAACGAATCCTTCTTGAGGCATTGTAGACTAGGTCATATCAACTGCGACCTGACTAGCTAAGTTACATTTAGATGCATATTTAAATTATTTTGAATTTACATCTTGTGAAACTTGTCAGTCATGTCACAAAGATAAGATGACCATAGCTCCGTTTATTGGAAACAGAGAAAGAGTTAGTGAACTCTTGGGATTGATACATGCTGATGTATGTAGGTCCCCTGTCTACACATGCCATGACTGGTTCTTTGTACTTCATTACATTCACTGATGATCTCCCAAGATTCGCACATGTGTTCCTGTTGAAACACAAGTCTGAACCTTTTGAGATATTCAAAGAATATAAGTTAGAAGTAGAGAACCAAAAGGGGTATAAGTATTATGTCCTTTGATGAGATCAGGGAGGAGAATACTTGAGCACGGAATTCCTGGACTATTCTAAAAGAGAATGAGATTCTCTCCCAGCATTACTCCTCCGTATACACAACAGTGCGTTGGTATATCGGGGCGGAGCAATCACACCCTATGTGATAAGGTGTGCTCTATGATGAGTACTACTGAGTTACCTATTTCCTTTTGGGAGTTATGCACTTGAGAAGCTGCATATCTATTGAATAGGGTTCCAATCAAATCAGGTGCCTACCACCCCATATGTGATATGGTATGAGAAGAGCCCATCTCTTAAGGATGTTAAGATTTGGGGTTGACCGGCCTATGTCTAAAAGCAAAATCCGGACAAGCTCGAGGAAAGATCAGATCTGTGGAAGTTTGTTGGATATCCCGAGCATTCGCAAGGGAATATCTTCTACCACACTGAGGAGCAAAATGTGTTTTGTTTCTCAGCATGCCACCTTTGAGAAAGGGAATTTCTTGTGAAGAAATTAGTGGTCATGAGGTAGAACTGGAAGGAGTTCCGGCTATACAAACTACAACTGATTTGGTAGAACCGAAGGATTCAATAGTTCCCAACGAACCTCAGCCTCTCCGCCAATCTGGTAGGGTTCCTCATCCGCCTGAGAAATACTTCGGTTTCTCTATGACAGTGGGAGCGAGGATTGCATCATGAGATGATGACCCAACTAGTTTCGAGCAGGCCATCAGGAGTGGGGACTCTGTGAGAATGGCTGGATGCTATGCGATCTGAGATGGAATCCATATACACCAACAAAGTATGGACTTTGGTTGCTTTATCTGAAGGGTTAAATCCCCATCAGAAGCAAGTATATCTTGAGAAGATTACTTGGTGTACATGGAAAAGTTGAGACTTTCAAAGCTAAGATTTGTTGCAAAAGGTTCTCGTCATTGACCAAGTGTGGATTATGATGAAACATTTTCTAGTCCCTATGCTTAAGTCCATCCGGATCCTACTTGCCATTGCTGCATACCATGACTACGATATCTGGCGGTTGGGTGTCATGACTACTTTTCTAAATAGTGATTTAGAAGAGAACGTCTATAAGTACACAGCCACTGGGCTTCGTAGAACGTGGGAGCAGCGGAAACGTGTGCAAGTTTCTTTATGAGTTAAAGCAGGCATCGCGGAGTTGGAACGTCTGTTTTGATATGGTAGTCAAAGAGTTTGACTTCATCAAAATGGTAGATGAACCTTGTATATACAAAAGGGTAGTATGGAGTATGGTGATGATCCTCGTATTGTACCTGGATGACATGCTCTTGATAGGAAAGGAGTTTCCTATGCTACGCTCGGTCAATCTCCTCTTATCACATGGATTCTCCATATAGGATCAAAGTGATACCTCCTAAATCCTGTGTTTTGGATCTATGAGATAGATCTAAATGGATTGTAGGATTCTCACTAGGTGTAGTGAGATGGTATCAATCGATCCTAGGGAGAATCACTGGATAGGATCCAGGGTGGTAAGGACGACTGAATGTCAGTCGCAGGCATTATCTTTATCCTCTGTAGAGGGACGGTATGTTGGAATAGTTCCAAGCTAGATACCATGACAAATCTAGACGATTAAAGGCTAATACATTGCTACCTAAGATGCTACCAAAGAGTAAGTCTGGGTGAATATAAGTTCATGAGATGAATTTCGTTCCTACCATTGTGTGACAATGGAGTTGTGGTTTTGGCCTAGAAACCCCCGTCCCATCAGAGATCCAGACATATTCTTAGGCAGTATCACCTGATCATGGAGATGGTTGATCTCCAGGGAGATCGATGTTAGGAGAGTAGACACAGAGGACAACAGCGCAGATCCACTCACAAAGTCCTAATTCCTAGGAGAGACTTTTATGGGATGGTTGAGTATGAGATACTTCAACCACTGCTGATTGTTGGGTATGAGATATTACAACCGATGGCCCTAGTGCAAGTGGGAGATTGTTAGTTATATGTATGCCCTAGAGGCCATTACTGTACATACGATATATATTGTAGTGGATGCTTGGATATATATAGAGAGGACTTTCTTTCTCAACATGATAGTATGCTATCTGGTTGCTCTTTATCTTAACATGTACTCTGATTGTCTCTATGTTACATGTTGATAAAGCCCTCAGGATGAGTACTTGACTACCAGGACTATGATGCAGATCATACTAGTGGGGAAAGTGTAGTCGCTAAGTACATCTATCAAATGTTCCTAGTTGTAGGTGTATCAAGACAGGACATCGATATACCAGAGTAGACTAGCGTATAGCTTCTCGACCCATGAAGATGGGCGATGGATGATCCCATATCCATTGGTGTTTGACATCAGAGATAGTATACGGGTGCTCAGTGGAGACTGGGTACACTGGACGGACTCGCCGAGAACTCCCAGATGGTATTATACCTCACGTCAGTTGGCAGTTCTCTGTGACACTGGTACAGGTTAGTCTGTAGACCCGAGATCGTCATAGAGTCTTATGTGATTCCCACTGTGCTTTGATTTCCATCATACCGCGTCCAAAAGGACGTGCAAAATGGTGGCTTTTGGGTACAGTCCCGAATCACATGGAAGCAATGAGCGATAGGAGGGGTTTCGTCTCTCCCGGTATAGGGAGTTGATGTTGCGTTGTGCTCGATTGGCTATAACAGGAAGTCCTTGGCCAAGGCTGCTTCAGAGATATACTGGTAAGTGTTATCAGTAGTTTCTCGACCCGTTATGAGCCTCATATCAACACAATCTATCGAGTTACTGGGGTCTGACGTTTACCACCCATAGACGAGATATGCGACATATCAGACGAAGAGACCGGACTGTACGGTAGTGTTACTGATTGAATTCGCAGGAGTGTGAGGATGCTTGCTTGTTGATCTTCTGATCGCTCAATACCCGGGTAACCGTTACGTTTAGCAGACCGCTTGCGGCTTGTGGGTGTTTGATATGATCATCACCTACTGCCGGCGTATTGACGAGTCTTTAGAGTCCTACACAAGGGTTTCCTGGATCAAGCGAAACGGAGTAGGAGCACATATGTGATATGTGCGGGACCGAGATTGATACGATATGAGATACCGTATTCTATTCTCGCGATATGTGGCATTGATCGGTTATATGCGATATAGCCGGGTTATCGGATCAAGTGATGATTCGATAAGTTGTTACACATGATATTAGTCGGTTATAGCCGGATTATTAAATCAAGAGTTGATTTAATAATTTAATGTATAATTATATATTTGATATATTACATTATATTAACTAGTATTAGCTCACTTATGATTTGTTTTCTCACTTTGTGTGCACATTGTACATATGTGATATGTATGTTTGTGTACATGCATTGTGTCATGGTTGATGATACATGTTAGATGGGTGTATGAGACTTATACCATGATTAGGGTTAAGATTAGGGTTTTTATTTTATCTTAAGATTTAACAAAAGAGCAAGACTTAGTCAAAGTTCTCAAGCTTGGAAGAAGCTTTGAGAAACATTGACAAAGTCCACTCTTTTGTCATTTCCTTAGATATTGTTTAA
The DNA here is from genome assembly GCA_030015575.1 of Agapanthus africanus. Taxonomy (NCBI): domain Eukaryota; kingdom Viridiplantae; phylum Streptophyta; class Magnoliopsida; order Asparagales; family Amaryllidaceae; genus Agapanthus; species Agapanthus africanus. Next base: position 350,365,949 of record JASDDO010000004.1, read on the forward strand.
CCCAACCTTTAACCTTACACCTTAGTTAATTCTCTACATGAGTTAAGCATGAGGGCTTAACTCAACCATGGGTGAATAATTCATTTGGATAAGTTTTCATTTGGATGAATTATTCACAAGTGTTCTTCTTCCTCCTCAAAAGCTTACTAGCTCTAATGGTGGAATGAGAAAAAGTGTGAGAAAACCAATTCTAAAGTGAGCCCACTTTCTACTTCATCATCCTCTACAACTTGCCATGTAGTATAGGGTGTTCTCTTCACAAAGTTCATGACCTAGTGAAGGAACAGCTTGAGTTAGTGTCTCCCCGACGTAGATCATCTTCGGCCTCGATGTCTTCGAAGCAAGCACGTTCGTTTCTTCAACGGAGCCTCTTCAATGTGTGGCTGATGGGATTTGAACTCGGGTGCTATGTCTCAGTAGTGCAAAGTCTTTTCAATGAGCTACAAGCTCCTTCTTGCTGTTCAAATGCAAAACAAATTTATAACTCCATGTTCAGTCAAAATGACTAAGTGCTTAGTACTGGTTGGGCAGCGCCCACATCTGAGCGCCTCACATGTTTCGTACATGAGCGCCAGAGAAGATTAGTGCACAGCACTGTTCCAGCGCCCCACGTGAAATACACGTGATCATTGCATATATTAGTGCTTAGCACTGCTGAGTAGTACAGAGAACCAATCTCAGCCCAAATTGGCTAAGTTTTCTGAGCTCTTTGATTTTAAATCAACCGAGCCCATTTACTCGTGATTTCCAAACTGATCTTAGTCTCAAACATGACTAATGATCTTTTATGGATGATATCCAAAATGATATGCATCATATATCTCCTAAGGTAATCTTAGTCCCAAATATGACTAATGATTCTTAGGTCCACAATCTTTTTTTTGCCCTTAAATATAGAATTTGGTTCAAGGGTACATATTGCCACACCTCTGATATATGTCGTCGTAATTTCTCAGCGTCTTCAGAGAGGTGGCGGGTCCCGACAACCAACAACCCCGTTCATACCACATTAATGCATTTCCAAATTGACGTGCACACCTCATATCGGATCGTACCCCAAATTGGCGCATTCCATGTTACCATCGTTCACTCCGCCGCGTACCAAATACACGTGCGCGCAAGATAAATGTTGGACCGAAATGTTCTTAAACTAATATTCGTTCCCAAAACGGGAATGTTTGACCGAAATGTCCTTAAACAAAATTGCGTCCCCAAAATGGGAATGTTGGACCGAAACGTCTTTAAACTAATATTCTCTCCAAACATGGCGACAATGAACCGTGTGTCCTTAAACTAAAATAATTGAGCCCATATGCTCATTTGTTTCTAAGTTGGCTTTAGTCTCAAATATGACTAACGATTCTTAGATCAAACTTAAATATCTTATGAATGGATGGACCTCACAAATGTGAGAAATGCGTTCTAAATACATTCTTGTTGGCAAACTAATCTACCAACGTGGACCCCGTCAAGCAAATCCTTAACCAAAACCCAAATCTCAAATATACGGATTTGGACTAATCCGCGCCATACGAGCGACGACACAAACTAGTCTCCGTATACAATCCATGGGCAAACAAAACAAACAAAAACACACACGACACGAAGTGAAATTCCGGAGAAGGAGAAAATGGTTATCATAATACGGTAACGTAATTAACTGCATGGGCTTGCGCCTGCAGAAAAGAGCATCCCCACAATCAAAAATCCCTCATAAAATGAGGGGGAATCAGATAAAGTCTGCTATAACGGTTGCATTTGTCCAAACCTCCGATATATGGTGCCATAAATCAACTTGGTATTTTCGGAAAGGTGGATGAATAAGTCCAAATAGCATCTGCCCCCAGATTCAGGCAAAATGATCCATCCCAGTACGTTCCCGTCTCCGATGGTAAACAACAATCATAAAGCACAAACAAAACGATATAGAGAAGAGAACAAATCACAGGTAAGATAGAAATACGAAAACTTACTACAAAACAAATAGACGAAGACGAATCTTTATTAATAATCAAATATCGGAGGAGTACAAATCGATAGAGAAAATACAAATCTTTCTCAAATTCTAGATATCTCACAATAACAATGGGTTCTCACCAATAGTAAAATTGTTATCACAAAAGGCTTCAATCTAGGGTTGTATAAACTTTCTTATTTATTGCATACAAAAGATATTCCCTAAAACTAATATTCTAATTAAGGAAATTACGCGTCCAGCCCGACGATAGACGTCTAACCCCTGTGGGAAGACGTCTGTATGAGCATATCCCGAAACTCCAATTCTCTAATCAGAACTTTAGACGTCCGCTACAGAGTGGCAAACATCTGTAGAGTATTTACCGAAACTTCAGAATTAACAGAGCGAGGCAGAAATCTGTACAGACGTATGTCCTGAAGATAACTGTAAAACCTCGCTTCGTGATATAACGCCGGATCAATAAGGAAATCTTTACGGATGAATATGAGGCACACATAACAAACTCCAAACTGGATATATTAGCCCTAAGTTAGAGCAAATTATTTGGTAGAATTGGGATATGGGAGAAAACCAACTAGAGTCGAGGATGAATCATTGATATTTGGATGAATGAAAATAGTAAATGGTTACCGTGCTCAGAAATTGTGAATTTCAGCAAGTTTTTTCTTGAACCGGTGTTTTCTGGAGTTTATGTTTTTCCTATCTTTGGGAGTTAACTATGCACCTAGAACTAAGGAATTTAAGGACTAATTATCCCTTTTTTGTTTTAAAAAATCATTCAAATATGATCATTTTATTTTAAGGAAAACTCAAAAATGATAATCTGTAATAATAGACTATCAACGTATCATACTATTTATTTATTTATTATTATTTTTTTGGCACTGACCGTATATACTATTAGTTTTGAACAATAGTTAAAAGAAACATAGGTGTGGTAAGCAGTTGTATGTGGCTAAGTATGCCACTTAAAAGCGATTGGAATATGTTTTTTTTTAATCTTTAGAGCCTTAGAGCTATATTAGCTAGTATTTAATCGTGAGATGCATGTATGCTTAATAATTTTGTAAATTTAATTGGAAAAGGTTTTGTTCAGTTATTTACTCAGAAAGCATTGTTTAAATATAAAGAAGAAGAGTAAGTGTATTTAGTTTCGAGAGAATTTGATGCACTAATTTTCTAATCTATTAAACCCTAAATTATTTATCATTTCCAAGCGTACCCAAACTCAAAGCCTTCTTCTTCATCATCATCTCTCTCTACACATGCAGAAACAACATAAATCCCCATTTAAATCAAATCCAAAACCACTGTAACATTTCAGAAAATGGAAAATATTATTTTAAAATTTAAATAATAATATAATGAGTTTTACATATATGATTTGAGTTTTCATAAATTAGTATAATTATATATCTCTATTTTTGGAAAGTAATTGGAACTAAAAATGAATCATTATTTATTAAAGCAATTATTTAATTTGGGCTTTTCATAAATTGGTATATAAAATATAACCATACAAGTTTAATGTTAAAATTAATTTGTGTTTTATTAGTTACTATACTAAACCACGCTTGATTTTGGTTAAACCATACTTAGTGTGCATGACAAGTTATTTACATTTTATCTTTTCATTTTATTTTAAGACGGTTTTACATTTACAAAAGAGAAGAAAAGACAAAGAAAAGAGAATGAGAGGGAGACAAAGAGGCAAGGTTACTTCAACCATTTGCATTTTCATCACCTCATTTTCACCCTCTCTTCTTCTTCCTCCTCTTTCTTCATCCTCATCTACAACCCCAAACCATCATGCAAAATACCTCAAAACACCATGAAAGCTTCACTAAAAATGTTTCTATCCTCATCCTATGCATCATGGTGTGATCAAGTCTTCATCTTGGGATTTTTTGTTATGTTTGAACTTTCCTTAGTTGCTATCATGAGGTAAAATTTGCTCTCATTGACCATATTTTTAGTATCTTGTCTTGACACACTAGTATTTAGAGCTAAGGTTTAAGTTTTCTATTCTTGAGATGTCTAAAGTGAGTTTTGATGTATACTAGTAGAGTGATGGAGTAGTAGAGGGATACTTAGTGATTACCACCCTATTAGAATTAGAAGAGGGTGTTGTGGTGCAAGTATTGATCTTATGAGTTTTTAAGTTTTGAAATATGTGTTTAGAATTTCATATATCGGTTTTCTTGAGTTCTTGAAGTTCAAATGAAATCTGGTACAACTTGGGTTCTCTAAAAATTATTTAAAGGATACAGTGAAATTCTTAGACCAGTAGAAGACCACTGTAGAAGCCCGAGCCTCCAACTACAATCCCAAACTGCCAAAATATTCCTTGGGTCTGCAAATTATGGCTGTCGTGTAGAGTTAGGGTTTAGGGGTTTGTTTTGTAGCTTACTCACTCGATAACTAAGTCTACCATATATGCTATTTTGTCCCAGATCACCTGAGTAAAAATTTAGGAGAATTTTACTTGGTTTTGGTGTTGTTTTGCGATATTTAAAACTTGGTTTTGGGGTTTTCATGATGTGACTTGGTCATTTGACGTTCGTACGTCGACGCCAGGGGGTATTTTTCGTTTTAGCACGCGTTGACCATAGTTTCTAATCTATGTACGCTTCGCTCGTGATTTCAAATTTGATTTGAGTTTTTGTGCGATTTTGGTTATCATTTTGATTGTAGATAAAATCGCATGGACTTCCGAGACGACGAAGAAGGACAAGGCGTTCGTCGGTTTCGACTAGGACGAGGAGATGAGGTGAGTAGATGTATATCTACGGGGGAAGTCGGGTGGATGGCGTATAGCACCCCCGCAACCGTAGAGATTAGAATACTATATATATATATATATATATATATATATATATATATATATATACTAGAATTATATACCTAGTCTAACCATATGCGATGGCATTACACTTAGTAGATAATTATACCCTTAATCTCTATCTCTTGCCATTAGGTTATATACATACATACGTATATATATAAGAATATTTACGATATAATTATACATGATATAGTATGATATGCTATGAGATGATATGATATGAGATGATATGAGATTGGTGTACGCGATTATAGATCCGTACCATTTTGATTGGATGATTGTTCATACCATAATATTGCATTATCATATTCCCCATTCTTATTCGTTTTATAAATAAACAGGTGCTTTTGACGCATGTCTGCTACATATTACAGGATACAGGTTCTTGGAGCGAAAACAGTGAAAAAGAAAAAAGATGATACAAAAGAGGGACTTTTGACCAACAAGTAGAAGGGTCCTAGTCAAGCCTAGACGAAGAACAGTTCACAAAGGTACAGGGCAATGCAAGGTCCAAAATGTCAAAGTGAACGGTTAAAAGATCATTACAAGTTTTCACTGAAGATCTGGAGAAGACCCAGAAGTCAAATGGAGAAAAGAACTAAAAAAATAAAAAGCCCAAATATCATAGAAGCAGCCCACAAAATATGACCAGGAGATACGACCAATGGGCCGCGGAACCGCGGCCCTACCCCCACCCATGCCGCGGTTCCGCGGCCATCTGATGCACGTGTCGGTGCATATTTCTCCTGGCGGTGCGTCGGTGATTTTGTTGGGATTTTTCGGGGGTATATCTGTAATAGCACATATGCGAGCAATTGTAACCCTAATTTTCCCATTCCCTATAAAAATGTATTCTAAAGATTGTATTAGGGATGTCTCTTTTTGATAAATAAAATTCAGATTCAATTGGAATTGGAAGAGCATCATTCTTTTAAGTTGTCTTTTCTTTTCTGCCCTAGTTTTATAATTGAATTCTTGTCCTAGATAAATCGTTCCTTTTGCCCTAGTTTAATCTAGCGTAGTATCTCTTAACCTGCCGTAGGTAACTAAATTATTAGATCTAAAGATACACAGTAATCTTAAAATGATGTTTTTAATAGATCCCCTAATGAGCGAGTAATTTCCTCGCTTGTTAGGGTTAGGAATAGGGAAGGGTTGAGAGATGAATATCTCTCATCTCTTTCATGCCCAATCATTTTTAATAACTAGAACTTCACGCATGCATGCATGATCTGCTCCCTACGGCACCCTACCCACGGGGTAACGGTGAAACCATAGTATAAAGGACCGAACATGCATGACTTCCATAAAGGTTAGAGCAATTATTAGGAAAGGACGGACAAGGATCTAGAGGAAGAAACTTCGTTTCTTCCCAATCATCCTAATCCCCTTTACTAATAATTGTTATAATTTCTATAAAGATTTAATTGAGGGCATTGAAAGAGGTATGAGATTTAATCTTATCGAACTCACCTTTGACCTAATCCTAGCAAGTTTCTTGATCATCGTACAACTTAGTTTTTAGATTCAATTAAAGGACCAAACAACCATTGGAATTAGCTCGTAAGAACACTTAGGAAAATTACACATCCCTGTGGATCGATCCGTATTCACCGGCTAGATGCAAAGCGACGTCGTTTCTGATTGCGGTAAAATATTTTTGGTGATAAAATCTCTTTCAATCAAATGGCGCCGTTGCCGGGGATGGCGTAAAATTTCCTTTTTGTAATTTCGGGTTGATATAAATTTTAAAAATCATAAAAATCTGAAAATATAAAAAGTACAAAAAAATTTATCATTTTTTTAATTGTTTGAAGGGTTTATCATTTGAAGTTTGCAGAAACAGCGAAGAATCTCGGATCTGGAAAATTCCAGAGGGCGAAACAGAAATTGGTACATCAGAACAGAGGAGAATTGGAGAATAGGAGCTACAGAAGTTTTTACAGAACACGATCCCGCTACCAGACTATGAAACCGCGGCCGAACAGCGCCCCAAACTGTGGTTCCGCGGTGGCCACGTGACGTCTTTGCACGAGATCTACATGGTTTGTTTTATTTTCTCCTCCTCTGCCAACCTAAATATATCTTTTGCGAAATTTTCTGCAGGATTTCTTTGCGCTAAAAATCTTCTTTCCCCTTCTCAATAACAGATTTTCTGCAGGTTTCTTTGCGCTGCGCTTAAAAATAATTAATTGCAAGTGAATTTACTGTTTTGCATAATTTAATCGGACTTTAAGGGGCTATTGACCAAACTCAGATTGGGTGGGGATTTCATCACCCTTCCCAGGACCCCAGAAAGCACTTAAAGCATTTGCATTTACCACTCTAAATTAAAAAATACTAGACTCAGCCCTAAGGACGTCGAGCTCACTAGGACAAAGGACTAGTCATAGGCATCAGCCGTTAATCCTAACCTGACTTTGCGGTGTCTAGACAAGTGTGTCAAGGCAAGTGGTTACTTAATTAGGACCGCTACTTATAGCGGGGAGCCTCCCACTTACCTGGCACTTACCTGGCCGCAATTGACGGTGAAGAGGCGGTTTGAGGTCCTATTTCTAATCCTAGTTAGGAGCTGTCTAGCTGACCTAGGTGACCCTAAATCTAGGCCTAATTGTGCATGTGTGGTTGATCAAAATTGTGTCACAAGTCTCTTTTCAAAAATCTTTTGCAAAAATTTCACATAAAAAAAAATAAACTTTTCAAAACTTGCAACTTCTCGCTAAAGAAATCTTGCAACTCACTTACACCACTTTCTTTCATTGACGTTATCTTACTTCTACATTTTGTCAGTCATTTTTTTTCTGACTACACTACCCCTTTAGTGTATGTCACTTTGGACTAGGGACACTAGCGTCCGATTAGTCCGTATTTCGTTAATACCGACCGACGAACCTTTCAACACCGAAGTCGAAATTCCATCCACTCCCTTACCTCCACCTTCAAACTCTTCTTCCGAAGGCATGTCGGGATACAATCCTAATGATACCTTACCGACGGGAATGATTCCACCTCCGTTAGGTGCGAATAATCCGAATCAACCGCCTGTTGAAGCGCCCACACGAGTTGCGCTCCAGGATCTCTTCTACCCTGTTCGCACTTCTTTACCTACCTGTCTTTCACCCCACCAGCAAATGGGGACAATTTTGAAATAAAACCAGATTTCATCAATATGCTTGTAACATTTTAGAAAAATAAAATTTTATTTTCGGAATTTAAATAACTAAAATAATAAATATTACAAATAATTTTAAGTATAGAGATTGGTTGTAAATGAAAGGGTATAATCATATACCGATAGTATGAAAAATATTTGGAAAATTTATATCAAATATTGATTTTTGAAAGAGTTAATGTGATTTAGACATGTTATAACCATTATAAAGTTTATTATATACAAACTTGTTGCATGCACTTGCTACACTTATATTTAACAGCGCTTCATTTGCATTTAAGTGGGGTTTCTTCAATTTTATAAAAAAGAAAGAAAGGAAAGGATACTTTATGTGACATAGGTGCTGTGGCTGTGGAGGCTCACTAATAATAACCCCCACCCTCTAATTAAGTTTATGGGTTGGTGATTTCTCCTATGTTTTGTGGCGACTTCATTCCTCAATCAAAAAAAAAACCCCATCTCCTTCAATTTGGATGGTTTCCGGACGAAGCGGCCGAGATCCTACGATGAAGACGCCGACAGCAGCAAAGAGAGATCGGATCGTCACCACTGCAGATTCTAGACCGATCGATCGAGGACGATCGCAACTCGTCGAGGCCGCCTCACCGCTGGCGCTTCGATCACGACCCAAGCTTCGATCGGTATAGAATGGCAGCGGCGGAGGCGGAGGCGAGCGGATGCATCGATCGGCGCAGAGCGTGAGGGATCGAGCATGGCAGCAGCAGCAGCAATTCTCCATCGTCGTGGTCCTCATCCCCCACCGCCTCTTCTCGCAATAAGCCGTGCAAGGATTTCTCCTCGTTCTTCAGCCGCAAGGGCGGCGGCGGCGGCGATCTCGGCCACCCCGCCTCAGCCGCCAGCGCAAGCTCCGCCGCCTCACTGACCTCGATGTCGCAGCCACCTCGACACCTATATCGAGATCTCCAAGCAATCTCGATCTCGCGCCGTCAAGATCCCCTTCGTCCCCGCGTCGAAGAACTCGGTCGTCGCCGTCGGGAACGAGGTGATCGAGTCGAATGGCGCGGGGCTGACGTCTCAGCTGCTGCCAGGCTTCAGGTATTTTCAGATTCTTTAAGCAAACGAAATCTCAGTTCATGATAAACCCATATCTATACTTAGTGGTTGTTGTTGTAGGTTTGTTTGATTTTGTCAAAGCATTCCATGGCCTCTCAATTTACCATTGTATGAACCTTGGCATGTTCCAGTACTACACCCTCATCAACATGTACTTCGAATCCAACAACCCAAAAGCCGCACTCTACGTGTTTGATCGAATGCCGCAGAGAAATGTTGCTACTTACAACACCGCGAATTCTAGGGTAAAACTAGAAATTTCGAAAAAGGGGAATGAGCTTGTTACAGTGACTATATGCATACAGTGTGCTCTTTTTGTATTTCTCATCTTTCTACTGCATCCAATTGAGCGATGATTTAGCGAGTGGCGATATTTATAAAGAAGTCGATTTAAGATCCGAGGAAAAAAAAAGAAGTTCTGGGAGGAAATACAAGAGGATTGGTTGACAAGGTTGCATTCTTGAGGAAGCAGATTCTTCAGACGAGTATATTTCATGCAATGGGACCTCGTCACATTCTAATATCACAAAGAAGAGTAAATGGGCTAAAAAAGAAGCCAAGTCCTTAGGTGTCAGAGCAGTTTGCCATCTTGGCCATGGTTATTTCGACAGTCAAGAATATGGAAGGCTTTATTCTTGTTATATGAAACGCTTGAAGACTACGACACACACTTAGTCGAGGCTGCTTGGACTCATCAGGTATCCGTGTGGACTTGATACGACAAGGGAAGAGCATGGTGGCATCGACTTCGTCAAGCAAAGATCAAGGTGAGTAGATGTATATCTACGGGGGAAGTCGGGTGGATGGCGTTTAGCACCCCCGCAAACGTAGAATAGGAATATTACTTATTGTCATTAGGAAGCCAGACGTGACCTTAGATTCTTGGTGTGTAGGACCCTAGTAATGACCTTAGGTTGGACTAGACTGATTTAGAAAGACTTTACCAGAGAACGAATATCTTGGAGGAGATTCGTAGGTTTCAGGTAGACACACACATACGCACACACAGAAACTTGACTTGGTGTATATGTGTATGTGTATATATATAGGACTATGTGTAGGTATATATATACACAACATGTATATGCGATATAAGGTTGTGATATGATACATGGGGATGAAATGATATAACTGGGCTTGATGCCGTGATTTCTTGGCTATACAGTCGTGTTATGATGTTAGCGGATCATTAGAAAATGAGATAATGGATATGTATACATAAACAATAATAGGTGGTGATGATATTGATGTACATGAGACTCTAAAATAGAACCCGAACTGTAACCTGTGACTTAATCACGATATGATATATGTGACATGATATTTCTGAGGATAAATTGACGATGTATATTTATGCTGGCAATGATATTGGGATGTATGCGATTACAGTACAGTACCTTTGATCATGACATTATTTGACGATGATATTAAACGAATGATGTACGTAGGTGATACTTGACTCGTACCCCGATATTAGGATGTCGTACGATGTATTTTACCGTACGACGCATAGATGTGATGATTGATCCGCACTCTTGATTCGAGGAAGTCGTACTACGTACGTGACGCTATTGAGGCTGGATCGTCGACTATTAGAGATATAGACTCAGACCCTAGGTGGATTCCTATTTCTGATCGACTAGTTCCTTTAGTTTAGTTTCTTAGGGGGTTAGATAGATACTAGTTTAGGCTCAAGTCATATAGTTGCAGTTGGATATGTATATTTCAAATGAGTAGTAAGTACACATCTTACCTTTATATTCAGATTATAATCATCACGTTGCATGTTCATACATATATTTCTGTAGTTAATATGAAACTCTGCCTGTTAGGACACCGGCACCATTACCGATGATGCGCATGTTCCACATACACTTATTTGCCGGCTCACACACACATCATCGGTAATTGCTATGTCACGTACACTTTAGAACATATTATCTTTTATGGATAGAATCAGCCAACGGCTAGATCAATATAGTATTGTGATTACTTTCAGGTGTTAGTCTAGACATTGCATTTATTACTTAGACATTTCATGCATTCAAATTTTAATGTTATCATGCAGTATTGTGGGGCTTATGCCGACACTTATCATTTACTTACTCATGATTTTGGGATTTTGGATTTATATGAGATTTCTGGATTTTGGGGAAAACCGCAAGAATATATATATATAAACTTCTCTCTCTCCTCCTCTCTTTTTAAAATATAAGTTGCGGTTTTCTAGTGATGTATGTGTCGTCCACCATGAGATTTCATATTTTCTGTTGGATTTCGAGACCCGATTCGAGGAGTGGATGAACCATCTCGGGTACATGGTGGGCCCGGTATGGTACCCCAGGGCAAGAAGATCGAGTTGTAGACGATGAGCCTGGCAGGGGAAAACTACCAACCGGTGATGTCTGGCGTGGCGGATATCCGGAGGATACCGACCGTTGTCGTGAGATTTGATGATATGGGCCGATCCGGACTGACGGAGCCCGAGATATTGAGACCATGAGATATTGAGACTTGAGATTTACATGTTTTGTGTTGATGCTTGACACGGATTTCCATGGATTTCATCGATAATATTTCAGATTTCTATACAAATTTTACCAGGATAAAAGTTAAAGATTTCTTATACAGATATATCCAAAATTCAGGATTGATTGTTTTACTTCCATGGTGCATGCATACTCATTCACAGGACATATTACTATTTGAGGCACTGACACGAGCACGGAGCATTTGCACTTACACGTAGTTTATTACCCTGCCATTACTAGATAACTAGTAATATATTAGTATATTATTATGGCCTAGGACAGCGTCGTGCATTCGATTTCTTTTCGCAGATGTCTTCTACTCACGAGTTGGCAACTCACCCCCGTTGTGCCAAATTTTATTACATGTTCGATGTACAGGTTTCCTTGGCAGCTTGCTGGCACATCATTTCATTCAGGGTGATTTGCACGGTAGGTTGGTTCACTTGTATCAGGACCGCCGTTGTACTTTTATTATTTCATTGGTATCTAGTAAACTCCATCAACCAAACTTGTATTACTTGATAAGTTTAAAGGACCAGTTATTTATTTCGACCTTAGAGTCGCGCTTGTATTATTATAGTATCTGGTGGATTTGTTTTCTTTTGAGTTTTGAGCCCCGCCCCTGTGGCGTTGTATATTATTGTGCTTGGTGTGGTTGTTTCCGCCTGTTGGCGTAGAGCTAGCTCCCGCTTGGGGATGCTTTTTATTGTTTGTATATATATTATTCTTGTTTGTACCCATTTGGGGCCAGTTTTTACAAAGGAGACTCTGCTGAAATTTTTGAGAAAATTGGATGTTGCTTTTAAACTTGTTTTCTACATGTTTTCCTTTACTATTCTTTTATATGGTTTAGATTTCTGGGCTTCGGCTTACTTAGATTACGTTGCGCCTCTAGACGCTTCGTAATTTAAGTGCCGGTCACGTTCCGTACCTTCGGGTCGTGACAATGCTGCAAAAATTTCATGGTTTGGAATCTGAAGATACTTATATCTTCATCAATGAATTCCATAATGTTTGCGCTATGATGAAAACGACCCAATTAAGTGATGACGTTATAAGGCTAAGGGTCATTCCTTTCACCTTATGTGACTTAGCCGAGAAGTGGCTATATAGCACAACATCACATTCAATTAGAAATTGGGATGAGTTTGTGAAAGCTTTTCTTAAAAAGTTCTATCCTCACCACAAAACTGCTAGAATCCGTAATGAGATTATACAATTTTCCCAGCTTCCTCACGAACCATTTTGGAAGTGTTTTGAAAGATTTAAAGACCTACTCGTTCAATGCCCTCATCATGGGATCGAAAGTTGGCAACTCTGCCAAACATTTTACGAGGGATTGAACCCGGCAACGAAGCAGTTGCTAGAAACCATTTGTCAAGGTCACTTTCTAACCAAATCTAGTGAGGAAGCGTGGCAGTTTCTTGAGGACCTTAGTGAACAAACAATTCAGTGGGAGAGCACCAAGACCACATCATCTTCTTCTAGTGGTCAATCTAGGGCAGACATACATCAATTAGATATGTCGATTGCTATGAAGGCTGAGATGGCCGCTCTTACGAAAAAGCAAGAAGCGATTGAGACCAAAATCTCATCGTCTTCTCCTGCCCCTGTTGTGCCTCCACGAACTGTTTGTGCTTGTTGTTCGGATCCATCACATCTCACCGAAGAGTGTCCTTACAATGCATCTACTCAAGGACATGATCAAATCAATGCTGCCTACCAGCAACGACAGAGAAACGATCCATACTCTTCGACATACAATCCGGGGTGGAGGAGTCACCCAAATTTCGCTTGGAACCAAAATCAACAATTCCCAGAAAATAACAATTTTCAAAGGCCTCCTCCACAACAACAACAAGCACCTCCACAAACTCAATTTCAACAACAACCTTTTCAACAGCAGCCTTACCCTAATCAAGTGAACAATTTTGTGCCTAACAATTCTTACCCGCCAAACAATTTTGTTCAACCTAATAATGACAAGGTTACTTCGCTCGAAAGAAGTCTAGATGCGTTCCTAAAGCAATCTACACAATCTACAGCAAGATTAAAGACTTCTATTCAATCTTTGGTGCAAAACAGTGCCTCACACGATCAAAGTATCAAATCTATTGAGGCACAAATTGCACAACTCAATGCAGCATTGAGCAAGCGAGAGAAAGGAAAGCTCCCATCTCAACCACTGCCCAATCCCGGTCACGCACATGCTGCATATCAACAACAAAATCATAACGTAAATGCTGTGACCATGTTGAGATCGGGAAAAATGTTGCAAAACAATGTGGGTATTCACAATGACACCCCTGCTGGTGGTTCTTCTTCACCTTCTTCTTCTTCGTTAGAGCCTGTTCTCCATCATTCACAAGGCTCTACTTCTTCTAGCTCGAATGGACCCACTTCTCACAACATTAAAACACATCTACACGGGGTTCCGTTCCAACTCAACAATCTGATCCGCAAAAATTGGACTCAACAACATTTCAAAATGCTCCTTTTCCAAACCGGTTGAGATCCAATAAACCAACTCCACAAATGGATAAGATTGTCGAGTTGTTCAAACAGGTGAGCATAAATATCCCTCTTTTGGATGCAATCCAACAAGTTCCTTCATATGCAAAAATCTTAAAGGACTTATGCACCAAAAAGAGGAAGTCACAAGTACCAAGGAAATTTTTCGTGGCTAGTGCTGTTAGCGATGCTCTTGTCCAATCTTTACCCCAAAAGCACAAGGACCCCGGTTGTCCTACTATTTCGATAACAATTGGGGACAAGAACATCGATAGAGCACTACTAGATCTTGGTGCTAGTGTCAATTTGCTATCTTATTCTGTGTACGAGCAATTAGGCATTGGAGAGCTTAAGCCCACTCACTGTACTCTCCAAATGGTTGATCGATCAATCACCCATCCTAGGGGTGAGCTAGAGGATGTGTTGATCAAGGTTGGGGATTTCATATTCCCCGTTGATTTTATTGTTATGGACATACAACCTATTGCTAACCCGCGGAACCAAATTCCGGTGATCCTCGGTCGACCATTTTTGGCCACTTCTAATGCCGTAATAAACTGTCGCAATGGCTCCATGACTCTATCCTTTGGAAAGACGTCTAGTGAGTTCAATATTTACAAGTTAGGAAGTCTGAACCCCGTGCCTAAAACTAGTACACGAGAAGTTTGCTCTATTCACGAAATCACGTAGGAGGACTACGAGTTTGAAAGATTTTTGTTTGATGAGAACAGTTTTGACGCCACTAGTGCGTCCCTCCTTGAGCCTACCACAGTTGACACAACCGATATTGATTATGAGTGTTTCACTTTTTCAGATGATGACGACTCACAGCCCGAATATGAGTCTTTTAAATTTTTGGATGAGTTAGTGGAAACATCCGAATCGGTTGTTTGCAGTGATTTCGAACCTGTGTTTGAGTCCTTTGAGTTAGAGGTAGATTCCCCAATGATTCTTTCGCCTCCGAAACTCGAACTCATGCCCTTGCCGTCTCACCTTAAATATGCTTACATAGGTGAGAATAAGACCTTTCCCATTATCATATCGGCCTCTCTAGCCTTCGAGCAAGAGAACGCTCTTTTAATGGTCTTACAAGATAGACGACAAGTTTCCGGCTGGACTATGGCGGACATCGAGGAGATTAGTTCCCTCATAATTGAATATCATATGCATATGATGGATGATGCCAAGTCGATAAAGGATCCATAGAAATATCTTTGGGATGGTGTAGTTAGTCAACTTCCTCCTTTAGAAGTTGAACCACCCCCATTTCTTTTAATAAACTACGAGAATGCCAATATTCCACTGATTGCTGATCATTCACATTCTCGTTTAGATTCATCACCACATCATATCTATTTACTTCCACATTTTCCATACCACCACTTCTATCTTCCCCAATTCTTTTTGGATCGGTACAACATATTCTTCCACCAACCGATACTCTTTACAGATAAATTTTTCAACTGGTTGGTGTTGACGTTTGGTCTTTGCAAAGTTTGGCAATGACGTTTAACTCTGTTTCAATGAAGTTTGGGGGGGCCTTTCTGTATATAACAATTCAAAAAATTAAAAAAAAAATATTTTAATAAATAAAGAGGGGAGTGCCGGCATTTTGACCCTCTTGGTGTAGCATGACAGTGAGGACACTGTCAAGTTTAAGTTTGGGGGTATGCTCGGTACGTCTTCTTCCTTCGCATTCATATGTACATATTTTTGCATTTGCATATTTATTTGAAAACCCATAAAAATTGAAAATTTTCAAAAATTATAAAAATTATTGTATTCAATTTTGGCTTATTTGAACTGAGTTTGACAAATAGGTTAACTGGCTACGAACAACTAGATCTTAGACTTAGTAAATTGAAAACCTTAAAAATAACCTTCTTTAAAGATTAACGGTAGAAAGTATATGTCTTTGTAGTTTATTTAGAACTAGGCAAATTTTGAGTTCACTTTTTGGGATAAGTTGAAATAAAGGAAAAATATTGATATTCTTATTAGAGTATAAGTTTGAAAAATAATTCCTAGCTTAAGTCTAGATTCTGAAAATGTATACCCTACAACATTGCACAATCACGTACCTTGAAACTTGGAATAGTAGAAGAGACCTTGAAATGCTCTTGTCTAAAGTCCTTAATATGAAAAAAAGTGAATAAAGGAAAAAAAAATGAACACCGGTCTTTGTGATTACTTAAGGCTGCCAAAAATAGAAAAAATATTTAGCGAGGGTGCTTCATCACCTAGTGCCTTAGACCAACTGGTTTGGGAGTCACTGCTAAAAGCCTTGGGTGTTGCAAGACTAGGAATTACGTTTTAAAGTGCAAACATATCTTGTAATCGGTTGTTGGTACCTCAAGAAGTATTAACAGTCGCATGAGGATGTGTAAGCAAAAATTCATTAAGAATTCACCAGTTAATTAGTGCTTGGGACAACGGACAAGGGTATGATTGCTTGATTTGAATTTCCAAGTGTAGGGGTGATTTACACACACATGTGGGGATATATGATTAGAGTTGAGATAAGAGAAATGAATGAAGAATAGAACTTGTGTCTTTAGTTGAGTTGAGTTGATAAAAAAATTCCTAAGTGGAGATGGAACCTTAGAAGGAAAACTTAAGAAATGCCGAAAGCTGGGTGAGTCTATCGAACATATATAATCTTAAGTTAAATGATGAGGAAGTGTGAAGAATATGGGTGGGTAATTTACGAGTCAATGATAATAGAATTCCTTGTTAGAAAACCTAATTGGAGAATTAAAGTCAGTAGGCCTAATTGATAGGATTTTGTGGGTAATATCCGCTGAAAACCCTCAGGAGACAACACTCCTCCTACTAGGGACACCTAGAGGTTTAACGGCTTGTTGCACGAGCTCAGTGCAATCGCGTTTCCCTGCGAAAGTGTGGTTAAGTCTTTTTTGTTGAGAATAAAGAATAAGTTGCTCGAGGAAGAGCAAAAGATAAGTTTGGGGGTATTTGTTCATACCATAATATTGCATTATCATATTCCCCATTCTTATTCATTTTATAAATAAACAGGTGCTTTTGACGCATGTCTGCTACATATTACAGGATACAGGTTCTTAGAGCGAAAACAGTGAAAAAGACAAAGGATGATACAAAAGAGGGACTTTTGACCAACAAGTAGAAGGGTCCTAGTCAAGCCTAGACGAAGAACAATTCACAAAGGTACAGGGAAATGCAAGGTCCAAAATGTCAAAGTGAACAGTTAAAAGATCAATACAAGTTTTCACTGAAGATCTGGAGAAGACCCAGAAGTCAAATGGAGAAAAGAACTAAAAAAATAAAAAGCCCAAATATCATAGAAGCAGCCCATAAAATATGACCAGGAGATACGACCAATGGGCCGCGGAACCGCGGCCCTACCCCCACCCATGCCGCGGTTCCGCGGCCATCTGATGCACGTGTCGGTGCATATTTCTCCTGGTGGTGCGTCGGTGATTTTGTTGGGATTTTTCGGGGGTATATCTGTAATAGCACATATGAGAGCAATTGTAACCCTAATTTTCCCATTTCCTATAAAAATGTATTCTAAAGATTGTATTAGGGATGCCTCTTTTTGATAAATAAAATTCAGATTCAATTGGAATTGGAAGAGCATCATTCTTGTAAGTTGTCTTTTCTTTTCTGCCCTAGTTTTATAATTGAATTCTTGCCCTAGATAAATCGTTCATTTTGCCCTAGTTTAATCTAGCGTAGTATCTCTTAACCTGCCGTAGGTAACTAAATTATTAGATCTAAAGATACACAGTGATCTTAAAATGATGTTTTTAATAGATCCCCCAATGAGCGAGTAATTTCCTCGCTTGTTAGGGTTAGGAATAGGGAGGGGTTGAGAGATGAATATCTCTTATCTCTTTCATGCCCAATCATTTTTAATAACTAGAAATGCATGCATGCATGCATGATCCGCTCCCTACGGCACCCTACCCACGGGGTAACGGTGAAACCGTAGTATAAAGGACCGAACATGCATGACTTCCATGAAAGTTGGAGCAATTATTAGGAAAGGACGGACAAGGATTTAGAGGAAGAAACAATCATCCTAATCCCCTTTACTAATAATTGTTATAACTTCTAAAAAGATTTAATTGAGGGCATTGAAAGAGGTGTGAGATTTAATCTTATCGAACTCACCTTAGACCTAATCCTAGCAAGTTTCTTGATCATCGTACAACTTAGTTTTTAGATTCAATTAAAGGACCAAACAACCATTGGAATTAGCTCGTAAGAACACTTAGGAAAATTACACATCCCTGTGGACCGACCTGTATTCACCGGCTAGCTGCAAAGCGACGCCGTTTCTGATTGCGGTAAAATATTTTTGGTGATAAAATCTCTTTCAATCAATGATATCGTACGTGGGATATTCCGTACGTGATATGATGATGATCGATTGCCGAATACGACCAATATATTTATTTAAACTTGAGGAGTCTTGCTAAAATGAAAGTTTATGAGATATTTAGAGCCATACCTACTTTCAAAACTAACGACTCGTTACGTACTTTTAAATGACAACCTCAAGGGTGCGCTACAAACTTTCAAATGGTATCTATTTCAAAAACATCATAGTCCCCTATTTCCAAAACAATGTTTTGTGCTATTTTAAACTATAACTGTATGGCTCGTACGTAGTTGGATATTTTAATACTTGTTCACGTTACGATTTCATTATTCTGCATACGCTCGCATTTCGATTTCCTTATTTCTGCATACGCTTGCACTTCAATCATTCACAATATGTATACTATATTTATACTTTTAGCTCTACTTGATTTCGTTTGTTTGGACATGCGCACCGTTACCGATGACTTACATGTTTCACGTACACATACTCATATGCTCACACACACATCATCGGTAATTACCATACCACGTACACAGATAGAACTCGCTATGTCACCGTATTTTACTATACAATGTTAGCATTTTAGATTCCTGTTAGTACCCAGTACGACGTACTATTTCAGATTTGTACTTTCTTTACATTGCTTATACAAACACACTTATGTGAACACACTTGCCATGCTATATTTCTGCTAGCACTTTAGGTTGCTCCTCAATTAACAACAGCATGCATTATATTACTGTTCTGTTCCTTTACATGTTGTTCCATTATTGCTATGTTCTTATGAGATTTTGTTTTCATGAGATTTCTGGATTTGAGAAACCGCAGATATGATTTTATAAAACTTATGAATGTTTTAAAAATATGGTTTTCTCTTGATATGATATTTCGGCATCCACCATGAGTTTTCTCGGTTATGAGTTATGATTATTATCCGAATCGAGGTAGGGGAGGAACCAATTGCGGATACATGGTAGACCCGGTATGGTACCCAAGAGCAAGAAGATCGTATAGAAAGATGTTGAGCCTGGTGTAAGTCCCTAGTGCTCTCGCCGCGGAGGTCGCGGCCGATGTGGAAGCGGAAAACAAAGATTATCGAGGGGGAAACTAGAGACTAAAACCTAGAATTATTACATACACCTAAAACTAGCAACTAACATGTAATGGTTTAGAAAATACAACCTTCGAAGTATGTCCACCTAATTGTGGAAGACCCCTTCAAGCTCATAGCCGTCAGGAACGCGTTTGAGAGGCGACCGCCCTTACCGAAAATGATCCACTCAAGAGAAACTGATTCAGGCTCCGACCGACACTCCAAACTTGCTAGGAATGGATTGTGGGTGATGTAGAAATTTTTTCACTAACTTTCTCTCTTAGTTTACCATGCTCAAGAGAGCAAGAAGAAGAAGAAGAAGAAAGAGGAGGTGAGGAAACTTAGCCATCCATGGCTAAGTGTTGAGAATCAAAATCAATATCTCCAAGTAGAAAAGAATGGCTTGCTATCTTTACAACATACATGAATAGAAAATTCAAATGATTTTATGAATAGAAAATCAAAGCCATGCCTCTCTACAATACTCCCTTTACACCTTACCAAGCCACCTTATTATTTGAATTTCCAAAAAGAAAAATCAATTATGAGGTGTCCTTCTTCTAGAAGTATTCCCATACAAATACGGAATATTTCGCCCGGTATACGTATCACTACATATACGCGTATCCGTATAAAAATACGGATAGCACCAAAGAGAGAAAATGAATAGTGAACAATAATACTAAAATATATATATCAACACACACACACATAAATTATTAAATCAAAACCTAATTTAATAATCCGGTTTAATCCTAAGCCGGTTAGTATTATCAACCGTCTGATTAAAATCCGTATATCCTGTACACGTATTTAATCGGACCCCTGCACGTACCAACGTATGGCCTCTACATCTATCGCCTGAATCAGAAAAACACTCTGTGTGGAACTCTAAAGACTTGACAATACGTTGTCAGTGGGTTTAACCACAAGCAAGCCAGCGGCACTAGCTATACGTAACGACTACCCAGGTACTTGCCGAAAGGGGATCGACAGTCAAGTACGTCCTTACCCTACCGAGCTTGAATATGACAATCTCCGTACAGTCCGGTCTCTTTATCTAAGAGTATCGCATACCGGGTCTAGGGGTGGACTACGTCAGACTCCTAATAACCCGATAAGTCGTGTCGGAATCAAGCTCATCACCAACAGAGAAACTACTGAACAACTATCAGTAAATCTCATCCACCGTGACCATGAATTTAGGGTGATGGCCAATCAATCACAGCATGACAACGACTCTTAATACTAGGAGAGACGAATTCCTGACAATCGATCATTGCCTCCATATGGCTCGGGACCGTACCCAACTAAAACCTGTTTTCATGACTCCTTTGAGCCGTGGTAGGCTAGTAAACAATGTACAGTGGGAACTCGCACAAGACAAATGAGGATCTCAGGTCAAAAGATTAACCTGTACTCATTCCACCTGAGAACTTCCATCTAACGATAGATATAATATCATCTAGAAGTTATCGGCGAGTCCGTCCGGTGCACTCACCTCCAGTGAGCACTTGTATACTATCTTAGGTGACATAACACCAATGGCTTGTGAGACCGGCCACCGGCTTTCATCGGGGTTTAGAAACGTATACACTAGTCTACTCCGGAATATCGATGCCCAGTCTCGATACTCCCATGACTAAGGACATTTAAGGATGTGCTTATGGACTTCTCAGCTCCTACGTATATGATCGCCATCATAATTCTGGTAGTCAAGAGAGAATCCTACGGGCTTTATCAATGATGAGGAAAAACCAGATAGCATACTATCATTTCGAGCAAGACTGTTCTACCTGTATAGGTCCTTCCTCAATTATCATAATCGCCTACTTGCAATCATAATAATTGCTTTGAGTGAACTATATCAAACAATATCCTACTTGCACTTAAGGCCAATTATTGCGGTATCGCATACCCACAGCTCGTGTGCTACCGAATATCCAACTTCTTTACTAATCAGTTTTGTAAACCATGTTTGTGAAACTAATTTGTTTGAGAAATAGCCTCAGTGAGTGGATCCGCTACAATGTTCCAATTTCATCTCTTTATATCTCAAATTCGCGGAGATCAACAATCTCCCGAACTGAGCGATACACCGCCTCAAGAATTTGTCTGGATGCTTAATAAAACTAAGTTCATAAATGAACAATTTTATCCAACAAACTTCTTGGGATGTATCCTCTGCTGAGTCATAACTAACATCCCTCACCATGATTACCTTAGTATCCATATTGGAACGCTATCCAATATACCGATCCTCAGAAGAGGCTAAACTCAAAACTCTGACAGCATCTCTGTCATCCAGGTCACCATGAAAACCTGAACCAATAACCGCCTCCCGGAGGAGGCTGCCTTTAACTTATACCAAGAACATCCTCTTATGTTCATAATCGCTTCCCTTTGTTTCTCCAGGATTGGATTAATATCTATTTACTATACCAAGTGTATAAGCAACATCTTTTTTTGTACAAGACATTGCATGATTGACTCAATTACCTAAGCAAATGTTAAGTCATTCATGTCAGTCCCTCTCCTCATCAGTCTAGAAGATATCTCTTTAGAGAGGGTGACTCCATCACCTGTGGGTACACTACCATGCTAGGAGTCATCCATTCTAATACTTTTAGAATCCTGTCTAAGTACCCGGATTGGGACACTTCCCAAATATAGATCTAAAACCATAGATCTAGTCACTAGAATTCCTGATATATTATCTATATCCAACATGGAGAAAACACTATGTGACAACCAAAGTTTGACCAATTGCAGTATAGAAACATCACTTTCTATCTGAAGTATTTCATCTAAATCCCAGGACATAACTCCCTACACCCTCCTTATTAGGTTCATCTGTTGTTTTGATGAAGTCAATCAGCTTGACTGTCACATCAAAACTGATGATCCATCTCCGCTACCTATGTTTTAGTCTTTGAATAGACATAAACAACTTGCACACCTTCCTTTGCTCCCACTGACTATGATAACCCTTATGGCAGAGTCATATACACATGCACTTCCAAATTCCCATTTGGAATGACGTTATACTCATCCGTTTACCAGATATCATAGTCAAGAATAGCAGCAGTGCCAAGTCATATTCATGTGGAGTTCAGCATAGACACTGAAGTAAAAAATCTCATCACAATCCACAACGGGAATTTGATGAAAAATCTTTACAACAAGTCTAGCCATATTAGGTTAATACCTTTCTACCTGCACAGATCTCGAAAGATCTTCTTACTTCTAATAGGTTTTACCTCTTCAGGAGCATCCAGGAAAGTCCAAAATCCATAATTTGCTAAAGTGCATGGAGTCCATCCTGAATATAAAGTATCTGGTTACCTGGAAGTTACCACTTCCTATAACCTTCAGATAACTAGTAGGGTCATCATAACCATGAAGCTGACCCCCCTGTCACCGTCTACGAGAAAACCGAAGTATCTCTCGGGTGTCTGAGGCCACTTACTAAAATCTGCGGAGTGGCTAATAGTTTGTCAAGTTCAATTGAATCCTTAGGTTCTACTAAATTCCGGTAACTGTTTGTGGTTTTGGAATCACTTCCAGTTCTACCATACTCCCACTAGTTTCTTTTGCAAAAAAAAATCCTTTCATAAAAATGTGAACAATGTAACTATTGATCTTGAAAATGGTATAAACAAAATCCTAGCGAATGTTTGGGATAATCTACAAACAGCCGTTGCCGAAAAGTGCCTTGAGTTTGTCCGGATTCTGCTTTTAAACAGAAACTGGATAACTCCATATCTTGACAACCTCAAGATATGCAATCAATCTATGTCCATATAGAATAATAGGCATTAATTTAGATGGAACCAGATTCAAAAATCATGCTGTTGTTTCAGTGCATATCACCTAAATGGAAAAAGGTCAATACAACATTACTCATCAAGGAGCGCACCCACGGATGAGTAACATGTGAGAGAATTAAGTTCTCAATATTATTATGATAGAATACCTAGCATAAGTATCTACATTTTCGATCACCTCAAAGAATCCTGATACCTCTAACGTATGGTTCTCTACTTTATTCTTATACCTATAAATTTCTCAAAATCTTTTGACCTTGCATTACAACGAATGCGTGTCTAAAACCAGAGAACTCATAGGTAAACTTGAATGGAGTAAGAGTACCAACCCCCTGTCCCGAAGGACACTGGACAACACAAATTTTCATATATAAGCCCCAAGAGTTCAATAACTCGAACTCCGTGTGTTGTAGGTTGAAAGCTGTATTTCGCTTAAGAATGTCTTACACCGTTATTTAATGCACCTTACCTTATCCTCAACAGATAAAGGTAAATGTTTGGAACACAATTTTCAAAATTTACATCTCACTTTAAAAAAATAAAGATACAAATATTCAATTTTAAAAATTGGTGCATAACAACGGTTATTCGAAACCAAATATTTGTCGTTTAGGCAAACAGAGGCGATTTAATTCAATATCACCAATTACAACGAATTCCGATATTGAGGATCAAATCACCCATTTCCTAATATTCTACTCCTGCTAAGCATCTGTAACGTCGTGCAGATATGAGATCCAAATATGGTACATACATACCGTGGAGTCGGTATTAGTTGGGGAAACCCAATACTTAGTAATGAAAACACTGTTTTACTCAAGTTTGGGCGGAAAGAAAAAATATTTTTAAATGGCTCTTGACAGAAAAGAAATCTTTTGCACGATTGTGAGCCAAGAACAAGTTTGGTGGAGGATTTCACTATCATTAACTCTTGTCCCTTTTTCAAATCTTTGAGAACCTTTTCTCTTAGTCTTCAGGTTTAAGCTTAAAAGACGACATTAGTGAGGACACTGCTGCAAACTAGTTTGTGGGGAAGGTTTATATGTATTCACGCATCATATATAAATTTTGCATTTCACAATGTATCCATGCATCATATGCACCCAAAAAAACTAGAAGATTTTGAAAATGAAAGTTAGAAAGTGAAAAATACATATAAAAGAGAGGAAAAGACTTAAGAAAGACATGAAAATTCGATGTTTTAGAACGGAGCTAGTAATACGTGGTCATGAGTTGTTATCCCAAGAATTAGTAAGATGAAGGAGTCACTAATCTGCGGATAGAAATAAGTCGGAAGGATGGTCCCTATTCTTGAGTCCAAACTTCTAAATATTGATACCCTACTACATGCACGTACACAAATCTTAAAACTTGGGATAATAGAGTATACCTTGAAATACTCTTGCCTGGAAACTTTAGTATGAAAAAAATATAAATCAACAAAATATAAATGACGAATAAAATAAAATTAAAAAAATGAACACTGGTTTTGTAATTACTTAAGGCGGCATATAAAAAAAATACAGCGAGAGTGCCTTATCATCTGGTGCCTTAGACCAACTGGTTTGGGGGGTTACTGCTAAGCCTTAGGTATTTCAAGATTAGGATATTGCTAATTACGTCTTAATAAATGAGCACATTCGGTAATCGGTGGGTTAGTGCCTCAAGAAATATTAACGGTCGCATGAAAAATGTGTGAGCAAATCCATCTAAAATATTCACCAACTAAAATTTACTAAGGAATATAGACAAAGGGTATGATAGCTTGAATTGAATTCTCCAAGTGTAGAGATAACTTTTACACACATGTAGGGGTATATGATCGATGTTTGGAAGAAAGGTACGGAGGAAGACTAAAGACGATGTTTTATTGAGAGAGGATGTGATTTCCGGTATCTTTTCAAGACCATTAAGATAAGGCTCATGACAACTAAAAAACTAGTATAGTTCGAAACTCTTATTTTCAAGTTTTTCTTTTATTTAGTCTTATCTTTTCATGTAATTTTTGCTTTCTTATTTTTGTTTCCTTTGTTTTCTAAATTTTGGGATTTTGTTGGTGTAATCCACTGTAAATCTTCAGGAGACAACACTCCTTCTATTAGGGACACTTTGAGATTTTAAGGCTTGTTATCCGAGCTAAGTGCAATCATGTTGCCTACGAAAGTGTGTTAGGTTTTTCTTTTTCTTTTAAAATAAAACAGTTTGCTTGGGACGATCAAAAGATAAGTTTGGTGGTATTTAATTAGTCATATTTATTGCACTTTTTTACGATCATTTTCTTTACTGTTAGTAAATACTAAATGTGTTATTTATAATTTAAGAATATATGTGGGTTCATGTGGAAAAAGATTTTGTCATATATTTCTTAATTTATAATTAATATAATTGGGAGTTAAATGGTTGCATATCTCATTTAAATAAATATCCATGAGTTTATTAACCATTAAGTAATTTATTTGTGAATAAATTGTTGGAATATTTTCTCATATAAAATAAATTCTAATAGTAATTTGATTTGAGATATTGTATAGGTATTAAAGTAACAAATCAGTTCAAGACTATAAACATGATTAAGAGATCCAAATCAAATCAAGTTAGCAATCTGCCAAATTTAGGAGCAGATTGAAGAATCTCGCAACTTCAAAAAGAAGACAATATTTTCAAGATTTTATTGTCTAAAAGATTTCCTAAAATCACGAGAAGAAAGAGAAAAAAACTTGGAGACGAGATCCCAACAAAAGATGGCGGATCAGCGGCCATATAAGGCAATTGGCGGCGGATCAGCGACCGAACCGTGGCCGTTTGATCAAATTTTTCATGGGCATGATCATCATTTCATGTGAGTTGAGATGACATCTAGGGTTTAATATTTAGTTTTTCTTTTAGCCATTTAAATTTTGTAATTCAAGTTCTTTTTAATAAAAAGGTAGAGTTTAATTTATTTCTTGTCTCTTTTCTCTTGCAGTTTTATTATCGTACTTTTATTTTATTTTATTAGGAAGATGATTGATTTCATGTTTTTTTCTTTCTTCCTATTCTCCTTTCTTATTTCTAATTGTTTATATGCGATGATACTGATACTCGATGGATGCTCTTCGCTATCGTGAGGGCCCTAGTAGTTAGCATAATTATCATTCTTCGTTTTTTTCTCTCTTCTTATTTGTTTTAATGATTTTAATGGGTGAATAATTTTCTCGCTTGTTAGGGTTAAGGAAAGGGGAGTTTGAGGGATAGAAAAATCGTTTACCTTTTCCCTTTACCCAACATATGAATCTAAAACTTTTTTAAAGATAAACCGCATCTCTCTCCTTTTGGGCACTCTATCCTTCCATGGTAATTGCGACCCTACTTTTGAGATAAGTTGTGAAACTTTGCTAAAGGCTTGAGATAATAGTAATTAATAGAAGGAAAAGGGTCAATGAAGGGAAATGGAATCCTTAGTACCCCTTTAAGCCCTAATCCTCATTGTTTGCTATTATTCTCACATCAATTCAACAAGTGGTTAAAGGTAAAGAATTTTTAATATATCCTTTAAATGACCTAATCCGAAAACCCTAATGAGTTCTTCTAACATTAATATTTTTAAATCTCTTTTAGAATAAAAACAACAAATCAAATCCTTTTCAATTAACTCGTCTAAAACAGGAATAGTAATTTACCATCTCCTTGTGAACGACCTGTACTCACTATCGGCTAGTTATTTGCGACACCGTTATTGATTGCGGTAATTAGGAAACACTAAAAAAACAATTTTTTCATAATAATCAGAGTTCTTTCCGTTCAATTACACCCAAACTATGTATCAGCGACTACAACAATTGCGGCAGGGGACTCGATTTGTTGATGCCTACACAGAAGAGTTCTATATGTTGATCGCTCTCAACGATCTGGCAGAGACCGAGAAGCAACGAGTAACCCACTACCTTAGGGGACTCCGTTAGTCGATTCAGGACGATTCGATCCTTTATCCGCTATTTAAGCTCTCCGAGACGTGAAAGCATGCCTTACTTGCCAAGAGGAAACAATCCCGATAAGGGGGCAGACCATATTCCCAAGGAGATGTGAGCAACCGCTCTACATCCCCTACAGCAACTGCGCCAACAGAAACAGCTCCAAACATGGGACCTACAGCAGCAAAGTCCAACTTCCGTTGTTTTGAGTGCGGGGAACCGGGACATTATGCCACAAACTGTCCCAAACGTTTGAACAAATGCAAGCAGTTG
The DNA here is from genome assembly GCA_030015575.1 of Agapanthus africanus. Taxonomy (NCBI): domain Eukaryota; kingdom Viridiplantae; phylum Streptophyta; class Magnoliopsida; order Asparagales; family Amaryllidaceae; genus Agapanthus; species Agapanthus africanus. Next base: position 350,393,572 of record JASDDO010000004.1, read on the forward strand.
ATGGCCGGTGCTGACGATGAGGGGAACCAAATGAAGCTAGCGAGGACAAAGGTGAACACCAAGGGGAGTTCTCGTTAGATGGTGATGGGACCTACAGATCCTTTGTCATCCAGAGGACCCTTCTCACACCTAGACAGGGGGAGAATGAGGACTGGCTGCGGACCAACGTCTTCCACACCACATGTACCATCAAAGAAAAAGTCTTCAAGGTCATCGTCGATGAACGAAGTTGCGAGAACCTCATCTTTAAGGAGGTGGTCCAGAGGCTCAACCTAGTCACTCAGAAATACCCTCGCGTATACGAACTGCACTGGCTCAAGAAGCATAGAGAAGTGATTGTAGATTTGCGTTGCTTGGTTTCCTTCTCTATGGGAAATAAGTATTTTGATGAAGCCTGGTATGACGTCATGACCATAGGCGCATGCCATCTACTCCTTGGGCGACCGTGGCAGTAAGATCGAAAGACGGTGCATGATGGGCAGTGAAATACCTTTACTTTTGTGAAAGATGGCTAAAATTTTGTGCTCCGGCCAATGAGAGAAGTGGCTGGGCCCAAACCCGCGTCGGGGGAGGGAAGCAGTCTTTTTACCATGGTAACGCTTACCAATGAGGCGTGTCCGTTAGAGGAGGAGGCATAAGAAACTGGGCTTATCTATGCACTGGTGAGCGCGGAAGCACATGCAGAAGTTCCTGATATGGTCACGCCACTGCTGCGAGATTACGCAGACGTATTCTCGAACGAACTGCCCAACAACCTCCCACCAATGAGAAACATACAACATTGCATCGACCTTATTCCTGGCACAATTCTTCCCAACAAACCAATATACCGTATGAACCCGAGAGAACACCAGAAGATAAGGAGGCCGGTGGAGAAATTACTGGAGAAAGGATTTGTACGAACCAACATGAGTCCTTGCGCCGTGCCAACCCTTTTAACTCCCAAGAAGGATGGCTCATGTCGTATATGCATTGACAGTCGTAGTATCAACAAAATCACTATGAAGTATCGCTTCCCGATACCTTGACTCGACAACATGCTCGACCAGCTTGCAGGGGCCAAAGTCTTTTCGAAGATAGACCTAAAGAGCAAGTATCACCAAATCCACATGCGACCGGGGGACGAGTGGAAGACCGCGTTCAAGACGCAGGATGGACTTTATGAATGGATGGTGATGCCGTTTGGTATGTCCAATGCACTAAGCACATTCATGAGGGTCATGAACCACCTTCTACAGCCATTCTTTGGAAGGTGTATTGTCATATATTTTGATGACATCCTTATTTATAGCCCTTCTTGTGAGACTCACTTGCAGGATCTGAGAAATGTTCTCGAGGTGTTAAGGCAGCCACAGCTCTATGCCCAGCTAAAGAAGTGCCACTTCATAGCAGATCAAATCATGTTTTTAAGTTTCATCATCTCCAGTGAGGGGGTGCGTGCAGACCCATCCAAAGTACAAGCAGTTTGAGACTGGCCCGCGCTGAGGAACATTCATAAAGCCCGGAGTTTCCACGGCCCTGCTTCCTTCTATCTTCATTTTGTACCAAATTTCAGTGGGGTAATGGCCTTAATCACAGACTGTATCAAGTCGCGGGTATCTTTCCATTGGAGCGACGAAGCACAGCAAGCATTCGACGCCGTAAAAAAGAAACTAACTACTGCCCATGTGCTGGCTTTGCCAGATTTTGACAAAATATTCGAGATGGTATGTGATGCATCGGGGGTGGGTATCGGTGGCATGCTCAGTCAAGAAAAGAAACCAGTGGCCTTCTTCAGCGAGAAACTAAATAGCGCTAGGGCCAAGTACAACACCTATGATGCCGAGTTCTATGCCATCGTCCAAGCCTTGCGACATTGGGAGCACTATTTATTGCAGCGCGAGATCATCCTTCATTTTGATCATGAAGCACTCAAGTACATTAATGGGTTACATGAGTTGAATCGTCTACATGGTCGATGGATTGAATATATCTAACAGTTCACCTTCTCCTTAAAGCACATTGCGGGGGTCGATAATCGAGTAGCTGATGCTTTGAGCATAAGAGCGACCTTACTCTCCATAATGCAAGCTCGGATTGTAGGGTTCGATACCTTTCGCGAACAATACCTTGCGGACCCATTCTTCGGCCTTATTCATAGAGCATTGAAGCAATCTCAACATGGACCCGAGCAACGTAAGTAAGGCTATCTGCTGATGGATGGCTATCTTTTTTGAGGACTGCAACTCTGCATCCCTGAGTGTTCGATGCGAGAAAAGATCGTGGAGGAACTTCATAATGATGGCCATTTTAGGAGCAATAAACTCCTGGCCCTTATTTCTTATGACTACTACTGGACTAACATGAAACGAGATGTGATACGTTTCGGAGTGCGCTTCCATATTTGCCAAGTGTCTAAGGGGACAGTCACGAACGCGGATTTTTACACCCCGCTCCCGGTTCAAGCAGCACCATGGGAAGAAGACAGCATGGACTTTGTCCTAGGCCTACCATGAACTCAAAGGAGCATGGACTCAGTCTGTGTCATGGTCGATCGATTCTCTAAGATGGCGCATTTCTGGCCTGCAAGAAAACTATACACGCATCTCGAATCGGTGACCTGTACTTCAAAGAAATCGTGCGCCTTCATGGGGTACCCAAATCCATCACTTCGGATAGGGACACCAAGTTCATGTGCCATTTTTGGAAGACCTTATGGAGGAATCTGGGCTCTAAACTGTTCTTTAGCAGTTCCTATCACCCGTAAATAGATGGTCAAACTGAAGTGGTCGACAGAAGCCTCGGTAATATCCCCCGTAGCCTAGATGGAGACAACCCAATGAAGTAGGACTTCGCCCTCGCACCTGCTGAGTTCGCTTACAACTGTTTTATTAACCACACGACGAAGAGAAGTCCATTTGAGATCGTGTATGGAAGTAACCTCACCGGTGTCCTTGACTTGGCGCCAATTCCCCATATGGGGCATCACAATGTTAAAGCTGAAGACATGACCGAGCACCTGAAAGCATCCATGATCAAGTTCGACAACAGATTGAAGCTGCCAATTCCAAATATGAAGATGCCGTGAACAAGCATTTTCGTCGCATAGTGTTCGAAGAAGTTGACTTTGTTTGGGCCATCCTCACCAGGGAACGCTACCCAGTGTAAGTCCACGTTGCTCATCCCGGTTCTTACGGGGAGGCGGAAACGACGAAAAACAATGATTTGGCGCAAGGCGACATGGACTTAGAGCACGGATCTTTGCTAAACTAGAAACTAGTAAACTACAAGAGGCTATAACTACTATGCTGTAGAAAGTATACCTCACGAAACCGGTCCTTCGGGTCTTCATTCAGCTGTCCCGCTCGTCCATCCAAGCTCCAAGTGTCGATCCGGACCTTGGGCACCTCCGCGGCCTTCTTAAGTCGAAGACGATCCACCCGAGAGATGTACACCGAGCTCCACCTCGAGCCGAGGTAACTAGGGCAAAGAGATTGCTAGTCTAGAAGCCCTAGGATGTGTAGAGGAGATGTATGGATGTGTTTGTCAAGTGGAATCCTTTTTCTCTCAACACATGAGATCAAAGGAAGAATCAAGAGGAGGAAGAAGGAGGAGCAACCATGGAAATGTTTCTCATTTCTTTTCTATGAGAGAGAATGAGAATCAACAAATGAAAAGCTTAACCAAGAGAAAACATAACCATGGTTGCAATAATGCAAAACACTATCATTACTAATCCCATCAAGATAAAGTTGATAGTTACAAATGACATGACCATTATCATAACAAAAATGAAAAATAAAACCAAAGAATACTTTAGACCTTTCAAGAAGATCCTAGTCAACTTTGGTCAAACGGTCAACAAAGTCAAGATGGTCAAATGGTCAATATAATTAGCCATAACATAATTATCAATAAAAGGATTAGTAAATAATGTATCCGGCTCATAACGGTTTTGACCAAACGAATTATCAAAACCCCTAATGAGTGTGCCACATTACGGTTTTGGCCGAACCATCTGCCAAAACCCTAATGGGGCACCTCCTCCTTCATCGCTCCTCAAAACTGTGCATACACACCCGCATCCGCATTCCGTAGAATGCGAATGCACAGAAGACAAATCAAATCCATCTGTACAATACTAGAATCCAGCTTAAACCAAAGCCCACTAGTATAGCCTGCCCGAACACCATACGCACACAAGTGTACGCAAGTGATCGCAGCCCTGCCGTAAAACCATACGGCTTCTACACGTTTCGCTCAATACAGGGAAACTCTCTGTGTGGGACTCTAAAGACTCGACACTACGCTGGCAGTGGGTTTAACCACAGACCGCAAGCGGCACTAGCTGTACGTAACGGTCCCCAGGTAGATGTCGATAAGAAGGCCGATGAGGTAAACCCATCCGAACTCCTACTGAGCCTGTATGTGACAATCTCTGTATAGTTCGGTCTGTTCGTCTGATACATCGCATGCGGATCTAGGGGGTGGTAAACGTCAGTCCCCTAATAGCGGTACAAGTCGTGTCGGAGTGAAGCCCGGAACACCCTGAGATAACACTGGAAACCTACCAGTGTATCTCGCTTGCCCTGACCGGGGACTACTTGTGTAATGGCTCTCCTAGACACAGCGCGATGTCAACCCCCAATACCGGGAGAGACGAATCCTGTCTAACCGTCACTGCCTCCAAGTGCTTCGGGACTGCACCCAACTACTACATGTTTGCACGACTCCTTTGAGCCGTGGTAGGGTAGTAATCTAAGTACAGTGGGAACACACTCGAGGCGAAGCGACGGTGTCAAGTCTGCGGACTAAGCTGTACTCATGTCACCTGGGAACTGATAACTGACGATAGGTATAATACCAACCAACAGTTCCCGACGAGTCCTGTCCAGTGTACTCGTAACCTAACGAGCACCCGCATACTATCTCAAGTACGACGTACTGACGGCTGTGGGACAGACCGTCTCCCCCGCTGGGATGAGAAGCGCATACGCTAGTCTACTCCGGAGTATCGATGCCCTGTCTCGATAGTCCTACGACTAGGGACCTGTATAAGGATGTGCTTATGGATTACCCAGCCCCCACGAGTGTGAGCGCCATCACAACGCTGGTAATCAAGCAAAGATCCTAAGGGCTCTACTAATATGTATATAAGCAATATGCTAAAAGAAACACATGCACATATTAAAATAGAGACAAACCAAGTAGCATACTACCATTTTGAGCAAGATTGTCTATACAACTGTGAATATCCCAAGCTTCCATCAAGTAATATACAAGCTAGTATGATACAGTAATGGCCTCTAGGGCATATACACTAACAATCTCCCACTTGCACTAAGGTCATGTACTGGCATATCGAAGACCTATCATCTCGATCAGCCGCTCGAACTGAGTCTGGGGTAGGGCCTTCGTGAGTGGATCTGCAGTGTTGTTCTCCGTATTTACTCTCTTCACCTCGATCTCTCGGCGATCAACGATCTCCCTGATCAGGTGGTACCGCCTCAAAATGTGCCTGGACTTCTGATGGGACCTGGGTTCCTTCGCTAAAGCTATAGCGCCGTTGTTGTCGCAATACAGCGGTATTGGATCAACAATGGTAGGAACCACCTGAAGCTCCGTGAGGAACTTCTTCATCCAGACAGCTTCCTTTGCGGCATCGCAAGTGTTGGAGATAGTGCCCTCAGAGTCAATTATTGGATCACAGGCACGTGATTGCTACGATTGAGGGAGGACCTATCCCGGTAGGACAGTCTTACTCGAGATGATAGTATGCTATCTGGTTTACCTTTATCATCGTGTACTGCTTTAGGTGACATGACAGGTCGCTATTGCACGTTGATAGAGCCCCTAGGATTCTTGCTTGACTACCGGCAGTATGAGGGCGATCATATACGTGGGAGCTGGTAGTCTATAAGCACATCCTTAAAGGGTCCCTAGTCGTGGGAGTTTCGAGATAGGGCATCGATACGCCAGAGTAGACTAGTGTATACAGTCGAGACCCCGACGAGGGGCGGTGGCCGGCCTCACAAGCCACTGGTGTCAGTTGGATCACCTAAGATGTATACAGGTGCTCATTGGGTTATGAGTACACCGGACAGGACTCGCCGGGAACATGCTAGTTGGTCTTATACCTGACGTCAGATAGCAGTTCCCTGGTGACATGTGTACAGGTTAGTTCATCGACCTGAGGATCGTCATTTGTCTCGTGTGAGTTCCCACTGTGCTTTGATTACTACCCTACCACGGCTCAAAGGAGTCGTGCAAACAGGTTTTAGTTGGGTACAGTCCCGAGCCACATGGAGGCAGTGAGCGGATCTTCAGGGGTTCGTCTCTCCCGGTATTGGGGGTGAGGTCGCGCTGTGTCTAGGAGAGCCATTACACGAAGAACTTGGCCAAGGCAGGAGATTTACTGGTAGGTATTCCAGTAGTATCTCAGGGTGTTCTGGGCTACACTCCGACACGACTTGTACCGCTTTTGGGGGTCTGACTTTTACCAACCCCCTAGGCCCGCCATACGATGTTCATAGACGAACGGACCGGACTGTACGGATATTGTCACTGACAGGCTCAGTAGGGTGTCAGGATGAGTTCGCTCATCGACGTCCCTTTTAGTCAATAGCTGGTGGCCCGTCACGTATTGGCTTATACCTCTGACGTGCTAGTGGTTAAATCCACAGCCATAGTATTGACGAGTCTTTAGAGTCCACCACACTTTCAGTTACTCAAGCTTTCGGGCGAAACGCTGTAGAGGCCGTATGGAGATATGGCAAGGTTCGATCGGATACGTGCGGTATTGCACGGATCAGGATCGAACGGATATTACTAGCCGGCTTTGGTTTAAACCGGATCCTAGTATAGTACAGTGTAGATTTTGTCTCATTGCATTTGTATCCGGACGGAATACAGATGCGGGTGTGTATGCACAGTATTGGGGTTTTCCTGTAATTTATTACGGGACCAGTTTTCTGGAGTTGCCAGTTTGCATTCCGTTCCGGCCGGTTTTCCTTTGTTCTTTCCCGGCCGGACTTTTCCGATGGAAGGGGTTTGCAAATAACACATTGTGGAGGTTTTTCTTGCAAATATATTTATTATGATAGCATCTTTTGATGCCATTCTCATCACTTGCTTTTTGTTGATTAGAAGTGATTTGTAGTTGATGTGAGTTAGTTATGATGATGTTTTGGATGTGGTCACCACTTGTGCTCCTACCATCACCTCCCTTCATGCTTCATATTCTTTCCTCCACCATTTTCTAAGGGTAGAAGTTTTTTTTTTCATGGTTGAGAGAGAAGAAGAAGAGAGGATCATTTTCAAGAGGGAAAATTTGTTCATCTCATTTCATGCTAGAAAAATGCAAGCACCATTTTTCTTATCTTGATTCCTCCATCATCTACAAATGGCAACAAACCCCAAATGAGACATAGGTTCTACACTACACATTCTACAGCATATCTTGGACGCGTCGACTCGCCAGCTTCGCGCCCGAGTTGCCTCGGTATTGAGGTGGGAGCCCGTAAAAGATGCAGGCGATGTGGTGCCCTTCCGGCAAGGAGGCGACAACCGGAGCATCCGCGGGAGATCGGAGTGGAGACGAAGACCGAAGGACTCGGATCATTCGGTACATCTCTTCCCCTTCTTGTAGTTAGCTTAGACTTGTTAATGGTTCGATCCGGGTGTTTAGTGCGCGGTGGTGCCGGTTTGCTAAGTTCGCAAAATTAAAGTTTATCACCGCTTCCGCATATTAGCGTCGGATTGACCGCCGGGGCGCCGCCGTGCACTTACAGTGGTATCAGAGCCTCGCCATTAACTTCGTCTAGCTTCGTTTGATGTGTTTTGCATTTCCGATCGACCAAAATTCCAAAATCTATATTTTTGTTAGCATCAGTTTCTGTTGAAAATTTTTGGTCTCGAAAAATTTTTCAGGTTGTAAAACATTGATGTACTGGAAATTATAAGACTACTGGAAAAATTCGATACATTCAGTCGACGGTTGGAGCGCGGAACCGCGGCCAAACCCCCCCTGGGGCCGCGGTTCCGCCGCACATTGGAGTCGTCAATGCATCATTTTTTTCCAGTGGGCTTCTGGGCTATTTTTAGGGGTTTTGGAATATTAAAATTGGGCCCAAGTTTTCTGTGAGTGCTACAGTATTGATTGGGGGCCCACTTGTTAATTTTTGATCGATCGGATATTTTAAACACATTATTTCACAGTATTTACATTATATCTGCGACCGTGAATGTCACTTGATCAGTAAATCCAGTCTAACTGCTATAGCCCGGTTAGACGGATTTGCGAACGTGACTTTCACGTTGATGTTCTATGTTTATGCTGTGATGTTGCGGATCGGTCGTGGGGGTAGCCTGGATGCAATGCTAGTACAGTGTTGGTGTATTATGTACATTTGATATTGCGGGGCGAGCGTCCGACATGTGGACTGCCGTCACTGCCTGATTGTATTATTATTTTGGGGCACGGCCAGGTTGCGGTCGATGTACCCGGTGTATGTATATTTTACTTTCTGTACTAGGATTGCCCCGCGGTGGGGTGCACGGATAGCCGGGTTCTGGAGGGCAACAAGCCCGCATCTCATGGCATTGGGACGGAGGGGGCTTCACTCTAGGATTGGCGGGCTATTCGCCGCACTCGTAGGGGGTACAGGTTGACCCAGGAGGGGTGCCCAAGTTGCCGGATTCCGTGAAGTGCTGGGTGGTCCATTCACGGAGCTGAAGGGGGCTGCCTCGCTTCAGGTTTTGGCGGGTAACTTGCCGCACCCGTAGGGGTCTAGGATTTCATTGCACAGGCTATCCACACGACCAGGGGAACGTCGGGTTTCAGTAGTGGCTCTGTGAAACCCGGGGATCCCAGATATCTGTATTGTTCTGTGATGCTGTACAGTTCTGTGATGTTGCATTTTTTATCACGCCTTGAGCGAAATATAATATGTTGGTATATATATTAGTAGATGTTGTATATGTTTTACATCCGCGCTAGTCCAGTCCCCGCTCTGTCATTAGTTAGCTAACCTAACGGGTGATGACGGGACCCAGTGGCGAATGCGGATGGCATATACGTACGTCAGTATATTTTCGTTCTTTGTGGTGTGATCAATTGATGGGACTGCGTTGATTCGGATCAATGCAAGTTAAACAAACCTATTCTGATGTTGTTGGAACACTTTTCAAAAAAGGCTGTTATTGCAAGGACGTTCACTTTTGTTTTGCATCGTGGTATTCATTTGGAATATCCTGCTCCTCAGTCGACGAGGCAAGGGCCGAGATCCCTTCACCAGGAGTGACCCCTTGGACAGAAGTTTGTGTCAGGGCATTAACTTCACTATAGCCGATTACTTTGGCTTTGCATCGTGGTATTCAGTTGGAATATCCTGCACCCCATTCTACGGGGAAAAAGCCGAGATCCCTTCACCGGGAGTGACCTCTTTAGTAAAGGTTTTCGTCACTATATTTTCTAAAAAGCTATCCGTTCCTTCAACGAGATCAAGTTCATTACGTTAAAGGTTTTCGCCAGAAACCATTCGTAGCCCTCCGTCGTTTCATATGGGTAGTCAATAGTATTCAAGCTGTGTTTGTTGGCCTTAGTCAAGGCACAGTGTTTGGTAGCTATTGGATATTCATATGCTGCATAGATAGATGTGTTGGTTTGGGACAGTCGTATAGCCTTGTTGGCCCTAGTCAAGGGCTTGTACGGGTGGGTTCAAATCAACCTGGACAATGACGGGTAGAACTTGACATGTGACTTATGATTTGTTGGCCTTAGTCAAGGTCATAAGAGCATGGGGTAAAAATCACATCGGGAGTTTCAAAAGAACTGAAACTTGCCAGATATGCGCATACCTTCTGGAGTGTGATAACGTGAGCGGATTCCGTCACGTTGTCATGCGATGAGAGTTGGATCCCGATTCCCACTGATGAGTTAGTTTACTCCTCGGGTGACCCCGACTAATTCTTCTTTCAGGTTTGGAGAAGAATTTGAGGTACAGTGGGAGGTTTCCTGATTAGAAAAAGTGATAACCATTCTGATCTAGGATAGAGTGCACGCTGAGTGTTTCTTTTCTCTCTCTCTTTGGCAGCGACCATTGACCCGACCCTAAGACTATGACTCATTGACCAAGTTGACCGAACCTTCTTAACACTAGCTTTTGGATTGTCAGAGTTGCGAACCTCATTGCCACTCCTACTTTTACCCTTTTCTCCAGGACACCCCGTATTACTACGAACGTCCACTTCCATTGGAAAAAACCATCGTATGGTTATATACGAACTCGAAGGAATTTATTCGAGGATGGTTTTCGGTTCTGGAGAAAACGGATAGGACTATTCAGTTGTCTTTTCTTTTCACCTTCTCTCAGGCTGCGAGTACTCCTTGGGTTAGGAGTAGTACACCTATTACGCAAATTGGATAGTCTTCTTCCAAACCATAGGCTGGTGCCGACCGGTAGGGAATGATGAAAACCAGTTAGCCTAAATGGTGTACAGAAGGTATTAAGTTCAGACAAAGCAAGGGATTAGTAAGAGGGCAAAGTAAATTGCGACTGCTATTCATGACCAAACCAAGTATTTCTTCGCCAATCCTAAATCACCTTTGTATTTCTCCAGGACACTCCGTATCACTACGAAGATCCCATTTTATTGGATAATCCATCGTATGGTTATATACGAACTCGAAAGGAACTCGTTCCAGTTCGGGGATGGATCCTGGTTCAGGAGAAATAGGAATAAAATACATTCAGGTGTCTTTTATCTTCACCTTCTCTCGCGATGCGAGTGCTCCTAGGATTAGGACAGTACACTCTTTATGCTTTTTGGATAGTCTTCTTCCAAACCATAGGCTGGTGCCGAACGGTAGGGAAGGAAGAAAACCATTTGGCCTAAAGGGGTGTACAGAAGGTAATGACTAAAGACATATGAAGGGATTTGGAGAGGTGGCAAAGAATTATACGGTTACAGTTGTGAATCTGGATAATGGATGAGGCATTACTAGGAATACCAGGATACCCCAACGAAACATTTCAATGTTTCAATTTCACTGTGTACTGTTAATGGAAAACTGATTTCCCGATTAGACACTTACTCCAGGGTATGTATTTACCAGGTATGATTCTCACATCTGTATGGTTTTACAGATGATGAGTGGGAGTAAGTTATTGGGAATTGGGTGATCATCCTCATTATATCGGGATTCGTTGTAATTGGTGATATTTGAGGATGCCATCTGGGTTGTTTGCCGGTCGGCAAATATTTGGTTTTGAATATCCGTTGTTGTGCACCAATTTCAAATTGATATATCGGTACGTCTATTTTCATAGAGTGAGATATACCTTTTGATATTATGTCGATGACATTTACCTATATCAATGGATGGTTAGGTAAGGAGCATTGAACAGCGGTGTAATTCTTCTTAACCAAAAGTACAGTTTTCAACCTACGACACACAGTGAAAGAGTTGTTAGACTCAGCGGACTCATACAGAGTATTGTATGTTGTCTAGTGTCCATTAGGACAGAGGGGTTGGTCCTCATACTATATTCTGTTTACTTTTAACTTCTCTAGTTCTTAGACATGTGTTTCGTAGAAACACGGGGTCTGAGTTTTGAGGAGTTATAGGTATTTGAATAGAGTAGAGAACCAGGTATAGCAAGTATCGGGATTCTTCAAAGTGATCGAAGATGTAGATACTTGTGTATGGTATTAAGTTGATAGTAATGATAAAGAGAAATTGCTTCTCTTTCAGGTTACTCATAATTGGAAGCATTCCTAAGTTGAGTAACGCTGATCGGCCTCCTTCCATTTAGTTGACATGCACTGGAGACAGCTGCATGATTTGAATCTGGTTAAATTAAATCAGTGCCTCTGGTTCTATATTGGATATAGAACAGTTCATATCTTAACGATGTTAAGGTACGGGGAGTTGTTCGCCTTATGATTAAAACCAGACACTGGACAACTCAAGGCACGTTTCTGTAATGGCAGTTTGTGGGTTAACCCAGGCTATGACGAGGGTTGATTTTCTACCATCTGGCAGATCAATAGAAATATTGTTCTAGACTCGCCACAGTTTTATTAAAAATGGATTTTTTCAAAAACAGTAGTGGGAGTATGGTAGAACTGGAAGTGATTCCAGAACCGCAAACGATTACTGAAGATTTGATAAGGAACCTAAAGATTCAATCTGATTTGACATTCCATTGGCCACTCCGCAGATAAGGTGGGTAACTTCAGGCACCCGAGAGGTACTCCGGTAGCCTCAAGGACGGTGACAGGGAAGTTCTTGTTTACCCACACTTGCCATTGTTGTTGTTCCAGGCTGCGAGACCCGGCAGGAGGATGAGTATAGCGTCGTTCTAAACTTGCTTTAGAAGTGCACGTCTATATGACTCTGCCAGAGGGTTGTCATAGTCAGTGGGAGCAGCGGAAGCATTGGTGGACATCAGGCTTATGTCTATTTATAGACTAAAGCAGATGTAGCGGAGATAGATCATCTATTTCTGATGTGACAGTCATAGGTTTGACGTCATCAGAATAGGGGATGGATCTGTTGAGAAGGTAGTAGGAAGTGATATTCCTATACTACGATCGGTTATACTTTGGTCGTCACACAATGGTTTCTCCACAAAGGACTTGGACATTATATCAGAAATACTGGTTACTAGATCTATGGTTTTAGATCTAGATTTGGGTGGTTTCCTAATCTGGGTACCTTGACAGCATTCTATGAGTATTTAGAATGGACGACCCCAGGCATGGTGGTGTACCTGCAGGTAATGGAGTCACCCTCTCTAAAGGTGTCTTACAGACTAAAGGGGAGAGGGATACGCATGATTGGCAGATCACTTGCTTAAGCAATTGAGTCAATCATGAGATGTCAAGTACCACACCCGATGTTGTTCTTGCAGTAGATGCAATAAGTTGATATTCATCCAATCCTGGAGAAACAGTCGGAGGCAGTTTTCGAACATAAGTGGATGTTCTAGGGATATGATAGCAGCATTCTCCTTTGGGAGACAGTTATCATTTCAGGCTTCCAAGGTGACCTGGATGGCAGAGTGGCTGTCAGAGTTATAGTTTTCCTTCTGACGAAGGGCAGTATTTTGGGACAGGTGGTCCAAGGCAATACTGAGGGTGGCATGGCGCAGGATACTGATTAAGTTCAGTTGACGATACAGTCTAAGAAGTTTGGATTTGGAGTTCATTTATGAGCTAGGTCCCATCAGACATCCAGACATTCTAAGACAGGTATTGATAATTTCGGGAGATGGTTTTCTCCGCGAACTTGAGATATAGAGAGACATAGAAAGAAACATCTAGGCGGATCCACTCACTGAGGCTAATCCTCGACCGTAATAGTTTCACAAACGGGATTTGTGAGACTGACTAGTAGAGGAGTTGGGTGTTCGGTATCACACGGGCTGTGAGTATGCGACATCGCAATAATTAGCCTTGAGTGCAAGTGGGAGATTGTTGGAGATAGTGCCCTCAGAGTCAATTATTGGATCACAGGCACGTGATTGCAATGATTGAGGGAGGACCTATCCCGGTAGGACAGTCTTACTCGAGATGATAGTATGCTATCTGGTTTACCTTTATCATCGTGTACTGCTTTAGGTGACATGACAGGTCGCTATTGCACGTTGATAGAGCCCCTAGGATTCTTGCTTGACTACCGGCAGTATGAGGGCGATCATATACGTGGGAGCTGGTAGTCTATAAGCACATCCTTAAAAGGTCCCTAGTCGTGGGAGTTTCGAGATAGGGCATCGATACTCCAGAGTAGACTAGTGTATACAGTCGAGACCCCGACGAGGGGCGGTGGCCGGTCTCACAAGCCACTGGTGTCAGTTGGATCATCTAAGATGTATACAGGTGCTCATTGGGTTATGAGTACACCGGACAGGACTCGCCGGGAACATGCTAGTTGGTCTTATACCTGACGTCAGATAGCAGTTCCCTGGTGACATGTGTACAGGTTAGTTCATCGACCTGAGGATCGTCATTTGTCTCGTGTGAGTTCCCACTATGCTTTGATTACTACCCTACCACGGCTCAAAGGAGTCGTGCAAACAGGTTTTAGTTGGGTACAGTCCCGAGCCACATGGAGGCAGTGAGCGGATCTTCAGGGGTTCGTCTCTCCCGGTATTGGGGGTGAGGTCGCGCTGTGTCTAGGAGAGCCATTACACGAAGAACTTGGCCAAGGCAGGAGATTTACTGGTAGGTATTCCAGTAGTATCTCAGGGTGTTCTGGGCTACACTCCGACACGACTTGTACCGCTTTTGGGGGTCTGACTTTTACCAACCCCCTAGGCCCGCCATGCGATGCTCATAGACGAACGGACCGGACTGTACGGATATTGTCACTGACAGGCTCAGTAGGGTCTCAGGATGAGTTCGCTCATCGACGTCCCTTTTAGTCAATAGCTGGTGGCCCGTCACGTATTGGCTTATACCTCTGACGTGCTAGTGGTTAAATCCACAGCCATAGTATTGACGAGTCTTTAGAGTCCACTACACTTTCAGTTACTCAAGCTTTCGGGCGAAACGCTGTAGAGGCCGTATGGAGATATGGCAAGGTTCGATCGGATACGTGCGGTATTGCACGGATCAGGATCGAACGGATATTACTAGCCGGCTTTGGTTTAAACCGGATCCTAGTATAGTACAGTGTAGATTTTGTCTCATTGCATTTGTATCCGGACGGAATACAGATGCGGGTGTGTATGCACAGTATCGGGGTTTTCCTGTAATTTATTACGGGACCAGTTTTCTGGAGTTGCCAATTTGCATTCCGTTCCGGCCGGTTTTCCTTTGTTCTTTCCCGGCCGGACTTTTCCGATGGAGGGGGTTTGCAAATAACACATTGTAGAGGTTTTTCTTGCAAATATATTTATTATGATAGCATCTTTTGATGCCATTCTCATCACTTGCTTTTTGTTGATTAGAAGTGATTTGTAGTTGATGTGAGTTAGTTATGATGATGTTTTGGATGTGGTCACCACTTGTGCTCCTACCATCACCTCCCTTCATGCTTCATATTCTTTCCTCCACCATTTTCTAAGGGTAGAAGTTTTTTTTTTCATGGTTGAGAGAGAAGAAGAAGAGAGGATCATTTTCAAGAGGGAAAATTTGTTCATCTCATTTCATGCTAGAAAAATGCAAGCACCATTTTTCTTATTTTGATTCCTCCATCATCTACAAATGGCAACAAACCCCAAATGAGACATAGGTTCTACACTACACATTCTACAGCATATCTTGGACGCGTCGACTCGCCAGCTTCGCGCCCGAGTTGCCTCGGTATTGAGGTGGGAGCCCGTAAAAGATGCAGGCGATGTGGTGCCCTTCCGGCAAGGAGGCGACAACCGGAGCATCCGCGGGAGATCAGAGTGGAGACGAAGACCGAAGGACTCGGATCATTCGGTACATCTCTTCCCCTTCTTGTAGTTAGCTTAGACTTGTTAATGGTTCGATCCGGGTGTTTAGTGCGCGGTGGTGCCGGTTTGCTAAGTTCGCAAAATTAAAGTTTATCACCGCTTCCGCATATTGGCGTCGGATTGACCGCCGGGGCGCCGCCGTGCACTTACAGCAAGCAGCTATGTACTCCGCTTCCATAGTAGAGTCTGCAACGGTCTCCTGCTTGGAACTCTTCCAGCAAACCGCCCCTCCATTGAGGGTAAAGACATAACCCGACATGGACTTGGAGTCATCCTTGTCACTCTGGAAGCTGGAGTCAGCAAAGGCCTCGAGCTGGAGGTCTTTTCCGCCATACACCAAGAACATCTCCTTAGTCCTTCTCAGGTACTTGAGAATGTTCTTTACCGCTATCCAGTGTTTCTCCCCTGGGTTCGAATGATACCGGCTTACAACGCTCAATGCGTATGCTACATCTGGTCTGGTACATAACATCGCATACATTATAGAGCCTACCGCAGAAGCGTAGGGTATAATAGACATGCGATCCCTTTCCAAATCAGTCTTGGGAGACATCTCTTTGGAGAGGGTGATCCCGTAACAAGCCGGTAAATTACCGCGCTTGGAATCTTCCATACTGAATCTTTTCAGTATGGTGTCGATGTACCTTGACTGTGAAAGTCCCAACATCCTCTTAGATCTATCACGATAGATCTGGATCCCCAGAATGTAGTTGGCATCGCCCAGGTCCTTCATGGAGAACTTCTGCGACAAGAATCCTTTGACTGACTGTAGCATAGGAATATCATTTCCTATTAGGAGAATGTCATCCACGTACAAGACGAGGAATACTACAGTTCTCCCTACAATCTTACTGTAAATTCATGGTTCATCTGGGTTTTTGATAAAGTCGAATTCTTTGACAGTATCATCAAAGAAGATGTTCCAACTCTGCGATGCCTGCTTAAGTCCATAGATGGACTTTAGCAACTTGCACACTCTACCGCTGCTCCCACTCTGAATGAATCCCTCCGGCTGATCCATATAGACGCACTCTTCCAAATTTCCATTTAGGAAAGCCGTCTTTACGTCCATCTGCCAGATTTCATAATCGTGGAAGGCAGCAATGGCAAGAAGGATCCGAATGGATTTCAGCATAGCCACTGGAGAAAATGTCTCGTCATAGTCCAAACCAGGTCTTTGACGAAAACCCTTTGCAACAAGTCTAGCTTTATAGGTCTCAACCTGCCCATCTGCACCAATCTTCTTTCTGAAGATCCATTTGCAGCCTACGGGTTTTACCCCTTCTGGAGCAAATTCCAAAGTCCAAACTTTGTTGGTGTACATAGACTCCATCTCGGCCCGCATTGCATCCAGCCATTTTACCGAGTCACCGCTCTGAATGGATTGCTGGAAGTTAGTAGGCTCACCATAATTCATGGTGCAATCCTCTCTATCCCCGTCTATGAGAAAACCGTAGTATCTCTCGGGCGGATGAGACTGCCTACTACTCCTGCGGAGTGGCGCTGGGATGTCCGGTTCTCTTGAAACTTCTGGTTCTTCCAAGCTTTCAGTAATAGCTTGTGGTTCTGGAATTTCTTCCAGTTCTACTACGCTCCCACTTGCTTCTTTTTCTAAAAACTGATGTTCCAGAAAGTGGGCATGACGAGAAACAAAAACCTTTTGTTCCTCTGCGTAATAGAAAAAATACCCCCTGGAGTTCTTTGGGTATCCCACGAACTTACACAGTACTAAGCGTGCCTCGAGCTTGTCCGCATGCTGCTTTTTTACAAAAGCTGGACATCCCCATATCTTCAGATACTTAAGACAGGGTTTCTTCCCACACCACATCTGATATGGTGTGGTAGGCACAGTCTTGGAGGGAACCATGTTCAAAAGATATACAGCTGATTCTAGTGCATATCCCCAGAAGGATCGTGGTAACTCAGCCTTACTCATCATGGAACGAACCATATCCAATAGGGTTCGATTCCGCCTTTCCGATACACCGTTGTGTTGTGATGTGTATGGAGGAGTAAGCTGAGAGAGAATTCCATTCTATTTTAAGTAGCCCAGAAACTCGGCACTCAAGTATTCACCACCTCGATCAGATGTCAGTGTCTTGATACTTTTGCCTGTTTGCTTTTCAACTTCATTCTTATATTCCTGAAATTTCTCAAAGGCCTCGGATTTGTGCTTCATCAAGAAGACATATCCATACCTAGAGAAATCGTCTGTGAAAGTAATGAAGTATGAATAACCACTTCGCGCATGTGTAGACATTGGACCACACACATCACTGTGTATGAGTCCCAAGAGCTCGCTCGCTCTTTCTCCGTGTCCAGTGAACGGAGTCTTTGTCATCTTTCCCATGAGACAAGATTCACAAGTGGCATAAGACTGGTACTCGAACGGATCCAAGTATCCTTCTTTATGTAACTTTGTCAACCGTGTCTCATTAATGTGACCCAGTCTACAATGCCATAAGAAAGCCTGATTTAATTCCGGAGACTTTCTTTTAAGTGTGTTCTGGACACTGAAGACCTGAGCTTGATTCAAAACGTATATACCGTATTTTAATGTACCTGACCCAATCAGTACTTGATTTAGGTGGATGTTTACTACATCGCTTATAAAAGTAAAATCATATCCTTCCTTAGAAAGTAAGGATACAGATATGATGTTACAAGTCGCACCTGGTACATAAAAACAGTCACGCAGAATCAATATTTGCCCAGTTGTCAGTCCTAGATGATATTCCCCTACGGATACAGCATACATGCTCATTCCGTTAGCAACCCTGAGAGTCATATCACCTTTCCTGATAACCCTACGGTTTCTCAGAGCCTGTAACGAATTACAGATATGAGATCTTGATCCGGTATCCAATACCCAGGAAGTAGGGTTAACTGACATACAGTTCTCTATTACAAACACACCCGAAGCCGAAGCCACAACATGCTTCGAATTCTGGCTACTGGCTTTGCAAGCCCTGCAATCCTTCTGCCCATGTTCATTCCCGTAACAATAGGAACATCCCTCTTTTACTGCATCCATTCCTGAAACTTCTGCCTTTCCCTTTCTTTCTACTTCCCTGGTTTCCTTCAGGGTAGTAGGTAGAGACTGTTGAACTAAGTCAGCATCTGACCCGTTCTTCAACGTGGTCTTCAGGTCCGAGGGCTCAAAAGAGCTGGTCTCTGTAAGGACGTTGCCCCCTACAGATGACCCGATAGCCAACCTCGCTGGAAGCAATTCGTTCGAGGTCTCATATCTTGCGATACGAGATTGCTCTCCATATAAAACTTTGTTATAGAGGAAGATAGAAACTGAGTCCATCTTCTCGTGCTGCCTCTGGTTCGCACCATCAACTGAGGCTAACACGAGGCACTTGGCTTTCGCAGAGTTCCTTTCCGATGTCTCGCGGATATGAATATCCGTGACAGGGGAAACTGGACCTGAGACGGAAGGGGTTGGATCAGTCAAGAGGTGTCCCAGCTTGTCATGGGCAATGGACATCTGGACAGACCTTTGCCAGTCATAACAGTCAGATTCAGTCATTTTATTATCTAGATGTAACCTAGGTGCGGTCACTGGGTCACTGCAATTAAGAGAGAGAGAAGAAAACACTCAGCATGATGCTCTTGCAAGTTTAGATTGGTTTTTATTTTATCTAAACAGGATGGATCCCACTGTCTCTCGAATCCCTCCTCAAACCATAAAGGAAGAATTAGTCAGGATCAATCTCACCGTACAATACTTGCTTAACCATTCAGCCAGGCCAGTGTCGGTACTTCGAGGGAGGTTTTCCAACGCTTTCGCGAAGTTCCTTAATTAAGTAACCTCTTTTCCTTGTGGGCGTAGCCCCGCTAACACCTTTCTAGACACCTACCTGGTTTATAGCATTGATCGTTAAGTGAGAAACTTTCCAAGGAGTAGCATATACTCACAGTAGGATCGGAATCCAAATATCATCGCGCGATAAAACCGAAGGAATCCTACCAGAATCATCACACTCCAAATGGTATGCAGCGCTAGCAAGTTTCAGTACTTATGAAACTCCCGATGTGGATTTTTGCCCCATGCTCTTATGACCTTGACGAAGGCCAACATATCATAAGTCACATGTCAAGTTCTACCCGTCATTATCCAGGTTAATTTGAACCCACCCGTACATACCCTTGACGAAGGCCAAAATAGTAGTACGACTGTCCCAAACCAACGCATCTATCTATGTTACAGATAAATATTCAGCAGCTACCAATCACTATGCCTTGGCGAAGGTCAAAATACATAGATTGAATACTACTGAATATTTAACAGAAATGACGGAGGGCTACGAATGGTTTTGGCGAAACCGTGAACGTAGTGAACTTGATATAGTCGATAGAACGAGATAGCTTTTAAAAGGAGTGGTTCAAGCTCCGCGTTTAAAATGCTAGTTTTTGAAAAGAACCGAGTGGTTTTCAAAGTGTACCAACGACTTTTACTTGGTTTATTTTCTTGCATTAGTTCTTTTAATGCGTCCCATCATTTAAACTTACCATTGCAGAAAACAACCAAAATATGGTGTACGCTTATGCCATCCGCATTCGCCATGGGGCCCCGTCATCACCCGTTAGGTTACTTAACTAACGACAGAGCGAGAGCTGGACTAGCGCGGATGCAAAACATAAGCAACACCTAAATAGTTAATATATATAGCAATGATAGACATTACAGATCACAGATGAACACTTTGGATATACTAGGAATCCGCGATTCGTTCGAGCCTGCAACGAAAAACGGATTACACGGTCGCGATGAATAGCCAAACCCCACCCTAGACCCCTACGGGTGCGGCAAACTACCCGCCAAGTACCCGAAGCGAAGCAACCTCCCTCAACACCGTGAGTAGGCCACTCGGCACTTCGAGATACCCGGTAGTTTGTGCACCCCACCTTGGGTCTATCCTAGGAGCGAAAACAGTAAAAAGAAATAATACAATGACAGCTACAACCCCGACCCGGTTGTGCGGCCAAACAAATAATATTACATCAATTTACAAATTTTACAATGAATGAAAGAAAAAGAAACTCTCTCACACCCATTCCCGGCTATTCATCCGCGACAATCCACCGAGTTCATATACACAAACCATCAACATTACAGATCACAGATATGTATAACCCCCACTAATCGACGTATAGCGATTAGCGGACGTTCAATACATATATCACATCACAGAAAATATGCATTAGCCAAAGTCTACGGAATATCGATCAAAATACGGATTTTTAACCACCCCAAAAGTCAATTTGCTCTCTGGAAAATCTGGGTGGAAAAAACATGTATTAAAAATCCCAAAACAGCCAAACTAAAACACTGCACAAAACCCGATCCAGTGACGAGTCAAAACCGCGGCGGAACCGCGGCAATGAGCATGTCATTGCCGCGGAACCGCGGCCGTTTGATCGATTCACTGGCTCGTTTTTCTGCAGTGTTTTTACAAAACCCTGAGACGATTTTTCATATATTTTAAATCACTTTTTTAGCAGTATAAAAATCGACAGAAGAGGCTTTTGCGGATGTGTTTTGCGACTTTTTTCCGATCGATGTTCTAAACACTTTGCTAACTTACTAGTTTATGTTTAGCTAGGCTCTGATACCTCTGTAAGTCCACGTTGCTCATCCCGGTTCTTAAGGGGAGGCGGAAACGACGAAAAACAATGATTTGGCGCAAGGCGACATGGACTTAGAGCACGGATCTTTGCTAAACTAGAAACTAGTAAACTACAAGAGGCTATAACTACTATGCTGTAGAAAGTATACCTCACGAAACTGGTCCTTCGGGTCTTCATTCTGCTGTCCCGCTCGTCCATCCAAGCTCCAAGTGTCGATCCGGACCTTAGGTACCTCCGCGGCCTTCTTAAGTCGAAGACGATCCACCCGAGAGATGTACACCGAGCTCCACCTCGAGCCGAGGCAACTAGGGCAAAGAGATTGCTAGTCTAGAAGCCCTAGGATGTGTAGAGGAGATGTATGGATGTGTTTGTCAAGTGGAATCCTTTTTCTCTCAACACATGAGATCAAAGGAAGAATCAAGAGGAGGAGGAAGGAGGAGCAACCATGGAAATGTTTCTCATTTCATTTCTATGAGAGAGAATGAGAATCAACAAATGAAAAGCTTAACCAAGAGAAAACATAACCATGGTTGCAATAATGCAAAACACTATCATTACTAATCCCATCAAGATAAAGTTGATGGCTACAAATGA
This sequence comes from Agapanthus africanus, assembly GCA_030015575.1. Taxonomy (NCBI): domain Eukaryota; kingdom Viridiplantae; phylum Streptophyta; class Magnoliopsida; order Asparagales; family Amaryllidaceae; genus Agapanthus; species Agapanthus africanus. The sequence continues at coordinate 350,415,231 of JASDDO010000004.1, forward strand.
CATGACCATTATCATAACAAAAATGAAAAAGAAAACCAAAGAATACTTTAGACCTTTCAAGAAGATCCTAGTCAACTTTGGTCAAACGGTCAACAAAGTCAAGATGGTCAAATGGTCAATGTAATTAGCCATAACATAATTATCAATAAAAGGATTAGTAAATAATGTATAACGGTTTTGACCAAACGAATTGTCAAAAACCCTAATGAGTGTGCCACATTACGGTTTTGGCCGAACCATCTGCCAAAACCCTAATGGGGCACCTCCTCCTTCATCGCTCCTCAAAACTGTGCATACACACCCGCATCCGCATTCCGTAGAATGCGAATCCACAGAAGACAAATCAAATCCATCTGTGCAATACTAGAATCCGGTTTAAACCAAAGCCCACCAGTATTGCCTGCCCGAACACCATACGCACACAAGTGTACGCAAGTGATCGCAGCCCTGTCGTAAAACCATACGGCTTCTACACGTTTCGCTCAATACAGGGAAACTCTCTGTGTGGGACTCTAAAGACTCGACACTACGCTGGCAGTGGGTTTAACCACAGACCGCAAGCGGCACTAGCTGTACGTAACGGTCCCCAGGTAGATGTCGATAAGAAGGCCGATGAGGTAAACCCATCTGAACTCCTACTGAGCCTGTATGTGACAATCTCCATACAGTCCGGTCTGTTCGTCTGATACATCGCATGGCGGGCCTAGGGGGTGGTAAACGTCAGTCCCCTAATAGCGGTACAAGTCGTGTCGGAGTGAAGCCCAGAACACCCTGAGATAACACTGGAAACCTACCAGTATGTCTCGCTTGCCCTGGCCAGGGACTACTTGTGTAATGGCTCTCCAAGACACAGCGCGATGTCAACCCCTAATACCGGGAGAGACGAATCCTGTCTAACCGTCACTACCTCCAAGTGTTTCGGGACTGCACCCAACTACTACCTGTTTGCACGACTCCTTTAAGCCGTGATAGGGTAGTTATCTAAGTACAGTGGGAACACACTCGAGGCGAAGCGACAGTGTCAAGTCTGCGGACTAAGCTGTACTCATGTCACCTGGGAACCGATAACTGACGATAGGTATAATACCAACCAACAGTTCCCGACGAGTCCTATCCAGTGTACTCATAACCTAACGAGCACCCGCATACTATCTCAAGTACGACGTACTGACGGCTGTGGGACAGACCGTCTCCCCCGCTGGGATGAGAAGCGCATACGCTAGTCTACTCCGGAGTATCGATGCCCTGTCTCGATAGTCCTACGACTAGGGACCTGTATAAGGATGTGCTTATGGATTACCCAGCCCCCATGAGTGTGAGCGCCATCACAACGCTGGTAATCAAGCAAAGATCTTAAGGGCTCTACTAATATGTATATAAGCAATATGCTAAAAGAAACACATGCACATATTAAAATAGAGACAAACCAAGTAGCATACTACCATTTTGAGCAAGATTGTCTATACAACTGTGAATATCCCAAGCTTCCATCAAGTAATATACAAGCTAGTATGATACAGTAATGGCCTCTAGGGCATATACACTAACACCCAGTAGGTGAGTATAATAAATTGAGCAATAGAAAGGTGGGTCCTTGTGAGATTCTTAAGAAGGTAGACGACAACGCGTATCAATTGAAGTTGCCTAGTATTCTAAAAACTTCAAACATATTCAATGTCTAGCACTTAATTCCATATGCAGGTGACGGAAGCTCTTCCGAGGACGACGGCCTGAGCTCGAGGTCGAGCTCTTTTTACGATGGGGTGGATGATGCAGCCCTAGCTTACATGGAGCGGCTTGACCGTTCCAAAACACATCACGTCTAGTTCAACCGAAAAACCCGAATTGTCAAATCTTGTCCGATTTGCGCGTTCTCCTAGCCAAATCGAAGCTCTCTCAAAATTGATTGAGGATATGTTGCAAGCATATTAACATCTCTCAGAATTGCAAAAATCCATCATTTAGGGCTCTAAAATCGCGGTTAAAGATTTGCTTCGAAATTTTGTCTTTCGAATTAGGGATAAAATCAACGCCCGGGTCAGTTAAGATTTTACATGCAGTATTGGGAATCCATTCTGAATGCAATCAAATAATTAATTTCGATTTTTAGCAACTTTCTATTTTTAGCGGTTATCTATTTTAGTCAGTTTTTTTTGTTGGTGAATTAGTTGTAATTTTTGATTTTGTATGGATTTATTTAAAAGACTCCTTGCAATTGAAATAGGTAGATTTCGATTAATAAAACCTTTGTTAGGAAAATTTCCATTGTTATTTTTTGATTCCATCAACCTCCTTTAAATTCAGCCTAAAAGTGCAGCATCCTAAATCAGGGCTGCACCAAGTGGTATCAGAGCGCAACATTCGATACTCGTTCGAGACTCGTCGACAACATTCAATGGCCCCACATGGAAATCGTAGGGGTCATGGAGGACATGGTGGTCAAAGGGGTCGGAAAGATGCGATGTTAGAAGATGGAGGTATCTTTCGCAAATGAGAACTGCGAGACGTCATAGTAGATGACCTGCAAAGGAAAAACACAGAATTGCTGAGGCAGATCGAGGCGTTGAGGATAAACAAGCATGTCCCCATAGGCGACGGGCTACCAATTCGAATCATGATAACGATTCAGGGTCCGAAGCGAGTTATCAGGCAGGGTGTGGCTTCCGAAGGGGCTATGAACGACCCTGGGATGGCATAAAGGTGGATCTCCTTGATTATGCAGGCGGCTCCCAATCCGAAGAGTTCCTTGATTGGCTCAACATGGTGGAACACATGTTTGAATATAAACATATGCCACCCGCAAAGAAGGTGAAGTTGGTCTCCATCAAAATTAAAGGACGGGCGGCGGCATGGTGTGTTAGTTATATGTATTCCCTAGAGGCCATTATTGTACATATGATGTATATTATAGTGGATGCTTGGACATATAGAGAGAGGACTTTGTTGCTCGACATGATAGTATGCTATCTGGTTTCTCTTTGTCTTAACATGTAGACTTGTATTGTGATATTGTCTTGCTCTCACATCTTGATAAAGCCCTTAGAATATGTACTTGACAACCAGTACTATGATGGAGATCATACTAGTGGGGCCAGGGTAGTCCATGAGTTCATCCTTTAATTGTTCCTAGTCGAGGGTGTATCGAGACAGGGCATCGATATTCCAGAGTAGACTAGCGTATACGCTTCTTGACCCATATGATGGGCGATGGATGATACCACATCCATTAGTGTTTGACATCAAATATGGTATACGGGTGCTCAGTGGAGACTGGGTATACTAAACAGGACTCGCCAAGAACTCCTAGATGTTATTATACCTAGCGTCCGATAGCAGTTCTCTGGTGACACTGGTACAAGTTAGTCTGTAAACCTGAGATCGTCATAGAGTCTTGTATGATTCCCACTGTGCTTTGATTTACACCTTACCACGTTCAAGAGAACGTGCAAAATGGTGGCTTTTGGGTACAGTCCCGAGTCACATGGAGGCAATGAGCGATAGGAGGGGATTCGTCTCTCCCGGTATTGGGGGTTGATGTTGCGCTGTACTCGATTGGCCATAACAGGAAGTCCATGGCCACGGCTGATACGGAGATTTACTGCTAAGTGTTATCAGTAGTTTCTCGACCCGTTATGAGCCTCACATCGGCACGACTTATCGGTTACTAGGGTCTGACGTTTACCACCCCTAGATTAGATATGCGACATATCAGATGAAGAGATCGGACTGTACGGTAGTGTTACTGACAGGGTTTGCAGGAGTTTAGACAAGCTTGCTTATTGATCTTCTGATCTCTCAATACCCGGGTAGCCGTTACGTCCAGTTAGTACCGCTGGCGGCTTGTGGGTGCTTGATATGATCATCACCTACTGCCGGCGTATTGACAAGTCTTTAGAGTCCTACACAGAGGTTTCCTGGCTCAGGTGAAACGAAGTAGGAGCACATATGTGATATATGCGGGACCGAGATTAATACGTGTATGTGATACCGTATTCTATTCTCGCGATATGTGATATCAATCGGTTATATGTGATATAGCCGGGTTATCGAATCAAGTGTTGATTCGATAAGTTGATACAAATGATATTAGTCGGTTATATGTGAAATAGCCGGATTATTAAATCAAGTGTTGATTTAATAATTTAATGTATAATTATATATTTGATATATGAGTTTACATTAACTAATATTAGCTCACTTAAGATTTTCTTTATCTCAGTTATGCATTTAATATATATATATGTGATATATATTAATTGTGTTTCTTTTGGTGTCATGCTTGATGATACATGCTACATTGGTGTATGAGACTCACACCATGCTTATGATAATGAGGGGTTTATTTATTTAATGTAAATCAAATAACTAGTAGGAAATTAAGCCCATGGTTGAAGCTTGTGGAAGCTTGTGGAACCATTGACTTAGTCTACTAATTTTGTTTTACCTTAGATATTTATTAACCTAACCATTATTTAAAACCATGGTTATGTCTCTACATGAGTTATATGAGATATTTCTCACCCATGATTGCCATAATATTATCTCTTCATCTTTTTCTTCATCAAGAGTTAGCTCTCTAGGTTTTAGAGAGGTGAAGAAAATTAGTGAGAAAATTAATTCTAAAGTGAGCAAAAATCATACTTCATCATCCTATACTAGACTAGCCATTTAGTTTAGGGTGTTAGCTTCACTAATTCCAAATAAGTGAAGAGGTAGCTTGAGTTGGTGTCTCCTCGACGTAGATCATCTTCAGCATCGAAGACTTCTAGCAAGCTTGTTCCTTTCATCTTGTGGAGTCATTCTAGAGTCCGGAAGATCACTACTTGGAGCGAAGGGACTACTACATAGAGCTTTTGAATTGAAGGACCGGTCCACAATGGTTGTATTTCTTGTTCACTTAGATGTAAAGTTGTTTACATGCTTGTTCGTCTAATTCTCTAGTTATGATTCTAGGGTTAGGGTTATGTAGCATGGATTTTTTTTTAAAACGGCATGGATGATGCTTCCTAAAACCTTTCTATCATGTTAGGCGACCCTACAGTGGTATCAGAACCAAGCTAGAAAATTATACGATGTTTGTAAAATTACGAAACCGAAACAACTCCGAAACATCGAAACACAAAACCTAGTTTCTGTCGATTTTTAAAAGTCCTCGAAATTTTTTTTAAGCGCTGCAGAATGTTATATGAGATGTAACGTGAACACCAGACAAAAACGAGCCCCTTTCACCCGTTTTGACCCGGCGACATGTGAAGAATAGACCGGCCTGGCCGGTTCTGGTTACTTCGTTTAGCTTCGTTTTCGTTTGGTGTTCTGGTCTCTGGGTTTTGGTGTTTCAGGTGTTGCTTGTTTTTACTGAAATTGCATGTGATGTTATTTTTCTGTAAAGGCAATTCAGATTATTTCGTAGTCGTAATTCTTACATCATTTTGGGTAATTTAGACGACGTTAAAAAGTTCGAACGAATATCAAATACCCAATTTTCTCCCTCGCTGAAAATTTTCCAAAAGTTGGATTTTTCCATGTTCAAAATCTTCAGAAAATCATGCAAGTAATTCTATGGACCCTCTATAAGAATGAAACCCTAACTCGATTCTATGACCACCGGAACCGCCGCCAAACCCTAGGGTTTGCGGTAGTTCCGCGGCACCATAAGTGAGGCAAGGGTTGGCCCTTCTACGGTTAGTCCATTGGTACTGTGGCATGTTCTGAGTATTTTTAAACTGTGCTCAAGTGTTGAGCTCTCTGGGAAATTTTGGGTGTTTATTGATTCGATCGGAATGTTTAACATCGTATAGCTATTTGTGGAATGTGATACAATATTTGGAATTCATTTGGTTAGGAATGAAATCCGAAATATGTGATATTTCGGGTTTATGATGTCTAAGGAGGTTGCGGATTCCAAATGTTGTAGTTTGACATTTTCTTTTCTGCGACCGTAAGTGTAATATGTGGTGTATCGCCGGTTTCGTTGCTATATGTCAACGACAATTGGGATATGCATATTTACTTAAGTCGATGACATGTAATGTTATGTGTTGTTGGGATATGTTATATTGGATCGTCGTGTTTTGAATAGCCGGTTTTTTTTATGTGAGATGAGAGTTTTTCATTTTCATTCATGTAAAAATTTGTATGTAATATTCTTTTATTGGGGCACTTCCGGGTTGAGGATGATGTTACCATTGATGTATATTATTTACTTTTCCGCATTAGGATAGACCCAAGGTGGGGAGCACAAGTAACCGGGTTCTAGAGTCCAGTGGGAGACCATCTCGAGGAGTCGAGTCCGGATTTCATAACTCTAGAATTGGTAGGGATGCTTGCCGCTCTCGTAGGGGTCTAGGGATGTGGGTTTAGCTATTCATCGCGACCGTGGAATCCGTGTGTTTTTACTGGCTTGATACAAAACACGGACATCCTAGTATATCCAATATTTCATATGTGGACTTCTGCTGCTGATATTCTGTGATGTGATCACTTTGTATGATTGAGACGACTGCTTTATTATTATATATATGATATATAATAAACGTTGCTTATGTTTTGCACCCGCGGTAGCCCCGTCCCGCTATGTCGTTAGTTAAGTAACCTAACGGTGCATAATGGGACACTGTGGCAACCGCGGATGACATAAGCGTACGTTGTATTTTCGTTTCTTCTGTGATGCTTATGAAGCATAAATGATGGGACTTCATTAATGAGATTAATGAAAGAAAAGAAACATAAAGATGTTGTGGAATCAAAATTTTCAAAAAGGGTAGCTCTAGTTCTTTCTTTGCATAGCGGTATTCCTTGTAGAATATCCAGCACCTCATTCGATAAGGAAAGAGCTGAGATCCCTTCACCGGGAGTGACCTCTTTAGCAGATGCTACAACCCACTCGGTTTTGTTTTTGATTGCTTTTTTAGTTCATGCTTTGCATAGTGATATTCCTTGATGGATATCAAGCACCTCATTCGATGAGGAAAGAGCCGAGATCCCTTCACCGGGAGTGACCTCTTTAGCAAAACTAGCAAAAGCCTAAAAAACACTCCTTTTCAAAATCACTTGTTTCTATAACGATATCAAGTTCATTACGCAAAAGGTTTTCTTAAAAACCTGTCGTAGCCCTCCGTCATTTCAGATAAGGACTATTTAGTATTCGTGCTGCGTTTGTTGACCTTGTTAAGACGTAGTGTATAGTAGCTGATTAGTGCTTATCTGCTAAAGCATGAGATGCGATTGGATTAGGGTAGTCGTGTGGCCTTGTTGACCTTGTCAAGGGTCATGCGGGTGGGTTTAATTCAATCATGAAATGTACGGGTTGAACTTGACTTGCGATTTATGGTTTGTTGACCTTGTCAAGGTCATAGATCGCTTGGGGCAAAATATTATCGGGAATTTTAAGTGTTGAAATTTGCAATGTGATTGCATACCTTCTATGAGATAGTTGGATCCCGATACCCACTGCGAGTAAGAGTTACTACTGGCAGAGTTTTACACATCACAATTAGCCGATCAAGTAGGTGTCTAGAAAGGTGTTAACGGGGTTACGCTCCTGGGAAAACGATGTTTATTTTAATTAGGTCCATGCGAAAGTACGGGGAACCTCCCTCAAAGTACCGACACTAGCCTGGCTGAAAGATTGGCGAACTTGTAAGGTGTAATTAATCCCGGCTAGTCTTACCTTTTAGAGTTTGAAGAAAGATTTGATAAAAATAGTGGGAGCCATCCTGATTAGATAAGATAATAACCAATTTGATCTTGCAAGAGCATACGCTAAGTGTTTTCTTCTCTCTCTCTCCATGTAGCGACCATGTCAGGCCTTAATCAAGATAATAATATGGATTTATTGACCAAACCTGCTTATTATACTGAGCTGGGGAACGTTGGTTCCGCTCCAACTTATAATTGTTATAAGTCCGAGCAGGAAATAGGGGAATATCCAGATTACTACGTGACCCAAAAAAGAATAAGCATGCTGATGCATCTTGTTCGGGTGTGTTAGTTACCGAGAACTGTTTCTCAGAACACTCTACGTCCTAGGTATTAGATACCGGATCGGGATCCCACATATGTAATATGTTGCATGGGCTAATGAAAGGTAGAGAACTGGGAAAAGGTGATCATTCTCTAAAAGTAGGGAATGGTGCAAGTGTTGCAGCTAAAGCAGTTGGTGAATATCATCTTGTATTACTAAATGGTAATACTTTGATCTTGAATGGCTGTTATTACGTACCCTCTATGATATGCAATTTAATATCAGTTTCTTTATTAGATAAAGAAGGATATAACTTTGTAGTAGAGAATAATGTTATGAACATTTACCTAAATCAAGTGTTGATTGGGTTTGGTGCGTTATGTAACGGTTTATACGTTCTGAATCAAAACACAGTTCTTAACGTATAGAACACACACAAGAGGAAGAGTTCAGAAATGAACGAATCTTTCTTGTGGCATTGTAGACTAGGTCATATCAATGCGACACGACTAGCTAAGTTACATAAGGATGGATATTTGAATCCGTTTGAATTATCATCTTATGAAACTTGCTAGTCATGTCTCAAAGGCAAGATGACCAAAACTCCGTTTACTGGACACGAAGAAAGAGTTACGGAACTCTTGGGACTGATACATAGTGATGTATCCGGTCCCATGTCTACACATGCCAGGAATGGTTCCTCGTACTTCATTACATTCACTGACGATCTCTCAAGATACGGACATGTGTTCCTGTTGAAACACAAGTCTGAAGCTTTTGAGAAATTCAGAGAATATAAGCATGAAGTCGAGAACCAGACGGGTAAAGGTATTAAAATCCTTCGATCTGATCGGGCAGGAGAATACTTGAGTAATGAGTTCCTGGACTATTTAAAAGAGAATAGGATTCTCTCTCAGCTTACTCCTCCGTATACACCACAGCACAACGGTGTATCGGAGCGGAGGAATCACACCCTATTAGATATGGTGCGCTCTATGATGAGCACCGCTGAGTTGCCTATTTCCTTTTGGGGTTATGCGCTTGAGACAGCAGCATACCTATTGAATCAAGTTCCATCTAAATCTGTACCTACCACACCATATGAGATATGTAGTGGGAAGAGACCATATCTTAAACGAGTTAAGATATGGGGTTGTCCGGCCTATGTCAATAGGCAAAATCCGGACAAACTCGAGGAACGATCAGTTCTTTGCAAGTTTGTGGGATATCCAAAGAATTCATATGGATATTTTTTTCTACCACAGTGAGGAACAAAATGCGTTTGTTGCTCAACATGCCACCTTTTTAGAAAATGAATTTCTTGTAAAAGAAATTAGTGGCAAAGTGGTAGAGCTGGAAGAAGTTCCAGCGGCACAAACTACAACTGATGATTTATTGGAACCAGAGGATTCAGTAGTCTCCAACGAACCCCAGCCTCTCCGCCGATCTAGTAGGGTTCCTCATCCACCTGAGAGACACTACGGTTTTCTCATTGATGGTGGGAGCGAGGATTGCATCATGGAAGATGATGACCCAACTAGCTTCGAGCAGGCCATCACGAGTGGGGACTCTGTGAAATGGCTGGATGCAATGCGATCTGAGTGGAATCCATATACACCAACAAAATATGGACTTTGGAAGTTGCTCCCGAAGGGGTAAAACCCATTTGGAGCAAATGGATCTTTGAGAAGAAACTTGGCGTAGATGGAAAAGTTGAGACTTTAAAAGCTAGACTTGTTGCAAAAGGTTTTCATCAACGACCAGGTGTGGATTATGACAAAATATTTTCTCCAGTGGCTATGCTTAATTCTATCCAGATCCTACATGCCATCGCTGCATACCATGACTACGAAATCTGGCAGATGGATGTTAAGACCGCCTTTCTAAATGGTGATTTAGAAGAGAGCGTGTACATGACTCAGCCAGAGGGCTTCGTGGACAGTGGGAGCAGCGTAAAGATGTGCAAGCTGCTTAAATCAATCTACGGGTTGAAGCAGGCAACACGGAGTTGGAACATCTGTTTTGATGTGGTAGTCAAAGAATTTGACTTCATCAAAAACGTAGATGAACTTTGTATATACAAGAAGGTGGCAAAGAGTAAGGTCATCTTCCTCGTATTGTATGTGGATGACATACTCTTGATAGGAAATGATGTTCCTATGCTGCACTCGGTCAAGCTCTTCTTATCACAAAGATTCTCAAAGAAAGATCTAGGTGATGCCTCCTACATCTTGTGGATTAAGATCTATAGAGATAGGTCTAAACGGATGTTGGGATTGTCCCAATACAGGTACATTGACACCATACTAAAGAGGTTTAGTATGGAGGATTCCAAGCATGGGAATTTACCCACGATCTAAGGACTCGCTCTCTCCAAAGAGATGTCTCCTAAGACTGATTTGGAGAGGGCTCGCATGCAAGAGATACCCTATGCTTCGGCAGTAGGCTCAATCATGTACGCGATGTTATATACCAGACCCGATGAAGCATACTCACTAAGTATAGTGAGTAGGTATCAAGCAGATCCAGGAAAGAATTACTGGACAGCTGTGAAGAACATTCTCAAGTACTTGAGAAGGACTAAAGAGATGTTCTTGGTGTATGGTAACGGTGAACTCCAAGTGAAGTCCTTTACCAATTCGAGCTTCCAGAGTGATAAGGGCGACTCTAAGTCAGTCTCGGGATTTGTCTTTACCCTCAATGGAGGGGCGGTTTGTTGGAAGAGTTCCAAGAAAGAAACCGTGGCAGACTCGACGATGGAGGCTGAATACTGTTGGATATATGTATGCCCTAGAGGTTGTTATATGATAGTGGATGTATTTATACATGTATATATATTCAGTATACATTCTTGCTCGACATGATAGTATGCTATCTGGTTACTCTTTATCTGACATGTTCACTTGATCATGCTTTTATTCATTTGCACATGTTGATAAAGCCCTGAGGATATTTGCTTGACTACTATGATTATGATGTAGATCATACTAGTGGGACATTTGTAGTTTATAAGCGTATCGTAAAATGTCCCTAGTCGTGGGTATATCAAGATGGGGCATCGATATTCTAGAGTAGACTAGCGCATATGATACTAGACCCATATGATGGGAGATGGATGTTCCCATATCCACTGATGTTTGACATCGAGATCATATACGGGTGCTCAGTGGAGACTGGGTACACTGGACGAACTCACTGAGAACTCCTATATGGTATTATATCTATCGTCGGATAGCAGTTCTCAGGTGACACTGGTACAGGTTAGTCTGTAGACCCGAGATCGTCATAGAGTCTTGTGTGTTCTCCCACTGTACTTTGATTACCACCCTACCACGGCTCTACTGAGTCGTGCAAACAGGCGGCTTTTGGGTACAGTCCCAAGATACATGGAGACGATGAGCGATAGGAGGGGTTTCGTCTCTCCCGGTATTGGGAGTTGATGTTGTGCTGTGCTCGATTGGCTATATCAGTAAGTCCCTGGCCAGCGCTGTTGAGATTTACTGATAAGTGTTATCAGTAGTTTCTCGATCTGTTATAGACCATTCATCGGCATGACTTATTGAGTTATTGGGGTCGACGTTACCATCCCTAGACTCGATATGCAGCATATCTGACGAAGAGACCGGACTGTACGGTAGTGTTGCCGGTTGGCTCGACGAGAGTTTTGACAGGCTCGCTTGTTTTCTTCTGATCGTTCAATACCCGGGTGGTCGTTACGTTTAGATGACCTCTTGCGGCTTGGGGGTGTTTGATATGATCATCACCCACTGCCGACGTATTGACGAGTCTTAGAGTCCCACAATGGAGTTACCTATCCCAGGCGAAACGATGTGGTGTGCATATGAGATATGCGCGGGGACCCGATTAAATGCGCGTATGTGATACCGTATATTAATCGGACGGTTTGCTATTCGTCGGGTCGTATGAGATATGACCGGTTTGCTAAATCAAGTGTTGATTTAACATTGACCATTAGCGTTTTCACTTTAGACCCTTTTGTCTTTTGTTGTATGCATGCATGTATGCACATGCTTACATTTATACACATATAGATGTGCATGCACACATACATGCATACACTTTGTGTGTCATGGTTGTTGATACACTTGATGGTGGCAATATAAGACTCACATGTTAGTAAATATATTGGTATTTGTTTTTGAGATAAATGGAAATGGAAGATAATTCATGGTTGAATATTTTATTTCTCCACTAAACTTTTCCTTAACCATGAGTTAACTTTCCATGGCCAATTTAGCTCCAAAAGAAATATCTAGATATTTATTAACTAGGGTTAAGAATGAGAAGAGGAAAATATATATTTTTTCTATTCTCATTTTTATCCAAACCCTTTTCATTATCTTGAGCTCTCATATTGCCATCTTCTTCTTTCTCTCTCTCTTGCTCTCTAGGTTTTGATAGTGAGTGAAATAGTGATCAAGTTAAGGTTTTGAAATGAGAAAACAAACCACATCATCATTCTATACTACTCTTGCCCATTAGTTTAGAATGTTAGCTTCAACTTCATCATTTGATCAAGTGGAGCTAGGAGCTTGGACAAAGAGGACTCCAGGTGGATCGTCGTGGACTTGGAGGATCTCAAGCAAACCTCTTTCAACTCTCAAATAGCCAAGGAGTCTAGCTAAGGGAGCTACAAAGGTTGTATTCTCTTTACCTAGTTCTAAACTACTTGTGGAATGAATAGTTTTAATGTTACCCTAGTTTTTCTAGTATGATCCTTAGGTTAATTTCTTTAGCACCCTCTAATTTTTTAAATATGGCATGTGTGATTCTACCAAACCCTAGTAGTGGTGCTAAGGAAACCCTTCATAGTATCAGAGCCTAACTAGAAACCTAGACGATGTTACGTTAATGCGAAACCGAAAAACTCCGCAAAAATACGATTTTAGAAACCTTTGGAAATGCTCTCTGGAATTTTTTTTAAACGTGGTTTAAAAATTATTTTAGTAACTGCAGAGTGACATTTTTAAGGTATTATAAGAACACAGGTGAAATACGAAGGGGGGGCTCGGTTTTCGACCGGCGACCAACCCTCCATTTCCGGCGACGCCGGTTTTTTGTGCTCCCCTCCTCTTCGTATTGCACAAGTTCTCTGTACTACAAGATCTGGGGTTTCTGGTATTGTTTGGGTAGTCCAGAATTGCATGTGATGTTAGTTTGGTAGTGGACTCTTTTGCGGAGTATTTAGTATTCGTATTTTTTAGCATTGTATTGGTAACCTAGACGACGTTAAACATGTCGAAAGAATATCAAACACTCGTATTTTCCAGGTTGAATGTACTCACTGTATCATGCAGGTATTCCTATGGACCCTCTAGAAGAATGAAACCCTAACTCGATATGTGACCGCGAGACCGCGACTAAACCTTAGGGTTTGCCGTAGTTAGTGGCGCCACACATGAGGCTTGAGTTTGCCTTTCTATGGCTGGTCCATAAAGTACTGTGGCGTAGATTTTGGGTATTGTTTAACGGTGCTCAAGTGTTGAGCTTGCTGGGAAATATGGGTGTTCGTTAATTCGATCGAAGGGTTTAACATCGCCTAGTAGTATGTGATACTTATTTCTGCGACCGTAAGTGTAGTATGTGTATCGCCGGTTTCGTTGCTATATATCAACGGCAATTGGGGTATGCATACTTGCTTACGTTGATGACATGTGATGTTCTGTGTTGCTTTGATATGATGTATAGGATCGTCGTGATCGAATGGCCGGGGGGTTTTATGTAAGATGAGAGTTTTTCTTTTCATCCTTGTAAAATTCATTTGTAATGTAATATTCTTTTATTTGGGGCACTTCCGGGTTGAGGATGATTTCACCATTGATGTATATTATTTACTTTTCCGCATTAGGATAGACCCAAGGTGGAGAGCATAAATGACCGGGTTCTAGAGTCCAGCGGGAGACCATCTCGAGGAGTCGGGACCGGGTCTCCTAACTCTAGAATTGGTAGGGTCGCTTGCCGCTCTCGTAGGGGTCTAGGGTGTGGGATTGGCTATTCATCACGACCGTGGAATCCGTATTTTCTATTGTTGGCTAAATACAAAATACAGACATCCTAGCATATCCTATACTTTCATATCTGTGTTTCTGCTGCTTATATTCTGTGATGTGATCGCTTAATATATCTGAGACGCATGCAATATTATATATGAGATATATAGTAGACTTTGTTTATGTTTTGCACCCGCGCCAGTCCCGTCCCGGTATGTCGTTAGTTAAGTAACCTAACGATGCATAACAGAACATTATGGCGAATGCGGATGGCATAAGCGTACGTTGTATTTTCATTTCTTTTCTGTGATTGGCTTAAGGATTTAAATGATGGGACAACATTAATATGATTAATGTGAAGAAAAATAAACCTAAAAAGATGTTGTAGAATCGGATTTGAAAACCACTCGGCTTTTTATGGAAAAAGCTACATTTCAAAATTGCGGAGCTTAAGCCACTCCTTTTGAAAACCATTTGATTCTCCGACGATATCAAATTCAAAGCGTTAAAGGTTTTCTTAAAAACCATCTGCAACCCTCCGTCATTTTATGAAGTAGAGTACTTAGTATTCGTGCTACGTATTTTGGTTATAGTCAAGGCGTAGTGTACGGTAGCTAAGTGATGTCTTCTTACAAAACATATGATGTGATTAGTTAGGATATTCATGTGATTATGTTGATCATAGTCAAGGGTCATATGGGTGGATCTGATTAATCAAGAAATGACGGGTGATTGGTAGAGTTTTTGCGTGTTCAAGTTTATTACCGCAATCAAGACGGTTTCGCTTGTAGCTAGCCGGTTGAGTACGGGTCGTCCGCAGGAAGATGGGAATCTTTTTCTATGTACTTTAACGAGTTAAGTCCAAATGTCTAGGTTTGTTTTTAGATTAACTATGTGCTAAAATGATATATAAAGAGAGCTTGTTAGGGTTAGGATTAGGTAAGTTTGAGTTAGGAGTCGCTCACTTCTTTCGTTGCCACTCTTAATATCGGTGTTACGGTAATCGGCAACAACGGGGATTAGCACGACTAGGACGGAACTTGCGAGTATAAGCTAGGCTTTCCAACGCTTAAGTTCTTCCTTTTGGTGCTTGTCCGTCCGTTCTTGGCTCTTAGCCTTAACCTCCGGTTAATTCAACCACAACCGGTCTCACTAAGGAATCACCGCTATCATGTAGGATAGGGTGCCGTAGGGAGCGGATTGTGGTTCAATTAACGGGAGTCCGAATTAAGATGTTGGGCAAGAAAAGAGTGAGAGAGATTTCCTTCTCTCAAACTTTCCTTATCATACCCTAACAAATGAGAAAACTACTCACCCATTACAAGAAAAAGGAAAATCAAACAAAGGAAGAAGATAGAAAGAAAGAGATTAGAAGATTACAACTAGCTATTTGAGACCTCACTTTGGCAAGGATCAAGCTTAAGCATCATTGTTGTTTAAGGATAAAGAAAAAGAGAACAAGAAAGAAACAAACAACAAATAACAACAACTAGATTAGCAAATGAAAAATACAAGCAATTATAATTAACAATCATAACAAGACAAGCATGGTAACAAAAAGAACTCTTTATTCATCACTTCACTCACAAAAGCTCACTACAAGGTTTTAATGGAGAAGAGATGAGAAGAGGAAGAAGAACAACAACATATATCCTAAAATCTAAATACAAGAATAAGCACCCCTGGCTTTGGCAAGTTCTGGACTATTTATAGGCAGGGAACTGGAAACCTAGGGCAACAATCTGCCTCCATTTAGAATGACCTAAATACCCCCAAAAGATGACATTCTGCCGAGGCCGTACGGCCGCGGTTCCGCGGCCTAAGCATGCTTATGCCGTGGCTCCGCGGCCTAATAGAGGAGTTGGCTCCTCGATTTTTGTGGGGTTCCCTGGTTTGATGTTGTCTGCTGTGTGGTATATGTTTTTTCTCAGAAACTCTTCATAATTTTTCCAGAATTCCAGCAGATCAAAAGGTGATTTGATGTGGATCTTTTGTCATGATTTTTCTTGTGCTCCGTGTAGACATGTTGGATCTTGTGTTGACATTGAGCTTTGTGCATGAAAATGACATCGATTTGCCATTTTGTCCCTTAAACTGGTGTGCGGAAACATACGGATAGAAAGCGGAGACCCGTGTTTTATCTGTGGTTGGCAGTAATCCGGAATTTGTCGTGCTTTTCCATGAATTTCATTGTTTAGAGCTGAGAACCTGTATGCTGCAATTAACTAGCAAACACGGCTCAAGAGTACCTACCGATAAGCAATGTGATAAAAATTGGGCGGTATAAAAATGCAAAAATCTGATATGAACAGATACCCCCAAACTTATCATTTGCTCGTCCCGAGCAAAGCTAATTTATTCACAAAAATTCCCAACCTCACTTTTGCAGGGAACGCGATTGCACTGAGCATGTGCAACAAGCCGTTAAACCTCTAGGTGTCCCTAGTAGGTGGAGTGTTGTCTTCTGAGGGTTTTCAGCGGATACTACCCACAAAATCCGGTCAAGCTAGTTTTGCAAAATAACTATGATTCAAACCCTAAAGTTTTGTTTCAGAAAATAACAATTCTATTATCCTAAGTCTAGACTATCAAACCTTTATTTTTCACACATCGCTTCTTATTTAACTTAAGATTTTATATGTCTTTGCGTGCAGTGCAAATAGTATCGTTAAGTTCCAGAAGGATCGATTAAAGTCATCATGTCGCACAATAAAGCCCAGATAAAAATTTTAAAAGGATCACATAAGTTTTATAAAGAGTTAAGCTTTTTTCAAGTTTCGTTTTCCAGTAAGGTTTCAACTTCAGAATTTCTATCTTCCTTAACAGGAAACTAGGTCTTATTTTTCACTCCACCTTTTTCCTGTTTTCATTTCATACACACCTCTGTGAACGTGCAATAGTCTTTATCATAGAATAAAACCTTCATATCTCCGCTAGAAATATTTTTTTATAAAAACCTGTCTTTTGTCAAGATTATTCTCACACAAAGAACCGTTAGGAATTTTAACTCGGAGAGAACACTTGCTTGACTTTGTTTTAATCTGGACTTTCTAGGCTTCTTAACGAGCTTTGGGCCAATGCACCCAAACCAGTTGGTTTTAGGGCATTAGGTGTAGAGACACCCCAGCAGACTTAATTACTCAAGTTACCTAGGCCCAAAAACAAAAGACACTTTAGCGTGAAAATCATGATGATTCAATGCGAACGGAGATATAACTGGCAGTTCAGTTATTTTTTGGATAAAAGACGTGGTTTAGTGGGTTAGGTGTGTAATCATTCCAATCAAGTTTCAGATGGGTTATTTTTCAGAATTAGTTCCAATTAAGGCATCAATAACATTCCTTCATATTCGCTTCACTTCATAAACTATTCTTGATATTACTTATTTCAGAACAAACCTATTTGATCCTCAGAAAATCATTTATCCATTTAAAAGTTTTTTAGACATAAAAGACTTGTCATCTAATTTCCAAAACTCACGACACGTGTAGTGTGATGTAAAGACGTATATCAGCTATAGTTAACTTCAAAGGAGAGTTATCTTTCAGGTTTTCAAAATCTAAAAATAAGATTTAGTTATTCTTATCTTATCAAACAAAACCGTCGAAATGTTGAATCAGAGTTCTCCCACTAGCTAAGTTGACAGAAAAGTTTTTATGTTTTTAGAAAATTTTCTGATTTTTATGGATTTTATGGATTTTAATATGCAGATGCAAAATATACATATGAATGCGAAGGTTAGAAATGCGTACCGATCGTACCCCCAAACTTAAACTGGACAGTGTCCTCACTGTCATTGCATGAAGAGATCATTTGAAGGGTCAAAATTGTCGGTTAGATATACACAATTTTTTTTTGTTTATGTTTTTGTTTTTAAAGAAAAGAAGAATAGTAAAACTGGAAAAGAATATCCACAAATATATACAAAATGGTATATACATACCCCCAAACTTATTTGGAACAGTGTCCACTGTTCTTGGCTGGATAACCGAAGTTTGGTGGTAGACAGAGGAAGATTATGCAGGGTAAACCGGCTCCTGTAAGACCAGGAGCTCCTCTGTTGGTTCGACACTAAGGTACGGTTTAAGTCAGTGTCCGTTTACTTTGAAAAATGAACCGTCCTTTGGATTCTACAAATCCACAGCGCCATGCGGATACACATTCCGCACAAAATACGGCCCTTTCCAGCGAGATCTGAGCTTTCCTGGATGGAAGTGTAGCCGGATGTCGTAAAGCAGTACCTGCTGACCAGGTACGAACGTTTTGCGCAAAAGGTGTTTATCGTAAAATACCTTCGTTTGGTTCTTAACGACAACCGCGTTATCGTAAGCCTCATCCCTAAGCTCGCTCAATTCGTTCAACTGCAGCTTCCGATGGCTGCCCGTATCTTCGAGAGACAGATTCAGCTCTTTTATCACCCAAAATGCGCGATGCTCTATTTCGACAGGGAGGTGGCAAGCCTTTCCGTACACAAGCCGATAGGGAGACATGCCAAGATCGGTCTTATAAGACGTTCGAAATGCCCAAAGGGTATCAGTGAGTTTCAACGACCAATCATTTCGGTTCTTGGAAACCGTCTTCTCCAGTATCTGCTTGATTTGCCGATTTGAAACTTCGGCTTGCCCACAGGTTTGGGGATGGTAGGGCGTAGATAGCTTATGATTAATAGAATATTTCCGCATCAATGCCTCGAAAGTCTTATTGCAGAAATGAGTTCCATTGTCGCTAATGATCGCTCGGGGGTGTCCAAACCGGGAGAAAATGTTTTCTTTAGGAAACCTAACGACAACCTTGTTGTCGTTAGTCCGGCTGGGCACAGCCTCGACCCACTTAGAGACGTAATCAACAGCAAGAAGGATGTACAAATTCCCGAAAGAGCTGGGAAACGGCCCCATGAAATCTATCCCCCAAACGTCGAAAATCTCCACAACCAAGATTGGTTGGAGCGGCATCTCGTTCCTCCGGGATATCCGACCCAAGTGTTGGCACCGGGAGCAAGTCTTGCAATAGTCATGGGCGTCTTTGAAGAGTTGTGGCCAGTAGAAACCACATTGCAAGATCTTCTCAGCTGTCTTTCTGGGGCCAAAATGCCCGCCACATGCTTGATCGTGGCAAAATGACAGCACACTCTTGAATTCATCGTCAGGGACACACCGACGAATAATCTGGTCGGGACAGTATTTGAATAGATAGGGTTCGTCCCAGTAAAAGTGTTTTACTTGGGATAAGAATCGAAGTCTGTCCTGACTTGACCATTCAGCCGGTAGTAGCTCTGTGGCCAAATAGTTCACAATATCTGCGAACCAGGGTTCGCGAGATACTGTCAAGAGCTGTTCATCCGGAAAAACGTCATTGATCGGAAGTTGAGGCGACGGCGAAGAAGGAAGTCGTGAGAGATGGTCGGCGACTACGTTTTCACATCCTCTTTTGTCCTTGATGACAAGGTCAAACTCTTGAAGCAAGAGGATCCAACGTATTAGCCGAGATTTTGCATCTTTCTTCGCAAAAAGATGGCGCAGAGCAGAATGGTCTGTGTAGACAATGACTGGAGAGCCGATGAGGTAGGGCCTGAACTTTTCTAAAGCAAATACAACAGCTGAGAATTCCTTCTCAGTTGTTGTATAATTAAGTTGGGCGTCGTTCAGGGTTCGGCTAGCATAATAGATTACGTGCGGCATCTTGTTGATGTGTTGTCCAAGGACAGCACCAATGGCAAAGTCGGATGCATCGCTCATAATCTCAAATGGGTGCGTCCAGTCAGGTGAAGAAAGAACAGGAGCAGAAGTGAGTGAGCTTTTTACTGACTCGAACGCAGTCACACAGCTCGAGTTGAAGTCGAATGGCGTTTCCTTGGCCAGCAAAAGAGTCAAGGGCCTAGCAATCTTGCTAAAGTCCTTGATAAACCGTCTATAGAAACCGGCATGGCCAAGGAAGGCTCGGACGTCTCTGACGCATTTGGGAGGAGGGAGATTGGAAATGACCCCAATCTTCGCTTTGTCAACCTCTATGCCATTTTGCGAAATGATATGGCCTAAGACAATACCTTCGCGCACCATGAAGTGACACTTCTCCCAATTCAAAGTGAGGTTCTTGTCCTTACATCGGGTAAGAACAGCGTCAAGATGCAGCAAACACTCGTTAAAGGAATCG
Source organism: Agapanthus africanus (assembly GCA_030015575.1). Lineage (NCBI taxonomy): Eukaryota > Viridiplantae > Streptophyta > Magnoliopsida > Asparagales > Amaryllidaceae > Agapanthus > Agapanthus africanus. The sequence goes on from JASDDO010000004.1 coordinate 350,435,355, forward strand.
CCGAAGATGGAGAAATCGTCCATGAAGATCTCCAGGAATTTTTCCACCGTGTCTGAGAAGATTCCCATCATACACCGCTGGAAGGTAGCGGGCGCATTGCATAACCCAAAGGGCATGCGACGATATGCAAACGTGCCGAAAGGACAAGTGAATGTGGTCTTGTCCTGGTCTTTTTCGGCGATGGGAATCTGATTATAGCCGGAGTAGCCATCAAGAAAGCAGTAGTACTCGTGTCCGGCCAATCGTTCAAGCATTTGGTCAATGAAAGGTAGCGGAAAGTGGTCTTTCCGCGTTGCGGCGTTGAGTTTTCTGTAATCGATGCATACTCGCCACCCAGTTTGGGTGCGAGTAGGGATTAACTCGTTCGCCTCGTTAGTGATGACCGTTATGCCTGATTTCTTGGGGACAACATGAATGGGGCTAACCCACTGGCTATCAGAGATAGGGTAAATGATACCACTATCCAGACACTTTACGATTTTCTTTTTCACAGCCTCCTTCATGACTGGGTTGAGTCGCCTTTGTGGATCCCTGGCTGGTTTGGCATCATCCGTCAGATGAATGTGATGTTCAACGATCAGGGGACTAATCCCCTTGATGTCCGCCATGGACCAGCCAAAAGCTTGCCTATTGTTGTGCAAGACCGCAAGAAGGGCTTTCTCTTGCTCTGGAGCTAGAGAAGCCGAGATGATAACAGGGAGGGTCTCGTTCTTACCCAAATAAGCGTACTTAAGGTGAGATGGCAAAGACTTGAGTTCGAGCGTTGGAGGTGAAACGATTGAAGGCAAGATTGGTGAAAAGGTCTCGAACTCAAAGGATTCTAGCAAAGGTTCAAAACGAGTGTAAGCGACCGAGTTGGATGGTTCAGGTATCTCATCCGGAAATTCGAAGGATTCAAACTTGGGTGGTGAGTGGCTAAGATCGTTCGAGAAAGTGAAACACTCGTAGTTATTGTCGGGCGTAGAAACAGTAGCAGGTTCGAAGAGGAACGCACTAGTGGCGTTAAGGTTATCGTGATCGAACAAAAACTCCTCGAATTCACACTCTTCTGGGGTGATCTCCTGGATTGAGCAAACATCTAGTATATGAGTATTAGGTTCGGAGGGCTGATTCCCCAACCTAAAAATGTTGAGTTCAATTGTCATGTTTCCAAAAGAAAGGTTCATCGAACCATTTCGACAATTGATCACAGCATTTGAGGTTGTAAGGAATGGGCGACCGAGTATCGCCGGAATTTGATTCCGGGGGTTAGCTACAGGCTGTGTGTCTAATACAATGAAGTCAACGGGGAATATGAAGTCCCCAACCTTGATTAACGCATCCTCTAGCTCACCCCTAGGATGGGTGATTGATCGGTCGGCCATTTGGAGAGTACAGTGTGTGGGTTTTAGCTCTCCTACACCTAATTGCTCATATACTGAGTACGGAAGCAGGTTAACACTGGCACAAAGATCTAATAATGCGTGGTTGATGTTCTTATCCCCAATGGTAATAAAAATCGTAGGACAGCCAGGGTCCTTCCGTTTTTGCGGTAAAGATTGGGTAAGAGCATCACTCACAGCACTAGCCAAGAAAACTTTCTTGGGTACCTGAGACTTCCTCTTTTTAGTGCACAAGTCCTTTAAGATTTTCGCGTAGGACGGGACTTGTTGGACAATATCTAAAAGGGGAATGTTGATGTTAACCTGCTTAAACAACTCTAAAATCTTCTCCATTTGTGGATTTTGTTTATTGGACCTCAACCGGTTTGGAAATGGAACGTTTTTAAAATTGGTTGAGTCCAATGCTTGTGGAGGAGATTGTAGAGTTGGAATGGATCCCAGAGCTGGTATTTTCGTGGAGTACGAAGTGGGTCCGTTCAGAGCAGAAGAAGAAGAAGAAGAAGAGCCTTTTGACGAATGGAGAATATGCTCAAAAGAAGAAGAAACGGCCGGGGTGTCATTATCCTCAATTGTTGTGCCGATGTTGTTGTGTAGCATCCTTCCTGATCTCAATGTAGTCACGGCACTCACATTATGGTTCTGTTGTTCAAGAGAAACATGTACATTATGTGGGTGACCGGGATTTGGGAGTGGTTGAGATGGAAGCTTCCCCTTTTCTCGCTCGCTTAACGCCGCATTCAGCTGTGCAATCTGGGCTTCGATGGTCTTGATGCTTTGCCCGTGTGCAGCAGTGTGTTGCAACAAAGACTGAATAGACGACTGGATGTTGGCGGTGGATTGTGTCGATTGTTTAACGAACGCCTCCAGACTTCGTTCTAGCGAGGAAACCTTATCGTTGTTTGACGGAATAAAGTTGTTTTGCGGAAAAGAATTGTTGGGTGCAAAGTTGTTCGTCTGATTTTGGAAAGGTTGGGGTTGGAAGGGCTGCTGAAACTGATGTTGAGTTTGTTGTTGCGCTTGTTGTTGCGGAGGAGGGGGCCTCTGGAAATTGTTGCCTTGGAATTGATGTTGATTCTGATTCCAGGCAAAATTGGGGTTGTTCCTCCAACCGGGATTGTAGGTGGAAGAGTATGGATCATTTCTCGGTCTTTGCTGAAATGCAGCATTAACCTGATCCTGTCCTTGAAATGGTGGATTGTAAGGACACTCTTCGGTTAAGTGAGAAGGATCGGAACAACAAGCACAAATGGTACGAAAGGGAAGAACAGGGGCAGGAGCAGGAGATGAAAATTTGCTCTCTATCACTTCAAGTTTTCTCGTTATTGCAGCCATTTCAGCTTTCATCGCAATAGAGACATCAAGTTGGTGAATTCCTACCCTAGACTGACCAGTAGAAGTGGAGGAAGAAGAAGAAGAAGTTGGTCTGGTGCTCTCCCATTGAAGCGTTTGTTCCGCAAGGTCGTCGAAGAATTGCCATGCTTCCTTGTCAGATTTCGATAAGAAGTGGCCCTGACAAATGGTTTCCAACAACTGCTTGGTTGCTGGGTTCAGGCCCTCGTATAAAGTTTGGCAAAGTTGTCATTTCTCGATACCATGGTGAGGGCACTGAACAAGAAGGTCTTTATACCGGTCAAAGCACTTCCAGAAGGGTTCAGTAGGAAGCTGAGAGAATTGATTGATTTCGTTACGGATCCTTGCGGTTTTATGATTCGGATAGAATTTCTTGAGAAACGCTTTCACAAACTCGTCCCAACTGGTTATGGAGTGGGAAGCAGTGCTATACAGCTACTTTTCAGCAAGATCGCACAAAGTGAACGGAATGACCCGTAGCCGTATAGCATCGTCCGACAGCTGGGTAGTTTTCATCATGGCACAAACATTTTGGAACTTGTTGATGAAGATATAGGCATCTTCAGACTCAAGCCCATGAAATTTCGGAAGCATGTTAATGAAGTGGGGCTTAATTTCAAAATTATCCCCATTGGCCGGTGGAAGGAAAAGACAGGTGGGGAGTGCAGAGCGGGTGGGATAGAAACGATCCTGGAGCGCGATTCGCTGTGGCGCTACGACAGGCGGTGGTGGTGGGTTATTCGCATCCAGAGGAGGTGGAATCAATCCCGGGGGAGTCAAAGAGATGTTTGGATTAAATCCTGACATCGCGGAAGAAGAGGTTGGTGATGGTGAAGGTGAGGAAGTATGAACAGAATTCCGGTCAACGTCGGAGTTGGCCGGAAAAGGTAAGGGTGAAAAAGGCGTGGACGGAGTTTCGACGTCTGAGTCGATCGCGTAGTCGGTAGCGACTAACATAACGCGGACCAGGCGGGCGCTAGTGTCCCGAGTCCAAGCGTACATACACTAAACTAGTTCAGTGTAGTCAAAGCGGAGAAGGTGAGGGTAAGAAAACGTCAATGGAGAAATACGATGGGTGGTGGGTGAAAAAATGGATTCTGGCGACAAAGGGCAAGTTTTTATAAAAGTTTTTGGTTTTGTGTTGTTTTTTTTTAGAAAGAGCTTTACAGAAATATGTACGGACTTACGGATTCAAGCAATCACAAACAAGATATGCACAATCACACCTAGATCTAGGGTCACCTAGGTCAGCTAGACAGCTCCTAACTGTTCCAAAGGGCTAGAAATAGGACCTCAAACCGCCTCTTCTCCGCCAATTGCGGCCAGGTAAGTGCCAGGTAAGTGGGAGGCTCCCCACTACGTAAGTAGTGGTCCTAATTAAGTAACCACTTGTCTTGGATACACTTGCCTAGACACCGCAAAGTCAGGATAGGATAAACGGCCGATGCTTGTAACTAGTCCTCTATCCTATTGAGCACGAAGTCCTTAGGGATGAGTCTAGTATTTTTTTATTAAACAATGGTCAATGCATATGCTTTTTGTGATTTCTGGGGTCCTGAGAAGGGTGATGAAATCCCCACCCAATCTGGATTGGTTTCAAGCCCCTTAAAGTCCGTATTAATATATTCAAAGCAGTAACAATCAACTGCAATCAATTTTATTTTTTAGCGCGGCGCAAAGAATCCTGCACAAGAACAATTTATTGGAAGGGAGAAGAGAGTTTGCGCAAAGAATGCTGCAGAAAACACAGTTCAGTGGAGTTCAGTGGAGTTCAGAGGAGTGGGGAAGAGGAGAGAGATACTCACAGAAAATTTGGCACCCTGAAGGCACCAAACGGCCGCGGTTCCGCGGCGTAAAGGTGTACTTGGAGCTTAAAAAATCTTGCAGGTCCTTATTTGGATGTCCTCTTCTTGTCTGGATTTCCTGAATCTTGATATGCTCACTGTATATGCTCCAGATTTTTACAGTAGACCGTTGGTTCTTGTCTTAATCCGTCGCGGTGTAGCCGCGAGATATGGGTCTAACTTCCCACGTCTTTGGCACTGAACTCGACCTTTCCTTTTCTCCTGCACACTTGCACAAAAACTAATCAAAAATAATAATATGGTTTTTTACAATGTATATTTTTTTGTTTTTTCGGTTATATTTATATTCACAAATTAACCCGAAATTACACAAAGAAATAAACTACCGTCTCCCCGGCAACGGCTCTATTTGATTGGTAGAGTTTTTGCGAGTTCAAGTTTATTACCGCAATCAAGACGGTTTCGCTTGTAGCTAGCCGGTTGAGTACGGGTCATCCGCAGGGAGATGGGAATCTTTTTCTATGTGCTTTAACGAGTTAAGTCCAAATGTCCAGGTTTGTTTTTAGATTAACTATGTGCTAAAATGATATATAAAGAGAGCTTGTTAGGGTTAGGATTAGGTTAGTTTGAGTTAGGAGTCGCTCACTTCTTTCGTTGCCACTCTTAATATCGGTGTTACGGTAATCGGCAACAACGGGGATTAGCATGACTAGGAAGGAACTTGTGAGTATAAGTTAGGCTTTCCAACGCTTAAGTTCTTCCTTTTGGTGCTTGTCCGTCCGTTCTTGGCTCTTAGCCTTAACCTCCGGTTAATTCAACCACAACCGGTCTCACTAAGGAATCACCGCTATCATGTAGGATATAGTGCCTTAGGGAGCGGATTGTGGTTCAATTAACGGGAGTCCGAATTAAGATGTTGGGAAAGAAAAGAGTGAGAGAGATTTCCTTCTCTCAAACTTTTCTTATCCTACCCTAACAAGTGAGAAAACTACTCACCCATTACAAGAAAAAGGAAAATAAAACAAAGGAGGAAGATAGAAAGAAAGAGATTAGAAGATTACAACTAGTTATTTGAGACCTCACTTTGGCAAGGATCAAGCTTAAGCATCATTGTTGTTTAAGGATAAAAAAAAAGAGAACAAGAAAGAAACAAACAACAAATAACAACAACTAGATTAGCAAATGAAAAATACAAGCAATTATAATTAACAATCATAACAAGACAAGCATGGTAACAAAAAGAACTCTTTATTCAGCACTTCACTTACAAAAGCTCACTACAAGGTTTTAATGGAGAAGAGATGAGAAAAGGAAGAAGAACAACAACATATATCCTAAAATCTAAATACAAGAATAAGCACCCTTGGCTTTGGCAAGTTCTGGACTATTTATAGGCAGGGAACTGGAAACCTAGGGCAACAATCTGCCTCCATATAGAATGACCTAAATACCCCCAAAAGATGACATTCTGCCGAGGCCGTACGGCCGTGGTTCCGCGGCCTAAGCATGCTTATGATGCGGTTCCGCGGCCTAATAGAGGGGTTGGCTCCTCAGTTTTTGTGGGGTTCCCTGGTTTGATGTTGTCTGCTGTGTGGTATATGTTTTTTCTCAGAAACTCTTCACAATTTTTCCAGAATTCGAGCAGATCAAAAGGTGATTTGATGTGGATCTTTTGTCATGATTTTTCTTGAGCTCCACGTAGACATGTTGGATCTTATGTTGACATTGAGCTTTGTGCATGAAAATGTCATCGATTTGCCATTTTGTCCCTTAAACTGGTGTGCGGCAACATACGGATAGAAAGCGGAGACCCGTGTTTTATCTGTGGTTGGCAGTAATCCGGAATTTGTCGTGCTTTTCCATGAATTTCATTGTTTAGAGCTGAGAACCTGTATCCTGCAATTAACTAGCAAACACGGCTCAAGAGTACCCACCGATAAGCAATGTGATAAAAATTGGGCGGTATAAAAATGCAAAAATCTGATATGAACAACGGGCAGAACTTGACTAGTGCTTATGATATGTTGATTATAGTCAAGGTCATGAGTGCCAGGGGTAAAAACCACATCGGGAATTTCAATAGTTGAAATTTGCAATGAGATTGCATACCTTCCATATGATGGTTGGATCACGATCCCACTATGGGCAATAGTTTCTCCCAGGAGAGTTTTGCAGTTTACAATTAGTTGACCCATTAGGTGTCTAGAAAGGTGTTAACGAGGCTACGCATCTGGGAAGATGAGGTTTATATTAATTAGGTCCGTGCGAAAGCACGAGGAACCTCCCTCAAGTACCGACACTGGCCTAGCTGAATGGTTAGCGAAGTTGTAGACTGTAATTAATCCTGGTTAGTTTTCCTTTTAAGGTTTGAGGGGAAATTTGATAAAAGCAGTGGGAGACATCTATTAGATAAGATAATAACCAATCTGATCTTTGCAAAAGCTTTCGCTGAGTGTATTCTTCTCTCTCTTAATGGCAGATACCAATAATAGGACTTAAGCTTCTACTAGATAAAAATAAACTGAATGCGACCAATTATAAAGACTGGCTGAGGAACATTGCCTTGACTTACGATAAGGTATCATATGTCCTCATGGCTCCAGCCCCGCCCGTCCCAGGTCCTAAATCTTCAGTTGCGGATAAGGAAGTCCGCAAGACATGGGACGCTGACTGTGCCACGGCCAAATGCCTCGCGCTTGCATCGATGGATAACACACATCAGAAGTAGCACGAGAATATGGACGTCCAATCCATATTTCTCCATACAAAGGAGTTGTATGGGGAGCAATCTCGTGTCTTACGATACAAAGTGTCACGAAAGCTGTTTCAGACGCGGATGGCCCCTGGCACACCAGTAGGAGACCATGTTCTGAAGATGATAGCTCTTATAGAAGAGCTTGAGGACCTGGGGTGGACAATGGACAACGAACAATATACTAATATTATTCTGCAGTCTCTCCCCTCTATCTTTGCTCAATTTGTAGTAAACTTCAACATGCACAACATGGAGAAGGAACTACCTGAACTCCTTAATATGTTAAGGAGTGCAGAGATAACGCTGAAGTCAGACTCCCGCTTTGACTGTTGGGACATCTTCCTCCTCTCGCCCGAAGGCTAAGGCTAATGGAAAGAAGAAGAAGAAACCCACCAAACCTAGAGGTGGAGTTAAAAAGGTTAAAGGGAAAGACAAGTCCAAAGCTGGGGAATCGGGGAAAGGGGAATGTTATCACTGCCACAAAACAGGACACTGGAAGCGCAACTGCACTGAGTACTTGGATCTCAAGAAGAAGCATGGTGATGCTTCAGCTTCAGGTGTGTTTGTGACAGAAAACTGTTTTTCTATAAACTCTGCTTCCTGGGTATTAGATACCGGTTCAGATTCTCACATTTGCAATTCCATGCAGGGGCTGAGAAATAGCAAGGTTTTGAAGACAGGTGACCATACTCTCCGGGTTGGAAATGGTTCCAATGTACATACAGTTGCAGTGGGAGAGTATCACTTAGGGTTACCGTCTGGATGTATATTGATTTTGAACCCATGTTATTATGTACCTAGTATGCTTTGTAATATAATATCCGTTTCTTTGTTAGACAATGAAGGATATAATTTTGTATTGCAGAACAATATTATGAACATTAACCTGAATCAAATGTTGGTTGGGTATGGTACACTTAATAACGGGATATACGTCCTAAATCAACACACAGTTTTCAGCATACAACACACTTCTAAAAGAAAATTTTCAGAAATAAATGAAGCTTTTCTTTGGCACTGTAGACTTGGTCATATTAACGAAACAAGACTAAACAAGCTACATAAAGATGGATATTTAAAACCCTTTGAATATAAATCTTATGCGACTTGCCAGTCTTGTATCAAGGGTAAAATGACCAAAACTCCGTTTACAGGACACAGAGAAAGAGCCACTGAGCTCTTAGGCCTCATACATAGTGATGTATGTGGGCCAATGTCTACACAGGCAAGAGGCGGTTTTTCATACTTCATTACTTTCACTGATAATTTCTCAAGATATGGTCATGTATTTTTATTAAAGCACAAGTCCGAAGCTTTCGAGAAATTCACTGAATATAAACTTGAAGTGGAAAAAAAACCGGCTTGAGTATCAAAATGCTTCGATCAGATCGAGGTGGGGAGTATCTCAGTACAGAGTTTGCGGACTTCCTAAAAGAGAATGGGATTCTCTCTCAACTCACTCCTCCTTACACACCTCAGCACAACGGTGTGTCAGAACTACGGAATCAGACCCTATTAGATATGGTTCGTTCCATGATGAGTGATGCTGAGTTACCCGTCTCATTTTGGGGGCATGCATTGGAGACTGCAGTGTTTCTACTGAACAGGGTCCCAACCAAAACCGTGTCTACCACACCATATAAGATATGGTATGGGAAGAGACCATCTCTTAAGAAATTTAAGATTTGGGGTTGTCCGGCCTACGTCAAAAAGCAGAATCCAGAAAAACTCGAGACACGGTTAGTCATGTGTAAATTTATGGGATATCCAAAGAATTCATATGGATATCTATTCTACCACAAGGAGGAACAAAAGGTGTTTGTTTCCCGGAATGCCAAATTTTCAGAAAATGAATTTTTTACAAATACCGATGGCAATGTGGTAGATCTAGAAGAGGTTCTAGAAACACAAATTAAAAATGACGACTTGGTTGAATCGGCTGTTGCAACAGAAACTAATGAACCTCGGCCACTCCGTAGATCTGGTAGGACTTCTCTCCCACCGGAGAGGTACTACGGTTTCCTCGTTGATGGTGACAGAGAAGACTGCATCATGGAGGATGATGATCCTACCAGCTTTCAGCATGCTATCACGAGTGGAGACTCTGTGAAGTGGCTGGATGCCATGAGATCTGAAATGGAGTCTATGTACACCAACAAAGTATGGACTTTGGACGTTGTACCCCCTGGGGTAAAACCTCTGGGGTAAAAATGGATCTTTAAAAGAAAGATTGGTGCAGATGGGCAGGTAGACACCTATAAAGCAAGACTTGTGGTGAAGGGTTTTCGTCAAAGACCAGGTCTGGACTATGATGAGACTTTTTCTCCCGTAGCCATGCTTAAATCCATTCGGATCCTACTTGCTATTGTTGCTCACTACGACTATGAAATCTGGCAGATGGACGTTAAAACTGCATTTCTAAATGGTGATTTAGAAGAATGCGTTTATATGGATCAGCCAGAAGGCTTCATTGACAGTAGGAGCAGCGGGAAAGCATGCAGATTGCTTAAATCCATTTATGGATTAAAGTAGGCATCACGGAGTAAGAACATCTGTTTTGATGATGTTATCAAAGAGTTTGATTTCATCAAAAATCCGGATGAACCTTGTGTTTATAAGAAGGTTGTAGGGAGAGCTGTCACATTCCTCGTATTGTACGTGGATGACATTCTTCTGATAGGAAATGATATTCCTATGCTACAGTCGGTCAAATCTTTCATATCACTAAGGTTCTCCATGAAGGACCTGGGTGATGCCACATACATTCTGGGCATTCGGATCTATAGGGATAGATCCAAGAGGTTATTGGGATTTTCCCAAACCAGGTACATCAACACCATCCTAAAGAAGTTTAGTATGGAAGACTCCAAGCGGGGTGCCTTACCCGCTTGCCATGGGGTAACTCTCTAAGGACTTTTGCCCAAAGACTGATGAAGAGAGAGCTCGCATGAGCATTATACCCTATGCTTCGGTAGTAGGATCTATAATGTATGCGATGTTATGTACATGCCCAGATGTAGCTTATGCACTTAGTGTAGTAAGCAGGTATCAATCCAACCCAGGGGAGAATCACTGGATAGCTGTGAAGAACATTCTTAAGTACTTACGAAGGACTAGAGAATTGTTCTTGGTGTATGGTAATGGAGATCTCCAAATGGAGGCCTTTACCGATTCGAGCTTCCAGAGTGATAAGGACGACATCAAATCTATCTCTGGGTTTGTATTTACCCTGAATGGAGGGGCGGTAAATTGGAAGAGTTCCAAACTGGATACCGTTGCAGATTCTATGATGGAAGCTGAGTACATTGCTGCGAATGATGCCGCCAAGGAAGCCGTCTAGATGAGGAAGTTCGTCTCGGAGCTAGGAGTAGTTCCAACCATTATTGATCCAATACCATTGTATTGTGATAATAATGGGGCTATGGCGTTAGCCAAGGAGCCCAGGTCCCATCAGCGGTCCAGACACATCCTGAGGCGTTTTTATTTGATCCGGGAGATTGTACATCACCGCGACATCGAGATTAGGAGAGTAGACACAAAGAATAACAGTGCGGATCCACACACCAAGGCCCTCCCTCAGCCGCAGCATGAGCGACTTTTTGAGCTGTTGGGTATGAGATACGCCAATAACTGGCCTTAGTGCAAGTGGGAGATTGTTGGACATATGTATGCCCTAGAGGCCGTTATATGATAGTGGATGTATTTATACATGTATATATATTCAGTGTACATTCTTTCTCGACATGATAGTATGCTATCTGGTTACTCTTTATCTGACATGTTCACTTGATCATGCTTTTATTCATTTGCACATGTTGATAAAGCCCTGAGGATATTTGCTTGACGGCTGTGATTATGATGTAGATCATACTAGTGGGACATTTGTAGTTTATAAGCGTATCCTGAAATGTCCCTAGTCGTGGGTATATCGAGACGGGGCATCGATATTCCAGAGTAGACTAGCGTATATGATACTAGACCCATATGATGGGCGATGGATGTTCCCATATCCATTGATGTTTGACATCGAGATCATATACGGGTGCTCAGTGGAGACTGGGTACACTGGACGGACTCACCGAGAACTCCTATATGGTATTATATCTATCGTCGGATAGCAGTTCTCAGGTGACACTGGTACAGGTTAGTCTGTAGACCCGAGATCGTCATAGAGTCTTGTGTGTTCTCCCACTGTACTTTGATTACCACCCTACCACGGCTCTACTGAGGCGTGCAAACATGTGGCTTTTGGGTACATTCCCGAGACACATGGAGATGATGAGCGATAGGAGGGGTTTCGTCTCTCCCAGTATTAGGAGTTGATATTGTGCTGTGCTGTGCTCGATTGGCTATATCAGTAAGTCCCTGGCCGGGGCTGTTGAGATTTACTGATAAGTGTTATCAGTAGTTTCTCGATCTGTTATAGAACATTCATCGGCATGACTTATTGAGTTATTGGGATCGACGTTACCATCCCTAGACCCGATATGCAGCATATCTAACGAAGAAACCGGACTGTATGGCAGTGTTACCGGTTGGCTCGACGGGAGTTTTGACAAGCTCGCTTGTTTTCTTCTGATCGTTCAATACCCGGGTGGCCGTTACGTTTCGCTGACCTCTTGCGGCTTGGGGGTGTTTGATATGATCATCACCCACTGCCGGCGTATTGACGAGTCTTAGAGTCCCACAATGGAGTTACCTAGCCCAGGAGAAACGATGTGGTGTGCATATGAGATATGCGCGGGGACCCAATTAAATGCGCGTATGTGATACCGTATATTAATCGGGCGGTTTGCTATTGGTCGCGTCGTATGAAATATGACCGGTTTGCTAAATCAAGTGTTGATTTGACATTGACCATTAACTTTTTCACATTAGACCCTTTGTCTTTTGTTGTATGCATGCATGCATGCACATGTTTACATTGATGTACATATAGATGTGCATGCACACATACATGCATACACTTTGTGTGTCATGGTTGTTGATACACTTGATGGTGTCAATATAAGACTCACATGTTAGTAAATATATTGGTATTTGTTTTTGAGATAAATGGAAATGGAAGATAATTCATGGTTGAATATTTTATATCTCTACTAAACTTTTCCTTAACCATGAGTTAACTTTCCATGGCCAATTTAGCTCCAAAAGAAATATCTAGATATTTATTAACTAGGGTTAAGAATGAGAAGAGGAAAATATATATTTTTTCTATTCTCATTTTTATCCAAACCTTTTTCATTATCTTGAGCTCTCATATTTCCATCTTCTTCTTCCTCTCTCTCTTGCTCTCTAGGTTTTGATAGTGAGTGAAAGAGTGATCAAGTTAGGGTTTTGAAGTGAGAAAACAAACCACATCATCATTCTATACTACTCTTACCCATTAGTTTAGAGTGTTAGCTTCAACTTCATCATTTGATCAAGTGGAGCTAGGAGCTTGGACAAAGAGGACTCCGGGTGGATCGTCATGGACTTGGAGGATCTCAAGAAAGCCTCTTTCAACTCTCAAGTAGCCAAGGAGTCTAGCTAAGAGAGCTACAAAGGTTGTATTCTCTTTACCTAGTTCTAAACTACTTGTGGAATGAAATAGTTTTAGTGTTACCCTAGTTTTTCTAGTATGATCCTTAGGTTAATTTCTTTAGCACCCTCTAATTTTTTAAATATGGCATGTGTGATGCTACCAAACCCTAGTAGTGGTGCTAAGGAAACCCTTCAAATACATCGCTGCCAACGATGCTGCCAAAGAGGTTGTCTGGATGAAGAAGTTCATAACCGAACTTGGTGTGGTTTCGTCCATTGAGCATCCAATACCTTTGTATTGTGATAACAATGGAGCTGTGGCTTTGGCCAAGGAACCCAGGTCCCATCAGCGATCCAGACATATTCTGAGGCGGTATCATCTGATCCGGGAGATAGTTGATCCCCGGGAGATCGAGGTCAGGAGAGTTGACACGAAGGAAAACACGACGGATCCATTCACAAAGGCCATACCCCAGATACAATTTGAGAGACTCTTCGGGATGTTGGGTATGAGATACTACAACAACTGGCCTTAGTGCAAGTGGGAGATTGTTAGTTATATGTATGCCATAGAGGCCATTATTGTACATATGATGTATATTATAGTGGATGCTTGGACATTTATAGAGGGGGATTTCTTGCTCGACATAATAGTATGCTATCTGGTTGCTCTTTATCTTAACATGTAGACTTGAATTGTGATACTGTCTTGCTCTCACATGTTGATAAAGCACTTAGGATGTGTACTTGACTACTAGGACTATGATGGAGATCATACTAGTGTTGCCAGGGTAGTCCATGAGTTCATCCTTTAATTGTTCCTAGTCGAGGGTGCATCGAGACAGGGCGTCGATATTCTAGAGTAGACTAGCGTATACGCTTCTTGACCCATATGATGGGCGATGGATGATCCCACGTCCATTGGTGTTTGACATCAAAGATGGTATACGGGTGCTCAGTGGAGACTGGGTACACTGAACAGGACTCGCCGAGAACTCCTAGATGGTATTATACCTAGCGTTAGATAGCAGTTCTATGGTGACACTGGTACAAGTTAGTCTGTAGACCCGAGATCATCATAGAGTCTTGTGTGATTCCTACTGTGCTTTGATTTCCACCTTACCACATTTAAGATAACGTGCAAAACGGTGGCTTTTGGGTACAGTCCCGAGTCACATGGTGGCAATGAGCGATAGGAGGGGATTCGTCTCTCCCGGTATTGGGGGTTGATGTTGCGCTGTGCTCAATTGGCCATAACAGGAAGTCCCTGGCCAGGGCTGATACGGAGATTTACTGCTAAGTGTTATCAATAGTTTCTTGACCTGTTATGAGCCTCACATCGGCATGACTTATCGGTTACTGGGGTCTGACGTTTACCACCCCTAGACTAGATATGCGACATATCAGACAAAGAGACCGGACTGTACGGTAGTGTTACTGACATGCTTTGCGGGAGTTTAGACAATCTTGCTTGTTGATCTTCTGATCGCTCAATACCTGGGTAGCCGTTACGTCCATCTAGTACCGCTGACGGCTTGTGGGTGCTTGATATGATCATCACCTACTCCCGGCGTATTGACGAGTCTTTAGAGTCCTACACAGAGGTTTCCTGGCTCAGGCGAAACGAAGTAGGAGCACATATGTGATATGTGCGGGACCGAGATTAATACATGTATGTGATACCGTATTCTATTCTCGCGATATGTGATATCGTTCGGTTATATGTGATATAGCCGGGTTATCGAATCAAGTGTTGATTCGGTAAGTTGATACAAATGATATTAGTCGGTTATATGTGATATAGCCGGATTATTAAATCAAGTGTTGATTTTATAATTTAATGTATAATTATATATTTTATATATTAATTTACATTAACTAATATTAGCTCACTTAAGATTTTCTTTATCTCACTTATGCATTTAATATATATGTGTGATACATATTAATTGTGTTTCTTTTTGTGTCATGCTTGATGATACATGCTACATGGGTGTATGAGACTCACACCATGCTTATGATAATGAGGGGTTTATTTATTTAATGTAAATCAAATAATTAGTAGGAAATTAAGCCCATGGTTGAAGCTTGTGGAACCATTGACTTAGTCCACTAATTTGGTTTTACCTTAGATATTTATTAACCTAACCATTATCTAAAACCATGGTTATGTCTCTACATGAGTTATATGAGATATTTCTCACCCATGGTTGCCATAACATTATCTCTTCATCTTCTTCTTCATCAATAGTTAGCTCTCTAGGTTTTTGAGAGGTGAAGAAAATTAGTGAGAAAATTAATTCTAAAGTGAGCAAAAATCATACTTCATCATCCTATACTAAACTAGCCATTTAGTTTAGGGTGTTAGCTTCACTAATTCCAAATTAGTGAAGAGGTAGCTTGAGTTGGTGTCTCCTCGACGTAGATCATCTTCGCCTCGAATACTTCTAGCAAGCTTGTTCCTTTCATCTTGTGGAGCAATTCTAGAGTCCGGAAGATCACTACTTGGAGCGAAGGGACTACTACACGGAGCTTTTGAAGTGAAGGACCGGTCTACAAAGGTTGTATTTCTTGTTCACTTAGATGTAAAGTTGTTTACATGCTTATTCGTCTAATTCTCTAGTTAAGATTCTAGGGTTAGGGTTATGTAGCATGGAAATTTTTTTAAAACGCCATGGATGATGCCTCCCGAAACCTTGCTGTCGTGCTAGGGAACCCTACATGGTGGGAACAAGAGCGTCGCGTCCGAGAGAGGCGAGGCAAGCCTTAGATCACGAGTTAGGAGAAGATGAAGGAGAAACTAAAAAAGGAGTTCCTTCCGTTCAACTACACCCAAACTATGTACCAGCGACTACAATAATTGCGGTGGGGGACTCGATCTGTTGACACCTACACAAAAGACTTCTGTCTGTTAATTGCTCACAACGATCTGGCAGAGACCGAGGAGCAACGAGTAACCCGCTATCTTGGGGGACTCCGTCATTCGATCCAAGACAAGTTGATCCTTCATCCACTGTTCAAGCTCTCTGAGGCGTGTCAGCATGCCTTAATTGCCAAGAGGAAACAGTCTTGAAGAGGGGGCAGAACATATTCCCGAGGAGATGTGAGCAACCACTCTACAGCCTCAACAGCAACCGCGCCAAAAACAACAGCTCCGAACATAGGACCTACAGCAGCTAAGTCCAACTTCCGTTGTTTTGAGTGCGGGAAACCGGGACATCATGCAACAAACTGTCCCAAACTCTTGAACAAAGTCAAGTATTTGATGGTCGGTGCTGACGATGAGGGAAACCCGATGAAGCTAGTGAGGATGAAGGCGAAGACCAAGGGGAGTTCTCGTTGGACGGTGATGGGACCCACACATCTGTTCACCAACGGAAGACGGACCGAGACGTTGGGACATCTGGCCTAAATTCTGAGGGCAGATATTATTTTGATTTATCCGTCCACCTCTCTGAAGATACCTAGTTGATTTATGGCGCCGTATATCGGAGGTTTGGACAAACGTGGTCGTTGTAGAAGATTTTATCAGATTCCCCCTCATTTTATGAGGGGTTTTTTATTATGGGGACGCTCTTCCCTACAGGCGCAAGCCCCTGCGGTTAATTACATTACCGCATTGCGATAACCACTTTCTCCTGCTCCGGAAGTTCAAATCGTGTCGTGTGTGTTTTTGTTTGTTTTGGTTGCCCATGGATTGTATACGGAGACTAGTTTGTGTCGTCGCCCGTAGGGCGCGGATCAGTCTAAATCCGTATATTTTAGATTTGGGATTAAGTTTATTTAAGAACCGTTAATCTGGTTTGAGATTAAGATCAACTAAAATGTGTGAGTATTTTCCTGCTAAGGACGCGTTAGTCTAATTTGAGACTAAGATCAACTTAGCAAAATTTCAAGGATCATTTTTGTTAAAGATCCAGCAAAAGAGCATTTGGGCTCAGCAGCAAGAAAATTTCAGAGACTTAGCCAATTTGGGCTGAGTCTACTTAGCAATTTTCTTTTCAAAAGTGCTAAGCACTTATTTGAGCTCTGTTCATTCAGCCCTTTTCTTTTCAAGTAAAAGTGCTAAGCACTTATTTGAGCTCTGACGCTCACAAGTATGTCATGTGCAGCATTCAGTCATGGAGCATTTTCAGTCGTTTTGACTAAATGTGAAGTGCTAAGCACTTTTTATGGCGTCCACGTGAGGTGCACATGCGACGCTGGGCGCTGCCCAATCAGTGCTAAGCACATAGCCATTTTGGCTATATATGAAGTGCTAAGCACTTTTATTCAGCGCCCACGTGTGTTTCACATGAGGCGCTAGCCTTCTGTTTTGGGCGCCAGCGTGTTTTCACGTAAGGCGCTAGACGCTGTTAAAAGGGGGCACCCATGTGAGGAGCACGTGAGGTGCTAGTCTTTTTCCCTTTTTTTTAGAGATTAAATCTCTGTTAATGGAATTTTGGCCATTAATGATCACCAAGAACTTTGTTTTTTGAAGATCTGGGATCGGTTTTTTCTTTAAGAACTACGTTCTTTTATAGGTTCCTTTCTCCTTTGTTTTTTCTTCTCTTGGATCTAGTTCTTTTCTGAATCTTTGATTCTCAAGAATAAGATCTTTTCGATGAGAATTAAATTTTCAACTTATGGAAGACTTGTCTTATGGATCTCAGATCCAGAGAAAAAACTAAGTTCTTTAAAAAAAGTTAAACCCTTAAATGTGACAGAGATATTTTGATCTCTTTTCTTTACCTAGGATTTTGAGAAGGAAGGTCTTCTTCTTTGAAAATTGAATTCTCTGTTTTTTTTCCTCTGTGTTATGGTCTTCTCTCTCTGTCCCTCCTATCCCTCGAGACTTGGAGTCTCAGGTCTTTTATATAGTGGAGGCAAATTATTAATTGGTTTTGAGAAAATCTTTCATCGAGAGATTCCAATTAATTTGGGGAATTTTACCCGCCATTGGATCTTTGATCCAAGGACTTCTGTTTTTACAGAATATGATTTTTGTTTTTAACAAGATTGGGGAAATATTTTCCCCTATACAGAATTTATTCTGTAAAACGGTGATTTTTTAATCACCATTGGATTTTTAATCTAAGAGCTCTCTGTTTTACAGGGAGAAATCTTTCTTGTTTAGAAAGATTGAGAGAATAGAATTTTATTCTATAATTGGATTTTTGATCCAACCGAGAGTATCTTTCTTATTTTAGAAAAATTTGAGAAATGTTTTCTCTCAACAGAATTTAATTCTGTATTTTGATGATTTGTCATCTCCGTTGGATCTTTGAACCAACGGCTCTGTTTAACAGAGAGTATTGTAGAATTTTAATTCTACCTGGGCGCCGGCGCTCACGTGTTATGCACATGGGCGCTACTTAAGAATTTAATTCTTATAATGGGTATTTATGTGCTTTGCACATTGGCGCCCTCGTGAGGAGCACGTGCGACGCCATCTAAAATTTTAACTCATATATAATGAACCCTTTTGTACTTTGCACATTCGCGTACGCGTGATGAGCACGTACGGCGTCATGTAAGAGTTTAACTCTTACGAACTCTTCTGTGCTTTGCACATTGGCGCCCACGTGAGGAGCACGTGAGGCACCACCATATGACTTAATCCTATAAGATTGGCTCTAGCGCTGGCGCCCTCATGGAGAGCACGTGAGGCGCTGCCTCATTGAATTCAATAGAGTTTTGCTCTTTTATTAGATTAAATATATTGGGGAAACAAATTCTCCCCACCGTTGCTCTCACGTGGCTTACACGTGGGTGCAACGGTATCACCTTTTCCACCGTTCGATCTCCTAAGGAGTTGAACCATCCCTTCATGTCTTATAAATAGGGCCTTTGGCCCTTGAGATGACTGTCGTTTCGTCATCTTCCATCTTCTTTCTTAAGAATTTAATTCTCCTCTCAGAGCTTAGTTCTCCGCCCAAAGAAACTTCTTAGAGTTCAACTTTGTTTAAGAAAATTGGTAAGGATTATGACCATTTTTCTATTAAAAGAGACTCTTTTTGTCTTGGATTTTTAACCCATTAACAAAACTTGGCTCTTTTCTTGAAATGATCTCTTAGAGATCTTAAAAATTTATTTTAGGTAGACTGTTGGTCTCAGAGATCTTAGGGTTTTACCCTGTTAGTGACTTTGATCTTTGAGAGTTGTTTGGAATTTAATTCCATTTCCCGTGGGGATTTCTGGGATTTAATCCCATTAGAGAAATTTAATTTTGGGTTGTTCTACAGAGCTTATCTGTGAGAAAATTTCTTTTTTAAGAAATTCTTTTGGGAATTTTATTCTCGTTTTCTTTCTTTCTAGGGTTCTTCTTGCAGATTTGAATCTGCTGTAGAACTCGTTTTTCGAGAGAGTTTAACTCCACAGTTCAATGATATTTTTCATTAAATGAGAATTCTTTTGGATTCTTACAATGAGTGTCTTCCTCATCATTGATGGGGGCATTACCTTAATTTTGTAGGGCTCATTGTCCTTTTCTCTTTGAACTGTAGTGACTTTAACATGCCAGAATGTAGTACAAATTTAGGTGAAATGAAAATGTTAAAGTCTTGAACATTGTGTCGATAATTAACCCCCGCCCCCCATTTTTTACAGGGATTATGGCTTCTGATTCCTCCTTCCCCTACATTCGGTCGGAGAGTGCTTTCACCGATGCGCCTACAGATCAGGAAGTCTTTGCACTCATTCGGGATTATGACCCAGAGCAAAAATCTCTTCATCTGTGGGGGGTCGTGGTATAGTCACATTATCCAGGGTCGGCACAATTTTACTTGCGCAGCGCCGTCAGAACCGATCCCGTCAATCCATTACGCTGACCCTCCGTAGGTTACTTACGCAGTAGAAGAGGTCAACTGGACCTCGGAAGGTCATCTCCAGCCTTCCATGGTATCGATACCAGTGCAGCCACCGATGGCCCTAGACATTCTAGGGCGTCGCATATGCCAAGGAGAATCGCGTCCTTGGGGGCAAGTTTACATGATAGGAATAACTCCCCGTCATTCGGCTGGCTATCAGCAGTGTAACGACTCTGAATTTTCTGTACAAAATTTTTTCTTCTTAAAGTACAGAAAGGAGTTTGCATGCCTGAGCACAATTTAAAAGTTATTCTTGTTTAAGAACAGCAAGAAATAGCTTGTAGCTCATTAATAAAACCTTGCACTGCTGTGATATAGTCCCTGTGTTCAAATCCCATCAGCCACATATTATTTTTTCCTGATTTTTCTTTTCAACTTTTTGGAAGCCCAAAAGTTTACACGTGCACTACACACAAAAATGAACAGTCGGGAAAAACAAACATGTACAAAATGATGTGTATACTGAAGTGAACATGTGGCAAAGATCCAACGACCCTCACCTCATATTAGACCGGCGAGATTCTTCATGGGGCCGGCACCGACGGGTCCCCCGTCGCCAATGGTTCCCGTGCTCTGCCTACAAAACCTTTGGCCTACCCCCATTACCCTTGCACTGATTGATTTCTCTGAATTTAAACAGAGACTTCAATTTCATCTTTAAATCCAATTTTTAATGCATTTTAATTCATTCTTTCAATTCCAAAACCCTAATTCCACACTATAAATACAACCCCATACCGTAGCCTTTTCTCATTCTGAAATCTCTAGCCAAAATTATCAAATTTTTTAAGTACAAATGGAGTAGAAGTGGAGTTAGCCCAAGACCAACTTTCGGCGAGGATTCGAGCAAGTTCCGGCGACCCCACGACGCCGCAACGATCAAGCTATCTTCTTCTACCTCTTTCTTACTCTTCTAGCTAGTAAGTCCCATATAATCCTCCCCCTTCTTCTCTAAAAGTCTCTTTTCATAAAATATGTCGGTAAGTGGAGTTATACCGACATCTTATTATAAAATCCTTGAAACTACACTTTTTATTAAGCCTTGCTCATCCATATTCTATACATTGCTTGTTAATCATGAAACTAATAATCAGAAACTTTCACCTTAAATCATCATGTTAAATGACTTTAAATTGAGTTTTACATTTAAATACCATGAACTTTGTATCTACTATATTTTATTACTTTGCTTAATCATACCTCTACAAAACTTCACGGGGTAATGACCTGCCCCTCACATACACACATATTTACATAGCACGATACTCTTTTGAACATATATTTGTGACAATTACAACATTTCATTAAAATACCATGAACTATAAAAACCCGGTTTTCTTTTAATTGTATTCTCAAAACTTTTTGCGATTATGCCTCTACAACCCTTTTTAGGGGACCCGCTATTAGATGGTGTGGATTATCACACATCATTGGGCTAGTAGAGTGGGATGCAGACCTCCTCACGGAGCATTCGGTCTCGAAAGATTTTTAATACGATTTTTTAAGAAAAACGAGATTTTCTATTTAATAATAAAATTAATTTTTAATAAATATTATTAAAACCACATATTTTAAAAATATAATAAAATTCCATGTTTTCTAAAAAAAATAAAAGAATGACAGGTTTCACCAAATCACCTCAAGTTATCCAAAAGACAAGTTTACACTTAAATAACATGAACTATTCAAGTGAAGTTAATATTCACTAAAATACTTCAAATCTTTAAAAATCACATCCATGAAACCCTAAATATGATAAATAAATAATTGAGATTTATTTTGAAAGTATATAAAATATTTTTCATAAAACCCCCTCGAGTTATATAAAATTACATTTAAGGACTTTAGTAAATATGGGTTTAAGCGGGATCAATTCTCTTGAGTCTCAGGGAGCTAGAGAAAGTGAGTGCTTGTATATTTAAGGTAGAAAAACTTAACGGGGTTGTCAATGGTAATTGTCTTGGAAAAAGACACAAATTCTGTCGTCCATGTGTAGCAGTTACCGATAACACCCGAATATAATTCAGGATCCAAATCTATGTTAAAGTGTCTGACTCAATCTTAGTCTAAGTCTAATCTGAATCCAATCCAAATCAGAATCCAATCCAATATGAATACTTGAACCTGAACCTGAATACCAGAACAATATCAACATGCAAACATGACTTGACTTGACCAAACCATGGCTATATCTTGACTTGACTACCTGACTACTTGATACATCCTGAACCTAATTACATGAACAACTTGTATCCATGGTCTCGGCAATTCTGAGAACTACAATCAATACAATATATATTACGGGGTTTAACGGGGTAGACTGGTACGGAATGTATTAGAAGTGGAACGAGATGGTCACTAAAAGACACCTACCTGAAAATTCTGTGTCGTTGTCCCGTGGGTTTTGACGGGGCCTTGTACTGCGGGTTACCATAGTCCACGGATCAAATTGGACTCCTCTCGTATACACCGATACCTTCTGTACCGAGCTACAAAAAACTACGTTAATATAACAAACATATACCTGTACAAATTACCAGTCACATACTCTCTACTTGTTCTATTCTATTCTATTCTACTCTTACTTTTTGGACATACCGAGCGCTAGTTCGTTGACGACATTCCTTCTATTTCTTTGTTTGGAATGTTCGTCAGGAGGATCGGGCCCTCACGAGACCGAGTCCAGCCAGGACGACTTGGACCAGTTCATAGAGCAGCCAGACTTCTAGCTTTTACTTGTACTTATTTCATTTCATATGCCACTATTTAGGCATTGCTTTTTATCATTGTACATTTCCTTTTCAAATCAGTTGTAATGTAAAGAATGGATATTAATAAAAGTTGATGTTTATATTACATCTCTTGTTATTCTTGTGCAATTATTTATATTGCTTATTTACGCTTAACGTGTTTGCTTCTGAATAAATGCATCGCGTGCCCGTCACGTCTCGTTCTCCGTACATTGAGAAGCAGGGTGACATGCAGTAGGCCCGATACATTCTGTCGGCCAAGAAGTCGCTGCTACTGAAGTTTAGGCTATATCCTGCGATCTATGCGTCCCTCTTTTACTACCACACTCCCCATGTGTGGTTGGTCAAATCTTTTCTGGAGCAATGGAATATCCCGACCCACACATTTCTTTTATCGGATCGGGAGGTTTCAATCTCATTGGAGGAATTTACGGAGATATTTAGATTACCCATCAGAGGGGAACATTATGAGGAGATACTTCCCTATGACGAGTACATCTTTTCTATCGAATCAGCGGTAATAGGTCTTACCCCAGATAATGCCGTTCAACACAAGTTTCCAAGCTTGATCAAGGTGTTGAACATATACGAGAGCTTATTCTTAGAGTCTGGTGGGCACGGAGTTAGCTTTACCGATTTCATCGCCCGCTTCCTTCGTCCGGAGGCTTTGTCGAAGAAAGCTGCGAAGTTCGCCAAGCTTGATGATCCATTCAAATTTGGCTAGGACAAATTACCGACCACGGAAGCAGATTTAAAGCAGTTTTTTTGTTCCAGATACCCCGGTCGTTTCTTTCATAAAAGTCGCTACTCCGGACATTGATGAGGAGACATTCTTCCTGGGGTTCATCGGCTTGTGGCTAAGCTGGTTCACACTTCTGATGCATTCTCATTATATGAGACCGTCTATCTTTTATCTGGCTCACCGTATTGTGGCGGGGACACGCCTGGCCGACGGGGTTGCAGGTCTGGCTCACTTATATCACAGCCTGAGTCTAGCGGCCGACTACTCAGCTGGGTCTAAAGCCCGTTAATCTCCCACTACATTACTTCACCTCGTGGATCGAAATGCATGTGCTGGGTGCTTTTGGTGTGCATAAACGATCTAGATTTTATGACGGATATAATTTTCCTCGGGTCATGCACTTGGTCGATGCTTCTTCTCCAGACCCAACACAACGGGAGGCTTTGCGATTGCTTCTTCGCCTATGCATGGTCGGGGACAGCATGACCTTCGTCGACAGAGTCCTGACCATCGGCAAGGAATCTTCCAAAGCCATCCAGCTGCTTCACGATGTTTTCAAGGACGGAGCTTGTGTATTAAGGGCTCGAGAGATTGTCCACTTGTATTCTATCAGGCCGGGCTTCCTGGTATTCAGACAGAACGCCTTGGTTTTGTTCATGAGATATAACCCACACCGTTTCGCTCAGCAATCGGGTTACAACCAAGGCGTTCCCATCGAGGTGTTCATTGTGGATCCCGTTTCTACTGAGGAGGGTGTTCGCAACGCGTCCCATTATTTCATGCGTTTGAATACGGGGTCCCATTTCCTCATCAGCGAGCCAAGTCACATTCCAAGGGCCTCAAATTCTTACGTTGCTTGGTACCAACATGTGATGGGTGTTTTCATCAAGGAGGAAAGGCAGCTGCTGCTTGACCACAAGGATGTTATCCCAGTCAGTAATCCAGCGGTCCCGCTTAAGCAACGGGCGGTTTTGCTTCCTTCTTTGAGGGGAAGCAGCTCAGTTGTGGTTCCGCGAGCTTTTCCAGATAAGCCTCGGTTGGAGATAAATGTTCTTATGGCTGTAGTGGATGCTGCATCCCCCGAGTCGGGTATTGGCTTAGAGATCGGGACCCGTCGTCTGAAGAAGCCCGTTAAGCGGAAACTTTTGCCATCGGGCGCTGGTTCGCAGAAGAAGAAGAAGTCGTTATTCTCAGCTGATGTTGTATTCGGCTAGGAGCCGCATGCTCCTTATAGTGAAGTCCTAGCCAAATACGGCACCAACGTTGGCATGTTCGAAGCTTCTGTCGACGAGAATGCTGCTACTGATCTTCAAGCCGCTATCGATGCTTCTGAAAGATTAGCCCGCGAGCAGGCAGCGCTTGCTTCTCTTACGGTGTCCGGTATATTTCATTTATACTCTCCTGTGTATATTCCTTTTTATGAATTTATTACTCTTTACTAACGCCCTTCTCTTAACAGGAAGAAGCCCTCTTGGCGTCCCTTAAAACGTTTGAGGAGGAGGAGAGGCTTCGCACTTCCATGGGTCTTGGTATGATTTGTTTCACGACGCCTTTACATATTTAGTTTATTTTATTCACAACTTGACTCCCTTCCTCTTCCTGTTACAGGAACCACCGCAGCCCATGTTGTTCCGAGTACAATGCCAACCTCGAGTGGTGGTGAGGAAGAGTTTTCAGAGCCACCAGTTACGGCTGAGGTCTTTCCCGGGAAGCCATGGGAGGCGTCGCTGAAGCAGCCGATGACGGATATTACAGTATGTCCCGAGGCCGAGCCTGATCTGGATGACAACGCTCCTCTGTTGGCGGTACCGAGGAGATCCATCCGTACAGCCAAAACTGAGTGGAAGCGCAAAAAGTATGCCACAAAGGAGCGTCATGCTAATCTAGCCGCAAACGCGGGCTCGAGCGAAGCTCGATCTTATGATGTTTGCATGGAGGACGCTCCTTCTGCCTTGTCCACCGCTCATAGGCAGGTTGCGCGTGCGGCTCGCGAAGAGGCCGAGCGGTCGCTTCAAGGTAAAACAGTTCACACTCCCTTTCTGAAACCTGATAGCAGCCCTTTTTTGAATTATTACACTCTTTTTTTTTCAACAGGGCCGAGTTCAGGTGGTGACGCGGCGGGCGAGGTGCCAGCGCTCGAAGTGCCTGGAGTCTCAGGCCTCCCTTTCGAATCTGGGACTGTTCCGATTGCCGCTTCCTCCCTTCATGGATCCATGATATTAGCGGGCGATGCGAGCATTACAACGGCCATTATTGATTCAGGGGACGAAGGTGTGGATGCCGAATCCACCTTCCCGATGATTATGGAAACTGAGGAAGCCGTTGAGGCTATGACGTTCCATACCCTGTTATGATTTCCGCCCCATCAGGTATACCTCGAGCCATTACTTTTGGTTTCTCAATCCCATTAAACATTTCTGCTGATATTTCCTTTATCCTGAATACAGGCGTGGTAGACCCCGGCACTGTGCTGGTTGAAGGATCACTGTCAGTCATGGCTGCGATTGTCACTAATCCACCCCTCTCTTCTATGTCCCCCCAAGTTCCTTTAAGTTTAATTACGGAAGGTAGAGATCCCTCATTTCTTGTTTCAGTGTTGATACTGTTTTCTTGTATTAACCATATATTGTTGCAATTCTACAAGAGTGCTTTTTGACCGCTTACAACTGATGTTAAGCTCACACTTTGCCTTTCAATCGGAATTCGTTCCCCCTTCAGGTGTTGGTTAGTATATTTTTCTCCTTTTATTTCATCTTTCTATGAGTAAACTTCCTATTACTGAGCTTTTCTCGTATTGACCACAGTTCACAGCTCGAGGGAGAGAGCGAAGGAATAACCGAGCCTCCTGTGCTCCCTGCCCTGTCACTTTTGACCACTGGTATGGTAGATCTCATCCATCAGCATTCTTCTTTATTTTTCAAGTTGAAATCTGACACTTCTTTGTGCATGATTTATTCTGCAACAACTATATCGGCTTTGGCTCCCTTTGAGTCTCGCATTTCCATGCCCGCAGGGCCCTTTGCTAAACGTCAGTCTTCCAGGGGTGCGGTGAATAGCAGGAGAATGCTGAGTGAATTCATGGAAGATATTAACGTTGAAGCTCTTACTTCTGCCGCCGATTTTGCTGACGAGGTCAACCCGATGCTGGCGACGGTTGTGAATTTCCATATTGAAGATTTCGTCAGCCTTTGGGTTGATTGTTGTAAGCGGATCGAAGCTTGTCTGCATGAGATTGAAATCAAGTGTCTCACTCCTGAAGCATTAATCTCGAAGGCTAAACTGATCGCGTGGATCGAGCAATGTGCCAATTCTATTCAATACTTTGAGCAAAGGTTGGCCTTGAAGCGAAAGGAGCATGAGGCAGCTTCTGATGAATCCGGCCGATTGCAAGCCCAAGTCGAAGCGAATGTCGCGCAGCTGCGAGTTATTTTCGAAAACCTCCAACAATGCATTTCTAATGGACTGGCGCTGAGGCAAAACCTTGACTTTACCGAGCGAGGCATGCGAGATTGTGAGGTTGCAAGGAAGGAAATCGCTGAGAAGCTTTCATCATGTTTGCAACAACGGGTTCAATTCAAAGCAAGGCTAGCTACAGTCGTGGCACGCGAGGAGGAGCCGCGGGAAGAAAGTGAGCGGGTTGCCAATCTATTGAAAGCCCCGCCTTCTTAACAGTTAAAATTGTATTTCCTACTTTCCTTTACATAAATGTAAACCATTTTGATTTATGAATAAAGAATTCACTTTTTTTTTGCATGGGCTCCCTTGTGTCCGATGTCTTAATTTAGCGCTCACTAGTTTATTTACTCGTTTCGGAGTTTGTAGTTTATTTACTCGTTTCGGAGTCTCTATTTATTTACTCATTTCGAAGTTTGTAGTTTATTCACTCGTTTCGGAGTTTCTAGTTTATGTACTCGTTTCGGAGTTTGTAGTTTAGTCACTCGTTTCGGAGTTTCTAATTTATGTACTCGTTTCGGAGTGTTTTTAGTTTACCTCCCTTGGGTTTACAGGTAAACTTGTCCTAACGTTATATGCAGATAACCTCTATCCTTTACGACAGAGGTCCGTTAGATTTGTGGTACTAGGGTTTTAGTCTGTGGTACCGTCGCATTGGCTGATGTATTTCTCGATATGCGGTCTTTAAGCCGCTGTTCGAGTAGCCCCGCGACTGTCGTATCTCTGATCCCTTCGGGGGCTGGACAAGACGTCTTCAAGTAATCTTCTTAGGACTTATTACCGTCGGAAGAGCAAATGTTAGGAATTTTCCTTGACGCTTTTTACTTGAGGTTAGACTCAGTTTGGAGCCCCGATGAGTCATAACCACTCCACTCTGATGTGGTATGATCTCCGATAGTCTTTTAGTATTTATATGAGTTGCCTTCAAGACCCGAAACTGGGAATATGCCGTTGCTTCATTTTTTTTGTTTTGACAATGTCGCGCCGATTCTTTGCTGAAGTAGGGTAGACATCGGTAAGATTTCTATGTTGTATGTACTGCAATTGAAGTCCGGAGTTAGGGATATGTCATTGATCCATTTTCATTTGATAGCCGCATTCGCATCCTGCTGAAACGAGAGGAACGTCGGGATCTGGCTCTCCCTTAGACGGAGCCTGGTGGGAAAGTATGGTTCTCTTTCTTTCATTTGTTCCTATGGATCGTATACAAGAGTCAGTATGGACATACTTGCAGGGCAGAGGAAATTTTAAATATTTATTTATTTATTTATTGCCGCGATGCTCTATCTTTTCAGCTTTTCATATCGCGAAAGTCACGATTGCCCAATCATTTCGGCTATTTTTCGCGGTGCCCAATCATTTCAGCTATTTTTATTTTTATTTTTACTCGCTGATTTTTATTGCGAGTTGCCCAAACATTTCGGCTATTTTTATATGCATATATTTTTTTTACTCGTTGATTTTTATTGCGAGTTGTCCCATCATTTCGGCTATTTCATATGCATATTTTTGCTACTCGCGGCTGTTTTTTACTGCGAGTTTGGAATCTGATACCAACCTTGGCATCAGCATCGCAACGAATGGAATATTTCCAAGAGCGAATCATCATTTGCCGTGAAAGGACTTGGAGTTTGACGCCTGTTTAGGCATCAGCATCGCTACAACTGGGATATTGCCAAGAGCAACTCATCATTTGCCTTTTTTTATTTGAACAAAGGTGGCATAGCAAATAAGGTTAGGATCCTGTCGACTAAGGCTTTTTGATTTTATGAGGCGTAAGGATCTCATAAAGGTATTTCTCCCTACAAGTCGTGAGGATCTCATAGGTGTATTTTCTCGTTAAGAACCGTAGGGACTCCTAAGTGTGTTCTCTCTTATAAGTCATAAGGATCTTACAAGTGTATTTTCTCCTTATAAATCGAGAGGACTTACAAGTGCCATTCACCATACGGTGACATTTCTCGTCATTGGTGGAACTTGGTGGGAGAATATTTATTTGTGCCCGTAGATTGTATACAAGGGTCAATATTTGACCTCCTGTAGGGCAACTTGGGGGATATGACGGCTTAAGAATAGGTTTAGATCCATGTAGCTCAAGGATTTTGAAACCTATGAGCCGTGAGGGTCTCATATGGGGAATTCTCCTTACGAGTCGTGAGGATTTTGCAAGTGTACTTTTCTTTTTACGAGACTGTGCACTTCCGGGATTTCACAAGATCGTCGGTAGTCCTGCTGTTTTTATTCACGGCGCCCTTTCGGGTTTTCAACCGTGCCCATTTTACTTGTGGACATACAGTTTTTTTAAATGGCGAAACTCTCGAAAGTAGCTTTGTCGCAGGTGACCCGCCTGTTTTCCGGTGGGATTTGAGGGCGGCTTCATCGCTAGAGTAGCTGTGTAGCCGTGAGACTTGAGTTGCAATCTTTCCTGCTAAGACTTCGATTGCAATATAAATCCCAAGGGAATGTATCGCCGTATTTGGGGAGATACACTAGTTTAGGGACTTTCCGGTCCATTATCGTTACGTTTGAGGCGAAGTTCTAGTTTAGGGTCTTTTCAGTCCAATATCGCCATATTTGAGGCGAAGTTCTAGTTTAGGGATATCTCGGTCCGTTATTAGTTTAGAGACTTCTCGGTTTGTTGTTGCCATATTTGAGGTGGATAATTAGTTTAGGGACTTCTCGGTCCTTTATCACCATATTTGAGGCGGATAATTAGTTTAGGGACTTCTCGGTCCTTCTCGGTCCTTTAGCGACATCGGACTTCTCGGTCCGATGTCGCTATGTTTGAGGCGAGCTTTTAGTTTAGGGACATCTCGGTCCTTCATCGTCATGTTTGAGGCGACGGAGCTTCTTTGCATACTACTCTTAGAGTTCTAACTCAGGAAGATAGCGAGAGGACACGGGCGTCGTCATCTATCATAGACCTAAGTCGTGACTCGTCAAGCGTAGTATTTTTTGAGGAATCGGCCGTTAATTGGTCGGAAGGGTCTTTCGCCATGCATATCTATGAGCAGGTATTGGTAGACTATGATGTACGGGCCTTCACAGTTTGGCTCGAACTTCCCCCGTTTTGCACAATTGGGGATCATGGGCCTTTTGACGACTAGCACGAGTTCTCCTTGGCGGAATGTTCTCGGCCTGGTCAGTCTTTCGTATGACCGTGTCATCCTTGTCTTATAAGCCTCCAGATTTTGCTGTGCTATAAGGCGCGTTTCGTCAAGGGCATCGAGCTCCTCAAGCCGAAGATGGGCATTTTCTTCATCTGTCAGCTCGTATCGAACTGCTACTCTTAGAGAAGAGAGTTCTATTTCCAGGGGAAGAACTGCTTCTGTGCCGAATACCAACGCGTATGGTGGTGTATTCGTCACTGAACGTTGTTTGGTACACCCAGAGAGCTTCATGCAACCTTTCATGCCAGTCTCTCTTATTTCTGGACACCGTTTTCTTTATAATCTTCGTTAAGGTCTTGTTGAAAGTTTCAGCTAGACCGTTGGCCCGAGAATTATAGACTGAAGAGTATCTCCAATCTATTTTATACTGTTATGCGAAGCGGCTGATTTTATGACTTCTATAAGCTGGCCTAATATCCGAGATAATTTGTCGCGGAGTGCCGAACCTATAGATGACATGTGTCCTAAACAAATGGAGGATATTCTCTGTCTTCACCTCCCTTAGTGGTACTTCTTCTGCCCACTTAGAGAAGTAGTCGGTCGATGCCAATATTAACCGATGTCCTTTGGACGACGCCGGTTCAATAGGGCCAATTATATCGGTTCCCCACATTTTGAACGGCCAGCTAGCCATTATTGGGTGTAGCAGATTTGGATGTTGGTGGATGAAGTCCCCGTGAATTTGGCATGAGTAACACTGCTTCCCATATTCGAGGCAGTCCTGAATCATTGTGGGCCAATAGTAACCCATCCTTTTGATCTTCAGCTTCATCTTTGGCCCAGCATGGTGAGAACCGCAGAGTCCGTCGTGAGTTTCTTGGACGACTTTCTTTGCTTCTTTCGGCCCCAGGCATCTTACCCACAGACAGTCGAACAATTTCTTATATAAAGTATCATTGACGAAGGCGAAGGACAAAGCTCATTTCATGAGCTGATATCTAGACGACGCATTTTTGGGCGTTCGTTGAGATTTGAAGTAGTCTATGAAGACTTCCCTCCAATCCTCGACCTTTTTTCGTCCTCTATTTGAAGGGCTACTTGTTCGGTCATTTCTTTTCTTTCGGACGGCTCTACTAAGTCTCCCGAAGATATATCTGTTGGTGCGAGGATCCTGCGGCTTTGCACGATGATCTTTACGTCATCGAGGTCTTCATCGGCCATTTCCTTAGCCAATTTGGTTAATGCATCCGCCTTGTTGTTTTCTGTTCGTGGTATACTATCCAGGACGTAGGAGGGGATTTGTGTCAGCAGTTGCTGTACTCTTTCGTCATACTTTATCAGCTCTGGCTTGCATGTCTAATAGTCGCTATTTACTTGGCTAACGATCAGTTAGGAGTCTCCATATATGAGGAGGTCTTTGATTCCCATGTCGACAGCGATCTCGAGACCATCTATCAAAGCTTCATATTCAGCTTCGTTATTAGTCCTTGGCTCCATTAAGGAAAGGGCGTAACGCAATATTCCTCCTTACGGAGTCACGAAGATAAGGCCCATCCCGGCTTTGATTATGGGGGTATTTTGCTTTCGCCTCTTCATGTAAGATGCTCCATCGAAGTAGAGTTCCCATAGGTAATCATTTTATTCCTTCTTTCCTTCGATTGTGTCGAACGCATGTGTTGGGGTCGAAAATTACACCCCGGTTGACCAAGTTAAAGTCAAAGTCAACCCGAAGTAAGCGGACCCAAGCCCAGATCAAGTGGGCCCATGCCCAAGTCGAGCCCCGCGGCCGGCCTCCCCCATGCCAAAATGAAATCATGTAATAAATAATTTTGATGTAATTTTTTATGCATGAATGTAAGAAAAATGAGCATAAAGCCAAATTTTTGTAAAGCCCGTGGCCCATGTGCAAAAGAAATGAGCACATGAGGTATGGGATGGGCAAAATGCCATTTTATAAAGCCCAAGGAGCTATGTGTATATTTGTAAGCCTATAAAAGGCAACATGATGATGAAATGAAGGAGAAGAATTCATTCCCCATCAAATCTCTAGGAATTGTGTCTCCATCCTCACTCTCTCAAGTTCTTCCTCTTCCTTTTCATTTTCCAATTAAATCAAGAGCTTAGCTCTCCTTTTTTAAAAGCTAAATAAAGTTTTACCATAAACCCACTGAAGAAGAGTTTAACTCTCACATCCGATTGAAGAAAAAAAGGAGTTAGATTTTCGCTACTTTCTTCTCTCTCCTCAAGATCCAATTTGAGAGAGGGAGAAGAAAGGAAACCCACCTCCCAAGACTCCATCAAGAGAAGAAAAAGGGTCTCTTTTTTTATCATGTAAGATCTAAATCTTGGAGTTTCAAGAGAACCCATTTTGGGTTTCTTCTCAAAAGAGAAAAGAGGAAATCTTTTGGAGTTTAACTCCACAAATAAAAAAAAATTGGAGTTTAACTCTATAATAAAAACTTTTGTTTTGAAGTTTAACTCCGAATAAAATTGTTTTGGGAGTTTAACTCCAAATAAATTTTTTTGGAGTTTAACTCCATCACAAAAAGGGGGTCTTTTGGAGATCCTGGTCCCTCTCACATGAGGGGAAAGGGAGCTCCCACTAAGTGGGAGCCCCTGCTCCTTCTCACGTGAGGGGAAGGCTCCCACAAAGTGGGAGCCCCTGTTCCCTCTCACGTGAGGAAGAGAGAACTCCCACCAAGTGGGAGCTTTTTCCCCTCTCACGTGAGGGGGAGGCACCCCATTTAGTGGAGTTTATCTCCACACCAAATAAAAATCTTTTTGGAGTTGAACTCCATTCAAAATTATTTTAGAGTTTAACTCCACAACAAAATTTCTTTTGGAGTTTAACTCCACAATAAAAATATTTTTGGGGAGTTTAACTCCACATTAAATCTTTTTAGGAGTTTAACTCCATTTAAAATTCTTTTGGAGTTTAACTCCACAATAAAAATCTTTTTGGGAAGTTTAAACCCCATATTAAATCTTTTTAGGAGTTTAACTCCATTTAAAATTCTTCTGGAGTTTAAATCCACAATAAAAATCTTTTTGGGTAGTTTAACTCCACATTAAATATTTTTAGGAGTTTAACTCTATTTAAAATTCTTTTGGAGTTTAACTACACAATAAAAATCTTTTTGGAGTTGAACTCCATTTAAAATTGTTTTGGAGTTTAACTTCACAACAAAATTCTTTTGGAGTTGAACTCCATGTAATAAAAATAATAAAATAAAAAATAATTTTGGAGCCCTCCTCACGTGAGAGGGAGCAGGGGCTCCCACGTGGGAGCCCCTGCTCCCTCTCACGTGAGGGAGCTCCCACCAAATGGGAACTTTCCCCCCCCCTCACATGAGGGTGGAAAAAGCTCCCACCTCACGTTAGGGGGAGGAAGCTCCCACTAAGTTGGAGCTTCTCCCCTCCTTCACGTGAGGGGGAGTGGGAGCCTCTTTCCCACCTCACGTGAGTGGGGGACCTTTTCTTTTTCTTTTTCTTAATTTTTTATTTAAAAAAAAGAGAAATAAATTATAAATAATATTTTTTTAAAAAATATTTCTTAAAATTTTTTTTTTATAAATATATATATATATATATATATATATATATATATATATATTCTTTTTATACAAATGGAACAAAAAAATGAACACGTCTCCATTGTTATATATATAAAAATACACCAATACTTCGCATTGAGTTCGCATGACCAGTTTTACCCGTCAATCGGAGGTTCTCTCGTTCCAAAAGCGAGGGGTAATTAACGGCTGCTTAGTCCACGGCTGCCGGAGATTCAGATCCCCACAATCAATAAACCCCGGCCTGCCCTAGGCAGGAGAAATCTGTAACAAGTGACGCGTATTCCCATCTCAATGGGGTGACGAAAAACACCCTACAGATTCTGGCATGCCCGGTGGGACTTTCTCTCCTCCCATATTTCAGGTTAAACGTTCAAACGAACTCAATCAATATGCATATCTATATTTATACTAAAATAATGCTCTTTCATGCAGGTTTTCAAGCAATCAATTTTCAACAATGTCTCCAAAGATGAACTCAGCTCCCATCTCCTACACGATGAAAATGGACTCCAAGAAAGTCCTCCCGGCCAGTCTTGTGCGACAATGGGAGGAGCCGCTGCTACAGTTCGGCTCTATTCTGTTCGTGCCAGCTAACGCCATTCCAGCTTCTCAAGCTCCGTTAACAGACAAACCGGCCTCAAAAGGGAAAAGGCCAAATGTCATGGTCGCGAAGGTGCCTCAGCCCAAGCACAAATCAGTTTCCCAATGACTCTCCGTTGCTCCAGCTGGGGGCAAGGCCATCAACACCAACAAAGCAATAAGGCGTCTCGAGCAAGCTCCCGCGGTGCCCTTGACAATTGCTCGATCGGGTATCTTCTCTAAGCTCCCTGCCAATCGACTCACGATGGCTTTCTGGATGACGGATGCCCGTCAAGCCCTCAAAATTAGGAAGCTAAGATAGAAAAGGCTCCGATATAGAGCCAATAAAAGGGCTAGGGATCCTGCTAGGCTGAACTTCATGAAGTTCCAAGAACAGGGTTACCCCGCAACAACAGCTGAATCGGCTATAAAGTTCGCTAGCTCTTTAGAACCACTGAAATTGGTCCAGAAGAATTCCATGACTGTAAGAGTCACAAAACGGTGATTCAGACAGCGCCACCCAAGGACCCGGTCAGACCAACAATCTTCAGTCGCCTGTCCTTTCCAGAAGAGGAAGGGCCACGACGATGGTCCGAAAGATCTGCTGACCAAAGCAGGCGAGGAGCAGGAAGGCCTAATGCCGACCAGCCTTGGAAGCCAGTGTTCGGAGAGGGAGGAGAATCGCCTTTGAAAGAGAAGCTGGATAGGGTTTATTCTTTCAGAAGAGACAAAGTCCGTAAAATATTCAAAGATGCCCTAAGAAACGGTCTACAATTGCCAGAATCAAAAGACCGCAAGAAGCGAATATGACCGACGACCCTAAATATTTCCCCTATCACAGAGTGATAGGTCATGCTATTGAAGATTGTTTCGTCTTCAAAAATTGGGTCGAAAAGTGATACAAGGAAGGAGAGATAGAACTGTCTAAAGGCGTATTAGCAAGAGTCAAGCTGCGACCGCCAATTTCATACGAATGGAGACCGAAGTCCTTCGGGAACCTGATTCTCTCAGACATCTTCCATTATTTGAAAAGAGCGGACCAGGTAACAAGCTAAGTGCCAAGCGAGCAACATTGCCAATGAAGAAGCAATAGACGGGTACACAACCCATACGGTCTACATGATGGAGCTCAGAGGAACAAGTCCTCTTACGCCTTATAGCCATGACAATGACGCGGTTGTTGCCATCCAACACCGGCTCGATCCAAATGATGAATAGCCCGCTCAGGCCATTGAGCCAAAGGAACTCGTGGTTCTTGCTGAATCAAGCTCAGGCAGTAAGGATGACTCCGTTGTCGTACCCGGAACTATAGAACAAGCATTATTCCAATGGCTTCAAAAGCAGCTTCAGGACAGGGACGAGAAGATGGCTAAGGTCCTTCTAAAGTCTACGAGCTGGTAAACGTCGTGGCAGATCTCATGACCCAAGTCGCCGGATTGAAATTACAGCAAAATCAAATTTTGATTCGTGATACAGGGATTGATATCCGGAAGCAGCCAACCGATACTCCCTCCAGCCCAAGAGCGGAACACTTTTGCGAAAAACGGCTGCGATCAGCTTTCAGTCCCTCCGATACATACACTAAATGTTCTAGGCAGACAGCAGGCGAACCAAAGATGGACCGGCCTCAAGGACCCACATCAGTAAAGACACCCACTCTAATGGAGAGAAAGAAAAGGTATACTCCTTTAGGAAGGATGAAGTCTGCAAAATATTCATGGATGCCTTGAACAACTATCTGCAACTGCCTATTCC
Organism: Agapanthus africanus; assembly: GCA_030015575.1. Lineage (NCBI taxonomy): Eukaryota > Viridiplantae > Streptophyta > Magnoliopsida > Asparagales > Amaryllidaceae > Agapanthus > Agapanthus africanus. The sequence continues at coordinate 350,470,982 of JASDDO010000004.1, forward strand.
AAAGAGGCCACATGAAATGAACATAACCAACAATCCCATATACTGCCCATATCATAGAATGGTGAGTCATACCATTGAAGTCTGCTATGTTTTCAAAGATTAGGTGGAGAACCAATACAAACTTGGGAAATCCTCACAGTCGTCAGATATACCGACAAGCCACAGTGATACGGTCATCAACACAACTCCGCCAAGATCAAAGTTCGAGGAGCTAAGATAAGCAAACAGGACCACAACATCGTTAAACTGGGAACATTCGACCACCATGTCGTTAAACTGGGAACAATCGACCTCTAAGTCGTCAAACTGGAGATGTAAAAAAATGTGTAAATAAAAATGTGTGTAAATAAAAAAAAATTTAAAAAAAATTTAAAAAAAGATGGGGCAACTCACAATAAAAATCAGCGAGTAAAATAAAGATGAAAATAAAGCCGAAATGATAGGGCAACCGCGAAGAAATAGCTGAAATCATAGGGCAATCGCGACCTTCGCGATGAGAAAAACTGAAATGATAGAGCAATCGCGGTAAAAAAAACGGCGAATGATGAGTCGCTCATGGTACCATATTCCAGTGCAGCAATGCAGACGCCAACCAAATCCCTAAATTCCCAACGGCGAATGATGAGTCGCACCTAGTACCATATTCCAATGCAGCGATGCAGACACCAACCAAAATTCAAATTCTTAAAATTCACCCAGCCCTATGGTTGGTCCCCAAATTGACTACTGTATACAATCCACGGGCTTAAAAAATTCTCATCACACTCATACCCCACCACAATCACTAGTCCAGTGGCCGATCTCCGCCCTTGGAATTATGCTCCATTTGGGAAGACCCACTCATGTGTCCTCATGATGCATGAGGAGAACAAAACTTACGGGATCCACACGAATTGTAAGAAAACACCTTCGTGGGATCATTACGACTCACAAAGGAAAAACACACTTGGGGGTCCTCACGACGCATAAATAGAAAATACACCTACGAGATCCTTTCGACTCATAGGGAGAAAATGCTTTTATGGGACCCTTACGGCTCATAAAATTGAAAAGTCTTAGGTGATAGGGACCTAAACCTGTCTCCTAAGCCATCGCTCCCCAACAGGAAAAGGAAAATGATGAATTGCTCCTGGCACCTGTGCTTCAGTGTTAGCAATGCTGATGCCGACACCAACCCCAAAATTCCAAAATTCCAATTCAATAGACCCCTAAGTCTTTAAACTGGAAACAGATGATTTCTAAGTCGTTAAACTGGAAACAGATGACCCCTAAGTCAATAAACTGGTAACGAGGGAATTCTCCACATGGAAAATTATGATTCTCTCCTGGTACCATATTCCAGTGAAGCGATGCTGATGCCAAACCAAAACCAAAATCCCTAAATCCACTCATGGCAAATGATGATTCACTCATGGTACCATATTCCAGTGTAGCGATGCTGATGTCAGCCCAAATCAAATCAAACCAACAATCTCTGCGGCGGAATCATGCTTCGTTTCGGAATGTACCCCGGGTCAAAATTATGATTCGCCTCGGAGTATCTACCTTCCCTATTGGAATTACGCTTTGCTTGGGAATCGGCCTCTACATCAAAACCAACGACACTTCGTGCCGTGGAAACGTCGACTAGTGACACTCCGTGTCGGGGACAAGTCGACCAGCGACACTCCGTGCAGGGGAAACGTCGACCAGCGACACTCCATGCCGAAGACAGGTCGACCAGCGACACTCCGTGCCGGGGAAAGGTCGACCAGCGACACTCCGTGCCGGGGACAAGTCGACCAGCGGCACTCTATGCCGGGGAAACGTCGACCAGCGAAACTCCGTGCCGGGGACAATTCGACCATGGACACTCCATGTCGGGGACAAGTCGAACAGCGACACTCCGTGCAGGGGAAACGTCGACCAGCAACACTCCGTGCCGAGGACAAGTTGACCAGCGACACTCCGTGCCAGGGACAAGTCGAACAACGACACTCCATGCCGGGGAAATGTCGAACAGCGACACTCCGTGCTGGGGACAATTCGAACAGCGACACTCCGTGCCGGGGACAATTCGAACAGCGACACTCCGTGCCGGGGAAACGTCGACTAGCGACACTCCATGCCGGGGATACGTCATACACCGACACTCCGTATCGGAGACAGGTCAAGCATTGACCATCCATGTCGTAAAAAGGGTAGTGCTAGCTTCCCAAAAGCGGGAACCAAATCAAGTCGCCTCCACACAAAAGATCCATCAATTTCATGCACACGACCCACATGTGTGGTGTGCATTTATTAATGGGGGCACTTTGTTGGGGTCGAAAATTACACCCCGGTTGACCAAGTCAAAGTCAAAGTCAAAGTCAACTCCAAGTAAGCGGGCCTAAGTCCAGATCAAGTGGGCCCATACCCAAGTCGAGCCCCGTGGCCGGCCTCCCAAATGCCAAAATGAAATCATGTAATAAATAATTTTGATGTAATTTTTTATGCATGAATGTAAGAAAAATGGGCATAAAGTCAAATTTTTGTAAATCCCATAGCCCATGTGCAAAAGAAATGAGCACATGAGGTATGGGATGGGTAAAATGCCATTTTGTAAAGCCCAAGGAACTATGTGTATATTTGTAAGCCTATAAAAGGCAACATGATGATGAAATGAAGGGGAAGAATTCATTCCCCATCAAATCTCTAGGGTTTGTGCCTCCATCCTCACTCTCTCAAGTTTTTCCACTTCCTTTTCATTTTCCAATTAAATCAAGAGCTTAACTCTCCTTTTTTTAAAATTAAATAAAGTTTTACCATAAACCCACTGAAGATGAGTTTAACTCTCACATCCGATCGAAGAAAAAAGGGGTTAGATTTTCGCTACCTTCTTCTCTCTCCTCAAGATCCAATTTGAGAGAGGGAGAAGAAGGGAAACCCACCTTCCAAGACTCCATCAAGAGAAGAAAAATGGTCTCTTTTTTTATCATGGAAGATCTAAATTTTGGAGTTTCAAGAGAACCCATTTTGGGTTTCTTCTCAAAAGAGAAAAGAGGAAATTTTTTGGAGTATAACTCCACAAATAAAATTCTTTTGGAGTTTAACTCTATAATAAAAAAAAATTGGGATTTTAACTCCGAATAAAATTGTTTTGGGAGTTTAACTCCAAATAAATTTTTTTGGAGTTTAACTCCATCACTTAAAAAGGGGGGGTCTTTTGGAGCTCCTACTCCCTCTCACGTGAGGGAAAGGGGAGCTCCCACTAAGTAGGAGCTTAGTGGGAGCTTTCCCTCCTTCTCACGTGAGGGGAAGGCTCCCACAAAGTGGGAGCCCCCCTGCTCCCTCTCACGTGAGGATGAGGGAACTCCCACAAAGTGGGAGCTTTTTCCCCACTCACGTGAGGGGGTGGCTCCCCAATTAGTGGAGTTTAACTCCACACCAAATAAAAATCTTTTTGGAGTTGAACTCCATTTAAAATTCTTTTGGAGTTTAACTTCACAACAAAAATTCTTTTGGAGTTTAACTCCACAATAAAAATCTTTTTGGGGAGTTTAACTCTACATTAAATCTTTTTAGGAGTTTAACTCCATTTAAAATTCTTTTGGAGTTTAACTCTACAATAAAAATCTTTTTGGAGTTGAACTCCATTTAAAATTCTTTTTGGAATTGAACTCCACAATAAAATTCTTTTGGAGTTTAACTCCACAATAAAAATCTTTTTGGGGAGTTTAACTCCACATTAAATCTTTTTAGGAGTTTAACTCCATTTAAAATTCTTTTGGAGTTTAACTCCACAATGAAAGTCCTTTTGGGGAGTTTAACTCCACATTAATTTTTTTTAGGAGTTTAACTTCATTTAAAATTCTTTTGGAGTTTAACTCCACAATAAAAGTCTTTTTGGAATTGAACTCCATTTAAAATTGTTTTGGAGTTTAACTTCACATTTAAAATTCTTTTGGAGTTTAACTCCACAAAAAAATTCTTATGGAGTTGAACTCCATGTAATAAAATAAATATATAAAAAATTGAAGCCCCCCCTTCTTGTGAGGGGGAGGCTCCCACCAAGTGGGAGCCCCTGCTCCCTTTCACGTGAGGGGGAGGGGGGAGCTCCCACCAAATGGGAGCTTTCCCCCCCCCCCTCACGTGAGAGGGAGGAAGCTCCCACTAAGTTGGAGCTTCTCCCCTCCACGTGAGTGGGAGGCTCCCATTTAGTGGGAGCCTATTTCCCACCTCACGTGAGTAGGGGGCCCTTACTTTTTTATTTTTATTTTTTTAGTTAAAAAAAAAGAAATAAATAAAAATAAATTATAGATATATATATTTTTTTAAATTTTTCTTTAAATATTTTTTTTATTTTTTTTTATAAAAATATATATATATATATATCCTTTTTTTACAATGGAACAAAAAATGAACACGTCTCCATTATTATATATATATAAAACACCAGTACTTCGCATTGAGTTCACATGACCAGTTTTACCCGTCAATCGGAGGTTCTATCGCTCCAAAAGCGCGAGGTAATTAACGGCAGGTTAGTCCGCGGCTGCCGGAGATTCGGATCTCCACAATCAATAAACCCCGGCCTGCCCTATGCAGGGGGAATCTGTGCATGCCTGACAAGTGACGCGTATTCCCATCTCAATAGGGTGACGAAAAACACCCTACAACATGTTCATCCGGCAACTCACAATTTAAGGGGTAGTCGGCTGGTATCGGATACTCCGCGAGAAAGTCGGCAATGGCCTTGTCTTTCACTGCTTCAAGAGGTCGATATGTTATCGGGAACTCCATCAAGAGGAAGGCCCATTTGGAAAGCCTTCCTGTTAGTATGGATCTTGACATCAGATATTTGAGAGGATCCACATTTGATATGAGATGGACCTCATGCGCCAAGGCGTAATGTCTGAGCTTCATTGTCGCGAACATCAGGGCCAGGCAATGCTTCTCGTTAGGGGAGTAGTTATTTTCTGCCCCCAGGAGAACTCGACTCAAATAGTATAGAGCTCTCTCCTTTCCTTGATTGTTCTCTTATGCCCATAGTGCACCTAGTGAACCCTCAAGGGCCATCGTATATAGGATAAGGGGTTTTCCATTAACTGGAGTAGCCAATACCGGCGGATTTTGCAGGTATTGTTTGATTTCGTTTAGTGCATTTTAGCACTTTTGATCCCAGACGAATGGGATTCCCTTCTTCATTAAATGACCGTAGGGACGATATTTTCCGGAGTGGTTGGCTATGAACCGCCGGATATATGCGAGCTTTCCTTGAAGAGATTACAATTGTTTGAAAGTTCTTGGCGTGGGCATTTCCATAATCGCATTGATCTTTTAGGGATCGATTTCGATACCGTGGTGCCGTATGATGAATCCGAGGAATTTGGCCGAGGAGACTCCAAACGCGTATTTAGAGGATTTATCTTCATATTATACTTCCGAAGACGTCGGAACACTATTTTAAGGTGTTCCCAATGCTCCTCATGAGATTTTCTCTTTACCACTAGGTCGTCAATGTAGCATTCGACGATCTCGTGTATGAGGTCATCGAAGATCTTCGTCATGGCCCTTTAGTAGGTAGCGCCAGCGTTCTTCAGACCGAAGGGCATCACCTTATAGCAAAATATGCCCAGCGGAGTCCAGAAGGTGGTATGCTTTTGGTCTTCAGGATGCATTTTTATTTGATTGTATCCTGAAGATCCATCTATGAAGGAGAAGACTTATGGGTAGACGTGTTATTGGTTATCAGCTCGGTAACAGATACTGGGAAGTCATCCTTCGGGCAAGCTTTGTTGAGGTCCCGAAAGTCCACACAGATGCGCACCGTCCCATTTTTCTTCATCACCGGGACGATGTTAGCGATCCAGACTGGGCATTGAACCTTTTGGATGAAGCCGGAGTCGATTAGTTTCTTGACCTCAGCATTTATACTCATCTCAAGTTCGAGCCGCATTCTTCTTGGCGCCTGTTCGACTGGCTTTATGTCCGGTGATATGGACAGTTTATGTACTGCCACCTTTGGATCTAAACCCGGCATCTCGGAATAGTTCCACGCGAAGCAGTCTTTATATTGTATGAGCACTTCTTTTAACGTGGCTACCTATTTTTCAGATAGTATCTCACGGACGAACGTTGGCCTCGGATCGTCTTCCGTCCCTAAGTCAATTTTTCTTAGGTTGTCCGACGTGGTGTGTATCCCATCTTCCAGCTCCTTTGGTGCTGGTGGAGACTCGGAGATTACCTCGTCCTTATCTTAATTTGCGAAGCACATGCGGGGGTTATTCATAGTCTCGTGCCCTCCCACTTTTGAGAGTGTTATCATATGGTAGGTATGAGTTCGCTTCCTTTTTTGTGTTTGAGCTGATCCTAGCCTCAAGGTATAGGTCCTTTTTGGCTCATGCTTTTGTGGCGGAGTTACCCTCCAGCTGTCGGATAAAGCGAACCTGCCTTGTTGATACTGGTCTTCTACCCAGTTTTTGAAGGTGAAGCAATCTTCAAAGGGATGACCTAATGTTCGGTGGTAGGAGCAATAATCCGGATGACGGGCCTTGTTTATTTGTTCGGGATGCCGAGACTACGGGAGCATCATCATTTAATGCTTCATGGCAAGGTTGAATATTTTCCTCGTCTTGTCTTGGGGGAAAGAGTATTCCCGACTCATCTTCTTTATAAAGGATGGGTTCTAACTGAGTTTTTCTTGATAGCACGGTTTCTTAGATCCGCCTTGTTGTTTGTGAACGTTGTTTGCGCTCTTTGTCCTGTTTTTGCCACTATTTTGGGATTTTTCCCTTTTGCGAGGACATACCGCGGGCTGGGGATAAAGGGCATTGTAGTCTTCTTTCTCCGCAGATTGCTGATTGAGGCGCTGCATCCTGGCCTTTTCATAAACGGCCATTTCACGGCTATGATTGTCTCGACTCTTTTGACAAGCCTCTTTTATTAGCTTATCTATTTGTTCTTCGAGCGATGGACTCAACGTTCTTAGAGCGGGATTTTGTTATGTTTCAACGTCATGGCCATTTGAAAGAGCGCTTTCCTCTTCGCTAGAGTTGTTTATGACGCGGAAGCTGTGGAACTGCTCCCGTTTCTTGGACCGAACGTATTCGAGCCCGGTTGTCTCCATCTTCCCATTGGGCATCTTTCACTGAGTCCCGAGAATATCCCAAATATTTTTGTAGAATTAGGCTTTTCGAACAGTTTGTTCGAGGGGTACACCTTGGCATCTTAACAGCCTTTTCAATCCTTCCGCATAGTATCTTGGCAGACGGATTAGTTGAATCATGTCGAGTGCAAAATCGGCACCGTGCCAGACTTCTTTCTCTACTCTGGTCTCCATAGATTGGTAGAAGAGGATCACCATTTCACCTCTTCGTCTGGGAGGGACGTAGAATGTCTGTAGTTTTTGGACGCTGTATGTATCGAGCGCATCAAGTTCCTTATAATGCCGAGGCGGAGCCATTGTGATTTGCAGACTCCGATCTGCTTCGTCGAGCGTTTGCACTGACGGACGGATGGAGAACACTGCGTTGGTCTCGTCCTTAGAGTCGCTGCCAAAGACCAGAATAGGGGTAGATGGTCCGGGCCTATTGTTTTCTTTCCGGGGTTTCCCCGAGTAGACTATTTCTTCATCGTCCTCGGAATCGCTCCCAAAGATCGGGATAGTGGTGACGGACTTCTGTTTATCCTCTGGCTTATGACACCTTTCTGTATCTTCGAAGTCTAGTATGAAGTACTTTGTGTCTTCATATTTCCGGACCTCGTTTACGGAGAACGAATTTAGCTCCCCTGTGACGGTGTACTCTAGTCCGTCTTCGAAATACTTCATACATTGATGCTATGTAGAAGGGATGACGTTGTACTCATGCAACCAAGCCTGCCGAGAAAAGCGTTATAGCAAGTCTTGGAGTCAATGACATGAAATTTGATGCCGGTGACGAGCAACCCAAAGCGTAACGTCAGTATTACGGACCCAAGCGTCCGTGAAGACTGTGAGTCGAACCCGGAGATTGAATTTTGTCTCGGGCCAAGTGTTGAACGTTCATGCAAATCTCCTTCAGCACTCTCACATTGAGAATGTTGACGGAGGATCCGTTGTCGACAAGGATTTTCCCTATCTTGATGTCATGGTAGTACCCGGTGACGTATAACGGACGATTATGTTCGCACGTACCGAGGAGGAGATCTTCATCGCTGAATGTAATGTCAGCCGTATGTACCTCTGCCAGCTCATCGTTCATCTTCTCTTCTGCGAGGAAAGCTTGGAACTGATCAGGCTCTTGTAAAACCTTGATCAGAGAATCTCGAGCCTTTTTGGACAGGAGGAGAGCATCCAATGAAAGTGTATCCTAGCACCACCACAAGGTTTATACCGGCATCAAGCATGCAATTTTAAAAATTTTGGGGTGCTAAGCTACACTAAGCTAGAATCTAACTAGAGTATTAGGGTTTAACATATGATAAAGCAAGAACTAATCTAAGTGATGGAGACTACAACCTTTTTAGACCAAGTCCTTCACTTCTATAGCTCCGGGTAGTAGTCCTTATGACTCCTCTTGGCTCCACTAGAAGAAATGCACGAGCTTGCTTCGCAACTTTGAGGCCGAAGATGATCCACCTTGAAACTTCTCTAGTTCAAGCTACATCTTCACTAATCATGCATTAGTGAAGAAAACGCCCTAATCCAAATGGCTAATCTAGAGTAGGATGATGAAGTAGGTGTTTTAGCTCACTAAGAATTCTCACAAGCCCTAGGGTTCATAACCCATGTGAAGGTTAGGGCTTGGAGGATGAAGAAGAAGAAGATGGAGAGAGCTAGAGCAAATGAGCTTGCATAAGAGCAAAGAATGAAGAATGGATCACAAATATCCTTCACTCATTGAAGCATGAATATTTTCAAATAGAAAATATGCACCATACTTCAATAGTGAAGCCAAACAAATAAAATAATTTATAAACCATGCTTCACAACCATGCCTAAAATATCTCCTATTTTCCATCTCAATTTCTATTTTCTCAAAACAGAAAATCCAAATATATATATATATATATATATATATATATATATATATTATGAGAATATAAACTTTAAGTGAGCTTAATATTAGTTAGTATATAATTATATCAAATATAAATATATATCAAATTATTAAATCAACGCTTGATTTAATAATCTGGTTATATCATTTATAACCGACTAATATCATTTATCTGCATATCACATTATCAAATCAACACTTGATTCAATAATCCGGTTATATCACATATAACCTAACCGATATCAAATGTCGCCAGATTAAAATATGATATCACATACTCATATTTAATCAGTCTCCCACACATATCAGCATATGTGCCCTACTTCGTTTCGCTTGAACTAGGAAACCTCTGTGTGGGACTCTAAAGACTCGTCAATATGCCAGCAGTAGGTAATGATCACATCAGTTACCCATAAGTAGTCAGCGGTACTAGCTGGACGTAACGGCTACCCAGGTATTGAGCGATTAGAAGATCAACAAGCAAGCTTGTCCAAACTCCCATGAAGCCTATAAGTAACACTTACCGTACAGTCCGGTCTCTTCGTCTGATATGTTGCATATCGAGTCTATGGGTTGAATCGTCAGACCCCAGTAACTTGATAAGTCATGCCGATGTATGGCTCATAACTGTTCGAGAAACTACTGATAACTCTTACCAGTAAATCTCTCGCCAATCGAGCATAGCGCAACATCAACTCCCTATACCGGAAGAGACGAAACCCCTCCTATCGCTCACTGCCTCCATATGACTCGGGACTGTACCCAAAATCCACCTGTTTGCACGACTTTTTTGAGCCATGGTAGGGAGGAAATCAAAGCACGGTGGGAACCACACAAGACACTATGACGATCTCGGGTCTACAGACTAACATGTACCAGTGTCACCAGAGAACTGCTATCTGACGATAGGTATAGTACCATCTAGGAGTTCTCGGAGAGTCATGTTCGGTGTACCCATTCTCTAATGAGCACATGTGTGCAATCTTTGATGTCAAACACCAATGGTTATGGGATCAACCATCGCCCTCTACAGGGTCAAGAAATGTACACACTAGTCTACTCTGGAATATCGATGCCCTGTCTCGATACTCTCTCGACTAGGAACAGTTAAAGGATGTGCTTGTGGACTACATAAGTCCCAGTACTATGATCTGCATCATAGTCCTGGTAGTCAAGCAAATATCCTAAAGGCTTTATCAACATGTATCAGAGAGACAGTATAATAATACAAGTGTACATGTTAAGATAAAGAGCAACCATATAGAATACTATCATGTCGAGCAAGAAAGTCCTCTATATATATGTCCAAGCATCCACTATATCATACAATTATGGCCTCTAAAGCATACATATTCCTAACAATCTCCCACATGCACTAAGGCCAGTTGTTGTAGTATCTCATACCCAACATCCCAAAAAGTCTCTCAAACTGCAAATGGGAAAGGGCCTTCGTGAGTGGATCCGCTGTGTTCCTTTGTGTCAACTCTCCTGACCTCGATCTCCTGGCGATCTACTATCTCCCAGATCAGGTGATACCGCCTAAGAATATGTCTAGATCGCTGATAGGACCGGGGTTCCTTGGCCAAAGCCATAACTCCATTGTTATCACAATACAAAGGTATTGGATGCTCAATGGATGGAACCACACTAAGTTCAGCAATGAACTTCTTCATCCAGACAGCCTCTTTGGCAGCATCGTTGGCAGCGATGTATTTAGCCTCCATCGTCGAGTCTGCTACAGTATCTTGGTTGGAACTCTTCCAACATACCGCCCCTCCGTTGAGGGTGAAGACAAAACCCGAGACCGACTTACTGTCGTCTTTATCACTCTGGAAGCTCGAATCGGTAAAGGACTCCACCTGGAGTTCACCGTTACCGTACACCAAGAACATCTTTTTTGTCCTTCTCAAGTACTTAAGAATGTTCTTCACGGCTGTCCAGTGCTTCTCCCAAGGATCTGATTGATACTTACTCACTACACCTAGTGCTTTAAGCTACATCCGGTTTGGTACATAACATCGCATACATGATAGACCCAACTGCAGAAGCATAGGGTATCACTGTCTTGCGAGCCCTCTCCAAATCTATCTTGGGAGACATCTCTTTGTAGTGAGTCATTCCCGAACAAGCGGGTAAATTACCATGCTTAGAATCTTCCATACTAAACCTCTTTAGTATGGTGTCTATGTACCTAGATTGGGACAATCCCAACATCCGCTTAAATCTATCTCTATAGATCTTTATCCCCAGGATGTAGGAGGCATCACCTAGATCTTTCATGGAGAACTTTTGTGATAAGAAGAGATTGACCGAGTGTAGCATAGGAATATCATTTCCTATCAAGAGTATGTCATCCACGTACAATACGAGGAAGACAACCTTACTCTCTACAACCTTTTTTGTATATACAAGGTTCATCTATGTTTTTTATGAAGTCAAACTCTTTGACCGCCACATCAAAATAGATGTTCCAGCTCCGCGATGTCTGCTTTAATCCGTAGATTGATTTAAGCAGCTTGCACACCCTTCCACTGCTCCCACTGTCTACGAAGCCCTCTGGCTGTGTCATGTACACGCTCTCTTCTAAATCACCATTTAGAAAAGTGGTCTTGACGTCCATCTGCCAGATTTCGTAGTCATAGTATGCAGCAATGGCAAGTAGGATCCTGATGGACTTAAGCATAGCGACTGGAGAAAAGGTTTCATCATAATCGACACCCGGTCGTTGACGAAAACCTTTTGCTACTAGTCTAGATTTGAAGGTCTCAACCTTTCCATCTACACCAATTTTCTTCTTAAAGATCCACTTGCTCCCGATGGGTTTTACCCTTTCAGGAGCAACTTCCAAAGTCCATACTTTGTTGGTGTACATGGATTCCATTTCAGATCGCATAGCATCCAGCCATTTCATAGAGTCCCCACTTGTGATGGCATGCTCAAAACTAGTTGGGTCATCATCTTTCATGATGCAATCCTCACTCCCACCGTCTATAAGAAAACATTAGTATCTCTCAGGTGGATGAGAAACCCTACTAGATCTGCAGAGTGGCTGAGGTTCGTCGGGGACTATTGAATCCTCCGGTTCTATCAAATTGTCAGTTATAGTTTGTGTAGCTGGAACTTCTTCCAGTTCTACCTCATTACCACTAATTTCTTTCACAAGAAATTCCTTTTCTAAAAAGGTGGCATGTCGAGAAACAAACACTTTTTGTTCCTCGGTATGGTAGAAGATATATCCATATTAATCCTTTGGATATCCCACAAACTTGCACAAAACAGACCTTGCCTCGAACTTGTCCGGATTTTACTTTTTAACATAGGCCGAACAACCCCATATCTTAACTTGTTTAAGAGATGGTCTCTTCCCATTCCATATCTCATATGGAGTGGTAGGCATGGATTTGGTCGGAACCCTATTCAATAGGTATGCAGCTGTCTCAAGTGCATAACTCCAAAAGGAAATAGGTAACTCAGCAACACTCATCATAGAGCGCACCAAATGTAATAGGGTGCGATTTCTCCGCTCCGATACTCCATTGTGCTGTGGTGTATACGAAGGAGTAAGCTGAGAGAGAATCACATTCTCTTTTAAATAATCTCGGAATTCCGTTCTTAAGTATTCTCCTCCCGATCGGATCGAAGGATTTTAATACTTTTACCCGTTTGGTTCTCTACTTCCCAATTATATTCCTTGAATTTCTCAAAAGATTCATATTTTTGTTTCATCAGGAACACATGTCCGTATCTTGAGAGATCATCGGTGAATGTAATGAAGTACGAGGAACCATTCCTGGCATGAGTAGACGTAGGACCACATACATCACTATGTATCAGTCCTAAGAGTTCAGTAGCTCTTTCTCCGTGTCCAGTAAACGGAGTTTTGGTCATCTTGCCTTCGAGACATGACTCACAAGTTTCATAAGATGTAAATTCGAATGGATTCAAATATCCATCTTTATGCAACTTAGCTAGTCTAGTCGCATTGATATGACCTAGTATACAATACCACAAGAAGGCTTCGTTCATTTCTGAATTTATGCTCTTGTGTGTGTTCTGTATATTTAGAACTGTTATTTGATTTAGAACGTATATACCGTTACACAACGTGCCAAACCCAATCAACACTTGATTTAGGAAATTGTTCATAACACTATTCTCTAATGCAAAGTTATATCTTTCTTTATTCAACAAAGAAACTGATATAATATTGCACATCATTTTTTATACGTAATAACAGTCGTTCAGAATCAATGTATTACCATTTGGTAATACAAGGTGATATTCGCCAACTGCTTTGGCTGCAGCAATTGCTCCATTCCCTACTTTGAGAGACATATCACCTTTTCCCAGTTCTCTACCTCTCCATAACCCATGTAACAAATTACAAACGTGGGATCCTGATCCGGTATCCAATACCCAGGACATAGAGCAAACTGAGAAACAGTTCTCAGTAACAAACACACCCGAAGAAGATGCATCATCATACTCTTTCTTCGTTCGGGTTGCGTGGTAATCCTGGCATTCCCCTATTCCTTGCTCAGCTTATGACAGTCATAAGATAGAGCGGAACCAACGTTCCCTAGCCCAGTATAAAAAGTGGGTCTGGTCAATACATCCATATTATTATCTTGATTAAGGCATTTCATGGTCACTGCCAGGAGAGAGAGAGGATAACACTTTTGTGTGCGCTCTTTGCAAGATTAGATTGGTTATTATTTTATCTAATTAGGATGGCTCCCACTGTTTTTTTCAAATCTTCCTTCAAACCCTAGAAGGTAAGAATAGCCGGGATTAATTACACCATACAAGTTCTCCAATCTGTCAGCCAGGAAGGTATTGGTACTCTGAGGGAGTCTCCCCGTGCTTTCTCATAGAGCTAATTAAATAACCTCATTTCCGCAGGGGCATAACCCCGTTAACACCTTTCTTAGACACCTACTGGATCAGCTAATTGTAAAGTGTAAACTCTCTCAGGAGTAACACTTACTCGCAGCGGGTATCGGGATCTAACTATCTCATAGAAGGTATACAATCTCATTGCAAATTTCAACACTTTAAATTCCCAATATCCGTTTTTACCCCAAGCGACTTATGATCTTAACTATGGTCAACAAATCATAACCGCTTGCCAAGTTCAACCCATCATTTCGTGATTGAATTAAACCCACCCGTACGACCTTTAACAAGGTCAACAAAGTCGTACGACTGCCCTAATCCAATCGCATCACATGTTGCAGATAAGCACTAATCAGCTACCGCACACTACGCATTGACAAGGTCAACAAACGCAGCACGAATACTAAATAGTCCTTATCTGAAATGAAGGAGGGTGTCACGCACCGCTTCCCGGTGTACGGACAAGGGGATGCGGCAAGGCCCGCTATGTATTCACTCAGATGTAAACACGCTAAGTGTATCTAAGCAATATAAAGTAAAATGTACACAAGAGACATGAATGTAAATGAACAGCAACATTTATTTATTTAACAATTCTTTACAGGTACAACTGGAAATGTAAATACATAAATAGAAAGCAATGCCTAAACAATGGCATAACTGAAATGAAAATATGTACAAGTGACTATAGCTCGGGGTCTTCAGTGTACTGCTCAGGGGTTTGCTCCAAGTGCTCCTGGATGGTATCGAACTCTTCAGAGTCGGGTCCTCCTGAAAACGTTCCAAAGAAGAAGAGAAATAGGAATGTCGTCAGCGAACAATTGCTCGGTAAGTCGCAAAGAAAGAAGGAGAAGAATAGACAGAAAAGAGAGTATATATAGTATAATGTTTTATTGTTATGTTAACGTAGTGTTTGTAGCTTGGTACAGAATATGCCAGTGTATACGAGAGGAGTCCAACTTACCCCGTGGACTTTGGTAACCCGTAGTACAAGGCTTCGTCGAAAATACCACGGAACAACGGCATGCATGTAATTACGTCTTTTAGCGACCACCTCGTGCCACCATCATGTTCCGTACCAGTCTACCCCTTTATACACCCCGTAATGTTTATTGTATTGATTGTATTGATTGTACTGATTGTATTTTCTTCTCGTGTAGTAAATGGAAGACTTCCCAAAACCATGATATCTGTTCAGTCAAAAATATTCCATTCTTAACAATCAATTTCCCTACTCTTCTTAATCATCTAAGGGTGTTTATTGTAAATATAACACGGATTACAAATTCATCTGGAAAATACCAGATACCACGTGTTATAGTTATAATCGACACTTTGGAGGGAAATTGTGTGTTTATTACTACACGCATGATTTTGTATATCTCAACACTTTTTATTGAGATAGTGTGCAGGAAATTCTTCAGGTCAAACAACCGGAATCGCAAAAGTACCGATAAAACGCATCAAGTCAAAGACTTAAATTCTGGCAGCATCCAAGAAATAATTATAAGAATCCAGACATCAGAAGAAAACCCTAAATCCAACACCAGAATTACCCCAGAGAAATAATGCATAGGTCTCCACATACGGCCGCGGAACCGCGGCCGATCCAGGCCGATCCGCCGCGGATCCACGGCCGACTTGGCTCATCGGCGTTCGAAAATTCTCCAGAATATTCTCTGTAACGGCCTAGCTTCCAGAAGACGCTCTGTAACGGCCTAGCTTCTTCGAGAAGACTCTGCATAACAACCAAGCTTATAAGAGAAGCTTGAATTGGAGGCTATAAAAGGGGATCTAGATCTACATTTCAAAGGTTGTTGAACATTGAGCCAACTCATTACTCATTCCAATTCAATTCAAGTTGAGTGACACAACTTGAGATCCAAATTCAAATCAAGATCCATTGAGAGCAAAATCAAGCGACAATCGAAGATCCATTATCGCAACGCCGATCATCATCAAAAGCAAGAGATCCGCATCCAATCCACGACTCACGAAGATCGAGCCGAGCAAAGATCGACGACAAATTCCCTTTCAAAGGAGCGATCGAGAGCTAGTCTTGTAAACTCAAATTGAGAGGTGTAATTCGAAGAAGATTTAATAAAGGTGATAATTGTAATTCTCGCTTTCTTTACATTCTTGCATTATAAAATTTCCCGTTCTTGATTCTTTAATTTTCATGATGCGTGAGTGAAATCTCCGATTGTAAAGGAATCGAGAGAATCGGTAGATCTAATGATGATGAAATACTAATACTAATCTTAAGTGTTATGAGGATTGTGAACTTTAGGGGGAAAAATCATCAATGACCTAATTTGGATTGAGATCACCATTCTTGATAATTTCGTTGCAAATTAGAGATCAAATGATTGATAATTCTCTTTGCTAGAGGCTAGATCCGAATGATGATCAATGAAAAGACAAGGGATAGTGAAGGAGAAACCCTAGTTTCTTCAATAGATCCCTAATCTTCATTCATCGCCATCGATCTAGCTACAATTCATCAATAGATAAGATTCGTAATTTTTAGTATTCATTATTGTTATTAATTCGATCGATTTCTACAAGCTATTCTTCATATTCTTGATAATTCAAATTGATTTTGGACACTTTCTAAATTTCTGATTCTTGAATACATTCTTGATTTCCTTGAAAGACAACTCGATTAAATCTTGAATTACTTTCTCGAATTTTCTTTTATATTTTCATTCAATTCATCTAAAGCAAGATCGAATAAATTCATGAATCTCAGTGGGCGATCCGTTCTCATTAACGAAGCTACATCGACACCGTTAATTGATTGCGGTATAAAATTCTTTGGTTGTGATAAACATTTTCAAAACATGATCCAAACTTTAGATCAATCAAATGGCGCCGTTGCCACTTGTGCTAAACCATTTAGTGCATGCTCGGCTGGACACGGGATTCTAATGCCCGTCTTGTCCGCGTTCCTTCTATCGACTCCGAAGTCGGTAATTCTACATCTTCTTTTTCTTCACCCACTATCACATCCACCGCGATGGACGGATTTCCATCAAACTTTAACACCACTCTGCCACCGCCCGCAGGTGCGCAGAATCCACTCCGCATCTCTCTCCAAGAGAGATGCTACCCTATTCGAGGTCCTCTTTCTACCTGTCTTTCCATTCCACCAGTCGATGGGGACAATTTTGAAATCAAACCTCAATACATCAATATTTTATCCAAAAATCATGGTCTCGAGTCTGAAGACGTATACGTTTTTATTACCAAATTTGAAAACGTATGTGCTATGATGGGTACTTCACAGCTTTCTGTGAATGATATGCGTCCACGTCTTCTCCCATTCACTTTGTGCGATTTAGCCAAGAAGTGGCTTTATAACACAGCTGCACATTCTATTTCAAACTGGGATGAATTCGTCAAAGCTTTCCTTAAGAAATTCTACCCCAATCATAAGACAGCCCGAGTCCGTAGCGAAATAAATCAATTTACCCAGCTTCCCAATGAACCATATTCGAAGTGTTTTGAACGCTTCAAGGATCTGTTAGTTCAATGTCCTCATCATGGAATCCATCGATGGGATCTGTGCAGAATCATATATGAGGGCATTAATCCTACAACAAAACAGGTGCTTGAATCCATGTATCAAGGCAACTTCATGTCTAAAGAAAATGGTGAAGCTTGGAAATTTTTAGAAGATTTCGCTGAAAAACCTTTGCAGTGGGAGAGTGTAAGTCAATCATCGTATTGGGGTGGTATTCATCAACTTGATGTTTCCATAGGAGTCAAAAATGAAATGGCAGCAATGCAAAAGAAGCTTGAAGCTATGGAACACAATGTTTTATTAGCCTCCTTAAATCAAATGACACTCCTCAAAACTGTCTGTGGATGCTGTTCTGATCCATCATATCTGACGGAAGAATGTCCTTTGAATTCTCCGTTTCAAGGTCAAGAGCACACTAATGATGCTTTTCAGCAAAGACCTAGAAACGATCCGTATTCTTCCACTTATAATCAGGGTTGGAGGAATCACCCTAATTTTGCTTGGAACCAACAACAAACTCAAAACACGTTTCCAAACCAAAACAACTTCCAAAGGGTCCCTCTATAACAACAGCAACCACTACAACTGAGTCAGCACCCCTATCAATCACAAAATTTTCAAAATCCGGTCAACACTTCTGCACCGTATAATAATTCTTTGCAATTGACCGGTACTGATAACTCTTCTTCACTCAAACGAACCTTGGAATTGTTTATGAAACAATCCATCCAAGTGTCGGCTGATATAAGGACTTCTATCGATGACATAAAGAAAAACTCTGCCTCCCAAGGTGAGAGTATTAAATCGATGGAAGCACAAATTGCACGAATAAATGCCGAAATGAGTGCTAGAGAGAAAGGGAAACTTCCGCCTCAACCCCTACCGAATCCTGGACATTCACAACACTACAATGTGAATGCCATTACAACGTTGAGATCTGGAAGAGTGCTGAATAATCAAGTCGGTGAAGAGATTGATAATAATGATGAATCTATCAATAACACTCCGGCTTTCACTTCCACTTTTCCTTCCACTTCTACTTCCACTTCTGACCCTTGTTCGTCTACCCCACCACCTTCTTGCTAGCCTATTCTTCGTTTTCCTCAAGGCTCGAACACTCAGCACACTTCTTCTAGTCCACCAAAGACGATCCCCACTCCTATTCTGGGATCAGTTCCACACACACCACCTTCTCGAATGTTGGACCCAGCTATTATTGCTAAAGCTCCTTATCCGAATCGGTTAAGGGGAAACAAATCAAGTTCACATATGGAGAAGATTATGGAAATGTTTAAACAGGTTAACATCAACATCCCTTTCCTAGATGCTATACAACAAGTCCCAGCTTATACGAAAATTCTTAAGGATTTGTGCACTAGGAAGAGGAAGACCCAACTGCCCAAAAAGATCTTCATGACAAATAACGTTAGCACTGCTTTTATCCCACAATTACCAAAGAAACATAAGGATCCTGGATGTCCTACAATCTCGATTTCTATTGGGGGTAAAAACATTAACCATGCTTTACTTGACCTTGGCGCAAGTGTTAACCTGCTTCCATATTCTGTTTACGAGCAGTTAGGGATTAGAGAGTTGAAACCAGCTCACTGCACTCTCCAAATGGCAGACTGATCAATCACCAAACCTAGGGTTGAACTCGAGGATGTGTTGATAAAAGTCGGGGAATTCATATTCCCTTTGGACTTTATTGTTCTTGATACACAGCCTGTTGCGAACCCACGGAACCAAATTTCGGTGATTCTTGGTCGACCCTTCTTAGCCACTTCCAATACTGTCATTAATTTTTGAAATGGTTCTATGACCCTATCCTTCGGGAAGATCTCAATTGAGCTGAACATTTATAAGATTGGAAGTCAGCCGTCTGAACCCTATGCTCACATTCTTGATGACTGTTCTGTCCACGAGATAGCTCCCGAAAGCTGCAAGGTTGATGAACTTTGATTTGAAGATCTCGACGACATTAGCACATCAATATTTGATCTTGCACATCTTAGTGAAGACACATTCGACGAGTCCACTCCTGAGTCTGAATCTTTTGACTCATCACTTTCCGAGTCTGTATCCTTTGCAGGCTACGAGCTTCTTCGTGAATCTGAATGTCATTCTTTTACCCCACCTTCTATTGTTTCTCCGCCGACATTAGATCTCAAACTGCTACCTTCTCACCTTAAATATGCATATTTAGGTGAGAATGAGTCTTAACCCGTGATCATATCAGCTTCTCTAGCCTCAGAGCAAGAGAACGCTCTTTTGACGGTCTTGAGATCTAATAGGCAGGCTTTTGGTTGGACAATGACCGACATCAAAGGGATTAGTCCCTTGATTGTTGAACATCTATACATCTGATGGATGAAGCCAAGCCAACCCGAGAACCACAAATACGGTTAAATCCCGTCATGAAGGAGGAGGCAAAGAAAGAAATCGTCAAATGCCTTGACAGTGGTATCATTTACCCAATCTCTGATAGCCAATGGGTAAGTCCAATTCATGTAGTTCCTAAGAAATTTGGCATCACGGTCATAACAAATGAGGCAAATGAGTTAATCTAGACACGTGCTCAAACTGGGTGGCGTGTATGTATCGATTATAGAAAAGTCAATGCTGCTACGAGGAAAGACCACTTTCCTCTACCTTTCATTGACCAGATATTAGAACGCTTAGCTGGACATGAATATTATTGTTTCATGGACGGATACACTGGCTATAACCAGGTCTCTATTGCCGAAAACGATCAAGATAAAACCACATTTACTTGTCCTTTGGTACTTTTGCTTATAGACGCATGCCCTTTAGGTTACGCAATGCTCCCGCTACATTTCAGCGGTGTATGATAGGGATATTCTCGGACATGGTCGAGAATTTTCTGGAGATTTTCATGGACGATTTCTCGATATTCGGAGATTCTTTTGATGACTGCCTATCTCATCTTGACGCAGTTCTTACTCGTTGTAAAGATAAGAACTTAACTTTGAATTTGGAAAAATGCCATTTCATGGTCCAAGAGAGAATTGTGCTTGGACATGTCATTTCACAGAAAGGCATTGAGGTTGACAGAGCTAAAATAGATGTCATTCATAACCTTCCTCATCCCAAATGCGTCAAAAATATACGATCTTTTCTTGGCCATGCAGGCTTTTACAAGAGATTCATTAAGGATTTTAGCAAAATTGCTAGTCCCTTAACTCTTCTCTTGGCCAAGGACACAACATTTCACTTTGACTCGGACTGTGAGGCTGCATTTGACTCACTTAAGAATTCCCTCACTACAGCCCCCATTCTATCATCTTCTCGTTGGAACCACCCGTTTGAGCTAATGTGTAATGCATCAGATTTTGCTGTTGGTGCAGTCTTAGGACAGCACATTAATAAGATACCACATGTGATTTATTATGCAAGTAAGACCCTGAATGATGCTCAAATTAATTATACAACCACCGAAAAAGAACTTTTGGCAGTTGTATTTGCATTAGAAAAATTCAGGCCTTACTTGATTGGCTCACCAATTGTTGTGTACACTGACCACTCCGCCTTAAAACATCTTTTATCGAAAAAGGATGCTAAAGGTAGGTTAATACGTTGGATCCTTCTATTACAAGAATTTGATCTCGTCATTCGAGATAAGAAAGGATATGAAAACGTAGTGGCCGACCATCTTTCGCGCATCTCTTCTTCACCTGTGACCCTGCCAATTAATGACTCTTTTCCGAATGAACAGCTCTTGAACGTATCCGGCGAACCTTGGTTCGGGGATATTGTGAATTATCTTGCAACATGACTTATTCCCCGCGAATGGTCGAAACAGGACAAACATCGATTTCTATCCCAAGTAAAACACTTTTACTGGGATGAACCCTATTTGTTTAAGTATTGTCCAGACAGATCATTCGCAGATGTGTCCCCAATGATGAATTCAAGAGCGTTCTATCTTTCTGTCATGATCAGGCATGTGGAGGTCACTTTGGTCCACGAAAGACGGCAGAGAAGGTTTTGCAATGCGGTTTTTACCGGCCGACTTTATTCAAAGAGGCATTTGATCAATGCAAAACCTGTCCACGGTGTCAACACACGGGTAGGATTTCTCGGAGAAATGAGATGCCACTTCAACCGATTGTGGTGGTTGAAATTTTCGACGTTTGGGGTATTGATTTTATGGGTCCTTTTCCCAACTCTTTTGGGAATTTGTACATATTGCTTGCGGTTGATTACGTCTCGAAATGGGTGGAAGCTATTTCTTGTCGCACTAATGACAACAAGGTTGTCATTAAGTTCCTTAAAGAAAATATATTTTCGCGATTTGGACACCCTCACGCTATCATTAGCGATAACGGGACGCATTTCTGTAATCGGTCTTTCGAGACTTTGATGCGGAAATATGCAATCAACCACAAACTTTCGACACCCTATCACCCCCAAACGAGCGGGCAAGCTGAGGTTTCCAACAGGCAGATCAAACAGATTTTGGAGAAAACGGTTTCTAAAAACCGGAAAGATTGGTCAACCAAATTGACGGATGCTCTTTGGGCATTCCGTACTGCTTTTAAAACTGATCTCGGTATGTCTCCTTATCGTCTAGTGTTTGGTAAGACTTGCCACCTTCCGGTCGAGATTGAACACAAAGCAATATGGGCCATTAAAGAACTGAACTTTGACATAAATCAAGCCTGCAATTTTCGGAAGCTGCAATTAAACGAGCTAAGCGAACTCCACGATGAAGCTTACGATAATGCTGTAATTGTAAAGAATCGGACTAAGGTATTTCACGATAAAAACATTTTAAGAAAAACTTTTACCCCTGATCAACAATTCCTTCTTTATGATTCACGTCTCCATCTTCATGCGGGTAAACTAAAATCTCGGTGGAAAGGACATTTTGTTGTGCGGTATGCATACCCGCACGGGGCAATAGAAGTCGAAGATAGAAAAAATGGTATAATTTTTAAAATGAATGGGCATAGACTTAAACCGTATTTTTCCACTGACCCCTCGGAGGAGCTCCTGTTTTTACAGGAGCTGCTTTATAATGACTGATTTTCCTCCACCTTATCTCCATGTCTTGATAAATACTGTATCATCCGTAGAATGGAGGTGAGTCAACTTGTACATACATATAAATAAAAAAATAAATAAAATAAAAATATAAAAATAAAAAAAAATAAAAAATTGTACATAAATAAAGAATAAGTTTGGGGGAGATTTTCACGACCATATTTCATGTCCCCGTTAATAAATTTTTCCTCCCAAGTTTACAAGTTTTTGAGATTTAACAGATGACAACAGTGAAGACACTGTTATAAACAAGTTTGGGGGAGGTTTGTGCTTATTTACGCATCACTTTGCATCATACTTTGTATAAGAACAACATTTTCAAAAAATTTCAAAAATATTCTTTTATAATAAAAGATTAGAAAGTGAAAAATTACATTTAAAAGATTGGAAAAATTTAAGAAAACCAAGAAAATTAGATATTTTCTTAAACGGATTAGTAATAAGTAGTTATGAGCCGTTGTCCCAAGGGTTAGTAAGATGAAAGAAGTCACTAATCTACGGATAAAAATAAGTCTGAAAAATAGTTCATATTCTGAAAGCCAAACATCTGAATGTTGATACCCTACTATACGCACTTATACACATCTTGAAACTTGCGATAGTAGAGGATACCTTGAAATGCTCTTGTCTAAAAGCCAAAGTATGAAGGAAATTTAAAATGAAGAATAAAATATAAAATGGTGTAGAAAAATGAACACTGTTTTTGTAACCACCAAGGCAGCAATAAAAAAATATAGCGAGGGTGCTTCATCACGTAGTGCCTTAGATCAACTGGTTTGGGAGTCACTGCTAAGCCTTAGGTGTTGCAAGACGAGAAAAATACTATTATGCCTAATAAGAAAGCACGTGATTAATCAGTCGGTTAGTACCTCAAGAAGTATTAACGGTCGCATGAAAAATGTGTGAGCAATTCCAACTAAATATTCACCGATTAAAAAGTACTGAGGTAGATGGACAAAAGTATGTAGCTTGAATTGAATTCTCCGAGTGTAGGGATGTCTTTTACGCACACGTAGGGGTATATGATCAATGTTTGGAAGGAAGATAGGAATGAAGAATAAAGACGACGTTTTATTGAGGGATGATGTGATTTCTAACATCTTTTCATGACTTTTAAGATAGGGTTCATGACAACCGAAAGGCTAGTGTAGTTGGAAACTCTGATTTTCAAATTCTTTCTTTTATAATTCTGATCTTTATATATAACTTTCACAGTCTACCTTTTATTATAGGATTTTTTGGATGCAATCCGCTGAAAACCCTCAGGAGACAACACTCCTCCTACTAGGGACACCTAGAGGTTTAAAGGCTTGTTGCACGTGCTCAGTGCAATCGTGTTTGCCTACGAAAGTGTGCTAGTTAGTTTTTCTTTTTCTTAAATAAAATTTTCTCTTTCTCTTGAATAAAAGATGTTTGCTCGAGACGACCAAAATTAAGTTTGGAGAAATTTGTTCAGTCGAAAATATTGCATTCTTAACACATCAATTTCCTTACTCTTCTTAATCATCTAAGGGTGTTTATTGTAAATATAACACGGATTACAAATTCATCTAGAAAATACCAAATACCACGTGTTGTAGTTATAATCGACACTCTGGAGGGAAATTGTGTGTTTATTACTACACGCATGATTTAGTATATCTCAACACTTTTTATTGAGATTGTGTGCAGGAAATTCTTCAGGTCAAAGAACCGGAATCGCAAAAGTGCCGATAAAACGCATCAAGTCAAAAACTTAAAATCTGGCAGCATCAAAGAAATAATTATAAGATTCCAGACATCAGAAGAAAACCCTAAAGCCAACACCAGAATTACCCCAGAGAAATAATGCATAGATCTCCACATACTGCCACGGAACCGCGGCCGATCCAAGTCGATCCGCCACGGATCCGCGGCCGACTTGGCTCATCAGCGTTCGAAAATTCTCCAGAATATTCTCTGTAACGGCCTAGCTTCCAGAAGACACTCTGTAACAGCCTAACTTCTTCGAGAAGAGTCTGCATAACAACCAAGCTTATGAGAGAAGCTTGAATTGGAGGCTATAAAAGGGGATCTAAATCTACATTTCAAAGGTTGTTGAACATTGAGCCAACTCATTACTCATTCCAATTCAATTCAAGTTCAGTGACACAACTTGAGATCCAAATTCAAATCAAAATCAAGATCCATTGAGAGAAAAATCAAGCGACAATCGAAGATCTTTTATCGCAACGCCGATCATCATCAAGAGCAAGAAATCCGCATCCGATCCACGACTCACGAAGATCGAGCCGAGCAAAAATCGACGACAAATTTCCTTTCAAAGGAGCGATCGAGAGCTAGTCTTGTAAACTCAAATTGAGAGGTGTAATTCGAAGAAGATTTAATAAAGATGATAATTGTAATTCTCGTTTTCTTTACATTCTTGCATTATGAAATTTCTCATTCTTGATTCTTTAATTTTCATGATGCGTGAGTGAAATCTCCGCTTGTAAAGGAATCGAGAGAATCGGTAGATCTAATGATGATGAAATCCTAATACTAATCTTAAGTCTTATGAGGATTGTGAACTTTAGGAAAAAGAATCATCAATAACCTAATTTGGATTGAGATCACCATTCTTGATAATTTCGTTGCAAATTAGGGATCAAATGATTGATGATTCTCTTTGCTAGAGGCTAGATCCGAATGATGATCAATGAAAAGACAAGAGATAGTGAAGGAGAAACCCTAGTTTCTTCAATAGATCCCTAATCTTCATTCATCGCCATCGATATAGCTACAATTCATTAATAGATAAGATTCGTAATTTTTAGTATTCATCATTGCTACTAATTCGATCGATTCCTACAAGCTATTCTTCATATTCTTGATAATTCAATTTGATTTTGGACACTTTCTAGATTTCTGATTCTTGAATACATTCTTGATTTCCTTGAAATGACAACTTGATTAAATCTTGAATTAATTTCTCGAATTTTCTTTTATATTTTCATTCAATTCATCTAAAGCAAGATCGAATAAATTCACGAATCTCAGTGGACGATCTGTTCTCATTAACGAAGCTATATCGACACCGTTAATTGATTGCGGTATAAAATTCTTTGGTTGTGATAAACATTTTCAAAACACGATCCAAAACTTTTGATCAATCAATATCAGTAAACGGAATGGATATAAATGGATAGTCATGTAATCAGAGTATATTCATGGTTCGGTTCGGTCATGTTCATGTTGATATATAGATTGTGTTCTAGTATTCATGGGTTCATGTTGTATTGTAGTTATACTTGAATCAAATTCAAGATAGATTATAATAAGATTTTACCATGACTCGAACTAAGTCAAACTTTTAAATAGAATTGAAGTCCTGATTGTTTTGGAGTTATCGGTAACTGCTGCACATGGACGGCAGGATTTATGTTTTTTTCTAAGACAATTACCGTGTTGATAACACCGTTATTAGATTATCTACCTTAGATAGGCAAGCACCCATATTCTCCGGCTCCCCGAGGATCAAGAGAACTGGTCCTGCTTAAACCTATATTTACTAGGGTCCTTATTGTAAATTAATATAACTTGAGGGGTTTTTATGTAAAAATAGTTTTGATATTATTTCAAACTACACCTCAAGTATTTAATTATCGTCTTTAGGATTTTCATAAATGTATATTTTATAAAAGTGAAATTTTCTAGTGAGTAGAACCTAGTTTTCATTGTACATGGTATTTTAATGTAAACTTGGAATGGTATTGAATTGTAATGGTAGTTTCATGAAACTGGTGATCCCTTTGATTTAGAAAACATGGAATATATATATATATATATATATAGTATATTTAAAATAGATATTTTGATAACAGTTATAAATATTTATATATTTGATAAAATAAATTTTATTTATTTTGTAGAAATGTCATTTTCTTAAAAATTGCACCAAAAATTCTATCGAGATCGAATGCTCCTTACGGAGGTCTGCATCTCGCTCTACTAGGCCTGAGGATGTGTGATAACCCGCATCATCCCGATCGGGGTTCCCCAAAATGGGTTGTAAAGGCGTAATTGTAAGGAATTAATTAACACTCTTTTTAAAGAAAACGGTTTTGAATGTTTAAGGTATATATTCGTAATCTCGTATTTCCCCATGAAATAGAGTTCTAGAATTCATCATGCTATGTCAAAGATGTGTGTTGTAATGACGTAGGTCATTACCTCGTGAGTTATCTAAAGGTAATACAAGGAAATATGTTGAATTGTGTTGAAAGTAAAGTATATGGTATTTTACCGTAAAAATGCGATAAAAGTTGCATAATAGATTGTTTTGAGATGAAACATGTTCTAATGTGTTTGTTAATGATTACTAAACAATCTATTAAAAATTTGTAGGTTTGTTATTATGAATAATTATATTTTTAAAGAAAAGAGAATCGGAAGCCGGAATAACTCCGCTTCCGACGAGTTTTGAAGAGGAGAAGTTTTAGAATAGTAAAAGAGAAGGGGGGAGGGGGATTACTGGCTATAAAGAAAGAAGGGTGAAGGAGGAAGCTCTCGGAACCGTCAGGACGTCGTTTCGTCGCCGGAATCTCCCCGAAATATCGTCGGAACTTCGCCTCTTGCTAACTCCACTTGTACAACTTGGGACTTGGAAATTTTAGAGAGTTTTTGTAATAAAATTCTAAGTGAGGAGAGTTGAAACGTGGTGTGGTATTTATAGAGAAAATTAGGGTTTAGGGTAATGAAGAATAGAATTAAAATGTGCATTAAAATGTGGATTAATGCCCATTTCTAATTCTCTGGAAATGTGCAGAGAAATTAAACATTATGAGAGTAGTGGGGTAGGCCAAGGGGTGTTGGAGTTGAAGTTTGGGGACCATCCCCTATGGGAGGCCCGACGGTGCCGGCCGTTGGCCTAGTATCGCCGGTCCAAAACCAGTGAAATTGGCTTAGATTCATGCCACGTGTTGGGGTCTGTGTAAATTTCATTTCCCATGCGTTTGTTTTCTGTGTGGCTTTTCATTTTACGTATAGTGCACGTGTAAACCTTTGGGCTTCTAAAAGATTAAAAGAAAAATCAATTAAAAATATATGGGGTTGGGGTGATTCGAACACAGGGGCTATGTCACAGCAGTGCAAGGCTTTACCAATGAGCTACAAGTGCTTTCTTGTTGTTCAAAAGCAAATCAAATTTATAATTGTGCTCGGGCCTAGGTATTCCTTTCTGTATTTTGGAAAAATTTTGTACAAAAAGTTTAGGGTTGTTACATAGGGATATGACTGGTGTTTTCCCAATAAAAGAGCAAAGCTCTGTTCAAAACTCAAGAGGCAGTGCCTCACGTGTCTGCCACGAGGGCGCCAGCGCCAGAGTTAAAAACTCTTATATGAGCAGCGCCCGTGTGCAAAGCATACAAAACTCAAGAGGCAGCGCCTCACGTGCCTGCCATGAGGGCACCAGCGCCAGAGTTAAAAACTCTTATTGGCGCCGCACGTGCACAGTACGTGAGCGTCGGCGCCTAGTAGAATTAAATTCTACTCTCAGTTAAACAGAGCCGTTGGATCAAAGATCTAACGGAGATGATAAATCATCAGAATGCAAAATTAAATTCTGTTGAGAAAATATTCCTCAGATCTTTCTAAACAAGAAAGATTACTTTCTGTAAAACAGAGTACCGATGGATTAAAAATCCAATGGTGATTAAAGAATCTCCGATCTACAGAATAAATTCTGTGTGGGAAAATATATCCCTAATCTTGTTAAAAACAAGAAAAATACCTTCTGTAAAACAGAAGTCCTTGGATCAAAGATCCAACGGTGGGTAAAATCCCCAAATCAATTAGGATCTCTCAATGAGAGATTCCTTCAACTAATCAACATACTTGCATCTACTATATAAAGGACCCAAGACTTCAAGTCTAATACAAAGGAAACCCCCCCTCCCATAAGCTTTAAAAAAAAGCAGAAAGCTTCAAAAAGGAAGAAAGAAGAAGATCTCCCTTCTAAGAGAAAAAAACTCTAGGTAAATAAAAAAGAAGAGAGATCAAAGCATCGCATTTACATATTGAAGGGTTTAACCCTTTTTAAAACAAGAACTTAGTTCTTTCTCTGGATCTAAGATCCACAAGACATGTCTCCCACAAGTTGAGAATTTAATTCTCATCGGGACGAACTTGTTCTTGGAGATCAAAGATTCAGAAAAGAACAAGGAAATTGAACTCCTCAGAACAAAATATACAAGAAAAAATCAGCGCCCAGCGCCTCACGTGCCCCTCACATGGGTGCTACAAAATAAGGAGTGTTTAGCACTCAGTGGCTGGCGCCCAGCGCCTCACGTACCCCTCATGTGGATGCCACAAAATAAGGAGTGCTTAGCACTCAGTGGCTTGCGCCCGGCGCCTCACGTGCCCCTCACGTGGGCGCTATAAAATAAGGAGTGCTTAGCACTCAGTAGTGCGGCTCCCAGCGTCCCACATGACCCTCACGTGGGCGCCACAGAACATAAAAGTTCTTGACACTCATCATTCAGCACCTAGCGCCTAGTACCTCGCGTGATTTGCACGTGGGCGCTATAAAGAGTGCTCAGCACTCCATAAAGAGACAAAAAAGTAAAGTAAAGTAAAGTGTGGGCGTCAGAACTTACATAAGTGCTCAGAAGGACTAAGCCCTAACAAGTGCTTAGCAATTCTTTCAAATAAAGGAAAACTGAGTGGGCCAAGCCCAAGTTGGCTAGGTCCCTAATCAGATCAACTGAGCCCATGGGTTCATTACTTCCCAAACATGACTCATGATATCCAAAATGATGTTCATCCCACATTTCCTAAGTTAATCTTAGTCCCCCAAAAATGGCTAATGATTCTTAGATGGTCCACAATGATCTCTTCCCTGAGACACGGGAATTGGTTCAAGGGTACATCTCTCCATACCTCTTATGCATGTCGTTGTAATTCCTCAACGTCTTCAGAGAGGTGGCGGGTCCCGACAACCAACTGATTTTGGGTGCACTTCCCAAGCTTACGTGCACACCTTAAACCAAACCACACCCCAAATAGGTGTATCCCACATCATCGCCGTACATCCCGTCACGTAATAAATACACGGGCATAAAATGGTGATCTATGGACCTTAAACTAAACCCTCACCTCAAAAATGGTGATCTACGGACCGAAATGTTCTTAAACTAACAACGGACCGTAACGTCCTTAAACTAAAACAACAGAGCCCAAATGCTCTCTTGTTGGATCTAAAACAAAAATGATCCTAACACCCTGTTAAGTAGATCTTAGTCTCAAATTGGACTAACGTATCCTTAACAAAAAGTTAAGTTGATCTTAATCTCAAACAAGATTAATGATCCTTAAATCAAACCAAACCCAAATCTAAGAATATACGGATTTGGACTAATCCACGCCCTACGGGCGACAACATAAATTAGTCTCCGTATACAATCCACGGGCAACCAAAAATAAAACAAACACACACGACACGAAGTGAACTTCCAGAGCAGGAGAAAGTGGTTATCGTGATGCGATAACGTAATTAACTGTAGGGGCTTATGCCTGCAGGGAAGAGGGTCCCCACAATCAAAAACCCCTCGCAAATGAGTGGGAATCTGATGAAGTCCGCTACAACGGCCGCATCCGTCCAAACCTCCGATATACGGTGCCATAAATAAACTTGGCATCTTTAGAGAGGTGGACGGATAAATCCAAATAGCATATGCCCACAAATTCAGGCAAGACGACCTACGCGGTCCGTCTCTGTTTTTGGCGGTGAACAGATTCTGGCATGCCCGGTGGGACCTTTTCCTCTTTCCACTCCACACTTCATGTGTCGTGTTCATGAACAAATCGCGGTTTACTATGGTTGCCCCTGGATTCGAGGTACTAAGATTTGATGTCTTGCTCCTGTGCAGAGAAAAGAAGATCAATGGATTCCAAGTGTACTGCAACAGCAGCTCCCGCTCCGTCCCCGCTGGAGGAGTGACATACGGGCCAAATGCGGCCTGCATCTTTTCAACGCAAGTGGAGCAGGTGACTCAGGCCACCACTAGATTGTTCTTCGGGACCATGCTCCCGCCGGAAAGCTTCAGCGCCCCAGTGCCATCACAGGAAGCTCCAAAGAAGTCAGTCTTTGATCGACTTGCAACCACTACGGCTTCTCTCAACGGGTTGTCCAATTCTGCCACCTCAGTCTTCAACAGGCTGAACCAAAGCTCAAGTGGGCCCACAAAGAGGCTCGTAATACCCGAAGGGGTTATCCCTAAACGGATAGCCGTTCCAGGTCCGGCGGGTGAAGTCGTCAAAGGGGCTTCTCCTACTAAAGGATCGGTCTTCGAAAGATTGGTCATTCCAACTCCTGCTATGGGGCAAGTCATCAAAAAGTCTTCCCCTACCAGAAAGTCGGCCTTTGAAAGATTGGTCGTCCCCTCTCAACGGACGTCGGTCTTCAACAGGCTGGCACCAGCATTACCCCTAACCAAAGCATGGGGCATGATGGAGCCACTTCCACAGCTAAGGTGATCCCATCTGCAAGACACGCTCGACGTCGCCACTGGAGCCAAGTGAGAAAAGCTGGGGGAAACTCCCCGTTTGGACTTTCTCCACCAGCTCCAGTGGTGGAAGTTGACGTTGTTGTTCCAACCGAGAACAGCTTTGAACTGCTTAGGAGGGTGTGAAAGAACTCTCCGACCGCGGTGCTGAAGAAATCTTCCCCACCTGTTGAAAACATGATACGGGCAAAGCCGGAGCAGCCCCCTCAGCGGCTGTCCTCCAAGGTCCACAGGGTCTGGCGGAAGGTCCAAGATTCTATGATCAACAAAGACTACTCTCGCCGACTAAAGAAAACAAAGGCTCGGAACGAGGAGGACCATCCCTCCACCATGCAGCGAGAGACTTCTTTCATGAAGGCGCCTGTTACAATGGCTCCTTCAACTTTGACTTCTCACAAAAAGAGAAGGCCAGAGAATCTACCACCGCCAGTGGCAAATCCCAAAGGTGATGGATCCAAACGCCCTAAGTCTGGGGGCATTATCATGCACACGGTTTATATTGCTTCCGGAAAAGAGTAAAGTCGTGCTTCCGTGGCTCATCGGCCGGAAACTCAGTCGTTGACGAAAGCTCAGGAACAGCAACAAAAGCTCTAGGAGATGCTGATGAAAATGGCAGCACTCACCGGGCAGAAAGAAAGTCTGGAAGCAGCGTCTGAATAGCGCCAAAAGCATAAGACAAATACGGAGTTCTTGCGAAGGGTGCTGGAGAGAAAGGATAAGGAGGCCGCAGAACAAGCGGCTAATATAAAACAGATGACGCTCCTGTTCCAAGACATGGTTGGAATGATGATCCATCCAGAACCTCCAGCTGAAGGCCCGCCGATAATTATCGAGAACGACATAGGGGAAACATCAAACCCTCTTCCGGCTTTATCAGCAGCCAGGTTGGAAACAATCTCCAAAGCTGCCCTCGATGACTACATAGCTCAGCAAATACGAGCTGATCAGGCAAACGAAGCGGCTGGCCAAGTCGTCAGAACCGAGCGACCGTACCCAGGCTGGTACGATCAAATCAAGTACCCGCTAGGATATACAATCCCAAAATTCCATGTGTATAAGGGGACAGGTAACCCGCATCAACACGTCGCCCAGTTCAGAGCTTTATGCGGAAATACTGGAGGCGACGACAAACTTCGTCCGCAGCTTTTCGGAGATGGCATTTGAATGGTACTCGGAGCTCCCAAATGACTCCGTCAAAACATTCACGGAGATGGAGTTACTGTTCACACAGCGGTTCACGAGCGCAAGCGAACGCACCCCGATCACGGCGTTAATCAACGCCAGGGTGAAGCCAGGAGAGACCTGGGTTCAATACGCGATTCGGTGGCGGAACCTATGGTCAAAATGTGAACAACGCATCGAAGAGACTCCTGCCGTAGGCATGTTCATACGGACTCTCGATCCTCAGTCGACTGTGTCCCGGTTCATGAAGTTCTTTAAGCCGACTACCTTCCAGGCTTTGATCGACAAGCTGGTCCAAATGGAGCACATGGGCCACGTGCCCCCTCTTCAAAAATGGACCCTCGGAATGCAAAGGGTAAAGGGAAAGCGGCCTTCGTTGCCAACACTAAACAATAGCTGAGCAACTTGAAACCGGTGGCTCGCCAAAGCAACGTGCGCCCGCACCAATCCTTCAAGGAGAATCTATGACGTCCTTACTCGTTTCCCCGTGATAAAATGAGGAGACCGTTCGAACGGGCAATGCGCAACAAACACTCTGCCGAATCCGAGACGTCCACTGCAGCCTGGTGAAGCCAACAGCCCCAACTACTGCTCCTACCACAGAGTAGTGGGCCACCCAATTGAGGATTGCTACGTCTTCAAAAACTGGGTCAAGGACCAATACCAACAAATGAAGTTTGCGCTGTCCGAAAACTGGAGGGTGAGCCCACCACAGAAGCACGCTCCTAAAAAGGTGGACACGCCGGGGGCATCATGCTCGTTTGTAGAAGAAGCACCGTGGGAAGTTGTCCTTTCAGCTAAAACTAAAAGAATGCTGAAGGACCTTCAAGCATGTCCGACGATCAGGTGGAAAAGCC
Source organism: Agapanthus africanus (assembly GCA_030015575.1). Classification (NCBI taxonomy): domain Eukaryota; kingdom Viridiplantae; phylum Streptophyta; class Magnoliopsida; order Asparagales; family Amaryllidaceae; genus Agapanthus; species Agapanthus africanus. The sequence continues at coordinate 350,504,031 of JASDDO010000004.1, forward strand.
CGCTAGAGCCCGAGATCATTGAGGGGGTGCTTAAACCGCGCCCAACACCGAAAGCTGGTAACGATGGGCAAAACACCCAGGTCAAGCCTTCAAAGTTTTCGAAGAAAAAGAATAAGACCAAGAAGCCTGTACAGCCTGACGACAAGCGCACGGACCCGCAAAGGTACATCGATGCGCTGGAAGAGTACAACCAGAAAGCGCGGACCCCAGTCACCCTCGAAGAGTTTCTCAACCATATACTTGAGAACGGAGATAGTGACGATGATGAGAGAAATGGCTCGTCGGGAGAAAACGAAGATTATGTAGCAAGTCGCCACATGATTTCTAATTCATCGTTAAATGAGGAAGAAACTCCCTCGGCATCGGAAAGCAACGCAGAGGAACTGGGGGCAGGACCGGCGCCAGAATCCCTGGAACTGTCAGAAGACCCAATTGACAGGCTGCAAAATGAAGCCCTTCAAAAGAGCAAAGATGACCGAGAATGTGAAACAGCCATATACGAAAAGTCCAAGCGTCGGCGTCAGGCTGAAGAAGCTGCAGTAAGGATGAGTCGTAAGGTACTCTAACCGAGCCAAAGCACACCTGCTGTAACAACTCCAATTTCAATATACAGAAAATTGTTTAAAAGTTAATGTACAATTAGAGTATTTGCAATCCTGTATACACTATAAGTATTTGTTTTACTTTTGAACAGCAAGAAAGTACTTGCAGCACATTGGTAAAGCCTTGCACTGCTGTAACGTAGCCCCTGTGATCGAATCCCCCCAGCCACATTATCTTTTTAATTAATTTTCTTTTAATCTTTTAGAAGCTCAAGGGTTTGCACATGCACTATACGTAATATGTTAAGTTACAGATTAAATAAACATGTGCACGAGGGTATGTGAAGCGTGAGGGACACATGGCACAAATCCAACCCCATTCCACCAGATTTCGACCCGCGAAATCAACAAAAAACCCGGTACCACCGGTTCCCCCATAGGTAATGCTCTGATATTTTTTTCCCGAGCACCCCTTGGCCTACCCCACTACCCCCATGTTGTTTATTTACCCTGCATTCATCCAGAGAACAATAAAATGCCCTTTAATCCCATTTTAATGCAAATTTTCAATGCATTCTTTAACCCTATAAAGCCTAATTTTTCCTATAAATACCACACCCCATTTCACTTATCCTCACTCAGAAATTCCTTACCAAAACTCTCAAAAATTCTTAAGTCCTTTTAGTGTGCAAGTGGAGTTAGCAAAGGGTGAAGTTCCGGCGACGTTCCAAGGAGATTCCGGCGACGAAACGACACTCCGACACATCCCTAGCCTCCCTCTCTCTCTCTTCTCTTGTTCCCTAGCCTGTAAGTCCCCTCTCCCCCTCTCATATTCTATTCTAAAACCCGACGGAAGCGGAGTTAATCCGACTTCCGATTCGGTTTTTCTTTAAAAAGGTTATTTTTCTTAATCAATCAATATCATACTCTCATATAATATTTAACAAATATTAAAAAACACTTTAAAACAAGTTTCAATTCAAAATAAGCTCTTATGCAACTTTTATCATATTTTTACGGTAAAATACCACATATTTTATTTCCGACATAAAACAACATAAAATTTGTATTGCCTTTAGATAACTCACGAGGTAATGAACTACCTCATCACAACACACATCTTTGACATAGCACGATGAAGTTTTGGGAATATAGTTATGGGATAATACGACATTACAAATAAATACCATCAAACTTGCAAAACCATTTCTTTAAAAAGTGTATTAATCAATTCCTTGCAATTGCGCCTCTACAACCCATTTTGGGGACCCCGTTCAGGATGGTGTGGATTATCGCACATCCTCGGGCCTAGAAGAGTTAGATGCAGACCTCCGAAAGGAGCATTCGATCTCAATGGAATTTTTAATGTATTTTTCTTTAGAAAATGAGATTTCTACATGAATAAAAAAAATTATTTTTATTAAATATATAACTATTATCAAAATATCTATTTTAATTATATTATATAAATATTCCAAGTTTTCCAAATCAAAGGAATCGTCATTACATGAAAATACCATCCAAATACAAAACAATACTGATATTTCAATAAAATACCTTATACTATGAAAACTAGGTTCTACTCACTAGAAATTTGACATTTATAAAATATACATTTATGAAAACCCTAAAGACGATAATTAAATGCTTGAGGTGTATTTTCAAAATTATATCAAAACTATTTTTACATAAAACCCCCACAAGTTATGTTAAATTACAATAAGGACCCTAGTAAATATAGGTTTAAGCAGGACCAATTCTCTTGAGCCTTAGGGAGCCGGAGAATGTGGGTGATGTCCTATCTAAGGTAGACAATCTAACAAACGGTGTTATCAACATGGTAATTGTCTTGGAAAAAGATACAAATCCTTCCGTCCATGTGCTGCAGTTACTGATAACATCAAAACTAATTCAGGATTTCAAGTTTTTTTCAAAGTGTCTGACTCAGACTGAGTCTCAATCTAATCAATCTGACTTGAATATAATTCAAGTATAAACTACAATTCAACATGAATCCACGAATCCATCTATTCAATCTATATCAATCTATATTGACTGAACCGAACCATGGATATACTTCGTCTACATGGCTCTCCATTTATATCCATTCCATTTACTGATATCATGGTCTCGGCAAGTCATCCATCTATATAACAAAATAATGCAATCAATACAAAATACATCGCGGGATTTTTAAAGGGGTAGATTGGTACGGAAGGTGTTAGAAGTGGCATGAGACTGTAACCATAATACACATAACCTGAATATCCATTGTCGTTGTACCGTGGCTGAACGGTTCCTTGTGCTCCGTATACCTTAGTCTCCGGAATAGTGGGACCCATCTCGTATACACTGGCATTTTCTATACCAAGCTACAAACAACAGCGTTAACATTATAATCAAACATTATAAGTTATATTCTCTTTCTGTCTATTCTATCTCTACTCATCTTTGGGACTTACCGAGCGATTGTTCGCTGACGACATTCCTTTCTTCTTTCTTTGGAATGTTGTCAGGTAATTCGGACTCATTGGAGATCGAGCCCAGCACTGAAAATTTGGAGCAATTAGCATTTCCCAAAGATGTAGGCACTTGTACATATTTTCATTCCAGTTATGCCATTGTTTGGGCATCGCTTTCTATTCATGTATTTACATTTCAGTTGTACCTGTAAAAGTGTAACGACCCTAGTATTACTATACCTTAGTGTTTTCTTTCTTTAGTAAAATATTTTATTTATTTATTCGTAGTATTTTTCCGTAAATTTTGTTTTCTATTAAATATATTATTTTATTATTCCATCTATTTTTCCCAAACACATTTCTTTAAAACTAAATTTTAACATTTTTTCAAATTAAACATAAGACCTAACCCAGCCCATAACTCAAATCCAATTTCATTTTCATTTTCTTTAATAAAACTATGAGCCCAAAAACCCACTTTCTTTTTACGCAACATCATATATTTAATTCTTATTAAATATTTGTATGAACAACCTTGTAGCACATTGGTTAAGTCCTTGCATTGTTATTCCATAAGTCATATGTTCAAATCTCCATTCTTGCAATTATTTTTTTATCAATTTTTATTTTTCTCATAACTTACAAATGAGACATTTTATTTCATCTTCTTTTTAACTCCCAAAATAATTAGAATGGTTATGAGTCATGATTTATTAGAATTGTGGTGGCCATAAACTTTTTTTATATCTCACTCCTCTTTCTTTTCATCATCACATCTTTCTATCATTTAACATATCCCTTTTTATCTAAATTCCCCGAATAAGAACATGAAGAAACTCTCAAGGAAGTCTCGCTCGAAACGCGAGGCTATCGGCGGATAGACAAGCCCGGTGACAATACCGACTTATGTATGTAAGTCCCTCCATCTCCTTCTCTCATTCTTTCTCTTGTCATATTGCCACAAAAAAAACTTCCATCATCATATTATAGTCCATAAATAATTAATTAAATGGATACATATATAAATAATGAACGCACATAAACATACACACATATGTAGTTTGTAAAGTTTTTTTTATTACTCTCAATCCAAATGTTAAGATTTCATAGTAACCAATTAGGATTGCATCTTTTGTTGTTGTATTTTAAATTACTTTATTCAAATTTTGTAAAATAAAATGAAGTTACGAATAAATACCATGGTTTTCTTATTTCTCATATATGACATATCAATACATTTACTTTTAAAATAATTTTTAGAAATTAATTTTTACTTTTGGAAATTTCAGGAAATTTACATATGATAGAATATATTATTTTGTGCATGCTGTAAAAATTTTAGATTGAACCGCATAACGGTTTAGGAATTATATCGTTTTTATTCACTGTTCGTAAAACAGAAAACTACAGTTATCGGTCAACTTTTAGGACACATAACTTGGTATACCAATGTCCAAATTGATCAAACTCAGATGTTTTGAACATCTTTCTTAGTTTTACGTTTTTACTGAAAATCGACGTAAAATATAGAAAACTGCGTTACAATATTAAGCGACGAATCTGGACAGAATCTGTCCTGATTCACACACTGTTTTTAAATTAGACATAACTCGAACACCCGATGTCCGTTTGTGACAAACTTTAGATGTGTAGATGCACAATTGATAGAACTATAATTATTTGTATATTATATTACTTAGAAATTCATGAAACAACCCGATATAGGCTTTGCAATACAATATATAGTTGCTGTATAGAAATCTGAATTTCTGTTTTAAACGCTGATGTTAGAACGATCATAACTAGAGCTTCAGAAATTCAAATCGCATGAATCCTATTGTTTTGGACAATTACATCGAAATACCTACAATTTTATAATAATTTTTGTAACCTTAAACTCGACATAAATTAACTCAAACTGCATTTTAAAAATGTGTGACGGTGCTGAACTGATTTTGATCTGTTTTGCGCGACGATACGAAAACATGTATATCTCCCAAACCGATAGTCGTATTTAGGTGAGACTGGAACTCACGTGTGAATAACACTTAAGGATATGTTTTTGTTTATATTCTGATTTCAAATGACTTGGTTCTAGTCGAACATATCACATATTTACAACATTGTTATGGACGTTACTTGTATACTTATCTCATATCATGTTCTATAATTGCTTATTTATTTTTATTTATATCACTTGTGATTAAATCATTACATGTTAGAATTGACTTGATCTTGACATGACTCAATCATGAATACTTGAACCCAATATGTACACTTGAACCAACTTGACATCGAACCATGAATACAATTTTTCATGACTTGCACTTGACATGACTACATGAACTCAATCTTGAAAACTTGATATCATACATCACATTTTATATTCATGGATTCGATCAAGACTCATAACACTAATTATAGACTAATAAACACGGGTGTTGGGTAGTTTGAGTATGAATCCAACGGAATCTCATGAGTCCCATTAATGCAAATCATGTTGCAGTGGTACCAGGCTGAAACGGTACAAATCATGTTGCTGTGGTAACGGGCTGAAATGGTACAAATCACGAATTCAAGAATGAGGGCCCGTGTTTTCAAGCCCTGGATGATAGCCAGTTGGATTTGGAATACTTCAATAACAATTGAAGTCCCGCTATTTTGGGCCCGTGATTCCTTGTCCCTGGACGATAGCCTTGGGTTCGAGAATACTCTTGAGATTGGTTGACATTCACACTTGAACTCGCGTTAGTTAATTTTACCCTTGTAAGACACTTATATTCACTTCATATTCACTATACCTACACTCCACGGCCATGCTATAATTGTTTGTTATGCTCATGTTACATTTCCATGCTGATATAGTTGCCATATACATTACCATACTTGTTCACATATTGCAATTTCCATTTATACTATATTACACATCTTGCACTCAATTTATATATTACACATCTCTATTGGGACTTACCGAACGTTAGTTCGCTGATGGTCATTCCACCCACTTCTTTCTATTCTTGGAATGTTCGTCAGGTGACATTGAGACAGAGAAGATATAAGTGGTCGAAAAGGAGTACAACCAGTTCGCATCACAAACAGACGTATAGTTCCATTCAGTTTTTTTTATTTCATTTCAACTTATTTATGTATGCCTTCTTGTTAAGGCTTATCATGTTAAATATCTTGAATTCGGATATTTTGTCTACTATGAATCATAAATGTAATAAATCACAGTTGGATTTCATTCTTTTGTTTATTCTTGTTAGTTTATGTTGCTTATAAATGCTTAGCGTATTTATTTCGAGAAATGACCTTCTCGGAATAAATACGTCGCGGGCTTGCCACGTCACCGTTTCCATCTACTAGGAAGAGGGACGTGACAAAAAGAATGTTTAATAAATAAAGTTGTTGTTCATTTACATTCCCGTCTCTTGTGTACTTTACTTATTATTGCTTAGATACGCTTAGCGTGTTTACTTCTGAGTAAATACGTCGCGTGACCCGTCGCGTCTTCTTACCGTACACCGGGAAGTGGGGCGTGACAGGTTTTGTTGGCGGCCCATGCAGGTCAGATCTGTATGGACATGCAGGTCAGCTCTGTATGGACATGCAGGTCAGCTCTGCATGAAGTCCTAAGCAATATAACACAAGAATCAGCAACTAAAAACATTCTTTACATATTCCTTGAATCTTACCATTTCATATATATTGAATCTTTCCTAACCCAAATTTTTCTTTCAAGGTTATTGATTCCCCAAACAACACTAGTACCAACATCAACAACACACCACCACCCCTACCGCTTACACCTACTGTCGCTGCTCCGATCAATGAGCAAAAGGTACTTTTTGAGGCGATCCGCAGCCTCCTGGAGGGACAGCAGCAGCAGAATACTATTTTGATGAACTGCCCAGAAGCGGAATCCCCGGGGGTATAGAAATTCCGGGCTTTGCACCCCAAGCAATTCTCGGGAAAAGAGAGCCATCAAGAAGCTGAGGAGTGGGCTCAAAGCATTAAGGACGATCTGGCAGCGGCATAAGTGCCAGAGATCGCTTGGGTTCGAGTTGCAAAGCTGCAGCTCACTGACAATGCACAGGTTTGGTGGAAGGCGGAAGAAATCCGTCTTGAACAACCTATCGAATGGAGAACTTTTCGCGACATGTTTGACGCGAAATACTTCCCAGAGACTGTCCGATTCGACATGGAGCAGCAATTTATTCATCTACAACAGGGTTCGATGTGGACCAATTCAGTAGATGAGTATGATGCTGAGTTTACCATACTCAGAAGGTAAGATATGTCTCAATATTCGATTTCCTAATATCACATATTACACAGCTAACACAAGACTTTCACAGATTCGCGGCACATTTGATACCAACTGTTGAGATCAGATCCAGACGGTTTCAGCAAGGGTTAGATTCGGAAATCCAAGTTGCTTTAGCCGCATGGGATTTCCCAACCCACGAATTCGCTCTGAAAGCTGCCCGCCGATATGAGGCAGTGGTGAAAATGAGGGGCAGACCTCAATCTGCCGGGATGAAGCGCTCTGCCAATCAGATGGCAGGAGGAGATTCTTCAAGGCCACAATTTGTGCCCAGGAGACCGGGAGTACCGAACAACCGGCCCAACCCAGCCTTTTGGACTTACTACAGGAGAGATGGACATTTGGCGAAAAACTGCCGGCGTGCAAATCGCCTTTGCTTAGTCTGTGGCTCAGCTATTCATGACATTGGGTCTTGTCCTCGTAGACACCACCCAAATGCTGCACCCAGGCCAGCAATCACTTACCAGCAGCGCCCAGCCATCCAGGCACCTGCTCCACGACTCGCACTACCTGCTCCACCTCCTCGTGGGCCGACTGCACCTCCTCCTCGTCAATTCCATCAAGCTCAACAGAACGTACCTCAAGTACAAAGGAACGGGCAGAGGAATGCTCCTCCAGCAAGGAGGAATGTGCCGAGGCGACAGGCTTTCACAATGACTGTGGAAGAAGCTTAAGCAACCGGCCAAGTCATTACTGGTAACACTTCCCCATCAAGCTTTATTTTCCATCTATACATACCCAAATATTTTTCCTTATACCTAAACCTTATCCCACATAACTTAGGTACAATCTTAGTAGCCTCACTCCATTCACTAGCACTCTTCGATACTAGAGCATCTCATTGCTTTATGTCGCAACGGTTCGTCCGAACTCATGCGATTCTAGTCAAACCTCTCATATCCAGCTGGAATTTCAGTTCAGGGAACGGCGTTCTAAAGGCAGTAATGGGATACGATCTGTGTCCAGTGGTCGTCTGCAGCAGAGAATTCTATGCTGACTTCAAGGTGCTGGACATACCGAATTTTGATGTCGTTTTGGGTATGGACTGGCTCGGAACATTCTATGCTACCATTGACTGTCATCAAAGGAGGGTGGTATTCGAGATTCCAGAGCATCCGGTCTTTTATTTCAAAAGTGGAGACCATACCCTGGAGCCAAGTACCTACAAGGCGAAACCAAAGAAGGCGGTAATTGCAGCATTTCAAGCAGAGGAAGGATCAAATCCAGAAATAGTTCGAGAGTTCAACGATGTGTTCCCTGAAGACATATCAGGTTTGCCTCCCGATCGAGCTCTTGAATTCAGCATTGATTTAGTACCTGGAGCTCAACCGGTGATCAAAGCACCGTATCGGTTAACCCCTGAAGGTTTGAAGGAGGTCCGAACTCAGTTGGACGAATTATTGGCGAAAGGATGGATTCGTCCCAGCACTTCAAGTTGGGGATCGCTAATTCTGCTTGTAAAGAAGAAGGAAGGTTCATATCGAATGTGCATTGATTATAGAGCTCTGAACGGTGTAACTATAAAGAAAAAGTATCCACTCCTGCGCATCGACGATCTATTCGATCAGCTAAGTGGATCTTGTGTTTTCTCCAAGTTAGATCTTCGTTCGGGTTATCATCAAGTGAAGGTCAAAGAATCTGATATCCATAAAACGGCATTCAGAACGCACTATGGACATTAAGAAATTCTTGTGATGCCATTTGGAGTGACCAACGCACCAGCTATATTCATGAACCTAATGAATCAAGTTTTCCAAGAGTACCTAGACAGGTTCATTGTCATCTTCATCGACGACATCCTGGTGTATTCTAAGAGTCGGAAAGAGCATACCGAGCACCTACGAATTGTCCTGGAGACTCTACGACAGCACCAACTCTACGCCAAGTACAGAAAATAGGAGTTTTGGCTAGATCAAGTCGGTTTTCTCGAACATATTGTATCAGGCGATGGAATATCTGTAGATCCAGCTAAAGTATCAACAGTAAGCGAATAGCCGACACTGAAGTTAGTGAAGGACGTTCGAAGTTTCTTGGGTCTAGCAGGATATTACAGAAGGTTCATTGAAGGTTTTTGAAGATTGCAACACCCCTGACCAAGCTCACACGTAAAGATGAAGAATTCGTGTAGTCAGAAGCATGCGAACAAACTTTCGTAGAACTCAAGTCAAGATTGACATCAGCACTTATCCTTGTCATACCGGACCAATCTGGAGGTTTTGTAGTGCATTGCGATGCATCCGGTAAGGGATTAAGATGTGTTCTATATCAGCACGGGAAAGTTGTAGCTTATGCTTCAAGACATCTGAAGATTCATGAGCGCAATTATCCGACGCATGATTTGGAGTTGGCGGTCGTAATCTTTGCTCTTAAGATTTGGCGCCATTATCTTCTTGGTGAACGAGTAGACATATACACAGATCACAAGAGTCTGAAATATATATTTACTCAAAAAGAATTGAATATACGGCAGAGAAGATGGTTAGAACTCATAGCGGACTTTGACATCAACTTGCAATATCACCCAGGGAAGGTGAATGTAGTACATGATGCCCTTAGTCGCCAACCATTAGCATTGAATCTCACCGCATAGTGGAAGCTTCAACAAGACTTGCATCAAATGGAGATTGAAGTAGTTATGCCAGGTAACGCTTCAAGTTTGATGAACTTACAAGTTCAATCTACCATTGTCAATCAGATCAAAACAGCTCAAGCAGGTGATGCTACGTTGTAAAAGATCAGAGAACAAGTGAAAAGTGGACTTCGAACAAACTTCATCATACATGAAGACGGATCTTTGAGATACGGAAGTAGATTGTATGTACCAAAAGGTTCTGTATGAGAAGAGTTGATGAAAGAAGCTCATAGCTCTCCTTATTTAGTACACCCTGGAGGTACAAAGATGTATAAATATCTGCGTCAAAATTACTGGTGGTATGGAATGAAGCGTGAAGTAGCCAGAAGCGTCGCTAAATGCTTTGTGTGTCAGCAAGTAAAGGCTGAACAACACAGGACAACTGATTTACTTCAACCGTTACCTATCCAAGAATGGAAGTGGCAACACATCACAATGGATTTCGTGACTGCACTTCCTCGCAGCACGAAGGGTAATGATGCGGTATGGGTTATTGTGGATCGACTCATAAAGTCGGCTCACTTCATCCTATTTCGAGTTGGCCAATCTACCGAGACTCTAGCAAAGAAGTACATGGAGGTAAGAATCTAAGTAAGATTGAAACTCTTCAAATATTTACTATCTCTGATACCCATAAACTCATGCAGGAAATCGTGAGATTACATGGAGTGCCGGTCTGCATTGTCTCCGATCGTGACACCAGGTTCCGATCGCAATTTTGGCAAAGTCTGCAAGTGAACTTGGGAACCAGTCTGAATTTCAGCACGGCTTATCATCCATAAATAGATGGTTAGTCTGAGCGAACTATTCAGATCTTAGAAGATATGCTCAGAGCGTGTATGCTTCGGAGGATCATGGGAAGATCACGTACATCTTGTGGAGTTTTCATACAACAACAGCTACTAAGAAAATATAGGAATGACACCATTTACAGCTTTTTATGGAAGGAAGTGTCATTCGCCATTAAGTTGAGATGACATTGGAGATAGAGAACTCCTTAGACCTGGTATGATAGTAGCAACTGTCGACATGATTCGTACTATCAGGGAAAGAATGCGCATAGCCCAAGATCGACAGAAGCACTGGGCTGATGCAAAGCGCCGTCACTTGGAGTTCCAACCGGGAGAACATGTATTTCTGAAGATATCTCCGAACCATGGAGTGATTCGCTTTGGAAGACGGGGTAAGCTTAGTCCGAGGTATATTGGACCGTTCGACATGCTCGAACGAGTCGGTGAAGTGGCTTATCGCTTGGCACTTCCACCTTCATTGGAAGGAGTGCACAATGTGTTCCACATATCCTAACTCAGAAGGTATGTGAGTTACCCCAACCATATTCTTGATCACTCCGAGGTTATTGTACAGCCAGACTTATCTTGTGAGCAATAACCTGTTGAGATCCTGGATAGAAAGGTGAAGTCGCTTCGGAACAAGAAAGTCAACTTGGTTCGAGTGATGTGGAGAAAGGACACACCAGGAGAATCAACACGGGAAAAGGGATGAGATGCGTGTAAGATATCCTCATTTATTTGTAAACTAGTCCTTAAAATAAATTTTAAATTTCGAGGACGAAATTTTTGTAAGGAGGGTAGACTGTAACAACTCCAATTTCAATGTACAGAAAATTGTTTAAAAGTTAATGTACAATTGGGATATTTGCAATCATGTGTACACTATAAGTATTTGTTTTATTTTTGAACAGCAAGAAAGTACTTGTAGCACATTGGTAAAGCCTTGCACTGCTGTGACATAGCCCCTGTGATCGAATCCCTCCCGCCACATTATCTTTTTAATTAATTTTCTTTTAATCTTTTAGAAGCTCAAGGGTTTGCACGTGCACTACACGTAATATGTTAAGTTACAAATTAAATAAACATGTGCACGAGGGTATGTGAAGTATGAGGGACACATGGCACAAATCCAACCCCATTCCACCGAATTTCGACCGGCGAAATCAACAAAAAACCCGGTACCGCCGGTTCCCCCATAGGTAATGCTCTTATATTTTTGCCCGAGCACCCCTTGGCCTACCCCACTACCCCCATGTTGTTTGTTTACTCTGCATTCATCCAGAGAACCATAAAATGCCCTTTAATCCCATTTTAAAGCAAATTTTCAATGCATTCTTTAACCTTCTAAGCCCTAATTTTTCCTATAGATACTACACCCCATTTCACTCATCCTCACTCAGAAATTCCCTGCCAAAACTCTCAAAAATTCTCAAGTCCTTTTAGTATGCAAGTGGAGTTAGCAAAGGGTGAAGTTCCGACGACGTTCCAAGGAGATTCCAGCGACGAAACGATGCCCCGACACTTCCCTAGCCTCCCTCTCTCTCCTCTCTTGTTCCCTAAACTGTAAGTCCCCTCTCCCTCCTCTCTTGTTCCCTAAACTATAAGTCCCCTCTCCCTCTCTCATCTTCTATTATAAAAACTTAAAATTCTAAAACCCGACGGAAGCGGAGTTAATCCGACTTTCGGTTCGGTTTTTCTTTAAAAAGCTTAATTTTCTTAATCAATCAATACCATACTCTCATATAATGTTTAACAAACATTAACAAACACTTTAAAACAAGTTTCAATCCAAAATAATCTCATATGCAACTTTTATCGTATTTTTACGGTAAAATACCACATACATTATTTCCGACATAAAACAACATAAAAATTTTATTACCTTTAGATAGCTCACGAGGTAATGACCTACCTCATCACAACATACATCTTTGACATAACACGATGAAGTTTTGGGAATATAGTTATGGGATAATACGACATTACAAATAAATACCATCAAACTTGCAAAACCATTTCTTTAAAATGTGTATTAATCAATTCCTTGCAATTGCTCCTCTACAACCCATTTTGGGGACCCCGTTCGGGATGATGCGGATTATCTCACATTCTCGGGCCTAGTAGAGCGAGATGCAGACCTCTGAAAGGAGCATTCGTTCTCGATGGAATTTTTAATGCATTTTCTTTAGAAAATGAGATTTCTACAAGAATAAATAAAATTATTTTTATTAAATATATAATTATTATCAAAATATCTATTTTAATTATATTATATAAATATTCCATGTTTTCCAAATCAAAGGAATCATCATTACATGAAAATACCATCCAAATACAAAACAATACCGATATTTCAATAAAATACCTTATACTATGAAAACTAGGTTCTACTCACTAGAAATTTCACATTTATAAAATATACATCTATGAAAACCATAAAGACGATAATTAAATGCTTGAGGTGTATTTTCAAAATTATATCAAAACTATTTTTACATAAAACCCCCTCAAGTTGTGCTAAATTACAATAAGGACCCTAGTAAATATAGGTTTAAGCGGGACCAATTCCCTTGAGCCTCAGGGAGCCGGAGAATGTGGGTGCTTTCCTATCTAAGGTAGACAATCTAATAAGCGGTGTTATCAACACGGTAATTGTCTTGGAAAAAGACACAAATCATGCCGTCCATGTGCAGCAGTTACCGATAACATCAAAACCAATTTAGGATTTCAAGTTCTTTTCAAAGTGTCTGACTCAGACTGAGTCTCAATCTAATCAATCTGACTTGAATATAATTCAAGTATAAACTAAAATTCAACATGAATCTATGAATCCTTCTATTCAATCTATATTGACTGAACCGAACTATAGATATACTCCGTCCACATGACTCTATTTATATCCATTCCATTTACTGATATCATGGTTTCGGCAAGTCATCCATCTATATAACAAAACAATACAATCAATACAAAAGACATCGCGGGGTTTTTAAAGAGGTAGATTGGTACGGATGGTGTTAGAAGTGGCACGAGGCTGTAACCAGAATACACCTAACCTAAATATCCATTGCCGTTGTACCGTGGCTGAATGGTTTCTTGTGCTCTGTATACCTTAGTCTCCGGAATAGTGGGACTCCTCTGGTATACACTGGCATTTTCTGTACCAAGCTACAAACAACAGCGTTAACATTATAATCAAACGTTATAAGTTATATTCTCTTTCTGTCTATTCTATCTCTACTCGCCTTTGGGACTTACCGAGCAATTGTTCGCTGACGACATTCCTTTCTTATTTCTTTAGAATGTTGTCAGGTTATTCGGACTCATGGGAGATCGAGCCCAGCACTGAAGATTTGGAGCTGTTAGCATTTGACCCAGAGCTGTAGGCACTTGTACATATTTTCATTCCAGTTATGCCATTGTTTAGACATCGCTTTCTATTCATGTATTTACATTTCAGTTGTACCTGTAAAAGAATGTTTAATAAATAAAGTTGATGTTCATTTACATTCCTGTCTCTTGTGTACTTTACTTATTATTGCTTAGACACGCTTAGCGTGTTTACTTCTAAGTAAATACGTCGCGTGACCCGTCGTGTCTCCTTACCGTACACCGGGAATCAGGGCGTGACACCTGCTATAAACAAGAGCAGGATCAAAGCAGAGAAGCGGTTCTTCAAAGCCTTGTTAATGGGAATGAAGCTGCCCCCTCTCATGGAAAACACTCCCGGGAGTACGTGCCTCGACGAAGCGGATGTACATCCGAACTACTGCTTATACCATCAGAGGGTCACACACCCCACCGAAGAGTGGAATGCCTTAAAGAAGTGGTGGCAAGGATACGTTGCTCACCAGCAACACTTCAAGCGGATGAAGCGCAAAACCCGTCGACAACAAAGAAGCGCGACAGAAGAGCATGAAGGAATGGCCGGCAACATTCATATGGTTAATACCAGTTCGACAAAAGGAAAATCTCAAGTTCTTACATTCGGGAGCGATTCTGAGGAAGAAATAACCTTCGGCCCTCTCTTCAAAGAATCCATCTCTGGAAAAGAAGAGGAGGAGAAGAACTGCGAGAACATTCAGCTGCGTAACTGTACGTTGCCTGAAAAGAACCTTAGGACTACAAACAAAGATTCGAGCAAAAGAGACAAGGGGAAGGAAAAAGTCCCTGAGGAAATTTCCCTCGATGATAAAGTCGTCAAAGAGCTCGCGGCCAAGGATCCGCCTAAGAAAAACAAGGTGGATTACAATGTCCTGGCACATCTGAGGAAGATACCTTCACAACTGAGCATACTGGATGCTCTCCTCCTCTCCAAAGAGGCACGAGATTCTTTGATCAAGGCATTACAAAAGCCTGATCAGTTCCAAGCTTTCCTTCTAGAAGAAAAGATGAAGGACGAGCTGGTAGAGGTTCATACAGCTGACATTACATTCGGCGATGAAGATCTCCTCCTCGGAACGTGCGAGCACAACCGTCCTTTATATATCACCGGGTACTGCCACGACATTAAGATAGGGAAGATCCTGGTCAACAACGGGTCCTCCGTCAACCTTCTCAACATGAAGGTGCTGAAGGAGATTTGTATGAACGTTCAGCACCTGGCTCGGGATAAAATTACCATCTCCGGGTTTGACTCGCAGTCATCATGGACGCTTGGGTCCGTGATATTGACATTACGTTTTGGGATGCTCGTCACCAACATCAAATTCCATGTCATTAACGCCAAGACCTATGTAGGGTGTTTTTCGTCACCCCATTGAGATGGGAATACGCGCGCGCTTGTCAGGCGTACTACAGATTCCCCCTGCCTAGGGTAGGCGGGGGTTTATTGATCGTGGGGATCCGAATCTCCGGCAGCCGCGGACTAAGCTGCCGTTAATTACCCCTCGCCTTTGGAGCGAGGGAACCTCCGATTGACGGGTTAAACTGGTCATGCGAACTCAATATGCAGTGTACGTGTGTTTTGTTTTGGAGGGGGGTGTTTAAATATATCGGGAGCCACGCAGAGTTTTTACGGGGGTGCCGCTACCCGGATAGCGGGCTGGGGGTCAAGGGGGCTAGCAGCCCCCTTGCGGGGTGCGGGGTGCGGGGCAGCGCCCCGTTAGAAATTTTTTTCTAACAGGGACAGTGTCGCGGAGTATGTATGTGTGTAAATATGTATACATATGTATAGATATACATGTATATATATAAAAGGGGAAAATACATCCAAAGGATGCGTGGGGCAGCACCTTGGACACTGTACGCCTAGGTGTTGGGTGCTCAGGCGCTAGAGTGCCACGTGTCGGCACGTGAGCGCTCTGCGCTTGAGCGCAAGCGCGCCACGTGTCGGCACGGGGGCGACTTGCGCTCGAGCGGTTGTGCTTGAGCACGAGCACGCCACGTGTCGGCACGGGGCGACTTGCGCTCGAGCGCTTGCGCTGGAGCGCAAGCGCGCCACGTGTCGGCACGGGGGCGACTTGCGCTCGAGCGCTTGCGCTGGAGCGCAAGCGCGCCACGTGTCGACACGGGGGCGACTTGCGCTCGAGCGCTTACGCTCGAGCGCTTGCGCTCGAGCGCTTGCGCTGGAGCGCAAGCGCGCCACGTGTCGTCACCGGGGCGACTTGCGCTCGAGCGCCTGCGCTGGAGCGCAAGCGCGCCACGTGTCGGCACGGGGGCGACTTGCGCTCGAGCGCCTGCGCTGGAGCGCAAGCGCGCCACGTGTCGGCACATGGGCGCTTTGCGCTCGAGCGCTGAGCGCGCCACGTGTCGGCACGCGGGCGCTCTGCGCTTGAGCGCCGGCGAGAAAAGGAGGCTTTTAGCCTAAGAAACAGAAGCTATGCTTCAGAAAGGAAATATTTATTATGTATATATGTATGGAGTTAAACTCCTAGGATGTTTTGAAGCTGATAAAGGGGGTTCTTCTTCTTCCTCCTCTGTTGGCTGGATCTTGATGATCAAGAGATGTGAGATCTAAAAATCTCTCCTTTTTGAGATCTAATGGTAGATCCAAGTTCCCCTTTGTGGGTTTTGTGGTGGAAGACTTCTTAGTTTTTGAAAAGAAAGAGTAAAACTCTTGATTTAATTCAAAAGAAATGAGAAGGTTTAGAACCTTGGAGAAGGAGCAGGAGGCACAAAAGATCTCAGATCTAAAATTTTTTGTGGAGAGAATGAAAAGTATCCTTTATTCATCACCACGTTGCCTTTTATAGGCTTACATATTTACATATAGCCCCTTGGGCTTCACAAAAATGGCATTTTGCCTATCCCATGGCTCATGTGCCATTTCATTTTTGCACATAAGCCATAGGCTTACAAAATATTGGCTTTGTGCCCATTTTGTTTACATTCATGCACAAACAATTACATAAAAATTATTTATTACATGATTTTGTTGTTGGCATGAGGAGGCTGGCCGCGGGCTCGACTTGGGCATGGGCCCGCTTGACCTGGGCTTGGGCCCACCTGGCTTGGGGTTGACCTTGACTTTGACTCGGTCAACAAGGGTGTAAATTTTTACCCCAACAACCTGCTATAACGTCATGCTCAGTCGGCCTTGGTTACACGAGTACAACGTCATCCCTTCTACACAATATCAGTGTATGAAGTATTTCAAAGATGGCCTCGAGTACACCGTTACGGGGGAGCTAAACCCGTTCTCCATAAATGAAGTCCGCAAATATGAAGACGCCAAGTACTTCCTACCAGACTTCAAAGACACGGAAAGATGTCATAAACCAGAGAACCAACAAAAAACCATCGCCACTATCCCAATCTTTAGGAGAGATACCGAGGAAGATGAAGAGATAGTCTACTCGGGGCAATCCCAAGGCAACAGGCCAGGACCATCTAATCCTATTTTGGTCTTTGGCAATGACTCTGAGGACGAGGTCAACGAAGTGTTCTCCACTCACCCGTCAGCACAAACCATTACTGGAGCTGATCAGAGCTTGCAAATCACCATAGTTCCACCGTGGCATTACAAAGAACTCGATGCGCTTGATACATACAGAATAAAAGAGTTGCAGACTTTCTACGTCCCTCCTAGGCGAAGCGGTGAAAAGGCGATCCTCTTCTATCGATCTACGGAGACCAAAGTGGAGAAAGAAGTCTGGCATGGTGCCGAACTTGCGCTTGACAGGCTTCAACCCATCCGTCTGCCCAGATATTACATAGAGGGATTGAAAAGGCTATTAAGATGCAAAGGCGTACCCTTCAAACAAACCGCTCGACAAGCCCCGTTCTACAATAAGATTTGGGACGTTCCCAGGACTCAGCGAAAGATGCCCAACGGGAGGATGGAGGTGACTGGAATTGGATACGTTCGGTCCAAGAAACGGGAGCGATTCCATGGCTGCCGTGTCATAAATAACTCCGGTAGAGAAGGGAATGCTTTTCCAGATAGCGCTGATATTGAACCAGAGCGAGATCCCGCCGTAAGAATGCCAAGTCCGTCATTCGAAAAACAAATTGACAAGCTAATGAGAGAAGCCGGTCAAAAGGTTCGGGGTGACCACAACCGCGAAATGGCCATTTACGAGAAAGTCAGGACACAGCGTCTCCCTCAGCAGTCTGTGGGAAGAAAAGACTACGATGCCCTTTACCCTTAGCCCGCTGTGCGCTCTCGTGGAAAGGAAAAAGCCCGACGCTAAGGTAAAAACATGGTAGAGAACGAGAATGGCGTTCTAAAATAGCGAAGCGGATCCAAGAAGCCACGCAATCGAGAAAGAGTCAGCTGGAATCCGTATTTTATGAAGAAAATGGGTCGGAAATATTCTTTCCCCCAAGACAAGACAAGACAAGGAAAATATTCGACATTGTCATTAAGCATCAAATGATGACGCTCCCGGAGTCTCGGCACCCCGAACAAATAAACGAGGTCCATCACCTGGCGTATTGCTCCTACCACCGAGCAGTAGGACATCCTCTTGAAGACTGCTTCACCTTCAAAGACTGGGTCGAAGACTAGTATCAGCAAGGCAGGTTTGCTCTATTCGACAGTTGGAGGGTAACCCCACCACGAAAGCATGAGACAAAAGCAACCTATATTGCGAGGGTAAGTCCAGATCAACATCGAGCTTGGAAACGAACTCGTACCTGCCACGTGATAACATTCTCAAAGGAGGGGGAGCACGAGAATATGGAAAACCTCTCCCAGTTCTTTGCAAATGAGAATGAGGACGAGATGATCTCAGAGTTTCCACCGACGCCAAAAGAGCTGGAGGATAGGATACACACCACGGCGGACAATTTAAGAAAAATTGACTTAGGGACGAAAAACGAGCCGAGACCCACGTTCGTCAGTGAGCTGTTGTCTAAAAAACAGGTGGCCACACTAAAGGACATACTCATGCAATACAAAGACTGCTTTCCATGGAACTACTCCGAGATGCCGGGATTAGATCAAAAAATAGCGGTGCATAAACTGGCTATATCGCCGGACGTCAAGCCAGTCAAACAGGCGCCAAGAAGAATGCGGCTCGAACTCGAGATGAGTATCAATGCCGAAGTCAAGAAACTAATTGACTCCAACTTCATCCAATAAGTTCAGTATCCTGACTGGATTGGCAACATTGTTCTAGTGATGAAGAAAAATGGGACAGTGCGCATCTGCGTGGACTTTCGGGATCTTAACAAAACTTGTCCGAAGGATGACTTCCCAGTGCCTGTTACTGAGCTGATGATCGATAACGCGTCCACTCATGAGGTCTTCTCCATCATGGAAGGATCTTCAGGCTACAATCAAATAAAAATGCATCCTGAAGACCAAAAGCACACCGCCTTCCGGACTCCGCTAGGCATATTCTGCTATAAGGTAATACCCTTCGGTTTGAAGAACACAGGCGCTACCTACCAAAGGGCTATGACGAAGATCTTCGATGACCTCATACATGAGATCGTCGAATGTTATATCAATGACCTTGTGGTGAAAAGAAAATCGTACAAGGAACACTGGGAGCATTTGAACATAGTGTTCTAGCGTCTTCGGAAATACAATCTAAAGATGAATCCTCTGAAATGCGCATTTGGAGTCTCCTCAGGAAAATTCCTGGGATTCATCATACGACACCGAGGCATCGAAATAGACCCATCAAAGATCAAGGCGATTATGGAAATGCCCGCGCCAAGAACTCCCAAACAATTGCAGTCTCTCCAAGGAAAGCTCGCATATATCTGACGGTTCATAGCTAACATCTCCGGAAAATACTGCCCCTACAGCCATCTAATGAAGAAGGGGACCTCGTTCGTTTGGGATCATAAATGCCAAAGTGCACTGGATGAAATCAAGCAATATCTGCAAAACCTGCCGTTACTGACCACTCCGGTCAGGGGAAATCTCCTCATCCTGTACACAACAGCCCTTGAAGGTTCTTTAGGCGCGCTATGGGCACAGGAGAACGAACAGGGGAAGGAGAGAGCTCTGTACTATTTGAGTTGGGTTCTTCTGGGGGCAGAAAACAACTACTCCCCCATCGAAAAGCATTACCTAGCACTGATCTTCGCGATCACGAAGCTTCGACATTATGCCTTGGCACATGAGGTTCATCTCATATCAAAGGTGGATCCTCTCAAATATTTGATGTCAAGAGTCATACTAACGGGAAGGCTTGCCAAATGGGCCCTCCTCTTGATGGAGTTCTCGATAACGTATCGACCCCTCAAGGCAGTGAAAGGCCAGGTCATCGCCGACTTTCCTGTAGAGCATCCGATACCAGCCGACTCTCCCTTAAATTGTGAATTGCCAGACGAACACGCGTTTGACACAATCGATGGAGAGAAGGAAGGAAATAATGCCCGATGGGAACTATACTTCGACGGAGCATCTTCCTTGAAGAAGCGAAAGAAAAGCACCCCCATAATCAAAGCTGGGGTGGGCCTTATCTTCGTGACTCCGCAAGGAGGGATAATGCGTTTCGCCCTCTCCTTAACAGAGCCAAGAACAAACAACGAGGATGAATATGAAGCATTGATAGAGGGTCTTGAGATTGCTATCGACATGGAAATCGAAGATCTCCTCATATATGGAGATTCCCAGCTAGTCGTTAGCCAAATAAATAGCGACTATAAACCGGAGTTGGTAAAATATGGCGAAAGAGTGCAGCAACTGCTGACTCAAATTCCCTCCTACATCCTGGAAAGCATACCGCGGGCGGCAAATAGCAAGGCGGATGCGTTAGCTAAGATCGCTAAAGAACTGGCCGACGAAAACCTCGATGACGTAAGGATCATTATGCAAAGCCGTCGGATTCTCGCGCCAGTGGAAATACCTCCGGAGTCATCTGAAAGAAAGGAAGCGACCAAACAAGCAGCCTTCCAATTAGAGGATGAAGAAAAGGCTAAGGATTGGAAAGAAGTCTTTATAAACTACGTCAAATCCCATCGAACGCCCGAAAACGCTTCAAGACATCAGCTCGTGAAACGAGCTCTGTCTTTTTCCTTCGTCAATGATACTCTATATAAGAGATCGTTCGACAGTTTGTGGCTAAGGTGCTTGGGACCAGAAGAAGCAAAGAGGGCCGTCCAATAAACTCACGACGGACTCTGCGGTTCTTATTAAGCCGGACCAAAGATGAAGCTGAAGATCAAGAGAATGGGTTATTATTGGCCCACAATGATTTAGGACTGCCTCGAATATGCGAAGCAATGTCACTCATGCCAAATTCACTGGAACTTCATCCACCAACATCCAAATCTTCTCCACCCAACGGTAGCCAGCTGGCCGTTCGAAATGTGGGGAATCGATATAATCGGCCCCATTGAACCAGCGTCATCCAAAAGACATCGGTTCATATTGGCAACAACTGATTACTTCTCTAAGTGGGCAGAGGCAATACCGCTAAAGGAAGTAAAGACGGAGAACATCCTCCATTTCTTCAGGACACATGTCATCTACCAGTTCGGCACTCCGCGATGGATCATCTTGGATAATGGGCCGGTCTACAGAAGCCATAAGATCAGCCGTTTCGCACAGCAGCATAATATAGACTGGAGATACCCTTCAGTCTATAATCCATGAGCTAACGGTCTAGCTGAGGCTTTCAACAAGACCTTGATGAAGATCATAATGAAAATGCTATCCAGAAATAAAAAGGACGGGCACGAGAGACTGCATGAAGCTCTCTGGGCTTTTCGAACCACGTTCAAAACGGACACGAATACAACGTCATTCGCGTTGGTATTCGGCACGGAAGCGGTACTTTCCTTGGAGATAGAGCCACCCTCTCTATGAGTGGCAGTTCAATATGAGCTGACGGATGACAAAAATGCCCATCTTCGGCTTGAGGAGCTCGACGCCCTCGATGAAACTCGCCTCATCGCGCAACAAAACCTGGAAGCTTACAAAACAAAGATGACGCGCTCATACGAAAGACTAGCCATGCCGAGAACATTCCGCCAAGGCGAACCCGTGCTAGTTGTCAAAGACCTATGATCCCCAACTGTGCAAAACGGGGGAAATTCGAGCCAAACTATGAGGGCCCGTATATCATAGACAAAGTCTACTAAGGTGGGGCCTACTTGCTCATAGATATGCATGGGGAAAGACCCTTCCGTCCAATAAACGGCCGATTCCTTAAGAAATACTACGCTTGACAAGTCATGACTCAGGTTAATAATAGATGACGATGCTCGTGACCGCTCGATATCTTCCTGAGTCAAAACTCTAAAAGTAGTATCCAACAGAATTTCCGCCCTAGACATGGCGACACCACGGACCGAAATGTCCTTAAACTAACCATCGCCTCTAAACACGGCGGCAATGGACCAAAATGTCCCTAAACTAGTACTCCGCCTCAAACATGGCGCATCGTCCCAAATACGGCGATATCTTCTCTTGGGAACTATGTTGCAATCAAAGCTCCATCGGCAAAGACTGCAACCTCGTAAAAAAAAGGTATGTCCACAAGCAAAATGGGCACGGATGAAAACCCAAAAAGGCGCCGTGAGTAAAAACAGTAGGGCTACCGGCGAGCTTATGAAAACCTGAAAGGGCGCAACCTAGTAAAAAAAAGGGGCACGTCCACAAGCGAAATGGGCACGGATGAAAACCCGAAAGGGCGCCGTGAGTAAAAAAAGTAGGGTTACCGGCGAGTTTGTGAAAACCCGAAAGGGCGCAGTCTCGCAAATTTTTCACTTACTAGATCCTTTCGACTCGTAAGGAGAGCTCCCCATATGAGACCCTCACGGCTCATAGAATTTGAAAGTCTTAAGTCACAGGGATCCAAACATATTCTTAAGCCGTCGTATCCCCCAAGTTGCCCTACAAGCGGTACAATGCTAGCCCTTGTATACAATCCACGGGCACAAATAAACGTTTCCCCCACCAAGTTCCACCAATCACGAGGAATGTCCTTATATGGTGAACGTGTAAGTCCTCTCGACTTATAAGGAGAAAATACATTTATAAGATCCTTACGACTTATAAGAGAAAACACCATTTAGAAGTCATCACGACTTCTAAGGAGAACATACACCTACGAGATCCTCACGACTCGTAGGGAGAAATACCTTTATGAGACCCTTACGGCTCATAAAGTCAAAAAGCCTTAGTCGACAGGATCCTTACCCTGTTTGCTAAGCCACCTTTGTTCAAATCGACAAAGGCAAATGATGATTCGATCCTAGCGATATCCCAATTGTAGCGATGCTGATGCCTAAATCGGTATCAAATTCCAAGTCCTTTCACGGCAAATGATGATTCGCTCCTGGCAATATTCCAGTCGCAGCAGTGCTGATGCCAAGATTGGTATCAGATCTCAAGTTCCAAACTCGCAATAAAAATCAGTGAGAAAAATATATGCATATAAAAACAGCCGAAATGTTTGGGCAACTCGCAATAAAAAGCAGTGAGTAAAAAAAAAAGAATAGCCGAAATGATTGGGCACCGCGATAAAAAGCCGAAATGATTGGGCAATCGTGACTTTCGCGATATAAAAAGCTGAAATGATAGAGCATCGCGGAAAGAAATAAAAAAAATGATGAAACTTTTGCCCGACAGGTGAGTCCGCATCAACCCCTGTATACAATCCATGAGCACAAACGAAAAGGGAACCACATTTTCCCACCAGGCTCCGTCAAAGGGAGAGTCAAGTCTCGACGGTTCACAAGCAACCTAAAGACCACCTCGACACTTGTCTCGTTACAGCAGACACAATGTAAACAACGGCGTTTCTTCTCACCCAAGCAGGATGCAGAAGCGACGTCAACAAAACGGAGCCATGGCAAAGTCCCTAGTTCCAAGTCTCGACGGTTCACAAAACAACCTAGAGACCACCTCGACACTCATCTCGCCAGCAGACATAGTATCAATAACAGCGTTTCTTCTCACTCCATCAGGATGCAGACGCGACGTCAACAAGCGACCCCAGGGTCAAAACAAAACGGAGCCATGGCAAAGTCCCGAGTTCAAAGTATCGACAGTTCACAAGCAACCTAGAGACCACCTCGACACTCATCTCGTTACAGCAGACCCAATGTCAACAACGGCATTTCTTCTCACCCCAGCAGGATGCAGATGCGATGTCAATAAAACGGAGCCATGGCAAAGTCCCTAGTTCCATGTCTCGACGGTTCACAAAAAACCTAGAGATCACATCGACATTCGCCTCATTACAGCAGACGCAATGTCAACAAAGAAAGCGAAGGTCAAATTCCTAGCTTCAGTGTCTTGACGACAACTCAAATAAAACCTGAAAGACTATTGGAGATCATCCCACACCAGTGCGGAGTGGTTATGACTCATCGAGGCTCCCAAACTAAGCCTAACCTCAAGTAAAAAAAAAGCGTTATGGAAAATTCCTAACGTTTGCCCTTCCGACGGTAATTTGACCTAAGGAGATTACTTGAAGACGTCTTATCCAGCCCCCGAAGGGATCAGAGACACGACAGTCATGGGGCTACTCGAACAGCAGCGTAAAATCTGCATATCGGGGAATGCATCAGCCAACGCGACGGTACGACGGACAAAAAACCCTAGTACCACAGACCCTAACGGACCTCTGTCGTAAAGAGCAGGGGTTAACTGTGACGTTAGGATAGGTTTGCCTACAAGCCCAAGGAAGGTAAACTAAACAAGCTCCGAAATGAATCCATAAACTAGAGACTATAGGATGAGTAAATAAACTACAAACTCCGAAATGAGTATATAAACTACTTCACACCAGATCAAGACATCAAAGAAAAGAGAAATGCCGGTATAAAATAAAATATGTCTTATTCATGAATCAAAAGAATACAATCAGTACAATGAAGGGGGTACAATGATATTTATTAAGGAGGAGGCGTCTTCAACAAACTGATAAACCGCTCGCGTGCTCCCCTCAATTCCTTCTCGTGTTCATCTTCAACGGCTAACTCCGCTTCGATTTGAGTCTGTTGCTGCAAACAGGATGAAAGATTTTCATCGATCTCTTGCTTAGCAGCTTAGCAGTCCTGCGTGACTCGTACGGTGAAGTCAAGCTCCTGCCTTAGCGTCAACCCATCCGAAATACATCGTTGGAGGTTGTCAAAAATAGCTTTTAGCTGCGCAGCATTCGCTTCAACCTGGGTATGCAATTGGACAGATTCACCAGAAGATGCCTCATATTCCTTTCGCCTCAGGGCCTCCTCTTGTTCAAAATAGAGAATGAAAGAGACACTCTGCTCGACCCACGCAGCCCGCTGAGAGTTCGAGGCCAACACCTCAGGAGTGAGACGCTTAAGCTCAATCTCGTGTAAGCAAGCCTCGATCTTGCTGCAATAATCAACCCAAGAACCGACGAGATCTTCATTATGGGAGTTCACGAGCATTGCCAGCATTGGATTGACTTCGTCGGCAAAATCCGTAGCAGTAGTGAGGGCCTCGGCATTGAGATCTTCGATAAACTCGCTTAACGTTTGTCGGCTATTCGCTGCACCCCTAGAGGATGTACGTTTAGCGAAGGGCCCCGTGGGCATGGGAATGCGAGACTCAAAAGGAGCTGGAGCCGGTGTAATCACTGCAAAATGAATTACGGTCAAATTTCAACTCGGAAGACAAAGAAAACACCCGAGGAATGGAATCTATCGTACTGGCTGTTGCAAGCGGCAGAACAGGGAGTACCGGAGGCGTGGCTATTCTTTCGCTTCCTCCTCCGACCCGTGATATTGTGGTCAATATAAAGAAGACTTAGTAACAATAATTCAACTCATATAAAAAAAAGGAGAAACATTAGGTGAAGAATATACTGACCAATACCAGAAGGTGGAATGATTTCCGACTGAAAGGAAAAATGCGGGTTTAACACCTGGTACAAATGGTCGAAAAGTACTCCTGCAGAGTCGCGACAATATACAGTCAATACAAGGAGGATTGTATCCACAGTGAAGCAAATAAGTGAGAAACCTATACCTTCAAAGATTTGAGGATGCGCAGAAGAATGCAAAGGGACCGCGACCGTCAAAGTGGCGGCCGGCGGCACTTCTTCAGCCGGCATATCTTCAGGGTTTACCGCGCCTATGCTCAAGAAAACGAAATATCATTAGAAGGGCTTAACAGGATTGAAAAACTCAAAAACAACAACCCAAGGAGTACCTGATAGATCAGAGAACGAAACCGCGCCGGAAGCATCATCAAGTGTAACGGCTTCTTCATTCTCTCTCGAGGGAATAGATTCTGCACCCATAGCTTCATCCCCTGACTCGACGAGGGCCGTCGTAATGCTTGCAACACCCTCCGATACTAAGGAGCCACAAGGAGAAAGAGCAGCAGTCTGGACAGTCCCAGATTCCCGAGAAAGAGTGGCCACTTCGGGCTCTGTAATCATCGGTGTTTCACCTGCCATACCATCGTTAGGACTCGGCCCTGCTTAAAAGAAAATGCGTATGTCAGAATTCGAGGACCAAGTTCTACTAAGGGACTGGGCGTTACGTTACCTTGAAGTATCTTTTCAGTTTCTTTCCGAACTGCATGTGCAACCTGTCTATGGGCAGTAGACAGGGCAGAAGGAACATGCGCCGAAGGAATGTCAGCGAGCGGAATACTGCTTGAGCCTGCATCCGCGACCAAAACAGCATCGTGTTCCCTCGCTGCGTGCTTCCTGCACTTCCTCTCAGCCTGAGCAGTGAGAACTGACCTCCTTAAGACTTCCGACAGGGGGACGTCATCGTCCAAACCGAGCTTTGCCTCTGGAGCCGCTACGACATCCATCATGGGCTACTTCAGCAACGCCTCTTGCGGTGACTTTGGGATGGACGTGTCTATAGTCGGTGGCTCTGGAAGCTTTGCTGCATCGCCGCTTGCGATTGGCACTACACTTGAAACAACCTGAGTTGCGGTAGTTCCTGCAATAGGGCAAAGAGAAGGGTTGGATCATGAATAAAAATAGTAAAGGCGTAATGAAACGAATTATACCAAGGCCCAAAAAAGCGCGGAGCCTCTCTTCATCCTCGAACGTCCTGAGGGAAGCCGCGAGAGCCTCTTCAGCAGAAATACCTGTTGAAGAAGGAAGCATTAATAAAAGCATAATAAGGAGAGAAAGGATAGGCGCAGAAGAATGTAACTGAAGTATACCTGACTCCGAAATAGAGATCAACGCCGCTTCCTCGCGAGCCAGTCGCTCGGAAGCTACGAAGGCAGCCTGTAGATCAATATCCGTCGTAGGCGTGTCGAACAAACCTTCATTGGTGTCGTATTCGTACAAGCCCTCACTGTAGGGAGCATGGGGATCCTGGCCGAATACGACGTCGGCAGAGAATAGAGACTTCTTCTTTTTCTGCAAACGGACACCAACGGCCGATGATAAGAGCTTTCGCTTGACAGGCATCTTCAGGCGGCGGGTCCCGATTTCCCAACCAATGCCGGATTTCGAGGATGCCACGGCTACCGAAGTTGCGGGAACACCCGATTAAAGCTTCTTAGGGAAAGCTCGTGGGACCACAGCCATAGTAACTTCTCTTAAGGAGGGACGAACGGCTGTCCGTCGCTTTAAAGGGACCGCTGGATTACCAGCTGGGACTGCATCCTTGTGATCGAGCAATAGCCACCTTTCCTCCCTGATAACAGCACCCATCGCATGCTGGTACCACGCCACGTAAGCGTTCGAAACTTTTGGCACCTAGCTCGGCTCACTAATGAGAAAATGCGACCCCATATTTAATCGCATAAAATGGTGCAGCTCGCAGCGAATACCCTCCTCCATAGCAGCCGGCTCGACTAGGAATACCTCGAGAGAAACACCGTGATTATAACCCGACTGTTGAGCGAAGCGGTGCGGGTTGTACCTCATAAACAGTACCGAGGCGTTCTGTCTAAATATTAAAAAGCCCAGCCTGATAGAATACAGGTGCAAGATTTCCCGAGCCCTCAACGTGGAAGCCCCGTCTTTGAAAGTGTCACGCAACGGTTGCACCACCTTAGTAGATTCCTTGCCAATAGTCAAGACTCTATCGACAAAGGACGTGTTGTCCCCAACCATGCGCAGGCGGAGGACCAATCGCCGAGCCTCTCGCTGTGACGGGTCTGACGCAGAAGCGTCAACCAGATACATGACCCGAGGAAAGTTGTAGCTTTCGTAGAAGCGGGGTCGTTTGTGAACACCGAAAGCACCTAGCACGTGCATCTCGATCCATGACGTGAAGTAGTGCAACGGAACATGTACGGGCTTTACCCTCGGCTAAGTAGTGTCTGCCGCTAAGCTCAGGTCATGATATAGATGAGCCAGCCCAGCGATCCCAACGGACACACGCGTCCCTGCGATGATGCGGTGGGCCAGATAAAAGACAGACGACCTCATATAGCGAGGGTGCGTCGGAAGCACAAACCAACTCAACCACAGGCCGATGAACCCCAGAAAGAACGTCTCTTCGTCGACGTCTGGAGCAGCAAGCTCTGCAAAAGGGATGACCGGAATGTCTGGAATGAAGAAATTCTTTAAATCCGACCTGCCGTCGGCAAGTTATCCGAACCAAAACTGAACGGGTCGTCAAGCTTGGCGAATTTCGCAGCTTGTTTTGACAAGACTTCTGGGCGAAGAAAGCGGGCGATGCAATCTGCAAAGCCGACTCCGTTCCCTCCAGAATCTAAGAACAAACTCTCATAAATTTTCAACCCCTTGATTAGGCTCGGGAACCGGTGTTGAACGGCATTCTCTGGAGTAAGGCCCATCACCACTGATTTGGTGGTAAAGATATACTCATCAGGGGGAAGTATCTCTTCGTAATGTTCCCCTCTGACAGGTAAGCCGGAAATTTCCGCAAACTCCTCCAAGGAAATTGAGACCTCCCAGTCCGATGGAAGAAATGTGTGGGTTGGGATGTTCCACTGTTCCAGAAAATCCTTGACCCACCATACATAAGGCGCGGGATATTGAAAAAGGGACGCATAGATTGCAGGATACAGCCCAAGCTTCAGCAGCAGTGACTTCTTGGACGACAGGATATACCGAGCCCACTACAGGTAGCCGGCTAAATGGCAAGGAGTCAATCCTATCATATAAACTTGCCCCCAAGGGCGCGACTCGCCTTGGCATATGCGCCGCCCCAAAATGTCCAAGTCCATCGGTGGCTGTACGGGTATTGATGCCATGGAGGGCTGAAGGCGAACCTCCGAGGTCCAGTTGACTTCTTCTACGGCATAAATCACTTGAGGCAAATCAGCGTAATGAATCGCTGAAATTGGCACTGAGGGTGCTGCACAAGAAAAACTGCGCCGACCCCGGATAATCTGATTATACCACGACCCCCACAGGTGAAGAGATTTTTGCTCCGGGTCATGATCTTTAATAAGCGCAAAGACTTCTCGATCCATGAGCACGTCGGCAAAGGCACTCTCCGAACGTACGAAAGGGAAGGATGAGTCAAAAACCATAGCACCTGCATAAAAGGAAAAGGTTCATCTATCGACATTATGTTCAGAACTTTAATGCTTTTTGATACTTAAAAATTTTGTACTGCGTTGCATTGCAAAAGAAAGGGACAAGGGAGGCCCACAAAATTAAGGTAACGCCCCTTCAATGATGGGGCAGTCACTCATTAAGAATAGAATCCAAAAGGATTCTGATTTAACGAGAAATATCATTGGACTAAGGAGTTAAACTCCCTCGAGAGCTGTACTCTGCAAACAGATTTCACATCTGTCAAGAAAATTAAGAGGGGAATAAAATTCCCCAAAATTTCTTAGAGCCATGCTCTGTAAAACAACGGGGTAATATACCAGAACCCTCAAAAGCAAAGCTTTTTGACAGGGTAAAACCCCAAGATCTTTAAGATCCGCAAGAAAAATCCTAAAAACTCTAAGAGTTCTTTATGAAAGATGAGCAAAGCTCTGATTAACGGGTTAAGAAACCCTAAAACACGATCTAAGAAGAGCAAAGCTCTGTTAATAGGTTCGATCATAATCCTTACCAAGTTTTTGGCAAAGTTCTGACTCTAAAAGAGTTTCCTTGGGCAGAGATCTAAGATCTGGAAAGAGAATTAAATTCTCAGAAATAAGAAGTTTAGGAAAGATGAACAATAGTCATCTCAAGGGCCAAAGGCCCTACTTATAGGCACAGAGAGACGGTTCCACATCCAAGAAGATCCAACGGTGGAAAAGATACCACCGCTGCACTCACGTGTGAACCACATAAGCGCAGCGGTGGGGGTATTTGTTTCCACAATAAAAGAGCAAAGCTCTGTTCAAAACTCAAGAGGCAGTGCCTTACGTGTCTGCCATGAGGGTGCCAGCGCCAGAGTTAAAAACTCTTATATGAGCAGCGCCCGTGTGCAAAGCACACAAAACTCAAGAGGCAGCGCCTCACGTGCCTGCCACGAGGGCGCCAGCACCAGAGTTAAAAACTCTTATTGGCACCGCACGTGCACAACACGTGAGCGCCGACACCTAGTAGAATTAAATTCTACTCTCTGTTAAACAGAGCCGTTGGATCAAAGATCCAACGGAGATGATAAATTATCAGAATGCAGAATTAAATTCTGTTGAGGAAATATTTCTCAAATCTTTCTAAACAAGAAAGATTACTCTCTGTAAAACAGAGTACCGATGGATTAAAAATCCAATGGTGATTAAAGAATCACCGATCTACAGAATATATTCTATGTGGGAAAATATTTCCCTAATCTTGTTAAAAACAAGAAAAATACCTTCTGTAAAATAGAAGTCCTTGGATCAAAGATCCAACAGTAGGTAAAATCCCCAAATTAATTAGGATCTCTCAATGAGAGATTTCTTCAACAAATCAACAGACTTGCCTCTACTATATAAAGGACCCGAGACTTAAAGTCTAATACAGAGGAACCCCCCCCCCCCACACACACACCCATAAGCTTTAAAAAAAAGCAGAAATCTTCAAAAAAGGAAGAAAGAAGAAAATCTCCCTTCTCAGAGAAAAAAACTCTAGGTAAATAAAAAAGAAGAGAGATCAAAGTATCTTGTTTACCTATTGAAGGGTTTAACCCTTTTTGAAAGAAGAACTTAGTTTTTTCTCTGGATCTAAGATCCACAAGACAAGCCTCCCACAAGTTGAGAATTTAATTCTCATCGGGACGAACTTGTTCTTGGAGATCAAAGATTCAGAAAAGAATAAGGAAATTGAACTCATCAGAACAAAATATACAAGGAAAAATCAGCGCCCAACGCCTCATGTGCCCCTCACGTGAGCTCCACAAAATAAAGAGTGTTTAGCACTCAGTGGCTGGCGCTCAGCGCCCAGCACCTCGCGTACCCCTCATGTGGGCTCCACAAAATAAGGAGTGCTTAGCACTCATGTAACATTTCAGAAAAATAAAATATTGTTTTTGGGAAATTATATAATTAAAATAATAAATATTAGGAATATTTTAATGGTGTGGTATAATTAAATACCGATAATTTAGGAAATATTGGGAGGTTAATTTGAATGGTGATTTTTGGAAGAATTTATGTGATTTAAGAAAATTATAAATTCTTTATGATTAATTATATTCCATGCTAATGCTAATCTCGATTAGATATCACTAATCGTGCATTAAGCTTGATTTGTGTACATGATATGCACCATGTCATATTACACATTTGTTACATTTTTCTACTTTGGCTTCTTTCTTTTTCAAGTATGGTTTGGTTTTAAAATGAGATGAAAAGATAATGAGAAGAAAAGAAAAGGAAAAAGGAAAAAGAAAATGAAATGAGTAAAGAAAGAAGTATGGGCATGAGAGATCAAAGAGAGAGAAAGGAAGAGGGGTCATTTGACCATGCCTCCTTATTCATTTCATTCCATCTTCATCTTTGTTTTCCCTCCTCTTTCTCTCTTGGCTGCCCTCTTCCTTTCACCATCTCCATCTCCTCACACAACCCAAAATCCACACCAAAACACCATAATCCCTTCATTAAAAATGTGCACAAGCTCACTACAAGCATTTTGGACCAAGAAAGCTA
Source organism: Agapanthus africanus (assembly GCA_030015575.1). Taxonomy (NCBI): domain Eukaryota; kingdom Viridiplantae; phylum Streptophyta; class Magnoliopsida; order Asparagales; family Amaryllidaceae; genus Agapanthus; species Agapanthus africanus. Next base: position 350,536,134 of record JASDDO010000004.1, read on the forward strand.
GGATTTTGAGCACTTGGAGCAACTCAAGAAAATTCTTGAGTTTCCAAATGAGGTATTTCCTTCACCCCTAGCATAGTATTTCATTCACTTTAGCATCTTTACATGTTTAGAAGTGTTTTAGTGAAGTTTAGTGAACTTAGAAAATTCCTAGAAGAGGTTTGAGGGATTCTTGAATTGAGACAGTGTAATTGAGGTTAGTAGAGGCCATGCAACCCCTGTAGTGATTGTATATTGGACTAAACCAGAGACTAAGACCCCAAGACATGAAAGAAATCCCCGACGTCGGATTTGTGTTGGAATTTTGGTGTAGTTTTGTGATCTTCTCTCACCCGGAGGCCCTGAAAATTATTTTGCAATCACAGTGAGTTGTGCAGGCAACCTAGAAGCTAAACCCAAGACCCGAGACCCCAATTCCATTGCTTGGCCACAGATTTATTCCTTCTGGCCGCAAATTGCGGCCATGGTAGAGGGGTTGGGATTCGTGTTTGGTCCATGGCTTTATTTTCAGTAAATTAGACCCTCCACATGTGCAAAATTGGTTAATTTCACCTGGGGTAAAATCTGGAGCTGTTTTACATCGTTTCTGATTTTGATTTTGCGAATTCTGTAACTTGAATTTTGGGTATTTGCGTTTGTCTCGGTCACTTGACGTTTATACGTCGATATCGAGGGTTATTTGGCTCTTTCGCGTGAGTAGACCATAGGTTTTAACCTATGTGTGATTCGTGCGCCGTTTTGGTTTACGTGCGCGATTTCTATTTACGATGTCATGTGTTATATGTGTAGGCACCTTCACGCGGACTTCGGACGATAAGGACTGTAAGTCGATGTACTACACCCCAATACTTGTGGGGAGGCGGAATTTTCAAAAACGAACTTGTTTCGTGAACGAACATCGACTAACCGATTGAATCGAAGCTAAACTATAAATAACCGTACACAAAGAGTTTCATAACTATTGTGTTTAGGGATTATACCTAATGAACCAACTCCTTCGTCTTTACGATCTCCTTGTTCTCCTCGGCCTTCTCGAAGTAGTAGACGATCCACCCGAGAGCAAAACTCCAAGCTTAGCCTCTAAACTTGAGGCAACTAACCTTCTTGGATTGCTAATCAAAGAAGATAGATTGAGATAGAGTGATGGTTATGGATTGTTTAGTCTAACTAATCCTAGATCTCAACACATGAGGGGTGAGGATTAGTCTTTTGAAGAGAGAGAGCTTGAGGAGAGAGAATGTGTGTATTATTATGAAATGAGAATAGTAAGTTATCATAATATAAATGAAGCATTCTCTTTTATCAACAAAAGAAAATAAGTGATGAATAAGCATGCTTCACAAATATCTAATGGTGATTCATTGTTATGACTCATTAAGCATTTATCATGCGTTAATGATATGCATGAATCACCCCCATGACTCACTAAACTCATTTAATGCAAATGACACATAAACCTCCTTAGTCACCACTTCTAGAAGCTTCTCGTACAATTACGAGAACGCCCCTCCAATCCGCAAAAATACGGAAAAAACTTTAGACTGTAAAAATCCAATAACCGGATACCAGTAACTGGCGTAAACCAAAGCCGACTGGTAAAAACTGTCCAAACGACGTAAGTATGTAAACACATATACGCGTCCGAACCCTTGTCGTAAAACCATACGACCTCTATATCATTTCGCCTGGAATAGGAAACTCTCTATGTGGGACTCTAGAGACTCGACTACTACGCTGGCAGTGGGTTTAACCACAGACCGCAAGCGGCACTAGCTGTACGTAACGGTCCCCAGGTAGTTGTCGATAAGAAGGCCGATGAGGAAACCCATCCGAACTCCTACTGAGTCTGATGTGACAATCTCCATACAGTCCAGTCCGTTCGTCCAAGACTATCGCATATCGGGCCTAGGGGGGCGGCAAGCGTCAGTCCCCTAATAGCGGTATAAGTCGTGTCGAAGGGAAGCCCATTACACCCTGAGAAACTACTGGAACCTACCAGCAAAACTCGCTTGCCCTGGCCAAGGACTTTGCGTAATGGCTCTCTGACACAGCACGATATCTACTCCCAATACCGGGAGGGACGAATCCTGTCTAACCGCCACTGCCTCCAAGTGCTCGGGACTGCACCCAACTGCTACCTGTTTGCACGACTCCTTTGAGCCGTGGTAGGGTAGCAATCTAAGAACAGTGGGACACACTCGAGGCGAAGTAGCAGTGTCAAGTCTGCGGACTACGCTGTACTCATGTCACCTGGGAACTGTTCACTGACGACTGGTATAAAACCAACCAACAGTTCCCTGTGAGTCCTGTCCGGTGTACCCGTAACCTAACGAGCACCTGTATACTATCTCCAGTACGACGTACTGACGGCTGTGGGACAGACCATCTCCCCAACTGGGATGAGAAGCGTACACACCAGTCTACTCCGGAGTATCGATGCTCTGTCTCGATAATCCAACGACCAGGGACCTGAATGAGGATGTGCTTGTAGACTACCCAGCCCCCACTAGTGTGACTGCCATCACAACGCTGGTAGACAAGCAAGATCCTAAGAGCTCTATCAATACGTACACTCACATATTAAGATAGAAAAACCAAGTAGCATACTACCATGTTTAGCAAGACTGTTATATACATGCGAATATCCCAAGCTTCCATTAAGTAATATACAAACTAGTATGATACAGTAATGGCCTTCTAGGACATAAACACTAACAATCTCCCACTTGCACTAGGGCCATGTACTGGCATATCGAAGACCAATGATCTCGAGTAGCCTCTCGAACTGAATCTGAGGAAGGGCCTTCGTGAATGGATCAGCAATGTTCTCTTCTGAAGCAACTCTCCGAACCTCGATCTCCTGACGATCAATAATCTCCCTGATCAGGTGATACCGCCTCAAGATGTGTCTGGACTTTTGATGGGACCTTGGTTCCTTCGCTAAAGCTATAGCTCCGTTGTTGTCGCAATACAGAGGTATTGGATCAACTATGGTAGGAACCACCTGAAGTTCTGTTAGGAACTTCTTCATCCAGACTGCTTCTTTTGCGGCATCGCAAGCAGCTATATACTCCGCTTCCATCGTCGAGTCAGCAACGGTGTCCTGCTTGGAGCTCTTCCAGCACACCGCCCCTCCATTGAGGGTAAAGACATAACCCGACATGGACTTGGAATCGTCCTTATCACTCTAGAAGCCGGAATCAGCAAAGGCCTCCAACCTGAGGTCTTTTCCGCCGTAAACCAAGAACATCTCCTTAGTCCTCCTCAGGTACTTGAGAATGTTCTTTACTGCTATCCAATGTTTCTCCCCTGGGTCTGACTGATACCGGCTCACCACGCTTAGTGCGTAAGCTACATCTGGTCTGATACACAACATCGCATACATTATAGAGCCTACCGCAGAAGCGTAGGGTATAATAGACATGCGTTCCCTTTCCAAATCAGTCTTGGGAGACATCTCTTTGGAGAGGGTGATTCCGTGACAAGCCGGTAGATTACCGCGCTTAGAATCTTCCATACTGAATCTTTTCAGTACAGTGTCGATATACCTGGACTGCGAAAGTCCCAACATCCTCTTGGATCTATCACGATAGATCCGGATCCCCAGAATGTAAGAGGCATCACCCAGGTCTTTCATGGAGAACCTGTGTGACAAGAATCCTTTGACAGATTGTAGCATAGGAATGTCATTTCCTATCAATAGAATGTCATCCACGTACAAGACGAGGAATACGACACTTCTGGCTACAACTTTACTATATATACACGGTTCATCTGGATTTTTGATAAAGTCATATTCTTTGACTGTCTCATCAAAACAGATGTTCCAACTCCGCGATGCCTGCTTTAGTCCATAAATGGACTTAAGCAGCTTGCATACTTTCCCGCAGCTCCCACTCTGATTGAAACCCTCTGGCTGATCCATATAGACGCTCTCTTCTAAATTTCCATTCAGAAAAGCCGTCTTTACGTCCATCTGCCAGATTTCATAATCATGGAAGGCAGCAATTGCAAGAAGGATACGAATGGATTTGAGCATAGCCACTGGAGAAAAAGTTTCGTCATAGTCCAAACCAGGTCTTTGACGAAAACCCTTTGCAACAAGTCTAGCTTTATAGGTTTCCACCTGCCCATCTACACCAATCTTTTTCTTGAAGATCCATTTGCATCCTATGGGTTTTACCCCACCTGGAGCAAAGTCCAAAGTCCATACTTTGTTGGTGTACATGGACTCCATTTCGCTTCGCATTGCATCTAGCCATCGTACCGAGTCGCCGCTCTGGATGGCCTGCTGGAAGCTAGTAGGTTCATCATCATCTATGATGCAATCCTCTCTATCCCCATCTATGAGAAAACCGTAGTATCTCTCAGGCGGATGAGACGGCCTACTACTCCTGCGGAGGGGTGCGGGAATGTCCTGTTCTTCTTGAACTTCCGGTTCTACCAAACTTTCAGTAGCAGTTTGTGGTTCTGGAATTTCTTCCAGTTCTATTTCGCTCCCACTTGATTCCTTTTCTAAAAACTGATGTTCTAGAAAATGGGCATTACGAGAAACAAATACCTTTTGTTCCTCTGCGTAATAGAAATAATATCCCTTGGAGTTCTTTGGATATCCCACAAACAAACATTTTACTGATCGTGCCTCGAGCTTGTCCACATGCTGCTTTTTAACAAAAGCTGGACATCCCCAAATCTTCATATGCTGAAGATGGGGTTTCTTCCCAGTCCACATCTGATATGGAGTGGTAGGCACAGTCTTGGTAGGAGCCCTGTTCAGAAGATATGCCGCTGATTCTAGCGCATAACCCCAGAAAGATCGCGGTAACTCAGCATTGCTCATCATGGATCGTACCATATCCAATAGGGTTCGATTCCGTCTCTCCGATACACCGTTATGCTGTGGAGTGTACGGAGGAGTAAGCTGAGAGAGAATTCCTTTCTATTTTAGGTAACCTAGGAACTCGGCACTCAAGTATTCACCACCTCGATCAGATCTAAGTGTCTTGATACTTTTGCCGGTTTGGTTTTCTACTTCATTCTTATACTCTTGGAATTTCTCAAAAGCCTCGGATTTATGTTTCATCAGATAAATAAATCCGTATCTTGAGTAATCATCCGTGAAAGTAATGAAATAGGAAAAACCACCTCTTGCATGTGTAGATATTGGACCACATACATCGCTGTGTATGAGTCCTAAGAGCTCGCTCGCTCTTACTCCTTGTCCAGTAAATGGAGTCTTTGTCATCTTTCCTTTGAGACAAGATTGACAAGTGTCATAAGATTGATATTCGAACGAGTCCAAATATCCTTCTCTATGCAACTTAGTCAACCTTCTCTCATTGATGTGACCCAGTCTACAATGCCATAAGAAAGCTTGATTAAAATCTGGAGACTTTCTTTTTAGTGTGTTCTGGACATTGAAAATTTGGAGTTGGTTTAAAACATATATGCCGTTATTTAGTGTACCTGACCCAATCAAACCATGATTAAGGTGGATGTTGACAACATCTCTTACAAACGTGAAATCATAACCTTTATTTGATAACAAAGAAACTGATATGATATTACACGTTAAGCTTGGTACAAAATAACAGTTATGTAAAACCAAAATGTGTCCACTCGTCAATCCTAGGTGATAATCCCCGACAGACGCAGCTCCCACGCTAGCTCCGTTAGCAACCCTGAGGATCATATCACCTTCCTTCAGCACTCTACGGTTTCTCAGTGCCTGCAATGAATTGCAAATATGAGATCCTGATCCGGTATCCAATACCCAGGAAGTAGAGTTGATCGACAGACAATTCTCAATTACAAACACACCTGAAGTCGAAGCCACAGCTTGCTTCGGTTCCTGGTTCTTGGCGTTCCACGCCTTGCAATCCTTCTTCCAGTGCCCTTTCCTGTGACAATGGAAGCACTCATCCTGGCCAACTACCGGTGCTGCAAGCTTTTTCTTTCCCTTCCCTCTCACCTTACTAACACCTCCTCTAGGTTTGGGTGCGGCCTTCTTCTTCCTTCCTTTGGCCCTAGCCTTGGACCCGGAAGAAGATGTACCGCCAACAAACATAGCGGGTGTTTCCCTTGCCTTCTGCAAGGTGCCCTATGCACTCCTTAACATGTTCAGGAGTTCCGCAAGTTCAACTTCTTTTCCTTGAAGGTTGAAGTTGAGGATAAACTGGGCGTAGGTGGGAGGAAGGGACTGGAGAATAAGGTCTGTATAGAGCTCATTATCCAAAGTCGTCCCAAGGTCTGCGAGCTCTTCTATATAGCCGATCATCTTTAGGACATGTTCTCCTACCGATGACCCGACAGCCAACCTCGCTCGAAACAAGTTCTTAGAGGTCTCGTATCTTGCTATACGAGATTGCTCCCCATAAAGTTCCTTTGTATGGAGAAATATGCCATCTAGGGACATATCCTCGTGCCTCCTCTGATGTTCATTGTTCATTGAGGCAAGCACGATGCACTTGGCTCTCGCGCAATCTGAATCCCAGGTTTTGCGGATTTCCTTATCCGCATTACTGGATTTGGGACCAGGGACAGCAGGTGCCGTAGCGGTGAGGACCTATCCCAGTTTGTCATAGGTCAAAGCCATTTTGACATTCCGCGGCCAATCTTTATAGTTTGGCCCCGTCAGTATATTTTTATCTAAAAGTAACTTAAGTCCAGTCATTTTCAGGGTCGCTGCAATTAGGAGAGAGAGAAGAAAACTCTTTAGCATGATGCTCTTGCAAGTTTAGAGTGGTTTTTAGTTTATCTAAACTGGATGGCTCCCACTGTTTCTCGAATCCTTCCTCAAACCATCAAAGAAGAATTAGTCAAGACTATTCTCACCGTACAATACTTGCTTAACCGTTCAGCCAGGCTGGTGTCGGTACTTCGAGGGAGGTTTTCCAACGCTTTCGCGAAGTTCCTTAATTAAATAACCTCTTTTTTCTGGAGGCGTAACCCCGCTGACACTTTTCTGGACACCTACTAGGTTTATAGTATTGATCGTTAAGTGACGAATATCCTGATAAGTAGCATATACTCACAGTAGGATCGGGATCCAAATATCATCGTCTGATAATGTTGTAGGAATGCTACCAACATTCATCAAACTCAAAATGGTATGCATCTCTTTGCAAATTTCAGTTTCTTTAGAAATTCCCGATATAAATTTTTGCCCCATGCTCTTATGACCTTGGCTTTGGTCAAAATGTCATAAGTCACATGTCAAGTTCTACCCGTCATTATCTTGTCAATTTGAACCCATCCGTATATACCCCTGACTTTGGTCAAATGGTAATACGACTGTCCCAAACCAACTCATCTATCTTATGCAACAAATGAAAACCCAGCAGCTACCAAACACTATGCCTTGACTTTGGCCAAAATGCATAGCTTGAATACTACTGAATACCCAAATGAAATGACGGAGGGCTACGAATGGTTTTGGCGAAACCGTGAACGTAGTGAACTTGATATAACCGAAGGAACCTGATAGCTTTTAAAAGGAGTGGTTAAGGCTCCGCATTTAAAAAATATCTGTTTTAAAAATAACCGAGTGGTTTCTTTTAAATTGTTCCAACGATTTAAACTTGGTTTATTTTCTTTGCATTATAGATAATGCGTCCCATCATTAACCTATCATTGCAGAAAACAACGAAAATACAACGTCCTCTTATGTCATCCGCATTCGCCACGGGGTCCCGTCATCACCCGTTAGGTTACTTAACTAACGACAGAGCGGGGGCTGGGCTAGCGCGGGTGTAAAACATAAGTGACGTCTAAATAGCTATCATAAATATAGATATTTTACATTCGTCTGACGCAATGATATACATTCCAGAACACAGATAAACTTTATTGGATTTGCAAGCAATCTGTATTTCTTTTGAGCCTGCAAGAAAAGACAGATTACACAGTTGTGATGAATAACCGTTACCCCACCCTCGACCCCTACGGGTACGGCAAACTACCCGCCCGGCAGTTTGTGTACCCCACCTTGGGTCAGTCCTAGAAGCAAAAACAGTAAAATGAAATAATACAACGGTGGCTACAACCGCAACCTGGATGTGCCCCGCAAAATAATATTACAACAAATTACATTTACATCAAATGAATTAAATGATAACCCATTGCAAAACCCCGGCTATACACCACAACAGTCCAATACAGTTTATATGCACAAACAGATATAACCATTTCAGAAATGTGCAACCCCCTGCCAACTGACATACTAGCAGTTAGGGGAGGTTTACGAACACATTAAACAATCACAGATATAATCCAATATGCAAATACTGTACAATTTCGATCGATTAAACATCTTTAATATTGCTCCAAAAACTGCTCTGTTAAACTGAAACCTGAGCAAAATTAAAATATTCCAGAAAATCCCAAATATCATACAGAAGCAACACAAGAAAATTGGCTTTCTGAATCGCCAACTCGGCGGCGGATCCGCGGCGACTCAGTAGGCTGAGGCCGCGGTTCCGCGGCTGGTTAGGCGATTCAGAGGACAATTTTTCTTGGGTGTTCTTATAATGTCTTTTAAAGCTTTCTGAACGAACCTGAAAAATTTTAGGATATCGTTTTAAATTCGACAGAAACTTGACAGATTTAGGGTTTTCCGACTTCGTTTTTCCGTTCGAAATTCGTACAAATTTGCAATTAAGTTATTTATTGTTTAGCGAGGCTCTGATACCACTGTAAGTCGATGTACTACACCACAATACTTGTGGGGAGGCGGAATTTTCAAAAACGAACTTGTTTCGTGAACGAACATCGACTAACCGCTTGAGTCGAAGCTAAACTATAAATAACCGTACACAAAGAGTTTCATAACTATTTTGTTTAGGGATTATACCTAATGAACCAACTCCTTCGTCTTTACGATCTCCTTGTTCTTCTCGGCCTTCTCGAAGTAGTAGACGATCCACCCGAGAGCAAAACTCCAAGCTTAGCCTCTAAACTTGAGGCAACTAACCTTCTTGGATTGCTAATCAAAGAAGATAGATTGAGATAGAGTGATGGTTATGGATTGTTTAGTCTAACTAATCCTAGATCTCAACACATGAGGGGTGAGGATTAGTCTTTTGAAGAGAGAGAGCTTGAGGAGAGAGAATGTGTGTATTATTATGAAATGAGAATAGTAAGTTATCATAATATAAATGAAGCATTCTCTTTTATCAACAAAAGAAAATAAGTGATGAATAAGCATGCTTCACAAATATCTAATGGTGATACATTGTTATGACTCATTAAGCATTTATCATGCATTAATGATATGCATGAATCACCCCCATGACTCACTAAACCCATTTAATGCAAATGACACATAAACCTCCTTAGTCACCACTTCTAGAAGCTTCTCGTACAATTACGAGAACGCCCCTCCAATCCGCAAAAATACGGAAAAACTTTAGACTGTAAAAATCCAATAACCGGATACCAGTAACTGGCTTAAACCAAAGCCGACTGGTAAAAACTGTCCAAACGACGTAAGTATGTAAACACACATACGCGTCCGAACCCTTGTCGTAAAACCATACGACCTCTATATCGTTTCGCCTGGAATAGGAAACTCTCTGTGTGGGACTCTAGAGACTCGACTACTACGCTGGCAGTGGGTTTAACCACAGACCGCAAGCGGCACTAGCTGTACGTAACGGTCCCCAGGTAGTTGTCGATAAGAAGGCCGATGAGGAAACCCATCCGAACTCCTACTGAGTCTGATGTGACAATCTCCATACAGTCCGGTCCGTTCGTCCAAGACTATCGCATATCGGGCCTAGGGGGCGGCAAGCGTCAGTCCTCTAATAGCGGTATAAGTCGTGTCGGAGGGAAGCCCATTACACCCTGAGAAACTATTGGAACCTACCAGCAAATCTCGCTTGCCCTGGCCAGGGACTTTACGTAATGGCTCTCTGACACAGCACGATATCTACTCCCAATACCGGGAGGGACGAATCCTGTCTAACCGCCACTGCCTCCAAGTGCTCGGGACTGCACCCAACTGCTACCTGTTTGCACGACTCCTTTGAGCCGTGTTAGGGTAGCAATCTAAGAACAGTGGGACACACTCGAGGCGAAGTAGCAGTGTCAAGTCTGCGGACTACGCTGTACTCATGTCACCTGGGAACTGTTCACTGACGACTGGTATAAAACCAACCAACAGTTCCCTGTGAGTCCTGTCCGGTGTACCCGTAACCTAACGAGCACCTGTATACTATCTCCAGTACGACGTACTGACGGCTGTGGGACAGACCATCTCCCCAACTAGGATGAGAAGCGTACACACCAGTCTACTCCGGAGTATCGATGCTCTGTCTCGATAATCCAACGACCAGGGACCTGAATGAGGATGTGCTTGTAGACTACCCAGCCCCCACTAGTGTGACTGCCATCACAACGCTGGTAGACAAGCAAGATCCTAAGAGCTCTATCAATACGTACACTCACATATTAAGATAGAAAAACCAAGTAGCATACTACCATGTTTAGCAAGACTGTTATATACATGCGAATATCCCAAGCTTCCATTAAGTAATATACAAACTAGTATGATACAGTAATGGCCTTCTAGGGCATAAACACTAACAAGGACGAGCATGGCGACATCGACTTCGGCAAGCAAGGATCAAGGTGAGTAGATATATATCTATGGGGGAAGTTGGGTGGATGGCGTATAGCACCCCCGCATTTTTATAGAATATATATATTACGTATGTGTGAGATATAAATACGTAGCAAAAAAGACTTAGGATACTTGGGTTAGTTTTAGTATAATTGAAAGATTGTGATTTTAGTTAGTTTCCTAGTCGCTAATCCTAGAATAAGGTATTCATACGCACGCGCACACACGCATACATTTGTTTTTCTTGTGCGTATATGGGGATATATATATACATATATATATATATATATATATATATATATATATGTGAGTATGTATATATATATGTGTGTGTGTGTGTGTTTGTATGTATGTATGTATACATATACACGGATGATGAGGATAGTATATGATACTTGGAGACGAGTCGATGTGATTGGGCAGGATGCCGTGAGATCGGTGATGTGATTTGGGTCGTGTTATGAGATACGATATGTTATTATAGCGGATCGTTGGGCGATATGTTTTCATACACACGCGGATATATGTTGATGGTATCGGTATGTACTAGACTTATATCAGTACCCTATTCATATATTGATAATGATACCATACGGATATTGATTTATATGTAATAGGCGACCCGTAACCCGATTTTGGGATGCCGTACGGTGGATTTACCGTACGAGATATAAATATGATGATTGATCCGCACTCATGATTCGAAGATGTTGTATTATATATATGTTATCGTATGTGACGCTATTGAGGCGGGATCACCGACTACTAGATATATAGATCGACTCGGACTTAGGTGGATTTCCTTACCCTTTGTTAGTCTCTTAGCTTGTCCTGTAGTTTACTTAGTAGATGTTAGAGTTGGGCGCGGGTCATACTTATTTCCAAAACTAACGAATCGTGAGTATTTAAAAGACAGGCCAAGGGATACTACGGATATTTCAAAGGACGTACCTTTTCTTAAAAACACCGTAGCCCCTATTTTCTAAACACCACGATTCGTGCGATTTCAGGTAACAAAACTGTATGACTCGTGCATAGAAATGTATATCCTTTATTGTTGCGTTCACTTTTCAATTTCCATATATTCATGTTGTTATTATCGCATTGCATGCTTATACTTGTGATTCTTGTTTATATTGAACCCATGTTGTCAGGATACTAGCACCATTACCGATGATGCGTATGCTCCACGTACACTTTCTTGCCAGCTCACACAAATCATCATCGGTAACTGCCATGACACGTACACTTTAGAAATATTACTTCTTTGATATCGCTTGCTAGCTGATAGTTCCGATATATCATTACTGTGCTAGTTTAGATATTGCATCCTTTACTTAGATACCCATGCATGTTTATATATTCATTTGCCATGCAATATTATAGGGCCAGTCCGGATTGCCGGAGCCCGGTATTCATTATTATTGACTCTTCATTTTGGATTTCGGATTTTCCATAAGATTTCTAGATTTGGAGAAACCGCAAGATTTTATAAACTCATTTATCATTTTCAAAAGATAAAAAGTGTGGTTTTCTCGTGATATGATGTGAGATACGTCCATCATGAGTTTTCTCGGCTCTTGAGCGATATCATACACCCGATTCGAGGAGGAGGAGGAACCGTCTGTGGGTGCATGGTGGACCCGGTGCGGCATCCCGGGGCAAGATGGTCGCAGATGATGGCGTTAAGCCTGGCAGGGGAGCACTACCGACCGGTTATTTGTGATGCGGCGGATATCCGAAGGGTACCGACGTAGTCGTGAGATTTTAATGAGGGGCCAGTCCGGATAGCCGGAGCCCGAGATATTGGATATTTGGATATATATTTTGTGTCGATGCTTGACACGGATTTTATGTTGATTTCAATGATGATACCTCGATTTTTATATATAGAAATCTCACTAAATTATGAAAACAGTTTTCTCATTTAGATGTATTCTGTTTTCATGCATTCATACATCACATATATGATATGTTGCTATCTGAGGCACTGACACGAGCACGTGGTATTACACTTATGTGTAGATGGTTCAGGATATTATATTGAGGATATATTTTTACCGTATGACCTAGGATTGAGTCATACATGCGATTTCTTCTCGGTGATGTTTTCTACCCACGAGTTGGCAATTCACCCCTGTTGTGCCACTGTTTCTTGCAGGTTTTGCTGTACAGGTTTCCTTGGCGGCTTTGCTGGCACACTGCTTCTTTCCAGGTGATTGCTTTGGTAGGTGGGTTCACTCGCATCGTGACCACCATTGTACTTTATTTACATTCTGTTGTATCTAGTAAACTCCATCAACCAGACTTGTATTATTTGATAGACCTAGAAGACCAGTGTATATTCTTTCGACCTTAGAGTCGCGCGCTGTATTATTATGGTTTTTCTCTGGTTTTCTTGAGGATATTTCTTTTCTTGCTGAGTTTTGATCCTCGCCCTTTGGCGTTGTATATTATATTGCTTGCGTGGTTGTGACCGCCAATTGGCGAAGAGCTAGGTCCCGCTTGGGAATGCCTTTATTCATTATGAATATTATTTATGTTTGTATCCGTTTGGGGCCAGTATTTACAAAGGAAACTCTGCCTAAATTTTCAGAAAAGACCTGATGTTTTAAAAATGCATACTACGGCTTATTTTGATAAAACACTTTCTTTAAAATGGTTTAGAATTCTGGGCTTTTGGCTACTTGAATTAGGTGTGGTCCTATAGACTTCACATGATCCAAGTGTCAGTCACATGCTATTTCGGATCGTGACAACTCAGTGGCTAGCGCTCACTGCTCAGCACCCAGCGCCTCATGTGCCCCTCACGTAGGCGCTACAAAATAAGGAGTGCTTAGCACTCAGTTGTGCGGCGCCCAGTGTCCCACGCGACCCTCACGTGGGCGCTACAGAACATAAAAATGCTTGACACTCATCATTCAGCGCCTAGTGCCTCGCGTGCTTTGCACGTGGGCGCTATAAAGAGTGCTCAGCACTCCATAAAAAGACAAAAAAAAGTAAAGTAAAGTAAAGTGTGGGCGTCAGAACTTACATAAGTGCTCAGCACTGTTTGCACAAAAAAAATGAGGGACTGAGCCCTAACAAGTGCTTAGAACTTCTTTCAAATAAAAGAAAACTGAGTGGGCCAAGCCCAAGTTGGCTGGGTCCCTAATTCAGATCAACTGAGCCCATAGGTTCATTGCTTCCCAAACATGACTCATGATAACCAAAATGATGTTCATCCCATATTTCCTAAGTTAATCTTAGCCCCCAAAAATGGCTAATGATTCTTAGATGGTCCACCATGATCTCTTCCCTCAGACACGGGAATTGGTTCAAGGGTACATCTCTCCATATCTCTGATGCATGTCGTTGTAATTCCTTAACGTCTTCATAGAGGTGGCGGGTCCTGACAACTAACTGCTTTTGGGTGCACTTCCCAAGCTGACGTGCACACCTTAAACCAAACCACAACCCAAATGGTTGTATCCCACATCATCGTCGTACATCCCGTCACGTAACAAATACACGGGCATAAAATGGTGATCTACGGACCATAACGTCCTCAAACTACTACAGACCGAAACGTCCTTAAACTAAACCCTCACCTCAAAAATGGTGATCTACGGACCGTAACGTCCTCAAACTACTACGGACCGAAACTTCCTCAAACTAAACCACACCTCAAAAATGGTGGTCTACTACGGACCATAACGTCCTCAAACTACTACGGACCGAAACGTCCTTAAACTAAACCCTCACCTCAAAAATGGTGATCTACGGACCGAAACGTCCTTAAACTAACAACGGACCATAACGTCCTTAAACTAAAACAACAGAGCCCAAATGCTCTCTTGTTGGATCTAAAACAAAAATGATCCTAACACCCTGTTAAGTAGATCTTAGTCTCAAATTGGACTAAAGCATCCTTAAAAAAATTTAAGTTGATCTTAATCTCAAACAAGATTAATGATCCTTAAATCAAACCAAACCCAAATCTAAGAATATACGGATTTGGACTAATCCACGCCCTATGGGCGACAACATAAATTAGTCTGCGTATACAATCCACGGGCAACCAAAAATAAAACAAACACACACGACACGAAGTGAACTTCCGGAGCAGGAGAAAGTGGTTATCGCGATGCGATAACGTAATTAACTGCAGGGGATTGTGCCTGCAGGGAAGAGCATCCCCACAATCAAAAACCCCTCGCAAATGAGGGGGAATCTGATGAAGTCCGCTACAACGGCCGCATCCATCCAAACCTCCGATATACAGTGCCATAAATCAACTTGGCATCTTCGGAGAGGTGGACGGATAAATCTAAATAGCATCTGCCCCCAAATTCAGGCAAGACGACCTACGCGGTCCGTCTCTGTTTTCGGCGGTGAACAACTGGTTTTGAGAAAAACCTTTAGCGTAATGAACTTGATATCGTTGTAGAATCTAGTGATTTGAAAAGGAGTGGTTTAAGCTCCGCTTTTAAAATCGATTAGTTTTCAAAACAAACCACGTGAGTTGTAGTATTTTCTAGTTTTGCTAAAGAGGTCACTCCCGGTGAAGGGATTTCGGCTCTTTCCTCATCGAATGAGGTGCTGGATATTCATCAAGGAATACCACTATGCAAAGCAAGAACTAGAGCCACCTTTTTGAAACAAACCAAGTGGATTGTAGCATTTTCCAGCCTTTGCTAAAGAGGTCACTCCCGGCGAAGGGATCTCGGCTCTTTCCTCATCGAATGAGGTGCTGGATATTCATCAAGGAATACCACTATGCAAAGCAAAAACTAGAACTACATTTGTGAAAAATTTGATTCTACAACATCTTTAGGTTTCTTATCTTTTCATTAATCTCATTAATGATGTCCCATCATTTATGTTTCCTAAACATCACAGAAGAAACGAAAATAGAACGTACGCTTATGCCATCCGCATTCTCCATGGGGCCCCGTCATGCACCGTTAGGTTTCTTAACTAACGGCAGAGCGGGGGCTGGACTAGCGCGGGTGCAAAACATAAGCAATGTTTATTATATATATATATATCATTCGTCTCACGCAGTTATATGATCACATCACAGAACTCAAGCAGCAGAAGTCAACATATGAAATATTGGATATACCAGGAGGTCCGTGTTTTAAATTAAAACAGTAATGAAAAACACGGGTTCCACGGTCGTGATGAAAAGCCAAACCCACATCCCAAGAGCCCTACAAGAGCGGCAAGCAACCCTACCAATTCTAGAGTTAAGAGACCCAGTCTCGACTCCTCGAGATGGTCTCCCACTGGACTCTAGAACCCGGTTACTTATGCCCCCCGTCTTGGGTCTATCCTAATGCGGAAAAGTAAATAATATATATCAATGCTGACATTATCCTCAACCCGGAAGTGTCCCAATAAAAGAATATTACATAACACTTTTTACATGAATGAAAATTGAAAAACTCTCATCTCACGCAAAAAACCCCGGCTATTCAATCACGATGATCCAATATAACATATCACAGCAGAACATAACATCACATGTCATCAACGCAACTAAATATGCGTATCCCGAATGTCGTTGAAATAGAAACAAGATCGGAGATACACCACATATTACACTTACGGTCGTAGAAAAGAAATGAAAAACTACAATAATTAGAATCCACAAATTCCTCAGACATCATAAACCCGTAATATCACATATTCCAAATTTCATGCCTAACCTATAAACCTTGCATTTTAGTTTCGAATTGAAATCACTTTTCAATAACCGGTCGGGTAATTCAACATGATTCCCGATAAAATGAACGAATGCTCGTCGGGAACTTTAGTAGATGGCCGCACCCCCGATACCGTCAACGAAGTGCACTTAGGCGGAACACCGCGGCCGCGAGCACCCGAGTGGATGCTTTTGGCAATGGGGTTCTCCTACAGTCACTTGGTCGGGGCTATGGGGCGTGGCTATCTAGTAGTGTTTCTCGGCGAGTGTTCGCGTACAATATAAGATTGCGACGGAGTTTTGATCCAAATTAAAACTCTGTGGCAATCGATCAAACGAGACTAAACCGCTATATTTACTTAACACTAACTAGTTTTCACAAAACTAATTATTGTGGATTCCAAATATTGTATCACATATCATAATAATCTAGACGGTGTTAAACATTTCGATCGATTCATCAAACACCCACAAATCACAGAGACATCAAGAACTTGAGCCTCACTAAAAATACCCAGAAAGTGTCAAATATGACATTGGAGCAGCACAAGAAAAATTATTCCAAAACTCACCAAATTAGCTGCGGAACCGCGGCTAAACCTTAGTTTATGTGGCAGTTCAGCGGCCATTTGGTCGAGATGGGCCCTCGAATTTCTTGGGGCTCCATCAAATACCCTGCATGATTTTCTGGCTATTTTTAATCTTAAAATTTCCAACTTTTGAAAAATGGACAGAAATTTGATAAAAATGCGGGTTTCGAAGTTCGATCGAACACTTTAACGTCGTATAGACATCCCCTAATGTTCTAACTTGGCTCTGATACCATGAAAGTGTATCTTAGCACCACCATAATGTTTATACCAGCATCAAGCATGCAATTTTAAAAAAATTGGGGTGCTAAGCTACACTAATCTAGAATCTAACTAGAGTATTAGGGTTTAACATATGATAAAGAAAGAACTAATCTAAGTGATGTAGACTACAATCTTTGCAGACCAAGTCCTTCACTTCTATAGCTCCGGGTAGTAGTCCCTACGACTCCTCTTGGCTCCACTTGAAGAAATGCACGAGCTTGCTTCGCGATCTTCGAGACCGAAGATGATCCATCTTGAAGTTTCTATAGCTCAAGCTACCTCTTCACTAATCATGCATTAGTGAAGGAAACACCCTAATCCAAATGGCTAATTTAGAGTAGGATGATGAAGTAGGTGTTTTAGCTCACTAAGAATTCTCACGAGCTCTAGGGTTCACAACTCATGTGAGGGTTAGGGCTTGGAGGATGAAGGAGAAGAAGATGGAGAGAGCTAGAGCAAATAAGCTTGCATAAGAGCAAAGAATGAAGAATGGCTCATAAATATCCTTCACTCATTGAAGCATGAATATTTTCAAATAGAAAATATGCACCATGCTTCAATAGTGAAGCCAAACAAATAAAATAATGTGTGAACCATACTTCACAACCATGCCTAAAATATCTCCCATTTTCCACCTCAATTTCTATTTTCTCAAAATAGAAAATCCAAATATATATATATATATATATATATATATATATCATATATATATGTAAATATATATCATATATATATATATATATATATATATATATTATGAGAATATAAACTTTAAGTGAGCTTAATATTAGTTAGTATATAATTATATCAAATATAAATATATATCAAATTATTAAATCAACACTTGATTTAATAATCCGGTTATATCATAAATAACCGATTAATATCATTTATCTGTATATCACATTATCAAATCAACACTTGATTCAATAATCCGGCTATATCACATACAACCTAACCAATATCAAATGTCTCCAGATTAAAATACGGTATCACATACTCGTATTTAATCAGGCTCCCGCACATATCAGCATATGTGCCCTATTTCGTTTCGCTTGAACTAGGAAACCTCTGTGTGGGACTCTAAAGACTCGTCAATACGCCAGCAGTAGGTAATGATCACATCAGTTACCCACAAGACGTCAGCGGTACTAGCTGGACGTAACGGCTACCCAGGTATTGAGCGATTAGAAGATCAACAAGCAAGCTTGTCCAAACTCCCATGAAGCCTATAAGAAACACTTACTGTACAGTCTGGTCTCTTCGTCTGATATGTTGCATATCGAGTCTAGGGGTGGAATCATCAGACCCCAGTAACTTGATAAGTCATGCCGATGTATGGCTCATAACAGTTAGAGAAACTACTGATAACTCTTGCCAATAAATCTCATCAGCCCTGGCTAGGGACTTACTGTTATAGCCAATCGAGCATAGCGCATCAACTCCCTATACCGGGAGAGACGAAACCCCTCCTATCACTCACTGCTTCGATGTGACTCGGGACTGTACCCAAAATCCACCTATTTGCATGACTCCTTTGAGCCGTGGTAGGGAGGAAATCAAAGACTGGGAACCACACAAGACACTATGACGATCTCGGGTCTACAGACTAACATGTACCAGTGTCACCAGAGAAAAACTATCTGACGATAGGTATAGTACCATCTAGGAGTTCTCGGCGAGTCCTATTCGGTGTACCCATTCTCTAATGAGCACCTGTGTACAATATTTGATGTCAAACACCAATGGTTATGGGATCAACCATCGCCCCCTGCAGGGTCAAGAAACGTACATACTAGTCTACTCTTGAATATCGATACCCTGTCTCGATACTCTCTCGACTAGGAACAATTAAATGATGTGCTTGTGGACTACACAAGTCCCAGTAGTATGATCCACATCATAGTCCTGGTAGTCAAGCAAGCATCCTAAAGGCTCTATCAACATGTATCAGAGAGACAGTATAATAATACAAGTGTACATGTTAAGATAAAGAGCAACCAGATAGTATACTATCATGTCGAGCAAGAAAGTCATCTATATATATGTCCAAGCATCCACTATATCATACAATAATAGCCTCTAGGGTATACATATTCCTAACATCCAATATGCTCAGTTGTGAGGATATTTTCCTCAGATGTGTCAGGACGTTGTAATCCACCTTGTTTTTCTTAGGCGGGTCCCTTACTGCGAGCTCTTTGGCAACTCCATCGTCGAGGGCAATTTCCTCAGGGATTTTTTCTTTCCCTTTATTTTTTTTTGCTCGAACCTTTGTTTGTAGGTCCGAGGATCTTTTCAGGCAGCGTGCAGCTACGCAGCTGAATATTCTCGTTGTTCTTCTCCTCATCTTCTTTTTCAGAGGTGGAGTCTTTGAAGAGAGGGCTAAGGGGTATTTCGTCCTCAGAATCACTCCCGAAAGTAATAACTTGGAGCTTTTCCCCTTCCGAACTGGTATCAACCATATGACAGTTGTCGGTCGTTTTTTCACGCGCATCTGTCGAGGCATATGACCTTGGAGCTTTACCCCTTCCGAACTTGGAGCTTTTCCTCTTGAAGTGTTTTTGATGGGCAACATATCCTTGCCACCACTTCTTGAAGGTACTGCATTCTTTGGTGGGGTGGGTGACCCTCCGATGATATAGGCAGTAGTTTGGATGTGAATCCTCTCCGTCGAGGCATATGACCCCGGGAGTGTTTCTTTCGAGAGGTGGAAGCTTCATTCCCATGGACAGGGCTTTGGCGAACCGCTTCTCTGCCTTGATCCAGCTCTTATTTGTCGCAGGTATACTTTGGTTTGGTTGGAGTACTTTACGACTCTACCTTGCCACAGCTTCTTCATCCTGACGCTTATGCTTAGCCTTTTTGTATATGTTTGTTTCGCGTTTTCGGTCATCTTTTCTTTTTCGAAAGGCTTCGTTTAACAGCCTTTCGATCAGGTCTTCTGGCAGTTTCAAGGATTTTAGCGCCGATTCTGCCCCCGGTTCCTCTGCGTTGTTTTCTGACGCTGAGAGAGTTTCTTCGTCATTTAACAACGAATGGGAGACCATGTGGCAACTATTCACCGCCGAAAACCGGGAAGACAAACGACTTGCCAGAATTTGGGGGCAGATGCTATTTAGATTTATCCGTCCACCTCTCCGAAGATGCCAAGTTGATTTATGGCACCGTGTATCGGAGGTTTGGACGGATGCGGCCATTGTAGCAGACTTCGTCAAATTCCCCCTCGTTTGTGAGGGTTTTTTTTATTGTTGGGACACTTTTCCCTGCAGGCGCAAGCCCCTGCAGTTAATTACATTACCGCGTAGCGATAACCACTTTCTCCTGCTCCAGAAGGTCACTTCGTGTCGTGTGTGTTTGTTTTATTTTTGGTTTCCCGTAGATTGTATAAGGAGACTAATTTATGTTGCCGCGCGTAGGGCGTGGATTAGTCCAAATCCATATATTCTTATATTTGGGTTTGGGTTGATTTAAGGATCGTTAATCTCGTTTGAGATTAAGATCAACTTAAATGTTTGTTGAGGATACGTTAGTCTAATTTTAGACTAAGATCTACTCAACGGGATTTTGGGATCATTCAGACCCAACAAAAGAGCATTTGGGCTCTACTGCTTTAGTTTAAGGACGTTACGGTCCATAGCTAGTTTAAGGACGTTGCGGTCCATTGGGATGTGCTCATCGGTTTGGGAGTGCACTAAAGAGTTGTTGGTTGTCGGGACCCTCCACCTCTTTGAAGACGTTGAAGAATTACAACGACATGTACCAAAGGTGTGGAGAGATGTACCCTTGAACCAAATTCCAGATTGAGGGGAGAGATCATGGTGGACTATCTAAGAATCATTAGTCATTTTTGGGAGACTAAGATTAACTTAGGAGATGTGTGATGGACATCATTCTGGTCAATTAGTTTGGGAGGTCATGAGAATAGAGGCTCGGTCTATTTGGAGATCCAAGACGTTTTAACCTCAAGAAGACTTAGCCAATTTAGGGCTGAAGTTAGCTTCTTATAGTGTTAAACACTAATATATGCTCGGTGCTCATGTGCTCTCACGTGAATCTCTAAAGCAGTGTTAAACACTGAAATTTAGGGCGCTTACGTGTGGCACGTGAGGCGCCTGAAAGTTGTCGTTGTACACTTGGGTCCAAATCCCCATCTGTATATAAGTGTTAAACACTTAATTCTTGTTGCCATCACGTGTGAGCACGTGAGGCACCCCAAAGTTGAGCACTGCTTCTTTGGGTTTATTCCCTCTTCCCTTTTATAAGAGATAAGCACTTAGCTCATATAGTGCTCACGTGTGGACACGTGAGGTGCTCAAAATGTGAACGCCGTCTTTGGATTTTTTCCCCTTTTCCATTTAAGCAGCTGTTTGGGGGTCATGTGAGAACACGTGATTCGATCTCAGTCATCCCTTTTTGTTCATCGGAGGTGCTCACGTGAGAACACGTGACCAGTCTTTTCTTTTATATGCATAGAGATTTTGATCTGAGTTTTAAGAATTTCAGGTCTCATGTTTTATAAGAATTAAATTCTTTTACAGGGTTAAACCCTAATTTTATCAGAGGAATTAAATTCCTATATACTTTTGGAAGAATTAAATTCTTTGAACTTAGTTCTTTCCCCTAAGTTTTGAATCTGCATAACAGAATCTCCCCGATGAGAATTAGATTCTCAACTTATGGGGAGATCTGCTTCTGCAGACCTCAACCAGAGGAAGAACTAAGTTCTTTGAGAAGAGTTAAACTCTTGGTTTGAGAATTAAATTCTCTTTTGTTTTGTGGGAGCTTTTGGGAGGCTTCTGTATATTTTTTTTAGAAGCTTATGGGGTGGTCTCCTCTGTATAAGACTTGAAGTCTTGGGGCCTTTATATAGTGGAGGCAAGTTTGTTGATTTAGTTAAAGAAATCTCTCATTGAGAGATCCTTAATTGATTTGGGGATTTTATCCACCGTTGGATCTTTGATCCAAGGATTCTATTTTACAGAATATATTTTTCTTGTTTTTAACAAGATTGGGGAAATATTTTCCCATACATAGCTTATTCTATAGCTTGGTGATTTTTAATCACCATTGGATTTTTAATCCAACGGTACTCTGTTTTACAGAAAATAATCTTTCTCGTTTAGAAAGATTTGAGGAATATTTCCTCAACCGAATTTAATTCTGTATTTTGATGATTTATCATCTCCGTTGGATCTTTGATCCAATGGCAGAGAACTTTTAGTTTTGATGCCGGCGCCCTCGTGCAAGGCACGTGAGGCGCTGCCTCAGAGTTTTTAACTCTTGGCGCTGACGCCCTCATGCAAGGCACGTGAGGCGCTGCCTCAGAGTTTTTAACTCTTGGCGCTGGCGCCCTCATGCAAGGCACGTGAGGCGCTGCCTCTTTACTGAAGGTGTCTTTTCGCCTTCTTTCTTTGCTTTTCCTGAGTCAAACTTTTCTTATCCAATGCTTTGAAATAGTTCCATCATGCACAACATTTTATGTGCCTATACTTAAATGTCTCCCTTCATAATCTGAAGCAATGCTTTTTTTCTCTTTCATTTTCAGAGAATTATTTTAACAGAGAAGAGCTATGGCGTGTAATCGTCCACATGCTCGCCGGCAGCCATGGGAGGTGCCTATTGAGGAAATTGTTCCTCATTTTGCTGCCCGCTTGGTGAACCCTGCTCTTACTGATGACCAATGTGATACGGTGTTACACGAGCTCTTGACTCGTAGAGGATCTCCTCTCCCCATCAGCTCCATTTGGCTCCAGATGGTCTTCTTATCTGTGCTCGATGATATTCCCCCTCATCCAGCGGAGATGACTTTGGCGATACTCGACGCATCGGAGGACAAGATCGAGTGCTTTCATGAGGCAGTTTTGATTACCACGGCTATGAGGGATCGCTCTGTTCAGCTGCTAAGCCAGATACGGGATCAGTGGGCCATCATGTCTGCCTTCGCGGATGGGTACGGCGCTGACCGATGGGGAGCGACTCCTCGTGAAGATCGCCGCTTTGACATGGTGGAGAAGGCGGAGAGGGAGTTAGAGAATTTTATCCATAGTTTCGTAAACCCCTGTACTTCGATCCCATGTTTGGTGATCTATTTTCTGTAGAATAGAATGTTCAATTAAATGCTTTCTTTTTGTCATTGACCATCAAATGCTCCCTTTCTAACACCTGTTCTTCCTCTGATGTGTGTATGTGCATATATGAATGAGCCTGATTTCACACATATCTGTAAAGGAAACTTAAACCGGTGTAAACAGGAACAAATAGGTCTTGGCCGAAGATTTTGGCGGGAACAGCAACTTGCTACATAGTCTTCGGTTTCTTCTGATGAGTCATGTTCCTCATCGTTGTCTTTATCTTCGTTCTCAAGAATATGCTTGAGAAACTCTTTGAGCGTGACCGGTTTCCGCGCCTTCTAGTTGTACTCCTCCAGCACGTCAATGTACTTTTGTAGGTCTGTGCGCTTGTCGCCATACTCGGCAGGCTGCACAGGTTTCTTGGTCTTCTTCTTTTTCTTTAAAGACTTTGAAGGCTTGACTTGGGGATTTTTCCCTTTGTCAACAACTTTCGGTACGGGACGCGGTTTTAGCATCCCTTCGATAATTTCAGGTTCAAGTGGGCTTTTCCACCTGACTGCCGAACATGCTTGTAGATCCTTCAGCATTCTTTTGGTTTTTGCCGAAAGAACGACTTCCCATAGAATTTCTTCCACGAGCGAGCATGATGCCCCCGGCGCATCCACCTTTTTAGGAGTGTGCTTCTGTGGTGGGTTCACCCTCCAGTTCTCCAACAGCGCGAACTTCCCCTGTTGATACTGTTCCTCGACCCAGTTCTTGAAGACGTAGCAATCCTTAATTGGGTGGCCCACCATTCTGTGATAGGAGGAGGAGTGGGGTTGTTGACGTCGCCGGGTTGTTGACGTCGCCGGGTTGTTGTGGACGCCATAGGTCTGGCAATGTGATGAGTTTGTTATGCATTGCCAACTCAAATAGTCGCATCGTCTTATCGCGGGGAAACGAATAAGCGCGTCCTAGCCTTTCTTCTAAGGATAGGCGTAGACATGCGTTGTTTTGGCGAGCAGCCGGTTTTGGGTCACTCGGTTGTTGTTGAGTGTTGGCAACGAATGCCGCTTTCCCTTTACCTTTGGCTTTTCGAGGGTCCTTACTTGAGGAGGAAGGCATGTGGCCCATCTGGTCCATTTGGGCCAGTTTATCGATCAGAGCCTGGAAGGTCGTTGGTTTGAAGAACGTCATGAACTGGGACACAGTCGTTTGAGGATCAAGGGTCCCGATGAACATGCCCACGGTGGGGGATTCTTTGATGCGTTGTTCGCAGTTTGACCATAGGTTCCGCCACCGGATCGCATATTGGACCCAGGTTTCTCCTGGCTTTACCATGGCATTGATTAATGCCGTGATCGGGGTGCACACACTTGCGCTAGTGAACCGCTGTGTGAACAGCAGCTCCATCTCTATGAATTTTCTCACGGAGTCATTTGGGAGCTCCGAATACCATTCAAAGGCCGTCTCTGACAGGCTGCCAACGAACTGGCGAAGCAACGGTTTGTCGTCGCCTCCAGTGTTACCGCACAGAGCTCTGAACTGCGCGACGTGCTGATATGGGTTGCTTGTCCCCTTGTACGCATGGAACTTAGGGATCGTATATCCCGGCGGGTATTTAATTTGGTCATACCATCTTGGATACAGTCGCCCAGTTCTGACGATTTGGCCAACCGCTTCATTTACTTGATGAGCTCGTATTTGTTGAGCGATATAATCATCAAGAGAAGCCTTGGAGATCGTTTCCTCCTTGGCTGTTGATAAAGCCGGAAGAGGGTTTGATGTTTCCCTTCTATCATCCTCGATAATTATCGGCGGATCCTCGGCTGGGGGTTCTGGCTGGATCATCATTCCAACTATATCCTGAAACAAGAGCGCCATCTGCTTTATGTTGGCAGCTTGCTTGGCGGCTTCTCTGTCTTTTCTTTCAATCACCCTTCGTGGGAACTCTGTATCGGTCTCCTGATCTTGGAGATGTTCGGCTGTTGTGTCCGAGCTTTCTTTCTTCTCGGTAAGTGCTGCCATTTTGGTCAGCATTTCCTGAAGCATTTGTTGTTGCTCCTAAGCTTTTGTCAGCGACCGAGTTTGCGGTCGATGTCCTACGGAAGCACGGCTTTCTTCTTTTCTGAAAGCCATGTAGACCGTATGTACGATCATGCCCCCAGACTTGGAGCGTTTGAGTCCATCGCCTTTGGAATTTGCCGCAGGCAGTAGGACTTTCTCCAGCCTCATCCTTTTGTGGGAGGTCGAAGTTGAAGGAGCTGTTGTAACATGCACCTGTATAGATGAAGTCCTTCACTGTATGACGGAGGGATGGTCTTTCCCTTACCGAGCCTTCGATTTCTTCGGTCGACGAGAGTAGTTTTGATCAATCACAAAGTCCTGGACTTTTCGCCAGACCATATGAATTTAGGAAGAGAGCCGTTGATAGGGGCGCTCCGGCTTTTCCTGCACTGTGGTTTCTGCAGGCGGGGGCGATTTCTTTAGCACCGCCATTGGAGAGTTTTTACGTACCCTCCTGAGTAGATCAAACATGTTCCCGGTTGGAACAGCAACGTCAAATTCCACCATTGGAGCTGGTGGGGTAAGTCCAAAGGACGAGTTGCCCCCAGCTTTCCTCACTCGGCGTCAGTGATGACGTCGAGCGTGTCTTGCGGACGGGGCCACCTCAGTTTCGAAAACGGCTTCGTCGTGCCCCCAAATTTGGTGAGGGGCAGCTGTTGGTACCAGCCTGTTGAAGACTGACGTCCTGATTGGAGTTTAAGAAGGGCCGGCCAATCTTTCAAAGACCGATCCTCTGATGGGGGAAGCGCTTTTGACGGCTTCGTTCGTAGCAGGAGTTGGGAGGGCTATCCGTTTTGGGGCAGCCCCTTCAGGTATCATGAGCCTCTTTGTGGGCCCATTTGGATATTTTGGCTCGGCATGTTGAAGACTGAGACGTCAGCTTTGAACGGCCCATTGAGAAGGGACATTGCGGTCGCAAGTCGATCGAAGACCAACCTATTTGGAGCTTCTTCTTGCGGCGCTGAGGCACCAAAACTCACCGGTGGGAACATGGTCCCAAAGAACAATCCAGTAGTGTTTTGCGTAACTTGACCCACCGGCATTGAAAAGATTGAAACCGCGTTGTGCCCGTAGGTCACTACTCCAGCTAGGGTGGAGCGAGAGTTATTACTGCAAGAAGTGCAGTTGGAAGCCATCGATTTTCTTCTTCTTCTGCACAGGAGCAAGACACCAAATTTTAGTACCTCAAATCCAAGGGCAACCATAGCGAACCGCGATTTTGTTCGCGAAACATGACACACGAAGTGTGGAGTGGAAAGAGGAATAGGTCCTACCGAGCGTGCCCAAATCTGTTCACCGCCGGAAAACGGACCGAGACGTTGGGACGTCTGGCCTGAATTCTGGGGGAAGATGCTATATGGATTTATCCGTCCACCTCTCCAAAGATACCAAGTTGATTTATGGCACTGTATATCGGAGGTTTGGACAGACGCGACCGTTATAGCAGACTTTATCAGATTCTCCCTCATTTTATGAGGGGTTTTTTATTGTGGGGACACTCTTTCCTGCAGACGCAAGCCCATGCAGTTAATTACGTTACCGCATTGCGATAACCACTTTCTCCTGCTCCCAAAGTTCACTCGTGTCGTATGTGTTTTTGTTTGTTTTGGTTGCCCGTGGATTGTATACGGAGACTAGTTTGTGTCGTCTCCCATAAGGCGCGGATCAGTCCAAATCCGTATATTTTAGATTTGGGCTTAGGTTTATTTAAGAATCGTTAATCTGGTTTGAGATTAAGATCAAATCAAATGTTTGAGCATTTGGGCTCAATTTGTTCCTGCTAAGGATGCGTTAGTCTAATTTGAGACTAAGATCAACTTAGCAAAATTTCAAGGATCATTTTTGTTTAAGATCCAGCAAAAGAGCATTTGGGCTCAACTGCAAAAAAATTTCAGAGACTTGGCCAATTTGGGCTGAGTCTACTTAGCCTTTTTCTTTTCAAAAGTGCTAAGCACTTATTTGGGCTCTGTTCGTTCAGCCATTTTCTTTTCATGTAAAAGTGCTAAGCACTTATTTGAGCTCTGACGCTCACATGTATGTCATGTGAAGCATTCAGTCATGGGCGCTGCCCAATAAATGTTGAGCACTTTCAGTCATTTTGACTAAATGTGAAGTGCTAAGCACTTTTTATGGCGTCCACGTGAGGTGCACATGCGGCGCTGGGCACTGCCCAATAAGTGCTAAGCACTCAGCCATTTTGGCTGTATATGAAGCGCTAAGCACTTTTATTCAGCGCCCATATGTGTTTCATGTGAGGCGTTGGCCTTCTGTTTTGGGCGCCCGCGTGTTTTTCACGTGAGACGCTAGACGTTGTTAAAAGGGGGCGTTCAAGTAAGGAGCACGTGAGGCGCTAGTCTTTTCCCTTTTTTTTAGAGATTAAATCTCTGTTAATGGCATTTTAACCATTAATGATCACCAAGATCTTTGTTTTTTGAAGATCTGGGATCGGTTTTTTCTTTAAGAACTAAGTTCTTTTATAGGTTCCTTTCTCCTTTGTTTTTTTTTCTTTTTGATCTAGTTCTTTTCTGAATCTTTGATTCTCAAGAACAAGATCTTCCCAATGAAAATTAAATTCTCAACTTATGGGAGACTTGTCTAGTGGATCTCAGATCCAAAGAAAGAACTAAGTTCTTTAAAAAGGGTTAAACCCTTAGATGTGACTGTCACGACCCGAAATTTGGGCATGACCGGCACTTAGATTGTATAACATCTAAAGATGCTGACACAATCTGAGTAAGACAAAAACCAAGATCAAAACCCATTTGCGGAATTAATAAAAAAAATCAGTTTTTTAAGTAAAAGAATGAAGTATCATGTCGAATGGTTTTTTTTTTAGAAATATAACCTAAACAATTAATTTAAAATTTCGACAGCATTCCCTTTTGTTTTTTTTTTCTTTAATTAAGGCAGTTACAAATTGTTTAATTAAGTTGCATCCCTAGTTGGGAGCAAAATAACGCCAAATAGAGGAAATCAATATACAACAACAATATGACGCTCAAGCGAAGAATTTCATGCATAAGTAAAGAAAAGCATAAATTACTACAACTAGACAATCTCACTTAATCAAAACAAAACATATACAACACATTTCGTTCTAAGTCAAATATACAGGGTCTGATGGAGTAATACTAGATCCAAAATACATATACCAAATAGGAGGTTACTACGTAGGTAACCCACCTAACAAAATAAGTGATTAAAGCTGACAAGTGGATCCGCACTTGCTGCTACGTGTTCACGCGTCTCCTGCAAGAAACTATGGCACAACGGGGGTGAGTTGCCAACTCAGTGAATAAACTAACATCTAACAGCTGATAATGTAAGTATGACGAACTAGAGTTATCAGCAATAAATATAAGTATAGTGTATGATAACATGTGAAAGCATGAATATGTATTAACTAAATGTATTAAAACAATACTGAAATCTCATCAAGTATTTCCAATATCATAATTTTCCAAATAAGGCTCATTTTTCCGTGTCCAACATCGACACAAATCTTCTGTTTTCAGCAGACATCGTTCCTCGAACGATTCTGTCAATCCACAACATCGGTCGGTATCCCCCAAATATCCGCCGTGTTTCATTACTATCTCCGGTATCGAGTATCCTCGCTAGGCTTCCCGCCTCACATGCGGCTATCCTTCCCCTCGGTCTCAACCGGGTCCATCATTTATCCAACTGTATATCCCCCTTCCCTCAGTCTGGATAACGTATAAATCCGCAACCGTATAGCCCCCCCACTCGGTTCGGAGTAAATCCAAATCATAAAAACGACATCTCATGGTGGACGTATCACATAAATCATGAAGAATCAATAAATATAACTTAATAGTGTATAAAACTCAAAACCAGAAATCCTTAAATCCAATACACCTTGTGCTACAATTAACAACGATTTGAAAGTAAGACATGATAGGTATCAATTAATAACAATGATGCACACAACCACTAATAATGATGCTTATGGTATGAAGGGAATCATATAAGATATGGCAAGTTCTAAGTGATACGTGACATGTCAATATCGATGAGGTGTAGTGCGCGTGCAACATGACTCATCGATAATTCGTGCAGTGTTCTAGCAAGTGTTATTTTATAAATATGAATTCATATGATGAAGTTTCTTAGTTTTAAACATATACTCAATATAAAGGAAATTATTATCCAACTATTAATTACGGGCATATAACGTCATCCATACAAAATCCCCCGGTAGAAGTTAAATCTACTCACCGGAATACGTCGAAATTACTCAGATGTTATCAATCATTTTCCCTTCCTTGCGGTCTCCGAAGTCTCCGCGGTTGAACCTAACATCGAAATTTACCTTCGTATAAGAAACGGCTAAACCCCGATACGGCGAAAACATGAAACTACAAGATTTACATACTAAACTTGCTACGCGCGAATATTATGAACTATCTAAGCTTATACTAACCTGATCTAACCCTTCGTTGTTCATAACAGTAAAAACAGAATCGTAACGCGAGTTATCCATATCGTATTTTAGAATTATTAACCCTAAAACAGATATTAGCTTCCATATTTTATATACTGAATATATAACCTAAACTAACAATACCAGACATCCTAAAATATAAACAGAGAGCTACCCTAAAAACCCCAACACCTAACTCCCTACAAAAACCGGCGAGCTCGGATTTTGATGGAATGTTGCCGGTCAAACGTTCAAGGAATGGGTACGTGTTTCTTGTGGTTATTCTAGATCCAATTTATAAGGCTACTATACTACTTGATTTTGTTATAGATTAACTATACTATAGCAGATCAAAACAGAGTAATAATCCAACACGATATGATATTTTACCGATATCACACTTCTATACTAAAACAGTATTGAACTTAAATCTGCAGGGTGAAACTTATACCTATTGAATGATCACTGAAAGGCTCCTTCAAAGATGCACAAGCATATACAATCTTAGCTTGAGGGTGGTGGTGGTGATCCCTAGCACTTAGTTTCTCTTCTCTTCTCTTTTTCTTTGTGTGTTTTAGGATTTCTTTTTCTTCTAAGCTAACTAATTTGTTTCTACTTGATATATATCAACTGAACAATTTTTAAACAAGATAAGAAAAGGAATGATAAGGCTAGGAGTTGGTGTCACCATGAAGGATGGTGGTGTTTTCATGTAAGGAGGAGGTGTGGCCATTAGGTTGTATCTAAGATATGATGTTTAAGAAGTTTAATGTAACCTTAACCCTAATTTTACACATTTACATAATAACCCTCACATAAAATTAATTAACATAAGAAAGCTAACATTTCACTTAAACCCCTCATGACACTTAATATTATATAACAAACTACTATCTCTACTTATTTAACCTACTACATATTAAAAGGTCTTATATTACAATAAAATTAAAATAACATTTTTAATTAAATAAATAAAATAATTAATTTATCTAAAATATTTCAAAATGTTACAGTGACAGAGATATTTTGATCTCTTTTCTTTACCTAGGGTTTTGAAAAGGAAGGTCTTCTTTAAGAATTGAATTCTATAGGTTTTTTTCTCTGTGTTGTGGTCTTCTCTCCTTGTCCCTCCTGTCCCTCGAGACTTGAAGTCTCGGGTCCTTTATATAGTGGAGGCAAATTGTTAATTGGTTTTGAGAAAATCTCTCATTGAGAGATTCCAATTAATTTGGGGAATTTTACCCACCATTGGATCTTTGATCCAAGGACTTCTGTTCTAACAGAATATGATTTTTGTTTTTAACAAGATTAGGGAAATATTTTCCCCTATACAGAATTTATTCTGTAAAATGGTGATTTTTTAATCGCCATTGGAATTTTAATCCAAGAGTTCTCTGTTTTACAGGGAGCAATCTTTCTTGTTTAGAAAGATTGAGAGATTCTATAATTGGATTTTTAATCCAACCGAGAGTACCTTTCTTATTTGAGAAAGATTTGGGAAATGTTTTCTCCCAACAGAATTTAATTCTGTATTTTGATGATTTATCATCTCCGTTGAATCTTTGATCCAACGGCTCTGTTTAACAGAGAGTATTGTAGAATTTTAATTCTACCCAGGCGTTGGCGCTCACGTGTTATGCACGTGGGCGCTACTTAAGAATTTAATTCTTATAATGGGTATTTATGTGCTTTGCACATTAGCGCCCGCGTGAGGAGCACGTGCGGCGCCATCTAAGAGTTTAACTCTTATATAATGAACCCTTCTATGCTTTGCACATTAGCGCCTGCGTGAGGAGCATGTGCGGCGTCATCTAAGAGTTTAACTCTTACGAACTCTTCTGTGCTTTGCACATTGGCGCCCGCGTGAGGAGCACATGAGGCGCCACCATAGGACTTAATCCTATAAGATTGGCTCTGGCGTTGGCGCCCTCATGGAGAGCACGTGAGGCACTGCCTCATTTAATTCAACAGAGCTTTTCTCTTTTATTAGGTTAAATATATTAGGGAAACAACATCCTTTGTCGTCCAGAGGACCCTTCTCGCACCTAGACACAGGAAGAATGAGGACTGGCTGCCAACGTCTTCTACACCACATTTACCATCAAAGAGAAAGTCTTCAAGGTCATCATCGATGGAGGAAGTTGCGGGAACCTCATCTCTAAGGAGTTGATCCAGAGACTCAACCTATTCACCCAGAAACATCCCCGCCCGTTGATTAATCTGTTTCTTTGCGTATGCGTTTTGAAAAGATAGATTTTGAAATCAAAGAATATTTTACCGCAATCAAGAACGGCGTCGCTTGGTAGCTATCCGGTGAGTACGGGTTGGTCCACAGGGATTTTGTGTATTCTCAATTTGTTCTAACTAGTTAATTCTGATTGTTGTAGGATTGATTAAATCTAAAAACTAAGGTTGATCTAGACTAGGATTAAAACCTTGCTAGGTTTAGGTTTAGGTTAAGTTTGGAAAGTCAATATTCCTCACCGCTTTCTATGCCCTAATTAAGATCTATGAGGTGTTATGGTAATAATTAATAAAGTGGATTAGTACCATCGGGAAGAAACGATATTTCTTCCTCTAGGTTCTTGTCCTTCCTTTCTTAATTCTTACCCTAACCTCCATGGAAAACATACGCAACCGGTCTTTTATACTACGGTATCACCGCTACCTCGTGGTATAGGGTGCCGTAGGAAGCGGTGTGTGTATGTACGCATGGAGTCCTATAAAAATATGTGATGGGCAGAAAGGGGTGAGAGATTTTCATCTCTCAAGCCTTCCCTATTTCTAACCCTAACAAGCGAGGATCTACTCACTCATTAGGGGATCGATAAAAGACATGATTTTTATTTGAGTTTTCGATTTAAGAGATTAACTATCTAAATTACGGCAGATTAATAAAAAGTTCTATTCTAATTTAAACTAGGACAGAGAATAAATTTAAACTAGGGAAGAAATAAAAATTAAGAACTAGGGCAAATGAAAAGAACCTACTTACTTTATTGATGCTTTCTAAAATTTACAAAAGATTTCTGAATTTTGATCAATGAAAAGAGGCATACCTCAAAAGAGGTATTAGGGTTTCTATTTATAGAGCATAGAAACCCTA
Organism: Agapanthus africanus; assembly: GCA_030015575.1. Taxonomy (NCBI): domain Eukaryota; kingdom Viridiplantae; phylum Streptophyta; class Magnoliopsida; order Asparagales; family Amaryllidaceae; genus Agapanthus; species Agapanthus africanus. The sequence continues at coordinate 350,568,965 of JASDDO010000004.1, forward strand.
GGGTTACAATTGAGTCACATCTGCATTTACAATTTTACCCTAAGAAAACTCTATTTACTGCACCGACGCACCGACACGTGCCGACATGCGCGACGCACGGCCGCGGAACCGCGGCCAAAACCCATGTTTGGTCGCGGTTCCGCGGCCAAATAGAGGGATCATGAGCTGAAATCTTTAGGGAATATTCTGGTGGTATTTGACTTCTTGTTTCTTCACTTGTTTCTCAGGTTGTCTTCTAGTTCTCTTCCAGATTTCCACAGTGGATAATTTCGTAGACTTTTACCGCTTGCTTCGTGTTGAAGTCTTGAACCTTGCGCCGCCTTTGTTATTTGTGAAATTGTCCATTGATCTTCGTTTTAGTCTTCAAACTGTAGACATGATCAAGATCTTTTCATTTGTTGGTCGTAGTCTCACTTTTGTATCGTCTTTTCATCTTTTTCACTGTTTTTGTTCCGAGAACCTGTAACCTGCAACTATGTAGCAGACATGGGTCAAAAGCACCTGTTTATTTATAAAATGACTAAGAATGGGGAATATAATAATGCAAAATTATGGTATGAACAAATACCCCCAAACTTATCTTTTGCTCGTCCTCGAGCAAAATTAGTTTTATTCTCGAAAAAGACCTAACCTCACTTTCGTAGGGAAACGCGATTGCACTGAGCTCGTGCAACAAGCCGTTAAACCTCTAGGTGTCCCTAGTAGGAGGAGTGTTGTCTCCTGAGGGTTTTCAGCGGATACTACCCACAAAATCTTATCAATTCGGCCTATTAACTTTTATTCTTCAATTAGGTTTTCCAACAAGGAATTCTATTATCTTCGACTCATAAATTATCCATCCGTATTTTTCATGCTTCCTTATCATTTAACTTAAGATTATATATATTCTTATGAATTTATTTAGTTTTCAGCATCTTTTGAATTTTCCTTCTAGGGTTCTATCTCAACTTAGGAATTTTTATCATCTCTATTAAAGATATAAGTCTTATCTTTCATTCCTATCTCTTATCTAATCCCCAATCACATACCCCTACGTATGTGTGTATATCACCCCTACACTTGGAAATTCAAATCAAGCTATTATACTCTTGTCCATCGTCCAAAGTACTTTTCAATTGGTGAATGTTTAGATGAAATTGCTCACACATTCTTCATGCGACCGTTAATACTTCTTGAGGTACCAACGACCGATTACAAAATGTGCTTGCACATTAAGGTGTAATTCCTAGTCTTGTAACACCTAAGGCTTTAGCAGTGACTCCCAAACCAGTTGGTCTAAGGCACTAGGTGATAAAGCACCCTCGCTAACTATTTTTTCTATTTATGCAGCCTTAAGTAATTACAAAAACCAGTGTTCATTTTTTTATCTCTTTATTCACACTTGTATTTTTTTTATTTTTCTTCGTACTAAGGACTTTAGACAAGAGCATTTCAAGGTCTCCTCTACTATTCCAAGTTTCAAGGTGCGTGTTTGTGCAATTTGTAGGGTATATATTTTCAGAATTTAGACTTAAGCTTAGGGATTATTTTTCAGACTTATACTTTAATAAAAATTTCAATACTCTTCCCTTATTTTGACTTGGCCCAAGAAGTGAACTCAAAATTTGCCTATTTCTAAATAAACTACAAGACATATACTTTCTACCGTTAAATTTTAAGAAAGGTTATTTTTAGGGTTTTTAATTTACTAAGTCTAAGGTCTAGTTGTTCCTAGCTAGTTAACCTATTTGTCAAACTCAAGCTAATTATGGCCAAAATTGAATGTTTTAATTTTTATAATTTTTCAAATTTTTCAATTTTTATGGGTTTTAAAATAAGTATGCAAATGCAAAGATGTACATATGAATGCGAAGGAAGAAAGCTTACCGAGCACACCCCCAAACTTAAACTTGACAGTGTCCTCACTGTCAGGCTACACCAAGAGGGTCAAAATTGTCGGCACTCCCCTGTTTATTTTTTTTTTATTTTTTTTTTTTTTATTTTTTATTGTTAAAAGAAAAACAAAATAAATATACAACAAGGTCCTTCCCAAACTATACAAGGCCTTACACAGGCCAAAGGTTAGCACCAACTATTCAAAAAATTTATCGTTATAATGGTAGGGTTGGTGGAAGAATGGAGTGTAGAGAAAGGAGTTGAGAAACACACGAGACCGTATAGGAAGAAGGGTGGAATATGGTCTCGGTATATTCGGAGAAGAATGGCGGAAGAGAGAAAGAAGTGCAGTACGAACTTTAGGGTGTAAATTGAGTGAATAAATTAGCACAAATTGTGATGACCGATGTGTTAAAAGCGATTGTGCTAATTTATCAACCCGTCGAGAAATGGGGTCAAATCCCTCAAGATTCGTAAGAAAACATGGGTACGTTGAACTTGGTAAACCATCCATTGAAAATGGAAGCGTGACGAATTGTTGCGTGGTCGAAACGATCTCGAACTCGAAGAATTCCATCAATGGTTCGAAATGATTGTAAGCAACCGAGTCTGATGGTTCAACTAACTCGTCTGAAAATTCAAAGGACTAAAATTCGGGCTGTGAGTCTTCAAAATCGTCCGAAAAAGTGAAACACTCGTAATCGCTATCGGTTGTGCAAACTGTGTCAAATTCAAGGAGGGACGCACTAGTGGCGTCAAAACTGCTGTGATCGAACAGAAATTTTTCAAACTCACAGTCCTCCTGCGTGATCTCTTGCATGGTCGGAACGATTGAAAGGATGAAGGGGGGTGATTTAGGAAGTATAACAGTTAAATGTTCAGGAGGATGAATTAGAAAATCCGACTCATCAAACAAAACTGGTTCATCCTCAATATTATCCTCAATACTCTCCTCAAAACTATCCTCATAATTCTCCTCAAAAGTTATCCCATCCATGCAATTATCATCAAGACGCATATGAAGTTCGGGAGAAACATTTAATGACTCGGGATGATGAATTGGAAAGAAAAATTCAGTCAAATCTGCGGGTTCATCATCCAAAATATTCCCGGCGTCAATATCCTCAATCAAGTGAAAATCAATTTTTTTAGACACCTCATCAAAAGCATGAATATTTATCAATTCAGGTTCTAGATTGGAGGTGTAGAGGTCGAAAGGATTGGTGATGGTTTCACTTGAAAGGGACCCTTCACAATCTGGCAAATCAAGCACTACAAATTCGCACAACTCATTGAATGTTTTATTTTTAACTGGTGAATCATTTGGGACACTTGATAGATATTCAAAACCGGAGTTGTGGGATTCAATTTGTGATGGGTAGGTTTGATTTGGAAGGGTGTATAGCTCACTCTCTCCACTCAAATTCTCACTCTGTCCAACCGCCTCATCATACATTGGAATTTCTGGAGCTAGTTGGAAACTAGCTACCGGTTCACTAAGTTGCATAAGGGCGGCAATGGACGCATCCAAATTCCTCATCTGTCGGTTTGTCGCTACAATATAAGCTTCCAACGATTGTTCCAGACTAGACATGGGTTGTGAAGGAGTTTCAGTAAAAGATTCAAAGTTGTTTGGATACGTGAAACTCCCAAATGGTTGTGTAGAATCAATGTCTAGAGAGGTGTGAAAGTCGGGTAGGACTGATAGGAATTGAATGGTTGGACAGAAATAGGATCAATATTTGGATAAAAAGGTGAATGGACTTGTTGATCCCAAGAACTGGAAGTGTTGAAAGGAGTGAAAGATCGGTTACGAGATTGTTCAATATGTTCAGCAATAGACATGGGTTTCGGAGTTACAACAGGACTCGAAAAAGTAGTATCAACATAAGAAGGTGGTGAAGGTTGAAATGGTTGATACAAAGTGGATTGTGGAGTCGAACTATTTCTCCTAGACGCTTCTATTCGATCTTTCAAATAAATTTTGGGCATGGAGGGGTCGTCCGTAATTCGACAAAACAATTCGCGTATGAAGCAATGTTTGGATGAGGGTACCAAAGTTCGGCGAGAGTTTTGTGAGGTGGGGTACCCATGATGTAAGAAGGAGAAGAAAAATAATGTGGGTGCAAGTGGGGTGCACGGAATTCTTAGTGACAAGTTGCAATTTTTTGTAAAAAATTTTCCTTTTTTGTGTTTTTTTTATGTGGAGCTTTTTGCAAAAAAGATTTTCGATAAAAGGCTTAGACACACGTTCAATCAATCACAAATGCCCAATCAAGCCTAGATCTAGGGTCACCTAGGTCAGCTAGACAGCTCCTAACTGTTCCAAAGGGCAAGAAGTAGGACCTCAAACCGCCTCTTCCCCGCCAATTGTGGCCAGGTAAGCACAAGTAGAGAAAGGAGGGATCCGTTCACGAATCACCGTGAGACAGGCCTTTTAAAGTTACCTTTCACTACCTGTCTAGCCTAGGTACCACAATGTCAGGTTAGGATCAACGGTCGATACCTACAACTATTCTTTTGTCCTATTGAGCGCGAAGTCCTTAAGGCTGAGTCTAATCCTTTTTAATTAGATTGATGGTCAATGCAATATGCTTTATGTGATTTTTGGGGTCCTGGGAAGGGTGATGAAATCCCCACCCAATCTAGATTGGTGTTCAAGCCCCTTAAAGTCAATTTAAAATATGCAAAGCAGTAACACAATCACTTGCAAAAAAAATTTAGCGCGGCGCAAAGAATCCTGCACAAGATCAAGTTATTGGAGAAGGGGAGAAATTTTGGCGCAAAGAATCCTGCAGGCAAATATTTCAGAGGAGACAAGGGGATTCAGAGGAAGAATAGAAGACTTACAGAGAGGATCCCACGTGCTGACGTCACTACAGGACCGCGGTTCCGCGGCGGAAATGTTATGTTGGCGGCGGAAGCGCGGTGGGTTGAGCGGTTCAAGCCTCCAAATTTCTTCTGCTCCTCTGTTGTTGTAATCCTCTGTTGTTCAGATCTTCTGTTTTCTGTTTCGCTCTCTGGATTTTTCCAGATCTGAATTTATTCTTCGATCCTGCACAATTCAAACAAAAATATCCTTCACAAAATAACAAGATGATAAAAAAAATTATATATATACTTTTATATTTTTCAGTTTTTATGATTTTTCAATTTATATTAACCCGAAATTACAAAAAGAAAATAACACGCCATCCCCGGCAACGGCGCCATTTGATTGATCTGTTTCTTTGCGTATGCGTTTTGAAAAGATAGATTTTGAAATCAAAGAATATTTTACCGCAATCAAGAACGGCGTCGCTTGGTAGCTAGCCGGTGAGTACGGGTCGGTTCACAGGGATTTTGTGTATTCTCAATTTATTCTAACGAGTTAATTCCGATTGTTGTCGGATTGATTAAATCTAAAAACTAAGGTTAATCTAGACTAGGATTAAAACCTTGCTAGGGTTAGGTTTAGGTTAAGTTTGGAAAGTCAATATTCCTCACCGCTTTCTATGCCCTAATTAAGATCTATGAGGTGTTATGGTAATAATTAATAAAGTGAATTAGTACCATCGGGAAGAAACGATGTTTCTTCCTCTAGGTTCTTGTCCTTCCTTTCTTAATTCTTACCCTAACCTCCATGAAAAACATACGCAACCGGTCTTTATACTACGGTATCACCGCTATCTCGTGGGATAGGGTGTCGTAGGAAGCGGTGTGTGTATGTATGCATGGAGTCCTATAAAAATATATGATGGGCAGAAAGGGATGAGAGATTTTCATCTCTCAAGTATTCCATATTCCTAACCCTAACAAGCGAGGATCTACTCACTCATTAGGGGATCGATAAAAGACATGATTTTTATTTGAGTTTTCGATTTAAGAGATTAACTATCTAAATTATGGCAGATTAATAAAAAGTTCTATTCTAATTTAAACTAGGGCAGAGAATAAATTTAAACTAGGGCAGAAATAAAAATTAAGAACTAGGGAAAATGAAAAGAACCTACTTACTTTATTGATGCTCTCTAAACTTTACAAAAGATTTCTGAATTTTGATCAATGAAAGAGGCATACCTCAAAAGAGGTATTCGGGTTTCTATTTATAGAGCATAGAAACCCTAGGGTTACAATTGAGTCACATCTGCATTTACAATTTTACCCTAAAAAAACCCTATTTACTGCACCGACGCACCGACATGCGCGATACGTGCCGACACGCGCGACGCACGGCCGCAGAACCGCGGCCAAAACCCATGTTTGGCCGCGGTTCTGCGGCCAAATAGAGGGATCATGAGCTGAAATGTTTAGGGAATCTTCTGGTGGTATTTGACTTCTTGTTTCTTCACTTGTTTCTCAGGTTGTCTTCTAGTTCTCTTCCAGATTTCCACAGTGAATAATTTCGTGGACTTTTACCGCTTGCTTCGTATTGAAGTCTTGAACCTTGCGTTGCCTTTGTTCTTTGTGAAATTGTCCATTGATCTTCGTTTTAGTCTTCAAACTGTAGGCATGATTAAGATCTTTCCATTTCTTGGTCGTAGTCTCACTTTTGTGTCGTCTTTTCATCTTTTTTTTTTGTTCCGAGAACCTGTAACCTGCAACTATGTAGCAGACATGGGTCAAAAGCACCTGTTTATTTATAAAATGACTAAGAATGGAGAATATAATAATGCAAAATTATGGTATGAACACCCGTACAAACTACACTGGCTCAAGAAGGGTAACGAAGTGATTGTAGATTCGCGTTTCTTGGTTTCCTTCTCTATGGGAAACAAGTATTTTGATGAAGCATGGTTTGAAATCATGACCATAGACACATGCCATCTACTTCTGGGGCGGCCTTGGCAGTATAATCGGAAGACAATGAATGATGGGCAGCGAAATACCTATACTTTTGTGAAAGATGACCAGAAATTTGTGCTCCGGCCCATGAGAGAAAAGACTGGGCCAAAACCCGCATCGGGGGGGAGAAGTAGTCTTTTTACCAAGGTAACGCTTACCAATGAGGCGCGTCCGTTCGAGGAGGAGGCACAAGAAACGGGGGTTATCTATGCCCCGATGAGCGCGGAAGCACATGCAGAAGTTCCTGATATGGTCAAGCCACTGCTGCGGGATTACGCAGACGTATTCCCGAACGAGCTGCCTAACAATCTCCTACTAATGAGAAACATACAACACTGCATAGACTTTATTCATGGCGCCAATCTTCCCAACAAACCACCATATCGTATGAATCCGAGAGAACACCAAGAGGTAAGGATGTAGGTGGAGGAGTGTTCATATCAGATTTTTGCATTTTCATACCGCCCAATTTTTATCACATTGCATATCGGTAGATACTCTTGAGCCGTGTTTGCTAGTCAATTGCAGGATACAGGTTCCCGGTTCTCAAACGGAGAAATTCATGGAAAACACGACAAAATCCGGTTCCTGCCAACCACAGATAAAAACACGGTCTCCGCTCTTCATCCGTATGTTGCCAGTTACCAGTTTAGGAAGACAAAGTGTCAAATCAACGTCATTCTCATGCACAAGGCTCAATGGTAGCACAAAATCCAAGAGATCTACGCGGAGCTCGAGGCAATCAACCACAAAAAATTCCACCTTTGCTCAATAGAAATTCTGGAAGAATTGGGAAAGAGTTTTCAGAAAATACACACACCAGACAAGAGGGGACAGGAGACCAGGAAAACACTCAGAAGCCCACACCCTAAACTCACAGTAGGGGCACGGATCCGCGGCCATAGGGGGCTATAGGCGGCGGATCCGCGGCCGTACAGGCAGTTCAGAGCACGAGATTTCAGGGGTAGTTTTGTCTTTTCGTCAGGGTTCTGGTGGTTGCCCTAGGGTTTCATTTCTTGGCCTATAAATAGCCCAGAATTTTGAGAAGGAAGGGTCAATTTTTGTATTCTTATTTTTTGCCTAGTTTTAGTGTTGTTCTTCTTCCTCTTCTCACCTCTTCTCCATTAAACTTGTAGTGAGCTTTTGAGTGAAGAGTGATGAATAAAGAAGACCATTTTTTATCATGCTTGTCTCTTTCTTTTACTTGTTGTAATGTATTGTAATTTTAATTGTTAAGTAGTTGTTGTTATTTGTTTGATTGTTTCTTTCTTCTCTCTTTTCCTTTATCCTTCATATGACAATGATACTTACGCTCGATCCTCGCCAAGGTGAGGTCGCAAATAGTTAGTCGTATTCTTCTAATCTCCTTCTTTCTATCTTCCTCTTTGTTTTGTTTTGTTTTTCCTTATCATGAAGTGTGAGTAGTTTTATACTTGTTAGGGTAGGATAAGGGAAGTTTGAGAGAAGGAAATCTCTCTCACTCTTTCCTTGCCCAACAACTTAAATCGACTCCTGTTAATTGAACCACAATCCGCTCCTTACGGCACCCTATCTTACATGATAGCGGTGATTCCGTAGTGAGACCGGTTGTGGTTGAATTAACCGGAGGTTATGGATAAGAGCCAAGAACGGACGGACAAGCACCAAAAGGAAGGACTATGCGTTGGAAAGCCTAGCTTATACTCGCAAGTACCTTCCTAGTCGTGCTAATCCCCGTTGTTGCCGATTACCGTAACACCGATATTAAGAGGGGAAACGAAAGATTTGGAGACTCCTAACTCAAACTAACCTAATCCTAACCCTAACAAGCTCTCTTTAAATATCAACTCAACACTTAGATAATCCAACAAAATCTGAAAACAGGACTTAACTCGTTAAAACACTTTGAAAAAGACTCCCATCTTCCTGCGGACGACCCGTACTCAACCGGCTAGCTACAAGCGAAACTGTCTTGATTGCGGTATTTAAACTTGAACTTGAACACGCACTTATCCTAACAATCAAGGAGTTACTGGAGAAAAGATTTGTGCGACCCAGCATGAGTCCTTGCGCCGTGCCAGCCCTTTTAACTCCCAAGAAGGGTGGCTCATGGCATATGTGCATCGACGGTCATAACATCAACAAAATCACCGTGAAGTATTGCTTCCTGATACCTCGGCTCGACGACATGCTCGACCAACTTGCAGGGGCCAAAGTCTTTTTGAAGATAGACCTGAAGAGCGGGTATCACCAAATCCGCATCCGACTGGGGGACGAGTGGAAGACCGCGTTCAAGACGCAGGATGGACTTTATGAATGGCTGGTGATGTCGTTTGGTATGTCCAATGCACCAAGCACATTCATGAGGGTCATGAACCACCTTCTACGGCCATTCTTTGGAAGGTGTGTGGTCGTATATTTTGATGACATCCTTATTTATAGCTCTTCTCATGAGACTCACTTGCAGGATCTGAGAAATGTTCTCGAGGTGTTAAGGCAGCAATAGCTCTACGCCCATCCGAAGAAGTGCTACTTCATAGCAAATCAAATCATGTTTTTGGGTGTCATCGTCTCCAGTGAGGGGGTGCGTGCAGACCCATCCAAAGTACAAGCAGCTCGAGATTGGCCCGCGCTGAGGAACATTCATGAAGCCCAGAGTTTTCACGGCCCCGCTTCCTTCTACTGTCGTTTTGTACCAAATTTCAATGGGGTAATGGCCCCAATCACAGACTGTCTCAAGTCGCGGGTATCTTTCCATTGGAGCGACGAAGCACGGCAAGAATTCGACGCCATAAAAAAGAAACTAGCCACTGCCCCTGTGCTGGCTTTGCCAGATTTTGACAAAATATTCGAGGGGGTAGGTATCAATGGCGTACTCAATCAAGAAAAGAAATCAGTGGCCTTCTTCAGCGAGAAACTAAATGGTGCTAAGGCCAAGACAGCACCTACGACGCCGAGTTTTATGCCATCGTCCAAGCCTTGCGACATTGGGAGCACTATTTATTGCATCACGAGTTCATCCTTCATTCTGATCATGAAGAACTCAAGTATATTAATGGGTTGCATAAGTTGAATCGTCGACATGGTCGATGGGTTGAATATATCCAACAGTTCACCTTCTCCTTGAAGCACATTGCGGGGGTCGATAATCGAGTGGCCGATGCTTTGAGCAGAAGAGTAACCTTACTCTCCATAATGCAAGCTCAGATTGTAGGGTTCGATACCTTTTGCGAACTATACCCTGCGAACCCGTTCTTCGGTCCTATTCACATAGCATTGAAGCAACCTCAACATGGACCCGAGCAACGAAAGTCAGGCTATCTGCTGATGGACGGCTATCTTTTTCTGGGACTGCAACTCTGCATCTCTGAGTGTTGGCTATGAGAAAAGATCGTGGAGGAACTTCATAACGAGGGCCATTTTGGGCATGACAAACTCCTGGCCCTTATGTCTCGTGACTACTACTGGCCTAAAATGAAACGAGATGTGATACGTTTCGGAGTGCGCTGCCATATTTGCCAAGTGTCCAAGGGGATAGCCAAGAACGCAGGTTTGTACACCACGCTCCCGGTTCCAGCAGCACCATGGGAAGACGTCAGCATGGACTTTGTTCTAGGCCTACCCCAAACTCAAAGGAGTATGGACTCAGTCTGTTTCGTGGTCGATCGATTCTCCCAGATGGTGCATTTTGTGGCATGCAAGAAAACTATGGACGCATCTCGGATCGGTGACCTGTACTTCAAAGAAATCGTGCGCCTTCATGGGGTATCAAAACCCATCATATCGGATAGGGATACCAAGTTCATGTGCCATTTTTGGAAGACCTTATGGAGGAATCTGGGTTCTAAACCGTGCTTTAGAAGCGCTTATCACCCGCAAATAGATGATCAAACTGAAGTGGTCAACAAAAACCTCAGTAATCTCCTCCGTAGCTTAGTTGGAGACAACCTAAGGAAGTGAGACCTTGCCCTCGCACCAGCTGAATTCGCTTACAACCGTTCTATTAACCGCACGACAAAGATGAGTCCATTTAAGATCGTGTATGGAAGTAACCTCACTGACGTCCTCGACTTGGCGCCAATTCCCCATATGGGGCGTCCCAATGTTAAACCTGAAGACATGACCAAGCACCTGAAAAGAATTCAGGATCAAGTTCGACAGCAGATTGAAGCTGCCAATTCCAAATATGAAGTTGCTGCAAACAAGCATTGTCGTAGCGTAGTGTTCGAAGAAGGTGACTTTGTTTGGGCCATCCTCACCAAGGACCGCTACCCGGTAGGTGAATATAATAAATTGAGCAACAGAAAAGTAGGTCCTTGTGAGATTCTTAAGGAGGTAGGCGACAACGCGTATCAATTGAAGTTGCCTAGTCATTTGAAGACTTCAGACATATTCAACGTCAAGCACTTGATTCCATATACGGGTGACGGAAGCTCTTCCGAGGAGGACGGCCAGAGCTTGAGATCGAGATCTTTTTACAATGGAGTGGATGATGCAGCCCTACCCTACATGGAACAGCTTGATCGTTCCAAAACACGTCACGTCTAGTTCAACCGAGAAATCCGAACTGCCAAATCTTGTCTGATCCGCGCGTTCTCCTAGCCAAATCGAAGCTCTAGCAAAATCTTTTGGGTCGATTCTGCAAGCATATTGACGTCTCTCAGAATCACAAAAATCCATCATTTAGGGCCCTGAAATCACGGTCAAAGATTTGCTTTGAAATTTTGACTTTCGAATTAGGGATGAAATCAACGCCCAGATCGGTTAAGATTTTACAGGCGATATCGGGAATCAATTCTAAACGCAATCAAATAATTAATTCCGATTTTTAGCTACTTTCTATTTTTAGCAGTTATCTATTTTAGGCAGTTTTTATTTTGTTGGTAAATTAGTTGTGATTTTTTATTTTGTATGTGTCTATTTAAGAGACTTCTTGAAATTGAAATAGGTAGATTTCGATTAATAAAACCCTAGTTTGGTAAATTGTCATTGTTATTGTTTGATTCCTTCAACCTCCTCTAAATTCAGCCTAAAAGTGCAGCATCACAAATCAAGGCTGCACCACTTTCTTATATGAGACAAATGAAACGCACTCTATAACATCCTACCCCCGTGTATTTCATTGATTCAGACCGTTCACCGTGATCTGCATTTCACGCATACCCTACGGATCAATTTTCATAAGCTTTCTACACCTCTAGCACATGCGATTAAGTGAACGAAAAATGAACGTCTCTCGGTAGTCTGAAAAATGATACCATCAACCGTGCGTGCTGAAGATGTAGGAATCTCATGAAAATTAATACGTAGGGTATGCGTGACATGCAGATCACGGTGAACGATCTGGATCGGCGAAATACATGGACGGTAGGGTGTTATAGAGTGCGTCTCATTTGTCTCGCATAAGAAAGCGTGTCACTGGACCATTACTCTATATATGAGTAATGATCCAGTGACACTTTCTTATGCGAGACAAATAAGACGCACTCTATAACATCCTATCCCTCCATGTATTTCACCGATCCAAACCGTTCACCGTGATATGCATGTCACACATACCCTACGGATCAATTTTCATAAGATTTCTACACCTCTAGCACATGCTATCAAGTGAACGAAAAATGAATGTCTCTCGGTAGTCTGAAAAATGATATCATCGATCGTGCGTGCTAGAGGTGTAGGAATCTCATGAAAATTGATGCGTAGAGTATGTGTAACATGCAGATCACGGTGAACGGTCTGGATCGATGAAATACAAGGACGGTAGGGTGTTATAGAGAGCGTCTTATTTGTCTCACATAAAAAAGTGTCTGACTGGATCATTAGAATCCGGAATATATAAGTGTAATAAAAAGGTTTAAGCTATAAAAATTAGACAATTATATACAGTATAAAACTCAGTGAATATTCGCTGCATCTTCAAACGAAATGGGTTCTTCAACAATATAGGAGATTTTAAAAGGGATATATACTAATATTCTCTTAAATAAAGCGTCATATATATATATACTACTATGGAAGAATTCACCGGAGTATATACAAATTGGCCAAGAATACACACACATGCGCGCGCGCACGCGCAAGAAGATTTTCTTTTTTTTTTGGGTTAAAACCAAAATTTTCATATGTAGCTTACCTCATAGCTAGGAATAAAAAGGTCAGTTGTTGTTACATTGTAAATTTCTCTTAAACTTCATTTCATAACAGTGAGCGAAAATTAGAAAATGGTTCTATTGAACCATATGCATACTAATAAAACTCGTTCTCTGTACATATAACAAATTTGAACTCAAAGTGGACATATAAGCAATCATTTGACATAGAGTAGACCGTATAGTATAGTGATTAAAATTGATATTTTATGTCACTTTTATATAATGAGAGATTATATTCGAAATCGAATAATACAAATTTATTAATTATTAAAAAATAATAAGCGCATATATCAAAGCCAAAAGATGTCTTATAAGGTTCAAAGGTCCTTTAGTAAGAAGCTAGTGTTGTAAACGAAGAACCTAGGAGCATAGCTCGAGCAGTAAAACTTCTCTCGAGTGTGTAAGGTGACTGGTTTGAGACCTAGCTATGAGGTTTGCGTGGAAAGAACTAAATATAATAGGGAATTAAGTTCTTACATATTGAAAAAGAATTGAAACAGAAGCAGCAGCACAAATTATATTTTGTATTTTCACCGTGATATCTCTAATATCAAAAAAAAGGAAAATATAGACCTACATCGACTTGGATAGATTTACTTCCAATCCAACGGAAAACAATTGAATTCTCTGTCATGCATCAAAACTTTAAAACTGCAAAGATGATTTTTATATTAATATTCAACACACATCCTTGTATGTTTCAATAGTGTTCGTTTATGGGCAATTCTGAATTTGCAGCAGAGCTATAAAATATGAGGATAACGGAGGAAAGGTGTCATACGAAGGAATTTTCTCTTATGGCGTCGGAAAAATGCATCCTCCACCATTTTTTTCGACGATCGGAATACATCACGTCCATCTTTATCATCTAAGATGTGGATACACCAAATTTCATGTGATTATACCATTTTTTCACCGTTGATTTAGTTGGTGCAAAATTAATGGTTTACCGACAATAAAACTTTTTACATTGCTAATTCAACGGAGAAAAAGTGGTGGAATCACAAAAAAAATTGGTGTATGCACATCTTAGATGATAACGATGATGATGCTGGATGCCGATCGTCGGAAAAAATGGTTGAGATTGTATTTTTTTCGACGCCATAGGAGAAAATCCTCTCCTATGGCCTCTTTTCTCCATTATTCTCATAAAATATATAGAGAGAGAATAATGGAGAAAGGATGCCATAGAAGAGAATTTCCTTCTATGGCGTCGAAAAAATACGCCATCCGTCGTGTTTTCCGACAATCGAAACCGATCATGTTCATCGTTATCATCTAAGATATGGGTACACCAAATTTCATGTGATTCTACAACTTTTTCACCGTTGAATTAGTGGGTTTAAAATTAACGGTTTACCGACAATAGAACTTTTTACATTGCTAAATCAACGGTGAAAAAATTGTAGAATCACATGAAATTTGGTGTACCCACATCTTAGATGATAAGAATGAACATGATCGGTTCCGATCGTAGGAAAACACGACGGAGGGCGTATTTTTCAGACGCCATAAGAGGAAATTCCCTCCTATGGCCACTTTTCTACTTTATTATATATATATATAGAGAGAGAGAGAGAGAGAGATTAATGGTGAAAAGGTGTTGAAATCACATGAAATTTGGTGTATGTACATCTTAGATGATAACGATGATGATGATGGATGCTGATCGTCGGAAAAAATGGTGGAAGATGTATTTTTTCGAACGCCATAGGAGGAAATCCCCTCCTATGGCCTCTTTTCTCCATTATTCTCATATATATATATATATATATATATATATATATATATATATATATATATGAGATTAATGGAGGAAAGAGGCCATAGGAGGGAATTCCCTCCTATGGCGTCGAAAAAATACCCCCTCCACCAATTTTTCCGACGATCGGCCCCCATCATCTTCATCGTCATCATCTAAGATGTGGGTACACCAAATTTCATGTGATTCCACAATTTTTTCACCGTTGATTTAGTGGGTTCAAAATTAACGGTTTACCGACAATAGAACTTTTTACATTGCTAAATCAACGGTGAAAAAGTTGTAGAATCACATGAAATTTGGTGTACCCACATCTTAAATGATGACGATGAAGATGATGGGGGCCGATCGTCGGAAAAATTGGTGGAGGGGGTATTTTTTCGACGCCATAGGAGGGAATTCCCTCCTATGGCATCTTTTCTCCATTATTCTCTATATATATATATATATCAAACAACAAAAATAAAATAAAGTACTCCTCGTAGTACACCCTTGCAACTAGCCAGAAGTTGTCGTCATATCATATGCTGTTTTTCACGTCCAACCCTAGCTTGTATTGTAGTAGACATACTTCAGCTTGAGTTTCGATGGCAGCAATAAAAATTGTTACTCTATGAAAAAGAAGAGTGGGAAAAAAGCAGCACTTTAGAAAGATGATATATATAAAAACCACATGCATGCAAATGTTTCTTTAACATTACAAATTAATTTAAATAAATCAAGAAGAAAGCTTAGAGAAATAAGAGTATAAATGAAAGAACAAGCAACATTTATGAAATAATGAATAGGGAGATATATATGTTGGACCTTTAGTATATAGCCTCATAATATATTGCTCAATGATGTATATGTGAGCTCGATCGAGCTCGATTATATATATAAGAGTTTGAGAGCACAGTAATAGCTCAACAAAATGAAGTGCTGGGAAAGTGATGAAAATACAAGTGGCCAAGGATAAGGAGCTTTGGTGGAAAGGTTCGAGGAAGGTTCAAGGCTCAAACTTTCCATGAAAAAAGGTTATTAATAAAAAAGGCTACAGGAGAAAGAAGGTTTGGAAATTATTGACACAAGTATGTACTCATTTATAGTATTTTGAAGCTAGCTGGAGAGAGTTCGGAGACAATGGGATCCTGATCTTCTGCTAATTTACTTGCATCCGTAGAAACTGTACACGTTAGCGAACGTTTATTAAGGACCGTAATAATTTATACGGTCGCTAATGTGGTATTAGCGACCGTACTATTTATACGGTCCCTAATAAACGGTCGCCAATGTATTAACGACCGTGTCCAAACATTAGTGACCGTTTACAACGGTCGCTAATGCTTCGGTCAGATTATACCCGAGAGCTCCCTTCTTCTTCTCCTCATTCTTCCCCGCCAACCCGCGAAGATAAATTCCCACCCTCCATTTCATCAACTTTTTTTTAAAAATTATCAAGCTTATTGCATTTTTTTTCTTGTAGGTGTTATAGTTTGATTTGTTGTTGTTGAAGCTTGCTATAGGTTTTTTCTTTTTCAAATCTGAC
Source organism: Agapanthus africanus (assembly GCA_030015575.1). Taxonomy (NCBI): domain Eukaryota; kingdom Viridiplantae; phylum Streptophyta; class Magnoliopsida; order Asparagales; family Amaryllidaceae; genus Agapanthus; species Agapanthus africanus. Next base: position 350,585,088 of record JASDDO010000004.1, read on the forward strand.
CAAGATTGGTGTCTTCTCCTTCTAGTCCTAATTTTTTCAATAATATTATTAAATTTTGAAAATAGTTGATTAATATTTCAAAAAAATTGAATCATTCTGTAGGATGATTGGTTTAGGATTATGAAATCATGAAATTTTGATATTTTTTGTGATTTTGAGATTGATGGCTTTTATCATTGAAATATAATTGAAAAATTAAAAACATATGAAAAATTGACTTAGAAAATTTGGTAATTTGGTAATTTAGGGTAAGATGGATTTTAGAATTGAAAATATATGAAAATTTGAAATAGAAATTTGATAATTTAGGATAAGATGGATGAGTTTTAGCGTGTGTTTGTGTGAGCGAGTGTATGTATGGATGTTTGAGTGTGCGCGCATAAGTGTGAATGTGTGAGAGTGTGTGTGCGCGCGTGCGCGTCCGCATAAGAAATATTTCAAAAATTTATTCATCTTAAGTTCTAACTTGTATTTTTTAAATTTATTAATGATTCGATATCCTTTATTTTGTAAATTTAATAATTTGATATCTTGTTGCTTATGATTTAATACTTAGATTTTTTTAATTGTAGCATAATTTATAAACCAAATCAAAATAAAATAAAAATCCGTTAATACCAATTAAACTATAGTAGATGCATAAATCAAAAATAAAATCACACTAATTAAGAAAAATTAACACTGATTAACCTATAACATTAATTACATTAATTAAGAAATCTTAATTATGACCAGATAATAGTGAACCAAGATCCTGATTAAAAACGGTTAAATAGAAAGATAAGAGATACCCTAAAATTTTGATTAGAAACGTAACTAGGTTTTATGTTTTCATTTAATTAATAAGTTTAAGATCGAAATTTCTTAAATTTGTTTAGGATCGACCTATAGTTTCCCTTCTGACAATTGGTTTATGTTAAATTTTTTTCCCGTCGAATTGGTAGGATCACATTATATGTTTGTGAGAGTTGAGCGTCATGTTCAATTTTTTCAAACGTATATGTAGTATTCGATAAGGGGATTTGACATACAATAATTGTCGGATTTGTCCTGTTTGGACATATTACGAATGCAACAAAACTCATATCTCACATCCTCCTGTATTTTCATCCAATTCGAGAAGTTTCAACAGTACTTTCCACTTGTTCCCCATGTACAGATTTATATACGAACACGGGAAACAGAGGGAAAGTGCTGCCGAAATTTTCTCGAAATGGACGAAAAACGGGAGGATGTGAAATGCAAGTGTTGTATTTGTAATGGGAATTAGGACATTTATCCCTGACAACCGTGAAACTAATTATTCGTCCTGACCTTTTGCCCTGAGTACTTACAACAATTTTAAATGACTTTAAATGCTTTGATGCGTCCACATCATGAAATCTAATTTAAGACTTGAAAATTTATTTAATGATGAGCTTGTAATAAACTCATAAGATATGTTAAAGTTATATTATTATCTGTGTTATAACAGATGAGAATTCTTCCGGATAAATCGTTTATGCGCATGGAGAAAAAAGATAGGTATAGTTTGAGAGATACCCGATTTAAAAATGGACTTAAAACCTTTAGATTACGCAGAGATGAACCCAAAGTGTAGCCGAGACGGACTCTTGTTCTGTCCTTGTAAGAAATTTAAGAATAGAGCCTATTTTCGACGTGAAGTGATAGAAGAACATGTGTTTGTAGAGGGTTTTGAACCGAACTACATACATTGGAATTACCATGACGAGATAATACGTGACGAGAAAACAAGGATGGATAATGATACCGCAGTTTCGCCAGTTGATTTGCCGACAAGTGACAGGATAGATGACACATATGAAATATTGGAAGATTTATTTATTAGAGAGGAAATGAATGATGTTGAACCGTCTGAAAGCACCAGTGAATTAGAAGAATTACAGTAACTTCTGGAGAAAAACGAACAAGATCTGTACGAAGGCTGTACGGAATTTAGCAGGTTGTCATTTGTAATAAGACTATGATAATTGAAAGATTAATTAAGAGCATAAGAAACACTTTTCACGGTGGTTCCGTAAACACGTACGTATATCTTGTATATTTTACGTTTCACATGCATATATCACATATAGCTTATACATTTTACGTGTAAATATATTGTAGATTGAAAATGACATAGCAAAAAGGATGCAATTCTGGGATGTAATCGTGCAACTATTTAAAGTTCCTGGTGCAAAAGTGAATCGATACAGTTCATATTGTATTGATAATCTAAAATTTCTTACAACCGAGAAATTGACTACCCAAAATAATGGGATTTATTGTCCGTTTGAATAAACATGCTTCTCAAGTTCCCGTGATCAAAGACCGCGGGGAGAAAAAAAAGAATATTACAGTCAGCTGGAGAATATAATAAAGCTATTTTACGGGAGTAATGAGTAAAAAAGATTTGTTATGTTCAAAGTTCGTTGGTGCGTTTGCATCTAGATCGCTAAATACGGCTTTCAGCTTGTCAATCTCAATAAAGAAATTTATCGAGATGATAAGTTCATGTTAGGTTCATAAGCTAAGCAGTATATCTATGTCAAAAATCCTAATCGTGAAGAAACTTGGATTGTGTTACTGGCACCTCCTAAATCTTTTTTCGATAGTTCTACCAACGAGATTGACCTTGATGAAACATATCCGGTTGACATATGAAAAACTTTGCAGTTGTAAATAATTGTAATCAATTGATATATGTTATATATGTTATAAACTTTGCAGTTGTAAAAACTTATAATCACTTGCATGTAAATGATATATGTAAAACCTAACAGTTCTAATCACTTGTAATGTATTGATTTGTTAGCTTAATGATTTATGCATATTATATATTTTGTATCGTCATTACTCTTGCATGAAACAGATGGGACGAAAGGCATATTCGGAAAATTTACCAAAGTATTTTCTTCAAACAAAAGAGATCGAGATAATGAATTCTCGACACAGCATGATACTGGGAGTAGAGGTATATATTAAGAGTTTTAAATAATCATCGGCCGTATTATTTTATTCAAATAACTATTATATTGATTGTAATAAATTAAAATGTGTAGGTACATCTAATCAGAAGGATGCAAGCCCATCAGTGCATCATGATCTGTATGCACATTTAGACGAGCAGTGCACGGACTTGAGTAGGGAACCTGTGGCGTTCTCGGATCCCTTTACCAATGAGTGGATCCATGCATTGTCTTTTCCTCGCGATTTATAAAATGAAAAACCGTATCGCGATAGGGACAATGCGAAGGCAATAGCGCGGTTGACTGCTGCTCGACCTCAAATCGATATGATGATAGAGACAGCAGACACAAGTATTGATGAGGCACAGGTTGCAAGGGATAATCTGGCCCGGTTTGAACACCACGGAAGAGGTGTTGCTGTAACAACTCCAATTTCAGTGTACAGAAAATTGTTTTAAAGTTAATGTACAATTGGGGTATTTGCAAATCCTGTGAATGCTATAAAAATTTGTTTGGCTTTTGAACAACAAGAAAGAGTTTGTAGCTCATTGGTAAGACCTTGCACTGTTGAGACATAGCACCAGAGTTCAAATCCCATCAGCTGCATATTCTTTTTATTAAAATTTCTTTTAATCTTTTTAGGAGCCCAAGAGTCTACACGTACACTACACGTAAACTGAAGAGTCACGGTTTAAATAAACATGTGCACTGAAGAAGCCAAAGCGACACAACACGTGGCACCCAACCCCACCCCAAACCGCCGGTAAAGACCCGGTGAAATGAACGATTTGGCCGATACCACCGGGCCAACCGTAGGTAAAGCCCCCCATTTTTTACCCACTGCAACCTTTCAGCTACCCCCACTAGCCTCATATTGCTTGTTTACTCTGAATTTATCCATAGTGCAATAAAATGCCCCTTTAATCCTCTTAAATGCAAATTTTTAATGCATTTCTTTCACCCCCTAAACCCTAATTTCCCCTATAAATACCAAACCATATTTCATCCCTCCTCACTCAGAAATTCCTGTCTAAACTATACAAAATTCTCAAGTCTTTTTTAGTGTACAAGTGGAGTTAGCGAAGGACGAAGCTCCGACAAAATTCCGAGGAGATTCCGGCGAAGAAACGACGTCCCGACGCTTCCCAATCCTTATCCTACATCTTCCCTATCATTAAAGCCAGTAATTCCCCTCTTCCTCTCTCTTTCTCTATTCCAAAAATCTTAAATACTAAAACCCGACGGAAGCGGAGTTAGTCCGACTTCCGATTCGGTTTTTCTTTAAAAATCCTATTTTTCTTAAACAAGAAAATACCAAACTTTCATATCATGTTCAATAAATATTAACAAACATATTAAACAAGTTTCACATCAAAAGAATTTATATTGCAATTTTTATCGCAATTTTACAGTAAAATACCACATACTTTAGTTTACCGACATAAAACAATGTAAATTTGTATTACATTTAGATAGTTCACGAGATAATGACCTATCTCATCACAACACACATATCTAACATAGCACGATGGATATTTTGGGAACATGGTATGGGATCAAACGACTTTACAAATAAATACCTTTAACTTATAAAACCATTTCTATAAAAAAGATGTATTAAACATTTTCATGCAATTGCGCCTTTACAACCCACTTTTAGGGACCCCGTTCGGGATGGTGCGGATTATTGCACGTCCTCGGGCCTAGTAGAGCGAGATGCAGATCTCCGAAAGGAGCATTCGATCTCGATGGAATTTTTATACATTTTTCTTTAGAAAATGAGATTTTTATAAGAAAATAAATAAATTATTTTCATTAAATATATATATATATATATATATATATTATCAAAATACCTATTATAATTATATAAATATTCCAAGTTTTCTAAATCAAAGGAATCACTATTACATGAAAATACCATCCAAATACAACACAAATCCAATATTTCAATAAAATATCATATATTATGAAGTTAGGTTTTACTCACTAGAAATTTCACTTTTATAAAATATACATCTATGAAAACCCTAAAGACGATAATTAAATGCTTGAGGTATATTTTTAAAATTATATCAAACTATTTTTACATAAAACTCCCTCAAGTTATACTAAATTACATTAAGGACCCTACTAAACATAGGTTTAAGCGGGACCAGTCTCTTGAGCCTCAGGGAGCCGGAGATATGGGTGCTTGCCAATTTAAGGTAGACAATCTAACAAACGGTGTTATCAACACGGTAATTGTCTTGGAAAAAGACACAAATCCTGCCGTCCATGTGCGGCAGTTACCGATAACATCAAAACTAATTCAGGATTTCAAGTTCTTTTTAAAGTGTTTAACTCAGACTGAGTCTCAATCTAATCAATATGACTTGAATGTGATTCAAGTACAAACTACAATTCAACGTAAATCTTTCTATTCAATCTATATCAATCTATATTGACTGAACCGACCATGAATATTCTCCATCTACATGTACATCCATTATATCCATTCCATTACTGATATCATGGTTCCGGCAAATCATCCATACACAATTTACAATACAATACAAACAATACAATCAAGACATCGTGGGGTTTATAAGGGGTAGATTGGTACAGAAGGTGTTAAAAGTGGCACGAGACTGTAACCATAATACACCTAACCTGAATATCCATTGCCGTTGTACCGTGGCTGAACGGTTCCTTATGCTCCGTATACCTTAGTCTCCGGAATAGTTGGACTCCTCTCATATACACTGGCATTTTCTGTACCAAGTTACAAACAACAACGTTAACAATATAATACGACTTTAAAAGTTACATTCTCCTTCTGTCTATTTTGTCTATACCTATTCTTTGGGACTTACCGAGCGATTGTTCGCTGACGACATTCTTTTCTTCTTTCTTTGGAATGTTGTCAGGTGGATCGGACCTTTTGGAGACAGATCCCAGTAGCGAGGACTTAGATCAGATAGCCTTTGACCCAGAGCTCTAGATTACTTGTACATATTTTCATTTCTGTTATGCCATTGTTTAGGCATTGCTTTCATTCCATGTATTTACATTTTAGCTGTATTGTAAAAAGAATGTTTAATAAATAAAGTTGATGTTCATTTACATCTTGTCTCTTGTGCATTTTACTTTATATTGCTTAGATACGCTTAGCGTGTTTACTTCTGAGTAAATGCGTCGCGTGACCCGTCGCACCCTCTGCCCGTATACTGAGAAGCGGGGCGTGACAGGTTTTGTTGGTGGCCCATGCAGGTCCGCTCTGTGTGGACATGCAGGTCAGTTCTGCATGGACATGCGGGTTAATTCTGCATGAAATCCTAAGCAATATCTAACACAAGAACCAGCAACTAAAAACATTCTTTACATATTTCTTGAATCTTCCAATTTCATATATTTTGAATCTGTCTTAGCCCAACCTTTTCTTTCAAGGTTATGGATTTCCCAAACAACACTAGCACAAATGTCAACAACACTCCCCCTCCTCTACCGCTTACACCTGCCGTTGCTACTCCGATCAATAAGCAGACGGTACTACTTGAGGCAATCTGTAGCCTCCTGGAAGGACAGCAGCAGCAGACTGCTATCTTGATGAACCGTCCAGAGGCAGAAGCACCTGGGGTGAAGCAATTCCGGGCTTTACACCCCAAAAAATTCTTAGGAAAAGAGAGCCCTCTGGAAGCTCAGGAGTGGGCTCAAAGTATTGAAGATGATCTGGCAGCGGCACAAGTGCCAGAGATAGCTTGGGTTCGAGTTGCGAAGCTGCAACTCACTGACAATGCACGGGTCTGGTGGAAGGCGGAAGAAAGACGTCTCACCCAGCTGATCGAATGGAGGACTTTTCACGATATGTTTGACGCGAAGTACTTCCCTGAGACTGCCAGATTCGACATGGAACAACAGTTCATTCACTTACAACAAGGTTCGATGTGGACCAAATCCGTAGATGAATATGATGCTGAGTTTACCATGCTCAGTCGGTAAGATATGTCTTAATATTTTGATTTTCAAATATCACATACTACACAGCTAACATAACACCTTAACAGATTCGCGGCACACTTGATACCGACGGATGAGATCAGAGCCCGTCGATTTCAGCAAGGGTTAGATCCGGAGATCCAAGCTGCGTTAGCTACAGGGGATTTCCCAACCCATGAATTGGCCTTGAAAGATGCCCGTAGATATGAGGCAATGGTGAAAATGAGGGGACAGACCTCAATCTGCGGGATGAAGCACCCTGCCACTCAGATGACAGGAGGAGCCTCTTCAAGGCCACCATTTGTGCCCAGGAGACCGGGAGTACCGAACAACCGTCCCAACCCAGCCTTTTGTACCTACTGCAGGAGGGATAGACATTTGGTGAAAGACTGCCGGCGTGCAAATCGCCTTTGCTTAGTCTGCGGCTCAGCTACTCATGACATCGGGTCTTGTCCTCGGAGACATAACCCAAATGTTGCACGCAGGCCAGCAATCACTTACCAGCAACGTCCAGCCATCCAGGCACCTGCTCCATGACTCGCACTACCTGCCCCACCTCCTTATAGACCGACTGCACCTTCTCCTCATCAGTTCCATCAAACTCAACGGAACGTACCTCAAGGACAAAGGAACGGACAGAGGAATGCTCCTCCAGCAAGGAGGAATGTGCCGAGGCGACAGGCTTTCACAATGACTGTGGAAGAGGCTGAAGCCACCGGCCAAGTCATTACTGGTAACACTTCCCCATCAAGCCTTATTTTCCATCTATACATACTTATATACATTTTCCCTTATACCTAAAATATATCCCACATAACTTATTTACAATCTTAGTAGCCTCACTTCATGTACCCGCACTCTTCGATACTGGAGCATCTCATTGCTTTATGTCGCGACGGTTCGTCCGAACACATGCGATTCCAGTCAACCCCTCATATCCAGCTGGAATGTCAGTTCAGGGAACGACGTTCTAAAGGCAGTAATGGGATACGACCTGTGTCCAGTGGTCGTCTGCAGCAAAGAATTCTATGCTGACTTCAAGGTGCTGGACATACCGAACTTCGACGTCGTCTTGGGTATGGATTGGCTCGGAACAATCTATGCTCCCATTGACTGTTGTCAAAGGAGAGTAGTATTCGAGATTCCAGAGCATCCGATCTTCTATTTCAAAAGTGGAGACCGTACCCTGAAGCCAAGTACGTACAAGGCGAAACCAAAGAAGGCAGTGATTGTGACAATTCAAGCGGAAAAAGGATCAAAGGCAGAAGTAGTTCGAGATTTCGATGATGTGTTTCCTGAAGACATATCAGGTTTACCTCCTGATCGAGCTCTTGAATTCAGCATTGATTTAGTACCAGGAGCACAACCGGTGATTAAAAGCACCGTATCGGTTAAGTCCGGAAGGTTTGAAGGAAGTCCGAACTCAATTGGACGAATTATTGGCGAAAGGATGGATTCGTCCCAGCACTTCAAGTTGAACACCTACGAATTGTCCTGGAAACTCTACGACAACATCAACTCTATACCAAGTATAGCAAATGCGATTTTTGGCTAGATCAAGTTGGTTTTCTTAGACATATTGTATCAGGAGATGGAATCTCTGTGGATCCAGCTAAAGTTTCAACAGTAAGCGAATGGCCGACACCGAAGTCAGTGAAAGACATTCGAAGTTTCTTGGGTCTAGCTAGATATTACAGAAGGTTCATTGAAGAATTTTTGAAGATTGCAACACCTCTGACCAAGCTCACACGTAAAGATGAAGAATTCATGTGGTCAGAAGCATGCGAGCAAGTTTTCGTAGAACTCAAGTCAAGATTGACATCAGCGCCTATCCTTGTCATACCAGACCAATCTGGAGGTTTCGAAGTGCATTGCAATGCATCCGGTAAGGGATTAGGATGTGTTCTACATCAGCACGGTAAGGTTGTGGTTTATGCTTCAGGACAGCTGAAGATTCATGAGCGTAATTATCCGACGCATGATTTGGAATTGGCGGCCGTAATCTTTGCTCTTAAGATTTGGCGCCATTATCTTCTTGGTGAACGAGTGGACATATACACAGATCACAAGAGTCTGAAATATGTGTTTGCTCAGAAGGAGCTTAATATGCGGCGGAGAAGATGGTTAGAACTCATGGCGGACTTGGACATCAACCTGCAATATCACCCAGGGAAGGTGAATGTAGTACCTAATGACCTTAGTTGCCAACCATTAGCATTGAATCTCACCGCACAGTGGAAGCTTCAACAAGACTTGCATCAGATGGAGATTGAAGTAGTCATGCCAGGTAACGTTTCAAGTTTGATGAATTTACAAGTTCAATCTACCATTGTCAATCAGATCAAAGCAGCTCAAGCAAATGATGCTAAGTTGCAAGAGATTAAAGAACAAGTGGAAAATGGACTTCAAACAGTCTTCATCATTCATGAAGATGGATCTTTGAGATATGGCAGTAGATTGTGCGTACTGATCGCACGCTTTTGGCGTGTCGGATGTTCAAAGTTCTAAAGTTATAACCGCGATCAGGATGATGTCGCTTTGCAGCTAGCCGGTTGAGCACGGGTCGATCCGCAGGGAGATGGTTGTATGTCCGTTCGAGTTTTAGACGAGTCAATAAAGAATTTGTATATGTTTGTCCAAATCTAACCTATGTGTTTTATATGCAAGTATAAAGTTGTTAAGAAAAAGATACGAAAGTGTAAGCTAAAGAAATCTGCACTCAAAACCTTTGAGCCGAGTCTTGACCAATTGAAGCTAGAGCAATCGACAACAACGTGGATTAGGGGATTTAAGCACGGTATTCGTGGAATCTGGCTTATTGACCCTTGTCATTCCGTTCTTGTCTCTTGCTTTCGCCTCCGGCCAAACCGAACGCAACCGGTCGCGGTTAGGAATCACCGTTACCTTGGTAGGGTAGGGTGCCTAACGGAGCGCTTGTGTAACGTTTGGGCGGAGTTCAAAAGAAAATAACGGGAAAAGGAAATGAGCAAAGAAACATTAACTTACAATATTGTATTTATTCTTAACAACAACATATTAACAACCATTCACAAAACAAACCAAAAAGAGAGAACAAAAGAACAAAGAAAAGAAAAGATTACAGGTAAGTAAGTGCATGGAATTTAAAGTGCAAGAAAGTAAAGCAAGGAAATAAATTGCATGAATGTAAAAGAGCAAGAAAGAAAAGTGCAAGAAAGAAAATATTAAGAAAGAGATCTAGGAACCATGGAACAAGTTACACACCATGAGTTTAATAACCCAAACTTAAACTTGCAAGCTCAATTAAGAGGTTGCAAGATCAAGAGAGAGCTAAAAACCCAAGGCAAAATGAATCACAAAAGAGACTTTATTCTTTCCAAAATGATACAACCCTTGAGATCAAATACCAACCCTTAAACCTTCAAGCTCAATGAAGAGGTTGAAAGATCAAGAGAAAGCAAAGATCTCAAGGGGAAGCTAAGCAAAAGAATGATACAAAATAACCCTCATCTTCATTTTATCGTCCACTCAAAAAGCTCTCACTACAATTTTCATGGAAGAAAGAATGAAGAAGAAGAAGAAACTAAACTAAATCCTAACAAAAAGTGGGCAAAAGAATTGATCCTCTCCTCCCCTTGCTCTGGTTCAAACTGGGGTATTTATAGGCTTATTTCTGAAACCCTAGGGCAATATTTTATGCTCAAATACCATGTGCTAACTACCCCCAAAATCCCATACGGCGCTGAGTCAACTCGGTCGCGGATCCGCGGCCGAGTCACCCTATTGGCCGCGGATACGCGGCCATGTGGGGGACTTATGGTGTCGTTTCTCTGTGGTTTTCTGGTGCTGCTATTTTCTATTGTTCTACATATACCAAATTGCAAATTGCTTCCACAATTGCTTCAGATCTGCAATGGTCCAAAATGGCATCAAAAATAATACTTTTGACATTTTCTCCCTCGAGCTCCGCGCACCCATTGATTCTTGTGCTGCCCCCCCTCATGCTCTGTGCTTGTCCGAGACACGAATGACCACTGTCATATGTCTTGTCTCTGGAACTGGTATACGGTACTGGACGGATACGGATGACCGGAACCCGGCTTTTATCTGCTGTCAACAGATGTTCTGTATTTTGGCATAACAGTGGAGATTTTGTATCAATTGCGTTATTTTGGACTAGGAACCTGTAGCCTGTAAATATGTAGCAAACACGGAATAAAAGCACCTACCTATAAACAAACGAGCGTAAGAATGGACGGTATTAAATGCAATATTCTTGTATGAACACGTACCAAAAGGTTCTGTGCGAGAAGAGTTGATGAAAGAAGCTTACAGCTCTCCTTATTGAGTACACCCTGGAGGTATAAAAATGTACAAAGATCTACGTCAAAATTACTGGTGGTATGGAATGAAGCGTAAAATAGCCAGAAGCATCGCTAAATGCTTGGTGTGTCAGCAAGTAAAAGCTGAACGGTTCCTTGTGCTCCGTATACCTTAGTCTCCGGAATAGTAGGACTCCTCTCGTATACACTGGCATTTTATGTACCAAGCTATAAACAACAGCGTTAACAATATAATACGACTTTAAAAGTTACATTCTTCTTCTGTCTATTCTGTCTATACCTATTCTTTGGGACTTACCGAGCGATTGTTCGCTGACGACATTTCTTTCTTCTTTCTTTGGAATGTTGTCAGGTGGATCGGACCATCTGGAGACAGAGCCCGGCAGCAAGGACTTGGATCAGATAGCCTTCGATCCAGAGCTCTAGATTACTTGTACATATTTTCATTTCTGTTATGCAATTGTTTAGGCATTGCTTTCATTCCATATATTTACATTTCAGCTGTTTTGTAAAAAGAATGTTTAATAAATAAAGTTGTTGTTCATTTACATCTTGTATCTTGTGTATTTTACTTTATATTGCTTAGATACGCTTAGCGTGTTTACTTCTGAGTAAATGCATCGCATGACTCGTCGCGTCCTCTTCCCGTACACTGGGAAGCGGGGCGTGGCAGTTGCAAACGAAATTACGAAATATGATATGCGTGGAAAAAGGGCAATTCTGCAATAGGTAGGTGGGAAGCCCGTAAGTCCGGTATGTGGGCTACACATTTCCACGGTTATATCGATATTCTCGTCCGCAACACCGACTTCTGGAACGTGGGCTTCACATTTACAGATAACCCCTGGAAAGTATACGTATGGACTTGGCACTCACTCGTGGTAATGCATAACTCAACTATATTTCAACATTACATGCACATGTTATATATTATAAATTTATTAAATAATATATTTATTAATCTATATTACAGAAACATTCCGTCTTAGAAGATGATATAGACGGACATTGGACGCATGTCCGGTATAAGATGCCACAAATATTCAAGAGATGGTGTCAAAAATTGAAGAAAAAATTCAAACAGTTGGAAAAATTTACGGATGATTGGGAACGTTTTGCCGCTCTTCCCTCCATCATCTCTAGAGATCAGTTTGAGTTTCTCCTATTGCATTGGGATACACCCGAAACAAAGGTAATTAAAAATATACTTAAATAATTTAAGTACCGAATTTAGATTAAATTATATTTAGAGATATTATCTTCTGAATAAGCAGGAAATATCATAAAGAAATAAGCAGAACCGAGGGAAACCCACAGATGACTATTATGGTGGATCGGTTCTTGCTGATCAGTATAGTGCTACTTTAGTTAGTTTATCTTTAATTACATAAATGTTCGATTTTCAATTTCATCTTTACATATCGTCACGTATAAATAAATCAAATATCCGTTACAGAAAAAGACTGAGAAAAAGCCGAGCTTCCCTAAGACTTGGGAGGCATTGCACATGAGAGAGGGCATGTCAGAAGAAAGGATGAATATAGCCACTCAATATGGGGTAAGCTTGCATTTTTCAATTTTTTTAATTAAATTAATTACACTTGTTAATTTCGTAAAGAAAATTAATTATCGTTTTATTTATCGAATGAGGATTTCGAGGAGGCGGAGAGGAGCTATCGGGAATCAAATCCCGAATATCCGGCCGACGATCCTCTTCCTACGGAGGCCGAGATATCTATTATAGAGCAGTTTTTCTCTCAGTCGAGGGGACATGGTCGTATTCCCATATATGGTGGTCCCGTTAGTTTTTCGCGGTCCGATTCTAGAAGAAGTACTTCAATTTCGTCAGCCACTCGCTCCAACCAACAATCGGCTGAGGCACAACGGATCAATGAGCTAGAGGAACAGCTCAGGAGAAGAGATGAAGCAGATAAGAAAAGGGCGGAAGATGAAGCGGCTTGGAGAACTCAAATGGAGGCACGGTTGGAACAATTCTCGCAACAATATGTTCCGCCTCTGCAATCATGGTCGGCACAGGGTCCTTTCCCGCCGCAGCCGGCATATTACCCTCCTCCGACGCAGCAACCGTATTACCCTCCTCCATCACAGGGAACGCCGTACTATCCTTATTCACTGCCTCCGCAATCATAAGGAGGGTACTACCCTCGGCCTCAGCCTCCGCCACAAGATCCTTATTAGCCTAACCCTCCGCCACAGGAACCGTATAACCCTGATCAGCCGACCCTACAGGGAGGGTTATTAGGTAACTTTTTTCGCAGGAGGACTTCGACGATATGAATCGATACTATTCAAGGAGAGCTTCTGGTGGCGATGGTAGCAGTAGGAGTTAGTGAGGTACGCATAGTTGTTATTTAAAGAAATTTGAGCAAACAATTAAACTGTGTTGAGTTTTGATGGTTAAAATTCATGTTGTGTATTCGTAGGGTTCTTATAAGTCAACGGCGAAAGGATTATGTTTTGACGATGGAAGTGGCGGGAGTTAATGAGGTAAGCATATATATGTGTTACTATAGCTAATATTGTTTCGAAGATTATAATTTGAGTTCATATATTTATTTATTTCGATTCACAGGGTTGAGTGAGCTACGATTGCGAGTGAAGATTTTTTCGTATTGTTGGACATATATATAGCGTATGTATTGTGTTGTTCGTATTCAAAACAGTATGCTTGTTTATTAAAAATTTAGTTCATATGTGTTTGATTGAGTTGTTGGGATTTAGTGGATATATCGTGGATAATATTTATATGTTGGTTTGTATGCGTATGTGTTCATATTTGTTGTTGATCTTGTTGAATATGTTGTGAATTGTACATATATATTGATTTGTATGCGAAACGCTATTGCGGTGTAATATATTGTGATATTGTGTATTATTGTATTGAATAAAGCATTTTTCTGTAAAAAAAATTTCGGGAAAAATAGTTATTAGCGACCGTATAAGTTACAGGAACGGTTGCTAATACCACATCAGTGGCCGTTCACTAATATTAGAAAACAGGTAAATTCGTTGAGATATCCACGTGTCTGCTTATTAGCGACCGATGGAAATGGTTTCTGATACATCTATTAGCGACTGTTCATTAACAGTCGCTAATATATGTATCAGCGACTGTTTAAAATATAAACAGACGCTAATATACATTAGCGACCGTTCATTATTTTTTGGAGACCATTCCATACGGCCTATAATAGTGAAGTGGTGGTGTTCCCTGCATGCCGAATCCAACGGCTGGGAATGAAGGTATAAAAGGAGAGCCTATGGTTTGTGTGGGGTCAAGTAGAGATCCAACGAATGGGAAGGAACCAGAGCAGGATGCTTGGGAAATAACCCAAGTAGAGAATCCTAATCGAGGGTTAATGACTAACTTTAATCAGAGCATTTTTCTTGTATGATGAAAGGGGTAGACATATTTAAAATTAGACTTAGCTTAGATTGTTTGGGCCGAGATAAGTCCAAGCAATAAACAGAAAATCTAAAAAAGTGCCGGCGACCTTAGTCAACTTCTAGAATTTTTAAGGGCAAAAGTAAATCTTTATTGCATACATACTCTCTCTCTCTCTCTCGCGCGCGCGCGCCAATTGGACGCAATTGTTTTCAGATGTGTAGCAGACCAAGATGAGGTGACTGTTACCGGACCTTGACCCCCGTGGCATGAGGGATGATGATGATGGCACTAGCAATGATCACAGCGAGGATGGTAGGGACGTGGTTGCGAGCGTGTAGCTTGGCCTACGTTTCATGACTATGCTCCTTGACTATATTTTGTTTTGCTATGATCACGGGAATGTCGTGACACATTATAATAAGAGACTTAAGGAAAATTATGAGGTTCCTAGAGAATCCCCTCTACCTCATATATATATTATTTATTTTCAGATAATAGAAAATACAAATAATCTAAATAGATCTAATCAAATCTAAATTTTATCAATTTAATTAAATCTAAATCTAACTAAACATAATATATATATATATATATATATATATATATATATATTTCTTAACACTTCTTTCTTAACACTTCCCCTCAAGTTGGAACATATATATTAAACATGCCCAACTTGATACAAATAAACTGCACTCAACTTCTTTCCAATAATTTGGTGAATGGGTCTGCTAATTGATAGTCAGTTTTCATATGTACTGTAAATGATCTCTTCTTCAATCTTTTCTCGAACAAAATGACAATCTATTTCGATGTGCTTTGTTCGTTCGTGAAAAACTGGATTGTTGGCAGCCTTATTGTCGCAATAAAGTTTTACCGGTTCTTTAGACTGATAACCAAGTTCTCAAAGAAGAGAAACTATCCATACCAGCTCACTCGTAATATTAGCCATGGCTCTATATTCTGATTCAGCACTTGAACATGAGACAATATTTTGTTTCTTACTTTTTCACAAGACCAAATTGCTTCCAACAAGCACACAAAAACCTGTGGTTGATTTTCGATCACTAGGCGATCCAACCCAATCTGCATCTACAAACCCTACAACTTTAGAATGTCCAAAGTTTTTATACATAACATCTTTCCCTGGTGTAGCTTTCAAATAGTGAAGAATACGCATCACTGCACTCCAATGTGAATTTCTAGGATCCGCCATAAACTGGCTAACTATACTAACAGGAAAAGAGATGTTAGGCCTTGTCACAGTTAAATAGTTAAGCTTACCAACCAATCTACGATACCGTCCTGGATCGGTAAGTGGCTCCCCTTGTCCTGGATATAGCTTGACATTTGGATCCATAGATGAGTCAATAAGCTTACAGTCAGATATCTTTGCTTCCTTAAGCATATCAAGAACATACTTTCTTTGAGTTACAAAGATACTGCCATAAGAAGAAGAACGTGACACCTCAATACCAAGGAAATATTTCAAATCTTCTAAGATTTTAGTGTTGAACTTCTTCTGAAGATAAGCTTTTAACTTAGTAACCCCTTTTGCATCGTCGCCTGTGATCACAATATTATCAACATAAACAACCATCAAAATCCTGCAGCCTTCTCGATTTCTAAAGAAAACAGAATGATCATTGCTGCTTCTACATAACCCAAAAGCTCAAACAACGCTAGTTAATCTTCCAAACCAACCACGTGGAGACGGTTTGAGACCATATAAATATCACTGAAGTTTGCAGACTTTTCCAGACCCCCCTTGAGCAACAAAACTAGGTGGTTGCTCCATATATACTTCCTCCTTCAAGTCACCGTGAAGAAATGTATTCTTCACATCAAGCTGATGTAGAGGCCAAATATACGTAGCTGCAAGTGAAACAAATATACGTACAGACGTCATCTTTGCCACAAGAGAAAAGGTCGCATCATAATCTTCTCCATAAGTCTGAGAATAGCCCTCGGCAACAAGCCTAGCTTTCAAACGAACCAATGAGCCGTCTAGGTTAAGCTTTATGGTATATACCAACTAACCGCTCTCAACAGGCAACTGGGCAAGGTTCCACGTACCATTCAAGCGTAAGGCTAATATTTCTTCTTCCATGGTTTTCCTCCATCCAGGATGAGCTAAAGTATCAGATGTAGAAGAAGGAATAACATAGGAATCAACAGCAGCAACAAATGTTCTATATGAGAGAGAGTCTAGCATTTGTGACGTAATCTGATGGAGGCCCCTCTACCACATATATATATTATTTATTTTCAGATAATAGGAAATACAAATAATCTAAATAGATCTAATCAAATCTAAATCTTATCAATCTAATTAAATCTAAATCTAACTAAACTTTATATATATGAGAATAATGGAGGAAAGAGGCCATGGGAGGGAATTTCCTTCTATGGCGTCGAAAAAGTACGCCCCCGTCATATTTTACGACGATCGGAATCCATCATCTTCATCGTTATTAGCTAAGATGTGGGTACGCCAAATTTCATTTGATTCTACAATTTTTTCACCGTTGATTTTGCAATGTCAAAAGTTCTATTGTCGGTAAACCGTTAATTTTCAACCCACTAATTCAACGGTGAAAAAATTATAGAATCACATGAAATTTGGCGTACCCATATCTTATATGATAACGATGAAGATGATGAGTGCCGATCGTCGGAAAATACGACGGAGGGCGTACTTTTTCGACGCCATAGGAGGAAATTCCCTTCTATGGTATCTTTCCTCCATTATTCTCTCTCTCTCTCTCTCTCTCTCTCTATATATATATATATATATATATATATATATATATATATATATAGTTGCGACGGCTACTGCGCCGGTTACCTCTATTATTTTACCTTTAGCATCTGTTAATGACTTTCATTAAGTTCTTTTTAATGGATGCATGCCGGTGGTGTAATTATCCACTCTTTTTATCCAAAAAAAATTCTAGAACTCATAGCTTTTTGACCCGTGCTTCATATGACCAGCTATATATATTATTACCATGTTTCGAAAATGGAATTCCATCCTTTACAATGATGTTTGGACCGGTGCGGATCAGATATTGTTTGAGAGTTGTATGTAGGCTCGGAAGTTTATATTGTAGATTTGACAGATTCTTAAGAGTTTTATGCTATAGTCTGCCGTAAACAAAAAAATATATAATCTATCAATTAGATATCAATTGACTATAGAAATAAAAGGAGTGAAATGTTAATATTCTCGAAAGTTCCTAAGATGGCCAAAAACATATTGTAAGGGTTTAAGTGCTACTTAGAAAGGAAAGATAATCGAGGTACAATTTATGCATAATCAGATAAAAACAAAGAAAAAAATTAATGATACTTATATCTAGTGCATCTTTTCATATAAGAGAAGTATCGCATTGCTCTCACAAAAACAATAGGGTTCTCTACTTCTCGTCCCTTCTAAACTGAGATATTTTTCTTATTCTCCTGTATCTGACTATTTACCCCCACATCCCACCTAATTCCTTAAGTTACTCCTCCAGCCCCCTTAACGTTTTTCCCATCCCCAAAATTTCATAGTTGTTTTTATTACCCTACAGCGTTTTTAGTCAGTTTCAACTCGAGAATTCCTTCCATCTCTCTAATCTCTTTATGTTATCTTACCATCTTCTCTCTTCTCCAATTCTTCAACTTTATGTCTGAGAATGTCGAAATCCCTCTTCAATTTTTCAACTCCTCTCATTTCATAACCCATAGCATTTGAGTTTGTGGCCACCAAATTGTTCTCAGTCTTCAGCTAAAAACCCATGGCATTTTTGGCAAGTTTCTTCTCTGAAACAATATAGCTATACCCAAGATCGCTTGGACCACGATAAAAGCGGCAACCAAAGAGTTTCTCGCCGATATTTGGTGGCTTGCGACAAACATATCGTGCGAGAGGAGCACCACAAAAACATGAATTTGTTGGTTTTGGATATAGGGATAAGGAGCTTGAAGAGAAATCCATGACTAATTCGTAAAATCGACTCAATTCCTCTAACCTTATATTTCAATTTGGGAGAGAAAACTCAATTTTAAACCCTAAAATTCTATTTAGGGAAGAATTAGGATAGGGATCAACTGATTTGAGATTTAAATAAACCCCTACCGAACTGTCATTACTCTCCTTAACATAGTTAAAGGAATATTCCTTTCTTTTAAAATATTGTTTCTAACAATTAAGCGACGCTAGAGGAGTAAATAGTTAGATTATGGAGAGAATATGGAAAATATCTAAGTTTAGGATGGCGTGAGATAATAAACCCAAAATAATAAGCTTTTCTTCGGTAGCAATTTAATTTAACCAATTATTCTTGAAAAGAATATAATAAATTCGTAGTTCATGAACCCTTCCAATAATTTAATGACTAAATGCTACACAACAAACAATCAACTTGGCTAGCCATACAAAAATTTTGTTAATATTAAAATTATGAAACACATTCGCAAGGAAAGAGAAAAATAATTACAAAAAACAATAAAAGATATTACTTTAACAAGTATTATGAAAACTCTCTAGACTCTATATACTATTAATGTTATACAACAACAACAACTGAGCCTTTTATCCCAAGCATATGGGGTAGGCTACATGAACCAACATGAGAATCACGCCGGGTCCAGCACATGAATCCTCTGTCTCCACTCACTTCTATCGAACAATATACTTTCATTGAGTCCTTTGGCAACCATATCGTTTCGTATCACCTCCATCCATGTTTTCTTCGGTCTCCCTTTTGCCCTTTTGCCATTACCCATATCGAGAGTATCTACTCGTCGAACCGGTGCTTCCATAGGTCTGCGTCGCACATGACCAAACCATCTAAGCCGGTTTTTCCGCATCTTCTCCTCCACGGGTGCTACACCAACTTTTGCACGAATATCCTCATTTCGCACCTTGTCTTTTCTAGTGTTACCGCACATCCAACGAAGCATGCGCATCTCCGCTACGTGCATCTTCTGTGTATGATGCTTCTTAGGAGCCCAGCATTCTGTACCATATAATAAGGCAGGCCGAATAGCGCTCCGATAAAACTTCCCTTTCAATTTTAACGGAAAGTTACGATCACACAGAATCCCTGTTGCACTCCTCCATTTCAACCAACCAGCTTGGATCCTTTGATTAACATCACTATCGATCTCCCCATTCCTTTGGATGATGGAACCTAGATATCTAAACTGGTCGCTCGGTGATATCTCTTGCCCTTCCAATGTTATACCAATATGGTTTTGACTTCTCTGGCTACTAAATTTGCAGTGCATATATGCTGTCTTGGACCTGCTCAATCTGAATCCCCGAGATTCCAATGTTTGTCTCCATAATTCCAATTTGGCATTAACCCCTGCTTTCGTCTCATTTACTAGAACAATATCATCAGCGAATAGCATACACCAAGGGAGCTCATCTTGGATAGTTCTAGTAAGCTCATCCATCACGATGGTAAACAGGAAAGGACTTAATGCAGATCCTTGATGTAAACCAATAGTAATCGGAAAATCACTTGTTAAGCCATCGCAAGTTCTGACATTTGCCACTACTCCGTCGTACATATTCTTGATTATGTCAATATACTTGACGGGGACCCCCTTTTTCATCATTGTCCCCCATAATACCTCTCTAGGTACCTTGTCGTACGCTTTTTCTAAATCAATAAATATCATATGCAAATCTCTTCTCCTCTCTCGAAAGCGCTCGACAAGTTGACGAAGCAAATGAATCGCCTCTGTCGTCGATCGTCCAGGCATGAACCCAAATTGGTTCTCTGTTATCTTAATATCCTTCCTTAGCCTGTGTTCAATCACTCTCTCCCAAAGTTTCATGGTGTGACACATTAGTTTTATTCCACAGTAGTTTGAGCAACTTTGAATGTCACCCTTATTCTTGTAGATAGGTACAAAGATACTTTTACTCCATTCATTTGGCGTCTTTTTATACTATTAATGTTATCCAAAATATAAATCCTTACAAAAAAACTAAGCCACAAATATTTATCAAAGATTAAAATCCAAAAAAAATACTTGATTATTTTTAATTATGGAAAATACTTTGAAAATAACTTGCTAACCAAAATAAAATAAAATCCAAATAATTAGAAAAAATAGCTCACAAATAACTTTTTTTATTCTTGGGCCTTAAATGAATAAGCCATTTGGAAATTCTTACCGCACAAGCTATTACTTATTCAGACACGTTAGATTATCGGCTCTACGATGATATTTTATGTATATTTAATCATTTAGCCCGCAATTATCCAATAATTATCTAAATTCTGCTAATTTCTTGAATAGCTCGTGCTTTAAAGTGTGGATTATTTATTTAACTTGGACTTTATTGAAACAATTGTTCTCTTGTCTGTATTTAATTCTCTTACTGTGTTTGAGTCATAAAAAAAAATTACCGGCTTTTTTCTCAATATTTATCATTTAATTATTCTATACAACTAGGCTTATATAACTGAAAAATTCTAATTGACCCCTTCCTCAAAATTTCTTTATATTTTTTTCTCATTACTTAGGTTTTATTAGCAAAAAATTGAAAATTTTCATGATTGTGTGTTATAGCAGGCAACATATTGAATAATCGAAATAAAACGAAAATTTTCTAGAGTTGACAATTTCATGATTTCGTCGGGTATTGCTTACAAATACAGAAAAACCAAAGAACACAAAAAAAGTTTGTCATTTTTGAAAATGATCTATTTTCATGTGCTATAACATATTTGAAAATTTAGCTATTTGTGTATGTTGCAGCATGCATAATATTGCTCAAATTTTGTGTGTAGGTTCTTTAAAACTCGTTTGATAAAACACAGTTGCTTATAGCTTTTGTTTAGTTCAGAAAGAAAGATAGAAAGAAGGGGAAAAAAAGGGCTTCTATACACAACACTACACACAAAATGAGAATTTGATATATATTAATGAAACATCATTGAGGGGAAAAAAGTACAGTATACTTGTTCTTCGCATTTTGGAGAGTAATATTTGAAGCAACCATCGATCCGTCAACAGATAGCATTTATCGTGTTATCCATCCTCTCGGTATCAGAAGGATTTACAAGACAAAAGTGCGGCGATGGCTTAGGAGGGAATGCAAAGGTACATTTCGCAGATTGAAGCCTTGTTACGAAGGCGCACAAGACTTCTCGCATCCACTCGTATCGACATAGTTCCGGTGCTTCACTAACTTTAACCTGCTCAAAATAACATAAAGTTCCTGTAAATATTGTTTTTTACCCCTCCCAAACTATAACGAGGCGGCGAGGAAATTTTGAAAAATGAAGTTTAATTCCGCACCCATCTCCGGTGATGTGTATCTTGCTCCGGCCAGGAGTCTAATTGCTCGGTGACCTGCATCGCGAACATGTAGCCTCTACAAGAGCCCTCTTGGCTATTCTGTTTGCTCTTGCTTCGGAATTCCCAAATCCCCAACATAGTTTCCTGCATGATTATATAGAGAAAGATGTTATAGATCATTTTAGACGAGCATGCAATTTCTCCATCAATTTGAACTTCTTTTCAAAATATACCCACATACGTCAATAACTCCTCTAACTCCTGCTTCTTCAAGGGCTTCACGGCTTGCTGCTTCACGTACGCTCTCGTCGTTCTCCCATCCGCCCTGAAAACGAAGAAATTTAACAATTACTGATCAAGCTAGAAATTAGCTCTTGAGAGATGAGGAAGCTAATCATCGCCTTTGGGAACACAAGGTCGTCTCGCTTCGGTGTAGAAATCATAAGGACTTCGTACTCGTCGTCGCGAAACTCTGTGCTGCAACTTTTCTCGGCATCAATTTTTCGATAGGGGATGCACCTGAAGGAGATAAATTACACATAATATTTACAGCTGTTGCAATTAAATTCTTTGATTACTATAGCGAAGCTTGTACTCCGAACGTTTACAAAATGTGTTTGAATCTTTTTCTATGATGATGAACACCATTGTCTCAATTTCCCCGCAAAATAAAATAAAATAAAAAGAGAGATATTAAGGACTTAGTACATTACCCTGAAACAAGCCGAAACTTGCCATCATATAGTTGCTTTTCGCGGCCAACTCGAGCTTGTATAATACTTGACATGATTCAACTGAACTTTAAATACAGAAAATTCCTCGCTCTTTAACCAAGATATGATAAATCATGAAAACGAACTTTAAGCCTTACGAAAAAGAATAAAGATAAATTAAGAACCTGTATCCAACACCCAGAAGCCAAAAATGTCCAGAAAAAAACACAGGTTTCTTCAGCGTTCCAATATGAAACCAAAACCAGAGCTGAAGCAGATCATGAAATTAAATGAAAGCAGCCAGAAATATATAATGAAAATGTAGGAAGAGAGAGAGAGATCGATATCTTCAACACATGGCTGAGTTAAATGAATTTTCTGTATTTGGTTCAACACTGCTCAACTGCTATGGTACCGCTTTCAACTCTTCCCATATAAATAGACAGCTGAGGTAGAAGGCACTAATGTCATGAAGCGGCCACCAAAAGAAAAGTGAGCATAAGAGGAAATTGTGTAAGTTTCCAGGAAATTTCTCTCTTTCATGAAAAAAGGGTTTAAATATAAAGGAGAGGAAAGAAGATAGGTTTGGAATCCTCATGACTCAAGAATGCTATTATAGGTACTCATTAGATATATTAATTGCAAGTTAATTAGGTGTTGGAGATTTTGAGGGAAGAATGAAAAAAATAATCTATGAACACATGTTAGATGTGACCTCTTCTTGTATCACAACCAAACAATTCGCTCCTAGTTCTTATTTCTCAACAGAAAATTATAGCATTATTGATGAGGGTTTTTCATATATGATTCGGGTATTAAAATTACGCCGATTATACTTAAAAATCGATGCGAAAGGGTCGTCTCTTTGTAGAGCTTAAATAATCGCTTACATGAGGGAATCGCATACAAGTAACACAATTTTGACACACAATCAATCTGAAAATACGAAACTAGTAGAATCACATTCACTGGCCCCTCCAACATAATGCAAATCCTCTATTGGATTTGTGATTCGATTTTGCTCACCACCGGCAGTGACGCGGAGTTCGAAATAAAGCCACATATGTACGCCAGAAGTACATGGTATTTTTTTAAGCTGAATTTGATCGTCTCATGTAGCGGCACTAAAAATTGGGCCAAAAATCACATAAGAGAGAAATTAGATATATATGCATGGAGATTTTCCGTTGAAGCCTGATCCAAATTTGAGCAACTCAGTGGAAGAATAAAAAAAAAAATTTAAGATGCTCATCAATACCTTTATAATTGAGAATAGTTTTGGATGCTTTCCATTAAAGGAAGATAATATATATGCCAAAAGGAAAAATTACATGAATTCTGTGTCTTTAATTCCTTTTCCCTTGCATACTGATCAAATTTTGTCACATTAGTTATCTATGTCGTCACACCTTGACATTTTTGTCGAAGCGCTAGCGACAATCCAAGCCGAACGATGATGGCAACGAAGAGACCGTATTCAGGATTGAGACATGGCTTATGACCGCCAAAGGTAAAAAAACAAATAATTTGTTGGATTATGCATGTTGCATGCACATACGCATTATGACATTGATTATCTTACGAGAATTAGTTAAACTAAGCATGGAAAACACTAATGATAGTCATAATCCTTGGGCATTTACCATCAAAGACCGCTGTTTTGTACTGTTGAGCGAGATTTGAGGGCATTTGCAATGAAAACAATTAATTAACCTTGCCCGTTGTCATCAAAAGCTTTGATTCATAGATTGTTCTTTTATGTATGTTTTTCTATAAGGAAACCTCAATCATTAGTCAGTTGATAGAAGTTTGTGTTTTTGGATGGAGTTCAACTCCTAACATACCAAACAAAAGGAGAAGATATGACTGTCATTTAGTTCAAATATCTCCCTATTTGAATCATAAATATTCATCTCAGCTCACATGACAAGTATTTAAATGATTTGGGTGATCGGTCAACTCATTTGTAGTCATAAATGATATTTTGTTCGAGTGCTTTTAAAATTAATTAATCAGTCCCATAGATCCTATATTTATCTATATGAAGAAGAAATCATGTAAGGAAGAAGATTCTTATTTGTACAAATGGTACTTCGAACTTGGAACGAGCATGAAGAAATTAACGATACTTCTTTATCTTTTGAGTTGTTATGCCGGATCGTTCGCTCAAGATCTTTGGTCTTCATCCGGATCCGGTGAAAAAAATGGGATCACTTCTTATGAATTCGTTGAGAATGATTCTGATATAGTTCATGGCCTATTAGAAGTAGAAGGCGCTGTGGCGGGATCCTCACGGACAGAAAAAGTATCCATATGAACCAAATATCGGTGCAAAGTGGTCCCGTGGCACAATTGGTTAGGGCATGAAAATTGTAACAAGAATGTCACATAGAAGAAAGATCAGACCGATTTAGAGGGAAGATGATAGGTTCCATATGGATCACATCTTATAATAAAATAACCAAACAACATATTTGTGCCTTAAAAATGAAGATTTGGGGAAGAGTTAATCCGAATTGAATAGATATTAATGCTTGTAAAGGATTTAATTAAATGAATAGCTCGATCTCTCTTCTTGTGCAGGATTTGTAATAATTTGTTGAGATTTATGTATTCGGTCTTAAAAAATCCCAATTATATCTTAAAAGATTAAATGATAATTTGATTAAGAAAACCATGTTACCAGATTCCAGCATGCCAAGCCTTTTAAATATGAGAGTCATGCAAACGGACAATCATTTTTACGCAAGAAATACTTTATCCACTCATTTTTACTTGCTATCGGCATGTACCAAAAAGATGAGAAGAATGGCACTTACATCAATGAGATAATGGTGCCATGCACGGGTTCCATTGTGTTTATTTTTTTGGTAGCATTGGGATAGGAGTAAAGTTAGGTAGGAAAAGCATATGGTGCTTCGATGTTTTCTTCATTCATACTTTAGTAATCTCAGCATTGTCATATGAATTTATTGTGATAAACCCCTTTCAAGAACCGCTCATTATCATTTATGAAAGGTCGGAATTCCTTCTAAAAATTCCGATAAGAAAACTTACCTTCTACATCTCTCCTCCCTTTTTTTATTTTTATTTTTCCTTTTTCTTTCATTTTTCTTTCTCTTTGATTTATAAACCATGGTGTCTTCTTCCTTTTTACTTATAAACTATGACGTTTGTTTTTGCTGAGTTTAGACTGGGCCAAATTGAGCTGCGTAGCATGGAAGATTGAAATATTTAATAAATTTTATATCATTCAAAACACATTTATAAGCTCAAATTTTAAATCAAGGTGCGGAAACGGATAGCTGATGTGTATATACGTGGATGCAACCTAATGAGTCACCTAAGCAAAAGATTCTCGAGGTCCTTGATTCCATCAAAGAAAGATCAATATAAGCCTGCACTATAACACGTGCTAAAAATTGGTAGAAGATAAAAAATTTGGGAATGAAAAATGAACTAGAAAAACATAAAATGAAAAATAAATGACAAATTAATGGTACTTTCGCCCTTTCTAACAGTAGATTATCGATTAATGACGAACTGGTAACTAGGAAACTGAGATACTCAATTCTGAAGAAAAACAAATGGAGTTTCTGTTGCAAAAGGGAATATCTGGTTGGTGGGTGGGGGGGGTGGGGGGGGGGAGGGGGTTTGCAGAAAAAGACAAATGGAGTATGTACAAAATTATGTAAATTTTGAGAATTTTTGTAATAAAACATTATTTAAAAAATTAAATTTTACTGTCAAAGTAAAAAACAAATCAAGCACGCGCTCTCTCTTATGTGTTGGTACTCACTTTCTATCACAATACCCGTCATTTTTGTAAACTCGAAAATTCAATAAATGTTAAATTCCATAATTAACTCTACTTATTCCTTAAGACTTGAACATGCATGAAAAAAACACTTGCATAGAAAATTTTGTATTATTTTGTCGATCATCCTATGCCCAGTAGAATTTTGTGTCTAAATTCTAAAGGTGTGGGTTCATGTTTAAATTTTGTAGATGGCCAAGCAATATAATGAAGTCATATAACTTCAACAGAGTAAACATGTGTTATGCGCTCGCTCTCCTAAATTGAAGATTGGAATGCAATTGTAAGAAGATACTGAAAATTAGATAAACTGTTTAACAGTCTCCGAATTTTATTAGATTGATACAAAACAATAGATTGCAATGCAGAATTGTGGCTCAATGAATCAAGAGGAAAACAAAAGCAAAGGACAATTTTACAATATGATATGATTCCAGGTTTCCAGCAACAAAGGAGATGCCCTAAATGTTTAAAACCATTCAAAATTCGTTGTAGTATTGAACTAAAAGTTCATAACTCTAAATACACATACATTTGAGCCAAAAATAGCCGAAAATAAATTATATGTTTCACGACGAAATACATATTAAGAAAAGCTGACAAATTGCTAGGAAACTAGACAAGTTTAAGAGCATCGAACAGCAATTTGTGCAAAATTAGCCATTTAGTAGCATAAACACAGCATGAATAACAGCTCTTAGAGCAAACCAACATGTTCAACCAGAACTAGCCTTTGCAAATGTTTTGTATGCGTGTATAATGAATGCAACACCTTCAGGAATCTAACTGGTGACATCCAAAATGGAGAAAAATTTTACAATAGCCAAGCCCTAAAGAGCAAGTTTGACAAATGCTGAAAGCAAATGGAAAAAACAGAGTGCATCTTAAGAATAGCTAACTTAAATCTCCAATACTAGGTATAAACAAAAAGAAAAAATCAAGGAGGTAATAGCTGGGAACAAACATTGCTATCACAGACCTCAAATATTATGAAAGAAGAAATTGCAAAATAAGAAAGCACTCAAAACTTCAAATTTTTAACCAAATAAAACTAAACAATACAAGATAACAGTGAAAAGAAGCTAGAAACTTGAACATTAACCAAAATTAAATATCACAATAAGCTAGAGGTTCCTGCCTGGGAAGTTGATATAAAAAAGTCGAGAAAAGCTAAAAGCGTACGGTCTCATATCCAATTTGAAGACTTCCTCAAGAAATTATAAGAGAAGAGGAACAGTCTGAGAGTATGTCCTTGTCACCACGCCTTAATCTCATTTCTTCCTAAAAGAGCATCCCTCGGTAAGCCTAGCACGGCCTCCTGTTGGTTGGCAGAGCACGGTTTGGCAGTTTCCACATACGACAACAGTCTGAGAGTGGCTGAACACGGTGGTTCTGCAACAGTAAATTTATCAAAGCTGTAGTTTAAACTTAAGCAATTAATAAACCAGCCCTATTTCGTGTGCGTGTAAAATGAAGGTTAGAGATAAATAAATTTAAGATGGCAAGAGCTAACAATGTTTGTTACACTACACCCTATGTAAAATAACTCGATACGACTTTCTCACAGTAGGCTGTCTCCAATTTGATCTTCATAATCTAAAGTATGGGTACACCAAGTTTCATGAGATCTGAATATTTAGACATCGATGTTGGGTAATAAAATGATATAGTGTCTGGAAAATGACTATTTTGCAGCAACCCGATGCATGGACAAGAAGCTTTCAAATCACATAAAACTTGGTGTACCCATAATTCTAGATCATGGGGATCAAGATGAATGGATCCAATCATGGAAAACGTCGTGTCTTGGGTTATTTTACAAACGGTATAGCTAACTTAGTTATACATAGGGAGCAATACAGCCTTGGCGGCTTAGCCACATAAGATATAGCCATCATCATGGTGGCATTGTAAATTATGTTCTTATAAATCAAAGATGAACAAAGAATAGATTTTCAATATTTAGAATCTAAATACCTCCATTATCCAAAATGGATGCATTGATTTGTCTCTCGGATAGAACTAATAATATTATGATATTACAACAAAACCTTTATCCCAAATTAGTTAGGTCGGCCACATCAATCCGTTCAATTATGACTCCTTGGTTAAATTGACAATCCACGTATCATTTCACTACCTTTATCCATTTCATTAAGTCAGACTTTAGCTCTGACTTTAGCTCTCATTGCGCTATTACCGACAAAGGTTGTAAAATATAACCACATAAGCAAAATTTTAAGAAATAGAACCCTCCAGATGAGGCTAACCATTTAGTGTTATTCATATTTAATATGCAACCCCTTGGAAATCATAGAGGCACCCTCACTATAGGAAAAAATTCTGCCACAAAATTTATGCCCCTTTGCCGATTATAATTGTTTTTTAAAAGAAACATTGGAACTGAACGCATTTTTTTCCAATCAGAGATTTATATCTTACTACTATCTAAGGCATTTCACTAGTCAATCGACGCACATTTCACATTTGTGCATTCAAATGATATTGGTCATTCTTGTTTGTCCTATTACCATTACTTGCAGCCCACTCAAGTATGAGAGTGCAACCAATTGGCAATGCCGGTATTGTGGCATGAAAGCTAAATATGCTGATGTAATTACCGTAGCAAGTCTAGACTAGTGTTGTGGAAAGCTAAATGCATATTGAAGCAGACGTGTAGGTTTAGTCTTTAGCAGGTTTTAGCAAAGCTTAAGTAGCAAAAAGCACCAAATAATTTTTTTCTATATAATTAATAAATATAATGATGGAAACATTAGATGAATACAAATATTTAGAAACAAAAAAAATAATAAAGTTGTCTTTTTTATGGTTTCTAAAAGTATATACACAGTGATAATTATGCATTGATCCGCATGTCATAATAAAAGCCTAAAGCGATTAAATTATAAACATGATTGATTTTTCTATCATTTAATATGTTAATGTTAATTTGCTAAAGTAGCACAAGGGCTTTATACTACAACTCTATGAAAAAGAGAGACGGCTCATGGCTGCTTTCTGCTAAAGCAGAGCTTAAAAGGTGCTTCATGGGGCTCTTTACAACAGTGCTATAGACATGCATATTCAAGATTCAACAATCCAGACTCTAAGACAACTAAATTAATAGTTAGCTATTTTGGGTGGGAGCACTTGGAATTGAGCACATCATTCACTTGAAACGTAATTTTAATCAATAGGGTTTAACAAATAAGCAACAACTTTAAATATAATAACTCAGATGCGATTCCAACCTAGACATTTCAATCGGCAAAATTTAACACTTTATTCCAGAACACAACTTAAGAAATTTTATACAGTCAAGTTTACAATCCAAAACACAACTTAACTAATCATAAACAATTTGAGACTTCATCAAATTCCAATCACAAGCTTACACTGAAAGGATAACAAACTTACATGTTGAAGCAACCTTGGCACTTCACATCCTGCAACCCAAAAAAAAACAGTTTTGACACAAATCAAGAACAACATTCAGATTACAGACTTTAATTTAAAAAAGAAAAAAGAAAAAATTAGGGGATGAAAACAAACCATGAAGAAAGAATTGGGGGATTGGACGAGCCTCTTGAGCTTGTGCCTCCTCTTCTCCAGTTCTGCTGGAGGGTTCAGCAGATCGATGTCATTGGGGAGCACCTGCCATCACAAACTCCCATCACTTGGATTTTTTCTTTTTACAAGAAATTTGAAATAAAATCAAATCATAAACATGAGGGAAACTCATTACCATATTGATGAAACCCTAGGGGAAAAAAGAGAGACTTTAGATCGCTAGGGATATGGAAGGAGAGCTTCGAGAGAGCTGCGGCGAACAGGAGAAGATTAAACCCTAGCGAGATGGTTTTATATAGAGGAAGTGAAGAGAAGCTGGGATGTCATTCGACCGTCCGATTATTCTATAATTGATCGTGACCGTTTAATGTTGTTTGGGCGATTGCGAGTAGGCCTATTCATTGCGGCCAGGCCCAATTGGGGTCAGGTCTGGGCTCTTGGGACAGCAAACCCACCAACCAAATATCGGACCATTTCACCCGGGGCAGGGGTGAGAGTGAGAGAGAGAGAGAGGAGGGGTTGGGCAGCTGGAATGTCTCTCTATTTCTTTTCTCTTGTCCGGATGTATATGGTCAGCACATGAAATAATTTTTCACAGAAATATGCACAAAATTAGCACTCTTTTTAACTCAAGGTATTTTGACCCATTCTCATTTTACCCACCATCCGCAACAATCCGTCCACGGGTTATCCGACCCATCCGTATGACACCTCTAGATTGTCAATGTCTCGAATTTAGACCCGGTCCAGCTCCGCTCAAAAAATAGAGTCTGGATTTGATTCCAGACCCGATGATCCGAACCCAATCCGGGTTCATTAAAAACTTTAATTAATGGGTCGGGTCTAAATAAACTTCAGTTGTTTTTCATTTTTCAACTTTTATGACACTTTAAATTCAGTTATACAATTATGACAATGATGGTTAATTTGACCGAGAAAACGGCTCTTATCAGAGTATAATGGAAGAGAATGAATCATGTAACCGTCCCTAAAAAGTTGGGGTTAAGGCTTTGTTACCGTTGCTGTTGTAATTATGACAAGAACATGTCCACAAGGACCACATGACATTATTCAAAAGGTAGCAGCTAATTCACAGCAAACATTTTTTCAGCAACTATTTCACTACCAACAACTTGCTCTCATTGCATAATAATGAAAAATGATTGTTCTACCATTTAAGCGCACACATTAAAAACATCTTAGTATTTAAAAATAAGCATCTTTCTATTGAACTTACCATGACAAAAGAGAGCGAAGTGGTAAGAAGTGGGTTGGTCATCCCTGCAAAACAAGGCAGCACGGTCTTGTCACTTGTCAGTATTTGCACAAGAGTAATTAGGGTTTTTTGGTGGTGGAGTTGATGAAGATGACGGTGAGAGATGATGAAGATGGAGGTTGGGCGGCGACATGGCTAGGGCGGCGGGTAGGCAGGTGACTACTAAGGTTACTACGGCAACAACGGCGGAAGCAGACAAGGGTGCTGCAAAAATTAGAGTTGGATCCATTAGTTATCATATTTCGTTCGACCTCCATACTTCAGAAAAACCTATATTACACATCTCGTTGCATATCTAGTGCGAACTAAGTTTTCGTTCTCGTTCTTATTTGTTCTTATTTATTAACGTTCCGCATCTTAATAACTCAAACCTGTGACACCCGTTCGCAAATCTGATCTCCTAATAAATAGAATTAATCTCTACTATTTTTTCTCCCCATCACATAGACTGAGCTTGTAATTTTCTTATCAAAATTTTCATGTCCAACTGTTTCCATTGTCGCATCATAACTCAAAAATATATCAACCGCCCAAACTAATCCACATCAACACAATGAAAGAAAATGGAGTGAAGGTAAACGAAGATTAAAAAAATTAAATTTAAACATCCAAATTTCGTATCCTCTTTCTTCCAACATATTTTTATATCGAAATATTATAATACACCACCATTCCTTCTCATATCATATACATGCATGGCACATGCAAAAGTTGATATTTTACCGTTCCCTGCTGAATATATCAAAATATTAGACACAAGCTGCAATGTACTTGTACCCCTTGTTATAATTGACATCAATCTTTACTTGATATATCAGCAATCATCATGCAAGTTCCCATCATGAATTTTTTTTTTTAAAACACCATCCATAGCATTGACCAACCTTGCAAATGAAGAATGCATGCATCTGTGTTGGGGTTAATTGGCCTGCAAGTACGCAATTATAGTAGCTAGCAACTTGGTGGCAATCCCTTCAAGCCTTAACCAAACAGCAACCAATAATCTCTCAGCCCCTTCCTTGATGAATTATAATATATAGAGGCATTAATAGCTCAAACTCCTTCCAACTCTAATAAATCAACAACAATGGCGTGTACAACAACCACAAGGGCGGCATTCTTGGCAACGATGCTACTAATTGCATCATGGACTTCGATTATAGTCGCAGCGGATACTCGTTCAGTAGACAAGGAAGACCCATGCCTATCTGCGTGCGTGCACGGGTGGCGATACTGCCGTCGGGTCTGCAGGCGGTTGCCGTTGGGAACTATCAGAGGGGACTGCGGTGCAGGGTGCGAGAACGAGTACTTTGGCTGCATCGATGTCTGCTAATGTATCTACATGAAACTTGTTAATAGAATAAAACTTCTATGATGATCCAGATCTATCTTGATCTTCTGTATGTCTCGAGTAATTCTGATTATTTGGACTGCTTTAAGATATAATCTATATACCGTTTGTGTATTTCTCGAGTTCTGCTCTTTTTATTTGTTCCCTTGGCCATTTCCAAGCTGCGACGAAATAGAAGAGGTTGAAGTTGCTGTAAATTGTAACAGAATGTGTAGTCTGCAACTCTATCAAGCCACATTAAATTATCAAGCAGTAAACAGGAAGTTCATAATCAATTGGACTTGCAGCCAAATAAATAAATAAATAAACAATTGGTCAAAATTAACATAGCCAGTAAAGATTTATCGATATCGAAAAGAATTCCATGATGTCTTTGAATTCTGAGATGTTATTGAAGGTATAATCATTTTGTGTCCAATTCTGATTTGTTCCAAACACAATCAAACACAAGGGGATTTTCTCTATTATGGACCTGATCACAAACAAATGATGTACAGTATTCTCCTTTTTTCTTTATTTATTTATTTATTTGTATTTTTTTAAAGATTGGCATCAGCTACACAGGCGACGCCCATCTAACAAACTAAGCTACTTTTGCTCATGTTTATTTGGCTCTCCGAAAGATATGACACTTTGGTTTAAACTTCAAACAGAAAAAGGCTTACCCTTCAGGATGCATGAAAAGAAAATGCAACAACTCAGTATAACTCCGGTGTATATATATAAAACATCCACTAAAGTGTTCACTCAGTACTAGCTTCTCAAAGTCATGGCTATAGCAAAAACACCGGCGCTTACCATCATCTTTATGTTCTTCATAATGCAGTTTATTGATCGAGCATTGAGCAACGATAATCAAATTTCCTGGACTGTTCCATGCACCTACCAATGCGCGTCCGATTATGAAGACTGCCAGTCCGAGTGCTTTACAGACGGATGCTACGCAACGTGTGATGATAGCCAACAAGAATGTCTCTCTCAGTGCGAACCTGAATTGGAGGAAGACACCTTAGCACGATGAAGCATCCTAAAACACGGCACATTATGAGAAATAAATTGATGTATAAGGATATGAATAAATTATTTAATGTAGAAGAAGGTTATATTGTATCACAAGTATTTTGAGCAACTTCGAGAAATGATTAATTCGTGTCTTGTCCTAATACATAAGAATCTTATATTCCAGAATAATAAATGAGCACAGACCTAGATGAAACGATACAAAAAATAGATGACTAAGAAAACAACCAAACTGGCAGTTTCAAGAAAAAAAATGATAATAGGTAAATGATAACTGCACATTTAATTCCAAACTTTAAGCTCAATGCTACAAAGTAATCTAATTATTATAAAATGATAGAAGTATTCAAGTATCAATAATAAGATATAAAGACCAACAAAGTAAATGGGTAACAGGGTCTTTTGGTTAGTACATCAAAAGTAATCAACCAACCACATAACAATTAACCTGTAGAGTTTCCTAAAAAAACAATTAACCTGTAGAGAAACTGAGAAAAATTCTTAATAGCATAAAGCCCTTGGTAAGGGAGGCAGTTACAGTCGGAATCCATTAGAGAAGACCACGATGCTGATGAGTGATGAATGTGAAACTTGTTATTCTTTTTTGTTGGTTGGGTTAAAATTACAAAAATGGGTTGTAATTTGTGGTTGAATGTAACTATAAAGCAATGATATAGCTTGATGATGCTACAAATGTTCAAGATATGATTCATTACTAGTGTATATATCTTGAGATTTGCTACTTGGACTACTTTCAGACAACTTCTGTGAAACAACAATCATATTCTGAAGAGACCCGATGTTTCAGATTTGTCCAACCAAAAGGAAGAAGTAAAATTGATTTAAAACAATTAAAGATCTAGATTACAAGTAAATAGAGGGAATCATATATGCTACTCCATAAATTTCAGATCTTGGTCCGCTATAAGAAACCAGATGTATGAATCTGTGGCACTGTCATATATACTTGGCTTCATTCCAAAAAAAACCCAAACCTTTTAACTAAACTACAAGCAGCCCCCAAAAACTTTTTAAATACACAAAAAACCACAACTTTCAAAAACTATGAAAAACTTCGAAATAAGGTGCCACGTGAGCAATAAATTGCACGAAACTGCCAAAAACTGAAAAAAAAATTTGTACCATAGTAGTTTCTCTTAATTTTTGAAAGTTTATAGGGGTTTCTAGTAGTTTAGCTAAAAGATTTGGTTTTTTTTTTTGGAATTAAGCCTTTATACTTTGTTTTAAGTTAAGATGTTGGTGAAAATATGTGGAAGCTTACACAAAAATTGTTCTAGAGAGAGGGTGAATAGGACTATGCCAACTAAATACCCAAATTAAAAATTTATACTACACTAACACAATTACAAAGCTTAACAAAAGATATACCAATATGCTATGAAGCTAAGCAAACTACAATTGTGAAATAATGAATAACAAGCAAGCAACAATATTAATTTATGAGCATATAAAGCAAATAGAGAACAAGCATGCAATTTCTAATCTATGGATACTTGCAAGCAATTAGATATAAATATAAATGGCAAGTAATAAAAGAGACAGAGAAATTACAAACTCAAGGCACAAGAGATTTTTACAGTGGTTCGGAAGATTCCCTTGTCCACTTTCTTTCGGCATACGAGCCTCT
Source organism: Agapanthus africanus (assembly GCA_030015575.1). NCBI lineage: Eukaryota > Viridiplantae > Streptophyta > Magnoliopsida > Asparagales > Amaryllidaceae > Agapanthus > Agapanthus africanus. The sequence continues at coordinate 350,620,469 of JASDDO010000004.1, forward strand.
TCCACTAAACACGTCTCCACCGAGACAATACATTGCGCACCCACAACCGAACACGTCTCTACCGAGACAACATGTTACTCGACACACGAGCAACTCTTCACTTTACAAGCTCTCCTTTCTTACAAAGGCATCCTTACACTAAAGTACCCTTACACAAAGAAAAGAAAAACTTCTCACTCTTCTCTCTTACAAAGAACTCTTTTGCACTCGAGATATCCTCACGCAAAGAAAAAAAAGGGTTACAACTAAGCACAATTACTCACAAAGGAGTCTCTCAAAATTGTATATAATACTGACAAGTATGAATAATCAAATAAAACCTCTTGATTTTGTGTATGAGAGTGAATTTGGGTACTAAATTGAAAACTCTTTTAAACTCTCACAAGAGATGAGATTTTTGGCTCAAGATCACTTAGTTATTGGCAATTGAAAAGCTTAAGTGATTGCAACTGGGTGACCATAAAAAATCCCATGAAAACCTATTTATAGCCCTCAAGAAAAACAACTCAAAAGAAGTGGGGAGAAGCAGTTTTAAACACGAAGCAGACGTCTGAAGGCAAGATCGGCAGACGTCCGGTCTCGAACAAAATAAATCCCCAACGGCTATATTTTTCAAAAAAATCTTAACCACATACGTCTGAAGTTCAAATAGGCAGACATCTCAAGAAGAAAACTTTTGATAAGAATAAAACTTCAAACGTCTGCCCAGATGTAATGCAGACGTCTGGCATGGGGTTTCAAAGAGCCAGAGCACAAGACCAAAATAATCATATGTCGGAAGTACATTTGGCAAACGTCTGAAATTATAAAAAAAACTATTTTGAAACCCTTCTTCAGATGTTTGGTCCATTGACCTTCAGACGTCTTTCTCATCTCAATTTTGAAAACATATCTGAAATATCAGATATCAACAGTGCACAGACGTCTGAACTTCAACGAGGCAGACGTCTGGCCATACACAAAAAGCTGAAATTCGGGTTTTAATACATACGAAAATATTAAACTCGAAAATCTAAAGTTATATGCAATGTAAAACATTTGTGCATGCGAGTGTGAGTGTTCAAGAGCTCTAATTGATAGTAACCATATTCATTAGAGTACTTACAAAGAATCCTATGTCGATATTGCATTTCTTCGAAATCTTGAATTTTCGACACGAGCTCTTGAAACTTTGGCGTTTCGCTTGAACTTTGCGTTGGTCGATTGATCTTCAATTAGCTTCGACACTTGACACTTCAAACTCAAACATGTCATTCCACTCACTTGCGTCTTGAAGTCTATATTTGATTTTCAAATGAACTTTTTTCGACTTCAATATTTGACGCTTCAAACTTGGACTTGGATTCTAACTTCTTGGCTATTTATAGCTTAAACTCTTGAATCCCTTAAACCCTGGCTACTTAGCGACATGAAGCTTGAATATGCAAATTGAGAAGCTCTCGTCCATATTCTCCAACCTCCATTAGATATATCCATTTAAGCTCGATTTCCTCCATCCTCCGTCATAGAGCTTCATCTCGAGATATCCGATATCATAGAATCATGAAATACAATCTCAAAGACCAAGCTCATCATATGCAGTGTTGTGAATAAACAAGTTATAGAAACACAAGTATATGAAATATTCATTGTTCCGATGTTACAAACATGAATGGTATATCAATATCAAGATATAACTCAAACTCAAAGTATGAGATGTTGATATACTAAATATATATACATGGTATATGAGAAGCAAGATATAGATCACATGTATATACATATTCATATTGTGAATCATTAAAACAATGAATGTGAATAATATATCGATATCAAAGAATATGACACAAGTGTAACCTTAAATATTGATATATTACTCGGTATACACAAGATATAGGATATGCAAGCTAAACATCAAGTGTATATAAGTTTAGTGTCGATAAGGTAAATCAAGATAAGCATGTGACACTAAACAAACTATTCATATTTAAGCATGTGACACTAAACAAACTATTAATGTTTAAGCTATCATCAAAACCAAATAAAAGGATCATCAAAATCCATAAGTTATCAGTTGGATCCATACAGGATTAATAGCTACATGTCCTCTCCTTTTAGGTTGGTTGTCTGCCTTGAACTTGCAAATTTCTTGTCACAATTCTCATGCCAGCTCTCCCATCCCTTGAGAATTGGAAAAAAAGAATTATTGAAATGAACAAAGATTCTATAAACACTATGAATCAACTTTCAATCTTAATGGATACTTAAGGTCCAAATCATGTCTGTACCCAATTCAGATTAGATCTAATCTTAATCGAACAGAAGGCCAGTTTCTCCGTTTAGGACCCTAAACCAACAAACCATGCAGATTAAACTTAAATTGGATTTAGTTTGACATTAAAATCCAAATTTGATCAAACCTTTTTCTGTACATGTAGAATTTTGTTCAAAATCGAGTTTATTAAACGCATCTAACTTCACTCATGCGTACTTGACTCTCCTAAGGATATGCCGTACTCTTGATGCACCAAAAAATGGTGTACATGATATTTCAACTCCTTGCAACTCTGCTACATATAGTAAACTTTCAACATCTTCATCCAAAGTGCTCAGTACTAGCTTCTCAAAGCATGGTTGAAGTAAAGGAACAGGCGATCGTAATTACCATCATCTTTGTGGTCCTCATGGCGAGATCGGTTCAATGAACTTTAAACACTAATGATCTGATTCCAGGCTCTATACAATGCAGCTACCGATGCCAGATAGCATACGACGCCTGCAATCTTTTATGTTCTACAAACGGAAGTTCTGGTCCTCTTACGTGTGCAGATATGTATTAAGAATGTCTCCAGCAGTGCCCACAATATTTTCCACCTTCTGGAAACCCTAAGGAGGATCCATGGAATGAGAAAGCATCCTGCGATTTGGTATTTATAGTGTGAAAGAAATAAGCATTGCACTTCAAAAAAAAATGTGTGGTACTTGTTACTGAAAGATATGAGTAAATTAGTTCATATATCTTGAACACCGGTTTAATATTCTGAGAGATGAATCAATGTATGTAGAAAACCAAGTTGTAATACAATGATATGAGTAATCTTTTATCTAAGAACCTCATACAACAACAAAAGCCTTAAAATCACATCTGGAGTTCATAAGCTTAAAAAAACTTCCTAGCTCGCAAATCTGATCTCCTCTACACTTCTTTCCTTCTCTACAGTACAATAAGCACACATAAGTACATAAAATGAAGTGAGTGCACCCACCCAATATATGAATCAGTGCCAAGATGGTGCTGCCAAGTCAGTATGCGCCACCATTTAAATATATGCATGTAACCATATGTATCGCTCTTCAATTATATCCGTTACTACATGTACATTTTCATATCAATATAAAGTCATAAATGGCTCACGCTCTCCAAAACAATTCAGCCCAAATAATTAATGATATCAGAATTTGTAATAGGAGAGTACCAATTACACACTGCAAGTTATCAATGAGATTTGCTTCCTAGATGCTGAAAATCATGAAGATGAAATATCCAAGCATGAAGTCCAGAGTAAGGAATTTGAAAGTGTTGACGTGCATATCAAATTGCTCATAAATGAGAGTCTGGCAGCTCACTCATACCTAAAAATGATTGAAGCCTTTGTCTCTGGGGAAAATTAAGCATATGACTCTTAAGAATTATAACTATGCTTAGAGAGTAACTAAATAAAAGTACTATATTATTGTCCAACTAGCTTCCTGATCAGTTGAAAGCCTGGAATGTTGATAAATCAATGTAAGGAAAATAGAGCAAGATTAACTGATTGGCACAACCAATTTGCCTGAGACAATCCAGACTAAAGCTGATACCAAGCATTAGAGCTAGAGTTGCATAAATGTTTATTTTTAAAACGATAACCCTCTTGGGTTGTCTTTTTTTTTTAAAATTTAAATCGACTGAATGTCATATGGCCATCTAACTAGACATCACATGATCACCCTTTTGAATCAACATTCGTCTGATCTTATCAGATTCTTAAGATCTAACCATGTTGCTTCCAACTCTGATTAGATATATATCCGTTGACCCCAAGTGGGGGTGAGTTGCTTTAATTTGGACATGATACAAATGGATGTAGATTATTCTATATATTGGTTTGGTTGAGTTTGCTATCAGCTTACAGGTCTAACCCGGACTTTGGCAAAATTATTGCACTAATTAGCAAGGGCCAAGGGTTCTCTTTTAAAAAAATAAAAATAAAAAACGAGTAGCAAGGTTTTGGATGAGGCTATGAGATTTGATGCAAGTCAGATTCACATATCCACAATTTTCTAAATAGTCTTAAGATACGATTCCTTGGGAAACATTGATTTCTTATCTGTTTAAAAATATATAGATAAATATGAGAAGTTATCTTTTAGCAAATATAAACTGAGAATTCAAATAATTTCATTAGTGTAAGAATGCAAATTCTATATTCTTTCCTCTATTTTTAAAGAATATAAAGGATGTTAACCGACCATTTTGTTCATGTAAAGCATCAGTTGCTCAAACAATCATTGTCACATTCACTGTTAAAAGGGTAGACAGATTACATAAATGCATATATGAATATAATAAAATTGTGAATCATTGATGCATAGATAACTAGTGTCTTAGTCATTAATATATTACATCTATATTACAATATAAGTTTTTAATATATGCCAAAAGGACCATCTCACATTATCCTTAGGAATTCAAGGATTTGAGTATCAGATATCAATACGATATGGACACATATCATTGAATAATTCATGCAACATAGGTGTTGCACCATGTTCATGCCTTCCATCTTTCATATGAACAATATATGAAGTACATATTAAACCTATCTAACTAATTAACAAGATAACTCCACTCATGCTTATTACGCTCTCCCAAAGATAAGGCATATTGATTTTACAGTACCTGACCTTACGGATGCATGAAAATAACATGTATGGGATATAACAACTAATTATCACTATATGGAATAATTTTACCCTGCTCTATACACAACACTCTGGACTATCTTCTCAAAGTCACGACTATGGCAAAGAATTGGGCGATTGTTAACAAAGCCGATGTGATTACCATAATCTTGGTGATCCTCATGGTGCAGTCTGTTGTTTTAGGTCAGGATTCAAAATTCTGGTGTAACTACCAATGCCAGACTGCCTTTGAAGAGTGCCGGTTTGAGTGCACCGATTCTGAATGTGATAAAACATGTTACACACACCGTGATGAATGCGAAGCTGGGTGCCAACAAGCTCCGCCTTCTGGAACATAAAGGAAGATGCCATAGCACCTGGAAGCATCCAAAAATATGGTACATTATGATAGAATAACCATTCTGCTCCGAAGAATAAATTGTCTATTATATATGACTAGGCAATTAAATATATAATAAAGTTATATTATTACCATATATATTATGAGGAAATGAATCAATTCTCCTCTTGTTTCAGTAGTGAAAGTTAACGAGATGTCAAAAGTCTCAGCAAGTCGTTTCTAGGCAACTTTTATCACGAAACTTTCTTTCAATGCTCAATCTCACTCCTCGTCGAGAACCTTCAGAACAAGAAGATGACATAAATGTTATGTCTTCCAGTGTTTTAAAAGCGAAAGGCGATATCAAGACGATGAAGCCTGCCAGTCGCCTCAGGCATGAGGCGCTAAAAGGGCGACCGCTGAAGAAAGTGAGGCGTCAAACATTTATATCGCCTACAAGCTTTTGCTTGGTCGGTTTGAGGATTAGAGAAAGAATGTGAAAGATAGGAATAAGAGATTTATTCAATTTGAAATTAAAACCATAGTTTTTTATCATTTTCTGTTCAATTATGTTCTCATATAAGACTTTCTCTATGATTAAGGAGAAAGCAAGTACACATTAACAAAAAGAAGAGTAAAATAACATGAAATTTAATTTAATTTAGCTTTTTAATAAAATTCAAAAAGACACTCACATCAAAACCTTGCCTTGGACGCACACTTGAGGCGATGGCAGCTAAAATCACCTCACCCGGGCGCCTGAGGCGCAAAGGCGCTTCGCCTTTAAAACACTGATGTCATCAAGTACAAACAGCATAAATTCCCACCATATGAACCCATGACTCAAAAAAAAAGTAGGGCCAGTAGCATTAAAACAAGCCCAACACAAGTAAATTAGCAACAGTGTGCCCGCTCAAAAACTCATACAATTTCTGTTCAAGCAGAGAACAGTAACACTACCCAAGGGCAGCATGAGTGGCTTGAGAAAACCATTTACATCCAATTACATTATCGAGAACAACAAAGGGTCATAAAACAGCTCTGCTCTCCAAGGGAACAGGTAAATGCTGAAGTTTAACTATCAGTGAAGACAAGATAATAAGAAAGTGAATGTTAATGCACAAAATATTAAATGAAGAATGAAGTGCTCTTCCATGAAGAAGAATTCAAACTCTATCCTAGCACTGTTCAGATTTCTGCGACTACTTCATGCCACTCGATAGGGTTGACATGAAGGATATAACAGTAGATGATTGCACCATATCAGGATATAAGTTAAGCAGTGTTTACACCAAAAATAATTTACTGTAGTAAATGGCATGTCTTTCATGAGTTGAGCTTAGTAGCTGTAACCTGTAAAGCCTCCAAGCAGTCTAATAGATTGAAGAAAGTGGTAGACAGTTGGACATGACAAAAATCTAACTACTCAACTAAATACTGGGGACCCAATGCATGTCTCAAGGACAGGCGGCCACGGCTCGTGGGAAAAAGCAGTAGTGGCAGCGTGAGAATCGAGGGGACAAACTGTCGAATGGGGTTAGTGGCACAAAATTTTTGACAGAACATTAGTCGTTAGGAACATCCCATCAATCTCCTGTATATATAGAAGGTGATGAATCAATGAGAAGAGGTTCCAACTTCGAAAAACAAATAATTATCTATTACTTCATGTTTTAGATTCTGATATTAGCATAAGCTGACCATGCACTCGAGGTGAATCCCTCGTCACCATCGCATTTGGGTTTTCATGCATCGTGTTCCAAATTAACTAACCGAAGATGACTACAGCATCGGCCACCGAGTTCATGATGTTCCATGAAAAAATCTGCATCATCACCTACGGACAATCCAATGTATTTGTTTGATTCTTAGGTTGAGGTGCTCAGAGTGAATCCCAGCACTCAGTGTCAGGGGTGATGTAACCATGTTTTTCAAGGCCTAAAACAAACTACAGTTCTATCAGTGAATCCCTGCAAACTATGATACCTTGTTCAGTAAAAATCCCTGTGTGGGTGCTTATGTAAGGCCTTTGGCCGACCTATAGTATGTTTGGCCTTGAAGCTGGTTAGCCTTTCAACAAATGCTTGCGAATATGATACTCGGTTGATCTGGTGTATCAAAACTATGTGTGTATTCAACCTAGTAAAAAGGCAACAATGTTATGTCCTCATGTTGAATTTGTTTTGCATGATTTGCTTGTTATCTTTTAAATTGTTTTGTTTACAATCGTTTATAAGTTTTGCCTAACCATATGGGGCGTGAACTAAAAGCGGTTCGAACCTACCAAAGGAGGATTGTTCTCCCCATTTCCATAATTACCATATTGAATTCAATGTTAGGAAGACTGTTTACTTTGATATAACATTTAATATAAGGACGGTAATCTATGAAGCACGAACACGGATACAGACTCGGACACGGCAATTTTGTAAAAAGAACACGTCTATATTATTTATCTATATATTTAATTATATATATTAAACAAAATATAGTAAACTAAAAGAATAAGTAGGTATTAGTACCACCTTAAAGCATAATAAAATAAAACAAAGGTGATAAGTTTATCCAAAACCATAAGTTTTTTTAGTACAAACAAATACACACAAAACTAAAACTAAAATACATAAAAATAAAATCCTTACGAGTGTAAACAAACAAAATATTAACCTTCTTTAATTAGAGCCGACTTTCATATACCTGAGCATCAATATGGACATTTACTTTTTGTACCTGTAGTCCATCATGAAAGAGATTTAATCCCCCCAAACTATCAAGAAGTGTCGGACATGTCCAATATGGACGAACACGGCCCAAGTGTGTCAGCAAGTGTGTCCGGTGGAACGTCCGGGTGTCCAATACATATCAAAGTGTCAGACACGAACACGGCAAGCAAATAGAAAGTGTCATTGATTCCTAAACGGTAATCATACTAAATAATAAGTAGCGCAAACATATTTTGGACCCACTGCAGTTTATGCCACCAGTGATTAGGCATCAAAAAGCCAGCATTATGAGTCGAGGATCAAATGAATTTCCCGTAGGAGAAAACCCCAGGGTCAGTACATTATAGCAGCTGAAGGTAGTCAAACTCGGCAGTTGTTTTGGAGATAGGCGAAGGAACGAATCAGTTTGGACTAAAAGTATTATGCTGATTGTTGGTAAAATGCAAGCTGTCCTTTACGATTTCACCCTTGAATTGATAAGAGTAATGCCACTAACAATGGACCCTATCCTCAAGCAACTAACTTTAAAGTTAGCATTGAAGTTGCTCCAAGAATTTATAGCGGGTAATAAAATGACATTAACAGACAAAGCTTGTTGTACGAGAGACCAAAGGAGCCGACACCGGTACAAGGCATATACTTAATGGTGGGGTAAATTTAATGCTAAGACCAAGCTATTTAGGGGAGACCAGTGCAACTGGGGCATTTTGTTGAGCAGTTATTCCACCGGAGGCATACTCATGAAAATTTTCTCGACTGGGGGCATTCCACCTAGCAACATTTTAAACATACTATCCGCTTCTTGCCCGAACACGCTATGACAGGATACATTTTAAACATACCAGCTGGAAGTTACAGAATGGGAAATGAGGTACACAACGCAGTAGGAAATAGGATGGTAGGCCAGTGTATAATACAAATTAATATAATATACCGGTGTATGACAGTATTAACTCGATGGGACAACCATCTAGGACATTGTGTAACCTTAATTCCCAAAATGCACTGAATGCTTATTATTCGGTGCTAAACCAAAACCCTAGATATATGTTGTAGGGACAATCGAACGCTGGTTACTCAAACACCCGACCGGAATATGCCATGTTTGGGGAAGAACTCACTTCTAATATTTCACGGGGCGTCCGTAATACTAGGGAATACAATTACGAGAGTAAGTTACTTGAGAGGCGACGCATACGCAGGATACGAATCTGGCCGCACATTACAATGACCAAATCTCTCAACCTAACGAATCAACCGTAAGACCACCTCCATTAAATAGGAAACCTTATCTTGATCATTGTGACCGGATGTATGAAATCCCAAAAACGATTGTAATCGGTTTCGTGGAAAGATTATCAAACTGGCGGTGAACACATAATCTGATTCAAGAGGAATGGAATGATGGGTATCTCAAACTTAGGTTATTCGGTGAATCCTTAACCCGTGTGACTTTTGATTGATACCGAAATCCAGTTATTAGATCCATAATTGATTGGCCTGCAATGGAGCATTTGTATAAAAAAAAATCATCGCGCCAGAAGTAGAAATCACTATCGCCAATTGGACAAAGACGCCAAAAAAGTAGCAAAGCTGTATATGCAAGACCATGCTATCTGAAAGCAAGAAAGCCTCTATGTTCCATAACAATTAAAGTTCTGACCTTAAGAAACAATTCGTCAGAGAGAGATTTCCTGATCTTATAATTCTTGGCGACGCCCGCTTTTACTTCGAATGGGCCTCGCCATGAGCACCCTCACTTTGCACCATAACAGGCCCACTAATAATTCTAAATAGGCCCGACACAAGTGCATCGAAAGAAGTGAGCGGACCGATAAAAGAAGTGGTCTATACATTAATTGGGATATACAGGTCACAAGAAAAACGGAAAAAAGGAGTTGCATTGTTGTAAAATATAACACAATATCTTCTGAAGTTTCGCTTTCCGATATAAATTGCTCTAACATGTTGGTGCATATAGGTAGAAATGTTATTAAATGAGTTCGCACATAAGACCAATTTATTTCATCTACATTAATCTCTCCTTTTCCTACCCCAAATCCTTTTGTCATCTCTCTAAATCCCAAAAGTCACCACATCCACATCCTCTGGAAAACAGCAAAAATGAGCTCTGCTCTTATGAATAATTTAAATCTGTAACATCATCTCAGACGCTGTTTCTTAGGTTTTTCTTATATCCTTTGATTAAGGTTTTCTTCCATAACTTTTCAAAATTGAGGTGAATCTTTACTAAATTCTCCCCAATTATGTTACAGTCATTGGTGCTTTTGTTCTGATAGGTTTTCGTGTTCTATGATTTGCTTGATTATAGTTTTTATGATGGGGTTTGAATGGAAAAATGTATGGCTTAGATCTCTTTATATGAAAACACGAAATTTTGTATGATATTTTACCCGTGCAATTCTCCATAGCACGGTTTGTCCATAAAATCTACCGCTTCTTCATTTAACTCCTTGTGATCTTTAAAGCAATTTATAAGAAACATCGCAAATTTTTTAAAATCTTCCATTTTGTCATACTTTATATCTGGGGGAAAAATAAGTTAATTTTGATAAGTATAATTAAAATAACTTAATTAATATTATAAAGCTATATTGTTTAACCTTTACCTTCTGAAGGTTTGTCCATGCCGATCTTCACCTCATACCGATCTTTAACGTGGGTGTATAACCATCTTCTACAATGGTTCTTGCCCTACAGCAGAGAGAATCACCGAAAAACTTTATCCTACAAATCATGCATCTCCTAACAAACAGTTTGAAATATTGGTTTAGTAAAATATAATCAGAAAACATATAAATTTACTTAAGATTTTTGGCATATCTTTTAAAACTAATTTATTTCTCTAGTATGCATCAGTTGTATGGTAATACGGTAAATCTTTTATGTGTTATCTACATAATCTCTCAAAGACGATTTTGTTTTTTCCAAAAACCACCGTAAAATCTCCCCATCTATCGGAGTGATTGAATATATATTCAATATATTCGAGCAATCATAGCACTGTCCAATCAATGGAAGATTTTGCTCATCCACATCATAATTATGAAGACTTTATACAAATTTGAATTGATTACGCTTGTGTATCGGATGCATTACATCTCAATGAAGATATGATCTGTAGAACCCTTTTACGATTTTTTTATAATGATACCTTCTTAGATAAATTGTTAACAGAAATCACTTAATTATGAAAGTAGCATAATAGATGCGATAGACCTAAATGTTGGTTTCAAGATCCTAAACTCAGTTATGTTGATAATATAATTATTAAGAAAATCACAATATGTTACGATAGATTTGAATTTAAAATTGATAAAATAATACATTGCAAAATAATAATCTAAGTTATCATAATAGACTAATCGCTAACCAACATGCAGGATAAAAATAAGACTGCAATTGATAATGTACTACACCTTAAACGATTTTAGGAATAAATAAATCTATAAAGGAACTGTAATAACGTATTTAATATGTGAAATGAAAGTTTAATTGGTAAAAATAACACAACTACACCAATTAAACTTTCATTTCACATATCAAATCATTACTGCGGTTCCTTTATAAATTTATTTATTTCTAAAATCATTTAAGGTGTAGTACAGTATCAATTGCATTCTTATTTTCATCGAACTTGTTGGCTAACAATTAGTCTATCATAATAACTTATATTATTATTTTGCAATTTGTTAGATTATCTATTTTAAATTCAGATCTATCTTAACATATTGTGATTTTCTTAATAATTATCTTATTAACAAAACTGAATTTAGGATTTGGAAACCAACTTTTAGATTACTATTATCACATCTATTATGCTCCTTTTTTAATTAAGTGATTTTTGATAATAATTTATTTACAAAAGTATGATAACAAAAATTGAAAAAAAGTTAAACAAATCATATCTTCATCGTGGTATAATGTATCCAATACATAAGCCCAATCAATTTAAACAGATACAAGGTCTTTATGATTATGACGCGGAGGAGCAAAATCTTCCACTGATTGGACAGTCCAATGCTTGCTCGAATATATTGAATATTCAGTCACTCCATAGAGAAGTAAGATTTTATGGTAGTTTTTTGGGGGAAAAAACAAAGTCCTTTTTGAAAGATTATGTAGACGACCATATAAAAGATCTACTACAATACCACACAACTGATGTATGCTGGAGAAATAAATTAGTTTTAAAGGATATATCAGAAAACCTTAAGTAAATTTATATTTTTTTTATTATATTCTATTAAACTAATATTTCAAACTATTTATTAGAATAAGCATAAATGTGTATGACCGTATGCACTCAAGAGATAAAGTTTTTGATGATTTGCACCCGCAAGGCTCCATTTCCAATGTGGGGCTAAAAGAAAGGGACTTTCTTCTCCAAAAGCTAAAACATAAGAAACCCATCAAAAGAACTTGAAGTACCTTTCAAAACTCAAAACTTTGATTCAAAATAAAGCATAAAACCCAACAAAATGCTTATTATGTCAACAAAGTTCTACGGTCAACCCAGTAAATGTTTGGAATTTTTATCCATCAATTTAAGGTTCATAAATTTTCAGGGATCCATGTCTCGATTTTCCGGAGTGATAACTAATTAGAATCAGATAAGAAGGAAATTAGTTGTTCATTATAAGTTTGGTATGTCAAATTATTAAAAGTTAGATCTACTTGCGAGTGGAGTCTGGGTTGGATCGTCGGGTATGTAAGAAAAAGAATTCTTAATCTTTTTTCTTAAATTATTATAATGTTTGACTTTCATGGTAAAAAGATCTACCGAATAATAAATGTTGTTGCAGAATACTTAAGCTAATAAGTATGACAATTCTAAATAAAGGAAATGTGGGTATCCATGTCATATGAAAGAGTCCTCTTCGTATATCAATCAAAAATTCAACTTTTCACAATAGTTTTTGATGATCGACATCATTCATCTTTATCAACATATTTTAAAGTATGCACACAAAAAATTATGTGATTCGATACTTCTTTCACTTGCGTCGAAGGGATGCAAATTTAAAGCCTATAGATAGTAACATTTTCCATTACCAAATCAACGATCAACAAGTATTAAAATCACATAAAAATGGTGTACATATACTTTTGCCATGAAGATGAAGATGAACGACATCTAAATTACGGGGTTTCGTCAAACATTCTTCATTCTTCTTCGAATTCTCCGGATTACCCAAAAGAGAAGGATCTCTGAAGTTGGTCACATTGATTCGGTGATCGGTACGCCAAATTTCCTTCGATAGGAACTATTTGTCGATCATTAAAAAAATGATGAACGGTTCTGATCATTAAAAATCATGTACGGTCGACTCTTTTTGCGTTTTGACCTATATAGGATAGAAAACTCTCTCCTAGATAAGAATACCCATGATTATTCATAGTTAATGCAAATCAAAAGTTTTGACAAATAATTGAGTTAATTAAGCCAATGAAATTAGAGTAATATGTATGTTTTGGTTAATTGATAGTTATCTATTAGCCAAAATCAATGACAAGTGGACCCCTCCATCACTTTTTTCGATGGGCCCCACCCATTAAAATAGGAAGACCCCACTTGTCATTCATTTTGGCTAATAGATAATTATCTATTAGCCAAAACATATACATTAATCTCATGAAATTATGCAGTGCTCTAGAACATTCTATACCAAAAAAGACCATAAAGATATCAAAATAGATGTTTGACAAATGATGATAACTTTAAACTGGAAATCCCAGAACTTTAAATATTCAGATCATAAATCAAGAAGTATACAATTATTCTCCAAATATCTAAAGAAATATAGCTAAAGTACTAAATTTTGTGGTTCAAAAAACTCTTTTATCATGTAAGATAAAAACAATTACCAGTCCACTAGTTGCATCGTATATTAAGAATAGCTTGGTTGCTGCGAAAAAAATGAATGCAACACTTGCAGTTTAAGTTATGAGCAGTAAAATATGATAGCCTTGAAAAAGAAACTTGTCCTACAGTCCTAAGTAACATATTGGGCAACAAGTGGTAATTCAAGGATTAAAAAACACATGCAAGTTAAAGGGATAACCAAAGATACGATATATCTAAACTAGAAAGAGAATTAAATCAATCCAGAACATGGTTCAAAAACTAGGTTTTGCTCTTTGTTTCGGTCTCTATTAACTCGCTTCGTTTCGGTGGGTTTTTTCTGTTCGGTTGGTTTTGGCCTCGGTTTATAAATCAAGACCCTCTGTTATACAAATGATATGTTGTTATTTATCCTCTGGTTCTCTTGCTTCTTTCTCTATCTGAGGTCCTGGTGTTAATATGAAATCATGATGCCATCCATTAAGCTGCTACAATTTCCAAATACTTGAAACCATATGTATCACTCTCCAATTTGGACTTACCCTCTCTATCAGTGATTCACCCTGATAATCTTTCAAAGCATCAAAATAGATATAAGAAAGTACCAATTATGCTACAGAAGTTATTAACAACATTTGTTACCTAGATGCTGAAAATCATGAATATGAATTATCCAAGCATGATTCCATTAGTAAAGAATTTGAGTATCTAACGGTGTTAATGTGCATACCGATATGCTTTTAACTGAGTCTTACAGCTGCCCCTTACCTGAGCAGGGCTAAAACAGATCGAAGCTGTCTCTTAGGAAAGTTAAGTAGCCAATTCTTCAGAATTATTTCTAGGATTCCAGTAACCAAATTAGATTATCATATCGGTTAATTGGTTACGTGATCAATTAAAAGACTGGAATATTTGATGTGATGTGATGTGAGAAAAATAGAGCAAAAGGAACTGATTGACCATGACCGATTGGCCATTAAGATTATCCAAACAAAAGATGATACAAACTACTAGAGCTAGAGCCGCATCATCTCTGTCTCTATAATAATGCAACCCCCCCCCCCCAACAACCCCCCAAAAAAATCATTTTTGAAATTTCAATTTACTGAAATGGCACGTGGTCATCTATTTAGATGCCACATGGCTATTCTTTGAATCAACTTTCATTGCTACTTATCAGATTCTGAAGATTTAATCATGTTGCGTCCAGCCTTGATTTGATAAACAAGCCCCAAGTGGGTTTCTTTAATTTGGACCCGATACAAAGAATATAAATTATTCTCGTTTTCTGCTAAGTTTAGGTTGCAAGGTTGGTATCGGCTATAGTAAGCATTAAGTAGCAAGGGTCTGAATTTGGATACAGCATATGTTAGGAGTTTGAATTCGCCGATACACAATTTTCTAAATGTCTAGAATACAATTCTTTGGGATAAATTGATTTTTAATTGTTTGAATATCTATGGAAAATAGCAAAAGGCAAAAAGAAACTAATAATATGGATGACTTTGTTAGTCCAAGAATGCCAATCCTATATGTTGTATTTTCTAAATGCCCAGGATACAATACTTTATGATACGATAACTTTTTATGGTTTAAATATCCATAGATAAAAACAAAATCCTACCTTTTAGTAAATATAAACTAACGATACAAATTATTTCATCAGTCCAAGAATGTAAATCCTATATGCATTCCCCTTCTTCTAAACTTCTGCCATGTTATGGAATTTGAAGGATGTTAACCCACTGCTCTGTTCATGTAAAACAATAGTTACTTGAACAACTACTGTGTTTTATATTCTCTGTTTAGAAAGTAAATAAATTACATGACCCCAACTATGAATAATATGAAACTGTGAATCTTTGATGCATAGATTATTAGTGACTCAGTCATTAATACATTCAAGGCCTACATAGTATAATATAAATTTTAGGATGGACCAAGAGTAGTATTCCATAGTCTCCGTAAGAATGGAAGGATTTGAGTACCCAATACTAAAGCAATCCGGGCAAGTCTCCTCACTGGAGAATCCGTACACCATAGGACTTATACCATGTTCACACCTTAAATCTTTCATATGAACTACGTATATATAAATTAAACATTAGACCCATCTAACTAATTAACAAACTACCTTCATTCATGCTTATTAGGCTCTTCAGCTCTCCTAGAGACAAGGCATATTAGTTTAGAAAGGAACTGAACTTTTATGGGTGCATGAAAATAATGTGTACAGGATTTAAGTATTTAACAACTCAATACCACTCTACTATAAAATCTTACCATACTCCATCCCCGATATCCAGTACTAACCTCTCAAAGTCATGGCTGTAGCAAAGAATCAGGCGCCCATAAGCAAATTCAATGCAATCGCCATCATCTTTCTGATCCTTGTGCTGCTGCAGTCTGTCGATCAAGCAATGAGCAACGATGACATGGATAGGTGCAGCAGCGACTGCGACAGCAGCTATGCTGATTGCCTATTTGACTGCCACAATGATAATTGCGATAAAAAGTGTGAGGAGTACCAGCAAGAATGTCTCGATCGGTGCAAAGAAAAATATCCACCTTCTCGAACTTTAGGGAGGATGCCATAGCACCTGAAAATATCCAATAATATGGCACATTACGAGAGAAGAACAACCTGTATGTGTGTCTTGAAGAATAAATTGTGGTGCTCAAGTAAAGTACTCGATAAAGAATAAAGTTATATTGTTGTTCATAAATATTCAAATCAAATGTCTAAGCAAGTCATCTGTAAGAAACATTTGAGTACTGAGAATCTTAAACTTCATTCCTTTTCTAAACATTCAAGAAGTCATGGTGAGATGCAACTGAATTTACCAGCAACAACTTATATCGCGAAACAAGCTTTCGATCCTCAACCAAGAGCGCGTTGAAATAATTGGCTCCATGTACAGAAATTACTTAAATCCCCACCAAAGATCAAAGTTATGCTTTGGCATCTGCAATCGAACATATGACAAAGTACAGACTTAGAACCGTTTCATTAAAGGCTGATTAAAACACAGACACTGATAATGTTACAAAATCGAAGAGATAAAAATAGAAAATTTACAGATTGAAGAATTTGCAGCATGCGAGATTGTTCAGTACTAAACCCTAATCGCGGTACCTTAAATTTTAAAACTTGATGTTGCTGTGCCCGATCATTTGCGCTGCGATGATTTAGGGCTAGGGTTAGGGTTTCGAAGGGGAGAGGGAAGTGGCGAGATTACGAGCGGGTGTTAGGGATTCGTGACTCTCACAGCTTCCCTTTTATAGTTTGACAGAACAAAGAGCCATACACACAAAATGGCATGGAAAAACCGCAACTAGATGATAGTGTCAAACATGTGAGCTCTTTCGTAAACATTTAAGAGAACAAAGTATATTTGTAGAATAAATGCTTAGACCTAACAAAGAAGCAACCTGACAACGACCAACTGCATTAAAGCCTCTAGAAATGTCATCTCTTCAAACCCGATAACACCGTCCAGCGTCTCAACATTTGCTACAAAGTTAGCACCGGTATTTCCTTCATGGAAGATATGAGAAGCTCGAAAACTTTCAAGCAATCCAATCCACTCACATGTATCATCCAGTATCAATTTTGCAATGCCGGAAAGAGAGCCTTGATGATTAATCCAACCAATACCAAAGCTAAATCACCCTCTAACCAAAGTTTTGCAGCATGCTTCTCAAACATCGCAACTTGCACTGGCTCTCTAACTGTCGATAATTCGACTAACGAAAAGAGATTTCCTTAACTGAGCCATCAAAATTTACGTTAAGTTCATCACGTTGTGGGTGTAATCATTGAAGAACAATGTGGTTCCTATGGTGTCTAGAGGACACCGGACCACACTAGTTAGCCTTTGATGAACTTGAGAAATTTCCGAGCTCATAGCACCATAATTCTATGGCTTCCCTGCCTAAGCAAGTTTACAGTTATTCATATAAGGTTTAATTTTGGGTAAATTGTCAAAACCCACAGGTTATTCTACTGACAAAAAACCCTTGGCCAGTTATCAAAAACCCCTAAAAAAAAGTTTGTAGTTGTTAAAAACCCATCCCTGCGGTATCTGTATGGTTGCCTGCTATATCTAGTTATTATGCGATATTTATGAAGTTGCTTGCGATATGTATGACCTATTTAGATATAGCATGCAACTATATATATGCTTCATGAAAATTTTCCACGGGTCTTTTACAACCACTTCGAGCCCAAGGTTTTTTGTCAGTGAAAACCTGCTTGGGGGTTTTGACAGTTTACCTTTTAATTTTTCTTTCTTCTTCTTACCTTTTTTTTCACTAAAATTCTTAATTTTCCTTTTCTCCTCGGTAGATATAGAAAACCTATAAACAACCAAACCAAAAGTGCTAGTGATGAGAAAGGAGAAAAAAATGAAGGGCAAAAAACCCAAAGGCAGAACATAGACGATGACATAAAAAATCATGAGGTAGTCATTGATGTTCCTCAAATAGGGTTATGATGGATCTCGCCGGTCCATATAAATCCGATTGAGACGGCAGTTGATCTGTGTAATGTTGTGCAGGGGATTGGATCGTCCGTCACATCTAAATTTTCATCAAGACCATGTTGTATATTAAATTAAAAGCCTAACCCTGCCAGCCCCGAATATAGCTCGGTTCGCAGATATAGTGTCCTTAATATTGTCGATGAATGTGTCACACACGACGTAATTCTTTAAAGCTTTTGATAATTGTAGTTTCATACCTTTCAAATCTTTCCATTATAATATTCCATTGAAATTTATGTTCTCATCACAAGAGTTATTATTCTGTATGATACGGCTTGTCATAGACTGATGCAAGCGGAATTTGAATTCCATAGACTTCACCACTAGGCTAGATACAGTGGCATTCACAGTATTTTCTCACTTTTATAACCCTTGGCACGGCTCTTCAATCATATTCTACTAGATCATAAGAATCTAAAAGCCTTTTTCCACTTGTTTTTCCCAACCAAACACAAAAGGTACTATGGATTTTGATTTCCAACAACAAAAATTAAAAACAGCCGAACATAGAATTCGAGTGTTTTGATTTGCATCAAAGCGTTGCATGGAACCATTGATGCATTTTCATAGTGTTGTAAACCAAAGGCCCCTTTAATTCCTTATTTGTTGACTCCTAAAAGAGCCCTCTTGCTCATAAATTTGTTAGTTTTTTTTAGATACCAGCATAATTTCCTGCTCATACTACTTTCATGGTGCATGAATTACCAATCCAGAGTCAAACAAAACCTTGCAAAATGCATGATATTTAAGAGAGATTATAATTAAGTCGATGAGTCCTAAACCTTTTATGTAAGTAGATTGATCCCTCTACCTAGCCTCTCACTTAAAGAGCTTTTAACACAGAAGTTCAATATATAATCATGTCAGGTACCACTCTAGTCTTCTTCATACTTGTGCTCCTCACTACCAACAGTAGTGTTAGCCAAGAGATGAGCATTTCGGCAAGGCTTCAAAATTACGTCTCTAACATACAGAATCAAGAATCCTCGAGCATGACCAAGTAGTACAGCTCTACAAACTTGCTTGGTTGCGGCGGTAGCGGATTAGGATCAGTTAATAATTATTCTATTGACCTTTTCAGCTTCTGCTTTCCACTATATGGTTGATGCCTCTAATCTTGTATGCAGCATAATAAAGAAGAAGAAGGGTTCATGGTCCTTCGGGTTGTAAGTTTGATATAAAGGATTATTGAAGGATTTTTACTGTTCTATATCTCTTTCTCTGTTGAATAAGTATCAAGTCCTCTTTCAATTTTTTTTGTTTATTTAGTTTGTTTTCAATGAATTGTATTGCTTAGTTATTAATGGTACCTTCACGGAAAAGTAAATGGCATTAGAAAATTTCCTAGTATCGTTCGGGTGAGCTCGTCCCGTCTCTGGTCAGCCTCCGAGAGGTTGGTACCCACTGAGGCCTCTCTCTGAGTTCCGGTAGCGGGGGGAACCGGATTGGTATCCCCCGCTTGATTCTTCATCTCTTTGGGAATTAGGCTCTCGCCCGTGCCTATGATCTGTGGTTGGCGGCTGCGAGGGTGCCCTTTTCGTCATGTTTGAAGGGGCGTGATGGAAGTCCTTTTCAGGTCTCCGTCAGATGTTGTCTTCCGTCGATCTCCCGATGGATCGTGGAGGTGATCTCCTGTTGCGTGTGGGTCTCAATGGGTTTTGAGGAGATTGGTGGTTTTGAGGAGTTTGCGCCGAGTACCTGCAAGAAAGTCCCGGGGTGGTTTGGTACCACCGATGACCCTCCGACGATCAAGTTAGCATGAGATCCGAGCAGAGTAACGGCTAAGTGGGGTGAAAAAATCTTACTTGACCCCTCTGTGATGGGGGTTTATATAGCGGCGGCGGCACGCAGTGGCAGGTACGAGAATCTCGCCGGCGGTCACGCCCCCGACGTCACGCCCGCGTAATAAGCGGATCGCCCGTTAATGGGGATCATGATGGCGTGGAATGTGGGATGTTGCCGGCGGAGGATCCGCGCATGGCGAGATTTGCGGAGCGGCGGTTACGCCTGTGAGCGGCGTAGTTAGTCGGTCGGAGGGACCAAGGAAGATGGCCTCGGCGGAAGAGCTCGGGAACGAGCGGGAGGGGCGAGGTATCTTGGTCCTGTGGTAGCTCGAGGGCGAGCTGAGAGGCCGAGGAGGCCAATTTGCAGGAGGCTCTGAGGTGAGCCAGCTTGTGCTTGCAGGTCGGGTACAGGGGTGGCCTAGTCGGCCCCTGCGGGCCCTTTCTTCTGAGCTCTGGGACACGTCATCTGCCACGCGTTCTGATCTGGGAGATCGCCAATATAGAGCATCATCATTAGCCCCCCACTCTTGTCCCGACCAGTTGGCGGTTCGGGTCAAGAGTGGATGCCGGGCCGTCCGGGGTGAGCCCCCTCTCAAGATTTCGTCGGGCTGCGTTCCCGGGCTGTCAGCTGTCTTTTCTGCCAGCGAATCAGGATGAGATCTCTTCATTTAAGTAAGGTGCGCCGGTTCGTGAATCCTGTCACTGAAGCGACGGTCTGCGTGTCAAGTGTCGGTTGGTCGACGCGATGTGTGCAGACCTGCGTCTGATGGGATGCGGCCCAGTGTGGGGACGACAAGTGGAGCGATCGGAGCCGTTGGACGCGAGGAGGCGCTTTGGCAGGAGATGAAGGGCGCCGTTGGATGAGGGCGATTGCGGTGATAAATAGGGGTGGGGCCCACTCCAGGGCCCCTACTCCTTCATATTTCCTCGCTCTAAGTCCTGGTTGCTCGGCGCTCGTCTTCTTTTTCTGCTTTCGTTTTCCGAGGATCACTCTTTTCCAGGTTAGATGTCTTCTTTCGTAGAGTCTGTAGATGTCGTAGGAGTAGGTTCTAGGGACCCTCTAGCTAAGCCTGAGTCTTTCCGGGGAGCAGGGATCAGATCCTCTTCTCGGGATCGTGCGACGGGGGCAGCCTCCAGGGAGGAGGCGGTAGACGCTGCCCCCGGCGCATCGTGTTGGGTGAGGCATGAGGACGAGCTTGCCAATGCTCGGGCTCGCTTCCACATCCCCTCACGCTATACGCTTCGTCTGGCCAAGGAGGGAGTGAGGGCAGACCAAGTACGGGGTAGGGAGATCACCCTGTACTTGGAAGCTTTTTGGGGTGGAATGCGCCTGCCCTTCTCTCCCGAGGTCGTCGAAGCTCTGAACTTCTTCGGGTTAGCCCCTGGCCAGTTAGTGCCGAACTCATGGAGGATTCTCCTCGGGTTCCTGATCCGCCTAAAGTTACAGGCGGTTCCCTTCAGCCTCTCCATCCTTGATTCTTCCCTCATTTTCAAAAATCATCCTAGGGGTCGAGCGGGCGACCCGAGGTGGGTATACCTCTCTTTTAGAAAGCGACAGGAGGGCGCCGCTGGGACAGGGGTTGTAGTCCTGCCTTCTTTCATTCATGACTGAAAGAAGAAGTTTTTCTTTGTTGCCCCGCCCGAGGGCGAGGACTGGCCCTGCCCACCAAGTGGTCGAGGGAAAAATGCTTGCCGGGGAACCAATCCAATGACCCCGCCGTGGTGAGAGTGGCGTCGTGGGAGCTCGTTCCCCGATTCGACATGCTGCTATCTGAGAGGGTCCTGAGTTGGGCCGGGCTCATCCCCGTTGAGTTCGTCGGTAAGTTAGGCTTGCTTTTTGGCTTTTATATTGCACGTGTCGCTGACTTCTTTGCATTTGGTTTTGTGCAGGATCCATGGACATGAACGAGCTCCGAGTCTCCATGCGCCAGCCAAGGAAGGTCAGGAAGGCTGGAGGCGCTAGCTCTTCCCATTTGAAGCCTGCCCCGGCTCCTTCTCCTCCGGTGGCCGCATCCCATGAGAGTTCGGGGGCGGATCCCGCCCCGGGGCCTAGCAGAGTGCCGAGCCGGAAGCGGGATCGAATTCTGGAGGACCCGGTCTCGGAGGAGGAGTTCGGCTCTCCATCGGAGCCACTCAAGAGGGGTTCCCGGAGGTCTTCCCGGGGCCCGCCCTCACCGATCATGGTGGAGGAGGGGGGCCTCCAGTTCACGGTGCCCTCGGGGCTATCCGTCGCGGATAACCTGCTGCACGAAATAGAGAAGTCGGCAGGGGGTAGGGTCCCCGGGAGGACCTTCAGGGCCCAGATGGCGTCCATAGCCCAAGAGTCCGTGCAAGTAAGTACTCGGTTGTTTGTGAGATTCGGTGCCTCCTTCGCCTTCCTGATCTCTTTCCTATTTTTCAGGTTCTCCAGCACGTCGCCCTTGCCTTACGCATGGAGGCTGAGGTGCTAGCCCCGGCGATGAAGGCTGCGGACCGGCTTGCCTCGCTGGAAGAGAGCTCCAAGCGGGAGCTGGAGGCGGTGATGGCGAGGGTTGCCGTCCCGGAGGGCGAGGTGAAGGCTGGGAAACGGGAGGTTGCCTGGTACCGCGAGGCCACCGTGGCTGCCGAGGTCAAGCTTGAGAACGCTCAGGCGCTCGCCGGCATCATGAAGAAGACGGTGAGGACCCTCCGGAAGGAGCTGGAGGCGGCGGTCGAGGCGGCGAAGCTGTCCGACCTCTCGGCGGCGAAGGCGGTGGAGGGCTACAAGAAGTTGAAGGACTTCTACAATGACCTAGCCGTGGCCACCACCCACATCTAGCACGAGGCCCTCGACGCCGTTAAGGCCCGGATGCCGGAGTTCGCCGACGAAGAGCTCCGAGCCGAATACCCCCTCGCGGACGCCGATGAGCAGGGGGAAGAGATTCCTGACGAGGAGGTGGCCGAGGACCCTGATCGACTCGTGGTAGATATCGAGGATCCCGAGGTCGTGCCTGGCCCCGAGGACTAAAGCCCCCGTCTTCCTCCTCTTTTTATTTTGCCGCTTCTGGAATTTTTGTAAGCCCCCGGGCAGTCTGTAAGGCTGGGGAGCCCAAAATACCCTTTGTAAAGACTTCGCTTTTGGTAGTAAAACTTTTTGTTTCGTCAGCTTGCACTTTATCTTCTGTTTGTGAAGAATGCTCGTAAAATATCCTTGCTTGCACTGTTGGGCTTCCATGTCAGGTCGGCTATCTGTCCAGCGATCGTTCGTCGAGTTGCTTTCAATCACTTGCCAAGTGTGCCAAGCGCTGCTGAGAAGGAAGAATCTCCATGGCCCCGAAGTCGAGGGGGATCACTCAGACTTGGATAGACCTGATGTCTCATGTTGGGGCTTCGGATCTGCTACATGTGATGGGCGGAGGGATGTCCGCCGTAGTTGTGCCGAACATAAATGGGCTCAGTGGCCTCGTTATGAGGGCTACAAACCCGCAGCGTCTGCTGGACAGGAGGATACCTGCTCGGGATGACCGAGCAGGGAAGCTGCTCGGTTGGTCTTGGCGAGGACTTTGATCCCTGTCGGTTGTGGTAGGAAACTACCTACCAGGGATAGCCGAGCAAGGGTCTGGCTCGACTACCTCTGGGAGGACTTTGATCCTTAGCGCTGGAAGGGTCGTAGAAGGCCTGCTGAGGATAACCGGGCAGTGAAGCTGCGCGGTTGCCTCTTGGTAAGGGCCTTGATCCCTGGCGCTGTGAGTAGGGAAGCTACCGGCCAGGGATGACCGAACAGGGTAGCCACTCGATTGCCTCTTGCGAGGGCTTTGATCCTTTACGTTGGAGGGGTTGTAAGAAGCCTACTAAGGATAACCGGGCAGTGAAGCTGCGCGGTTGCCTCTTGACGAGGGCTTTGATCTCTGGTGTCTTGGGTAGGCAACCACCAGCCGGGGACGACCGAGCGGGGTATCCGCTCAGATGCCTCTTACGAGGGCTTTGATCCCTGACGTCATGGGTAGGGAGCTACCAGCCGGAGATGACCGAGCAGGGTAGCCGCTCGGTTGCCTCTTGCAAGGGCTTTCATCCTTCAGGACGGGCACCGAGCAGGGTTGCTGCCCATTGCCTTTTGGCGAGGACTTTGATCCCTATCGGTTGTGGTAGAAAGCTACCAGCCGGGGATAGCCGAGCAAGGGTCGGGCTCGACTGCCTCAAAGGAGGACTTTGGTCCTTAGCGCAGGAGGGACTGTAAGAAGCCTACCAAGGACCCTTGGCCGGGCAGGGTTATAGCCCGGTGCCTCTTGGCGAGGACTTTTGTCTTGAAGGATAGCCGAGCGGGGGTCGAGCTCGACTGCCTCTAGGAGGGCTTTTGATCCCTGTCGGTTGTGGTAAGAAGCTACCAGCTGGGGATAGCCGAGCGGGGGTCGGGCTCGACTGCCTCTGGGAGGACTTTTTGATCCCTGGCGTTGCGAGTAGGGAAGCTACCGGCCAGGGATAGCCGAGCAGGGTAGCTGCTGGACTGCCTCTAAGGAGGGCTTTTTGATCCATGGCGTTGCGAGTTGGGAAGCTACCGGCCATGGATAGCCGAGCAGGGTAGCTGCTGGGATGCCTCTAGGGAGGGCTTTGATCCTTAGCGTTGGAGGGGCCGTAGGAGGCCTGCTAAGGATAACCGGGCAGTGAAGCTGCGCGGTTGCCTCTTGGCGAGGGCTTTGATCCCTGGCGTTGCGAGTAGGGAACCCACTGGCCAGGGATAGTCGACCTGGGTAGCTGCTCGGCTGCCTCTAAGGAGGACTTTGATCCTTAGCGTTGGAGGGGCCGTAGGAGGCCTGCTAAGGATAGATGGGCAGTGATGCTGCGCGGTTGCCTCTTGGCGAGGGCTTTGATCCCCGGCATTGCGTGTAGGGAAGCTACCGGCCAGGGATAGCCGAGCATGGTAGATGCTTGGACGATTCTTCATGAGGTTTCGCCCGACCATCCAGTTGCAGGTATGGGGAACAGGAACGGCCGCGGCGAACGTGCGCGTAGCATGCACATTGAATGTGTGGGGAGGCGAAGCGCCAGCGCGAGGTCCAGCTGGAGTCCGAGGTGAACGTGAACCTCCCTCGAGCAGAACGGTCCGACCAGAAGAAGAAGGCTCGGGAAGAGAGGCCGGAGCGTCAGCATGTAGGGTTACTAGGCACACTAACGAGGCTCTACAAGGCATCGACCATGCCAAAATTAAATTTTTATGTGCCGAATAACACTAAGCAAGATCGTAAACTAGAGTTTAGGCGAATCATATAGCAAGTAAACAACTTTACACTAAAGGGAACGCGATATACGACCTTTGTAGATCGGTCCTCCACTTCATTTGCTCCTTGTTGAAGTCCCTTCGCTGCGACCGAGGTTCTCCCGGGCTCTTGCATGGCTTCACGACGCGAAGGATGCGACCTTGCTTGAAGTCTCCGAGGCCGAAGATGATCTACGTTGAGGGAATTCCAACTCAAGCTCCTACTTCACTAACTAGAGAATTAGTGAAGCAAACACCCTATACTAAAGTGCTAATCTAGTAGAGGATGGAGAAATAGGAAGTGGGTTCTCTTTAGAATTTTGTTTCTCACAAGGATTCTCACTTTGGATCAAGCCCTAGCTTGCTTTTCTCTTGCTCAATGAAGAAGAAGATGATGAACAAAAGAAAAGATATGAGGATAATGATTAAGTGAGTAATCTAACCATGGTGAGTGAGTATCATATGCCAACTCTTGTAGAGCCATAACCATAGCTAACACTTATGGTTGGGTTAAGAAATATTTTAAGTAATTACAAAATCAAGTGGAGGATTAGATCAATGCATGAAGCTTAAGAAATATCTATGGTAAAAACAAACTCAAGTGGACTTAGTCAATGCATCCACAAGCTTCATGCATTGATCTAATCCTCCACTTGATTTTGTAATTACTTAAAATATAAAAACCCAACATAATATATAGCATGGTGTAAGTCTCATACATCCAAGTCTAGTGTATCATCAACCATGATACAAAAGAAAACACTTTAATATATATATCACACACACACACACACACACACACACACACACACACACACACACACACACATATATATATATATATATATATATATACAAGTGTTCACATGTGAGAAAAACCCTAAAGTGAATAAGTGTTAGCAAATGTAAATTAGTATATCTAATATACAATTATACACTTAATTATTAAATCAACACTTGACTTAATAATCCGGTCATATCTCATATAACCGGCTAACATCCATCGTATCGACTTATCGAATCAACACTTGATTGGTAACCCGGTCATATCATATATAACCGACCGATACATAAAGTAGCGAGAATAGAATACGGTATCACATACACGCATTTATTCTCGGTCTCGCACATATCTCATACGTGCTCCTATTTCATTTCGCCTGAGCCAGTAAAACCTCTGTGTAGGACTCTAAAGACTCGTCAATACGCCGGCAGTAGGCGATGATCACATCACGCACCCACAAGCCGTCAGCGGTACTAGCTGGACGTAACGGCTACCCGAGTATTGAGCGATCAGAAGATCAGCAAGCAAGCCCGCTCCAACTCCTATGAAAGCCTGCCGGTAACACTTCTCGTACAGTCCGGTCTCCTCGTCTGATATGTCGCATATCAAGTCTAGGGGTGGTAAACGTCAGACCCCAATAACCGATAAGTCGTGCCGATGTGAGGCTCATAACGGGTCGAGAAACTACTGGTAACACTTACCAGTAAATCTCTGAATCAGCCCTGGCCAGGGACTTCCCTGTTACGGCCAATCGATCACAGCGCAACATCAACCCCCAATACCGGGAGAGACGAAACCCCTCCTATCGCTCATTGCCTCCATGCGACTCGGGACTGTACCCAAAGACCACCATTTTGCACGCCCTCATGGACGTGGTAAGGTAGAAATCAAAGCACAGTGGAAATCATACAAGACTCTATGACGATCTCGGGTCTACAGACTAACCTGCACAAGTGTCACCAGAGAACTGCCATCTGACGTGAGGTATAATACCATCTGAGAGTTCTCGGCGAGTCCGTCCAGTGTACCCAGTCTCCACTGAGCACCCGTATACCATCTCTGATGTCAAACACCAATGGATATAGGATCATCCATCGCCCATCTCATGGGACGAGAAGCATATACGCTAGTCTACACTGGTATATCGATGCCCCGTCTCGATACACCCTCGACTAAGGACCTTGAAGGATGTACTTATGGACTACCATGTCCCCACTAGTATGATCCGCATCATAGTCCAGGTAGTCAAGTACACATCCTAAGGGCTTTACCAACATGTAACTATAAAGAGACAGTATAAAGAGACAAGTATACATGTTAAAGTAAAGAGCAACCAGATAGCATACTATCATGACGAGCAAGAAAGTCATCTCTATATATGTCCAAGCATCCAATATAATATACATCATCTGTACAATACAGGCCTCTAGGGCATACATACAACTAACAATGGCTCGTGCCGCGGATCCGCGGCCATATTGTGACGTCACCTTTAACTGTTTGCACAGTAATGTTCCTATTCAATTCCCTGATATTTTTCTGGGCATTTTTATCTGACTCAAGTGTTGAGTATTTTGGGGTTTATTTTGAAATCGCTGATTCGATCGGAGAATTTAATTTTGTTATGTTTTTCCGGATAATTTAGAAAGTATTAAAATGTTCAAACGGATATCATTAACTCAATTTTTTCCCGGCACGAAAAACATTTAAGTGTTGAATTTTTATCGGGTTTTAAATCTTTCAGAAAAATGTGCATGTGATGTGACGGACCCTCTAGAAGACAACAAACCTTAACTCGATTATGTGACCGTCTTGAACTGCCCTTCGAACCTTAGGGTTTGGGGCAGTACGGCGTGCCACATATGAGGCGTTGGCTTGACCCTTCTACGGCTGGACCGTTGCTACTGTGACGTATTCTGGAATCTTTAAACTCCGCTCAAGTGTTGAGCTATTATAGAAATCTTGAGTATTTGATTATTCGATCGGAAAGTTTAATACTGTCTATTTATCTGGAATGTGATACAATATGTGGAATTCATACAGTTAGGCATGAAATGCGGAATATGTGATATTTCGGATTTACGATGTCTAAAGAGATTGTGGATTCCAAATGTTGTAGTTTTACACTTTCTTTTATGTGACCGTAAGTGTAATATGTGATATCGCCGGTTTCGTTGCTATATGTCAACGACAATTGGGATGCGCATATTTACTTACATTGATGACATGTGATGTTCTGTGTTGCTGGATATGTTATATTGGATCGTCGCGTTCTGAATAGCCGGGTTTTTTTTTATGTGAGATGAGAGTTTTTATTTTCATTCATGTAAAATTTAAATGTATGTAATATTCTTTTATTGGGGCACTTCCGGGTCGAGGTTGATATCACCTTTTGTATATTATTTACTTTTCCGCACTAGGATAGACCCAAGGAGGAGAGCATAAGTAACCGGGTTCTAGGGTCCAGTGGGAGACCAACTCGAGGAGTCGAGTCCGGGTCTCCTAACTCTAGAATTGGTAGGGTTGCTTTCCGCTCTCGTAGGGGTCTAGGGGTATGTGTTTGGCTATTCATCGCGACCGTGGAATCCGTGTTTTATAGAGGCTCAAAATAAAACACGGACGTCCTAGTATATCCAATATTTTATATGTTCTTCTGCTGCGATATCTGTGATGTGATCATGTGATGTGCTGTGATAGATACTATATATAGTATATATGATATATTATATAGACGTTACTTATGTTTTACACCCGCGCTAGCCCTGCCCTGCTCTGCCGTTAGTTACCTAACCTAACGGTGCACGATGGGACATCGAGGCGAATGCGGATGGCATAAGTATACGTCGTATTTATCTGTGATGTTTAGGTGACTTAAATGATGGGACTTCATTAATGTGATTAATGAAAGAAAAGAAACCTAAAAGATGCTGTAGAATCAAATTTTCAAATAAAAGGGGTAGCTACAGTTTTGCTTTGCATAGCGGTATATATGATATACCCTGCACCTTATTCGATGAGGAAAGAGCCGAGATCCCTTCACCGGGAGTGACCTCTTTAGTAAAACTGGCAGATGCTACAACACTCGGTTTGCTTTTGATTGCTTTTGGAGTTTTGCTTTGTATAGTGATGTATATGATATATCATGCACCTTATTCCATAAGGAAAGAGCCGAGATCCCTTCACCGGGAGTGACCTCTTTAGCAAAACTAATGAAAGCCTCAAAATCACTCCATTTCAAAATTCACTTGATTCTACGTCGAATCAAGTTCTTTACGCTCATGGTTTTCTGAAAAACCTGCGTAGCCCTCCGTCAATTCAGATAAGTAATATTTAGTATTCGTGCTGCATTAGTTTGGCATGCGTCAAGGCGTAGTGTACGGTAGCTGATTATTACTTATCTGTAGCATGAGATGCGATTGGATTAGGGTATTCGTACGGCGTTGTTTGGCATGCGTCAAGGGTCGTACGGGTGGGTTTAATTCAATCACGAATTGTACGGGTTGAACTTGACTAGCGGACTATGGGTTGTTTGGCATGCGTCAAGGTCATAGCACGCTAGGGGCAAAATATTATCGGGAATTTCAAGTGTTGAGATTTGCAATAAGATTGCATACCTTCTATGAGATAGTTGGATCACGATACCCACTGCGAGTAATTGTTACTCCCGGGAGAGTTTTACACAAGACGATTAGCCGATCAAGTAGGTGTCTAGAAAGGTGTCAACGGGGTTACGCCTCTGGGAAAATGAGGTTTACTTTAATTAGGTCCGTGCGAAAGCACGGGGAACCTCCCTCAAAGTACCGACACTGGCCTGGCTGAAAGATTGGCGAAGTTGTAGGGTGTAATTAATCCCGGCTAGTCTTTCCTTTTAGGGTTTGAAGGAAGATTTGATAAAAAACAGTGGGAGCCATCCTGATTAGATAAGATAATAACCAATCTGATCTTGCAAGAGCATACGCTAAAGTGTTTTCTTCTCTCAGGTAGCGACCATATCATGCCTTAATAAAGATAATAATATGGATGTATTGACCAAACCCGCATGTTATACTGTGCTGGGGAACGTTGGTTCCGTTCTTTCTTATAAGAGTTATAAGACTGAACAGGATATAGGGGAATACCAGGATTCTCATGCCACCCGAATGAAGAAAGTACATGTTGATGCATTTTTTTCGGGTGTGCTCGTTACAGAGAACTGTTTCTCCATTTGCTCTACGTCCTGGGTATTAGATACCGGGTCAGGATCCCATATATGTAATCAGTTACATGGGCTTAGGAAAGGTAGAGAACTTGGAGAAAGTGATAAAGACATAAGGGTTGGAAATGGTGCAATTGTTGCAGCTAAAACCATCGGGGAATATCACCTTGTATTGCCAACTGGTAATACATTGATTCTGAACGAATGCTATTACATGCCGAACCTGATATGCAACATTATATCGGTTTCTTTGTTGAGCAAAGAGGGATATAATTTTGTACTACAGGATAATGTTATGAACATTTTCCGTAACCAAAAGTTGGTTGGATCAGGCACGTTGTGCAATGGCATTTATGTTCTAAATCAATCAACAGTTCTGAGCATAACAAACACACACAAGAGGAAGAGTTCAGAACTGAACGAATCCTTCTTGTGGCATTGTAGACTGGGTCACATTAATGCGACACGACTAGCTAAGTTGCATAAGGATGGATATTTAAATCCGTTTGAATTTTCATCTTATGACACTTGCTAGTCATGTCTCAAAGGCAAGATGAC
This sequence comes from Agapanthus africanus, assembly GCA_030015575.1. Lineage (NCBI taxonomy): Eukaryota > Viridiplantae > Streptophyta > Magnoliopsida > Asparagales > Amaryllidaceae > Agapanthus > Agapanthus africanus. The sequence goes on from JASDDO010000004.1 coordinate 350,651,398, forward strand.
CAAAACTCCGTTTACGGGACACGGAGAAAGAGTTACTAAACTCTTGGGACTGGTACATAGTGATGTATGCGGTCCCATGTCTACACATGCCAGGGATGATTCTTCGTACTTTATTACATTCACTGAAGATCTCTCTAGATTCGGATATGTGTTCCTGATGAAACACAAATCAGAAACTTTTGAGAAATTTAGAGAATATAAACAAGAAGTCGAGAACCAAACCGGGAAAAGTATTAAAATCCTACGATCTGATCGAGGAGGTGAATACTTAAGCAATGAATTCCTGGACTTTCTAAAAGAGAATGGGATTCTCTCTCAGCTGACTCCTCCATATACACCACAGCACAACGGTGTATCTGAACGGAGGAACCGCACCCTATTAGATATGGTGCGCTCAATGATGCGTACAGCTGAGTTACCTATTTCCTTCTGGGGATATACGCTTGAAACAGCCATAGACCTATTGAATAGAGTTCCTACCAAATCTGTGCCTACCACTCCATATGAGATATGAAAAGGGAAGAGACCACATCTTAATTATATTAAGATATGGGGTTGTCCGGCCTATGTCAAAAGACAAAATCCGGACAAACTCGAGGCAAGATCAGTCTTATGTAAGTTTGTAGGATATCCCAAGAATTCACAAGGGTATATATTCTACCATCCCGAGGAACAAAAGGTGTTTGTTTCTCGACATGCCACTTTCTTAGAAAAAGGTTTTCTTATGAAACAGATTAGTGGCATTGAGGTAGAACTGGAAGAGGTTCCAGCAACACAAACCACAACAGAAGACTTGGTAGAACCAGAGGATTCGGTAGTTCCCGATGAACCCCAGCCACTCCGTCGATCTAGTAGGGTTCCTCACCCACCTGAGAGATACTACGGTTTTCTCATAGATGGTGGGAGCGAGGATTGCATCATGGTTGATGATGACCCAACTAGCTTCGAGCAGGCCATCACGAGTGGGGACTCAGTGAAATGGCTGGATGCAATGTAGTCCGAGATGGAATCCATGTACACCAACAAAGTATGGACTTTGGAAGTTGCTCCTGAAGGGGTAAAACCCATTGGGAGCAAGTGGATATTCAAGAAAAAACTTGGTGTAGATGGGAAAGTAGAGACTTTCAAAGCTAGACTTGTTACAAAAGGTTTTCGTCAAAGACCAGGTGTGGACTATGATGAAACCTTTTCTCCAGTGGCTATGCTTAAATCCATCCGGATCATGCTTGCCATCGCTGCATATCATGACTACGAAATCTGGCAAATGGATGTTAAGACCGACTTTCTAAATGGTGATTTAGAAGAGTGCGTGTACATGACTCAGCCAGAGAGCTTCGTAGATAGTGGGAGCAGCGGGAAGGTATGCAAGCTGCTTAAATCCATTTATGGATTGAAGCAAGCATCGCGGAGTTGGAACATCTGCTTTGACGTCGTTATCAAAGAGTTTGATTTCGTCAAAAACGTAGATGAACCTTGTATCTACAAGAAGGTGGCAGAGAGTAAGGTTGTCTTCCTCATATTGTACGTAGACGACATACTCTTGATAGGAAATGACATTCCTATGCTGCAATCGGTGAAGCTCTTCTTATCACAAAGATTCTCAATGAAAGATCTTGGTGATGCCTCCTGCATATTGGGAATTATTATCTATAGAGATAGATCTAAACGGATATTGGGATTGTCCCAATCCAGGTACATTGACACCATACTAAAGAGGTTTAGTATGGAAGAGTCCAAACGTGGGTTTTTACCCACGATCTCAGGGCTCACTCTCTCCAAAGAGATGTCTCCCAAGACTGATTTGGAGAGAGCTCGCATGCAAGGGATACCCTATGCTTCTGCAGTAGACTCTATCATGTACGCGATGCTATGTACCAGACCCGATGTAGCATACTCACAAGTGTAGTGAGTAGGTATCAAGCTGATCCTGGAGAGAGTCACTGGACAGCTGTGAAGAGCATTCTCAAGTACTTACGAAGGACTAAAGAGATGCTCTTGGTGTATGGTAACGGAGAACTCCAAGTGGAGTCCTTTACCGATTCGAGCTTCCAGAGTGATAAGGACGACTCTAAGTCGCAGTCGGGTTTTGTCTTTACCCTTTACGGAGGGGCGGTTAGCTGGAAGAGTTCCAAGCAAGAAACCGTGGCAGACTCGACGATGGAGGCTGAATACATCGCTGCCAACGATGCTGCCAAAGAGGCTGTCTGGATCAAGAAGTTCATTACTGAACTTGGAGTGGTTCCATCCATTGAGCATCCAATACGTTTGTATTGCGATAACAATGGAGCGGTGGCTTTGGCCAAGGAACCCAGGTCCCATCAGCGATCCAGGCATATTCTGAGGCGGTATCACCTGATCCGGGAGATAGTTGATCGCCGGGAGATCGAGGTCAGGAGGGTTGACACGAAGAATAACACAGCGGATCCACTTACGAAGGCCATTCCCCAGATACAGTTTGAGAGACTCTTCGGGATGCTCGGTATGCGATACTACAGTAGCTGGCCCTAGTGCAAGTGGGAGATTGTTAGTTGTATGTATGCCCTAGAGACCAGTATTGTACAGATGATGTATATTATATTGGATTCTTGGACATATATAGAGAGTACTTTCTTGCTCGTCATGATAGTATGCTATCTGGTTGCTCTTTCTTTTAATATGTATACTTGTCTCTTTATACTGTCTTATAGTTACATGTTGGTAAAGCCCTTAGGATGTATACTTGACTACTTGGACTATGATGCAGATCATACTAGTGGGGACATGGTAGTCCATAAGTACATCCTTCAAGGTCCCTAGTCGAGGGTGTATCGAGACGGGGTATCGATATACCGGTGTAGACTAGCGTATATGCTTCTCGTCCCATGAGATGGGCGATGGATAATCCCATATCCATTGGTGTTTGACATCAGAGATGGTATACGGGTGCTCAGTGGAGACTGGGTACACTGGACGGACTCGCCGAGAACTCCCAGATGGTATTATACCTCACGTCAGATGACAGTTCTCTGGTGACACTTGTGCAGGTTAGTCTGTAGACCCGAGATCATCATAGAGTCTTGTGTGATTCCCACTGTGCTTTGATTTCCACCTTACCACATCCATGAGGGCATGCAAAACGGTGGTCTTTGGGTACAGTCCCGAGTCGCATGGAGGCAATGAGCGATAGGAGGGGTTTCGTCTCTCCCGGTATTGGGGGTTGATGTTGCGCTGTGATCGATTGGCCGTAACAGGGAAGTCCCTGGCCAGGGCTGATTCAGAGATTTACTGGTAAGTGTTACCAGTAGTTTCTCGACCCGTTATGAGCCTCACATCGGCACGACTTATCGGTTATTGGGGTCTGACGCTTACCACCCCTAAACTTGATATGCGACATATCAGACGAGGAGACCGGACTGTACGGGAAGTGTTACCGGCAGGCTTTCATAGGAGTTGGAGCGGGCTTGCTTGCTGATCTTCTGATCGCTCAATACTCGGGTAGCCGTTACATCCAGCTAGTACCGTTGACGGCTTGTAGGTGCGTGATGTGATCATCGCCTACTGCCGGCATATTGACGAGTCTTTAGAGTCCTACACAGAGGTTTTACTGGCTCAGGCGAAACAAAATAGGAGCACGTATGAGATATGTGCGAGACCGAGAATAAATGCGTGTATGTGATACCGTATTCTATTCTCGCTACTTTATGTATCGGTCGGTCATATATGATATGACCGGGTTACCGAATCAAGTGTTGATTCGATAAGTCGATACGATGGATGTTAGCCGGTTATATGAGATATGACCGGATTATTAAGTCAAGTGTTGATTTAATAATTAAGTGTATAATTGTATATTAGATATACTAATTTACATTTGCTAACACTTATTCACTTTAGGGTTTTTCTCACATGTGAACACTTGTATATATATATGTGTGTGATATATATATTAAAGTGTTTTCTTTTGTATCATGGTTGATGATACACTAGACTTGGATGTATGAGACTTACACCATGCTACATATTATGTTGGGTTTTTATATTTTAAGTAATTACAAAATCAAGTGGAGGATTAGATCAATGCATGAAGCTTATGGAAGCTTGTGGATGCATTGACTAAGTCCACTTGAGTTTGTTTTTACCATAGATATTTCTTAAGCTTCATGCATTGATCTAATCCTCCACTTGATTTTGTAATTACTTAAAATATTTCTTAACCCAACCATAAGTGTTAGCTATGGTTATGGCTCTACAAGAGTTGGTATATGATACTCACTCACCATGGTTAGATTACTCACTTAATCATTATCCTCATATCTTTTCTTTTGTTCATCATCTTCTTCTTCATTGAGCAAGAGAAAAGCAAGCTAGGGTTTGATCCAAAGTGAGAATCCTTGTGAGAAACAAAATTCTAAAGAGAACCCACTTCCTATTTCTCCATCCTCTACTAGATTAGCACTTTAGTATAGGGTGTTTGCTTCACTAATTCTCTAGTTAGTGAAGTAGGAGCTTGAGTCGGAATTCCCTCGACGTAAATCATCTTCGGCCTCGGAGACTTCAAGCAAGGTCGCATCCTTCGTGTCGTGAAGCCATGCAAGTGCTCGGGAGAACCTCGGTCGCAGCGAAGGGACTTCAACAAGGAGCAAATGAAGTGGAGGACCGATCTACAAAGGTCGTATATCGCGTTCCCTTTAGTGTAAAGTTGTTTACTTGCTATATGATTCGCCTAAACTCTAGTTTACGATCTTACTTAGTGTTATTCGGCACATAAAAATTTAATTTTGGCATGGTCGATGCCTTGTAGAGCCCTGTTAGTGTGCCTAGTAACCCTACATGCTGACGCTCCGGCCTCTCTTCCCGAGCCTTCTTCTTCTGGTCGGACCGTTCTGCTCGAGGGAGGTTCGCGTTCACCTCGGACTCCAGCTGGACCTCGTGCTCGTTCCACGCCTTGACCTCGGCCATGGTCTTAGGCTGCGCCAATGCAAAGGAGCGCAACCACTCCTTATGCCTAAGACCAGATTTGAGCGCCGTGATGACGGTCTCTTCCCGGTGCTCGGGGACTTCGAGGAGGGCGTTGTAGAAGTGGGTGACGTAAGCTTTGAACGTCTCCTTGTCCCCGCTCTTAATTATGAAGAGGTAGTCGACCGTGCGCTTCTGCCGACGGTTCCCGACGAAGCGGCCTAGGAACTGAGTAGCCAGCTCGTCAAAGGTCGAGATTGAGCGAGGCTCGAGTCCTCGGAACCATTCCCGACCAGAGCGGATGAGGGTGGCTGGGAAGGCTCTGCACTGAGCGGCGTAGGAATGGTCCTGGAAGCTCATCCCCGCGGTGAAAGCATCCAAATGGTCTTTCGGGTCAGTTTTCCCGTCAAACAGAGAGACCTTCAGGGGCTTGTTGCACTAGAAGGCGTGAACAGTGAGCAGTCCCTCGGTAAATGGCTTGGTGAGCGAGTCGGCGGCGTACTTAGCCCCGTCGCCTGAGAGGTGGCCTTCTCGGCGTATACCCTCGATCTTCTTCTCGAGGGCGTCGAGTCCAAAAGAGTTTAACTCTTACAAAGCATATAGGAATTTAATTCCTCTAAAACTAGGGTTTAACCCTTTAAAAAAAAATTAATCCCTGCAAAGAACAAAGGAGAACTTGATTCCTCAGAACCATAGAAGAACAACATGGTGATGCATAGTAGTGTTCAATGTTACACAATAAAAGTTCACGTGTCCCCACGTGAATATCTTTGAGGAACAAAAAAAGGGAAAGACTGAGATCTAGTTACGTGACCCCTGAGAAGTGCTCAGCACTTATAAAAGAGAAAAGAGAATAAACCCTATTTTTTTGAGCGCCTCACGTAACCCCACGTGACCCCTGAGAAGTGCTCAGCACTTATAAAAGAGAAAAGGGAATAAACCCTATTTTTGGAGCGCCTCACGTGACCCCACGTGACCCCTAAGAAGTGATCATCACTTATAAAAGAGAAAAGGGAATAAACCCTATTCTTGGGACGCCTCACGTGACATCACGTGACCCCTTAATAGTGCTTAGCACTTTTCAAAAGAGAATAAAACAGAGGCAGCTTTCAGTCTTTGGGGAGGCCTCACGTGATCCTACGTGACCCAATAGTGCTCAGCACTCAGAAAAGAAAAAAGGAACAAATTCAAAGAAGCTGTGCCAAATATCAGGCGCCTCACGTGACCTCATATGAGTGCCTTAAACTTTCAGTGTTTAATACTACTTCAAGCGCCTCACGTGACCCCACGTGAGCTCTTCATATCTTCAGTGTTTAACACTGCTTCAAACACCTCACGTGACACCACGTGAGCGATTCATATCTTCAGTGTTTAACACTACTATAAACACCTCACGTGAGCCCACGTGAGCGCTTCATATCTTCAGTGTTTAACACTACTTCAAGCGCCTCACGTAAGCGCTTCATATCTTCAGTGTTTAACACTACTTCGAGCGCCTCACATGACCCTACGTGAGCGTTTCAAATCTTCAGTGTTTAACACTATTTCAAGCGCCTCACTTGACCCCACGTGAGCGCCTCAATTCTCAGTGTTTAACACTACTTCAAGCGCCTCACGTGACCCCACGTGAGCGCTGAGCATACACTAGTGTTTAACACTACGAGAAGCTAACCTTAGCTCAAATCAGCCAAGTCTCCCTAGTCAACACCCGAGCTCCAATTATACCCAAGTCTTTCAAAATTGATCTCAGATGGTATTCAAAGTAATGTTCATCCCATTCCTTCTCAGTCTGACATTTGGTTCAAGGGTGCATCTCTCCACACCTCTGATACATGTCGTTGTAACTCTTCAATGTCTTCAGAGAGATGGAGGGTCCCAATAACCAATAACTTTTGGTGCATCTCCAAACGGTGGAACCGAAATCACACGGACTATGAGGTCCTTAAACTCATGGACTATAAGTTCCTTAAACTTTACACACTATGAGGTCTCTAAACTAGACTATGATGTCTTTAAACTGGACTATGAGGTCCTTAAACTCATGGACTGTGAGGTCCTTAAACTCATGGACTGTGAGGTCCTTAAACTTGACAGATTATGATGTCTCTAAACTACCATGGACTGTGAGGTCTTTAAACTCATAGACCATGATGTCTTTAAACTTTATAGACTATGATGTTTTTAAACTCCACGGACTATGACGCCCTTAAACTTATAGACTGTAATGTCCCTAAACTAAACAATAGAGCCCAAATGCTCTTTTGTTGGATCTAAATGATCCTGTTAAGTAGATCTTAGTCTAAAAATTAGACTAACGTATGCTTAACAAACATTTGTGTTGATCTTAATCTCAAACGAGATTAACGATCCTGAAATCAATCCAACTGCAGATCCCCCAACCAATATTGGTTCAAGGATACATCTCTTCACTCCTCTGATATTTGTCGTTGTAATCCTTCAACGCCTTCAAAGAGGTGACGGGTCCCGACAACCAGACATTCCATGGACTGTAGGGTCCTTAAACTCATGGACTATGACGTCCTTAAACTTTACGAACTGTGGGGTCCTTAAACTCATGGACTATGATGTCCTTAAACTTGACAGACTATGATGTCTCTAAACTACCATGGACTGTGAGGTCCTTAAACTCATAGACTATGATGTCTTTAAACTTTACAGACTATGATGTCTTTAAACTTCACGGACTATGACGTCCTTAAACTTATGGACCGCAATGTCCCTAAACTAAAACAATAGAGCCCAAACGCTCTTTTGTTGGATCTAAATGATCCTGTTAAGTAAATCTTAGTCTAAAATTAGACTAACGTATCCTTAACAAACGTTTAAGTTGATCTTAGTCTCAAATAAGATTAACGATCCTTAAACCCAACCCAAAACCAAATCTAGGAAAATACGGATTTGGACTAATCCCCGCCCTACGGGTGACAACATAAATTAGTCTCCGTATACGATCCACGGGCAACCAAAAACAAAACAAACAAACACGAAATGAAGTGATTATCTGGAGAAGGAGAAAGTGGTTACCGCGATGCGGTAGCGTAATTAACTGCAGGGGCTTGCGCCTGTAGAGAAGAGCTTCCCCACAATCAAAAACCCTCACAATGAGGGCGAATCTGACGAAGTTTGCTACAACGGCCGCATCCGTCTAAACCTCCGATATACGGTGCCATAAATCAACTTGGCATCTGTTCCCCTCCGAAACACGGAGACGCGACCGCGTAGGTTTGTCTTGCCTAAATTTCGGGGTAGATGCTAATTGGTGCTATCCGTTCACCTCTCCGAAGATGCCAAGTTGATTTATGGCACAATGTATCGAAGGTTTAAACGGATGCGGCCGATGTAGCAGACTTCGTCAGATTCCCCCTCGTTCGAGGGGGTTTTGATTATGGGGACGCTCTTCCCTGCAGGCGCAAGCCCCTGCAGTTAATTACGCTACCGCATCGCGGTAACAACTTTCTCCTTCTCCACATGGTCACTTCGTGTCGTGGGTGTTTGTTTTGTGTTTGGTTGCCCGTGAATTGTATACGGAGACTAATTTATGTTGTCGCCCGTAGGGCGTGGACCAGTCCAAATCCGTATCTTTCTTAGATTTGGATTTGGGGGGTTGGGTTTAAGGATACGTTAGCCTCATTTGAGACTAAGATCAACTTAAACGTTTGTTAAGGATACGTTAGTCTCATTTTAGACTAAGATCAACTTAACGGGATCGTTTAGATCCAACAAGAGAGCAATTGGGCTCTATTGTTTAGTTTAGGGACATTGCGGTCGATTACCAGTTTAAGGACATGGTGGTCCATTGTTAGTTTAAGGACATCTCGGTCCATTGTTAGTTTAAAGATATCGCGGTCGAGGTTAAGGACATCATAGTCCGTGAGTTTAAAGACCCCACAGTCCAATGTTAGTTTAAAGACATTACGATCGAGGTTAAGGACATCATAGTCCATGGGTTTAAGGACCCTACAGTCCAATGTTAGTTTAAAGACATCACGGTCGAGGTTAAGGACATCATAGTCCATGAGTTTAAGGACCCCACAGTCCGTAGTTTAGAGACGTCGTAGTCTATGAAATGTGTGGTTGTCGGGACCCGTCACCTCTTTGAAGACGTTGAGGAATTACAACGACAAATATCAAATGAGTGAAGAGATGTACCCTTGAACCAGAGTTGATTGGGTGATCTGTAGTCCAATTTATAACTAAGATCCATTAGTTAGATTATGAGCACATTAGCGCAGTTAAGTATGAATTGAGGACTTATGGCCAACTTGGGCTAAGTCCAATTAAGTTTGAAATATTGGCCCTTAGGACCATAAGACATTTGTCTGGGTTCAGCCCCTCATCATTCAGCAATGCTAAACAAGAATTTGAGGGCTCTGATAACTTTTTATCTTTGAATGGGCATTAAACATTATATCTCTAAATTTTACTCAATTTTGAGATTCAGTTGAAGGGGAGGCTTTTGCCTCTGGAAAATTAGCCAATTTGGCTAGAAATGGTGTTAAACACAGGAAATGAAACTCTTAAATTCGTGTTAAACACTAAAAGACAGCAGTGTTAAACACTGAAAATAAAACTCTCAGATTAGTGTTAAACACTAGAGGACAACAGTGTTAAACACTAGAAATAAAACCTTTAAATTAGTGTTAAACACTAAATAGGGATGAGTCACGTGAGGACACCCAAAGATGGGGCCAGATCCCTTTACTTTGTTCTGCAAATAAGTGTTAAACACTTTTTAACTTTCTGGCCATCATGTGTTGGCACGTGATGGAGCTTTATGCGTTGATTATTAAAGCATTTATCAAGGGGTCACGTGTAACACGTGAGAGCGCCCAAATTAAAATCTGCCTTTGCTTTTATTCTCGTCGTTTAGGAGGTCACGTGGGAACACGTGAGGCATTGCCTCAAAATTAATTCCTTCTTATTTTGGAGGATCTGTTCAGGGGTCACGTGGGGACACGTAACCTAACTTTTTGCATGCATGGAGATTTTTCAAGTCTCTTAAGAATTAAATTCTCTGTAGGGTTAAACCCTAATTATGGTTTTAGAGGAATTAAATTCCTATGTATGTGAAAGAATTAAATTCTTATGTAGGGTTAAACCCTAATTTCTTTTAGGGGAATTAAATTCCCATATATGTAAAAGAATTAAATTCTTATATAGGGTAAACCCTAATTTCATTTTAGGAGGAATTAAATTCCTGTGAATTTTAGGAGAATTGAATTCTCATATAGAGTTAAACCCTAGCTTATCTTAGAGGAATTAAATTCCTATAACTTTGGGAGGATTAAATTCTCATATAGGGTTAAACCCTAGGTTTTATCTTTGGGAGAATTAAATTCTCTAAACTCAATTCTCCCTCTAAGTTTTGGATCTGCATGGCAGAATCTCAACCCGATGAGAATTAAATTCTCAACCTATGGGAAGATTTGCTTCTGCAGATCTTCAACCAGAAGAAGAACTAAGTTCTTTTGCAGAAGAGTTAAACTCTTAGATTTGAGAATGAAATTCTCTTTTTTGAAGTTTTGATCCCTTTCCTCTTTCTCACCTAGGGTTTCTTTCTTGAGAATTAAATTCTCCTTTCTTTTCTCTCTGCTATTTGCCTTCAGAAATTTCAAGATCTCAAAATTCTCTCTCTCCAAAGTTCTATATCTTTCTTCTCCTCTTGGCTCCTATTTATAGGAGAAGGAAAAGAATCAATTTGTTTAGTGAATCTTTCATTGAAAGATTTTGTTTGTTTTCATAACTAATATAATATTTTAGATTACTCAGTGAATTTTATTCACCATTGGATTTTCAATCCAAAAGATATTCTGTTTGTTATTTTTGGTGAAATTTAGGGAAATCTTTCCTTGTCTAAAATCTTTCCATAAATTGGTGATTTTTAATCACCCTTGGATTTTTAATCCAACGGTTCCCCGTAATCCTTTTTGTTTGGAAAGATTTAAAGAAATACTGTCCCATTTAGGGTTTCTGATTTCCCTTTAATTAGAATTTAATGCTATCAATTTATAAGGCTTTCAAAGCCTATCACGTGTTGGCACGTGACTCTTCTTCATTCAGAATTTAATTCTGTATTTTAACTGGGCTAAAGACCATCACGTGTCAGCACGTGACCCTTGGTCACGTGTGAGCATGTGACCCTTGGTCACGTGTGCGCACATGACGCCCCATTGGAGTCTTTCCTTAGCCATTTGTTTACACTTCTGCTTGTTTAGAATTTAATTCTGTAAAAGAGATCACGTGTCAACACGTGACCCTTGGTCACGTGTGAACACGTGATACCTCATTGAGGTAATTCCTGATTTTTAATCAGGGAACAGTATCTTCGGAGAGGTGGACGGATAAAACCAAAGAGCATCTGCCCCCAAATTCAGGCAAGACGTTTGTCTTTCCGGCTTTCGGCGGTGAACACGGCCGTTGTAGCAGACTTCGTCAGATTCCCTCTCGTTTGCGAGTGGTTTTTGATTGTGGGGACGCTCTTCCCTGCAGGAGCAAGCCCTTTCAGTTAATTACGTTACCGCGTCGCGGTAACCACTTTCTCCTGCTCCAGAAGGTCACTTCATGTCGTGTGTGTTTGTTTTATTTTTGGTTGCCCGTGGATTGTATACAGAGACTAATTTATGTTGTCGCCCGTAGGGCGTGGATTAGTCCAAATCCGTATATTCTTATATTTGGGTTTGGGTTGATTTAAGGATCGTTAATCTTTTTTGAGATTAAGATCAACTTAAATGTTTGTTAAGGATGCGCTAACCCAATTTTAGACTAAGATCTACTTAACAAGGGTTTAGGATCATCTTGATCCAACAAAAGAGCATTTGGGCTCTATCGTTTTAGTTTAAAAACGTTTCGGTACACAGTGGAATGTACCCATCAATTTGGGAGTGCACCAAAGAGTTGTTGGTTATCGAGACCCACCACCTCTCTGAAGACGCTGAAGAATTACAACGACATGTATAAGAGGTGTGAGGAGATGTACCCTTGAACCAATGTCCGTTGGGAGATCTGTAGTCGTGTTTGAGACTAAGACCAATTTGGAAAATGATGAGCACACGGGCTCAGTTGATCTGAATTGGGGGATTTGGTCAACTTAGACTCAACCCACTCAGTCATTGAATAAAGTGTTAAACACTTGATTGGGTTCAGTCCCTTTTCTGTGCAAATAATGCATTGCTTTACTTTCCCCTCCTTTTTTGTTCCTTTATTTTTTTATGGAGTGTTAAACACTCTTTATGGGGCCCACGTGCGGAGCGCGTGGGGAGCTTGGCGCTAGGCGCCAACTACTGAGTGCTAGGCGCTTTGCACTGAGCGCCATGCATTGGGTGCAAAGCACCTTAATTGAGCAGCGCCCACGTGAGGGACACGTGAGGCTGTAATACCCAGCCCTTTTATACCAAAATTTGTTTTCTGTTATCTTAGAATTCTCTTTATTCTTAATTATGAATTATTTATTTTATTTATAAATTTATTATTATATTTTATTTTATTTTTCAAACCCCATTTGAACCCAAACCCTAATTCTAATTACCTTTGTCCCAAATTATTTCCACCAAGCCGGCCCTATTATTTCTCTTATTCTTCATTCCCTTCAGCCCAGCCCGAGCCCACACTTTTTCCCCAAAACTTAATCATTCAAATTATTGTGCTGGCCCGGCCCTCTTCTTCTATTTTCTTTAATTCTTAATTAGCTCAAACCCTGGCCCAGCCCAACTCAGCCCGGCCCCCCCTCATCTTATTTATTTTGTTATTTTCTTTTTAAATAACTCGGCCCGGCCCACTCACTCACCCCAGCGCCGCTTCTCTAACCCGACCCGACCCGTTCCTATTCACTTCCTTCCCCAACGGCTCGTTCTCCCGCTCGTTACTGCGCCTACGCCCTCCTCGCCGTAACCGACGCCGCCTCCTCCGCTAACGCCAGCGACCACGTCGCCACGCTCCTAGCCTTCACCGACGCCACGACGCACGCCTCTCTCTCGTCTCATAATTTTCCTCCCCTCTCTCTTTCTCTGTCTCGACCTCTCTCCCTCGAGCCCAAGTCAAACCCCTCCGCCTCACCTTCGACTCCGACCACCACATCCTCGATCTCGACGCAACCATCAACGTCGTCACCCTCACCTCCCTCACCTCCACCCTCGATCACGAGCACCCCACTTCCTCTCTTCCACTTCCCTGCACACCCGAGCATGAGCCCTGCGCCCCTCGCCGGCGAGCCCCTCTCTACGTCTCGTCGGCAACCCTCGACAACCCTCGCTCACTCCTCCCCCACCAACACGACTCCTCTACGACTCCACCCTCGTCGACCCGAGCCCCTGCCGAACACCCCTGCACACCCGACCCATTACTCCCGAGCTCGACCACCGCCCGCTGTCGACGTCGGTGAGCTTCCCGCCTCATCGTCGGCGCCCCTGAACTCCGTCATCATCATCATCTTCATCACCATCGCCATCATCTCTCTTTGTCTCCCTCTCTCAATCTCAGTTACTCTCTCTCTCCTTCACTCCCGATCTCCCCCTCTCTCAAATCCATGTCTCTCTCTCTGCAACTCTCAATCTCTCTGTTTCTCTCCCTTCTCACTCTCTCTCTACAACTCTCTCTCTATATATATATATCTCTAAATCTCTCACTCCTGATCTCTCTTTCTCACTCTCTGGCTCTCTCTTTCTCTCCCTCTCCTAGCTCCCTCTATCTCTGCTTTCTTTCTCTATCTCTAAATTCTTCTCTCTCTTTCTCTCTCTCTCTCTAGCACTCCCACTCCCCCTCTCTAAACCTCGCCATTTTTCTCTTCTCACCCAACCCACTGTAGCCCACCATCAAGAGCTGCGACCACCGCAGACACCCCGACGACGCCCCGAGCCCCCACTGGCCGAGAACAGACCCGAGCTCACTCGAAGCCGTAGCCATCGCGGTGCTAGCTCGTCGCGCGTTTGTGCCATTACCACTGCCGTGCATCGCCTAGACGCCTCCAGGCAAGTTTTATACTTGCTACATACTATTTGGTATTTGTTACAAACTATAATCTTATAAATTTTATACTAAACATCCTCGATAAATTTCACGATGCAACCGTTCGATGTGTGATCCCAATGGAATTACTTGTCTAATTTGACAGAACCAGATTGTTCTTGTTGGCCCTTGGTGTGATGAATATCTTGTGCAAATTTCGTTTGATAATATGACTGCTAATGACCAAAACGACTACCCCCAAGTTAAATCGTAAAACTGAAATTTTATTGTACCTGAAAATCGTTAAATTCATCATAAATTATATACATACTAGAATGATGCGTTCGAGGGCTCAAATCGAAGCCAACTCGACGAACTTTAACCCTATGCTGGTTTCCTGGTATTCCTGTACTTAAATTGTGATGATATTTGGATCGGAGTGCGACTCTGGACTGCAGTCCAGAGCGACTCCAGTCGTTGCTTGCTGTTCCGTAATGGGTACCACAAGATTTCCTTAACTCTTAGATTGCGGAACTCTGCTGATTATTATAGGTAAATATGTTAGCTAGACAAAACAATTGGTTTCATTCTTTTTCGTTACCATTTGTTATTTAATCTGTAATTTAATAAATCGGGACGCATAACAGTCCCAGCAGAATCAGAACTGACATATTGGTATTGAATAGTGTATATCTCCTGACGTACAGACGCGATCGAAGATCCGTCTATTGAGTTGAAAACCTTACTAAAAATTATAGAATTCATCCAACTGTAGCGTCGCTAAAATCTGATCCCAACTGGGATTAAAATGCGTTGCCAAACGGATTTCTGATTCTGAAACCAGATTTCCAGCCGTGAACGCTTTAAACGAAATGGCTATAAATAATGACTTTGAAATCCGATTGGCATGAAACTAAAATAGATGGATAGATAACTGAACATACTAATTATTACCTGTTTATTGTTTCGCTAAACTGTATACGTACGATTCATGATAAATCGTGCAAGTGATAGAATACTATTTTATGACACGTTAATCATGCTTCATATACTGTTTACGTATCATATCATACCCATATCATTGTAGTGATAACCTAGTGATATCGTGCATTTACCCAGTGTTAGATTTTAGTGATGATTGTGGCAAGTACGTCGGTGTTCGTGTATCCGTGAATAAGTGAAAGTGATACGTACTTGTACACAATCAGTGACCCTATTATTCTATTGCATTGTCGACGTCTGTGGGATGCGTGTACGTGTGACTATAAGTGGTATGGGACACTTATGGAAGCGCTTGCACGGGTGTCACAGATAAGGCATCCGACACTGCCATTTATCTTAGGTATTAGTCGGGATGTGCTTGATGGAGGTCCTGCCTCCAGTTCTTGCGCAGACTTGTCACAGACCGATTGGTATTTAGGGTTATGGTTGGCGTTTGATGTAGACTACGGGGTGTGGGAGTGTTTAAGTGTGAGTTCAACAGAATCTCGGGAGATTTACAGGGTATGTGATATTCACCGTGATATACATGTTACATGTTGGGCCCGTGGTCCCTTGCCCTTGGGTTCTACCCTTGGGTGGAGGACACTCACGAGTGGTTGACTCTCACACTTGGACTGGCGATAGGCTTAGTGACCTGTGCAGTGAGACTTAGAGACTGATAGGGATACTGGCATTTATATACCTTATATACTGTGTTGATATACGTGACATATCGTTCTACTGCTTTACTGTTCCGCTGCATTGATTACTGCACATTCATATTCATGCTGTCATTGATTTACTGTTTCACATATCTATTACCACTGTTAGAATTGTCACATGATTTATATATATTATATTGCTATTGTGTCGCTCTGACGACCTGAGTATGCATGCTCAGTGTGAGGAGAAGATTTAGCTTGGACCAGAATTAGGCGTGTATCACAGACACCCTGACTTGCTTTTCAGAGTTACACTCGTTTGTTCCACCTCAGGTCAGTTCTTTACATTGTTTCTTTCAGTTACTGCATTTCTCATTACCTGCGCATCATTTACTGTTTACCATGAAAAACTAGAAGCCGAAGTGTCACTACGGTAGGACATTTCCTTGACCGTAGGAGCATGGCTGGCCTTGTCTACCCCTCGTATTCCGTATTTTGGGAAGCGGGGCGTGATATGGTTTAGTTGGTATCAGAGCCAGGTTTTGCCTCGATTGGGATTGCAGTTTTCCGTGTATAGTTTGGAAATCTAAGACATCCCTCGGTTTAGGTTGTAAACTTGTCATTCTTGATCCATATTCACATCGTGTGTTCAGCTATCCATTCGCTATGGTTTCGGGTGACTTGACAAGGTTACGTGGTTGCAATTGCACTACCGTACTCTATTCAAGTGACTTAAAGTCATACAGTTGATTCCCCGCTTGTAATAAATTCTTCACCTCTGATATTCTTGAATCTTTGTCCTATCCATATTATATTTTGATTCGTTTAGCTTGTGACTTATATCATTCGCAAAATTGTTGTCTCAAGATCATGTCTTCCAACGACTCTTCATCCATATCCGCTCCCCAGAATCAGACCATCGAGATTCTGAGTGTACTGCAAGGTCTAAAGAAAGCCCAGGAGCGAACAAACGACTTGTTGGCTGAAGGACTGAGAAGACAGGTGAATCAGGCACCAGCGGGAGTCTCAAATCATAAAGGGGTCCCCGTTAGACGAGGAAAAGAGAGGAAGATGAAGCGCCAATTTGTTTCTCCGCGGCAGAAGCAGCAGAAGATCCCATGTTGTGGGTACTGTAGGAGGCCAGGACATCTTCAGAGGGATTGTCGCCGCGCCCAAGGGAAATGTCTGAATTGTGGATCCAGCGAACATCTCATCAACGGTTGCCCAGAAAGGAAAGAACTACAAGGAGGAAACTCGTCCACACTCCCCACTTCTGCCAAGTGAGGATTATCGCGTAGTCCGAACTTCGACGATAAGGCGGACCTAACGCAGGATTCAACTCACGCGACGAGAATGCAACGTTATAGTAGTCGAAGAATGATTTTTCATGTTATCTACTTTCAGTAATAATATTGTCATCTTTTTATGAATATTTCATTCCGTTTGAAATCTTGTATCCACTGAACTTTTGATTGAATGCAATGAAAATTTGAATCGTAATATATGTATCATTCTCTTGCTTTCTATTTATCTAATTCTATTCATTATCACAGCATTTTAATCCTGATCTTTCAGTTCCTGCAACCGCATATTTTCCTATACTTCGTACCCTGAGCTTTTTCCTTGATGTATTCCACCGTCTAATCATAACTTTTCTTTTCAGACCATGGCCCACCCTGGAGCAGCGCCGCATCTAGACGAGGATGCACAGTCTTGCGTTTCCTTAGACCACACGCTGATGAGTTCTGACGATGAGATCAACGATCCCCAGGTCAATTTCGGAAACGACGATTCAGAGGACGAAGGAGTAGCCGCCCCAGAGTTTGACTTGATAGCTGATTCCGACGAAGAAGAAGGAGACCCTGAGGAAAACCCAATAGAAGAAGATCACGAGGAAGAACCGATAGAAGAAAATCCAGCGGAAGAAGACGCCATGGAAAAGAATCCCAAGGAATCAGATCTTGATGAAGAGGATCCAGCCGAGGAAGAAGGACCAGATGGACAAGAGCCTGCTATGGAAGAACTCCCAATGGCGGCCCCCGCGAGGCGCTATGGAAATGGACGTCCCTACCTGAGCGCGCGAGCCTACCGCAACCTGCTGAATCTCCACAACCGCGACTGACGGGATTTCTTTTAGATGTTGTCTTCTTTGGCCAAATAAAATCTGTGTATAGTTTAGGGCCACATTTCGTTTTGATGATGGTTTGTTTAAAATCTTTTGAAATGAAATAAATCTTCTGAGTTCGCAAATCTTTTATTTACTGGTTCACTCAATGTTTCTATTTTTCCCTTACCGTTTTTTTTCCTCCTGAGACCCTAAATGTCCACACCTACATCTCGTACTGATTCGACCCTCGCTCAGATTAACAAGTACCACACCCGATTTTTTTGAGGTTCACCTTCCACCCTTCGTCTGTGCCCCCTGAGATCCTTCTGGGAGGAGAACATATCTTGTGAAATTTCCGAGTTCGTTAACCCTTCAAATCTTTGATTCATAGGATATACCGACCGTCGTCCTCCCCATATTTTCTCCTAGTAGTCCTCTTTTGCTCACCCTTATTTTCTGTGCTGACCCAATCCCAATCTTCTTGATCTTCAGCCTAAAGCCGCCATACTCCAACCATTGAATGACCCACATTTTCTTGTAATCCTTACCCTAGCTAGCTCTATACATTTTATGTGTTTTCCTATTACCCTATATATATATTTAAGGACTTTATTATTCGGAATTTGGTTTCATTATCTTGTATTTGTCGAAGAGTGCGTGTTATTGACTAATTAGCTTTATGTATTTCAAAGCACACTACTATTATCTTTATTTTCAGTAGCGCAATCTTACACCGCGCATATTTTGTTCCATACTTCTTATTTTCACTATGTGAGTTTCTAAGTTATTCGATCGATACATTATTCTAAAATGTTTTAACCTACCGACTAATTTTCGCTATTTATTTGTCGTTACTTTATTTTCGAGTATTGTGCCTATGGTTACTATTATTAATGTTTGTGCCTTATACTACTTATTTCTGACGTACTACTTTTGATATACTTACATATGCATATAATTGAGTTTCGATTTTTCGAGTATGTCTTGAATATCTTTGTTCATTATTGTTGTTATTGCTATTCTCATAGGTTATCTTTGTAGTTGTTCTTGTTTTATACTTATTTAAACCTGTATTTTGTATGATGTTCTTACATATATAAACCTTCAAATTTCTTCATCCGCCTATTTCAAATAAAACCTGATGTGTTAGTTGCAATATAATAGCTTTCGCCTATGTTGTATTATTTATCGTTTATTTTAAATTTCGAGGACGAAATTTTTGTAAGGGTGGTATGATGTAATACCCAGCCCTTTTATACCAAAATTTGTTTTCTGTTACCTTAGAATTCTCTTTATTCTTAATTATGAATTATTTATTTTATTTATAAATTTATTATTATATTTTATTTTATTTTTCAAACCTCATTTGAACCCAAACCCTAATTCTAATTACCTTTGTCCCAAATTATTTCCACCAAGCCGGCCCCATTATTTCTCTTATTTTTCATTCCCTTCAGCCCAGCCCAAGCCCACACTTTTTCCCCAAAACTTAATCATTCAAATTATTGTGCTGGCCCGGCCCTCTTCTTCTATTTTCTTTAATTCTTAATTAGCTCAAACCCTGGCCCAGCCCAACTCAGCCCGCCCCCCCTCATCTTATTTATTTTGTTATTTTCTTTTTAAATAACTCGGCCCGGCCCACTCACTCACCCCAGTGCCGCTTCTCCAACCCGACCCGACCCGTTCCTATTCACTTCCTTCCCCAATGGCTCGTTCTCCCGCTCGTTACTGCGCCTACGCCCTCCTCGCCGTAACCGACGCCGCCTCCTCCGCTAACGCCAGCGACCACGTCGCCACGCTCCTCGCCTTCACCGACGCCACGACGCGCGCCTCTCTCTCGTCTCATAATTTTCCTCCCCTCTCTCTTCCTCTGTCTCGACCTCTCTCCCTCGAGCCCAAGTCAAACCCCTCCGCCTCACCTTCGACTCCGACCACCACATCCTCGATCTCGACGTCACCATCAACGTCGTCACCCTCACCTCCCTCACCTCCACCCTCGATCACGAGCACCCCACTTCCTCTTTTCCACTTCCCTGCACACCCGAGCACGAGCCCTGCGCCCCTCGCCGGCGAGCCCCTCTCTACGTCTCGTCGGCAACCCTCGCTCACTCCTCCCCCACCAACACGACTCCTATACGACTCCACCCTCGTCGACCCGAGCCCATGCCGAACACCCCTGCACACCCGACCCATTACACCCGAGCTCGACCACCGCCCGCTGTCGACGTCGGTGAGCTTCCCGCCTCATCGTCGGCGCCCCTGAACTCCGTCATCATCATCATCATCATCACCATCGCCATCATCTCTCTTTGTCTCCCTCTCTCAATCTCAGTTACTCTCTCTCTCCTTCACTCCCGATCTCCCCCTCTCTCAAATCCCTGTCTCTCTCTCTGCAACTCTCAATCTCTCTGTTTCTCTCCCTTCTCACTCTCTCTCTACAACTCTCTCTCTATATATATATATTGTCACGCCCCGCTTCCCAGAGTACGCAAGATTGGGCACGTGACATAGCCAACCATGCTACCTATGGGTAGGAAATATCCATCCACCGTCACATTACGGTTGTAGAGATATCAAGAACAAATAGTAAACTAATCTAATACATGTCCAAAACCATAATAACAAGAATCAATAAACAATAAGTGCGGAAGCGAATGATCCAATACAATGAATAAACAGTACGTCCCATAATGCGGGCTCACATCTGGAAAAGAAATGAAATAAATAAACTAAACCCTAAGGAACTCATAGTTCAGCCTGCTGGCTGAAGTACTCCTGCTCGGTTGTCGACAGTGGTACGGAATCTGGGCCATGCAAAACCCAGACGTCAGCGCGTCATGACATCAAGTATATAGTATAAACATGGCAATAAGCAGTGCAGGTATGAACATGAATAAGCAGTACAATAACAGAGCAGGGTAAAGTGCACGGGTGACTAAACTGTCCTATCAGGTTTCTACTCTATAGTCTTTGAAATCAATTGATGAATCGTCGATGTAACTCAACAGTATCCCGTGCGTGCCCGGGACCACGGTCAAGGCCCTCGGGGCTGAATCCGAGACGTGCCGCTAAGCAGTAATAGGTAGTAGGATGGGCGAGTGATGTCAGCATCAACACTCCGGGGCTGGCCAAGCCCGTAAGACTGATCAGAACAAGTGTCGAACTATTGAGTTACAAGTCGGTTTCACCTTTGATTTCCCCATACCCCCAAGCTATGTATGTCAGGTCAGGTATTCAGTAGTCAAAGACTAATGCCAACAGAAAATCAGGTAAGAGTAGGTCTGTCTGGATAGACAGCAGGGATGGTCAGGTTTGTCGGCATAAGCATGAAATCATGAAACAAGTCATGTCAGGGTACGACAGGATGAGTCGGTATGTATGTATATATCATGTGTAGCAGGGTCAGGCCAATATGTAGTGCAATCGAGTATGTGCTCACAACAGGTATACAATCAAATAATGAACAGCAGCAGGAAACAGTAAATAACCATATTATTCCATGTAAACACAGTGGTATTTGCATTCTCTTATTAACAGGTTCAAGCACCCTTGGGTGCAACAATCACAGGGTAAAACAATATTAATAACACGAAGCAATGAAGCCATTAAAACTACAGCATAATAATAGTTACAAGGATGATCTAGCAATTTAAGCAAGGGCGTGCTAATTGGTTTAATTAGTTAAAGTGTGGATTGATAGTATACCGATTAATTACACGAAACTACCATACTGATTTAATGTTAAGGCTTATTGTGACCGTCGGTTTTAAGTTATAAACTAATACGATAATCAAGAGTAAAGCAAGACTTGATATTGTGTACTAGCATGTTTAAGCAAGTATTCGGATACTTGCCTCGACGGTTTCGCAAACCGGAAAGCACGGATGCAAAGTCGGCAGAAAACACGAGACGGGTGCACGAGACACGGATCGAGTCCCAACAGAGAACAACGGGATCACACGGACCAGGGTGCTTCGCTGGAGCGTCGGGTTCAAAAGACGGCACGGTCGGATTACGGCAAAAGTCAAACGGTAACACGTTAGCAACAATACGATGTACGTAACAAGGATCAGCGGGGAAAGGGATCTAGCATAAAAGGAACGACAAAGGGATGCTTACAGGGAGGCACCAGGGTGCAACCACGATGGCTCGACGGCGAGGGGCGCCGGCGACCCGGGAGTGCGGCTGTAGTGCTGGAGGCGCTGGTTCGGTTGTGCTGCGCGATGAGGGGGGTTTAAGGGCCGGGTTCTGGTCGCAGGGGAGAGGAGGTGGTCGGAGGTGGCGCGAGTGACGTCGACGAGGGTCGACGGCACGTTTTCCGGCGAACTGCAGAGGGTAGGTGATGGGGTTATGGGCTCGGGTTGGTGGTGGTCCAGCGAGGGGAGGAGGAAGGCGACGACGAGGTCGCGACGAGGAGGAGGAGAGGGAGTCGCGGGAGTCGTCGGCGACGGGAGGCGGCGTCGACGGCGAGGTCTGCGGTGGTTGGTGGCGTTGTCGGGGTTGGGTGCAGGTGCGGGAAGAGGCGAAGGAGGGAGGAAGGTGGGTGCGGCGGCGCGAGTACGAGGGCTAGGGTTAGGGTTACGAGATGTTTCTCGTGGTCGAGAGGGAGATGGGTAGGGGCGGCTGCATGAAGGAGGTATAAATATATATGAAGAGAGAGAGAGAGAGATTGGAGAGAGAGAGAAAGATTTAGAGTGAGAGAGAGAAGGAGAATAGGGAAGAGAGAGATAGAGAGAGGCGGATGAAGGGGGCCCACGAAGGGAATCTGATTGGCTGAGGCAAGGTAAAGGAAATATTAAAGTAAGGATTTTGAAGGATTTAAATGATTTTATCTGTTAAGGAAAAACAGATTCGTATATAAATATAGTTTTAAGATATTAAATTAAATGGGCCTTTTTGGCGCTAAATGAAACATTTTCAAATCGCGCCCGGGTTGCGTCCAAATGTTCCAAATTCAAATTATAGGATTTTAAGCGGTTTCCAAATTTTGAAAAGAGGTGTTTAATGATTAAAATGCATGCCCCCAAGTCGGACACTTGTACGCGTGCGTAGTCGTCCAAACTTGCCCGTTTAGCCGAACGGGACGGAATCTCGACACGCGGACGCTACCACGCGACTAGTGGCGACGAGTAGGCCAACATGGATATTTTAACTTTCATTTTAGGAGTTAAAATTTGTTATGTGCCAAAATGACTTAACCGGTTAAAAATTTAGCAATAAACACCAGAAAATCAGAATAATTGGAAATGAGCAATATATAATCCTCAACTAGTAATATGAATAGTATTATTAGGCTCGGGTGTTACATCATACCCAACTACAAAAGAATTTCGTCCTCGAAATTACAAGATAGCTAACTACTGGAAAAGGTGAGGGAATTTCTGCCGGATCTCGTCTTCTCGCTCCCAAGTGGTTTCTCCATGCGATCGATTACCCCAAGAAACTAGCACAAGAGGGATAACCTTGTTCTTAACAACCTTTTCTCTTCGATCCTTGATTTCAACTGGTCGCTCCTCAAAGGTTAGGTCCTCCCGTACAGTCAACTCCGAATGATCCAAGACATGAGTCTCGTCACGAACATACCTCCGTAGTTGAGACACATGGAACACATCGTGCACTCCTGCTAATGACTGTGGTAACGCCAGCCGGTACGCTACCTCTCCAACACGCTCCAATATCTCGAAGGGTCCAATGAATCGAGGACTAAGTTTTCCCCGACTTTCAAAGCGAATCACCCCTCTAGTCGGTGATATCTTCAGGAATACCAAATCACCCACGGCGAACTCTAGAGGTCTTCTTGACGTGTCGGCCCAACTCTTCTGTCTGTCTTGAGCTGCCTTCATATGCTTCCTGATTGTATTCACTTTCTCGACTGTCTGTACCACCAAATCTGGTCCTAGCAACCTTCGTTCACCAACATCATCCCAACAAACAGGTGAACGGCACTTACGACCATACAACGCTTCAAACGGAGCCATCTGAATAGTCGCTTGGAAGCTATTATTGTACGAAAACTCCACCAGGTGTAGACGATCCTCCCAAGAACCTTTGAAGTCTAACATGCAAGCCCTCAACATATCTTCAAGGGTCTGGATCGTCCTTTCTGATTGTCCATCAGTTTGAGGATGATAAGCTGTGCTAAACTTCAATCGAGTCCCCAAACTTTCTTGTAAACTCCTCCAAAAGTGCGACAAGAACCGAGTGTCCCGATCGGACACGATGCTTACCGGCACTCCATGCAATCTCACGATCTCTTGCAGGTACCGCTCTGCCAAAGTCTCTGTCGATTGACCAACCCGAAAAGGAATAAAATGAGCTGCCTTGGTCAAACGATCGACAATCACCCATACAGCATTGTTGCCCTTTGGACTCCGCGGTAAAGCCGTCACGAAATCTATGGTTATATGTTCCCACTTCAACTGAGGAATCGGAAGTGGTTGCAACAAACCAGCAACCCTTTGGTGTTCAGCCTTGACTTGCTGACACACCAAGCCCTTAGCCACGAAGCGAGCAATTTCCCGTTTCATACCTTCCCACCAGAAGTGCTGTCGAATATCTCGGTACATCTTTGTCCCTCCTGGATGTACAGAGTAAGCTGAACTGTGTGCCTCCTTCATAAGCTCTTCACGCACATCTCCTTTTGGCGCACACACACGGCTACCATATCTCAACGAACCGTCTTCGTGGATCTGTAAATCGGTTCGTAGTCCGGCTTCAACCTGCTCTCGAAACTTTTGCAGCCTAGGATCCTGCGATTGCGCCACTTTAATCTTCTCAACTAAGGACGACTGTACTTGCAACTGCATCAACTGTCCTGTAGCATGTGGTAGCACAACCTCCAAGTCAAATCTCTGAAAATCCGCAATGATCTCCCTCTGTGCAGTCAATATCTGAATTGCCGGTAACCGACTTAACGCATCTGGCACGACGTTAACTTTTCCCGGATGGTACTTAAGATCAAGGTCATAGTCGGCCATCAGCTCCAACCATCTGCGTTGCCTCATGTTCAACTCCTTCTGAGTGAACACATACTTTAAACTCTTGTGATCTGTAAAGACTTCAACTCTCTCACCCAAAAGGTAGTGTCTCCAAAACTTCAGGGCGAAGATTACGGCTGCAAGCTCTAAGTCATGAGTCGGATAGTTCTTCTCATGAGTCTTCAGTTGTCTCGATGCGTAAGCGACGACTTTCCCATCCTGCATCAAAACACATCCCAATCCCTTTCCGGATGCGTCGCTATGAATCACCAGTCCTCCTGAATCATCCGGTACGGTTAGGATAGGGGCGGTTATCAACCTCTGCTTCAACGTCTCGAAGGCCAATGCACATCCATCCGTCCAAACAAACGGTACCTCCTTACGCGTAAGCTTGGTTAACGGCTCAGCCAAACGAGCGAAGTTCTCTACAAATCTCCTGTAGTATCCGGCGAGTCCAAGAAAACTTCTTATCTCCGCAACATTCTCTGGAATAGGCCAATCCCGAACTGCTGCAATCTTTTCGGGATCGACGGCGATTCCATCGCCCGACACGACATGCCCCAGAAACTTCACTTCTTCCATCCATAATTCACACTTACTCATCTTCGCAAATAACTTCTCTTGTCTCAGCGTCTGCAGTGCGATCCTTAAGTGCTCAGCATGCTCCTCCGGACTCTTCGAGTACACCAGAATATCGTCAATGAATACCACAATAAACTGGTCCAAGAACGGTGAAAAGATCTTGTTCATCAAATCCATAAATATTGCTGGCGCATTAGTCACTCTGAAGGGCATCACTAGATACTCGAAATGTCCATATCGAGTTCGAAACGCCGTCTTGCAAATGTCTTCTGCTTTTACTCGGACCTGATGATATCCTGATCGCAAATCCAGTTTCGAGAATACCCTCGCGCCACTAAGCTGCTCAAAAAGTTCTCCAATGCGAGGGATCGAGTACTTGTTCTTAATAGTCACCCGGTTCAATTCTCGATAATCAATGCACATCCTTCTCGTGCCATCCTTCTTCTTTACTAAAAGAACTGGAGCTCCCCACGGTGAGTTGCTGCTTCGAATCCATCCCTTCTCGAGTAATTCACCAACTTGTTTCTTAACTTCCTCCAATTCCACCGGTGCCATCGGATAATAAGATTTTGATACTGGCGCTGCACCAGGAATAAGGTCAATCGCAAACTCCACATCTCGCTTCGGCGGTAAGCCCGAAATATCTTCAAACACATCCATAAAGTCGCGGACAACTGCCGGCTCTTCATTACTATCCACTACCATAGCCGCAAGAACATTGTTCGTCGGCCTAGCCCTAAATTCGACTGGCCCGACAGAACCGCTTCCTCCAGTGAAAGTAAACTTAGGATGTCCGGGAATCTGGAAAATTACCTTCCTTGCCCTACAGTCAATGTGGGCGTGGAAAGTGCCAAGAAAATCCATTCCCAAGACTACTTCATAACTGCCCGTATCTATCACCAAAAAAAATTTGCAAAAGCTCCCGTCCGCAAATAACAACTGTACAATCTTTACATTCCTTACTAGCTATGATTTTCCCATTCCCAGTGTGTATGTCCCAAAACTAGACAGGGTCGTGCAGGTAATTGAGTGTGTAGTTATAAATTCGGATGACATAAAACAGTGGGGTGCTCCGAAATTAAAATAATGCCAATGCGGGAAAACCACGAACGAGTAAATTACCTGAAACCACTTCTCCTGATGCCTTAGCTTCCTCAGCTGTCGGCGTGAAAGCTCGAGCCTGGTTTGGTCCTTGAGTCAACTGTCTCTGTCCTTGGAACGGTCCCTGCGGAGGCTTCTGAATATCATCCCTTGTACAAAGCTTCGACGGACAAGCACTAACGGTGTGATCTGCCGCTCCACATCTAAAATAGAGTCCCAACCTCCTACGACACTCCTTTCGCACGTGCCCGGGTATATGGCAGTAGTTACAAATCACGCTCCCTTTCCGATCACCCACAATTGTTTTCTTCATTGGTGCTATGCTGCGCCTGTTCGCCGGATACTTCTACGTACAGACGTTTGGTTCAGTGCAAATGCCGGTTCCAGCTCGGTTTGTTCCTTTAGTTTCTCCAGCAATCCCCTTATCACTCTACGCATGGCGGCTAAGACCGCACGTCTTTGGTCCATCTTCAAATTCTGACCGGCCATATTCCTGGAAATCAAAGTACCCAACATTAGCATGATGATAGATTCTGAGTATAGATCAAGGCTAGAACTCCAAGATACTTAAATAGAGTGCTGCATTGTAGCTATGCCGCGGTATCATAGCCGCAATTACTTAACTCCACCCAAGTCGCCCAAGTCCTAGGGATAACAAGAAGTTAGGTTTTCGAGTTGACAATGCAAAGTAAGTTTGCATGTCGTAAAGGATATAATCCGGAAGAATGTGATTCAAGAATAGTAAAACGGTCAAGGTGGCAGGACATGTTTCCTAATCACGAGTATTCTGATTCGTGTATCGGGTGCAATACCCAACTACAAAGAATCAACCCAATTAACCTATAGCTCTGATACCAAAATAACCATGTCACGCCCCGCTTCCCAGAGTACGCAAGATTGGGCACGTGACATAGCCAACCATGCTACCTGTGGGTAGGAAATATCCATCCACCGTCACATTACGGTTGTAGAGATATCAAGAACAAATAGTAAACTAATCTAATACATGTCCAAAACCATAATAACAAGAATCAATAAACAATAAGTGCGGAAGCGAATGATCCAATACAATGAATAAACAGTACGTCCCATAATGCGGGCTCACATCTGGAAAAGAAATGAAATAAATAAACTAAACCCTAAGGAACTCACAGTTCAGCCTGCTGGCTGAAGTACTCCTGCTCGGTCGTCGACAGTGGTACGGAATCTGGGCCATGCAAAACCCAGACGTCAGCGCGTCATAACATCAAGTATATAGTATAAACATGGCAATAAGCAGTGCAGGTATGAACATGAATAAGCAGTACAATAACAGAGCAGGGTAAAGTGCACGGGTGACTAAACTGTCCTATCAGGTTTCTACTCTATAGTCTTTGAAATCAATTGATGAATCGTCGATGTAACTCAACAGTATCCCGTGCGTGCCCGGGACCACGGTCAAGGCCCTCGGGGCTGAATCCGAGACGTGCCGCTAAGCAGTAATAGGTAGTAGGATGGGCGAGTGATGTCAGCATCAACACTCCGGGGCTGGCCAAGCCCGTAAGACTGATCAGAACAAGTGTCGAACTATTGAGTTACAAGTCGGTTTCACCTTTGATTTCCCCATACCCCCAAGCTATGTATGTCAGGTCAGGTATTCAGTAGTCAAGGACTAATGCCAACAGAAAATCAGGTAAGAGTAGGTCTGTCTGGATAGACAGCAGGGATGGTCAGGTTTGTCGGCATAAGCATGAAATCATGAAACAAGTCATGTCAGGGTACGACAGGATGAGTCGGTATGTATGTATATATCATGTGTAGCAGGGTCAGGCCAATATGTAGTGCAATCGAGTATGTGCTCACAATAGGTATACAATCAAATAATGAACAGCAGCAGGAAACAGTAAATAACCATATTATTCCATGTAAACACAGTGGTATTTGCATTCTCTTATTAACAGGTTCAAGCACCCTTGGGTGCAACAATCACAGGGTAAAACAATATTAATAACACGAAGCAATGAAGCCATTAAAACTACAGCATAATAATAGTTACAAGGATGATCTAGCAATTTAAGCAAGGGCGTGCTAATTGGTTTAATTAGTTAAAGTGTGGATTGATAGTATACCGATTAATTACACGAAACTACCATACTGATTTAATGTTAAGGCTTATTGTGACCGTCGGTTTTAAGTTATAAACTAATATGATAATCAAGAGTAAAGCAAGACTTGATATTGTGTACTAGCATGTTTAAGCAAGTATTCGGATACTTGCCTCGACGGTTTCGCAAACCGGAAAGCACGGATGCAAAGTCGGCAGAAAACACGAGACGGGTGCACGGGACACGGATCGAGTCCCAACAGAGAACAACGGGATCACACGGACCAGGGTGCTTCGCTGGAGCGTCGGGTTCAAAAGACGGCACGGTCGGATTACGGCAAAAGTCAAACGGTAACACGTTAGCAACAATACGATGTACGTAACAAGGATCAGCGGGGAAAGGGATCTAGCACAAAAGGAACGACAAAGGGATGCTTACAGGGAGGCACCAGGGTGCAACCACGATGGCTCGACGGCGAGGGGCGCCGGCGGCGACCCGGGAGTGCGGCTGCAGTGCTGGAGGCGGCTGGTTCGGTTGTGCTGCGCGATGAGGGGGGTTTAAGGGCCGGGTTCTGGTCGCAGGGGAGAGGAGGTGGTCGGAGGTGGCGCGAGTGACGTCGACGAGGGTCGACGGCACGTTTTTCGGCGAACTGCAGAGGGTAGGTGATGGGGTTATGGGCTCGGGTTGGTGGTGGTCCAGCGAGGGGAGGAGGAAGGCGACGACGAGGTCGCGACGAGGAGGAGGAGAGGGAGTCGCGGGAGTCGTCGGCGACGGGAGGCGGCGTCGACGGCGAGGTCTGCGGTGGTTGGTGGCGTTGTCGGGGTTGGGTGCAGGTGCGGGAAGAGGCGAAGGAGGAAGGAAGGTGGGTGCGGCGGCGCGAGTACGAGGGCTAGGGTTAGGGTTACGAGATGTTTCTCGTGGTCGAGAGGGAGATGGGTAGGGGCGGCTGCATGAAGGAGGTATAAATATATATGAAGAGAGAGAGAGAGAGATTGGAGAGAGAGAAAGATTTAGAGTGAGAGAGAGAAGGAGAATAGGGAAGAGAGAGATATAGAGAGGCGGATGAAGGGGGCCCACGAAGGGAATCTGATTGGCTGACGTAAGGTAAAGGAAATATTAAAGTAAGGATTTTGAAGGATTTAAATGATTTTATCTGTTAAGGAAAAATAGATTCGTATATAAATATAGTTTTAAGATATTAAATTAAATGAGCCTTTTTGGCGCTAAATGAAACATTTTCAAATCGCGTCCGGGTTGCGCCCAAATGTTCCAAATTCAAATTATAGGATTTTAAGCGGTTTCCAAATTTTGAAAAGAGGTGTTTAATGATTAAAATGCATGCCCCCAAGTCGGACACTTGTACGCGTGCGTAGTCGTCCAAACTTGCCCGTTTAACCGAACGGGACGGAATCTCGACACGCGGACGCTACCACGCGACTAGTGGCGACGAGTAGGCCAACATGGATATTTTAACTTTCATTTTAGGAGTTAAAATTTGTTATGTGCCAAAATGACTTAACCGGTTAAAAATTTAGCAATAAACACCAGAAAATCAGAATAATTGGAAATGAGCAATATATAATCCTCAACTAGTAATATGAATAGTATTATTGGGCTCGGGTGTTACATATATCTCTCTAAATCTCTCAATCTCTCTTTCTCACTCTCTGGTTCTCTCTTTCTCTCCCTCTCCTAGCTCCCTCTATCTCTGCTTTCTTTCTCTATCTCTAAATTCTTCTCTCTCTTTCTCTCTCTCTCTCTGGCACTCCCACTCCCCCTCTCTAAACCTCGCCATTTTTCTCTTCTCACCCAACCCACTGTAGCCCACCATCAGGAGCTGCGACCACCGCAGACATCCCGACGACGCCCCGAGCCCCCACTGGCCGAGAACAGACCCGAGCTCACTCGAAGCCGTAGCCGTCGTGGTGCTAGCTCGTCGCGCGTTTGTGCCATTACCACTGCCCTGCATCGCCTAGACGCCTCCAGGCAAGTTTTATACTTGCTACATGCTATTTGGTATTTGTTACAAACTATAATCTTATAAATTTTATACTAAACATCCTTAATAAATTGATGCAACCGTTCGATGTGTGATCCCAATGGAATTACTTGTCTAATTTGACGGAACCAGATTGTTCTTGTTGGCCCTTGGTGTGATGAATATCTTGTGCAAATTTCGTTTGATAATATGACTGCTAATGACAAAAACGACTACCCCCAAGTTAAATCGTAAAACTGAAATTTTATTGTACCTGAAAATCGTTAAATTCACCATAAATTATATACATACTAGAATGATGCGTTCGAGGGCTCAAATCGAAGCCAACTCGACGAACTTTAACCTTATGCTGGTTTCCTGGTATTCCTGTACTTAAATAGTGATGACATTTGGATCGGAGTGCGACTCTGGACTGCAGTCCAGAGCGACTCCAGTCGTTGCTTGCTGTTCCGTAATGGGTACCACAAGATTTCCTTAACTCGTAGATTGCGGAACTCCGCTGCTTATTATAGGTAAATATGTTATCTATACAAAACAATTGGTTTCATTCTGTTTCGTTACCATTTGTTATTTAATCTGTAATTTAATAAATCGGGACGCATAACAGTCCCAGCAGAATCAGAACTTACATATTGGTATTGAATAGTGTATATCTCCTGACGTACAGACGCGATCAAATATCTGTCTATTGCGTTAAAAACCTTACTGAAAACTCTAGAATTCATCCAACTGTAGCGTCGCTAAAATCTGATCCCAACTGGGATTAAAATGTGTTGCGAAACGGATTTCTGATTCTGAAACCAGATTTCCAGCCGTGAACGCTTAAAACGAAATGGCTATAAATAATGACTTTGGAATCCGATTGGAATGAAACCAAAATAGATGGATAGATAACTGAACATACTAACTATTACCTGTTTATTATTTCGCTAAACTGTATACGTACGATTCATGATAAATCGTGCAAGTGATAGAATACTATTTTATGACACCTTAATCATGCTTCATATACTGTTTACGTATCATATCATACCCATATCATTGTAGTGATAACCTAGTGATATCGTGCATTTACCCAGTGTTAGATTTTAGTGATGATTGTGGCAAGTACGTCGGTGTTCGTGTATCCGTGAATAAGTGAAAGTGATACGTACTTGTACACAATCAGTGACCCTATTATTCTATTTCATTGTCGACGTCTGTGGGATGCGTGTACGTGTGACTATAAGTGGTATGGGACACTTATGGAAGCGCTTGCACGGGTGTCACAGATAAGGCATCCGACACTGCCATTTATCTTAGGTATTAGTCGGGATGTGCTTGATGGAGGTCCTGCCTCCAGTTCTTGCGCAGACTTGTCACAGACCGATTGGTATTTAGGGTTATGGTTGGCGTTTGATGTAGACCACGGGGTGTGGGGTAGTTTAAGTGTGAGTTCAACAGAATCTCGGGAGTCCCATGCCGGCTTATAAATTTAGGGAGCTATATGGAGATTTACAGGGTATGTGATATTCACCGTGATATACATGTTACATGTTGGGCCCGTGGTCCCTTGCCCTTGGGTTCTACCCTTGGGTGGAGGACACTCACGAGTGGTTGACTCTCACACTTGGACTGGCGATAGGCTTAGCGACCTGTGCAGTGAGACTTAGAGACTGATAGGGATACTGGCATTTATATACCTTATATACTGTGTTGATATACGTGACATATCGTTCTACTGCTTTACTGTTCCGCTGCATTGATTACTGCACATTCATATTCATGCTGTCATTGATTTACTGTTTCACATATCTATTACCACTGTTAGAATTGTCACATGATTTATATATATTATATTGCTATTGTGTCGCTCTGACGACCTGAGTATGCATGCTCAGTGTGAGGAGAAGATTTAGCCTGGACCAGAATTAGGCGTGTATCACAGACACCCTGACTTGCTTTTCAGAGTTACACTCGTTTGTTCCACCTCAGGTCAGTTCTTTACATTGTTTCTTTCAGTTACTGCATTTCTCATTACCTGCGCATCATTTACTGTTTACCATGAAAAACTAGAAGCCGAAGTGTGACTACGGCAGGACATTTCCTTGACCGTAGGAGCATGGCTGGCCTTGTCTACCCCTCGTATTCCGTATTTTGGGAAGCGGGGCGTGACAGAGGCGCTTGGCGTTGAGCGCGAAGTATTGAGTGCTAAGCACTCTTTATTGAGCAAAGCCCACGTGAGGGACACGTAAGGCGCTTGGCGTTGAGCACCAAGCATCGAGTGCTAAGTACTCTTTATTGAGCAGCGCCCACGTGAGGGATACGTGAGGCGCTTGGCGCTGAGCGCCAAGCATCGAGTGCTAATGCCACGCCCCGCTTCTCAGAGTGCGCTAAGATAAGCACGTGACAGAGCCAACCATGCTACCTGTGGTTAGGAAACATACCTCTACAGTCACATTACGGCAGTCTAGAGATATCAAGAACAGTAGAAATAAAATAAACCATCCAGTACAAGTCCATGAGCCAGAATAAACGAGTCAAGAAATAATATGCGGAAGCAATAAATCCAAATAACAATAACAATCTGGAAAGTACGGAAATAACTAAACTAACTGGATACTAACAGGATCCTCATTGCTCGGCCTGACGGAGGAAATACTCCCAATCAGCCTGCGACAAGGGTAGAGGATCTGGGCCATGCAAAACCCAGACGTCAGTGCGTCATAATATCAACAATAATATAATCAGGGGGTAGCAAGTCATGCAGGCACTAGTATGAACAGTAATAAAAGTAGAACAGTAACAAGTCATAAGTAAACCGTGACATGAATATAGATCAGTGGACAGGATATAAACAGGTGAAGTGCAGTGAGTAGTCTAAACTGTGCTATGGGGTTATCTACTCTAAAGTTATTTGAAATCAATTAATGTAATAATCATCGTAACCCATCGGTTTATGCCCCGTTCATTCCCCACGGGACCACGGTAAAATGATGTAATAGACTATGAGTCTATGTCCCGTTCATTCCCCACGGGACCACGGTAAAATGATATAATAGCCTTTTGAGTTACGTTCAGCTACATTCTTGATTTACCCATACCCCCAAATCATGTGTGTAAGTCAGGTATTGATAAATCTGGAGCTAATGCCAACACAGGATCAAGCAGGTACAGGTTTGTCTGTATAGACAACAGGATATGTCCGTAGGGACAATAGGTCAAGATTGTCGGCATTAGTAACAAGATCAGGTGTAACACCCGAGCCCAATGCTACTAATTTCAGTTACCGTTTGAACGTAGTGTGGCACTCATTTCATTTATCTTGCTTGATTGTTACTTACTGTAAATTTCACCCGGCAAATTCATTTCTGCATATAACAATTTTGGCATCTAAAATAAAATTAAAAATATTCATCTTGGCCTACTTGACAACCCTAACCCTGTTGTAGCGTCCGTGCATCGTGTCCTCGTCCCGTTCAGTGAAACTGGCGAGTTTGGACTGCTACGCGCTCGTACGTGTGTCCGTTTTGGGGTTATGCTTTTTGATCATAAAACACTTCATTTTAAATTTTGGATCCCGCTTAAAATTCTATTATTTCAATTTCAAATTTTTGGACCCGACCCGGGCGCAATTTGGAAATGTTTTATTTTGCGCCAAAATCCCAAATTTTAATATTTCTAAACCATTCGTATATTAAATTCTTTAACAATCTTATGTATATTTTTAAAACTGTTTAAGATTTCTAAGATTTTAAATCTTTCTCAATTAATTCCCCTCAACCAATCACTCCATCCTATCCCGTGGGCCCCACTCTCTTTTCTCTCTCTCTCCCTCTCTCTCCCGTATCTCTCTCTCTCCCTCTTATCTCTCTCTCTCCCGCATCTCTCTTCTCTCTCCCCCGTATATCTCTTACCCTCTTATCTCTCTATCTCTTTCTCTCCCTAACTTTTCTCTCTCTCTCTCCCCTCTATATTATTTATTTTTCCCTCCTCTTCCTTCGTTTAAAACGCAACCCAAACCCCACGAGAAACGGCCGCCTTGCCCTCGCCGCTGCAGCCTAACGCCGACGACACCATCACCGGCTTCCTCGTCCTCGTCATCTCCTCACCATCCTCGCCTTCTCTCTCATCCTCCTTCATCGATTCCCGGGCGCCTGCACACCCCGACCAGCGCCGCAGCCACCTGCGCCCCTGCACCCGTTGCACCGCCGTGAGTCGCCGCCGGTGACCCCGTCCTCGTGTCCCTGGCCTCACAAGCCCCCCTCGGTGAGCTAGCTCCCCTCCTCTTTTCATTTCTTCTTTCTTTCTCTGTAAATATTTTCTTGATCTGGAAATCTCGTTCTCTGTCGGCGTAGGCCACCGCCGGAGTTCGTCGACGCCGACGACCGTCATCACCCGTCCCACAGACCATTGTAAGCCTTCCCTCTCCATCATCTTTCCCTTTCTTCTTTATTTTCCCTTTCTTTTCTTGATTGCAACTCTTAACATTCGCTGTTTTTGATCTCGCCGGAATCCGGCCGTGCCGGCGACGTGTCGCGACGTTCCAGCGAGGTACCCCGACCCGTGTGGTTCCATTGTTCGTTGTTTGGGTTCATTCCGTGAACCGTGCGTCGTCGCGAGTTTCCCCGCCGACATTTTACGTTCCGTTTTTCCCGTTTCGCGACCCGTCGAGGCAAGTAACCCTTACTACATGCTAAACAATATTTACTTATAATTAATGACACCCTAAAACCCGCAATTTAACTTTGGTATTATAATTTCCCACTTTTTCATGTACAATATTGTTATATATCATTTTATCTTTAAACTTGGAACCTACAGTTTGCAATTGAACCTAATAACCACTGTTTACCCCAATCAGAGCAAAGCTCTGTTCAAATTCCGAGGCGGGAGATGAAGCAACGCTTCATCTTCCCCCAATCAGAGCAAAGCTCTGCTTTGAAAATTTAAACTTTAATAAATGAAGCAACGCTTCAGCTGCGCAAGCACTGCGCTGCGCGACACGTGTCAGCGCGGATGCGTCAGCGCAGTTGCGCTGCGCGACACGTGTCAGCGCAGTTGCGCTGTGCTGCGCGACACGTGTCACGCGCTAGGGCATCTGCGCCAAACAGAATTAAATTTCTAAGAAATCTTTTCTGTTCTTGTTAAAACAAGAAGATTTTCTTCTGCAAAGCAGAAGCCCTTGGATCAAAGATCCAACGGTGGAGAAAATTCCCCAAATCACTCAGAGAAGGATCTCTTTAACAAATTTAACTAATTTTTGGGCACTATAAAAAGGACCCTAGGCCTCAATTCAAAGCATGAACATTTTTCTTGAAAAAAAGGTCAAGAGCTTCAAACAGAGAGAACTCTGAGAAAATTTCAAGACAAAGGTAAAGAACCTTCATGAAATAGAAGAAATTCCTTCTAATAGATCATTGATCTAAAAACAAGATCAATGATCTTTACATAATAAACAGTGCTTTGCACTTCTTATGAACCTCTGGTTCTTTAAAACAAGAAAACAATAAAATAAAAAAATAGTGCTTTGCACTTTTATGAACCTCTGGTTCTTCAAACAAAGAAAAATTTATTTTTTCTTTGATCTAATTTAGATCAAGAAATTAAATAGTGCTTTGCACTTCTGTTCTTGAATCTAAAAGATTCTTAGTGCTCTGCACTTACGAACTGCGCTGTTGCGCTATTAAGAAAGCGCCACGTGTCAGCCATAGAACCACTTGCGCTACGCGCTCTTGAAATAGAGCTTTACTCTCTGGAATTGGCGCAACTCACCAGAGCGCGCCACGTGTCAGCAGCTCAACAGCCCAGCGCACTAGCGCACTGCGCTACTGCGCTTGCGCTCATCAGAGCGCGACACGTGTCACCACCATATGAGTTTGCGCTCATTACTTAGCGCAAAGCGCCTGACAAGCCACGTGGGGCGCTGTCAGTGTATTTAATGCTCTGCATTATTAAAGAAAAGGGACAGAGCCCAATTAAAAGGCCTAACAGGCCTAATAAAAAATGCTATGCATTTTAAAAGGGGGGAGGCAAAGCCCAAACAAAAAAATATATGCTCTGCATCATTTATAAAAGGGCAAAGCCCAACCAAAATAAGAATAATGCAGTGCATTACTAAAAAGGGGCAAAGCCCTAGCACAGGCCAAAGACAAAAGATGTTGAAATTGGACTTAGCCCAATCATGGCCGTAAGTCCTCAAACTAAATTGACTGAGCACAGCTGCTCTCCTAAATCAATTTACATCCAGTTCGAGGGTACATCTCTGAACTCCTCTGACACCCATCGTTGTAATCCTTCAACGACGTCAGAGAGGTGACGGGTCCCAACGACTAAACATTCAAACGGACTGCGGGGTCCTTAAACTCGTGGACCGAAACGTCCTTAAACTAATGTCGGACCGAGACGTCCTTAAACTAATATCGGACCGAGACGTCCTTAAACTAATGTCGGACCGAGACGTCCTTAAACTAATGTCGGACCGAGACGTCCTTAAACTAATATCGGACCGAGACGTCCCTAAACTAATAACGGACCACCACGTCTTTAAACTGGAATATGGACCACTATGTCCCTAAACTGGAACAATAGAGCCTCTAAATGCTCTTTTGCCGGATCTAAACGGTCCCGTTTAAGTTGATCTTAGCCCCAAATACGGCTAACGTATCCTTAGACATTTAAATGAACTATAAAACTCCAAATCAACCTTGGTTCAAGGGTACATCTTTAAACTCCTCTGACATCTGCCGTTGTAATCCTTCAACGACGTTAGAGAAGTGACGAGTCCTGGTGGCCAGATATTAAATCGATCATCACGTCAAGTTGATCTTAGTCCAAAACAGGACTAACGTATCCTTGACGAACGTTTAAGTTGATCTTAGTCGCAACGCGACTAATGCATCCTTAAACTAAAAACACCAAACCCAAATCTAAGTAAATACGGATTTGGACTAATCCACGTCCTACGGACGACGGCATTACTCAGTCTCCGTATACAATCCACGGGCAACCACAAACAAAACAAACACACACGACACGAAGTGAAATTCTGGAGAAGGAGAAAGTTGTTACCGCGATGCGGTAGCGTAATTAACTGCAGGGGCTTGCGCCTGCAGGGAAGAGTGTCCCCACAATAAAAAAACCCCTCACCCTGAGGGGGAATCTGACGAAGTCTGCTACATCGGCCGCATCCGTCTAAACCTCCGATACACGGTTCCATAAATCAACTTGGCATCTTCGGAGAGGTAGACGGATAAAACCACATAGCATCTGCCCCGAATCTCAGGCAAGACGCAAATTCTAGGCCGCCATTCGGAGGGGAACAGATTCTGGCACGCCCGGTGGGACCTTTTCCTATTTCCACTCCACACTTCGTGTGTCGTCTTCGCGAACCAATCGCGGTTTGTTAAATGGTTGCCTTTGGATTTTCAAGTTACTAAGATTTGGTCTTTTGCCTGGCGCAGAACTCAAGATTCAATGGCCTTCAATTGCACCAACTGCTCGAAATGCCACTGCAACGGACGCTCCACCTCACCGGGAGGTGTAGCATATGGGCCCCAAGCGGCTTCCTTCCTCGCTCTGCCGGTAGACCAGGTGACCCAAGCTACCACTGGCCTGTTCTTCGGGACCATGATCCCACCTACAAGCTTCTCTGCGCCAATACCTACACCGGAAGTGAACAAAAAGTCGGTCTTCCACCGGCTCACTGCTACGACGACCCCTGTCAACAGGTCGCCCACCACCAAGCCAACAGCCTCTGTCTTTGCGAGGCTGGATCAAAACTCTGAAGGGTCCGCTAAGAAGCCCAGGAACTCTAAAACGGCTGTCCCAAAGAGGGCAATGGCCGCTGCTCCGGAAGTCGTTAAGGCGGCTTCTCCCGCCAAAGAGTCAGTCTTTTCAAGACTGATGATTCCTGCTCCTACCCCTACACGAAGATCTGTCTTTGACAGATTGGATATTACCTCGCAAGGAACGACCTCAGTTTTTAAAAGGTTAACACCGGTGGTGCCTCATTCAGACAGGGGGCAAAAAGAAGCTATCTCTATCTCTGAGACAGTCCCAACGGCTCGTCGTGCTCGACGTCGCCATTGGTGACGAGTGAGGAAGGCAGGGGGAAACTCCCCCTCAGGACTAACTCCACCGGCTCCAGTGGTGGAAGTCAACGCTGCTGTTCCAACTGGGAACAGCTTTGAACTGCTGAGGAGGGTACGGAAGAACTCTCCAACCGCTACACTGAAAAGATCTCCTCCACCTGCGGAGAGAGTTCCAGAAACGAAACGAGAACAGCCCCCTCAACGGTTGTCTTCAAAAATTTATAAAGTTTGGCGGAGGGTTCAAGACTCTGTGATTGACCCAGGTCACTCTCGTCACCAGAAAAAGGCGAAAGTGGAAAAAGACAAGGACTGTCCCATTAAACAGCAGGGGACAGCAGCTGCTAGGCTGCCCCCTTCAACGGTTCCTTCAACCTCAATGGCCCACAAAAGAAGGAGGCCAGAGAAAACTCCCGTGTCAGCGGCAAAAGTTAAAAATGGTGAACCTAAACGCCCCAAGTCAGGGGGCATAACAGTCCATACGGTTTACATGGCATCGGGAAAAAAAGATAGCCGCATATCAACAGGTCATAAACCGCACACGAGGTCAGTGACCAAAGCTCAGGAGCAGCAGCAGAAGCTCCAAGAAATGATGAACGCTATGGCCGAACTTACAGGGCCGAAAGAAATCCCGGAAACATCCTCGGACGAGCGTCAAGAACAAGAAACGGACGCCGAATTCCTTCGTCGCGTATTAGAGAAGAAAGATAAAGAAGCGGCGGAGCAGGCAGCTAACATACAGCGTATGGGCCTCCTCTTCCAAGACATGATAGGGATGATAATACAGCAAGATCCACCTGCTGAAGATCCCCCGATCATTCTTGAAGACGATAGGGGAGAGACGTCGAATCCTCCACCGGCGCTATCCACAGCTAAAGAGGATACCATCTCAAAAGCCGATTTGGATGAATACATCGCCCAGCAAATACGGGTGCATCATGCGACCGAAGCGGCCGGTCAGGTCGTAAAAACGGGACGGCCATATCCAAGTTGGTACGATCAAATCAAGTACCCACCAGGATATACAATTCCCAAGTTCCATGTCTACAAGGGGACGGGTAATCCTCATCAGCATGTTGCCCAGTTCAGGGCACTCTGCAGCAATACCAGCGGTGACGACAAGCTGTTGCTTCGCCAGTTTGTTGGAAGCTTATCAGATACGGCGTTCGAGTGGTATTCTGAGCTCCCAAATGACTCTATTAAAACCTTCGCGGAGATGGAGCTATTGTTTACTCAACGTTTTGCAAGTACCAGTGAACACACCCCAATGACGGCACTGATTAATGCCAGGGTAAAACCCGGCGAGACGTGGGTTCAGTACGCTATACGATGGCGGAACTTATGGTCGAAGTGCGAGCAGCGCATTGAAGAAGCTCCCGCGGTGGGTATGTTCGTGGGGACCCTTGATCCGCAAGCGACCATTTCACAATTTATGATGTTTTTCAAGCCAACTACCTTCCAAGCATTGATCGACAAACTAGCACAGATGGATCAGATGGGCCATAAACCTCCTCTTCCAAGGCCGGACTCCCGAAATGACAAAGGGAAGGGAAAAGCGATCGTCGTCGCTAATGCTCAACAACAACCGAGCGACCCGAAGCCAGTGGCTCGTCAAAATAATATGCGCCCGTACGTACCCCTTGAGGAAAGGATGGGACGTCTTTATTCCTTTCCCCGCGATAAAACGAGGAGGTTATTCGAGCTGGCGTTGCGCAACAGACTCATAAATCTGCCGGATCCAAAACGTCCGTTGCAACCAAGTGACGTCAACGAGCCCAACTACTGTCCTTATCATCGAGTACTAGGCCATCCGATCGAAGATTGCTACGTTTTCAAGAATTGGCTTGAAAACCAGTACCGACAGGGCAAGTTCGCGTTATCTGACAAATGGAAGGTGAATCCCCCGCAGCCCCACACCTCTAAGGGGACGAATACACCGGGGGCAACATGCTCCGTCATTGAAGAAGCTCCTTGGGAGGTTGTATTATCAGCCAAGACAAAGAGGATGCTAAACGATCTTCAGGCATGTCCAGCGATCAAGTGGAAGAACCCGTTGGAACCGCGGGTCATTGAAGGGATGTTGAAGCCACGTCCAACTCCAAAGACCGATGGTGGTGGCTCAAGCACTCGCAACCAGCCGTCAAAATCTTCGAAAAAGAAGAAGAAGAAATCTAAGAAACCCGTGAAGCCTGGCGACAAGCGCACGGACTTACAAAAGCAAATTGACGCACTGGATGAATACAACCAAAAGGCGCGGACTCCCATTACGCTCCAAGAGTTCCTCAATCACGTCTTTCAAGAAGAAGATGAGGGAGAAAGTTCATCCGATGAATCCGAGGAATATGTAGCAAGCTGTCAATTGATCTCCCATTCGATCACGAACGATGAGGAGACTTCTGGCACTAAAACGCTGGGGGCAGATACCGAATCAAAAATTCCGGAGCTATCAGTCGAAATGATTGACGCGTTCCTTAACGAAGCTCGACTGAAAAGTAAAGCTGATCGAGAACGCGAGATGGCTATATTTAAAAGGGCCAAGCGCCAGCGACTTGATGAAAGAGCTGAGATGATCCCGCTGGAGCAAAATACTTTCGCTACCGACAAAAGCCAATTCAAGATAAAGAAAAGGTTTGCTAAGGCCATATCAATGGGCATGAAGCTACCATCCTCTGAAGGAAAAATTACTGGTGAAATAGAAATGCACCCCTCCTATTGCTTATACCATCAGAAGGTTTCGCACCCCACTCAAGAATGCAAAGCTTTCAATAAATGGTGGCAAGGATATGTTGCTCGTCGACAACGCTTTAAGCGGGAAAAACGTAAAACTCGTCGAGAGCAAAGAAATACGACCGAAGAGCTTGAAAGAACTACCGGCGATTGTCACATGGTTAACACTGGCGGGTCACAAGTGCCTACATTCGGGAGCGATTCTGATGAGGAGCTGGAACTCGCCCCTCTCTTTAAAGAGTCAACTTCGGGAAAAGAAGAAGAGCCAAAGGTTTGCGAAAATATCCAGCTACGCAATCGGACGCTACCTGAAAAGAATCTCGGACCCTTAAACAAGAAAGATAAAGGGAAAGAAAAGGTCTCTGAGGATATTACTCTAGATGACCAAGTTGCGGAAGAGCTAACCGCCAAGAATCCGCCGAAGAGAAATAAGGTGGATTACAACGTCTTAGCGCATCTGAGGAAGCTACCCTCACAGCTCAGCATTCTTGACGCTCTCTTGCTATCAAAAGAGGCGAGAGATTCGTTGATTAAGGCACTACAAGATCCAGAACAATTCCAAGCCTTCCTGGCCAAGGAAAAGATGAAGGATGGGTTGGAGGAAGTGCACACGGCCGATATCACTTTCGGCGACGGGGACCTTCTCCTTGGGACGTGCGAACACAATCGCCCCCTCTATGTCTCAGGATACTGCCACGATATTAAGATAGGCAAAATCCT
Organism: Agapanthus africanus; assembly: GCA_030015575.1. NCBI lineage: Eukaryota > Viridiplantae > Streptophyta > Magnoliopsida > Asparagales > Amaryllidaceae > Agapanthus > Agapanthus africanus. The sequence continues at coordinate 350,693,303 of JASDDO010000004.1, forward strand.
GATCGACAATGGATCCTCCGTTAATCTCCTGAACGTGCGGGTGTTAAAAGAAATCTGCATGAGCGTCCAGCACCTTGCTCGGGACAAGATCACCATCTCCGGGTTCGACTCCCAATCGTCAAAAACTCTTGGGTCTGTGATACTGACGTTACGCTTCGGGCTACTCGTCACAGACATTAAATTCCACGTCATAGACGCCAAGACATGCTACAACGCTTTGCTCGGCCGACCGTGGTTACACGAGTACAACATCATCCCTTCTACACAACATCAGTGTATGAAATATTTTAAGGATGGCTTTGAGTATACCGTAATGGGAGAACTAAACCCATTCTCTGTGAATGAGGTCCACAAATACGAAGATGCCAAATACTTCTTACCGGATTTTGAAGATACGGTGAAGTGTCACAAGCCGGAGAATAAAGCTAATGCCACCATACCTGTTTTCGGCAGTGATACCGAGGAGGAAGAGGAGATAGTGTATTCGGGTCCGCCCCAACACAACAAGCCAGGACCGTCCGCCCCTACGTTGATCTTTGGTAGCGACTCAGAAGATGAGATCCATGTTGTATTCTCTGCTCGACCTTCAATACAGATGTTCCCTGATGAAGAGCAAAGTCTACAAGTCGCCATAGTGCCGCTTAAACACCATAAAGAACTGGATGCCCTTAATATTTACAATGTAGAAGAGTTGCAAACGTTCTATATCCCTCCCAGGCGAGAAAGCGAGAAAGCAATTTTGTTGTACCGCTCTGGAGAAACCAAGGTGGAAAAAGAAATCTGGCATGGCGCGGATCCTACGCTCGACAGGCTTCAGCCTATCCGTCTTCCCAGATATTATACAGAGGGTTTGAAAAAGCTGCTGAAACGCCAGGGGATATCCTTCAAGCAGACCGTTCGAAAAGCCAAGTTCTATGACAAAATCTGGAACGTTCCCGGGACTCAACGCAAACTGCCTAATGGGAGAATAGAAACAATTGGGGTTGGATACGTCCGGTCAAAGAAACGGGAGCTACTAAACAGCTGCTATGTCGTGTATGACTTCGATGAGGAAGCGGATGCTCAATGGGAGGACGCTAATCCTGAGACAATGAAAGTTCCGGATGCAAAAGTGCCCAGTCCGTCGTTCGAAGAACAAATGGACAAGCTTATAAGGGAAGCGGGTCAAAAAGTCCGAGACGATCATAACCGTGAAATGGTCATCTACGAGAAAGCCAGAACGCAACGCCTTCTCCAACAAGCCGTGAAAGATGAAAAGGCTGCTCCTTGTCAACCTGTTATAAAGAAGACTCGGCGCAAAAGCAGAAATAAGACGAAAGACCAAAAAGGCGCTCAACAACAACAAAGCAGGGCTAAGAAGCCACGCAAACGGTAGTCGAGCGTCATTGATCTATCCCTCATGAAGAAAATGGGTCGAGCGTACTCATTTCCTCGAGACAAGACGAAGAAGATACTTGACCTTGCTCTAAAACATCAGATGCTTACACTGCCGGAGTCTAAGCACCCCGAACGAGCGGGCGAAGTCTCACACCCAGACTATTGCTCTTACCATCGAGTAATAGGGCACCCTCTCGAGGATTGTTTCACCTTCAAGAATTGGGTCAAAGATCAGTATCAGCTTGGCAAGTTCGCTCTGTCCGACAACTGGAGGGTAACGCCACCACAAAAGCACGAGCCCAAGGCCACGAAAGAAGAACCGGTTCCACATTAGGATTGGAAACGAATTCGCACCTGTCATATGATTACAATATTAAAAGAAGAGCCCGAGGACATAGATGAGCTCCCTTGGTGCTTCGAAAACAGCAGCGACGAGATAATCTCAGAATTCCCACCCGCGCCAAAAGAGCTGGAAGATGGAATCCATACCACTGCAGATAACCTCAAGAAGATTGAGTTGGGGACGGCAAACGATCCACGACCGACATTCATCAGCGAGTTACTATCTGAAGAAAGGGTAGCTGCGTTAAAGGATGTGCTTCTGCAGCATAGAGATTGCTTCGCGTGGAACTATTCCGAAATGCCGGGACTAGATCCAGAAATTGCTGTACACAGATTGGCGATATCTCCGGACGTCAAGCCAGTTAAACAGGCGCCGAGAAAAATGCGGCTCGAGCTTGAAATGAGTATCAATGCTGAAGTCAAAAAGCTGATCGACTCTGGCTTCATCCAGGAAGTTCAATACCCTGAATGGATCGCCAACATCGTCCCGGTGATGAAGAAAAATGGGACAGTGCGTATATGCGTGGACTTCCGGGATCTCAATAAAGCCTGCCCGAAGGATGATTTCCCGGTGCCAGTCACCGAACTGATGATAGACAACACGTCCACTCATGAGGTTTTCTCCTTTATGGACGGCTCGTCAGGGTATAATCAGATAAAGATGGATCCCGAAGACCAGAAGCACACCGCCTTCAGGACTCCTCTGGGAATATTCTGTTACAAGGTGATGCCCTTTGGTCTAAAGAACGCCGGTGCCACCTACCAAAGGGCCATGACAAAGATCTTCGATGACCTTATACACGAAATCGTCGAATGCTATATCGACGATCTCGTGGTTAAAAACAAATCATACGAGGAACATCTCGAGCATTTGAAGACTGTATTTCAACGCCTTCGACAATACAACTTGAAAATGAACCCGCTCAAATGTGCATTCGGAGTTTCCTCAGGCAAATTCCGGGGATTCATTGTTCGACACCGAGGTATTGAAATAGATCCGTCAAAGATCAAAGCAATCATGGAATGCCTCCGCCGAGAACTCTCAAACAGTTGCGATCTCTCCAAGGGAAGCTCGCATACATACGACGATTTATAGCCAACCTTTCAGGCAAGTGCCGTCCCTATAGCCACCTGATGAAGAAGGGAACCCCATTTGTCTGGGATCACAAATGCCAAGACGCATTGGACGAGATCAAGCAGTACCTGCAGAACCCTCCAGTATTGGCTGCTCCAGTCAAGGGAAAACCCCTCATTCTTTATACAACCGCCCTCGAAGGTTCCTTAGGCGCATTATAGGCACAAGAGAACGATCAAGGGAAAGAGAGAGCACTCTACTACTTAAGTCGAGTTCTGCTGGGGGCAGAACTCGACTACTCCCCCATCGAAAAACACTGCCTAGCGTTGATCTTTGCGATAACAAAGCTCAGGCACTATGCGTTGGCGCATGAAGTCCGTCTCATTTCAAAGGTGGACCCCCTTAAATACTTGATGTCAAAGGCTATATTGACGGGTCAACTCGCTATATGGGCTCTACTTCTGATGGAGTTCTCGATAACATATCAACCTCTCAAGGCAGTGAAAGGCCAGGCCATCGCCGACTTCCTCGCTGAGCATCCGATACCGGCCGACTCCCCTTTAAACTGCGATCTTCCAGACGAACATGCGTTTGATGCGATCGACGGTGATGATACCTGATGGGAGCTTTATTTCGATGGCGCATCTTCCGTGAAGAAGCGCAAACAAAGTACCCCTATAATCAAATCGGGCGTAGGGCTCATCTTTGTAACTCCACGAGGAGGGATAATGCACTTTGCTTTCTCCCTAACAGAGCCGAGGACAAACAATGAAGCCGAATACGAAGCTCTGATAGCAGGCCTCGAGATCGCCATCGACATGGGAATTGAAAATCTCCTCATATATGGAGATTCCCAACTGGTCGTCAGTCAAGTAAACGGCGACTACCAAACGTGCAAGCCAGAATTGGTGAAATACGGCGAAAAGGTGCAACAACTGTTGACCCAAATTCCCTCTTATACTTTGGATAACATACCGCGTGCGGAAAATAGCAAAGCAGACGCGTTGGCCAAACTTGCTAAAGAACTGGCTAACGAGAACCTCGATGACGTTAGAATCACGGTACAGAGCCGTCGAGTTCTTGCCCCAGCAGAAATATCTCCGGAATCATCCGAAGAGAAGGAAACGACTGAGCGAATGGCTCTGCAAATAAAAGACCCAGAAAAGGCCGAGGATTGGAGGGAAGTCTTCATAGACTACTTTAAGTCCCACCGATTGCCCGAAGAAGCGTCCACAAGACATCAGCTCATGAAACGAGCTCTGTCTTTCGCCCTCGTCAATGATACTCTATACAAGAGGTCATTCGATTCTCTGTGGCTAAGATGCTTAGGACCTGACGAAGCAAGAAAGGTCGTCCAGAAAGTTCATGACGGACTCTGCGGTTCTCACCAAGCGGGCCCAAAGATGAAGTTGAAGATAAAACAGATAGGCTACTACTGGCCCACGATGATTCAGGACTGCTTCGAATATGCGAAGCAATGCCACTCATGCCAAATTCATGGGGACTTCATCCACCAGCACCCGAATCCACTACATCCAACAGTGGCAAGCTGGCCATTCGAAATGTGGGGGACTGACATAGTTGGCCCTATCGAACCAGTATCGTCTAAGGGACATCGTTTCATCCTGGCGGCGACTGACTACTTCTCTAAATGGACAGAAGCAGTACCGTTAAGAGAGGTGAAGACGGAAAATATCCTCTACTTCTTCAAGACGCATGTCATATATCGGTTTGGAACGCCAAGGCGAATCATCTCCGATAATGGGCCAGCTTACAGAAGCCACAAGATCAGTCGCTTTGCGCAACATCACAATATAGACTGGAGATATTCCTTGGTTTATAATCCGCGAGCTAACGGTTTAGCTGAGGCCTTCAACAAGACCTTGACAAAGATCATGAAGAAAACGGTGTCCCAAAATAAGAAGGACTGGCACGAAAGACTGCAAGAAGCTCTTTGGGCATATCGAACTACATTTAAAACGGCCACAAACACAACGCCGTACGCGTTGGTATTTGGGACGGAAGCAGTACTCCCTCTCGAGATAGAGTTACCCTCTCTACGAGTGGCAGTCCACTACGAGCTAACGGACGAAGAAAATGCTCACCTTCGGCTTGAGGAGCTTGACGCCCTCGATGAAACCCGGCTCATAGCGCAACAAAATCTGGAAGCTTATAAAGCAAAGATGACACGCTCATATGAAAGATTGACCCGACCGAGGACATTCCGCCAAGGCGAACTCGTGCTAGTGGTCAAAAGGCCTATGATCCCCAATCGCTCCAAGCGGGGAAAATTCGAGCCAAACTATGAAGGCCCGTATATCATAGATAAGGTCTACCAGGGTGGGGCCTATCTGCTTATGGATATGCACGGTGAAAGGCCTTTCAGGCCAATAAACGGTCGCTTCCTAAAGAAATACTACGCTTAATGAGCCATAGTTTAGGTCAATGATAGATGACGACGACTATGTCCGCTCGCTATCTTCCTAAGCTCAAGCTTTATAAAAAGTAGCCGGCCTTCTCCGTGACGGACCGAAATGTCCTTAAACTAACGACGGACCGAAATGTCCTTAAACTAATAGCAGACCAAAACGTCTTTAAACTACTACCGCAGCATCTTTAGGCTGACGAGATATAAAAAAAACATATAAAAATAAAATAAAAAAGGGGTATGTCCATAAGCAAAAAGGGCACGGATGAAAACCCGAAAGGGCTCCGTGAGTAAAAACAGCAGGACTACCGGCGAGTGTTTGTGAAAACCCGAAAGGGCGCAACCTCGTTAAGAAACACTTATGGGGTCCTCTCGACCTTGTAAGGAGAAACCACCCGTGTGAGATCCTTACGACTCACAAGGGAGCAACACACTTAGGGATCCCCACGATTCTTAAGGAGAAAATACACTTGCGAGATCCTCACGACCCGTAAGGAGAACTCTCTTATGGGACCCTCACGGCTCATAAGATTTGAAAGTCTTAAGTTACAGAGACCTAAACCTGTGCTTAAGCAACCCCCACAACTTCCGATATTGCCCTACAAGTGGCTCAATACTGACCCTTATATACAATCCACGGGCGCGAATAAACATTTCCCTAACCAAGTCTCATCCGTGACTGGGGATATGTTCGTATGACCCTTGTAGGTCCTCTCGACTTACAAGGAGAAAACCCTACTGTAGGATCCTTACGACTTACAGAGGAACAAACACTTAGGAATCCTCACGATTCCTAAGGAGAAAATACACCTACGAGATCCTCACGACCTGTAGGGAGAAATAACTTCGTGAGACCCTTACGGCTCATGAAGTCAAAAGCCTTAATCGACAGGACCCTAACCCTGGTCACTAAGCCACCTTTGTTCGACATTGACAGAGGCAGATGATGATTCGCTCCTGGTAATATCCCAGTTGTAGCGGTGCTGATGCCGAAATTCGCGTACAGCAAAAAAGCCAATAGGCCGCATATGCATACGAAATAGCCGAAATGATTGGGCAACCCGCAATAAAAAGCAGCGAGTAAAAACAAAATAAATAGCCGAAATGATTGGGCAACTCGCAATAAAAAGCAGCGAGTAAAAACAAAATAAATAGCCGAAATGATTGGGCAACTCGCAATAAAAAGCAGCGAGTAAAAACAAAATAAATAGCCGAAATGATTGGGCAACTCACAATAAAAAGCAGTGAGTAAAAATAAAATAAATAGCCGAAATGATTGGGCACCGCGAAAAATAGCCAAAATGATTGGGCAATCGCGACCTTCGCGATATAAAAGCTGAAATGATAGAGCATCACGGAAATAAAACAAAACAAAAATGAAAATAATGATAAAACTTTGGCCCTACAGTTAAGATCACATCGATCCCTGTATACAATCCAAGGGCATAAACAAAGAAGGAACCATACTTTCCCAACAGGCTCAGCCAGAAGACGAAGCCGAATCTCGACAGTTCAGTCCAACTCTGAAGAAACCAGTATCTTCAGCAAACTCCTTAACTCACGGATACAAACACTCCTTGACGAGAGCCTCGTGATCCGCGTCGACTCGCAGAGCCACCAGTGCCTCCGCGGGGAATCCTCGACTCGTTTCAAACCCCAAGGAAACAAATAATCCTTGGCGCTTGGGAAACAAATAATCCCTAGCAAACTCCTCAACTCACGGATACAAATACTCCTTGACGAGAGCCTCCTGATCCGCGTCGACTCGCAGAGCCACCAGTGCCTCCGTAGGGAATCCTCGACTCGTTTCAAACCCCAAGGAAACAAATAATCCTTGGCGCTTGGGAAACAAATAATCCCTAGCAAACTCCTCGACTCACGGATACAAACACTCCTTGACGAGAGCCTCCTGATCCGCGTCGACTCGCAGAGCCACCAGTGCCTCCGCGGGGAATCCTCGACTCGTTTCAAACCCCAAGGAAACAAATAATCCTTGGCGCTTGGGAAACAAATAATCCCTAGCAAACTCCTCAACTCACGGATACAAACACTCCTTGACGAGAGCCTCCTGATCCGCGTCGACTCGCAGAGCCACCAGTGCCTCCGTGGGAATCCTCGACTCATTTCAAACCCCAAGGAAACAAATAATCCTTGGCGCTTGGGAAACAAATAATCCCTAGCAAACTCCTCGACTCACGGATACAAACACTCCTTGACGAGAGCCTCCTGATTCGCGTCGACTCGCAGAGCCACCAGTGCCTCCATGGGAATGCTCGACTCGTTTCAAACCCCAAGGAAACAAATAATCCTTGGCGCTTGGGAAACAAATAATCCCTAGCAAACTCCTCGACTCACGGATACAAACACTTCTTGACGAGAGCCTCCTGATTCGCGTCGGCTTGCAGAGAAACTAGTATCTCCGCGGGAAATTCCCGATTCGTCTCAACATGCAAATGAAGCCTCAGGCAGCAGGGACTAAAAAAAACTTGCTTCCTGAACCATGGGACCCTGCAAGTCAATCCAAAATGGTCTCTTGCATACTATTCACGGGTCTCACTCTCCAAAATCGAATTTCGACGAGGAGGGAAACAACCGCTTGCGGGTCCTCTCGACTCGTAAGAGGGAAAAATTCTCTTATAGGATCCTTACGACTTATAAGAGAAAACCACACATAGGAATCCTCATGATTCCTAAGGGGAAAACCCACCTACGAGATCCTCTCGATCCGTAGGGAGAAAAGTCTCTATGAGACCCTCGCGGCTTATAGAGTTGAAAAGTCTTAGGCAGCATGATCTGAACCTGCGGCCTAAGCCATCGCTATTTCTTAAGAAGGTCAGGATACTCGTTCTAATCATCCGTTAACCATGTTTACTAAGGTGGCATACTGATAATAAAAGAAAGAAAAGACGGAGAAAATGACAGAAAGAACATCCGATTTACATTTAATCGAGCATTCGAGACACACTCATTCATGCATGGGCAGAAGACCCAGGACGAGAAATAAGACAAGCTGAAATAAAAAGTTTCCATTCATATTGCCAAAAATTCTTACAATCATAAAAAGCAGTGAACGAAAAATATTATTACAATGGAATAACTTCAGATCCAGGGCACGGATTGAGAAAGTCAAAAGTAAGGCCCTCCAGAGTTCTTCTGGCCTTTCTGATTATTCTTATGCGCAGCCTCTCGCGCTCCTCTGTGTCAAGATCATCGGCAAGCCCTCCCGGCCTTCGATAAGCAGCAACTATCGTCGTCTGCTGGAAGATTTGATGTAGGATGTCAAGGAGGCTATCTCGCCGTTTCTTCGAGATCAGCCCCATCAGGTACACTGAATGCACCTTGTCCTCGGCATCATCCAGCGCATTGAGCGGTAGGGCCTCGTGAAGACCCGGAAGTGCTCTCCATATTGCTCCCAGCACGACTTTCAAAAGAGCCGAACGACGGGGTAGCAGCCAACCACCGCTTGCGTTCAGACGACCCATGACCTCTGCACATTGAGCGTCTGTAAACTCCTGGTTTTGTTGACGACCCTGTGCGCGGATATCGTCATAGGTGATGAACTCGTGCAAACTGTATAGATGCACCGCCATTATGCCTGGAGGAAATACCACAGGAAGATTAGCGATAGAAGAAAAAATAATATACATAGAGGGCTAAATTCCTAGAGAGCAAAGCTCTGTTCAAGGATTAAAACCCATGAACAAAAGCTCTGCTAGTGAAACCCCAATGGGGATCTCTTTAGATCAAAAGATATGTGAGAGCAAAGCTTTTTGATTGAGATTAATTTAAATTAATTTGATTTATATTAATTTTACCTAAAGTTTCTAACTTTGAAAATGAGCAAAGCTCTGCTAGTGAAACCCTAATGGGGATCTCTTTAGATCAAAAGATCTATGAGAGCAAAGCTCTGCTGGTTAAGATTAATTAAAATTAATTTAATCTAAGAATCAATTTTACCTAAAGTTTTTCTAAAAACTTTGGAAAGAAGAGCAAAGCTCTAGAGTTCTTGAAGGCAAGAGCAAAGCTCTGAAGTTTTTGAAAATAAAAATCTGAAAGATGATAAGCATCTGTGGGGGACCAAAGGTCCTATTTATAGGCATCAAGTGCCTCTTCAACTTCCAAAAGTTGCCACGGCGGTTGGAATTCCGCCACCGTTGCGCTTACGTTTAGGGCCACATAAGCGCAACGGTGGAGGGGCATTTGTTTACCCCAATCAGAGCAAAGCTCTGTTCAAATTCCGAGGCGGGAGAAGAAGCAACGCTTTATCTTCCCCCAATCAGAGCAAAGCTCTGCTTTGAAAATTAAACTTTAATAAATGAAGCAACGCTTTAGCTGCGCAAGCACTGTGCTGCGCGACACGTGTCAGCACAAATGCGCTAGCGCAGTTGCGCTGCGCTGTGCGACACGTGTCAGCGCAGATGCGCTAGCGCAGTTGCGCTGCGCTTTGCGCTGCGCGACACGTGTCATGCGCTAGGGTATCTGCGCCAAACAGAATTAAATTTCTAAGAAATCTTTCTGTTCTTGTTAAAACAAGAAGATTTTCTTCTGCAAAGTAGAAGCCCATGGATCAAAGATCCAACGGTGGAGAAAATTCCCCAAATCACTCAGAGAAGGATCTCTTTAACAAATTTAACTAGTTTTTGGGCACTATAAAAAGGACCCTAGGCCTCAATTCAAAGCATGAACATTTTTCTTGAAAAAAAGGTCAAGAGCTTCAAACAGAGAAAACTCTGAGAAAATTTCAAGAAAAAGGTAAAGAACCTTCATGAAATAGAAGAAATTCCTTCTAATAGATCATTGATCTAAAAACAAGATCAATGATCTTTACATAATAAACAGTGCTTTGCACTTCTTATGAACCTCTGGTTCTTTAAAACAAGAAAACAATAAAATAAAAAAATAGTGCTTTGCACTTTTATGAACCTCTGATTCTTCAAACAAAGAAAAATTTATTTTTTCTTTGATCTAGTTTAGATCAAGAAATTAAATAGTGCTTTGCACTTCTGTTCTTGAATCTAAAAGATTCTTAGTGCTCTGCACTTACGAACTGCGTTGTTGCGCTATTAAGAAAGCGCCACGTGTCAGCCATAGAACCACTTGCACTACGCGCTCTTGAAATAGAGCTTTGCTCTCTGGAATTGGCGCAACTCACCAGAGCGCGCCACGTGTCAGCAGCGCAACAGCCCAGCGCACTAGCGCAGCGCACTGCGCTTGCGCTCATCAGAGCGCGACACGTGTCACCACCATATGAGTTTGCGCTCATTACTTAGCGCAAAGCGCCTGACAAGCCACGTGGGGCACTGTCAAAGTATTTAATGCTCTGCATTATTAAAGAAAAGGGACAGAGCCCAATTAAAAGGCCTAACAGGCCTAATAAAAAATACTATGCATTTTAAAAGGGGGGAGGCAAAGCCCAAACAAAAAAATAGATGCTCTGCATCATTTATAAAAGGGCAAAGCCCAACCAAAATAAGAATAATGCAGTGCTTTACTAAAAAGGGGCAAAGCCCTAGCACAGGCCAAAGAAAAAAGATGTTGAAATTGGACTTAGCCCAATCATGGCCGTAAGTCCTCAAACTAAATTGACTGAGCACATCTGCTCTCCTAAATCAATTTACATCCGGTTCGAGGGTACATCTCTGAACTCCTCTGACACCCATCGTTGTAATCCTTCAACGACGTCAGAGAGGTGACGGGTCCCGACGACTAAACATTCAAACGGACTGCGGGGTCCTTAAACTCGTGGACCGAAACGTCCTTAAACTAATGTCGGACCGAGACGTCCTTAAACTAATGTCGGACCGAGACGTCTTTAAACTAATGTCGGACCGAGACGTCCTTAAACTAATATTGGACCGAGACGTCCCTAAACTAATAACGGACCACCACGTCTTTAAACTGGAATATGGACCACTATGTCCCTAAACTGGAACAATAGAGCCTCTAAATGCTCTTTTGCCGGATCTAAACGGTCCCGTTTAAGTTGATCTTAGCCCCAAATACAGCTAACGTATCCTTAGACATTTAAATGAACTATAAAACTCCAAATCAACCTTGGTTCAAGGGTACATCTCTGAACTCCTCTGACATCTGCCATTGTAATCCTTCAACGACGTTAGAGAGGTGACGAGTCCCGGTGGCCAGATATTAAATCGATCATCACGTCAAGTTGATCTTAGTCCAAAACAGGACTAACGTATCCTTGACGAACGTTTAAGTTGATCTTAGTCGCAACGCGACTAATGCATCCTTAAACTAAAAACACCAAACCCAAATCTAAGTAAATACGGATTTGGACTAATCCACGTCCTACGGACGACGGCATTACTCAGTCTCCGTATACAATCCACGGGCAACCACAAACAAAACAAACACACACGACACGAAGTGAAATTCTGGAGAAGGAGAAAGTTGTTACCGCGATGCGGTAGCGTAATTAACTGCAGGGGCTTGCGCCTGCAGGGAAGAGCGTCCCCACAATCAAAAAAACCCTCACCCTGAGGGGGAATCTGACGAAGTATGCTACATCGGCCGCATCCGTCTAAACCTCCGATACACGGTGCCATAAATCAACTTGGCATCTTCGGAGAGGTAGACGGATAAAACCACATAGCATCTGCCCTGAATCTCAGGCAAGACGCAAAGTCTAGGTCGCCATTCGGAGGGGAACAACCACATTTACCTGTTTAATCACATTTTTAATATTGACATAGCGTATGGCATTTATCTCTATAGTTTTGTTCCATTCGGACACTCGTATGCATTTTAACCTGTAATAGCTGTATTGAACCTTTATATAAATCATTGCACCTCTAAAGTGCTTAAACTTATTAACATGATTAAAAGGCCCTCATTGTCATACTGCATTCGCATAACATTGAAATCAGCTCTGTGACACAACTGACAACTGTACTGCTAATTCAGTGAATTTGCCTATTGCTTACTTCATTGCTTATCTCATGTTGTTGATACCCATGCTTGATTATATAACTGATTGTGAGTATATCTATGATATCGCTTGCTTCTTGACCTGTTTTGCTACCTACACATTGATTGACCCGACATGGTACCGTATACTGCTTGACTTGACATGATGTACCATGACCTGATCCATTACCTGATCTTGTGTCTAATGCCAACAAACCTGACATGTAGTCCTCATGGACCATTCCTGTTGTCTATCCAGACAAACCTGTTTACCTGATCCTGTGTTGGCATTAGTTTCTTGATTTCAGGATACCTGACTTGACTTGCACATATAACTTGGGGGTATGGGGAAACCAAAGGTGAAACCTGACTTGTAACTCGACAGTTCACTACCTGTCCTGAGTGTACACATTCCTGTTTTGTGCCTAGCGGCATATCTCAGTTTCAGCCGAGAATATGGTGGCCGTGGTCCCGGGTATGTACGGGATACTATCGAGTATACACATTCCTGTTTTGTTCCTAGCGGCATGTCTCGGCTCCAGCCGAGAATATTGTGGCCGTGGTCCCGGGTATGTACGGGATACTATTGAGTTGCATCGATGATTCATCAATTTGGTTTCAAAGACTTTAAAACAGAAAACCTGATAGAACAGTTTAGTTACCCACTGCACACTACCCTGCACTGCCCTGATTTATCTTATTGTTACCCTTGCTTTATTCATGTTTATATTGCATTGCCTGTTACCCTGTTTATATTTATTTACTTGATGACATGACGCGCTGACGTCTGGGTTTTGCATGGCCCAGATTCTGTACCGCTGTCGCAGTCCGAGCAGGAGTACTTCAGCCGACAGGCTGAGCTGTGAGTGTTGGTAGTAGTTAGTTTTCTTCCTGCATTTTTATTCCTGATGTAAGCCCGCATTATGGGACATACATTCCATTTATTGTGTATTGGATCTTTCGCTTCCGCATTTATTTATTCTTGACTCATGTTATCTTGGATTACGGACATGTTTTAGATAGTTTTATTTTGTTCTTGATATCTCTACAACCGTAATGTGACTGTGGATGGATACTTCCTACCCACAGGTAGCATGGTTGGCTATGTCACGTGCCCATTTTAGCGTACTCTGGGAAGCGGGGCGTGACATGGTTCTTTTGGTATCAGAGCCATAGGATAGTCGGGTTGATTCTTTTGTAGTTGGGTATTGTACCCAATACACGAATCAGATTACCCGTGTTTAGGAAACATGTCCTGCCACCTTGCCGTTTACCATTCTTGAATCACATTCTTCCTGATTATATCTTTTACGATATGCAAACTTCCTTTGCATATCGACTCGAAAACCTGATTCCTTGTTATCTCTAGGACTTAGGCGACTTGGGTGGAGTTATGTAATTGTGGCTATGATACCGCGACATAGTTACAAAGCGGCACTCTATTTAAGTATCTTGGAGTTCTAGCCTTGATCTATATATTGAATCTATCATCATGCTAATATTGGGTGTTTTGATTTCAGGAATATGGCTGGTCGGAATTTGAAGACGTACCAAAGGCGTGTGGACGAAGCCGCCATGCTTGGAGTGATAAGGGGAATGCTGGAGAATCAAAAGAAACAGACCGAGCTGATCCAGCAGTAAGCGGACTCGTTTCAGGAAGGTTTGCAGATCGTTCAGCAGTCTGTGAACAATGCTGGAGCTAAACCAGTCGACCGAGTAGGGACCGTAGCAGATTTCAGACGTTTGGGTCCGTCTACATTTACTGGTTTGGAGGAGCCGTTGCCAGCGGAGCAGTGGCTAGTTGACACAGAGAATTTGCTTGTTGCGACACAGATTCCAGATGAGAAAAGAGTTGATGTGGTACGCATTCAGTTAGTGGACTACGCCCGAGAATGGTGGCTTGTGGAGGAGAACCGTTTGCCCAAGCCGATCAAGTGGGCGGATTTTTCAAAGAGTTTCCTGGAGAAGTTCTTCCCGCGTACCGCACGGGAGGAAATGGAAGAGAAATTCATCGGGCTAAAGCAGAAGGGAGCACCCGTAGATGTGCATGCAGCAGAATGGACAAGACTCAGTAGATTCGCTGGACCTTTAGTTTCCAATGATGCAGACAGGGCATGAAGGTTCATGCGCAGCTTGGACGTGGACATCCAGCGGCAGATTGTCTCCCTGGGTTTGACCACTTTCTCACAAGTACTTGCGGCAGCCCGAGAGTAGCAGAGTCTATCTGGGATGAAGGGGAGTTTGCAGCAGACAGCAGTTGCGGTAAGGAAGCCGGCATTTGTACCTAATCGAGCTCATGGTCGCAGAGGTATTCCAGTGGACCGTCGAGGTGTAGCACCCATGAAGAAGTCAGTGATCGTCGATCGAAGAAAGAGCATGACCTGTAACTATTGCAATTTACCTGGCCACATGCAGAAGGATTGTCGAAGGAGGCTGGGACTCTGTTTGGTTTGTGGAGTGGTAGATCACGCCGTTGGTGCTTGTCCGTCGAAGCTTCGTACAAGGGATGATTTTCAGAAGCCTCCGCAGAGACCGTTCCAAGGACAGAAACAGCTGAATCAAGGACCTAATCAGGCTCGAGCTTTTACCTTGACAGCAGAAGAAGCTAAGGCGTCAGGAGAAGTTGTTTCGGGTACTCTACTCGTTCATGGTTTTCCCGCATTAGCGTTATTTGATTCTGGTGCATCCCATTGTTTTATGTCATCCAAGTTTTTAACTACACACTCGATTGACTGCACGACCCTGTCTAGTTTCTGGGACATACACACTGGGAATGGGAAAATCATAGCTAGTAGGGAATGTAAGGATTGTACAGTTGTTGTGCGCGGACGGGAGCTTTTTGCAGATTTCTTGGTGATTGATACGGGCAGCTACGAAGTCGTCTTGGGAATGGATTTTCTTGGCACTTTCCACGCTCACATTGATTGTAGGGCAAGAAAGGTAATTTTCCAGATTCCCGGACATCCCGAGTTTAGCTTCACTGGAGGAAGCAGTTCTGTCGGGCCAGTCGAGTTCAGGGCTAGGCAGACAAACAATATTCTTGCAGCAATGGAAGTTGATGGAAGTGAAGAACTGGCTGTTGTTCGTGATTTTATGGACGTGTTTGAAGATATATCGGGATTACCGCCGAAGCGAGACGTAGAGTTCGCAGTTGATCTTATTCCTGGTGCAGCGCCAGTATCCAAAGCATATTATCCAATGGCACCAGTAGAGTTGGAAGAAGTCAAGAAACAGGTTGCTGAATTGCTTGAAAAAGGTTGGATTCAAAGCAGTAACTCGCCTTGGGGAGCTCCAGTTCTTCTAGTAAAGAAGAAGGATGGCACAAGAAGGATGTGCATCGACTATCGAGAATTAAACCGGGTGCCTATTAAGAACAAGTACCCTATCCCTCGCATTGGAGAAATTTTTGAGCAGCTTAGTGGCGCGAGGGTGTTCTCTAAGCTGGATTTGTGATCCGGATATCATCAGGTCTGAGTGAAAGCAGAAGATATTTGCAAGACGGCGTTCCGAACTCGGTATGGACATTACGAGTACTTAGTGATGCCCTTCGGAGTAACGAATGCGCCGGCAGTATTCATGGACTTGATGAACCGAATCTTTTCACCGTTCTTAGATCAGTTTATCGTGGTTTTTATTGACGATATTTTGGTTTATTCGAAGAGTTTTGAGGAGCATGCTGAACATTTGAAGATCGCACTGCAAACGTTGAAACATGAGAAGTTATATGCGAAGATGAGTAAGTGCGAGTTTTGGCTAGAGGAAGTAAAGTTTTTGGGGCATGTTGTGTCTGGCGATGGAATTGCCGTCGATCCAGAAAAGATTGCAGCAGTTCGAGATTGGCCAATTCCAAAGAATGTTGCGGAGATAAGAAGCTTTCTTGGACTCGCCGGGTATTACAGAAGATTTGTGGAGAACTTTGCTCGTCTGGCGGAGCCGTTAACTAAGCTTACGCGCAAGGAGGTACCTTTTGTGTGGATGGACAAATGTGCGTTAGCTTTTGAGACGTTGAAGCAGAAGTTGATAACCGCCCTATTTTGACCGTGCCAGACAATTCCGGAGGATTGGTGATTCACAGCGACGCATCTAGGAAAGGATTGGGATGTGTTTTGATGCAGCATGGGAAGGTCGTAGCGTACGCATCGAGACAGTTGAAGACCCATGAGAAGAATTATCCAACTCATGACTTGGAACTTGCGGCTGTGATTTTCGCTTTGAAGATTTGGAGACACTACCTTTTGGGCTAAAGGGTCGAAGTTTTTACTGATCATAAGAGCTTGAAGTATGTGTTCACACAGAAGGAGCTTAATATGAGGCAGCGTAGATGGTTGGAGCTGATGGCTGACTACGATCTTGATCTTAAGTACCATCCAGGGAAGGTTAACGTCGTGCCGGATGCGCTTAGTCGGTTACCAGCAATTCAGGTGTTAACTAAAGGAGATCATTGCAGATTTTGGAAGATTTGACTTGGAGGTTGTGCTACCGCATTCTACGGGACAGTTGATGTAGCTACAAGTACAGTCATCGTTGATCGAGAATATTAAAGCAGCACAATCGCAGGACCCTAGACTGCAAAGGTTTCGAGGACAGGTTGAAGCTGGACTACGAACAGATTTATTGATCCACGAAGATGGTTCGTTGAGGTATGGTAGCCGTTTGTGTGTGCCAAAGGGGGGTATTCGTGAAGAGCTTATGAAGGAGGCACACAGTTCAGCTTATTCTGTACATCCAGGAGGCACAAAGATGTACCGAGATATTCGACAGCATTTCTGGTGGGAAGGCATGAAACGGGAGATTGCTCGCTTTGTGGCAAAGTGCTTGGTGTGTCAGCAAGTTAAGGCTGAACATCAAAGGGTTGCTGGTTTATTGCAACCACTTCCGATTCCTCAGTGGAAGTGGGAACATATAACCATGGATTTCGCGACGGCTTTACCGCGGAGTCTAAAGGGCAATAATGTTGTATGGGTGATTATTGATCGATTAACCAAGGCAGCTCACTTTATTCCTTTTCGGGTTAGTCAATCAACAGAGACCTTGGCAGAGCGGTACATGCAGGAGATTGTAAGATTGCAAGGAGTACCGGTAAGTATCGTGTCCGATCGGGACACTCGGTTCTTATCACACTTTTGGCGGAGTTTACAGGAAAGTTTGGGGACTCGATTGAAGTTTAGCACAGCTTATCATCCTCAAACTGATGGTCAGTCGGAGAGAACGATCCAAACACTTGAGGATATGTTGAGAGCATGCATGTTGAACTTCAAGGGGTCTTGGGAGGATCATCTACATTTGGTGGAGTTTTCTTACAACAACAGTTTTCAGGCAACTATCCAGATGGCTCCATTTGAAACTTTGTATGGTCGTAAATGCCGTTCACTTATTTGTTGGGACGATGTCGGTGAACGGAGATTATTGGGACCAGATTTGGTTGTGCAGACAGTTGAGAAGGTTAACACTATCAGAAATCATATGAAGGCAGCACAAGACCGACAGAAGAGTTGGGCAGACACGTCTAGGAGACCTCTAGAGTTCGCCGTGAGTGATTTGGTATTCTTGAAGATATCACCGACTAGAGGGGTGATTCGTTTTGGAAGCCGAGAAAAGCTTAGTCCTCGATTCGTTGGACCCTTTGAGATCTTGGAGCGTGTTGGTGAGGTAGCGTATCGTTTGGCGTTACCGCAGTCCTTGGCGAATGTGCACGATGTGTTTCACGTATCTCAACTCCGTAAGTATGTTCGTGATGAAACACACGTATTGGATCATTCGGAGTTGACAGTACGGGAAGACTTGACTTTTGAGGAGCGACCGACTGAAATTCTGGATCGAAGGGAAAAGGTCCTTAAGAACAAGGTTATCCCTCTTGTACTTGTTTCTTGGGGTAATCGCTCGTATGGAGAGTCCACTTGGGAACGAGAAGATGAAATCCGGCAGAAGTTTCCTCACATTTTCTTGTAGTTTTCTATCTTTGTGTTCTTGGAATTTCGAGGGCGAAATTCTTTTTGTAGTTGGGTATAATGTAACACCCGAGCCCAATGCTACTAATTTCAGTTACCGTTTGAACGTAGTGTGGCACTCATTTCATTTATCTTGCTTGATTATTACTTACTGTAAATTTCACCCGGCAAATTCATTTATGCATATAACAATTTTGACATCTAAAGTAAAATTAAAAATATTCATCTTGGCCTACTTGACACCCCTAACCATGTTGTAGCGTCCGTGCATCGTGTCCTCGTCCCGTTCAGTGAAACGGGCGAGTTTGGACGGCTACGCGCACGTACGTGTGTCCGTTTTGGGGGTATGCTTTTTGATCATAAAACACTTCATTTTAAATTTTGGATCCCTCTTAAAATTCTATTATTTCAATTTCAAATTTTTGGACCCGACCCGGGCGCAATTTGGAAATGTTTTACTTTGCGCCAAAATCCCAAATTTTAATATTTCTAAACCATTCGTATATTAAATTCTTTAACAATCTTATGTATATTTTTAAAACTGTTTAAGATTTCTAAGATTTTAAATCTTTCTCAATTAATTCCCCTCAACCAATCACATCCTCCTATCCCGTGGGCACCACTCTCTTTTCTCTCTCTCTCCCGTATCTCTCTCTCTCTCTCTCCCGCATCTCTCCTCTCTCTCCCCCGTATATCTCTCTCCCTCTTATCTCTCTATCTCTCTCCCTCCTAACTTTTCTCTCTCTCTCCTCTATATTATTTATTTTTCCCTCCTCTTCCTTCGTTTAAAACGCAACCCAAACCCCACGAGAAACGGCCGCCTTGCCCTCGCCGCTGCAGCCCAACGACGACGACACCATCACTGGCTTCCTCTTCCTCGTCATCTCGTTACCATCCTCGCCTTCTCTCTCATCCTCCTTCATCGATTCCCGAGCGCCTGCACACCCCGACCAGCGCCGCAGCCACCTGCGCCCCTGCACCCGTTGCACCGCCGTGAGTCGCCGCCGGTGACCCCGTCCTCGTGTCCCTGGCCTCGCAAGCCCCCTCGGTGAGCTAGCTCCCCTCCTCTTTTCATTTCTTCTTTCTTTCTCTGTAAATATTTTCTTGATCTGGAAATCTCGTTCACTGTCGGCGTAGGCCACCGCCGGAGTTCGTCGACGCTGTCGACCGTCACCACCCGTCCCACAGACCATTGTAAGCCTTCCCTCTCCATCATCTTTCCCTTTCTTCTTTATTTTCCTTTCTTTTCTTGATTGCAACTCTTAACATTCGCTGTTTTTGATCTCGCCGGAATCCGGCCGTGTCGGCGACGTGTCCCGACGTTCCAGCGAGGTACCCCGACCCGTGTGGTTCCATTGTTCATCGTTTGGGTTCATTCTGTGAACCGTGCGCCGTCGCGAGTTTCCCCGCCGACATTTTACGTTCCGTTTTTTCCGTTTCGCGACCCATCGAGGCAAGTAACCCTTGCTACATGCTAAACAATATTTACTTATAATTAACGACACCCTAAAACCCGCAATTTAACTTTGGTATTATAATTTCCCACTTTTTCATGTACAATATTGTTATATATCATTTTATCTTTAAACTTGGAACCTACAGTTTGCAATTGAACCTAATAACCACATTTACCTGTTTAATCACATTTTTAATATTGACATAGCGTATGGCATTTATCTCTATAGTTTTGTTCCATTCGAACACTCGTATGCATTTTAACCTGTAATAGCTGTATTGAACCTTTATATAAATCATTGCACCTCTAAAGTGCTTAAACTTGTTAACATGATTAAAAGGCCCTCATTGTCATACTGCATTCGCATAACATTGAAATCGGCTCTGTGACACAACTGACAACTGTACTGCTAATTCAGTGAATTTGCCTATTGCTTACTTCATTGCTTATCTCATGTTGTTGATACCCATGCTTGATTATATAACTGATTGTGAGTATACCTATGATATCGCTTGCTTCTTGACCTGTCTTGCTACCTACACATTGATTGACCCGACATGGTACCGTATACTGCTTGACTTGACATGATGTACCATGACCTGATCCATTACCTGATCTTGTGTCTAATGCCAACAAACCGGGCATGTAGTCCTCATGGACCATTCCTGTTGTCTATCCAGATAAACCTGTTTACCTGATCCTGTGTTGGCATTAGTTTCTTGATTTCGGGATACCTGACTTGACTTGCACATATAACTTGGGGGTATGGGGAAATCAAAGGTGAAACCTGACTTGTAACTCGACAGTTCACTACCTTTCCTGAGTGTACACATTCCTGTTTTGTGCCTAGTGGCATGTCTCGGTTTCAGCCGAGAATATTGTGGTCGTGGTCCCGGGTATGTACGGGATACTATCGAGTGTACGCATTCCTGTTTTGTGCCTAGCGGCATGTCTCGGCTGCAGCCGAGAATATTGTGGCTGTGGTCCCGGGTATGTACGGGATACTATTGAGTTGCATCGATGATTCATCAATTTGGTTTCAAAGACTTTAGAACAGAAAACCTGATAGAACAGTTTAGTTTACCCACTGCACACTACCCTGCACTGCCCTGATTTATCTTATTGTTACCCTTACTTTATTCATGTTTATATTGCATTGCATGTTACCCTGTTTATATTTATTAACTTGATGACATGACGCGCTGACGTCTGGGTTTTGCATGGCCCAGATTCTGTACCGCTGTCGCAGTCCGAGCAGGAGTAATTCTGCTGACAGGCTGAGCTGTGAGTGTTGGTAGTAGTTAGTTTTCTTCCTGCATTTTTATTTCTGATGTGAGCCCGCATTATGGGACATACATTCCAGTTATTGTGTATTGGATCTTTCGCTTCCGCATTTATTTATTCTTGACTCATATTATCTTGGATTATGGACATGTTTTAGATAGTTTTATTTTGTTCTTGATATCTCTACAACCATAATGTGACTGTGGATGGATACTTCCTACCCACAGGTAGCATGGTTGGCTATGTCACGTGCCCATTTTAGCGTACTCTGGGAAGCGGGGCGTGACATCAGGTAACATGTCAAGTAGTGATATATCAGGTTATGTCAGGTAGTGTACATGTATCAAGTCATGTTAAGTAGTGGTGTATCAGGTATCAATTCAAGCAGTGGTATATCAGGTCATGACAGGTAGTGCACATGTGTCAAGCAGATGCTCATACTAAAACTGTAGCAAGTACGGATGCACGGTAAAGCATGGATGCATAAATATTTTGTCAGGGGTTACATCTTGACTTTGTAGGATGCACAATTATCAAGCATGGTGCATGTTCCCCTCCGAACGGCGGCCCGGACTTCGCGTCCGTGGCCTGAGGTCCCGGGCAGATGCTATTTGGTTTGATCCGTCCACCTCTCCGAAGATGCCAAGTTGATTTATGGCACCTTGTATCGGAGGTTTAGACGGATGCGGCCGATGTAGCAGACTTCGTCAGATTTCCCCTCAGGGTGAGGGGTTTTTGATTGTGGGGACGCTCTTCCCTGCAGACGCAAGCCCCTGCAGTTAATTACGCTACCGCGTCGCGGTAGCAACTTTCTCCTTCTCCAGAATTTCACTTCGTGTCGTGTGTGTTTGTTTTGTTCGTGGTTGCCCGTGGATTGTATACGGAGACTGAGTGATGTCGTCACCCGTAGGACGTGGATTAGTTCAAATCCGTATTTACTTAGATTTGGGTTTGGTGTTTTTTTTTGTTTAAGAATACATTAGTCGCGTTGCGGCTAAGATCAACTTAAACGTTCGTCAAGGATACGTTAGTCCTGTTTTGGACTAAGATCGACTTGACGTAATGATTGATTTAATTGTCTGGCTGTCGGGACTCGTCACCTCTCTGACGTCGTTGAGGGATTACAACGACAGGCGTCAGAGGAGTTCGGAGATGTACCCTTGAACCAAAGTTGATTTGGAGTTTTATTGTTTATTTAAATATCTAAGGACACATTAACCGTATTTGGGGCTAAGATCAACTTAGACGGGACCGTTTAGATCCGGCAAAAGAGCGTTTGGGCCCTATTGTTCCAGTTTGGGAGATTCATAGTCCAATTTGGGACTAAAGTCTGTTTAGAGGATGCGTTAGCCATTTTTGAGGCTAAGATCGACTCAAACATTTGTTAAGGATACGTTAGTCCAGTTTGAGACTAAGATCAACTTAACGGGACCATTTAGGTCCGACAAAAGAGCATTTGGGCTCTATTGTGCCAGTTCAGGGGCGTGGTGGTCCATCGCCAGTTTTAAGGACGTGGTGGTCCATTATTAGTTTAGGGACGTTTCGTTCCGTCGCCAGTTTAAGGACGTAGTGGTCCATATTCCAGTTTAGGGACGTGGTGGTCTGATATTAGTTTAGGGACGTTTCGGTCCGTCGCCAGTTTAGGGACGTAGTGGTCCAATATTAGTTTAGGGACGTTTCGGTCCTATATTAGTTTAGGGACGTTTCGGTCCGATATTGATGTGTGGTCGTTGGGACCCATCACCTCTTTGACGTCGTTGAGGAATTACAACGAGGGATGTCAAAGGAGTTCGGAGATGTACCCTCGAACCGGTCGTGAATTGGTTTAGGAGAGCCATTTTGCTCAATCAATTTAATTTAAGGACTTACAGCCAGGATTGGGTTAAGTCCAATTTTTTTTATTTATTTTAGGCTCTGCCTGACTAAAAGAATCAGTCCAAACAGGGCTCTGCCCCTTTATTATTTTGCAATTTGATTTTGGCCAGGCCCTTTTAAATAATGAGTTGCATTTCTGCAGAAATTCAAGAATTTTCCAAACAGGGCTCTGCCCTTTGCAATTTGATTTGGGCCAGGCCCTTTTAAATAATGGGTTGCATTTGTGCAAAACCCCAAGAATTTTCCAGGTTTAAGAACAAAAGTGCATAGCACTTTTGATCTGAATTTGGATCAAAGGAAAACAAGTTTTTCTTCTTGTTTTCCCTGATTTCACAGAACCAAGGGTTCATATCAAGTGCAAGGCACTATTTATTTCTTTTTATTGAATTATTCATTTTTTTATCCTCTGTTCTTCAGAGATTTTTCTCTTCTTCCAAAAGAAGTTTTTACCTCTTTTTTTGTGTTCTTGATTAATTTTCAAGAGTTCTTTCTCTTCTTTTTTTTTGCCAGAAGTTGATTCTTCAAGTTGATGCCTTTCGAATGAGGTCTGGGGTCTTATTTATAGTGCTCACCAATTTGTTGAATTTGTTAACAGGATCTTTCCTGAATAATTTTGGGAATTTTCCCACCATTGGATCTTTGATCCAAAGGCAGAAGAAAATCTTCTGTTTCAGAAAAGATTCATCAAATTTTCATTCTGTTTCTGCGCAATTCCCCAGTGAATGACACGTGTCGCGCAGTGGAAGGCTTGCGCAGCAGTGCTTGCGCAACTGCGCAGACACGTGTCGCGCAGCTGTGCACTTGCGCAAAAGTGCTTGCGCAACTGCGCAGACAC
The DNA here is from genome assembly GCA_030015575.1 of Agapanthus africanus. Lineage (NCBI taxonomy): Eukaryota > Viridiplantae > Streptophyta > Magnoliopsida > Asparagales > Amaryllidaceae > Agapanthus > Agapanthus africanus. The sequence continues at coordinate 350,716,850 of JASDDO010000004.1, forward strand.
GTGTCGCGCGAGGGTGCACTTGCGCAACAGTGCTTGCGCAACTGCGCAGACACGTGTCATGCAGCGGTGCGCTTGCGCAACTGCGCAGACACGTGTCGCACTGTGGACCGCTTGCGTACTGCGCAACGCACGGAATTTGAAGCGTTGCTTCAGAAAATTTTGAATTTTCAAAATTCAAATGAGCCTTGCTCAGATTGGGGGAACAAATGCCCCCCCACCGTTGTGCTTACGTGGCGCGACGTAAGCGTAACGGTGGCCAGGGTCAGTTGAAGGGGCGCAGGCGCCTATAAATAGGACTCTTGGTCCTCAACAGATGATCACCATCTTCAAGATTTCTCATTTTCAGAGCCTTGCTCTTGCCTTCAAGAACTTCAGAGCCTTGCTCTTGCTTCCAAAGTTAGAACTTTTTTTAGAAAAACTTTAGGTAAAAATTAACCTTAAATTAAATTAATTTTAATTAATAGAGCCTTGCTCTCATAGATCTTTTGATCTAAGGAAAACCCCTTTGGGGTTTCACCAACAGAGCCTTGCTCTCAAGAATCTGTCTCAGGGTTTCTTAACCCATGAACAGAGCTTTGCTCTTTGGCAAAACATAGATCTTTTGATCTAAAAATAAAGAACTCTTAAGAGTTTTCATGGATCTGTAAGATCCCAATTTTTTTTAATTTTTAATTTTTTTAAAAAATTAATTTTCCTTTGATGGATATTTCCATCATTATCACAGAGCCAAGCTCTTTTAAGGAATCTTGTCCCCCTGAGACCAGAGTTTGACATATGTCACTCTGTGACAGAGCTTTGCTCTAAAAGAGGAGATTTTCTCTTTGTCTCCAGGGACTTCCCCACCAATGGGTGTATCCTATTGGGCCCTTTTTATGAATTGACAGTCCTATCTGATGATGGGATTGTCTTATTAAATGATGCATATCATCCAGATTTTGTGGGTCCCCCTTTGGTCCCCTAGCCACTGCATCACAGTGTGGAGCAAGATTTTTATATATTTTTTTTTGAAATGCCAAGCGTTTGGCCACTAATGATGTCTATTTCTTGTCTTTCTACAGAAAAGATGTCTGACGACTTGTCTTTTCCCTTCGTTCGCTCGGAAGGAGGGTTCCCCCATGCGCCAGTGGATCGGGTGGTGTTCGCTCTTATTAAAGATCGCGACCCTGAGTGCAAAAAGCTTCATCTGTGGGGAAGGTGGTATAGCCAGATCATCCAAGGCCGTCGCAGTTTTAGTTCCGCCGCGCCCTCTGAGCCCATAGTTACGATCCCCTATGCGGACGAACCCCTGGTGAAGTATGCCGTGGAGGTTAAGAATTGGAATTCTGATGACCTCCTTCAACCTGCAATCGGCGCCATCCCCGTGCAGCCGCCGCCGGCGATAGATATTCTGGGGAGGCGAATCTGTCAGGGCGAAGCACGCCCTTGGGGACAGGCTTATAACATTGGAATGATCCCGCGACCCCCCGCCGGATATTTGCAGTGGGTCCGGTACATTCTATCGGCGAAGAGGACCCACCTAACGAAGATCGGTCTATACTCGGCCGTCTTCGTCTCTCTCTGCGAGTACCCCTCTCCTCCAACGTGGTGGATAAAGGCATTCGTTGAACAATGGAATATCCCCACCCATACCTTCCTGATGGCGGATAAGGAAGTCTCTATCTCTTTGGAGGAATTTGCCGAAATTTCAGGTCTGCCAATGAGGGGAGAGCACTACGAGAAGTTGCTTCCTCCTGATGAGTATGTTTTTGCCACCAAGCAGCTGGTATTTGACTTAACCCCGGAGAATGCCATTCAGCATCAGCATCCGGGTTTGGTGAAAGTGTTGGAGATCTATGAGGAACTCCATTTAGAATCGGGTGACAAGGGCGTCAGTTTCGCAGCTTTCATTGCTCGCTTTATCCGCCCGGAGTTCTTATCAGAGCAGGGCGAGAAGTTCGCTGAGCTTGACGACCCCTTTGGTTTCGGTTTGGATCGCCGCCCCATATCGGAAAATAACCAGAGGGATTTCTATCTCCCCAATGCTGCCATCGTTGCCTTCTCGGAAATCGCCGTCCCCGGCATGGATGAGGAAACCTTCTTTATTGGATTCTTGGGCTTGTGGTTATGCAATTTTGCGCTCCCCATGCACCCGCGCTTCATGCGGCCCTCTGTCTTTTACCCGGCGCATCGGATGGTGGCCGGTCTGTAGTTGTCGGTAGGAATTGCTGGGTTAGCTTACCTTTATCATGGACTCAGCGTAGCGGCGGACGCCAATGATCCTGGGACACAGCCTGCTAACTTCCCGATGCATTACTTCGTTTCTTGGATGGAGATGCACGTGCGAGGGGTGTTTGGCGCCCACAAGACTCCCCCATTTTTCGAGAAGTACAGACTCCCGAGGGTCATACGGTTAGTCGGGGCTTCAATTGTGTTTGCATCCCCGTGGGATTCTAGGGGACTCCTCCTGCGCCCACATTTGGTCGGAGCGACGACTTCTTTCGTGGATAAGGTTATCACCATAGGCTCGGAGACTACTAAGTCGGTGGTGCCCCTGCGTGACGAGTTTAAGGGCGGGGCTTCTGTACTGAAGGCTCGGGAAATCCTCCATCTCTACTCCATTCGGCCGGGCTACCTGGTGTTTCGGCAGAATGAGACGGCTTTGTTCATGAGGTATAATCCGCATCGATTCGCCCAGCAATCAAGCTACAACCAGGGGATCCCGATGGAAGCCTTCTTGGAAACGCCCGTGGTTGGCCCAGCAGGGGTAAAGAATGCGATGCATCACTTTATACGGCTTAACACGGGTTCCTATTTCTTCATTAGTGAACCCAGCTGTGTGCCTAAGATACTTAATTCATATGTGGCCTGGTATGCGCACGCTATGGGCCCAATCATTTTACTGAAGAAACACCTGCTGGTCGACCGTAGGGGTGCGCCTCCTGGCGGTGATCGCAAGGCCCCTTTGCAGCCAAGGCTCCCGGTCGTCCCTCCGCTAAAAGATGCTGGAGTCGATCGACCACGCGTGTTGAGTCCTCCGTGGGGATTGCCGTTGCCCGCTACGGTGGATGCACCATCGGCGCCTCGTGCTCCCACGAAGGCGGCTAAAGTAGTATCGCCAGAGTCAGGCGTAGGGGCAGATGTTGGGACTCGCCGCCCTAAAGTGGCTTCCAAGCGCAAATCCGCTCCAGGTGGATCTAAAGCTGGTGGACAGAAGAAAAAGAAAAAGTCCGCCCTTTCCCTCGATGCGATCCTCGGCTTAAAGCCTGCGGCTTCTCCTGCCAAGACCATATGCGAGTACGGCAGCAATGAGGGCTTTGTGGTGGACCCTGCGGACACCAATTTGGCTGCCGCCATTGCAGCTTCGGAGCGATCGGCGAGGCTCGAAGCGATGCTAAGTAAACTCGCTGAGTCAGGTAATCATCAGCCCCTTTCTTCGTCATTTTATTGCACTTTTCATTATTATCTTTAGCTGATATTTGCTCCCTTTTCAACAGGTGTTTCTACCGAAGAGGCTATTGCTGCCTCCCTAAAAACCTTCCAAGAGGAGGAGAAGAAGCGTGCCCTAGCAAGCGTCGGTATGTTTTATCCCTTTCTCTTTTATACGGAAAGTTTGTTGTCTTTTTATGATAGTCAACCTGACCTTCTCTTGTTTCTTTACAGGGGTTGTATTAATCGGCGCAAGGATCCTTTCCGAGCCCGTCACCGAAGCCCCGGCTCCGTCGAAGCTGCCGCAAGAGCCTCGGCTTGACGCCACGACGAGGGATGCTCTGAAAAATCTGGAGGCATCCCTCTATACGGATGAGGATGCTTCACTCAAGGAAGCTCTGATAGTATCCGTCTCAACGGCTCGAGAAGAGCGGAAGTGGTTGAGACGTGAAGCAAAGGCGCGGAAAGCTGCTTTGGCCACGGGAGCAGGCCCTAGCACCATTCCTCACGCTAGTACTCCTTCCGAAGAGCCCCCTGTTGCCCTGTCTACTGCTCGTCGGCAAGTGGCGCGCGCGGTTCGGAGCGCCAATGATAAATCTGCTTCAGGTAATACTCCTTTCAGAACCTTGTTGTACGAATTGTAAAGCTATTGGCTCATACGTATCCCAACTTGCAGGGTCAAGTCCAACTGAGGGGGAGGCGGAGACGACCGTCGAACCCAGGGGAGCGGAGGAAGCGGTACTTGTTGAACCCGAACCGACAGTGAGCAACGTTGTCGGGGTCATGGGGTCTGGAGCCGAGATTGAGGGACCTGCCGCGGAGAGAGTCATTGATGTCGCACCCGAAGTGGCGGCAGATGAGATGATTGTCTCAACCGAGCCGAAGGCGGTAGAGGGCGAGGTGCTTGAGGCTGGGGACCTCGTGGTGCCGATGGACGAGGCAGCTGTGATCGCCGATCCTGAGGGAGCAGCGGGCGAGGCGGCCATGATTCCTGAAGACGGGCTAGGCGCTCCTTCTCAGGAATCTGGCAATGTTCCTATCATAGCCCTCCCTGCCTATGGTCCCCCGCCACCTGTAGAGCTTGCGAGCATAACAACGGTTCCCCTCGAGTCGGGTGACGAGGCTACGGGTGGTGGCCCGATGTCAATGGAGGAAGGAATTGCCTCCGTCTAGGCTGGCAGTTCGTCGGGTAAGTTTCGGGTTACTACCGTTTCCCCCTCTTTTTTTTTATATATCTTGCGATCTCTTCTAACAAGCTTGTCTTTGCAGGTACGGCCAATGCCGACGCTCCATTGCTTGAAGGAGCACCGTCAACTACTGCTTTGGCGGTGGTCACTTCCCCGTCTTCCCTCGTGCCATCGTGGATGTTGGAAGGTATGGATCTACGACTCACAAGTTAATCTCTTAAACGTGTAGTTCATGGACTAACGCCATGCCATCGCATCTTTTCAGGAGTGCTCTTTGATCATCTATATCAAGTGTTGCTCCCACACTTCTCCTTCCCATCCGATCTTACTTCTCCCTCTAGTGGCGCTGGTGAGTATACGTTCAATACAATATCTCTGTTCATCCCCTTTTTCTAGTAATTGAATGATTTTTGACCTTTCCCTTTCTTTATTGCAGTGTCACAAATCGAAGGAGGGGATGCCAGACCTGCCGTGCTACCGGCCCTCCCGGCTCTGCCGTCCGTTGCTGCTGGTATAGCAAATACCCCTTCTTCTTTTTTTTGTAACCCTTAAATATCTCTTGAACCATCGTTTAACCATGTTTTGTTTTGTAGCTATTGTTCCGGCTCTGGTCCCTTTTGAGTCGCGCGTCCTTATACCGGTAGGCCCTTTCTCGAGACGCCCGTCTTCAAAGGGTGCTGTGATGAGTCTGGGTATGCTGAGCGGGTATATCGAAGAGCTCAGCATGGATGCTCTCCCTTCTGCCGTAGATTTCGCTGTGGATGTTAATCCAATGTTAGCGGCGCTCGTAACTTTTCACAACGAAGGCGTCGTTGAATCTTGGGTTAATCACTGCAGGGAGATCGAGGCCTGTCTATACCGGCTGGAGTTGACGCGCCCTTCTCCCGAAGTTTTAGCCCTGAGCACCCAACGCACAACCTGGCTCGAGCAAAGCACTTCGCACTCCCGCCACTTGGAGCAAGAAGCAGCTCAAAGACTAAGGGAATGCCAAAAGACCTCGAACGAAACGGCCCATCTGCGCGCTGAGGTTGAGGCAAATGCTGCCCAGGTGAAGACTATCTTTGAGGGTCTCTTGGAGCGCATCTCCCATGGGCTAAACTTAAAGCGGAAGCTTGACGTGGCTGAGCGCAATATCCCAAGTCGGGAGGCTGCCTATCAAGTCGTGAGGGAGCAGCTTGCGTCGGTCTTGCGGCAACGAGCCCAAGTGGAGACAGAGCTGACGGTGGTAGCCGAGCAAGAGAAGGCATGGAAGGACATATGCGAGCGATTGCTACATCTGTGCAAGACGCTTCCTTCCCAATAATTCTCCTTGTATCATTTGTCTTTGTAAAGTATATGTATATATTTTTTTATTCTTTAGCACAATGTATCCTGTACTCAATCAATATTTATGAATAAAAGATACACATTTTGTAATGTCTTGTGTCATTTCTCCGTCTTTCCTTTCTTTTATTATCAGTACGCCACCTTAATAACCATGATTGACGGACGATTGGGACGAGTATCCCGACCTTCTTAAGCAATAACGATGGCTTAGGCCGCAGGTTCAGATCTGCTGCCTAGGACTTTTCAACTCTATAAGCCGTGAGGGTCTCATAGAGACTTTTCTCCCTACGGATCGAGAGGATCTCGTAAGTGGATTTTCTCCTTAGGAATCGTGAGGATTCCCAAGTGTGGTTTTCTCTCATAAGTCGAAAGGATCCTATAAGAGAATTTCTCCCTCTTACGAGTCGAGAGGGCTCGTAAGCGGTTGTTTCCCTCTTCGTTGAGAATCGACTTCAGAGAGTGAGACCCGTGAATAGTATGCAAGAGACCATTTAGGATTGACTTGCAGGGTCCCATTGTTCAAGAAGCAAGTTTTTGAATCCTTACTGCCCGAGATGTGAGTCAAAGAAGCTCTCGTCACGGAGTGTTTGTATCCGTGAGTTGAGAATTTTACTAGGGATTATTTGTTTCCCGAGCGCCAAGGATTATTTGTGTCCTTGGGGTTTGAAACGAATCGATGGTTCCCACGGAGGCGCTGGTGGCTCTGCGAGTCGACGCGGATCAGAAGGCTCTCGTCAAAGAGTGTTTGTATCCGTGAGTCGAGGATTTTGCGAGGGATTATTTGTTTCCCAAGCGCCAAGGATTATTTGTGTCCTTGGGGTTTGAAACGAGTCGATGGTTCCCACGGAGGCGCTGGTGGCTCTGCAAGTCGACGCGGATCAGAAGGCTCTCGTCAAGGAGTGTTTGTATCCGTGAGTCGAGGATTTTGCGAGGGATTATTTGTTTCCCGAGCGCCAAGGATTATTTGTGTCCTTGGGGTTTGAAACGAGTCGATGGTTCCCACGGAGGCGCTGGTGGCTCTGCGAGTCGACGCGGATCAGAAGGCTCTCGTCAAGGAGTGTTTGTATCCGTGAGTCGAGGAATTTGCTGGGATTATTTGTTTCCCAAGCGCCAAGGATTATTTATGTCCTTGGGGGTTTGAAACGAGTCGATGGTTCTCACGGAGGCGCTGCTGGCTCTGCGAGTCGACGCGGATCAGAAGGCTCTCGTCAAGGAGTGTTTGTATCGGTGAGTCGAGGATTTTTTTGCTGTTGAAGTCACTGGCTCCTTCGGTTGAAATGAACCGTTGAGGCTTGACTTCGTCGTTTGATGGAATCCGCTGGGGAAGTTTGGTTCCTTCTTTGTTTGCGCCCTTGGATTGTATACAGGGATCGATGTGATCTTAACTGTAGGGCCGAAGTTTTATCATTTCTTCTTTTTATTTTATTTTATTTCCGCGATGCTCTATCATTTCAGCTTTTATATCGCGAAGGTCGCGATTGCCCAAACATTTCGGCTATTTTTCGCGGTGCCCAATCATTTCGGCTTTTTATTTTATCTTTACTCGTTGCTTTTTATTACGAGTTGCCCGATCATTTCGGCTATTTTGCATGCATACATTTTACTTGCTGCTTTTTATTGCAAGTTGCCCTATCATTTCGGCTATTTCGTATGCATGAGCGGCCTACTGGCTTTCGCCGTCAACCTGAAATTGGACACCGATTTCGGCATCAGCACCGCTGCAACTGGGATATTACCAGGAGCGAATCATCATTTGCCTCTGTCGTTGTTGAACAAAGGAGGCTTAGTGACCAGGGTTAGGATCCCGTCGGCTAAGGCTTTTGACTTCATGAGCCGTAAGGGTCTCGTGAAGGTATTTCTCCCTACAAGTCGTGGGGATCTTGTAGGTGTATTTTCTCCTTAGGAACCGTGAGGGTTCCTAAGTGTTTTGTTCCCCTGTAAGTCGTAAGGAACCTACAGGAGGGCTTTCTCCTTGTGAGTCGAGAGGATTTACAAGGGTTGTTTACCATGCAAACATATCCCTAGTTTCAGATGGAACTTAGTTAGGGAAATGTTTATTCGCGCCCGTGGATTGTATACAAGGATCAATATTGGACCACTTGTAGGGCAATGTCGAAAGTTGTGGGGGTTTGCTTAAGAACAGGTTAAGGTTTCTGTAACTTAAGACTTTCAAATCTTATGAGCCGTGAGGGTCCCATAAGAGAGTTCTCCTTACGAGTCGAGAGGATCTCGCAAGTGTATTTTCTCCTTAGGAATCGTGGGGATTCCTAAGTGTGTTGCTCCCTTATGAGTCGTAAGGATCTCACGCGGGTGGTTTCTCCTTATAAGGTCGAGAGGACCCTATAAGTGTCTTTTAACGAGGTTGCGCCCTTTCGGGTTTTCACGAACACTCGCCGGTAGTTCCGCTGTTTTTACTCACGGAGCCCTTTCGGGTTTTCATCCGTGCCCATTTTGCTTATGGACATACCGTTTATTTTAATTTATTTTTATATATTTTTTTTATTTCGTCAGCCTAAAGATGCTGCGGTATTAGTTTAAATACGTTTCGGTCTGTTGTTAGTTTAAGGACGTTTCGGTCCATCACGGAGAAGGCCAGCTACTGCTTATAAAGTTCTAGCTTAGGAAGATAGCGAGCGGACATAGTCGTCGTCATCTATCATTGACCTAGGCTATGGCTCATTAAGCGTAATATTTCTTTAGGAAGCGACCGTTTATTGGCCTGAAAGGCCTTTCACCGTGCATGTCCATGAGTAGATAGGCTCCACCCTGGTAAACTTTATCTATGATGTACGGGCCTTCATAGTTTGGCTTGAATTTTCCCCGCTTGGCGCGATTGGGGATCATGGGCCTTTTGACCACTAGCACGAGTTCGCCTTGGTGGAATGTCCTCGGCCGGCTCAATCTTTCATATGAGCGCGTCATCTTTGCTTTATAGGCTTCCAGATTTTGCTGTGCTATAAGCCGGGTTTCATCAAGGGCGTCAAGCTCCTCAAACCGGAGGTGAGCATTTTCTTCATCCGTCAGCTCGTAGTGGACTGCCACTCGTAGAGAGGGTAATTCTATCTCGAGAGGGAGTACTGCTTCCGTCCCAAATACCAACGCGTATGGCGTTGTGTTTGTGGCCGTTTTAAACGTAGTTCGATACGCCCAAAGAGCCTCTTGCAATCTTTCGTGCCAATCTCTCTTATTTCGTGATACTGTTTTCTTCATGATCTTCGTCAAGGTCTTGTTGAAGGCCTCAGCTAGACCGTTAGCTCGCGGATTATAAACTGAGGAATATCTCCAGTCTATATTGTGCTGCTGTGCGAAGCGGCTAATTTTATGACTTCGGTAGGCTGGCCCGTTATCGGAGATGATCCGTCGCGGAGTTCCAAACCGGTATATGACATGCGTTTTGAAGAAATGGAGGATGTTCTCCGTCTTCACTTCCCTCAACGGTACCGCCTCTGCCCATTTGGAGAAGTAATCAGTCGTCGCCAATATGAAACGATGTCCCTTTGACGATGCTGGTTCGATGGGGCCAACTATGTTGGTTCCCCACATCTCGAATGGCCAGCTAGCCACTGTTGGATGTAGTGGATTGGGATGTTGATGGATGAAGTCCCCATGAATTTGGCATGAATGACATTGCCTCGCGTATTCCAGGCAATCCTGCATCATCGTGGGCCAGTAGTAGCCCATCCGTTTTATCTTCAACTTCATCTTAGGGCCTGCTTGGTGGGAACCACAGAGTCCGTCGTGAACTTCTTGGACGACCCTTCTCGCTTCGTCAGGTCCTAGGCATCTCAGCCACAGAGAATCGAATGTCCTCTTGTATAGAGTATCGTTAACGAAGGCGAAAGACAGAGCTCGTTTCACGAGCTGATGTCTTATAGACGCTTCTTCAGGCATTCGGTGGAACTTGAAGTAATTTATGAAGACTTCTCTCCAGTCTTCGGTCTTCTCATGGTCTTTTATTTGTAGGGTCACCTGCTCAGTTGCTCCCTTTTCTTTATATGATTCTGGAGGTATTTCTGCTGGGGCGAGCACTCGACGGCTTTGTACCACGATTATAACGTCATCGAGGTTCTCGTCGGCCAATTCTTTAGCAAGCTTGGCCAGTGCGTCCGCTTTGCTGTTTTCCGCGCGCGGTATGCTTTCCAAAGTATAGGAGGGAATTTGGGTTAGCAGTTGCTGCACTTTTTCACCGTATTTTACCAATTCCGGTTTGCACGTTTGGTAGTCGCCGTTTACTTGACTAACGACCAGTTGAGAATCACCGTATATGAGGAGGTCTTCAATTCCCATGTCAATGGAGATCTCGAGGCCTGCTATCAGAGCTTCGTATTCGGCTTCATTGTTTGTTCTCGGCTCCATCAGGGAAAACGCGTAGCGCATTATCCCTCCTTGTGGAGTTACAAAGATGAGTCCTACCCCCGATTTAATTATAGGGGTACTTTGTTTGTGTTTCTTCACGGAAGATGCTCCATCGAAATAAAGCTCCCATCGGATATTATCACCATCGATCGCATCGAACGCATGTTCGTCTGGAAGATCGCAATTCAGAGGAGAATCGGCGGGTATCGGATGCTCAGCGAGGAAGTCGGCGATGGCCTGGCCTTTCACTGCCTTGAGAGGTTGATACGTTATCGAGAATTCCATCAAGAGCAGGGCCCATTTAGCGAGTCTTCCCGTCAATATGGCCTTTGACATCAAGTATTTGAGAGGGTCCACTTTTGAAATAAGACGGACCTCGTGCGCTAACGCATAGTGCCTAAGCTTTGTTATTGCGAAGATCAACGCCAGGCAGTGTTTTTCAATGGGAGAGTAGTTGCTTTCTGCCCCCAGCAGAACTCGACTTAAGTAGTAGAGTGCTCTTTCTTTCCCTTGATCGTTCTCTTGTACCCATAATGCGCCTAAAGAACCTTCGAGGGCGGTTGTATAAAGAATGAGAGGCTTCCCCTTAACCGGAGCAGCCAACACCGGCGGGTTCTGCAGGTATTGCTTGATCTCATCCAGTGCGCCTTGGCATTTTTGATCCCAAACGAATGGGGTCCCCTTCTTCATCAGGTGACTATAAGGACGGCACTTTCCTGAAAGGTTGGCTATAAATCGCCGTATGTATGCGAGTTTTCCTTGGAGAGATCGCAGCTGTTTGAGAGTCCTCGGCGGAGGCATTTCCATGATCGCTTTAATCTTTGACGGATCTATTTCAATACCTCGGTGTCGGACAACGAATCCCAGGAATTTTCCCGAGGAAACCCCGAACGCACACTTAAGAGGATTCATCTTCAAGTTTTATTGCCGAAGGCGTTGAAATACAGTCTTCAGATGCTCGAGATGTTCCTCATATGACTTGCTTTTAACCACGAGATCGTCGATATAGCATTCAACGATTTCGTGTATAAGGTCGTCGAAGATCTTTGTCATGGCCCTCTGATAAGTAGCACCGGCGTTCTTCAAACCGAAGGGCATCACTTTATAACAAAATATACCAAGAGGAGTCCTGAAGGCTGTATGCTTCTGATCTTCAGGATGCATTTTTACTTGATTATACCCCGATGAGCCGTCCATGAAGGAGAAAACCTCATGAGTGGATGTGTTTTCTATCATTAGTTCAGTGACTGGCACTGGGAAGTCATCCTTCGGGCAAGCTTTATTGAGATCTCGAAAGTCCACGCATATGCGCACTGTCCCATTTTTCTTCATCACCGGGACGATGTTAGCGATCCATTCAGGATATTGAACTTCCTGGATGAAGCCAGAGTCGATCAGCTTCTTGACCTCAGCATTGATACTCATTTCAAGCTCGAGCCGCATTCTTCTCGGTGCCTGTTTGACTGGCTTGATGTTTGGGGATATCGCCAATTTGTGTACGGCAATTTCTGGATCTAGTCCCGGCATTTCGGAATAGTTCCACGCGAAGCAATCTCTATGCTGTAGAAGCACGTCCTTTAACGCAGCTACCCTTTCTTCAGATAGTAACTCGCTGATGAATGTCGGTCGTGGATCGTTTGCCGTCCCCAACTCAATTTTCTTGAGGTTATCTGCAGTGGTATGGATTCCATCTTCCAGCTCTTTTGGCGCTGGTGGGAATTCTGAGATTATCTCGTCGCTGCTGTTTTCGAAGCACCAAGGAAGGCTGTTCATATCTTCGGACCCTTCTTTTAATATTGTTATCACATGGCAGGTGCGAATTTTCTTCCAATCCCAATGCAGAGTTGGTTCTATCCTTGCGTTTTCGGGTTCGTGCTTTTGCGGCGGCGCTACCCTCCAACTATCAGAAAACGCGAATTTGCCTAGCTGATACTGATCTTTAACCCAATTCTTGAAGGTGAAGCAATCTTCAAGAGGGTGTCCCATTACTCGATGGTAAAAGCAATAATTTGGGTCGAACACCTCGCCTGCGTGCTCAGGATGATTAGACTCTGGCAACGTAAGCATTTGATGTTTTAGAGCGAGATCGAATATCTTCCTCGTTTTGTTCCGAGGAAATGAGTATGCTCGACCCATTTTCTTCCTGAGGGCTAGGTCAATAACGCTCGACTCTCGGATACGTGGCTTCTTAGCTCTGCTTTGTGGCTGTCGAGCGCCTCTCTTGCCTTTCGACTTGTTTTTGTTTTCGCGTCGAACCTTTTTTGTAGCAGGTTGACAAGGAGCGGCATTTTCTTCCTTCACCGCCTGTTGAAGGAGGCGCTGTGTCTTGGCTTTCTCATAGATTGCCATTTCACGATTGTGATCGTCTCGGGCTTTTTGACTCGCATCCCTTATAAGTTTGCTCATCTGGTCTTCAAATGATGGACCGGGCAGTTTTGTATCAGGAACTTTTGCTGGCTCAGGATTAGCGTCCTCCCATTGAGCGTCCGCCTCTTCGTCGAAGTCATACATAACATAGCAGCTATTTACTAGCTCCCGTTTCTTTGACCGGATGTACCCAAGCCCTTTTGTTTCTACTCTCCCGTTAGGCAGTTTGCATTGAGTCCCGGGAATGTCCCAGACCTTGTCATAGAATTTGGCTTTTCTAATGGTCTGTGTGAAGGACATCCCCTGGCGTTTCAGCAGTTTCTTCAAACCTTCGGTATAATATCTGGGAAGACGGATAGGCTGAAGCCTGTCGAGCGTGGGATCCGCGCCATGCCAAATTTCTTTTTCCACCTTGTTTTCTTCAGAACGGTAGAATAGGATTGCCTTCTCGCCCTTTCGTCCGGGAGGGATATAGAATGTCTGCAATTCTTCTACGCTGTTGGTGTCGAGTGCATCCAGTTCTTTGTAATGTTCAAGCGGCACCATGGTTATCTGCAAACTTCGCTCTTCATCAGCGGAAGCCCGTATTGAAAGCCGAGCAGGGAATACAGCATGAACTTCATCCTCCGAATCACTACCAAATATCAATGAAGGAATGGATGGTCCCGGCTTGGCGGATTGGGATGGACCCGCATAAATTATATCCTCTTCGTCCTCGGTGTCACTGCCGAAGATAGGGATGGTGGCACTAGTCTTGTTCTCCGGCTTGTGACACCTTTCCGTGTCCTCAAAGCTCGGCAAAAAGTATTTGGCATCTTCATACTTGCGAACTTCATTCACGGAAAACGGATTCAATTCTCCTGCCACAGTGTACTCGAGACCATCCTTACAATATTTCATACACTGATGTTGTGTAGAAGGGATGATATTGTACTCGTGCAACCATGGTCGACCGAGCAGAGCATTGTAGCACGTCTTGGCATCTATGACATGGAATTTAATATCTGTGACGAGTAGCCCGAAGCGTAACGTCAATATCACAGATCCGAGAGTTTTTGATGATTGGGAGTCGAAACCGGAGATGGTGATCTTGTCCCGGGCGAGGTGTTGGACGCTCATGCAAATCTCCTTTAACACTCGCACATTGAGTAAATTAACAGATGATCCGTTATCGACCAAGATTTTACCTATCTTTATGTCATGGCAGTATCCTGAGACATAAAGAGGGTGATTGTGTTCACACGTCCCGAGAAGAAGGTCTTCATCACCAAAAGCAACGTCGGCTGTGTGCACTTCTTCTAATTCGTCTTTCATCTTTTCTTCGGCTAAGAAGGCTTGGAACTGGTCCGGATCTTGTAGCGCCTTAATCAAAGAGTCTCTCGCCTCCTTTGATAGTAACAAGGCATCGAGAATGCTGAGTTGTGAGGGTAGCTTCCTCAGATGCGCCAAGACATTGTAATCCACTTTACTCCTCTTTGGCGGGTTTTTGGCGTTTAGCTCTTCCAGAACTTGGTCATCTAAAACGATGTCTTCAGAGACCTTTTCTTTCCCTTTATCTTTTCTATTCGAGGGTCCGAGGTTCTTTTCAGGCAGTGTTCGATTCCGCAGCCGGATATTTTCGCAAACCACTGGCTCTTCTTCTTTTCCCGAAGTTGACTCTTTAAAGAGAGGGGCAAGTTCTAGGTCCTCATCAGAGTCGCTCCCAAATGTAGGCACTTGTGACCCGGTAGTGTTAACCATGTGACAATTGCCGGCAGTTCTTTCAAGCTCTTTGGTCGTGTTTCTTTGCTCCCGACGAATCTTACGCTTTTCCCGTTTAAAGCGTTGTTGATTAGCGACGTATCATTGCCACCATCCATTGAAAGCTTTGCAATCTTGGGTGGAATGCGAGACCTTCTGATGATATAAGCAATAAGAGGAGTGCGTTTCTACCACGCCAGTAACTTTTTCTTCAGAGGGTGGTAGCTTCATGCCCATCGATATGGCCTTAGCAAACTTCTTTTTTATCTTGGATTGGCTTTTGTCAGCGGTGGAGGCATTTTGCTCCAGCGGGATCATCTCAGCTCTTCCCTCCAGTCGCTGGCGCTTGGCCCTTTCGAATATAGCCGTCTCGCGTTCTCGATCAGCTTTGCTTTTTAATCGAGCTTCATTAAGAAACGCGCCAATCATTTCAACTGATAACTCCGGAACCCTTGACTCAGTATTTGCCCCCGGCGTTTCAGTGCCAGAAGTCCCTTCATCGTTCGTGGTCACATGGGAGATCATATGACAGCTTGCCACATATTCGTCGGATTCATCCGATGAAGTTTCTCCCTCATCTTCTTTTTGAAAGACGTGATCAAGGAAATCTTGGAGCGTAATGGGAGTCCGCGCCTTTTGGTTGTACTCATCCAGCGCGTCGATTTGCTTTTGTAAGTCTGTGCGCTTGTCGCCAGGCTTCACGGGCTTCTTAGATTTCTTCTTCTTCTTTTTTGAAGATTTTGACGGCTGACTATGAGCGCTTGAACTACCACCATCGGTCCTCGGAGTCGGACGTGGCTTCAACATCCCCTCAATAACCTGCGGTTCTAAGGGGTTCTTCCAGTTGACCGCTGGACAGGTCTGAAGATCATTTAACATTCTCCTCGTTTTGGCTGATAATACAACCTCCCAAGGAGCTTCTTCAATGACGGAGCATGTTGCCCCCGGCGTATACGTCCCTTTAGCGATGTGGGGCTGCGGGGGATTTACCTTCCATTTGTCAGATAGCGCAAATTTGCCCTGGCGGTACTGGTTTTCAAGCCAATTTTTGAAGACGTAACAGTCTTCGATCGGATGTCCTAGCACTCGATGATAAGGGCAGTAATTAGGCTCGTTGACGTCACTTGGTTGCGACGGACGTTTTGGATCTGGCAGATTTATGAGCCTGTTGCGCAATGCCAGCTCAAATAGCCTCCTCGTTTTATCACGGGGAAAGGAGTAAGCGCGTCCCATCCTGTCCTCAAGGGGTACGTATGGGCGTATATTGTTTGGACGAGCAACCGGCTTCGAGTCGCTTGGTTGTTGCTGGGCATTGGCGACAATGATCGCTTTTCCCTTCCCTTTATCGTTTCGGGAGTCCGGCTTCGGGAGAGGGGGTTTATGGCCCATGTGGTCCATCTGCGCCAATTTGTCGATCAAAGCCTGGAAGGAAGTCGGCTTGAAGAACATCATAAACTGTGAAATGGTTGCTTGTGGATCAAGGGTTCCAACAAACATTCCCACCGCAGGGGCTTCTTCTATGCGCTGTTCACATTTAGACCATAGATTACGCCACCGTATAGCGTACTGGACCCATGTCTCGCCGGGTTTTACCCTGGCATTGATCAGTGCCGTCATCGGAGTACGCTCGCTGGCACTTGCAAAACGTTGGGTGAAGAGAAGCTCCATCTCCGCGAAGGTTTTAATAGAGTCATTGGGGAGCTCAGAATACCATTCGAAGGCCGTATCTGATAGGCTTCAACCGAACTGGCGAAGCAGAAGCTTGTCATCGCCGCCGGTGTTACCGCAAAGCGCCCTGAACTGGGCGACATGTTGATGGGGATTGCCGGTCCCTTTGTAAACATGAAACTTGGGAATTGTGTAGCCCGGCGGGTACTTGATTTGGTCATACCAGCCCGGATACGGTCGCCCTGTTTTTACGACGTGGCCGGCTGCTTCGGCCGCGTGATGAACCTTTATTTGCTGGGCTATATATTCGTCCAGATCAGTTTTAGAGATTGTGTCTTCTTTAGCCGTCGATAGAACGGGCTGAGGGTTTGATGTTTCTCCCCTATCATCCCCAAGGACGATCGGGGGTTCTTAAGTCGGGGGCTTTGGTTGTATCATCATCCCTATCATGTCCTGGAAGAGGAGGCCCATACGTTGTATATTGGCTGCTTGTTCAGCAGCCTCTTTGTCTCTCTTTTCCAGTACTCGGCGGAGGAACTCGGCGTCGGTCTCTTCCTCTTGGCGTTCGTCTAAGGACGTCCCAGGGTTCTCCTTTGGCTCCGTGAGTGCAGCCATTGTAGTCATCATCTCCTGGAGCTTTTGTTGCTGCTCCTGAGCCTTGGTCACTGATCGGGTAAGCGGTCGGTGACCCGTAGAAGTACGACTTTCTTCCTTTCCAGAAGCCATATAGACCGTATGAACTGTTATGCCCCCTGACTTGGGGCGTTTAGGTTCATCGCTTTTAAACTTTGTCAGTGTCACGGAGGCTTTCTCCGGCCTTTTTCTTTTGTGGACCATTGAGGCTAAAGGAGCCGTTGAAATAGGCATCCTAGCATTTGTTGCCCCTTGTTGTTTAATGGGGCGGTTTTTGTCCTTTTCCACCTTTGCCCTTTTCTGGCGACGGAAGTGGTCTGAGTCAATCACGGAGTCTTGAACCCTCCGCCAAACTTTATAAATCTTTGACGACAGCCGCTGAGGGGGCTGTTCTTGCTTTGTCTCCGGAGCTTTTTTCATAGGCGGAGGAGATCTTTTCAATGTAGCAATCGGAGAGTTCTTTCTCACCTTCCTCAGCAATTCAAAGCTGTTCCCCGTTGGAACAGCAGCATTGACCTCCACCACTGGAGCAGGTGGGGTTAGCCCTGATGGGGAGTTGCCCCCTGCTTTCCTTACTAGCTGCCAATGGCGACGTCGCGCACGACGAGCCGTTGGGACTGGCTCGGAAATCGAGATGGTTTCTTGCTGCCCCCTGTTTGAGCGTGGGGTAACTGCTGATGTCAGCCTATCGAAGACTGATGCCTTCTGACCAGCTGGGGGAGGAGTAGGAACCGTCAATCTTGTGAAGACCGACTCTCTGATGGGAGAAGCCGCTTTAACGACTTCCAAAGCAGCGGCCGTTGCCCTCTTTGGGACAGCGACCTTATAGTTCTGACCTAGCCTGGTGAAAACGGAGGCTGTTGGTTCAGTAGCAGGCGACCCGTTGATAGGGGTCGTGGTAGTAGTGAGCCGGTCGAACACCGACTTTTTGTTCACTTCCGGTACAGGTGTCGGCATAGAGAAGCTTGTAGGTGGGACCATGGTCCCGAAGAACAAGCCGATGGTGGCTTGGGTCACCTGGTCTACCGGCAGAGTCAGGAAGGAAGCCGCTTGGGGCCCATATGTTACACCTCTCGGTGAGGTGGAGCGTCCGTTGCAGTGGCATTTCGAGCAGTTGGTGCAGTTGGTGGCCATTGAATGCTTGAGTTCTGTACCAGACAAAAGACCAAATCTTAGCAACTTGAAATCCGAAGGCAACCATTTAACAAACCGCGATTGGTTCGCGAAGACGACACACGAAGTGTGGAGTGGAAAGAGGAAGAGGTCCCACCGGGCGTGCCAGAATCTGTTCCCCTCCGAACGGCGGCCCGGACTTCGCGTCCATGGCCTGAGGTCCGGGGCAGATGCTATTTGGTTTGATCCGTCCACCTCTCCGAAGATGCCAAGTTGATTTATGGCACCTTGTATCGGAGGTTTAGACGGATGCGGCCGATGTAGCAGACTTCATCAGATTCCCCCTCAGGGTGAGGGGTTTTTGATTGTGGGGATGCTCTTTCCTGCAGGCGCAAGCCCCTGCAGTTAATTACGCTACCGCGTCGCGGTAGCAACTTTCTCCTTCTCCAGAATTTCACTTCGTGTCGTGTGTGTTTGTTTTGTTCGTGGTTGCCCATGGATTGTATACGGAGACTGAGTGATGTCGTCACCCGTAGGACGTGGATTAGTCCAAATCCGTATTTACTTAGATTTGGGTTTGGTGTTTTTTTTTGGTTTAAGGATACATTAGTCGCGTTGCGGTTAAGATCAACTTAAACGTTCGTCAAGGATACGTTAGTCCTGTTTTGGACTAAGATCGACTTGACGTAATGATTGATTTAATTGTCTGGCTGTCGGGACTCGTCAGCTCTCTGACGTCGTTGAGGGATTACAACGACAGGCGTCAGAGGAGTTCGGAGATGTACCCTTGAACCAAAGTTGATTTGGAGTTTTATTGTTTATTTAAATATCTAAGGACACATTAACCGTATTTGGGGCTAAGATCAACTTAGACGGGACCGTTTAGATCCGGCAAAAGAGCGTTTGGGCCTTATTGTTCCAGTTTGGGAGATTCATAGTCCAATTTGGGACTAAAGTCTGTTTAGAGGATGCGTTAGCCATTTTTGAGGCTAAGATCGACTCAAACATTTGTTAAGGATACGTTAGTCCAGTTTGAGACTAAGATCAACTTAACGGGACCATTTAGGTCCGACAAAAGAGCATTTGGGCTCTATTGTGCCAGTTCAGGGGCGTGGTGGTCCATCGCCAGTTTTAAGGACGTGGTGGTCCATTATTAGTTTAGGGACGTTTCGGTCCGTCGCCAGTTTAAGGACGTAGTGGTCCATATTCCAGTTTAGGGACGTGGTGGTCTGATATTAGTTTAGGGACGTTTCGGTCCGTCGCCAGTTTAGGGACGTTTCGGTCCGATATTAGTTTAGGGACGTTTCGGTCCGATATTGATGTGTGGTCGTTGGGACCCGTCACCTCTTTGACGTCGTTGAGGAATTACAACGAGGGATGTCAAAGGAGTTCGGAGATGTACCCTCGAACCGGTCGTGAATTGGTTTAGGAGAGCCATTTTGCTCAATCAATTTAATTTAAGGACTTACAGCCAGGATTGGGTTAAGTCCAATTTTTTTTATTTATTTTAGGCTCTGCCTGACTAAAAGAATCAGTCCAAACAGGGCTCTGCCCGTTTATTATTTTGCAATTTGATTTGGGCCAGGCCCTTTTAAATAATGAGTTGCATTTCTGCAGAAATTCAAGAATTTTCCAAACAGGGCTCTGCCCTTTGCAATTTGATTTGGGCCAGGCCCTTTTAAATAATGGGTTGCATTTGTGCAAAACCCCAAGAATTTTCCAGGTTCAAGAACAAAAGTGCATAGCACTTTTGATCTGAATTTGGATCAAAGGAAAACAAGTTTTTCTTCTTGTTTTCCCTGATTTCACAGAACCAAGGGTTCATATCAAGTGCAAGGCACTATTTATTTCTTTTTATTGAATTATTCATTTTTTTATCCTCTGTTCTTCAGAGATTTTTCTCTTCTTCCAAAAGAAGTTTTTACCTCTTTTTTTGTGTTCTTGATTAATCTTCAAGAGTTCTTTCTCTTCTTTTTTTTTGCCAGAAGTTGATTCTTCAAGTTGATGCCTTTCGAATGAGGTCTGGGGTCTTATTTATAGTGCTCACCAATTTGTTGAATTTGTTAACAGGATCTTTCCTGAATAATTTTGGGAATTTTCCCACCATTGGATCTTTGATCCAAAGGCAGAAGAAAATCTTCTGTTTCAGAAAAGATTCATCAAATTTTCATTCTGTTTCTGCGCAACTCCCCAGTGAATGACACGTGTCGCGCAGTGGAAGGCTTGCGCAGCAGTGCTTGCGCAACTGCGCAGACACGTGTCGCGCAGCTGTGCACTTGCGCAAAAGTGCTTGGGCAACTGCGCAGACACGTGTCGCGTGAGGGTGCACTTGCGCAACAGTGATTGCGCAACTGCGCAGACACGTGTCGCGCGAGGGTGCACTTGCGCAACCGTGCTTGCGCAACTGCGCAGACACGTGTCATGCAGCGGAGCGCTTGCGCAACTGCGCAGACACGTGTCGCACTGTGGACCGCTTGCGCACTGCGCAACGCACGGAATTTGAAGCGTTGCTTCAGAAAATTTTGAATTTTCAAAATTCAAATGAGCCTTGCTCAGATTGGGGGAACAGTGCACTAATACAACAGTAACATGAAATAATATGGTCTCGGCGTGCAACTAGATATGTAATAAACCGTACAGATACAGACGGATACTATAAAACTGTAAATCGGTAAAATTTGCTGAATATTAAAACACAAGCACTATTATTTATTAAATAAATATTTATATAATAATATTAACATGGATAAGATATTCAAACCGATTAATAACTATAAAAGTGGTATTGATTAACCATGCACAAGAAAGTTCCGTTCAGAAATTCAGCGTCACCCTGATTTGTAAAATAGATTAAAAATAACAAACGTTCTCCAAAAGAGACGTGTCTTATACCAAAACAAAGATAATTCAATAAGGTTTTCAATTTTATAAGTTGAAGTATCTCAGGTTGTTCCTATAAAAAGTTATGAATATTCGAAATTGAAAGTTTGCTGCTGGAATTTTCCTGGACAGCAGTTTAGAGATATTTTCATTTGCATTTTACGTTATTTAAACAATTTATTTTGCAACAAAATATTTCATAGAGTTATATTATTCTGAGTTAGATTCATAACGAACTAAAGAACGTATACTAATGATTTTTCTATGATTTATAATGAATTTTATAAGGTAAGGTGTACAGTAAATTTCAGATTTTTCGTATCCATTTTTCAACGATGTTTCATGTGTAAACTATAATATTTTCTAATGTATAACATTATAAAATGCAGATTATAAACTAATTAAAGATAATAATAAGAAATATTATGACTATATATATTTTAAATGATATGGATGCAAACGGGTATCACATAATCGTAAAATGATAAACTAACAAGTGCGGAACATATAACTAAGCAATATGAAATGTAAGTATTCAATTTGATGCAGTATATGATAGTATAGTATGTAACAAGATAAGTTTTCATGACCTAGATCTGAAATGATATGAATGGATGCAAACGGAACATCGAAAAGTTATAAAACTAAACATGGGGTGCATGATTTTAAACACAGGTATTCCATTTGTTAAAATAGATGCGTCTAAAGTAATGTAGCATGTAATTAAAATTGGTTTGCATGCTCTAGATCTGAAATGCGCTATACAAATGTAAACGGAACGTCGAAAGGCTGTAATATGAAACATGGGATGCTTGATTTAAAATACAGGTGTGATATTTATTTAAATAGGTATATAATGAGTTATATAGCATGTAGCAAGATTAACTTGCCTAGACGGAACAAGAACGGATGTGTACGGAACGTCCTTCGTCGGCGAAATGTCGCGACGCGCGCACGGTACACGGAACGGTTCCAAATAACGCACGAGGGTGATCACGCAAGTCAGGCACGTTCACTGGATCACTCGAATCGTCAGCGACGAGCATGGCTCCGGCGGTGATCACCGGAATCAAGTAACAAGATCAAGAAAAAGAAAGAAGAAAGATAAAGAAGTAAGAAGAAGAGGCTGTGTATTAAATAAGGAAAGAAAAGTTTTAAATAAATAAAATATATATAAATATATATATGCAGAGGAGAGAGAGAGAGAAAGGGGTTGTTAGTTTGTTAGGAAATTAGTTTAGATTTAAATTTAAAAAATCTTTTATTAGTTAACTGAATTTTAATTTGTATCAGTTTATAAAATTAATGTTATATAAATAAAATTTGATATTCTGGTAAATACAAACATAGTCCAAAACATGCCCGGGTCGGGTCTAAAATTCAGTTTTAAAATACGAAAAATATATGCGACGATCAAAACTAAAAATGAATGCTTGGTTAATGAAAATGCATACCCCCAAGAACGGATGCACGTACGTCCGTGTAGCCATCCAAACAAGTCTGTTTCACTGAATAGGACGAGAACAAGATGCTCGGATGCTACTACGGGGTTAGGGGTATCATGCAGGCTATGAAATATAATTTTAAATTATTTTACGCGACTTAAAATTTTATATTATAAAAATGCAAATGCCAGATAAAATGCCAGTATTTAAGATGTATAAATTAAAATGAAAGTGCACGAGTCCATGTAACAGGTCAGGATAAATCATAAACATGAATTAAGACTGGTTTCAAGCATGCGGGTCGGGTCGGATGCAAATACAAATGTCAAATACACTATTCGCACCCAAAACACAATAAATCAGGAAAATACCATAAATAAAGAAATACATGAACTAGAACTGGTATAAATGAACTTGGGTATTACATTATACCCAACTACAAAAAGAATTTCGTCCTCGAAATTCCCAAGACAAGAAAAGGTAAACAACACGAATCTACAGGAATAGGTGTCGAAAGTTCTGTCGAATCTACGGATACTATAAAACTGTAAATCGGTAAAATTTGCTGAATATTAAAACACAAGCACTATTATTTATTAAATAAATATTTATATAATAATATTAACATGGATAAGATATTCAAACCGATTACTAACTATAAAAATGGTATTGATTAACCATGCACAAGAAAGTTCCGTTCAGAAATTCAGCGTCATCCTGATTTGTAAAATAGATTAAAAATAACAAACGTTCTCCAAAAGAGACGTGTCTTATACCAAAACAAAGATAATTCAATAAGGTTTTCAATTTTATAAGTTGAAGTATCTCAGGTTGTCCCTATAAAAATTTATGAATATTCGAAATTGAAAGTTTGCTGCTGGAATTTCCCTGGACAGCAGTTTAGAGATATTTTCATTTGCATTTTACGTTATTTAAACAATTTATTTTGCAACTAAATATTTCATAGAGTTATATTATTCTGAGTTATATTCGTAACGAACTAAAGAACGTATACTAATGATTTTTCTATGATTTATAATGAATTTTATAAGGTAAGGTGTACAGTAAATTTCAGATTTTTCGTATCCATTTTTCAACGATGTTTCATGTGTAAACTATAATATTTTCTAATGTATAACATTATAAAATGCAGATTATAAACTAATTAAAGATAATAATAAGAAATATTACGACTATATATATTTTAAATGATATGGATGCAAACGGGTATCACATAATCGTAAAATGATAAACTAACAAGTGCGGAACATATAACTAAGCAATATGAAATGTAAGTATTTAATTTGATGCAGTATATGATAGTATAGTATGTAACAAGATAAGTTTTCATGACCTGGATCTGAAATGATATGAATGGATGCAAACGGAACATCGAAAAGTTATAAAACTAAACATGGGGTGCATGATTTTAAATACAGGTATTCCATTTGTTAAAATAGATGCGTCTAAAGTAATGTAGCATGTAATTAAGATTGGTTTGCATGTTCTAGATCTGAAATACGCTATACAAATGTAAACGGAACGTCGAAAGGCTGTAATATGAAACATGGGATGCTTGATTTAAAATACAGGTGTGATATTTATTTAAATAGGTATATAATGAGTTATATAGCATGTAGCAAGATTAACTTGCCTAGACGGAACAAGAACGGATGTGTACGGAACGTCCTTCGTCGGCGAAATGTTGCGACGCGCACACGGTACACGGAACGGTTCCAAACAACGCACGAGGGTGATCACGCAAGTCAGGCACGTTCACTGGATCACTCGGATCGTCAGCGACGAGCACGGCTCCGGCGGTGATCACCGGAATCAAGTAACTAGATCAAGAAAAAGAAAGAAGAAAGATAAAGAAGTAAGAAGAAGAGGCTGTGTATTAAATAAGGAAAGAAAAGTTTTAAATATATATAAATATATATATGCAGAGGAGAGAGAGAGAGAGAAAGGGGTTGTTAGTTTGTTAGGAAATTAGTTTAGATTTAAATTTAAAAAATCTTTTATTAGTTAACTGAATTTTAATTTGTATCAGTTTATAAAATTAATGTTATATAAATAAAATTTGATATTCTGGTAAATACAAACATAGTCCAAAACATGCCCGGGTCGGGTCTAAAATTCAGTTTTAAAATACGAAAAATATATGCGACGATCAAAATTAAAAATGAATGCTTGGTTAATGAAAATGCATACCCCCAAGAACGGATGCACGTACGTCCGCGTAGCCATCCAAACAAGTTCGTTTCACTGAATAGGACGAGAACAAGTTGCTCGGATGCTACTACGGGGTTAGGGGTATCATGCAGGCTATGAAATATAATTTTAAATTATTTTACGCGACTTAAAATTTTATATTATAAAAATGCAAATGCCAGATAAAATGCCAGTATTTAAGATGTATAAATTAAAATGAAAGTGCACGAGTCCATGTAACAGGTTAGGATAAATCATAAACATGAATTAAGACTGGTTTCAAGCATGCGGGTCGGGTCGGATGCAAATACAAATGTCAAATACACTATTCGCACCCAAAACACAATAAATTAGGAAAATACCATAAATAAAGAAATACATGAACTAGAACTGGTATAAATGAACTTGGGTATTACATTATACCCAACTACAAAAAGAATTTCGTCCTCGAAATTCCCAAGACAAGAAAAGGTAAACAACACGAATCTACAGGAATAGGTGTCGAAAGTTCTGTCGAATTTCTTCTTCTCGTTCCCAAGTCGATTCTCCATGCGATCGATTTCCCCAAGAAACAAGTACGAGAGGGATAACCTTGTTCTTAAGAACCTTTTCCTTTCGATCCACAATCGACATCGGTCGTTCCTCAAAGATTAAATTTTCTCGTACAGTCAGCTCCGAATGATCCAGCACGTGTGTTTCATCTCGAACATATTTACGGAGTTGAGATACATGAAACACGTCATGAACATTCGCCAAAGATTGCGGTAAAGCCAATCGATACGCCACTTCTCCAATACGTTCCAAAATCTCGAAAGGCCCAACGAATCGAGGACTAAGCTTGCCTCGACTCCCAAAACGAATCATTCCTCTAGTCGGTTATATCTTCAAGAACACAAGATCATTAACCGTGAACTCTAGAGGTCTTCTCGATGTATCGGCCCAACTTTTCTGCCGATCTTGTACTGCCTTTATATAATTCTGGATAGTATTAACTTTCTCCACGGTTTGCACGATAAATCCGGTCCCAACAATCTTCGTTCTCCAACATCGTCCCAACAAACATGTGAGCGACACTTGCGACCATACAATGCTTCGAATGGAGCCATCTGAATAGTCGCCAAAAAGCTGTTGTTGTACGAAAACTCCACCAAGTGTAGATGATCCTCCCACGAACCCTTGAAGTCCAACATGCAAGCTCTCAATATATCTTCAAGAGTTTGGATTGTTCTCTCCGAATGGCCATCTGTCTGAGGATGATAAGCCGTGCTAAACTTCAATCGCGTCCCCAAACTTTCCTGTAAGCTCCTCCAGAAGTGCGATAAGAATCGGGTGTCACGATCAGACACAATGCTCACAGGTACTCCATGCAATCTCACAATCTCCTGCATGTACCATTCTGCCAACGCTTCCGTTGATTGACCAACTCGAAATGGTATGAAATGAGCTGCCTTGGTCAATCGATCAACAATCACCCAAACTGCATTGTTGCCCTTTGGATTCCGCGGAAAAGCTGTTACGAAATCCATGGTTATATGTTCCTACTTCCATTGAGTAATCGGAAGTGGTTGCAATAAACCAGCAACCCTTTGATGTTCAGCCTTAACTTGCTGACACACCAAGCACTTTGCTACAAAGCGAGCAATCTCCCTTTTCATGCCTTCCCACAAGTCTTCGCGAATATCTCCTTTTGGCACACACAAACGGCTACCATATCGCAACGAACCATCTTCATGAATTAACAAGTCCGTTCGAAGTCCAGCTTCAACCTATTCTCGAAACTTCTGCAATCTTGGGTCGTGTGACTGTGCTGCTTTAATATTATCGATCAACGACGACTGTATTTGCAGCTGCATCAACTGTCCCGAAGAATGCGGTAGCACGATCTCCAATTCGAAGCTCCGAAAATCTTCGATAAGATCCTTCTGTGCAGTCAACTTCCGAATTGCTGGCAACTGATTAAGCGCATCCGGCACAACATTAACTTTCCCAGGATGGTACTTAAGATCAAGATCGTAGTCATCCATCAGCTCCAACCATCTACGCTGCCTCATATTAAGATCCTTCTGTGTGAATACATTCTTCAGGCTTTTGTGATCGGTGAATACTTCGACCCTTTCGCCCAATAAGTAGTGCCTCCAAATCTTCAAAGCGAAAATCACAGCTGCTAGCTCCAAATCATGAGTTGGGTAATTCTTCTCATGGGTCTTCAACTGTCTCGATGCGTAAACTATAACCTTCCCATGCTGGATCAAAACTGTCACGACCCTCAGGGTACGGAACGTGACTGGCACTTAAGTTACGAAACGTCTCAAGGCATCTGTAACATAAGTAAGCCAAAGACCAGAAATCAAAACCAAATAAGCAGAAGAGTGAAGGAAAACCAATCAATTGAAAGCGAGTTTATCAAATGAGTCATATCAAGCCTTTTTAAAAACAATATCAATTTTTCCGAAAATTTCGGCAGAGTCTCCTTTGTAAATACTGGCCCCCAAAATGGGTACAACAAGAATATATATAAATACAACAAAAAGGGCATCCCCAAGCGGGAGCTAGCTCTTCGCCACAAGGCGGTCATAAATCCCACGCAATATAAATCAGCAATATGCAAAATAAGTATAAAAAGGGAATAAGTAAGAAGCAACATGTCGGCTCAAGTGAGCTCGACCCCAAAATACAGCATAAAAAGCCCACAAATCTCACAGTCCCGTCTCTAGGTCAATATACAACAATACTGGTAGATACAGTAGATGGAGTACTCTAGATACAAGGAATATACAAGGTGATACAAAAATAATAATACAACCCGCCTACGAGCAAAAGCCTCGAGTCCAGGCAAAAGAAGCGGTGCGCCCGCCGCTACTGTGCTGATGGAGCGGACCTGCAAAAGACTGTGGCACAACGGGGGTGAGTTGCCAACTCGTGAGTAATAAATAACATCTATATAGGCTATCGCAAGCATGCACACAAGCATCCTAGCATCTATAATACAGGTATGGCAGGATATACTAGCATGTATGTATGCAACATGAATGTACTAGCAGGTATGAATGCAATATGAATCAACTCGTGATCTGAATATATAGGTAGAAGAAGTCATATTTTTCATTTAGGAATCTCTTTTCTTTTAAATATCAGTACAATACCAATAGAATCAACAAGAATCCGTGTCCAGCATCGACACCTCAAAACTGTCTCAAATCTCATATATCCATATCGTAATATCTCTGGCCTCAGTCGTCCGGCTGACCCATCTCAAATATCAATATCTCATCATCTCGCGGCCACGGTCGGTATCCTCTGGATATCCGCCTGTAGAGTGTTTTTCTTCACCCCATTGAGATGGGAATACGCGCACGCTAGTCAGGCGTACTACAAATTCTCCCTGCCTAGGGTAGGCCGGGGTTTAATGATTGTGGGGATCCGAATCTCCGGCAGCCGCGGACTAAGCTGCCGTTAATTACCCCTCGCCTTTGGGGCGAGGGAACCTCCGATTAACGGGTTAAAATGGTCATGCGAACTCAATGTGCAGTGTACGTGTGTTTTGTTTTGAAAGGGGGGTTTTGGGTATATCGGGAGCCACGCAGAGTTTTTACGGGGGTCCCGCTACCCGGATAGCGGGCTGGGGGTCAAGAGGGCTAGCAGCCCCCTTGCGGGATGCGGGGCAGCGCCCCGTTAGAAATTTTTTTCTAACAGGGACAGTGTCGTGGAGTATGTGTATGTGTACATTTGTATACAAATGTATATATATACATATATATATAAATAAAGAGGAAAAGGCATCCAAAGGATGCGTGGGGCAGCACCTTGGACGCTGTGCGCTTAGGTGCTGTGCGCTCAGGCGCAAGCGCGCCACGTGTCGGCACGTGGGCGCTTTACGCATGGGCGCAGGAGCGCAAGCGCGTGCGCCACGTGTCGGCACGACACGTGGCGCTTTGCGCATGAGCGCTGCGCGCAAGCGCGCGCGCCACGTGTCGGCACGTGGGCGCTTTGCGCATGAGCGCTGCGCGCTGGTGCGCAAGCGCGCGCGCCACGTGTCGGCACGTGGGCGCTTTGCGCATGAACGCTGCGCGCTGGAGCGCAAGCGCGCGCGCCACGTGTCGGCACGTGGTCGCTTTGCGCATGAACGCTGCGCGCTGGAGCGCGAGCGCGTACGCCACGTGTCGGCACGTGGGCGCTTTGCGCATGAGTGCTGCGCGCTGGAGCGCAAGCGCGCGCGCCACGTGTCGGCACGTGGGCGCTTTGCGCTCGGGCGCAGTGCGCTGGAGAGGAAAAGAGGGCTTTTAGCCCTAAAAACTCTCGAAAGAGAAATTAGTGGAGTTAAACTCCTGAAAAAAAAAAGAAGAATGTTTTGGTTGGGGAAATGGATTCTTCTTCTTCCTCCTCTGTTGGCTGGCTCAAAAGATGTGAGATCTAAAATCTCTTCTTTTTGAGATCTAATGATAGATCCAAGTTCCCCTTTGTGGGTTTTTTGGTGAAAAACTAATTTGTTTTATATAAAGAAGAGTAAGACTCTTGATTTAATTCAAGAGAAAGAAGAAGGTTTTGGAACCTTGAAGAAGAAGGAAAGATCTCAGATCTGGAGAACTTTTTTGAGAGAGAATGAAAGGTATTATTTTTTTTATTCATCATGTTGCCTTTTATAGGCTTACATATTTGCATATAGCCCCTTGGGCTTCACAAAAATGGCATTTTAGCCATCCCATGGCTCATGTGCCATTTCATTTTTGCACATAAGCCATGGGCTTACAAAATATTGGCTTTATGCCCATTTTGCATACATTCATGTATAAAAAATTACATAAAAATTATTTATTACATGATCTATATTTTAGCATGGAGGAGGCTGGCCGCGGGCTCGACTTGGGCATGGGCCCGCTTGACCTGGGCTTGGGCCCACCTGGCTTGGGGTTGACCTTGACTTTGACTCAGTCAACGGGGGGGGTAAATTTTTACCCCAACAAAGTGCCCCCCATCAATAAATGCACACCGCACATTTGAGTTGTGTGCATGAAATTGATGGATCTTGAAGCTGAACTTCGAGGTGGAACATCATTCCGAAGGCGAAGCATCATCCCGGGGAGCATGATTCCCGAGGATCGGAGCATCATTCCGATTCGCGGAGCATAATTCCAATGTCAGAGCATCATTCCGAAGCGCGGAGCATAAGTCCAGGGTCGGAGCATCATTCCGATTTGTGGAGCATAATTCCAGAGTTCGGAGCATCTTTCCGAAGAGCGGAGCATAATTCCAGGATTCGGAGCATCATTCCGAAGGGCGGAGCATAATTCCAGAGATCGGAGCATCGTTCCGATGGGCGGAGCATAATTCTAGGGTTCGGAGCATCATTCCGAAGGGCGGAGCTTGATTCCAGAGTTCGGAGCATCTTTCCGAAGAGCGGAGCATGATTCCAGGGATCGGAGCATCATTCCGATGAGAGGAGCATCATTCCAGGGATCAGAGCATCATTCCGAAGAGCCGAGCATGGTTCCAGGGGTTCGGAGCATCATTCCGAAGGGCGGAGCATAATTCCAGAGATCGGAGCATCGTTCCGATGGGCGGAGCATAATTCTAGGGTTCAGAGCATCATTCCGAAGGGCGGAGCTTGATTCCAGAGTTCGGAGCATCTTTCCGAAGAGCGGAGCATGATTCCAGGATTCAGAGCGTCATTCCGATGAGAGGAGCATCATTCCAGGGATCGGAGCATCATTCCGAAGAGCGGAGCATGATTCCAGGGGTTCGGAGCATCATTCCGAAGGGTGGAGCATGATTCCAAGGGTCGGAGCATCATTCCGAAGATCGTCAGACATTCTGGCCGAAGCATGATTTCGATGCAGAGGTAGATTCCTAGGCGAAGTATAATTCCGACATGGGAGGAAAATATTCCGAGGCGAAGCATGATTTCGACACGGGGTATATTCTAAGACGGAGCATGATTCCGGCGCAGAGCTTGTTGGCTGACTTGATTCCGAGACGAAGAATAATTTCGACAGGGAAGGCAGGTACACCGGGGCGAAGCATCATTTCGACACGGGGTGTATTCTGAGATGAAGCATAATTCCGACGAGGAGGTCGTTATCCCGAGGCGAAGCATGATTTCGACACGGGGTAAATTCTGGGACGAAGCATGATTCTGCCGCAGAGGTCGTTGGTTTGATTTGATTTGGGTTGACATCAGCATCGCTACACTGGAATATGGTACCAGGAGCGAATCATCATTTTTCATGAGAGGATTTGGGAATTGTTTTTTTTTGTTTGGCATCAGCATCGCTACACTGGAATATGGTACCAGGAGCGAATCATCATTTGCGTTTGCTTATTAGGAAACGATGGCTTAGGAGACAGGTTTTAGGTCCCTATCGCCTAAGACTTTTCAATTTTGTGAGCCGTGAGGGTCTCACAAAGTATTTTCTCCCTACGGGTCGTAAGGATCCCGTAAGTGTATTTTCTCCTTGGGAGTCGTGGGGGCTCCCAAGTGTGTTGCTCCTTTGTGAGTCGTAAGGATCTCACGCGGGAATTTTCTCCTCACAAAGTCGAGAGGACTTTGCGAATGCATTTCATCTCTTTTTCACAAGTTTGCGCCCTTTCGGGTTTTCACAAACTCGCCGGCTGTCCTGCTGTTTTTACTCACGGAGCCCTTTCAGGTTTTCATCCGTGCCCATTTTGTTTGTGGACATACCCTTTTTTTTTTAATCTTCACCGCCGGTGGGACTTTGAATGTGGTCTCACCGGTAGGACTTAGGAGGAATTGGGATTATTTTACGCCCGTGGATTGTATACGGTTTTGCAGGATGTATGATCCAGACCGTAGGGCCATACAAATTTTGGGACTTTGTTGGCGTCTGCATCGCTGCACTGGAACATGGTACCAGGAGCGACTCATCATTCGCCGTTGGGGTATGGGATTTGGAATTTGGTTGGCGTCTGCATCGCTGCACTGGAATATGGTACCAAGAGCGACTCATCATTCGCCATTTGGGGTATGGGATTTGGAATTTTGTTGGCGTCTGCATCGCTGCACTGGAATATGGTACCAGGAGCGACTCATCATTCGCCGTTGGGGTATGCGATTTGGAATTTGGTTGGCGTCTGCATCGCTGCACTGGAATATGGTACCAGGAGCGACTCATCATTCGCCGTTGGGGTATGGGAAGCGATAGCTTAGGAGACAGGTTTAGATCCCTATCACCTAAGTCTTTTCAATTTTATGGGCCGTGAGGGTCCCATAAAAGCAAATTCTCCCTACGGGTCGTAAGGATCCCATAGGTGTATTTTCTCCTTAGGAGTCGGGGGACTCCTAAGTGTGTTCTTCCTTCGTGAGTCGTAAGGATCCCACAAAGGTTTGTTCTCCTCATATATCGTGAGGACACATGAGTGGGTCTTCTCAATGGAGCATAATTCCAAAGGCGGAGACTAGCCGCGCAACTGGTGATTGCGATGGAGCATGGGTATGCTGAGAATTATTTGAGCCCGTGGATTGTATACGGCAGTCAATTTGGGGACTGGCCGTAGGGCTGGGAGAATTTTGGAAATTTGAATTTTTGTTTGGCGTCTGCATCACTGCACTGGAATATGGTACCAGGAGCGACTCATCATTCGCCGCTGTTTTTTTTTGTTGTTTTGTTGTTGTTGTTTTTTTGTTTTACCGCGATTGCCCTATCATTTCAGCTTTTCTTATCGCGAAAATCGCGATTGCCCTATCATTTCGGCTTTTATTCGCGGTTGCCCCATCATTTCGGCTTTATTTTCATTTTCATTTTTACTCGCTGGTTTTTATTGCGAGTTGCCCCATCATTTCGGCTTTTCTTTATTTTTCTTTTATTTACACATTTTTTTATATACACACACATTTTTTTACATTCCCAGTTTAACGACTTAGAGGTCGACTGTTCCCAGTTTAATGACGTGGTGGTCGATTGTTTTCAGAGAAAGGCAGATGTCTGAGAGAATCGGTTTCACGAAGAACTTCGGTCTCCGTTTGTATGAAATTGGCGGTTGCAACTTGACTGTTTGTTAACACGCCTTTGGACAGTTCTATCTCTCCTGCCTTGTATTGCTTTTCGACCCAATCTTTGAAGACGAAGCAGTCCTCAATGGCATGACCTATCACTCTATGATAGGGGCAGTATTTGGGGTCGTCGGTCCTATTCGTTTCCTGCGGTCTTTTTGACTCTGGCAGTTGTAGACCGTTCTTCAGGGCGTCTTTGAATATTTTACGGATTTTGTCCCTTCTGAAGGAATAGACCTTATCCAGCTTCTCTTTCAGTGGAGATTCTCCTCCCTCTCCGAACATTGGCTTCCGAGGTTGGTTGGCGCTAGGCCCGGTCATCCCTTACTTATTTCGGTTAGCCGAAGTGTTGAAAGATTCAGAATCATCGGAGTTTCCGCCTTTGCGATTATCATCCCTTCGGCTTCTCCAGGACCTATTGTTATTTTGGGAATCCGATGAGGACCCCTGCTTTGAGTGCTCTAGCATCTGAACTTTCCTGGTCAGCTCTTGGAATGTTTTGAGACCCGTGGTGCATAGAAACGGGGTCATCCAATTGTTGAGATTTCCAACGAGGAGACTGACAGATTGGTCCTGCTCTATCGGCGGTTCGCATTTGACGGAGAGATTGCGCCATCGGGTTATAAAATCCGTGCTGCTTTCGTTGTTCTTGGGCTTGGTCCTTACGAGCTCGGCAATGGTGATCTTATCGCTGACGCTCATGAACCTCTGCCGAAACAGAGACTCCATTTGGACAAAAGTTGTGACGGAGCCATCCGGTATGCTCGCGTACCAGTCGAAAGCAACATCGGTTAAGCTATTAACGAACTGGCGGAGGAGAAGCGCATCATTGCCCCCAGTGTTCCCGCATGAGGCTTTGAAGTGGGCAATATGCTGATTCGCATTTCCCGTCCCATCGAATCTTCCGAATTTGGGGATGACATAGCTGCTAGGAAATTCTACCAGATCATACTGAGCAGGATATGGTCTCCCACTACTGCTGATATCTTTTTGCGCTTCGGCTTCGGCCACCAATGTTTTGACTTTGCTGGCAACCAAATCCATGATTTGATCTTGAGTTAGCGGGCATAGACAAGACATTTCCCGAGATAGGATGCAACTGGTTTTCATGTAGTTCGCCCACTTTTGGATTTGAGGGAATAGGCGTCGGCTGCTTTGGGACACCATTCCCCGGTTCAGGAGCAGAGCCCTCCGCTTGATTGGGCGGCTGAGAGGCAAGTCGGGCCGTGAGCTGCATCACGACATTCGTCAAGTCATCGATTTTGGAGTAGAGTTTGTCCATCTCCTTGTCTTTGTTTCTGAGCTGCTTTCGGAGCTCTTGAAGCAGCTCTTGTTCCGCGGTCCTGGGGCGGAAAGTCGGCTCTTCTTCGCTTTCCGAGCCCGACTCCTCATGGACCGAAGGGTCTTTCCGCCTATCATCCTCGTCAAGAGGGTTTTCATCACCCAGCAGAGGCGGCTGTTCTTGGGAAGCGGCCACCACATTCAAGCCAGATTGGGTTTGAGATGTGGTAGCCCCGTCCTTGCTCTTGCTGCGCGTGCCCACCGTGTAGACAGTGTGGACCACATACCCAGCCATTTCCTTATCTTCGGCGGGGTAACCCTGTTCTTCGAACCTCATGAGGTTCAGCCTGGAAGGAGCCTTAGCCCTTTTATTGGCTCTATATCTGAGCCTTTTCTCCCTCAGCTTCTCGATTTTGAAGGCTTGGCGGGCATCCGCTACCCGGGAAGCCATTGCGAGTTGATCAGCGGGGAGCTTAGAGAAGACACCCAATCGAGCATTTGTCAGGGGCGCCGCTGGAGCTTGCTCGGGACGCGTTGTAGCTTTGTTGGTGTTGATGGCCTTGCCCCCAGCTGGGGCCAAGGAAAGTCGTTCAGATACCGACTTGCGTTTGGGTTGGGGCACCCTTGAGATCACCACATTTGGTCTCCTGCCTTTCGAGACCGGTTTGTCTGCCACCGGGGCTTGAGGAGCTGGGATGGCGCCAACTGGCATGAACATAATAGAGCCGAATGGTAGCAGCGGCTTCTCCCATTGTCGCCCGAGACTGGTCGGAAGGACCGTCCTAGAGTCTATCCTCATCGTGTAGGAGACGGGAGCTGTGTTCATCATCGAAGACATCGTCGGAAGGTGATTGCTTGAAAATCTGCATGAAAAAGCATTATTTTTAGTATAAATACAGGTATGTATATTGATTGAGTTCGCATGAACGCTTAACCCGAAATATGGGAGGAGAGATTTATCCCACCGGGCGTGCCAGAATCTGTAGGGTGTTTTTCGTCACCCCATTGAGATGGGAATACGCGCACGCTAGTCAGGCGTACTACAGATTCCCCCTGCCTAGGGTAGGCCGGGGTTTAATGATTGTGGGGATCCGAATCTCCGGCAGCCACGGACTAAGCTGCCGTTAATTACCCCTCGCCTTTGGGGCGAGGGAACCTCCGATTAACGGGTTAAAATGGTCATGCGAACTCAATGTGCAGTGTACGTGTGTTTTGTTTTGAAAGGGGGGTTTTGGGTATATCGGGAGCCACGCAGAGTTTTTACGGGGGTCCCGCTACCCGGATAGCGGGCTGGGGGTCAAGGGGGCTAGCAGCCCCCTTGCGGGGTGCGGGGCACCGTCCCGTTAGAAAAAAATTTTCTAACAGGGACAGTGTCGTGGAGTATGTGTATGTGTACATTTGTATACAAATGTATATATATACATATATATATAAATAAAAGGGAAAAGGCATCCAAAGGATGCGTGGGGCAGCACCTTGGGCGCTGTGCGCTTAGGTGCTGTGCGCTCAGGCGCAAGCGCGCCACGTGTCGGCACGTGGGCGCTTTGCGCATGAGCGCTGCGCGCAAGAGCGCGCGCCACGTGTCGTCACGTGGGCGCTTTGCGCATGAGCGCTGCGCGCTGGTGCGCGCGCGCGCCACGTGTCGGCACGTGGGCGCTTTGCGCATGAACGCTGCGCGCTGGAGCGCAAGCGCGCGCGCCATGTGTCGGCACGTGGTCGCTTTGCGCATGAACGCTGCGCGCTGGAGCGCAAGCGCACTGGAGCACGCGCGCGCGCCACGTGTCGGCACGTGGGCATTTTGCGCATGAGGGCTGCGCGCTGGAGCGCAAGCGCGCGCACCACGTGTCGGCACGTGGGCGCTTTGCGCTCGGGCGCAGTGCGCTGGAGAGGAAAAGAGGGCTTTTAGCCCCAAAAACTCTCGAAAGAGAAATTAGTGGAGTTAAACTCCTGGAAAAAAAAGGAAGAATGTTTTGGTTGGGGAAATGGGTTCTTCTTCTTCCTCCTCTGTTGGCTGGCTCAAGAGATGTGAGATCTAAAATCTCTTCTTTTTGAGATCTAATGATAGATCCAAGTTCCCCTTTGTGGGGTTTGTGGTGAAAAACTAATTTGTTTTATATAAAGAAGAGTAAGACTCTTGATTTAATTCAAGAGAAAGAAGAAGGTTTTGGAACCTTGAAGAAGAAGGAAAGATCTCAGATCTGGAAAACTTTATTGAGAGAGAATGAAAGGTATTATTTTTTTTATTCATCATATTGCCTTTTATAGGCTTACATATTTGCATATAGCCCCTTGGGCTTCACAAAAATGGCATTTTAGCCATCCCATGGCTCATGTGCCATTTCATTTTTGCACATAAGCCATGAGCTTACAAAATATTGGCTTTATGCTCATTTTGCATACATTCATGTATAAAAAATTACATAAAAATTATTTATTACATGATCTATATTTTAGCATAGAGGAGGCTGGCCGCGGGCTCGACTTGGGCATGGGCCCGCTTGACCTGGGCTTGGGCCCACCTGGCTTGAGGTTGACCTTGACTTTGACTCAGTCAACGGGGGTGTAAATTTTTACCCCAATATATCCACCGTGCCAAAAGAAGTCACCGGTAGGTAGTCTATCCCCTGCCTGGCTCAACGTCAACAACACGACCTTCTCGCCCCGGGGTACCTTACCGGGCCCACCATGTACCCGTGACGGTTCCTCCACTCCTCGACACGGATCTTGAAAACCACATCAAACTCATAGTGGACGACACTTTACACTAGAAAACCGCAACTTTTTATATTTTAAAAGATCATAAGTTGTAAATTTTGCGGCTTTCCCCGAAATCCAGAAATATCATAAATCTCAAGAAATCATCATAAGTGCATATGTCAATGATAATGAATGCATATGGTATCAATAACCAAGTTGCAATGTATGATTAATAAACTAGGCATGAACAATTGATGTAATGGTATACATGCACATGAATAGCAATTCTATAATATTATTTTAAGGATTTATTGCAATAGTAAAAGTTTAAGTATCAAATATGGTGACAATATTCTAGATTATAAGTTATCTAGTGTCGTGGCATGGCAATTACCAGGGCGTGTGTGTACGCATGAATAATGCTCGTGCTGCATAAAAAAACCCTGGTAATGGTGCAGGTGTCCTATAGAATGGGTTCGCATATGTATGACAATATAAAGCATGGATGTAGCAAGATGTTACGCAAGCATTTACTCCTAACTACTAATATCACTAGAAATCTTTAAACTACTTAAACTATCGGGCGACTTGCGCCATCCAAACGATAGTCCCCCGTAGATGTTACATCTACTCGCCGGAATCCCCAGCTAACTATGGTCAATCACCGCATTTCCTTTTCGTGCCGCGTCCGAAGTCTCCGCGACCGAACCTGGAATTTGCACCAATAAAAAATATAAGGTTACATATCATGAAACGACGCAAATCCCAAACGAAAATATCAACGTTCACGAGTTAGGCACAACGTGCACAAGGTGCGCGGAACATACACGAAAATCACAAAAACTAACTATAATCGTCATTTTGGGGATGCCCGGCAAAACTAAAACCCGATTAACCCAAATTCCACACTCACACATCCTAAATGTCATAGGATATGCTAAAAATATCATCAAGATATCACAAATAGATCACCACAATATTTTAATAAAAACTAGTAAGCACAAAAGACTTCCAAATTCGTGCAAACTTCGCGGATTTGCGATAAAGTGCACAAAACATCGCGCAAACACCCAAGTTAACCATAGATAGCCACTACACTAATTTCCAACATGCTAGCAATGCTTCAAAACCAAATTTCCATAAGCAACCCTTTCTTGATTTTTATAAATAGCAATTGCAATCAAAATTTCACACTAAAATAACTTAGATTAGCATAATTTGAAGCCACATAAGCAAAGTAACCCCATTGATTAGGTTAGTAAAACACTAGATAGCAAAATAAATTAATTAACCCAATAATGGTTTTCTAAACCCTAATTAAAATTTCAAGCCATGAACTTTTAAAACCTAGACTAGAAATTAACACTAATATTTACACTAAAACAACTCAATTAAAGAAATCTAACCAAAAGAATTTAAATGAGTAAGGATTATACCTCTAGATCTAGAGATCTAGCAAGAAATTTTGACTCCAAAGATGGTCTCCTAGCATCCAAGATCCATGCAAGAAAGGTTAAGAAGAATGGATGAAGGATTTGGTTTGAATTTTGAATAAATTGTGGATTTTTGGAGCAAATTTTGGATGAACTTTGATGGAAGAAGAGTGGAGATTTGGGGCTGTTTTTTCTGCAGGAATTTAGCAGTGAGGGAGTGGGGAGAAGTGGGGGGGAAGTGGGGAAAAAAGTTCAAGTCAACCCTCTCATATTACCATAATACCCTTCTTTTATAAATATATATATATATAACCATTTTTAACCCATTCCTCACATGATTTAAGGTCAAAAAGAGGGAAAGAAAATTCTTGGGCTGCTACAACAGTGTGGGGATAGCCAAGGGGAGTGAGGGTGAGTGTGAGAGATTTTACAAAAAAATTATATGCAAAAAGACCCCCCAAAATACCATATTTGCAAGTTTTAGCTCAAAATAATTATATTTTTGTTTCCCATAATAAAAACCAATTAAAACTTGAAATAAAATACTAAAAAATTATATTACAAACTATATTTTAATTAACATGATTTTAAAGATTAAAATTAGCCCATTTAAATTTGTATTTATCGCTAATTTAATGTATTTTTTTACTGGCTTAAAATAATATTAAAAATTGAAAAATTAGGGAAAAATTTTAAACGACCAGAATTTTATAAGTAACTCATTAGCTACTAAAAACTAGCAATTACCTATCCAAAATAGGTATAATTAGGCCTAAACTGCAAAATAACAAAAAAGACGATTTACGGAAAAATACCGAATTTTCACCGATTTTCGGGAAAATACCAAAACGACTTTTCAAGGCGTTACAAAAACACATCCCAATCCTTTTCCAGATGCGTCGCTGTGAATCACCAATCCTCCGGAACTATCTGGTACGGTCAAAATAGGAGCGGTTATCAATCTCTGTTTCAACGCCTCAAAAACTAATGCACAACTATCCGTCCATACGAACGGTACTTCCTTTCGTGTAAGCTTGGTCAAAGGCTCAACCAAACGAGCAAAATTCTCCACGAAGCTTCTGTAATACCCGGCAAGTCCAAGAAAGCTCCTGATCTCTGCAACGTTCTTCGGCATCGGCAAATCTCGAACTGCTGCAATCTTTTCGGGATTAACGGCGATTCCATCTCCGGACACGACATGCCCCAAAAACTTCACTTCTTCAAGCCAAAATTCGCACTTGCTCATCTTTGCATATAATCTATCTTGCCTCAATGTCTGCAGTGCGATCTTCAAATGTTATGCTTGCTCCTTTAGGCTCCTCGAATAGACCAGAATATCATCAATGAACACCACTATAAACTGGTCCAAGAACAGTGAAAAGATTCGGTTTATCAAGTCCATAAATATCGCCGGTGCATTCGTGACTCCGAATGGCATCACTAAATACTCGTAATATCCATACTGAGTTCAAAACGCAGTATTGCAAATATCCTTTGATTTAACTTGAACCTGATGATATCCGGACCGCAAATCCAGCTTCGAGAATACCCTCATGCCACTAAGCTGCTCGAACAATTCTCTAATGCGAGGGATCAGGTACTTGTTCTTAATAGCCACCCGGTTTAATTCTCGGTAATCGATGCACATCCTCCTTGTGCCATCTTTATTCTTGACTAGAAGAACTGGAGCTCCCCAAGGTGAATTGTTGCTGCGAATCCAACCCTTCTCAAGTAATTCGGTAACCTGCTTCTTGACTTCTTCCAACTCCACTGATTCCATTGGATAGTACGCCTTTGAGATTGGCGCTGCACCAGGAATAAGATCAATCGCGAACTCCACATCTCGTTTTGGCGGTAAACCTGAGATGTCCTCGAACACATCCATAAACTCTCGAACTACAGCTGGCGCTTCCTCCTTATCAACTTCCATTGACGAAAGAACATTGCTTGTCGTCCTAGCCCTAAACTCGACTGGCCCGAAAGAACTGCTTCCTCCAGCAAAAACAAACTCCGGATGTCCGGGAATCTGGAAAATCACTTTCTTTGCTCTACAATCAATGTGAGCGTGGAAAGTGCCGAGAAAATCCATTCCCAAGACAACAACAAACAAAGGGATGCACCAGAATTGAATAATTCTAATGCGGGGAAAACATGAACAAGTAGGATACCTGAAACGACTTCACCTGAAGCCAAACACTGAAAAAGATAAGCACGGTAAACAAGATTCAAGCTTGCGATAAAACATGAACTGGAAAGCAAGATAAGCAAGGCAATATAACGACCATGGAACAAGGAAATGAATCAAGACCAGGACTCCAAGTTACTTAAATAGAGTCCCGCATTGTAACCATGCTGCAGTTCATGGGTACAATCACATAACTCCGTTCAAATCGCCCAAATCCTAGTATCATAATAGAAAGAAACAATAGGGAACCAGAAGGTTTAAAGTCGAGATGCAATTTTGTTTTCATACGTCAAGACAAAGGATCAAGAGAAAGATATGATTCAAGAATCATGATAACAATGTGGCGGGACATGTTCCTAATCACGAGTATTCTGATTCGTGTATTGGGTCCAATACCCAACTACAAAAGAATCAAACCCGATTAACCTATAACCTGGCTCTGATACCAAACAAACCTTGTCATGCCCCGGTTCCCAGAGTGCGCTAAGATAGGCACGTGACAGAGCCAACCATGCTATATGTGGCTAGGAAACATCCCTCCACAGTCACATTACGGCTATCTAGAGATATCAAGAACAATAGAAATAAAATAAACTATCTAGTACATGTCCATGAGCCAGAATAAACGAGTCAATAAATAATATGCGGAAGCAATAAATCCAAATAACAATAACAATCTGGAAAGTACGGAAATAACTAAACTAACTGGATACTAACAGGATCTTCACTGCTCGGCCTAACGGCGAAAATACTCCCGATCAGCTTGCGACAAGGGTAGAGGATCTGGGCCATGCAAAACCCAGACGTCAGTACGTCATAATATCAACAATAATATAATCAGGGGGTAGCAAGTCATGCAGGCACTAGTATGAACAGTAATAAAAGTAGAACAGTAACAAGTCACAAGTAAACCGTAAAATGAATATAGATCGGTGGACAAGATATAAACAGGTGAAGTGCAGTGAGTAGTCTAAACTGTGCTATGGGGTTATCTACTCTAAAGTTATTTGAAATCAATTAATGTAATCCTCATCGTAACCCATCGGTCTATGCCCCGTTCATTCCCCACGGGACCATGGTAAAATGATGTAATAGACTGTGAGTTTATGTCCCGTTCATTCCCCACGGGACCACGGTAAAATGATATAATAGCCCTTTGAGTTACGTTCAGCTACATTCTTGATTTCCCCATACCCCCAAGTCATGTTTGTAGGTCAGGTATTGATAAATCTGGAGCTAATGCCAACACAGGATCAAGCAGGTACAGGTTTGTCTGTAT
The DNA here is from genome assembly GCA_030015575.1 of Agapanthus africanus. Classification (NCBI taxonomy): domain Eukaryota; kingdom Viridiplantae; phylum Streptophyta; class Magnoliopsida; order Asparagales; family Amaryllidaceae; genus Agapanthus; species Agapanthus africanus. The sequence continues at coordinate 350,758,061 of JASDDO010000004.1, forward strand.
AGACAACAGGATATGTCCGTAGGGACAACAGGTCAAGATTGTCGGCATTAGTAACAAGATCAGGTAACATGTCAAGTAGTGATATATCAGGTCATGTCAGGTAGTGTACATGTATCAAGTCATGTCAAGTAGTGGTGTATCAGGTATCAAGTCAAGCAGTTGTAACACCTGAGTTTAGGTTTAGTGGTAATTGTGTGTTAATGTGGGGGTTTTGGTAAAAAGTTTACCAAAACGGGTTTCTAATAATTTATCTGGTTTTATGGTTATTTTAGTAGAATTTTATCACGACCGCACACACTTGTGCATGATAACTAGGGTTAAGCTTACAGTGACCTAGTTTGGGTGTGCATGGTGGGTTAACCATGTTTAGCCAACCATGGTGGGTTAGGCCTTTGGTTAAAATAATTGAGTTGATTATGAGCTAATTAGTTTAATTAAGGGTGATTAGAGATTAAGGTTGACTTGAGAAGGGTTTTTATGGGTGTCTTGTAAACAATAAATTAGAGAGAGAGAATGGTGGCTCCTATGTTGGGTCACCATCCATCTCCTCAAACCTTTTTGTATGTCTCCTCACACTATCTTTCACTCCCTCACATCTTCTCACTCACACACTCACATCAGCCCAAATATCAGCATTTCAGCCACCAAAACATCATAAAACAGCAACATCAGCTGCTGCAAACTTGCCCAACTCCTTACATAACACTTCCCCCACAAACACACAACCCTTCCCTCAACAATACTTCAACCCCTGCTGCTGCTACTACAACAACAACACAAAAAAATATATACAACACAACAGAAACAGCAACAGCCTCAGCCTGATACAGCTTCAGCCAGAATCAGTAGTTGCAGCAACAACTCTTGGAGCTGCAGTAGCACCAATTCTGCAGCACACCCACTTCCTCCTTCTTCTCTTCTCCTTCATCCAGGGTCTCTAGAGGTATAACCCCTTAACCCGACTCCTAATTGCTAAAGTTATGGTTATCTAGCATAAATTAGTGTTTATTATATGTTTTAATGGTAGTTTTGGGTAATTTAGGGGAGTTTTGGCAAAGTAATGGTTGTGATGGTTAGAGTAGCCTTATTAGATGCTGTTGAGACTAGATCACCCAAGTTTGGTTCCAGATTTCACACAAATGCCCGATTTATCCGACTTGGCGTAATTTAGCAATTTTAGCGACTTTTTAGCCTCTGTTGGATCTGCTGTTGACCCGAACCTCCCAGAATAAAATTGGTGAAAATGTAGCATGGTGAGACTAGCATACACACACACACAAAGCACGGGGACCCACCTCATACTTGAGGCCGCCGGTTTATTCGTTCTGGCCGCAATTTGCGGCCAGAGTAGGGGTGGGGGGTTAGGTTTTGGTGTGTGGGGTTGTTCTGGGTAGATTAATGCGTTAGTATCTGTAACTTTTTAAGTTGGGCCCAGAGGCAAAATCTGGAGCTATAAACGTGTTTTCGATGTTTTAAAACTTGTGCGACACGCGCGTGATACGCGCGGTTCTGTAGCGCGCTGCGCGACACAGCGCGTCGGAGTAGGTTCTGGTGGGTTTGCGTGCGTCGCGACGTGTCGTGTGCACGCGCGTTTAGTTTCACGCACGTGTATCCCTTTTATCGATATATCATGTTTTGCAGGATTTTTCCTTATATGGTGACTTTTGTAAATTCTAGGTTCGCCGGCGGAGACTTCGAGCGCAGCGGAGAAAGGGAAACAGGTGGTCGGACACACCTAGCGCGGGATCACGGGTGGGTAGATTTCACATCTACGGGGGACGATCGTTTGGATGGCGCAAGTCGCCCGATAGATTTAGTAAACTTGAAAATAGTAAACTTTAACATTTACTTGTGACATTAGAAATAATAATACTTGTATGATATTTACTGCAGTTAGGATCTATATGTTGTACCCACATGCGCAAACTCATTCTGTAGGACACATGCACCATTACTAGGTTTTTATATGCAGCACAAGCACTATTCATGTGTATACACACACCCTGGTAATTGCCATGTCATGACACTAGATAACTATTAATCTGAAACATGTTAATTGCTTAGACCTGTGCTATTGCAATAAATATTTAAAATGAAATCATAAGAATTGTTATTCTCGTGCATATATATCATTATATCATTTGCTCATGCCTAGTATAAATCATACATTGCAACTTGAACATTGATACCATATGCATTCATTATCATTGACATATGCACCCATGATGATTTCATGAGATTTATGATATTTCTGGATTTCGGGGGGGAAGCCGCAAGATTTCAAACTTATGATCTTTTAAAATATAAAAGTTGCGGTTTTCTAGTAATGTAAAGTGTTGTCCACCATGAGTTTGCTGTGGTTTTCGAGACCCGTTTCGAGGAGGTGGATGAACCGTCTCGGGTACATGGTGGGCCCGGTAAGGTACCCCGGGGCAAGAAGATCGCAGGAGATGGCGTTGAGCCTGGCAGGGGACGGATTACCTACCGGTGACTTCATTGGCACGGCGGATATCCAGAGGGTACCGACCGTGGTCGCTAGATTGAGATATTGATATTTGACATGGATCAGCCGGACGGCTGAGGCCAGAGATACTTGACATGGGTATACGAGGTTGAGACAGTTTTGAGGTGTCGTTGCTGGACACAGATTTTTATTGATTCCATGGATAATATGCTGATATTTAAAAAGAGTTTCAAAAACAAAAGAAAGAACAGTTCTTATACCTACATGATGAGATCTTGAGTTGACTCATATAGCATACATGCATGTTAGTATATTCATGTGGCATACATACCTGTCAGTACATCCATGTGACATACATACTTGTTAGCACACTGATGATGCATACATACCTGCTAGTGCATATAGCCATACATATTTTAGAGATGCTAGGATACTTGTGTGCATACCTGCGATAGCCTTTGTAGATGTTATTTATTACTCACGAGCTGGCAACTCACCCCCGTTGTGCCACAACTTTTCTGCAGGTCCGTTCCGTTAGCACTGTAGCGGCGGACACTTTTGCCTCTTTTGCTCTTTTTTCCTGGAATCGAGGTTTTTGCTCATAGGTGGGTTGTTATCTTTTTGTACCACCTTATGTATTCATTGTATCTAGAGTACTCCATCTACTACTATTTCAGTTGCACCAGTTATTTGGATTATTGTATATTGACCTAGAGGCGAGGTTGTGAGACTTGTGGATGATATGTTATTTTTGGGGTCGAGCTCACTTGAGTCGACATATTATTTTATCTGTGCTTTCATGCTTACTTATGTACATTGTATTTTACATTGCGTGGGATTTGTGGCCGCCTTGAGGCGAAGAGCTAGCTCCCGCTTGGGGATGCTATATTTCTGTTATTCACTTGTATTCCTGTTTGTACCCGTTGGGGGACTATTTTACAAAGAAGAATTTTGCCGGAAATTTGGGGAAGGAAACTGGTTTTTAAAAAGGAAACTTGATATGTTTAATGGGACAAAGTGCTTTAAATAAAAATGGCTTTTCCTTCACTATATTTCTAAATCAGGTTTTGATTTCTGGGCTTCGGCTTACTTATCTTACGGACGCCTTGAGACGTTTTGTAACTTAAGTGTCGGTCACGTTCCGTACCCCGCGGGTCGTGACAGCAGTGGTATATCAGGTCATGACAGGTAGTGCACATAGTCAAGCGGATGCTCATACTAAAACTGTAGCAAGTACGGATGCACGGTAAAGCATGGATGCATAAATATTTTGTCAGGGGTTACATTATGACTATGTAGGATGCACAATTATCAAGCATGGTGCACTAATACAACAGTAACATGAAATAATATGGTCTCGGTGTGCAACTAGATATGTAATAAACCGTACGGATACAGACGGATACTATAAAACTGTAAATCGGTAAAATTTGCTGAATATTAAAACACAAACACTATTATTTATTAAATAGATATTGATATAATAATATTAACATGGATAACATATTCAAACCGATTAATAACTATAAAAGTGGTATTGATTACCATGCACAAGAAAGTTCCGTTCAGAAATTCAGCGTCACCCTGATTTGTAAAATAGCTTCAAAATAACAAATGTTCTCCAAAAGGGACGTGTCTTATACCAAAACAAAGATAATTCAATAAGGTTTTCAATTTTATAAGTTGAAGTATCTCAGGTTGTCCCTACAAAAATCTATGAACATTCGAAGTTGAAAGTTTGCTGCTAGAATTTCCCTGGACAACAGTTTAGAGATATTTTCATTTGCATTTTACATTATTTAAACAATTTATTTTGCAACTAAATATTTCATAGAGTTATATTATTCTGAGTTAGATTCGTAACGAACTAAAGAACATATACTAATGATTTTTCTATAATTTATAATGAATTTTATAAGGTAAGGTGTACGGTAAATTTCAGATTTTTCGTATCCGCTTTTCAACGACGTTTCATGTGTAAACTATAATATTTTCAAATGTATAACATTATAAAATGCAGATTATAAACTAATTAAAGATAATAATAAGAAATATTATGATGATATATATTTTAAATGATATGGATGCAAACGGGTATCACATAATCGTAAAATGATAAACTAACAAGTGCGGAACATATAACTAAGCAATATGAAATGTAAGTATTCACTTTGATGCAGTATATAATAGTATAGTATGTAACAAGATAAGTTTTCATGACCTAGATCTGAAATGATATGAATGGATGCAAACAGAACATCGAAAAGTTATAAAACTAAACATGGGGTGCATGATTTTAAATACACGTATTCCATTTGTTAAAATAGATGCGTCTAAAGTAATGTAGCATGTAATTAAGATTGGTTTGCATGCTCTAGATCTGAAATGCACTATACAAATGAAAACGGAACGTCGAAACGCTGTAATATGAAACATGAGATGCTTGATTTAAAATACAGGTGTGATATTTATTTAAATAGGTATATAATGAGTTATATAGCATGTACCAAGATTAACTTGCCTAGACGGAACAAGAACGGATGTGTACGGAACGTCCTTCGTCGGCGAAATGTCGCGACGCGCGCACGATACACGGAACAGTTCCAAACAACGCACGAGGGTGATCACGCAAGTCAGGCACGTTAACTGGATCACTCGGATCGTCAGCGACGAGCACGGCTCCGGCGGTGATCACCGGAATCAAGAAACAAGATCAAGAAGAAGAAAGAAGAAGAAGAAGTAAGAAGAAGAGGCTGTGTATTAAATAAGGAAAGAAATTTTTTAAATAAATAAAATATATATAAATATATATATGCAGAGGTGAGAGAGAGAAAGGGGTTGTTAGTTTGTTAGGAAATTAGTTTTAGATTTAAATTTAAAAAATCTTTTATTAGTTAACTAAATTTTAATTTGTATCAGTTTATAAAATTAATGTTATATAAATAAAATTTGATATTCTGGTAAATACAAATATAGTCCAAAACATGCCCGGGTCGGGTCTAAAATTCAGTTTTAAAATACGAAAAATATATGCGATGATCAGAATTAAAAATGAATGCTTGGTTAATGAAAATGCATACCCCCAAGAACGGATGCACGTACGTCCGCGTAGCCATCCAAACAAGTCCGTTTTACTGAACAGGACGAGAACAAGATACGCAGATGCTACTACGGGGTTAGGGGTATCATGCAGGCTATGAAATGTAATTTTAAATTATTTTACGTGACTTAAAATGTTATATTGTAAAAATACAAATGCCAAATAAAATGCCAGTATTCAAGATGTATAAATTAAAATGAAAGTGCTCGAGTCCATGTAACAGGTCATGATAAATCATAAACATGAATAAAGACTGGTTTCAAGCATGCGGGTCGGGTCGGATGAAAATACAAATGTCAAATACACTATTCACACCCAAAACACAATAAATCAGGAAAATACCATAAATAAAGAAATATATGAACTAGAACTGGTATAAATGAACTAGGGTATTACAGCTAAGCACTCTTTATTGAGCAGCGCCCACGTGAGGGACACATGAGGCGCTTGGCGCTGGGTTTTTCTTTGGGTGTTTTGTTCTGAAGAGTTCAATTCTTCATTCTTTTATGGATATTTGATCCCCAAGAACAAGTTCATCCCCATGAGAATTAAATTCTCATTTATGGGAGACTTGTCTCATGGACCTCGGATCCAGAGAAAGAACTATGTTCTTTAAGAAGAGTTAAACTTTTGGATATGCAGATGAGATGCCCTGATCTCTCTATATTTTTTATTTACCTCGAAAAAAGGTGTTCTTCTTTTTTTCTTCTTAAAACTTTCTTCTTTCTTTTTCTCAAAGCTTATGGGGGGTTTTTCTCTACAAGACTTAAGGCTTTGGGCCTTTATATAGTGGAGGCAAATTTGTTGATTTAGTTAAAGAAATCTCTTATTTGAAAGATCCTTAATTGATTTGGGGATTTTATCCGCCGTTGGATCTTTGGTCCAAGGACTTCTGTTTTACATAAGATATTTTTCTTGTTTTTAACAAGATTGGGAAATATTTCCCCATACAGAATCTTTTTGTATATATAGGTGATTTTTAATCACCATTGGATTATTTAATCCAACGATGCTCC